>JAPCYP010000001.1:21892500-23317503 GCA_035048595.1 Echinosophora koreensis
TGTATTATTGTATTTGCATAGTATTTTTTTAAATTAATAGAAAAAGAAAAATTGTTTTGCCCCAGAACCATCTTCTTCCTTTCAACATAGCATTTGCCGTCCACATTCGCCGCCGCCATCTACGCCACCGCCATCCACACGTCACCGCCTTCTGTCGTCCTCGAGTTGCTGCCGCCGTCAAGTTCCAAGCTTGCGACTTCTAAAAAAAATCATCTCCCAAAAGCGATAGATCTGCCATTAAAGAAGGAGGATCCGCCGCACCTCGCCCAGACATCGCTGTCACACCTCGCCCATCGCTACTCCAACCGCGTCACACCCCACCGCCATGGAAAACCCTTGCCCCTTTTATTTTCTTTGGTGACAGAAAACGAAAGGTCAAACGGTACGGAGAGTTGGTGGTATTGAGCGGCGGTGCGACGGTGAAGGAGTTGAAGCTCATCGATGGAGTCAAGGAGGCGCTCCTCGGCTTTACGAAGGTGGTGGTCGGCGTCGGAGTTGTCGGCGAGGGGAGGAGAGGAAACACGAGGGCAAAACGATACGAAACACAAAAACCTATCCTAATCGGGTCGGATCAATGGTCCCTTTCTGTCTCCTGTGGCTCCACGCGAGGTGGTTCTGATCTGGACACAGTGGTGGCTTTCGGTGGTGTTGGGGTGGCTATGGACTGTGGCTGGCAGAAACAAAAGCTGAAGTAGAAAAAAAAATGTAAATACAAGTATTTGACCAAAAGTTGGTTAAAAAATACTTGACACTTTGATTACCCAAGTGACAATCTAGATGGTCAAGAATTAGTCACTTGGATGGTGCACCACTGCATCACTTTGGTGGGTAGTACACCTAAGACAACACCCTCATTCACATATTTTTCTTTTCGGATGAAGATAGAAGTGGTCCAAATTAATTGTGGACATGGATATTATATCTGATGTGGTTAATTTGTGGGGGTTAACCTTCAATGGAACGTGGAGGCACAAGAAGTCTAAAAAATCTACAGAGTGCGCTAACTGATATATTTTTTTCCTGCTCCAACTCTTTAGAAAAAGACTTGGCAAACATTGATTTGACTCCTTGGACACCGATGACATTGAAAGTGAGGCAATGCTTGCCTTCGCCCATTATCAATGTTGTGGACCCGCGGGGGGCATGCCATGCTGTCTGCTCCCACATGACCAAGTTCAAATCCAATGACATCTGCGAATGTTCTTACTTGGATTCCTCTGTTGACTCTGCTGTACGAACACGAGAAACTCATACATTATTTGAATTGTTTAAAAGAAAGAATAGTAAGTTCAGTTATTATTATCCACTAACACACATGTAAGGGTTAAGATTGAGTATAAACAACAATACATTACTGATCATGCTACTACCCAATAATGATAGTGTATCCCCCAAATTTAGGGTGTAGCGGACCAAGTTAGAACTTGAGTCAGAAATTTCATTAGGTTGGGCCTTCCTTCCCGAGTATGTCAGTTAAATCTCAGACATGGGCCTCGCAGCCTCTTGCCCTTTTCTATTACTATTTAGTACATTCATTCAAATTTTAGGAGATACTCTCTCCGGTCCTTATTATAAGAGGCAAATGACTATTTTTTTGGGTCCAAAATATAAGAGACATGCATGTATTTTGACAAATGTTAAATGCTCATTTTCAATTTTACCCTTATTTATAATAGGGTTTATATTTACGAGACAATGCAACTTTCAATACAAGTAGGTTTGTTTATTAATTATTGAAGGGTTAAATTTGTAAATTTATATGAATATTAATTACAAATAGCTTAATTCAATGCATTTCCTTGGTATGTGTGTTTTAGGGTTTTGCCTCTTATATATAGGACCAGAGGGAGTACTTCATAACAATATGTCATCACCAAAAAATAATTTAGCTGACAGCCAACTACGTTAATTACCTAATTTATTTATTTAGCTGAGAAGAACAATTAAATCAAGACAGACTGAATTAGGATGGGCTGAACGCTACTGCTGAGGTGAGATAGATAGTTGATAACCAGCAGTTGAGTCAGGTTTTGTTGAGGAAATATAATTGACGCAGAATCAGCTGATGCAGAATTAGCTGATGCAAAATCAGCTGAACAAGTTGCTAAGTCAAGATGGGCTTAGAGGTCATTATTGGGTCTTAATGGGCTCGTGTGGATGTTGATTAAATGAATCCAAGGCTTTAATAATATTCAGAAAATGAAGACGTCAAAAGTAACCACATTCCTAGATTTTTGGGATGAAGTTGGAGGTGGTTTTGGATAGAGAAAATGAAGATAGAGGCTGGTCAGCTATAATCAATGGCAGTTTATGAGTTGACTAAGTCAAGAACGTACATGAAGACTTATTTTCTTAAAGATGGGGGTATGGAGATCAAGGTCAGCTGATGAACAGTTAGCTTTTGGTCAATAACTTAGTTGATTAAGTAGATATGTGAATTATATGAGCTGACCAAGTCAAGGACGTGCATGAAGGCTTATTTCCTTAAAAATAGGGTTATGGAGGACGTGGTCATCTGATATGCCAGTCAATAAGTTAGATGACCAAGCATTTTTGGGATGTAACTCAGCTGACTGGGTAGTTACATATATTTATGTTATTAGCCATGATCTTATATGATGTAATATGTGAGGTAGCAGGTTAAGAATGTGGCAAATAGTGTTAGTCTATATAGGTTTCTTAGGTAGTCTAAGTTTATAAATACCAATTGTTCATATTGTTTTTTACAAAACCAATAAAATACACAACTTATTCATATTGTCTTTACACTTTCCTTTACTTTCCTTTATCATTTTCCTTTTTTCCTTTATTGTTTTCATGTAACTTTAGCTTTTCGAGTTCAATCTTCTACACTAGACGCTTTTTGGAGTAGTCAAGGAACTCATAGTTGAGAAACAGAGTCTCTTTCTCAACGTAATCGTCTGAACACAAAAGGGGAATCATTTGTTAGCAGAAATAGTCGAGACTTCGACTAATTTTTTTCACAAGAACACAAAAAGATAAAAATAATATATTTTTTTGGAATACTCCATCTGTTTCATAATATCTATGACTTTAGATAAACAAATTATTTCATTTTATTTGTCACTTAAAAAATTAAGAAGATAATATTTGTTTTTTCTAGTTTTATTCTTATCCCTTAGTATTTTACCAAATCGAATAAAAGAATATTAATATAATAAAAAGGTAATATAATCAAAAATAATATTTCTTTAAAATTTAGGATCCTAGTACTTTCCTTAATCTTTAGGTGAAAATCTTTAAGAATTATATTATAAAGAAGAATGTTAACCAATGCCCAAGGAATAAAAAAGAATTTTTTTTTTCATGAGAACTTGTATATTTAAATGCCCAATGAATAAAAAAAGAAAATTTTCATGAGAATTTGTATATTTAATATTTTTTTTGGATTCTTAGGGTACTAATCCCTTGAACCGGGTAGGACCACAAGGGTGGCAAAGCTCTCCCTCAAGAGTTTTAACGTTGCTGCATTTTCAGGACCAATATTATTTGTATATTTAATATTTGAAATGTAATATATTTAGGTTATTAATGAAGCATTTCTCATTTTTTTATTCCTTAATTAACCAGTGACCCTATTATAAAACAGGACAGCACAAAAGAAGCTGTCACTGTAATCAAGCCTAGCTGTTTTTCATCGATATTTTTATCGCTGTTTATTACTTTTTACTTGATTAGATTAGATTACAAAATGGGCGTTTATGTACATTTGTTATTGAATCATATGGCGAATAACCGATGAGCCACTCAAAGTCATAACTCATAAATTATTATTAATGGACGATCCGCAAATTATTATTATTATTATTATTATTATTATTATTATTATTATTATTATTATTATTATGTAGGCTTAATTGTACTTTTAGAGTGTATTTGGGAAAGCTGGAAAAAATAGATTATGTTGATAATCGCTTTTTGTATAATCGATTATAGTGATAATCGATTATAATGCGAATCTATTTTTGTTTTGGTCTATTTGCTTAAAAACGACTTTAAGATAATATATGGCCTGGCCTGGCTTGACCTGTTTAATAAAAAGGTCAGGTCTAGGCTTTTCAAAAAGCCTCTTTAATTAAATAGGCCATGCTTAGACTTATGAAAAAGCCTTTTAAGCTGGATAGACCGACCTGTAAAAATTAATGTAATTTTTAATTAAATATATAATTATAATTATATAATATATAATACAATATTATTTCTATTAAAAATAAAAAGGTCAAATATTATTCCTAAATCCAAATTACATCTAATTGAAACCCTCCTTCACACACAAAAAACCCTAATCACTCACACCTGCTATGTCTCTCTCGTCTACCGCCACACTTCTTCGTTCTTCCATCTGTGTAAACCCTAATCCCCATAACACATTCATACCTGCTTCGTCTCCCTCCTCCAGCCGCCACCCTGCTTCATTTCGTGTGCCCTCAACACTCCAAACAATGACTTCCTTCCTCCACGATGTTGTCGTGCTTCACGAATTCCTCGCTCACACCAGCATAGACGTCGCCACCATCTAGGTCGTCGTACCCAACGTCGTGCTTCCCCCACGCCACCTCATCCTGCTCCCGATGGCGTCCCTGTTGGTCCCGACGTGCTGGGCCAGTCCGCATCCATGAAGGCCAAGCGCGTCGCCCTGCAGCATAAGGGCTACGCCTCTATGATTGCTGGCAAAGTTATGCTCGCCGATTTGAATCCGAAAACGTTGTGGTGAGGCTTCTTATTCTTCTTGGATTTGTTGATTTTGACTTAAGAGTGTTTGACGTTGATGCGTATTATAGGTAAATGGAATTCAGCCAGGTTTCTTATTTGACTAGCTTGTTCTTGACTAATTTGATGTTGATTCATCTTAAATGTTGAGTTGATTTTTGGAATCCTGGAGTTGAAAGATGAGCTTGGATGCATTGTAGTGGTTTTTAGTTTGTGGTTTTCTTTTCTATTATTCAGTTTACATGATCAAGTCAAGTTAGTTTTGATAGCAGGCCTTTAAGTAGGCTTTCATGTCAGGTCAGACTTTTAAAAAGGTCAGGTTAGACCTTAAAAATAGCCTATTTAGCTTTATATTTTTCAAACAGGCAAGACCTATTTAGCTAAAGCCTGACCTGGCCTATTCCCACCCCTAGCCCCCGGGACCCAACTCACCTAAACTTTTGTACACACAAAAAAAAGTGCAATTATACCTATTTCGTACAATGTGTGCTTGAGATAATCCATCATCTTTATTTATTTATATTTTAGTGTGTGCAAAGATCTTGGCTTAAAAGGGGGTTCTTGGTTTCTGCAACAAGATCTTGCTTGCAATGTGATTCTTGGTTACCGATGAATGTTGTGATGATGGTCGTGGCCATGGTTGGTGGCGGCGGCGGCGTTGACAATAGTAAGTGTGATGGGAGCAACAGTGGGGGAGGTGCTGATGACAATTGTGTTGTGTTGTTTTGACTTGTGTTATTATTCCTAAATATGCATAGAATTAATAATTCTTAGGGTGATTATTAAGAATTAAGAAGAGTTAAAGTTTGTTAAATTTTAATTTACCGAATTGATCATTAAAATTATGATTCTACTTGTAATAATATTTTCTAAATATGAAAATTAGAATTTTAAGGCCCAAATTCAATTTCAAAATAAGTTTTGGGAATGAAATTAGGGATCAATTTTGCCCTAGAGTTGCTCATGCTTCGATTAGAAGTTGAGTCTGATGCTCTCGCTCTGGTGTCGTGCCTTCGGAATAAGAAATGGGCTTCCTCTTATGTGGGCTCAATTTTGTATGAGTATAGTCTTTTAGAAGCCCAATTTGTAAACATCTTTTATGGGCTTTGCTATTCACACCTTGCTTTTTGCTATTCACACCTTACAAGACCTTTTTTAAAATTTTTTGCCCCAAAATACCCTTGCCCCTCAAGAGTTCATTCACCATTGTCCACACTGAGCACACTGAGCAATCCGAATTGACGAACCCCTGTTCACATTGACCCTTCTCTGGATTAGGAGCAACATTAATGTTTGTGGATGACTGCATCTTTCTTTTCAAAAATCACAAGTAACAGATTGGGTTAGGATCTGGTTTTCTGGATTTTGCGTTCGCTCCGGAGAAGGAAGAAAGAAGGTTCGCATAAACTGTCCAGAATTCACTTTCCGGATGTACAATTTACACATTCAGAAACACAAATCCGGATGTGAAAAATTTAACACATCCGGAATTGTGTTTCCGGATGTGTAAATTGTACATCCGACCCTGCTCATCCGGAAAATAAAATCCGGAAGTATAATTTGTAAAGCCTCCGGAAAACAAACTATCACATTTACTCATCCGGAATTGCATTTCCGGATGTATTGTTGGGTTTCCGGAATTCCATTTCCGGACACTTCCGGAAAGTAAATTCCGGAGGTTATGCGAATGAAACGAAGGAAGAAAGAAGGTTCGCAGAAACTGTCCGAAATTCACTTTCGGGATATACAATTTACAAATCCAGAAACACAAATCCGGATGTGAAAAATTTAACACATCCGGAATTGTGTTTCTAGATGTGTAAATTGTACATCCGACTCTGCTCATCCGGAAAACAAAATCCGGAAGTATAGTTTGTAAAGCCTCCGGAAAACAACCTATCACATTTACTCATCCAGAATTGCATTTCTGGATGTATAGTTGGGTTTCCGGAATTGCATTTCCAGACACTTCCGGAAAGTAAATTCCGGAGGTTATGCGAATGAAACGAAACCAGAAAACTCACCTTCTCCATGATGAGCCTGAACTTGACGATGGCAGCTTGGAAGACACTCAGGTGAAGGCCATTCCACCAATGTAACTTCGTCCCCTATGACAAAAAACTATCAACCCAATATGAAAAGACCTACAATGGTGACAATGGTGGACAATGGTGAATGAACTCGAGGTGAGGGGTAAGGGTATTTTAGGGGAAAAAAAATTAAAGAAAGGTCTTGCAAGGTGTGAATAGCAAAATGCAAGGTGTGAATAGCAAAGCCCTCTTTTATTCTCATGTATATAGAGAGCGTAATATAGCTGTTCATAGGTTGGCAATTTTTGCCTGGAATAATCAAGATCAAATTTGGATTGAGGAAGTCCCCCTGTGCTAATTGATTGTATTTGTAAAGACATGGGTCCTATTGCTGATTTTTTTTTCAAGTAAAAGTAAAAAAAAATTGTGATTTGACAATCAATTCAAATGGCCTAAGGTCATCTCCAACGTCTTAGGTGATTCTTAAACCTAAGAACCCATTCTTATTTTTCACATCATTGGAGTGTTCCATTGAGATAGCCACGGTGGAGAACCATTCTTCTACGAGAATTGCTTCTTAGCAATAAAAAATGATTTTCCAGCACAAAGATTGATACACAAAATGGAGTCAAGTTAACAGATAAGTCATCATCGTCAGATAATGGTAGGCAATATGAGTCATCATGATCTATTTTTTAATGAGTACTAGAATTCTCCCTTAGGCCCTACCACGAGTTCGTAGTTTAGCTAAATATGGTTTCCAAACACATCATACTAAACAAGCTTTGAAAGTAAAAAGCAAAATTTCCTCCTCATACCATATGCTTAACGTCATCTATTCCCGGCATACTGCCAGAAATGGATAGAGTCAAATTTCTTGAACAAGATCGAAGAATTTTGGGGCAGTGTCTCAATATTCATGGTCTATAATTAATGATAATAAAATTTGAAATTGGATGCTAAGTAGGAGTTTGAGATGGTTTCATCATGCATGACTGCATTTCATATCTAATGTAATATATCTACATATATATATATCCTTCAAAAATCAAAATCCACACTTACCAATTAGGATGAAAAAATTTGCGAGCTAGGCTAGCTAGCTTAGGACAGTGCGGGAGAGAAAGAAGGAGAAATTATGAAAGCAAAAACTTTCTTACACCTTGAAGGAATGTGTTACGACATGGCCCGAGTTAGAACTCGCCTCGTAATCGTTCTTAGACCGTCTGTACAATAAGTCGATCATCTCTTATTAAGTTCTGACTATTGAAATCCGTAACCGACGTCAGATCTTGTAACTACCATGAGTGCCATCATCAATTAACGTCCATAATCATTCATAATGGCTCACTAATATCATGTAATGGCTACTCTCGCTCTATATATATCACTCATGGCCTTCAGGTAAGGGATCTCTTGCTTACACTCCTAACACTGAGTAGTTAGCTTTTTAGCTAGAACAAAATGCAAATAAGTGAACAAAGATGGTATCTAAAAATAGTAAATTTAATTCGCATATATGCATGTGTATGTGAAATCATTAAAATCAAGATAGAGACGATGCATTTGTGTCAGGATCTATATTGAAAGTGTTAAGTGGCTCTAGCTAATTAGCCAAGAGCTAGGAACTACACTATTTTGTAAAGTTGTCCCTAATTATACAATCTACCCACCCAGCTTAGACTGATCAGATGTCTTCCTTTCATTCTTTGTCAACTCCAGATTTTCAAAATTTCCAAATGCGATAACTGTAGTTTCAGCCAGGTAGCCTTATTTTGGAAAACAACGGTGTTAAGGGGAAAAAATTGAGAACCAAAATAACACGACACATGCATTCTTACATCTTTTTCCATTTTTCTTACTCTCCTCATTTCCTTTCCAAAACAAATTCGATTTTCTTCCAGAAAGTTGGAGATAATTTTCATCAAATTAATTTAGTCAGCAGATAAGTAAATCCAAAATTTCATGTATTGGGAAAAACCCAAGTCCCACATTGACTAGAGATAGTCTCTAATGAGAGCTTATAAGTAGAGGGCAATCCTCATCCTATGAGCTAGCTTTTGGGATTGAGTTAGGCCCAAAATCTAATATGGTATCAGAGCTATCCTAGATCCATAATTGGGCCACCCACCATGTTATCCACGCATCAAGCCCAATAGTGCTGGGCGTGAGGGGGTGTATTGGGAAAAACCCAAGTCCCACATTGACTAGAGATAGTCTCTAATGAGAGCTTATAAGTAGAGGACAATCCTCATCCTATGAGCTAGTTTTTGGGATTGAGTTAGGCCCAAAATCTAATATCATGTAAGACTATACCCAAGAATCAAGATACTAACCCTCTTAATTGATAGGCTGCTCTGCACATAGGTGAATTATTACACTTTTTAATTATGTCTTGCTTCAGTAATGGATTTCATAATATAATGATACAATCGACTCCATACAAAAGCAACAGACTGAATTTAGTCACTAAAAGCATCTCTGACATGAGGATATAATGTGCTCATTGATGGATATATAAAGGACAGATGGGGAGGAACAATCGATCTACAATATCTGATTTGTGTAGATCTGGAATTTTGGATTGCATCTGGTGCACATGCAACAAATTAAATAAAATCACTACTACAATAAATATTTAGATAGATCAGAAGATAAGATCAGTACAAGTGCATATGAAATTAACATGTATAAAAAATGCAAACAAACAGTTTATGTACGAACAAAAATATTTAAAGACCATTGTCTTCAACCCCGAGGTAGAAGGAGGACACACCTAAACGCGTTACTGTCGCTTGAATCCTGAACATATGCCACCATCTGTTTCTAACCCTTTTGCTTTATCTCCTTTCGTTTTGAATACCGATTAAGAAGAACACAGCAATTCAACCATCTAGAAAACATGCATATATGTATTTATGGGAAAAAAATGGGAGAGCTAGGAAAATCAATAATGAAATAGTAATTACCATATGATATATAAAATATAAGAAGAAGTAATTAAAGAAAACTTATCTAGGCTCAGTGATATATACCGAATGAGATTCTGTTGGTGGATCAGAAAGCGAATTAAGGTTTTTCATGCTTCCATTCATCAGGTGAAGCTGCCACATGATCTGTCCTTACCATTAGAAGGTAAACTCAGATCATGCTGGCAGCTTCAACTGCTGCAAGTGCACGATAAGAGACTACATGAGCCTGCCATCCATGACAGTAGTAGCTTATAATCTTCATCCTCTTGGCTATGTATATATATACATAGTAAATCTTCTCTTTCTTCCTATTCTCTTCAAAGCTGAGGGTTGGAACAGATAAGAGCGATGAGAAGATTGGAAACTTATAGCTAGCAAAAGCATAATAGAAAAAAGTATATGGTACCGTTTTTGTTTTTTGTCACCCTCTTTTGTACGTTTTCTTTTAATTAGGCTACATTTGGACCATCTCTGGTTCTAAGTAGCTAGTTTTGCTGTTTCCAGTGTCATCTCTTTTGTCTCATACCATTAAGATAGATCACTGTCTCCCTTCCTTTTTCTTTGTATCTTTCCGTTATACTCTATACTTATACATATATTTACTACTTAGACCCCCATATGTATATATCATTTTTTAAAATTAATATAAGGGTCTTGCTAACAGGGGTCTTGCATTGGTTAAGGAACTCACAAAATTAAGAAAATTTTGTATTTGGAAACTAAGTATAATACTTTTCAAAATGCTAAATACACCATTTTTGCATATAAATGTTTATTTCTTGATTCCTTAAATAATACCCTAAGGGAACTTGTTATTTAGTTGAATTATATTGATCCTTTCCAAAACATAAAATTTATTTCTTATTCTCTCTTTTGCAATTTGGGGGAGGGAGAATATATATTTTGTTGAAAACTATGCATGAAAAGGGATGGCACTAACAAGTTTCATCACGGGAAATTAATTTGAAGAAAAAAATGGCCATTAATCACGGGGTGTGGTTATATATTCTCCATTGGCCATTTTGGTAACTTCTTCAAATGAATTAAGGGACGGGAAAAGTAAAACAAGGAGAAAGATGCATGCATGTGGTCCTAATGTTGAAACGAATTTAATAGTATCACGCTCACGCCACCATAGGCAGACACTGTAGCGAGAGTTTCTATATATCTCAAGGGGCTTTTAAAACTTTGGTTGGATGACCCTTTCGTGCTAGCTTTTTCTTTTCCTCTCTTTTTCTCATATCTTTTCCTCTCTTTTTCTCATATCTTTTCCTCTCTTTTTCTCATATTGTCTGTGTTGTATGTAAGGTAGGCATCAATTAGAATGAACCAAATAGAGTATGGGAACAATGAGTGTATAGGGGACCATTTCAGATTGATCCTTGTAACATAAGGTTCACACAATCACGCATTAAAAGGGAAAATGAGCAAAACCAACAAAGGCAACAATTTCAAAACTTTTTCTCTTTCTACAGGGATAAAGTGCTATACATCATTAAACTCAATATTACTCATTAATAGCCTTTAGCTACACGATAGTATAATTTCTCTTTCTTAAATATTGTATATTCAATAATTTCAAAATTGATTAAGAAATCAGAAATAAAAAATTTATCTTAAAAAGTATATGTATATATTCAATATTTTGAAAATTAAAAAATTATACTTTTCAATACATTTTTTTTTTTATCTACATGAATGTTTTTTTGAACATCAAAATGGGGTCCCCTTTTAATTTTTGATGTATTTTCAAGATGTATGTATATAAAGATAATAAAAAGTAAGTGAGAGATAGAAATAAATATATACAATGTCACATATGTTATATATACTTTAATGTTCAAATATCATAACTTTCTAATCTATCTTTAGGTTTCTTAACTACAGTCCTTAGGACACTCGTTAGAAATAAAACAATAAAAAACAAGTAAAAAGGGTTTCAATGTGATTCTTTAATTAATGTTTTGCAACCGACATTCACGTAATTGCAACTTCCTATTGGTGCCTTTCTCTTTTTCTACTCAAAAGGATGTGATGGCTTTAGACTAAAACTTTCCTACCTAAACTTCCACTCAACCCATTTATCTATCTCAAGTTAACCTCAAACATCATATATGTCTGACTTTTGCTAATGATAATAAATTAGAAGAACTGAACATTAAGGGTTGTTGAATCATCAACGGAGGTTTGTGTTGTATTGGGCCTATTGGCTCGTTAAATTTAAGCATGATGTGTCTCCGTTAAAAAATTGATGTTATGATTTCCATGCCAGGGGGGAAGCAAACGATGCCGCAGTGAGAACTGATCAGAAGGTTTTGATTAAATTGTGGCCCCAAGTTACTATTCATCACATGCAACTGCAAACTTTCCCTCTTACATGGGAAGAAAACGCATTTCTGAACTGAGACGATGAGATGCATGATATGCGCTTCTGATCCAAGAGACCACGGAAAGTATATGGTGTAAAAAGCCAAACAAGTGTACTTTCCACTTCCGAATACATCTATCATCTATTACTAATTAATTCGAGTATCTTGGACATGGCCAACATAAACATATACATAGGATTAAAGTAAATTTTGAGCGAGACTTTTTGAAAACTAATAAATTTTTTTATAAAATAATATTATGTTTAAAATTTATTTTTATTATAATTTTTATATTTTAAAGCAAAAATAATTTTAAAATACAAACAAAATATATATTAAGTTTGAGATTTTTTTGGAGACCTAAAGTCCTTACAAAATTAGAAATTTTTTGGGAGGCCTAAAGCTGCTTTATCCAACGGTTGAGCCTGCGACTACATCTATAGGGTCGACCCAAGACAACGTAAAACTTAAAATTAAATAAGATCTCAAAGTGAACAAATCATGATATAAGATCGCATATGTATAATTTTTTTTTTGTTAGGTATCAAAATGGAGGTGAGGCCATAAAATTAATGGACTATGTAAGGGACTAAATATGGCTGGTGGAGGGCTTAAAACAAGGATTTGTCTGTTGTACCCTTGGGTCAGTCTTGAGTGATTTTTTTCCTTATATCAATATAGACAAAATTATTCCCATTTGTCCTACCGAAAAAAATAAAAAATAATCCCATTTGTTTTCTCCCCTCTGTGCACTTTTACTGTCTAGAAGCTTCTCAATTCTGGAATGCTGTTGTTAAACCTGATTTGTGGAGCAAATTTTTTAGTCTTTATTTACTTCCTTCAGTTCCTTGACTGGAATGAAATCTCTCTGCTGGTAACATTGGGAGTGTGCCTTGGAATTGGATAACCTTTTTCATTGTTTCGGTTAATTTTTTCTGGAAAGACATAAATTGTTTGATCTTTTCTCATGAATCTAAATGGGGACACTCTATGTGGAATGATATAGCTACTGAAGTGAAACTCATTGACTCGGAAATTGCAAATCCTCTAGCTTATATGGATGAAAGAAGGACTTTGGTTAAAGTGAGTTGGCAACCTCCTCCTAATGGTTTCCTCAAAGTTAATATAGATGGTGTACACATTAATAGAACAGACATCTCGGCCTGTGGTGGTTTTTTTAGAGATGCTAATGAAACTTTGTTTAAGGTATCATGTGTAACTGGGGTAACTGAAGCTCCCTCACTGCTGAATTGAAGGCATTATTACATGGTTTGCAAGTTGCAAGAAGGTTTTCATACTTTAAAGTTTGTTTTGAAACAGATTCGGCTATTGTTGTCAATCTAATCACCATTGGAACTTCTATCAACCCTCTTTTTAAATCTCTTTTGGAAGAGATCCTTTCTTTGTTATGGATGAATGATTGGGAGTATTCTTTGCATCATATTTTTAGAGAAGCTAACAAGAGTGCAGATTTGTTAGCAACGCATGCTCTAGGAAGTCCCTAAGACAATTGCAGATTTTAAATTTTGCTTTTCCTCTTTTAGATATGTTTGTTAAGAACGATTGTAATGAGTTTTATACCCAACGGTTAGTTTGATTGTTAATAATATGTCCCCTTTTCATAAAAAAAGAAACTCATTTCAAGATGCTATATACGGGTTTAACTCATTTTCAGATTCTATCATTTCATCATTTTTTTCCTATTTGTTTTGCAACATCTATTTTATTTATGTTTTTTTAGTTAAATACATGAAAATTCATATAAATAGCTGTACCCAACAATGGGTCTATGCTGCCATCATCATAAAATTCAGCTACATCGAAAGTTGCGTTTGCCAGCCCCCTCACTTAAGTTGGTTCTCAGGTGTGCCTTGGCTTAACACCATAAATCGTTGGTTTAGCATAGAAAAACCTTACTTTTGCTCTCTGGTATGCCTTACTTGTGCAATTTATGCTTGGCTTAGCGTGCACCCTCCAGAATGAACATCAATTTCAGCCTCAATTGCACTAAGCTAAGAGGAACCTTAGATGCTAAATCGAATTGCATCTGAATCCAATCTCCATCATTTTTGCCATGCCTTCCTCTTGCTACCTAAAGCA
The DNA here is from genome assembly GCA_035048595.1 of Echinosophora koreensis. Taxonomy (NCBI): domain Eukaryota; kingdom Viridiplantae; phylum Streptophyta; class Magnoliopsida; order Fabales; family Fabaceae; genus Echinosophora; species Echinosophora koreensis. The sequence continues at coordinate 21,906,703 of JAPCYP010000001.1, forward strand.
CACAAATTATACCAAAAATCACTAAATTTACCAAACAAACTAAAACACAACAATAAGTCTCAATGACTCTATAAAAACACACTATAAAATGAGACAAAAATAACTCTATAGGTATTAAAGGAAGTCATAAAATCAATCGAATTAACATATATATTTTGCTTTAAAGAAATGGACCACACTATACATTTTAAGCCCAACATCGAACCCTCTTTAGGATCCTTTCCTTGATATTTTTAGCGGTTTTAAAACATATTATCCCAACTTCAATTCTTTTAAGATTTTTTTTCAAAACTAAAGCAAACTTAACCCAAAATGCACACCTACAGATTACTCAAAAGGCCCAAAGGAACTAAGGTCAGGTGAATGTCTTAATCAACGGTTGTTTGAACCCAATGGATGTTTGAATAAATTCAAGGGATGTTTGAACCCAATAGTCAAGCATCTAATAAATAAGATATCAGCTTTTCCGTGTATATATATATATGTCTTTATGTATCGGCCCAAAAGAATATTAAATTTGACTTCCACTTTTAAACATGAAATAATCTTTGAAAATACTCTAATCTAAGTGAGTTACATAATTTCACCTACATCAAATATATTTATTTTAATATTTTATTTTTAAAACTATGTTAATTAATTGTCGTGACATCAAATCTGTTGATTACTTACTTATTTTCATTTAATTTTTTCCTTTCAAGATTTCTAAAAGAAAATTATGGAGTAACAATATATCTTCTTTGATTATTTATATAAAATTCTTCTTTTAATTAACATTATCCCATGCACACCCCGGGTACATATATGTTACTATAATAATAAAAGAAAAAAGCCCCAAATCTGTGTAATGAATGAAACCAATTTTCTTGAAAAAAAAAGATCTAAGGGAAAAAAATTAATTTTATATATCATTATTATTTCTTAATTGGAGATGGTAACATAATAGAGAAGAACAAAAAGATAAAAATAAGAAGGGTTATGGACCAACAGAATTAATTGAACTTAAAAGTTAAAACAAAGCCTAGGGCAAAGAATTTTTTTCATTTTAATTAACAGTTTATTTTATTTTGGTGGATAATTTGAAAAAGATTCAGATAAAATTAAGTGCTCGAAGAGAGAAATTATAATAAAACTATAAATCACCTTCTAATAAGAATTTTCCCCAAGTCCAAGGATAGATGGAGTGGAGGTAGACACAAGAGCCTTGACCCTCCAAACATGGTTATATTTTGTATTATGGGTAGGTATAATTTTTATGCAAAGTAAAAATAAGAGTTTAATTTGTGTTCATTGTCAGTGTAAAGTTTTTTACACTGTCAATCAATCACAAATCATGGTATGAATGATTTTTAAGGTGATTTGGATAAGAAACAAAGATTTTCAATGGCATGACGATTTATTATTGGTTGACAGTGTAAAAAACCTTTACACTGACAGTATATATCAATTAAACTCATAAAAATAATCCCCTACAACCACCGCTTTTTTTATTATTAGCTTATCTTGTACTAAATATCAAAATATTAGCTTATCTTTTTTCATTAGCCTTTGAAAACTTGTTCTGTCCCGTTGCATGTCATCCTTCTACGACATTGGACCACAATTTTTAATTTTTTGTTTTGTTTTTTTTTTTTGGGTACAGTACATATTTTTTTTACATGTACTGTAACTATAGATAGGTGGAATCCAAAGTGGAAGAAAGGTAGAGACACAAAAAATGGATATCCCTCGAGTGAAACTTGGAACCCAAGGCCTGGAGGTATTAAGCTTCATCTGATTCAATTTTCTGTCTTGTGTTAATCTGATTTTCTCATGTCATAATCTTTTATTTTTACAGGTTTCCAAGTTGGGATTTGGGTGTGCAGGGCTAAGTGGAATCTATAACGCCCCAGTTCCTGAAGATGTTGCCATCTCTCTAATCAAGGAAGCATTCAGCAAGGGAATCACCTTCTTTGATACATCAGATTTTTATGGAGCCAACACTAATGAAGTTTTGGTGGGAAAGGTAGTATAGTATGAAAGCACATAGATTAATTTTTGTGTATGACAAATATATTAATGTAAAAATGATTGTATGAGATCCGGACAGTAGATTAAGGTGACTGTGTGAATGTAGGGAATCCCACGTGTCTCTATGGCTTACATAGTTACACTCAGTCAAGTTATTCACTAATGATAATTCATGGGAAAGTGACTCATTAACTCACCCTCAGGCACTGAAAGAGTTACCTCGACATAAAGTTCAGCTTGCAACAAAATTTGGGATTGTCAAAGTTGAGTCCAATAATGCCATAATAAAGGGTAACCCTGAATATGTTCGATCCTCCTGTGAGGCTAGCCTCAGGCGCCTTGGTGTTGATTATATTGATCTCTATTACCAGCATCGTGTTGACATAACAGTGCCCATTGAGGAAACTGTAAGTGCTACAACACTTTGGTAATTAACTACTCCCTCCGGTCCACAATGTAAGCAAAAATTTCCAAATTTTTTGGTCCAAAATATAAGCAAATTTCAATTACTTTCTTCTCATTTAATGAAGTTATTCTCAAAATACCCTTCATTTAATACAAATTTTGTTTTCCAATGACTCCTTTTATTCTCAATAACACAAGCTTAATAAATAAGATGAAGGGTAATTAGGTAACAAACTTAAATTTTTATTCCCAATGACTCTTTTAAATGAGATTAACTAATTATCTTAATATGTGTGTCCCATTTAATTTTTGCTTACAATAGAGACCGGAGGGAGTATAGTATATGGTTTTGATGAGATTTGCTATTTAATTCTCTTTGAATGGAATAGATGGGGGAGCTTAAAAAGTTGGTTCAAGAGGGGAAAATAAAGTACATAGGTCTATCTGAAGCCAGCCCTGACACTATTAGGAGGGCCCATGCCATTCATCCCATTACTGCTCTGCAAATGGAGTGGTCCCTTTGGTCTCGTGATATTGAACAGCAAATTGTTCCACTCTGCAGGTAAGTTGCTTATAGTCATGTGCTAACAATACAACTTACCTGGCAGCTGACGATTTCCTGGTTACTATTGAGCTTGGATTGCTTAGAACTGCACCTTATAGGTTTCAGATTGGAACTTGTGTAAGCAAAAATTGCTTAGTGAATTATCAATAGTTGTACACAAACATGTGTAAAGATTTTAATTATTATCCTATCTAACAAGTAAAATATTAAAATTGAGTCAATATGATATGTCTAGTTTTGACAATGTCTTGTGTAAGATGGTGTATATTTCTTCAGGAAAGAGGTAAGCCATTTCCTTATGTCCTAAGTTAAACATCACTCCTGTAATCCTGTTTGCAGACCTCATGACTCAAGTTGGATAACTCTTGAGAGTCAATATAACCTAAGGGAAAACAAAAGTTGATTCTACTTCATTTGTTGAGTAGTTTCTACTCCCTTCCTATGTTTTTATGCCTCCTTTATAATAAAATATTTACATTGTTTCTATTCTGACATAGTTTTTTGGGACAATTGAAAATGGTTCCTTGAATCATTTGGTTTAGACATTACTAAGAACTAAGAAGATATTTAATGATTTAAAAAATGGTGGCAATTTCTTTGGATCACAGTTGGTTGATTTATGTAGATACACCTTTGATCAAAATAGTTTTCTGTTTTACTTTTAGGCTTTGCTATTCCGATGCTGCCCACGGCGTTAGTCTCATAGTAATAGTAATGCCTATGAGGATATCGCGACCAAGGACCAAAAATAAACATAAACATTACATATATATTGGAACTTGTTGGAATTGGAAGCTTTCTTTTCTCAATGTTTTTCTATATCCTTAATGAATCTTCATTATATGATTTTGGTGAAAACACTTACAGGGAACTGGGTATTGGAATAGTACCGTTCAGTCCCCTTGGCGGTGGATTTTTTGGTGGCAAGGCAGTCATAGAAAGTATACCTGCAGACAGTTTTCTGGTATGGAGCCAATAGTTTATGGTTTTTAAAATATCACCAAAAAAAAGGGTCATACTAGTGCAAATGTTATGTTGTGTTGTTTTCCTTGTTTCTAATGTAAATGTGCTTTCATTTCACCTTTTTCATCAGGCAGTTCAGCCAAGGTTTCAAGGGGAGAACTTCGACAAGAACAAGATCTTATATTTTAGGATAGAAAAGTTGGCAGAGAAGCATGGATGTACAACATCACAACTTGCTTTGGCATGGCTTCTTCATCAAGGAAACGATGTGGTACCCATCCCTGGTGAGCAATTTTTCCATTTTGTCCCCTGCATATAACATTATGCATCTGTAAAGTTATTCATTAATTTTGTCCAATGCAATTTTAGAGCACCAACTTTAAAATCCTTCAATTTAAACCCATCAAGTTTCAGAAGCATCAGAAATATTGCAAGTGATGTATTTTGTTTTCTTAAATCACATGAATTCACCAAGATGCATTGAGACATGTATTCTAAAACATACTAAGAGAAAATATTGTCTGTTCTATGAGTAAACTGTATAAAAATAACATTCTGTGGCACTATAAATTTTAGTCCTAAGCAATAGAAAAATAGAGCAGAGAAAGCTTATGAACTTCGTTGATGAATTTTTGGCAAAAAAAAGTTTATCGCGGGTGTGCAGACAACTACTCCATTATATATTTTAAGCATGGTGTATGAGGCATTCTTGTCATTTCCTTTATAAAGTTGCTTGAATTGGGAATTTTTTTTCCCTCATTGGCTAACAGTTTTTGTGTCAACTAAACATTTAAACCACCTCCCCATGGGCTTCAACAGTAATTTATATACCATACTGTGCTACTTGCTGCAAATTCTAAAACATTTTGAGAGCTTTCAATCTTAGTTTTAATCTGTGGATAACATTCTTCTTTTGGTCTTGGCTAATAATAACATCTTTCATTGAACCTTATATTTTGTAGGAACAACAAAAATAAATAATCTAGACAATAATATCAGTTCCTTTAAAGTGAAGCTCAGCAAGGATGATTTGAAGGAGATTACAGATGCATTACCGATATCTGAGGTGGCTGGGGATCGGACTATAGAGACTTTTATGCGCTGCTCATGGAAGTTTGCTAATACTCCACCGAAGCATAACTAGACACTTGTTCTGCACAAAACCTCATGAACCCTGATCTTATAGTTTACTGTCTCTTTCCATGCGTGCAATTTAATCACATCTTGTGAGGTCTAATTGGTAGGATGGGATACGGATTACTCTCATAACTTTTGTTAGGGAATTGTACACCATTTTGAGATAGGTGATCTCCATCCCATTCTTAATTATGCACATGCACGTGTTATTATGTGATTGGGATTAAAGGAGGAGACAAACACTGAAAATGAGACAGAAGATATGAATCCAAAATTTCCATCATCATGTGCACTTTCAAATAATGTTTTACATGGTTTTTTATTTTCATTTGAAAGATGGAATAATGTCTAAACATGAATGCTGAGAAGATTAGTGTGCGAAATATAATTTCTTGTATCACAAGGGTGGTGTATATTAATCAATTGGTAGTTTGCTGGAAGTGCATCTATTGGAATCTGACGTCGAAATAAATGAGAGGAAAATATATTAATCAATTCCACATTCACACTATATGACACGACCAAGTAACAAATGTATTTTATTTTATTTTTTTTCATTTGTAAGGTTTGTTTTGAATGCTCTAATATGGCACTACATTTATTTCCGGATTTGGATCTTTTACCAATTTGGAAGAACAAGACATGGTCTTATTTGGGAGAAAAAATATATATTTTTTCCATAAAAAAGACTCACCATGTATATATAGCCAACTGATTACATTTCAAAAAGTTTGTATCACACTATCACCATGTCGTGTCATTTCCTTCCAATACATGAAACAATCTACAACATAAAGTACTTCTATTTTAAATTGGAAATAGATGTTTAAAAAGCCTTTTTTTTTAATATATATATATATATATATATATACACAACGTTTTTCTAATGAAATCCAACTGGGGAGTGTTATCGGAAGCAGAAAACTGATTGTGATTGACTACGAAATTAATATAAGGTTAAAGTAATGTTTTGGTACCTATACGTAAAAAGTTATCAATTTAGTCCCTATATGTGACACTGATTTTCAATTTGGTTCCTATACGTGACACTGATTATCAATTTGGTCCCTATACGTGACACTGATTTTCAATTTGGTCCTCACCGCTAATTGGTCTCTATATAAGAGTGACCAAATTGTAAATTATTATCACATGTAGGGATCAAATTGAAAATAATTGTTACATGTAGGGACCGATTTCAATTTTTTTTTTATTGAATTAGTCCCTACATGTGACAATAATTTGTAATTTGGTCCTCTTATATCGGGACCAATTAGCGGTGAGGACCAAATTGAAAACTAGTGTCACGTATAGAGACCAAATTGATAACTTTTTACATATAGGGACCAAATTGAAAACCAATGTCACGTATAGGGACCAAATTGATAACTTTTTACGTATAGGAACCAAATTGAAAATCAGTGTCACGTATAAGGACCAAAACATTACTTTAACCTTAATAAAATCATCAAGAGCCCCGTCAACATAGGTAAGCAGTAGCCGATTAGAGCAATTTATGAAACAATGCCAATGCTATGACCCAATTTTCATCTAAGCGAATGAAGAGTCAAATTGCCTTCTACTGTTTAAAAAAAAAAAAAAAAACCCTTCACTGGGTTGGGACTATAGTTAAAACAACATTCACTTAATTAAGACAAATCCACACTTGTGCAACCAAAGTAGTGATTACACATAAACATAAACAACTCTTTTAGCCGTATTACCGTGCAACCAAAGTAGTGATTACACAATGAATTTGGTCATTGTAGGAATCATGGAAATACTTCTTCCATTTGGTTCTTCCGTTTGGCAACTGATATTGTAAAATGCTGGAGGCTTCGCTATAGATATGGATGTCGGGATAAAATCTACATACCAGGCTCAGAATAATCCAGAGACCCTAAATGCAGTTCACAAGAACCCTTGCGATATTAAAGTGCTTGGTTCAGACATTATGAGCCAAAAAAAAAAAAAACCGCATAGGCTCGTTCCAGATTCAGTCATTCAAGGTGATTCTGACCTCAAATAAGTAAAACATATTTCCAAAACATGTAAAAAGACACAATAGACAACCATGCAGCTTGAATGTTACCTATCACCTATCACATATATGGTCACAACCATGCAGTATCAGTGTTATATAAAATGGTGTAGACATTCAAAATCATAAGCCCTCATGCATGGAGTTGAATACAGCATTTTGCAATCAAAATTTCCAAGGTTATATAAGCAGCGAACTTCAGTCCACCCTTTCCAGGGGGTCAATGATCCTCAATCTTCTTCAAACCTTTCATATCTGTCGTTTCGACACTGCATTAAAAGTAAAATAATAGAAAATTATGTGTTAATACTTTATATAACCAAAAAACAAACCCTTTGAAAGTTTCTAACACTTCAAACAATGCATTCATTTATTCCCCAACGATCCCTCTACCCCAGGGAGAAAAGGAAGGGATAGCCCACAACCAAGTCAGTCAAGTGCTGATTGCAAAATGGCAATGCTTTAAAGTTTAAATACAGTATCACACCGAGCAATTAGTTAGGCATGTGACTGAACAACAGAATCAAGTGCAACAACAGAATCAAAATCAAATTTGGAAGGAGTATACACGGAAGAATAAAGGGGAAGATAGAGAAGGAGTTAGTTAGAGATATGTGAGGGATAAGATAGAGTTAGTTAGGAATAACTAGTATAAGTAGACAGATACTATTGTTGAGAGGATAGGGAGATTGTTAGTTGTTAGTTATTGAGAGAATAGAGCAGTGGCTCTGTTGTAAAAGGGGAGACCCTTGGAAATTTCCTATTCTCATTAATAAAAGCATTCTTTCTTTTCGTTCTCTGTTCTGGGTTTGTAACAAATTGTTCCGACCTGACAGATCCCTTATCGGGGAAGAAACGGAAAATTTTCTGAAGGCGTTCTTAAAGGAGGAAACCAGCTTTCATGGATTACATGCCAACCTTCTAGAGATCAAACAGATGCTGCATAAGTTGCTGAGTCACATGCGTAACAAAATTTGTCAGATAAAATTGAAATTGCATAAACTTAATGAATATCTGAATTCTAAGGCCATTCTTTCTTTGGCTAGAGACCGATTGACTATAAGAGTACATAAATTATGATAGATAATTATCAGACATCATTTAAGGTGTTTCAAAGTGTATCACATTCTTTGATGAATAAACAGAGATAAATGACAACCCAATTAAAGGGAACAAACAAAAAATGCAAGTGGTAGGTGTTTGATAATTCTTATTCACAGCAAAGAAAACAAATTATATGTGAGAAAGGAGAGGTAAACAAACAGATTGAAACTTACGTTGAACCATACAGCAGAATCTTCTGAACTTTTGTGATCTCAGAACCTGTCTGGTTGTCTTCAACAAAAATTGTCAAACTGATCACGTAATTAGCACACATTAGAATCTACTCAAAACAATTGAATGACAACAATGGAAGACTGAAGACACCTTCCAAAATGAGGAAAAATAACATACCTTCGGACATTTTGGAATTTGACAAACTTTAAAAGTACTGGTTTCCCCTGTCATAGTACAAATTGAATAATTGGGATATCAATTATTCCAAACATGCTTGTAAAAGAGATCATGGAGTGGCATTGGGGCGTAAGTCATGGACTTTGGAAATGTACAGTAAGTACAGAGTTATGGACTAACTACCTTAAGGTTTTCCGGGGACAAAACTGCCACATCACTTGGTGGAAAGTCATTGACATTACTGTCATTAATAAACAATCAGCAACTAATTCAATTATAGGACACAAGTTATAAGACAAACAAAAAATAGTTTTAGCCAAACTATACCTAAACCCCATGTGCTCCTTGTTAGAAAACAGCTTCACAGTCTTGGGGCCTGAAAAACAACATTACATACCAATTATAATCATGTCAACAATCAAAATATGCAGTAACAATAATCCCTTTTTACCACTTAACTCCATTACTAACCATCCACTCCATCCATCCAAACATAGCCTAAGGGCCGCAGAGCAACACTATCACACACGATTGACTACCTAGATATATAGTGAGAGAGAGAGCCTCCATTTTTGGTCCTCAAAAGATTTTCAGAATCCTCAAGATGATTACATAAATTAAATTTGGTCCTGGAATGATAATTTCTTAACACCAAAATAGTCCAAAAGCTACTACTTAGATGATGCTACCCCCCGCCCTCCCTCCCTCCCTCCCTCCCTCCCTCCCTCTCTCTCTCTCTCTCTGTGTGTGTGTGTGTATAATTGCATAAATAAGAAAACTAAATCGGTTGCTAGTTGCCGAACAACAGGATAGATGCACCAGAGTTATTCATGAATTTGGATCATCTCCATTTGGATGAAAACATGAGAGCTTCCTGTTTGATAGATCACAATCGTAGATTAAAAATAAAGCTTGATTGAAGGCTTATATTTTGAAACATCATCTCATTAAAACACACCATTAAGTAACCTCCAAAATTAGTTTGGTGAATTATTGATTTGATTGCTATCCACAGGCGAAGCAGAGAAGCAACGAGAGAAGGAGGAACAAATTTTGGAGAATAACTAAACAGTGTGCTTTAATGGGACGATGTGTCAAAATATAAGCCATTAATCAAGCTTTATTTTTCATCTCCAGTTGTGATCTGTCAAAATAGGAAACTCTCCTATTTTCGTCCAAATGGAGAGGATCCAAATCCGTTATTTTTTTGCTGTAAAAAGAAGAGATCATAGTTATATCTGCAACAGTTACATCTTATGTGACACCAATGAACTAAGTTATGATGCAGTGACCACCCTGATATTGCTGGGGATAAAGAAGGAAAAAAAAAAGGAAAAAGGGTTGGCTGCTATGCCTGCTCTTAGGGCATGTTTAGTTTTACAAACAGCGCAAAGGAAATCTAAAGGGTCTTCAAACAGTGATGTAGTTTGTGTGTATGGATATGTTAGCAAAATAAATTGTGGTGCATATTACAGTGAGAAAAGGCTAAGGAGTAAAAGACATAGAAGGAAAACAAACTAAAAGGGTATCATCAATAAGATTAATGTTATTGAGTCAATCATAACAAGCAGCAATTGAGCAAGTGGTGACGAATACCTTCGTCTTCGGGACCATAGATAACAACGGAATAGAGTTTAACGACTTGTGTGAAAGGAATGTAAAGCAAAAGCTGCTCATCGGCATCACTCTGGAGATGCAAACCATCGTCTTCTCTATAACCCTGTTTGCTAAACAAATAGAGTAAGATAATACAGCTAATAAAACGACCCAAGTGAAAAAGCACAAAAATTTGTTATAAATAAAGAAAAGGGTACCTGTTTGAGAGCATTGGGGAGAGAGTGGTTGGAACTCTGATTGAGGCATTCAACGCTAGACCAGTCTATGAAGTCTAACAGATCAACCTGATTGATGAACACAAATCAGAAATTGAAAGAAGAATGAATCGGAAAGATGAAGAAGAGAGAGTTAGAATCTTACTTGACCCTTTGGAATAGCAGTGGCTGATTCCCCAGACATTGCTGCTGACTCGAGAAAGAGAGCGTTGCGTTCGTGCGTGAAACTACAACTACAAGACCAGAATCAAATACCAAATGGTCTCAAACAAACCCAGCTCCGAATAAGGTTGAACTGGAACTTCAAACGACAGCGTTCCAATCAAATTTATAACCCACACACTCACGCCGATTCTCGAACCAACGCTCCCCCGATCAATAAACTTAAGGTTTAAATAAACTTTTAGTCCCTAGAAAGTTCACTGATTTTGATTTTAGTCCTTGTAAAAAAAATTCTTAGGATTTCGTCCCTGTATTTTCGAAAATTTTGTAAATAGTCCCTATTATCATCCCTGAGTACTAGAAATCATACTAGATGAATAATTTTGTCAATTTTAACCCTATGGCCCTAATGTATGATTTTATTTATACTTTCTAGCCAAATTTTGGAGCAAGTCAGATAAGAACGAGAAATTACCTCGGTACCCCCTGAGTACTAGATAGCATACAAAATGAAGGAATTTAGCAATTTTAACCTTATGTCCCTAATATATGATTTTGTTTCTATTTTATAGTCAAATTTTACAGCAAGTCGGACAGTAAAATAAAATTACCTCGATATCCATGAGTACTAGATAACAGAAAAAGATGACGGTAGGAACTATTTGCAAAATTTATGAGCTTACAGGGACGAAAACCTAAGAAAAAATTTCACAAGGACCAAAACCAAATTTGATGAACTTTGTAGGGACCAAAAACTTATTTAACCCATAAACTTACATAAAGTTTAGTTTTTTTTTATATTTATGTTAATCCCCAATTAAGGGTCGGAATAGGCTAGTCCACTCGTCAAGAGACCTACGACCTAGCCTATTTAAGATCTAGCTTGGCCTAGCCTATTTAATAAAAAAGTTAGGTCAAGGCTTCACAAAAAAACCTATATAGGTAAATAGGCCAGGCTTAAGACTTTTAAAAAAAGCCTACTAGAACTATCAAGCCGACCTATTTAACACATACACATAAATATATATGTATAATATAATATATTATAATACTATAATATATTATTTACATTATTCATAATATTTAAAGGTAAAGACCTATTAGCCATGTAGTAACCTACTTGCCTATTTATTTGTGAATGCTTGATGACCTATTTATTAGTATATGTCTACCAACTTCTTTGTCATTAGAGACCTACGTGCCTATTTACAAGTGAAGGACTGTGACCTATTTATAAATGGAGACATATTTAAAGGTCTTGTTGATAAGTAGGCTTTTAAGCAGGCTTTCAGGTCAGGCCAGGTTTTAAAATAGGTCAGCTCGGACCTTAAAAATTGGTCTATATCAGGCTTTAAGCCAGGCTCAGGCTTCACAATTGGAACCCGGACTTAACAGGACCGGGCTTAACAGGACTTAACCCGGTCTAGCCTATTCCCACCCTATCCCCAATGTACACCAACGGAGAAGCTTATATCATTGTCAAAAACAAAAAAGAGAAGCTTATATCAAGAAATACAATTGTGTTTTCATATCAGGAAAAAAAAATTGTGTTTGATGAAATTATTTTCTATGATAAAATTTTAAATATTATCAATTTATTAATGCCTTCCTTGTTTCATTTAATAAACATGTCATTTCATTTATAATACTCAATAAAAATATTTAAAATAAATTAAAAAAATTAAAATTCTAATTATAAAGTTTTAATTAGAATTTTAAAATAATTTATATAAAAAATGTATAAATACGTTCTTTATGTCATTTTACATTTATAAGTTAGTTCAACAGGTAATTTTACCAATCGCTTCAATTTCAATCAGTTAGCTTTCGATTATCAGCTATAAGTTTTCAATTAAAAATTAATTTATTAATCATAAGCTAGCTTATCAGTTATTTTAATAATTTATTTATTAATTTATTTTTGCCAGACAGTACCTATAACTCATCCCATCATGCAATCCAATCTAAAATTAATTGTGTGGTAAAGGACATATTACTCACGAAAATGTAGCGCTATCAAATCGGGTCATTGTGGCCAATATAATTTTTGGTTGGATTGAGTCGGCCCAATTCAGTTGTTAACTCATAATTTGCTAGTTTAGTCCGATTGTGGGTCAAATGGGTTGGCCTTTTGGCTCATTGTTTTTTTGGGTTACAAAAGAGAAGAAAGCAAAACCAAAAGCAAAAAAAAAATAAAAAAAATAAGTGTCTAATGAAAGACACTCCCATAGCATTTATCCGCTAGAAGACCAACTTTATTTTAATACTTTTTAAAAAAATTACTTCAAAACCATGACAAAATAAAAAAATAAAAAAAGTAACTTAACAAAAATGAACTCCAAGAATATGATATACAATAACCTTTAAAAAGATCCAATGTTATTTTGTCTTTTTTTTTTTTTTTGGACAAAATGTTATTGTCTTTTATGCACTACCGTTATAAAAAATTTGTATTTATACATGAAAATAAGCTTTTAGTCACAAGTTGAATGTCTGCTGATTGTGGTCAATATCTAGAAACTAAGAAGTATGTTACATGCCAAAGACTAAATTCAGGTGTCCTTTGATTCATTGTTTATCACGCTATAACACACTAGTTAAGCAACAGGGTGAAAGAAGAAGGCCCTTCCTAACTAATTGGTTATTAATTATTATTTATTTTTATTTTTTTGGTAATTGGAAGGGCTAAAAGCCCAAAGAACAACAGAACACAGTGACTATCTTATGCAGGTGGGGACTGAGATTTTCAATATATAGGTTGCTCGCATGTGAGGTTTTAATATGTTTTAAGCCCTGAAGACCACAATGATCTAAGTGCAATCTCTAGAGTCCCGTATGCACAGAAGAAATTCACCTTCTGTTTGATATTGATATTTAGCATTTGATCGCGTCCTCAGAATTGCAATAGAATAAAAGTCACGCTGAAAATTCATTTTTAGCAAGTAATTAATTACGTGATACAATTTTGGTTTAGTCCACGTTTAGTTCCAGACCAACCACTATGAATGTTACTATTCTTACTAATTTATACGGTAGATAAAAGGAGGATAAAATTGAAGAAGAAATACAATGAATACAGAATTATAGTAATACAGTGCTGATGGAAGAAGAGAGAAATATATTATTACAGTAAAAACCAGCAATAGTAACGCTGAAACAATAATGGAACAGCTAATATGTGTGTGTACATTCTATCATACCGTAGTCATCTAACGCATGATGACTCAATCCTAGGCTTTTATTTATGGTAAATTAACACTGACAAGAAAGCCTAACCCCACGGGTCAGGTGAGGATTAAGCTATATTATACATGCTGATGTAATGATCAGCCCATTATTATTACACAAAAATAACTGTGGACAACAATCAAATCAAATCAATGATTCACCAAACATAGTGCAACAATATCACACAAGCCATCTCTCTGCGTACTAGCTCCACATAACCATACCGCTGGACATCAACAACATAACTATCCAATGGAACCTTCCTGGAAAGATTGAGCTTCCTGGGGAAATACACACAAAACAAACATATCTTCAGATTTCCTCAAACATTATTTTATTTCTTTTTTCAGTTTAAAACATTAATAGTGTCATGGGTTTCAAATCTGGGTCCGCAACCACAATTGAGGCTGCACCGTTATGATTTTGGTAGTCTCCAAAATCGTATCGCGACCACAGTTGCGACCGAATCGATTGTATTTTACCACAATTGTATGCAATAATGGAAAATGCAACACGACCGCAATTGCAATTTAAAACCTTGATGATGACATCTGTGCTTATGTGCTTTTGTATAGTAGCTAAGGTCGGTTGATCATTGGTGATTTGTGACACCACTTGTGAATTTAACATCAATAACCAAGAAAAGTATAAGATGAATTGAGTCCAATCTCACCTTGACTAGTGCCATCTACAGTGGCACCGGTTGAATTGACAACTTTAATTCCAAGTTTTGAACAATCAGATCCCAGAGTACCTTAACAATTTCAAGTACAAAAGGATAAATCTTTTTAATCAGTATATATACCATTTATCAATTACCAAGATGGGTTTTGGATCCTTACATTCACTGTAACAAGGATAAACGGAGATGTTGAGAAGATTGTAATAATTGGGGCTGCATTCACATCTGTGTGTATGTGTCCTGTTCTTGGTGCATTTACCTTCCCCACAGTACGCCCAATAGCAAGCTATCATATATTTTTATTTTTGCACAACAAATGGTTAGAAAAAGAGAAATCTATAACCAAAACTCTAGTTAGCATAGCTAAAATTTAACATATTATCAATAAACAAGAAGTATCATCATATCATTTATTAATAATATTAAACTTTTTTGTATTGGTCAAATTTAATCTCTTAATTATGATAAGCATATTTGTTAATTCTTTTGGTATGCAAATTTATAATAATCAACAAGTAGTGCAGTGTTACTTACGATCAAAAGCTGAGAAATTGTGAGGAAAACTCTTCTCTGGAACTGGAGGTGGTGCTGGCTGACAACCATAGTTCAAGCTACCTGCAGATTTTGATTAAAGTAGTTAAAGCGTTACCTTCATGATTCTCTCAAAATTTTGGACATGTTAGTATCTGAATGTTTTAGCCATCAAATCATATGTATTTATAAAAGTAGTGTTGAAACTAGTTACAAAAAAACAACATGGTGTTGAAACTTAAAAATTAAAGTAACTATATAAGAATTGGCGAAGAGAGAATAAAATTTACATTTGGGAATGACACATGGAAGAAAGCTATTGGCATATTTATCATCATCATCATCATTGGTTCGCTTCCAGCCAGATTGACATTCACAGATGAAGTTATATGGGTAACTTGTATTTACTACGCAGTTTCCCTTCCCACATTCCACTTCCTCACAAATCTTGTCTGCAATAACAATACCCCATATATAACCATAAGTCACATTTAATTATGTTATTAAGCACTAATTTTCATATCCCTGCATTAGATAAATAGTTAAATACTAGATATATAGAGAAAATAGAATTTTTTTTTTTTGAGGAAAGAGATGAGTTAAGCACCAAGGACATCATCAAAAGGATCCCCTTTGGCTGTCATGGGTAGCATCAACATAAGAAGCATGACCATAAGGCCCAACAACTTGGAGGAATCCATTTGGTAACGTGAGAGAGGGAGAGAATAAGAGAAGAAGAATTAGAGGGTCTATGAATTATGATCCAAGGAGGATTTGTACTTGTTCTTATAAATATTAAGGTGGTGATATGTTGTGTATTATATTATAATTATACGCGTAAAAGGGAAATGGATCCTCTAACTTTGCATTTAGTGACTTTGGTGACTTTCTTTCTATCTCTCTCATCTTTTATTTTCTCTATCATCTCTTTCCTTTATTTATTCTTATCTCTCTCATCTTATTTTCAACTAAAGTCACCAAAGTTACCCAAACCCAAAGTTAGAGAACCTCTCCCCGCGTAAAAGTCATGTTTCACGTAGAATGGACTTTTGGGTTTAAAAAAAGTGCCTAGTCATCTATAGGCTATTTATGATAGCTTTTTTAAGAAGAAAAAAATGGTACAAGGCTATCATTTGTTTATAATCAAGATTAAAAAATCGAAAAAAGAAACTGAATGTCCTTGACAATAGAAAATAACCGCTGCTTTCATCACAAAATTTCTTCTCCTGCTGCCCCGTATTCAAAGAAATTTAAGTTATTGTCATCTAGAAGAGTGAAAAGTAAGCAAAAGCAACATTTTTTATTCAAAACGGTGTCGGAATAAGTCAAGGACTCAAGGTAGAGGAATTGAGGAGAAGCTTCCGAGGAGAGAATGAGGGCAACTGCAATGAAACGAATCAAGTACATACATTTGGAGTTAATTAAGACCTACCAAGGAGGACATATAATAAGACTATATTTTAAATTTTTTATGTGACTTTCGTTTCGTCTATCAATATATTAATATAAATATTTACAGTGTAAATCTTTTCCTGAATGGTATGATAGTAATCTTCTTTCTTTTTTTCCTTTTTTTTTTTTAATTGAGAGTATGATAGTAATCTTCTAATTTAGGAGTAGTTAACCCTTCAAATCATTGACTAAATCACAGCCAAAAGGTAACGGCATTGAGGTGAGCTGAAAGTCCAAGTCACATTTTGTAATTTAAGTCGTTTTGATGCAATCAAGTTCAACTTGTTTGGAAAGCTGAGAAAAAGATTAGACTGATAATTGATTTTTTTATAATCGATTATTGTGATAATAGATTATAATCATAATATATTTTTATTTAGGTCTATTTGTTAAAAAGCGATTTTAAGATAATCTATTTTATTTGGATGGTGGGAAAAAATCACTTTTATATAGTAAATTACGAAAAAGGGTACGAAGTTATTTGTATAATTTAATAATATTTGTTTAGAAGTTAGATTTGTAGGTGTAAAAATGGAAGAAAGTTTCGAGAATGAAAAATAATCAGATCACAACAATCTTAAGATAAAACAAACTAGATGGCATAAAACAATATTTTTTCCTCCAAAAGAGCTTTTTTTTTTAAAAAAAAAAAAAAAAGCTCCTTACCTAAACATAACAATTAGGCTAAAATACCATTTTGGTCCCTTAACTTATTTTTTAGATTCAGTTTGGTCCCTTAACTTTTAAAATGTTCAATTTGGTCCCTTAACTTTTAAAAGATTCAATTTGGTCCCTTAATTTGTGTCTGTTGACCTAAGTTAGTCATCTCCGTCAATGAGTCAGTAATAATATTAATTTTTTGAGGACCCGGTTGAAATTCGCCAACAATTTAAATGACCAATTTGAAACAAGTCAACAATTTAAAGGACCAATTTGAAACAAGTTAACAATTTAAATGACCAATTTGAAACATAAGGGACCAAATTGAAACTCATTTAACAATGTTACTGACTTTATTGACGGGAGATGACTAACTTGGGTCAACAGAGATAAATTAAGGGACCAAATTGAACATTTTAAAAGTTAAGGGACCAAACTGAATCTAACAAATAAGTGAAGGGACCAAATTGAACATTTTAAAAGTTAAGGGACCAAACTGAATCTAAAAAATAAGTTAAGGGACCAAAATGGTATTTTAGCCTAACAATTATTCCCAAAACAACTTATTACACCAAAAACAGTTGAAATGTCTAGATATTGAGTTGAAGAAACAAACTAAATATGGAGTCATATTCTATGCACCTTGCAAATGAGGGAGCATGGATGCACCAGTAAGGCTAAGGTTGGGCATTAGTCTTCCAAAATCTGAATCATTGATTAATTGATTAAAAAATTGAAAGATTAAAAAGAAAATCAATGGTTGAAAAAGTGTGTTGATTCATCCTCCACAAAATTTTGGAGGACCATAGAATTTGCATGGATGATCCTTCACCGCAGACCGTTGATTTACAAGAATCGACTATGATACATAACTTGTAGGTGGTGCAATGGAGGAGCAACTTTGATGAGGACTAACCGCGAAAAAAGGTGACGAGGGCATAGTCATGCACCCCTGCCCCACCAATGACCATAGCCAAAACGAGCAGATCTTGAAGTGGCTGGTCTTAGGGTGTGAGGAGATGGGGTTAGACAATGGTGTAGGTGAAGGCTGGAAATGAAGGTGGATAGGAAGGGACTCATTCGCAATCAATTTCTTTAAAAACTTGGTCAACCAGTTATCTAAAGTCATCTAATTCAATAACTGTTTTTTCAAGTTACATCCATGCATCAAATTCTTATGCATAGTAGATGGATCCGTCTTCAAATAGAAAGTTTTCCTATTACTTTCTATTTTGAAGTTACTTCGATGGATAAAATTTGGGCTAGTATAAAGTAGTTGGGTACCTGAGTATGGCTCAGTCATTTCACCCGCACGCCTGAAGAACTCTGCATATAGGTACATTCCAAACCACGCTAATAGTATAGCACTAGCACGTGCATGCAAGCCGGGGCGAGGCCCTTGGTCCCGGGATTAAGCCTCAAAGGAGCACAAAGGGTCATAAAACACTGAAATTTCTACCTTAGTTCTACAGAGCAGCAATATCATTGAATATATTCCTCTAAGTAGCTGGTAGGCCCTGATAGGAAACATCCTCTAAATTTAAATTTTAGCAACAAGATACCCTAACACCATCGAATTTACTGAAATCCAATCAGAAAATTTACGGCTCTTGACCACCAGGCTGATGCAATGTTGGAATGGAATGGAATGCTGCCCAAAATTATATACAAGAAACTCTGCAAGGGAGGCAAGTGGCTCTATCAGGGAAAGCTTTGAAGCCCAAGGCTACTAGAAAAACCAACACAAGAACCTAACAAGAGTCATGCTGTGCAAGTAGAAGACTGCAGTATACATGACACAAGTGTAACAAGATTAGAACTCGCATGTGGACAAGAAAATTCATTCAAGTATGTTTCAAATTCTGGTTTGGTATATTTCAGGCAAGGAACCTTTGTAATTTTCTGCTGCTTTGTTTGCTAAGTTCCAAGAACGGGAGCTTTCTTGGCGTCAGGAACAGAAAGAGAAATAGGAAGGCAAGCAAATGCATTAGAAACTATCTCATGGGAATAAAGGAAGAAAATTTCAAGGTTTGATACATTCTATATCGAGAATAAGACAACCTATATGTTTTTGACAGAACGAAAGTCCCAAATTAAAGCGCAGATGGGGCTTAAGAAAAATATCAAGGTAGATGGTCACACATGCATTGATAGCCATACCTAACAAGTCAAAAACCGAATCACAAAATTCAAATGGTATGCAGAAGAAGCAAACCTTCTTGTTGGGAAACAGTCATGGCTAGAGGTGGGTATGCGGACCCGTTCGATCCGTTTAAGTCCGGTCCGCATAAGTCCACACTTAAACGGACTGGGCGTAATAGTCCCCATTATAAATGGACTCTGAAAAAACAGAGTCCGCGTCCGGTCCACATAGTCCGTGTACTAAATGGATTGTCCGCAGACTTTGCAATTTTTTTTTCTTATCAATCGAAAATAGAAAAGCCACAAACAATCAAAGCAAGTCCACTATCGCATAATGCGATTGATAGTTCATTTTGTTGGGTAAAACTTGAAGTCTTGAACTACTGTTCCAGGCACCAGTGTTATAATTAGAACCATTTGTAATTTGTTTCATAAAACTAATACAACTCCGAGGCCCAAAAAAAAACAAAGACCCAAAATGGAAACCATTACAAAATCCGTGTCACTCTTTGCTATCTGCCTAATGTTAATGAATCTGGCAATGTTGAAGATGATGAAGAGTTGGAACGTATTGAGAAAATGATGAACCTGCGACCTGCGACCTTTGACTTGAGCGGCAGAAACCGGCGACCCGAGCAGGTGGAAACCATCGAGCAGAGCAAGGAGGAAACCGTCGACTTGAGAGCCTGTGATGGCGACGTGACCGCGGGAAACCCTCTGCAATGGCGAGCCAAGAATGGTGAGGTTGAGGAGGGTGAGTGGAGTGCGGCTGAGGAGGATGAGTGGACTTTAGAGTTAGGGTATTAGGCACACTTGGGATGTTCTGTTTTTCGGGCTGTTCTGGGCTGTTCCCTTTTTTGGCCCAACACATGTATTTTTTTATTTTTTATAAAAAAAACTGAACCAGTCCGCGGACGGGTCCTCGAATCCGCGGATTGAGTCCATTTAACCCGCGGATTAAACGGTTCGGACCCAAAAAACTCGCATTTAAATGGACTCGTATTTTAGGTAGTTCAAGTCCGCGCGGACTGCAGGTTAAACAGACAGTCCGCGGATCCGGGTCCATATACCCACCTCTAGTCATGGCACCATACAGAAGCCCCATCAAACAGGTTAATAAGAAAGAACAAAACAAATTTCTGCAAAATATCCCCATTTATATCATCATCTAAGGCAAAAAAATATCATTGCTCAACCATATAAAATATGTGAAAATGCTATAAGCACGTACCAAAAATCTCTTAAAGGTTGAATTTTTTTTGTTTTGTTTTGTTTTTTATAAAAGAAACAAATAAAATATGTAGCTGCCTGTTTAACTGTACTATAAACTGCAATGCAAGTTTGTAACACCTTTAGTCCATAACATGACCATTGTATATACAGAATTCAGAGTTCGTCTGTCTCAAAAGAAACGCTGGAAGGCAGAAGTAGCCCTCTTGATCGCTCACAGTTTTAACAGTCGATAGCATAATTCTAACCACGTTGGGCAATATCTCGTCTCTATTCATGGCCAAAATTCTGGCACTGTTTTGCATTAGGTTAACTGATGTATAGTCTATTTAAGCAAAAGAATAGTGAGAAGATAAATACTCTAGAGACAGGTTCAAGTCATGACAACTATCTTCACTTTTCTTCTGTCAAGGGACAAGGATTAGGACATGAGAAAAGATCTATTATGACCATCATAAACTAGTCAGATAGGTAATGTCATCATGAAAATATCTATTGTCTGCCTCATTCATGTTATGGGGTTCAGTAAAGTGAGAAAGAAAATGATAAACTGAAAAATGTGATATTCTACAAAAATCAGCTGGCTATGTGCTCACGTGTGAGAAAATAAACACCGTACTCTACAGATAGACTACAGTACACAATATAGCAGTTTATGGGGATTCTTCCTGGTTGAGAGTGTTCTCTTTGATGCTCTTACTCAACCAGATAGCAGTTTCCCTTGGGGAAACCTTCCCAGGACCAAATGGTTTCAACAAAACCCCTAATTCATCATACCTTGCTTGATGTAGCAATCTTGCACTAAATTCAAGCAACCCTTCTAAGGCTTCAGCCCTTTGTTGGTATGATGAAGTGTCAAACTGTCTGCGGCGCAAGTCCGAAGAGGTGTGGCTTGATGGACCTGCTGTTGCATTTTGATCAGAGGAACCACTTTTATCCTCATCAATTTCCTTTAACATGCTGCGCTTGATTCCCTGCCACGCATCCGTACAAATAGGCCTAATAGAGGCTGTATCATATACCTCTACCGTGCATTTGTCTATCACAGTCGAATGATTGCCTCGAGGTGGGTAGCCTGCAGAACCCTGTGCAGATGTTGATGTTCTGTTGATGGGAAACAATGAATCTTCATATGATGCTAATGGAAATTCAGCCATCTTATCAATACGGGGAGAGTTGACTGAGATATCTGGTGAAGACACGTGGCCAAGCAAACCAGTACCGGGCCTGCAGGGAGGGTGCTGAATACCACCTTTTGTTGGCAGTGGAAATGATGCTCTGCGGTTTGTATGGGCAGATTTTGTGGTATTGTGTGAAACAGGAAGCTGCAACCACATACTTTAGAAAGTCAGACATCTAGAATTAATTCTTTTTTGGATACAATAACTACATTAACTTGGATAAGGCTCTTCTAAAGTGAGTTTGCCTCGTAACCGAGCAAGCAAAGATGTATCCACCGTTGATTTGATAAATTGCGGAGATCGCAACCCACTAAATAATCTAACAGTGAATACACCCTTACTCGCTCACTTTAAAGGCAAACTCACCTTAGAGAAGCCTTTTCTCAACAACTTCAGCTGAGGTAGGACCAAATATCAAGAAGCTTACAATCTACTGTTAATATGTATAATCATATGATAGAAATCTCCCATATTATCAAACAATGTTAATTTTATTATACATAGAGTATAACTTCTACAAATGATGAATATTTTCTCTTTTTTATTAAATAAAATATTGCGATAGAGAAAATTAAAAGAAACTTATCACACTGAGAATTTGTTTATCTTATTAGTTTTCTCATTAATATAAATGGTATGACACAATTATATGACAGGAAAAATTTACCCAGGTTTCAGTAATGCATCATTAACTGTAAAGGACCCAAATAGTAGTTAATCACAGTGAAAATAGACTGGACCCCAACCGAACCTTACTGGCAATGCCAGAGGTTCCAACCCTCGACAATTTGGAAATAGTTTTACCTAACTACCACCTCGGCACAAAATTGCATAAACAATTGTTCAAAGACCAAAAGCATGAACAGTAAAGGAGCAGACTCTAATATTTTAAAACTAGAGGGAGGTTTTTGTCATTTGACTATACCATAGGGGAATTCAATATAATTACTCCATTGTTTAGAAAAATGCTAACAGTGCAGGAGTTGTACATTGAACAAAGGCAACATGCTAAAGTAGTTTCATGAATAAAGTGGCAAAAGCCAAAGACACTAGAAACATGGTGAAGTTACAGCTTGCCTTACCGCCTTACAACTCTTTGAGATTTCCTTTGATTTCTTGATGGTGGAAGAAATCTTTGATGAAGTGAGCCTGGGAGTCTTAACAATACTAGAAGTTCTGGAAATAACAGGCTTATGGATTGGCTTCACTTCATGGCTATCTCCAATACGTAGTTCTGCTAACCTTTGATTTATATGATCTGGAGTACAATCTATTTCTAGGGTGGAGCATACAGAATCTTGATCAGCTCCAGATACACTAGGATTTAGTGTACGATCAAAGCTGAAAGAATGGCGCTTATCCCTATAGATGGGAATAGGATCATCTTCTGGTACCAAAAATCTAGTTTTCTTCACGTAGTTGGATCCTTGCCAGTGGACTGGAAATGTACTTCGCCTGGGGCTGTTGAGTTTGAGATGGATCTTAAGAACATAAGATTGAAGATATGGGTGCCCAAGCAGCTCTGCAGCCTACATAAGTACACTTCAGATGAGAAAATAGGTCTATGAGACAGATCAGATTTAAACTCAAGAGTTACGGTGATAAGCACATAATATGATATCTACTTACAACCACTGGTAAATTTAACATGTTAAATAGAAGCAGATGCCACACAACAACATCTATAGAGACAAAGGATTTAGAAGCGAGAAAAGATCACAACACATTCTACAAAAAGATTGGATTGCACAAGGGTAACAAGAATCATTACTGTCATGTAGGCACTAGTCAGTGGCACCAGTAATCAGAAATAATATTCAGCAGAAGTAAATGAGAGAGTATCTAGCGCACCTAGTGTATCACATTTGCACTGTTTCTAAAACTAGTAACAATTTTATATTTATATTCTCCTCACCTGTTTGGAAAATAAATGAATGGGTTTCAACTTATGGCAATAGTGTAATACACTAGAGGACTGGATAATCTCTCATAATGAATAAGGTTTTATTGTAATAATTAAGAAAGAACTATAAGCTAAGCACCAATGTAACTGTCGGAGGATAATATGGGTGCGCAGGGCAGCCACACAAAATGCCATATCTCTACCAATGTAACTTCATGATCACTCATTTTTGGCTTTTTGCCTCTGAACTTGAAATGTACGGTTTTAAGGATGCAAGCATTAATTTAATATTCTTTTCAATCAAGCATCATTAATATACCCAAACATAACAAACTGATTCAAATAATTTACAAAGCTTGGTATAATTTATGCTGTTTTGAGTTATTGCTAGTCTTTAGGTACTCTATCCATTTAGATACCCTATTTTTCCATCAAATTGCCCTGCCTTTTGTTGATGCAATGAAGGACTCGTAATTTTTATTGTGTACCATACAAGATTTGTTTATACAAAAGGATGATGAACAGAAATTAAAATCACCATAAAAATTAATGTGAAAATCCATCATTGAATCAACTCATCTCCAACCGGGTAAACCAAAAGGTATTTCTCCTGCTAATCCAAGCTTGAGACACCCAGCAGAGTTGAGAAATCACAGTTTAGTGAAGCAAATTAGAATAATGCATGTTATGAGCAGGGCCATGACATCTTGAATCTAACAAACTTTGAGGAATGTATGTTTGAATTGCATGCTTGTTCTACAGATAATGGCATAAATGACAGTGTATCCTATTTCCACAATTCATTCACTCGCAAAGAAAGCAAAATGTGGTGCCAGATGTTGCACACATTGCATTGAATTATTCTAGGTCAGAGGAGAATTATACATACACTGGGCCTAAGCTCTGGATTTTTCCGCAACATGCTTTTAACAAGACTGCGACTGCCGAAAGGGAAAACAATATCACACTAGGTCAATCATCTTACAAGAAATCCCCCATTGAAATATCTTTAGTTAATCCACAGCTGTTAGCTTTGGACAACTTTAAGCACTAGGTTTGTGAAAATGCCAAATTTAATAGTGTAAAGATGTGGAAATGCAATTTGCAAATGGCAAGATTAGCCAAAGTAACTACATGATGAAAGAACAAGGACTTACAATGAACCAGAATATTTTGTTGGCAGTGGAGCCACTATTGACTTATTAATCTTGTTAATCAATGCTTGTATATCCTGTTCAACGAAATTGAAGATAATTAGATAATCTAAAGAATACAAGAACCAATTCTCCCAAAGGCTGCCTGAAGGTATTAGGTGAAGGATGATTAATGGTTTTATATCTAGCACGACCCTTCACGCGAGAGCTCTTTGGGCATGAAGCGTGTGCACATATCTTGTGCTAAATTCAACTTTTTATTTAGAAGAACGGGGTGGCAGGGATCAAACTCTTGACTACTTGGTCATCGAGGCTCTAATACCATGTCATAAGTGGTCAAGAGATCATGATACGATATCAAGAACCAACTCTCCCGAAAGCTTAAGCTCTAAGGTGAAGGCTCATGAATGGTTTTATATAACAAGTAATTTAATAAAAAGTTTGGAATAAGATATGAAAACATTAATTTTTTGTACGTTTGAAAGTCTTGGAGATATAAGTATAACCATGCAGCTGAATGAGTGCTGCTGATAAGTTATTGTGAAAATTGTAGTGAAAAAAAATAACTGAGTTTTCAAAACATACCCAATGGATTGGTGATACAGAAAGAAAATAAATCAACAAGATTTGAGACTAGTTGTCAGTCCAAACAGGGTAATGTGACAATAGCCAAATGATAAGAAAATGTTTGTCTGATTGATAATAAACTGAAATGTGGCCATTAGTCCATCCAACAGCAGATACAAAATTATTAAATATGCTCCAAGATAGATACAGACAAAGAAACTTACAAATGCTTTGAATGCAGGCTTATGTGCTGTCATTTCATATATACAACATCCTGTATAAACAATTCAGAGATCATACATATATACTAAACCAAGAATAGAAAATTTACGAAGAAAAAATAACCATAAGTACTTAGTACTTACCCAAGGACCAAATATCTGACTTAGAACCATAAGGTATATCAGCAAGGAGCTCAGGGCACATGTAGCTAGGAGTTCCCACAACCTATGTTACAAAACAACTGTTGATGATCACAAGTAATCATGCAAAAGCCAAAATCAGTAATGTAAATTCAATTCATAGACTACACGTTTCTTACAGAGGAAGCAAGATCATCAGAACTCAAAATTTTGGCAAGTCCAAAATCACCTGCTTCATCATTGATCACCCGTAAGCAAAAATTTCGACCATAGATGCTTTATTTAAAAAAAAAACAATAGAATAACTTACCAAGACGTATGTCATGACCTTTCGTCAAGAAGATATTTGAACACTAATAAAATCATGTGATTTTTTCGTTAGCCTAGACAGATTTAGATGGAAATAGAAATAACATTGCTAAGTACATTGAGAAGTCTGTTACTAACCTTGACATCACGATGTAGAATGTGGTTCATGTGCAAGTAGTCAAGTGCCATAAGAAGTTGAACAAGCCACTTACAAAGTTTCTGCAAACAAATGACCCTTTTTAGATTTTAAATGTAAAAATCCAAATGTTGCCCTTATTTTTGTCCAAAGGAAAAAGGATTATAATTTCTGCAAGGAAAAATATAATAAAAACCTCCTCAGGAAACAGAACACCATTAGCTTTCTTTATAGCTTCCGCCCTGTGTTACATCAATAATGTATTTTGGAAAATGTTCAAGCTCCAACTTGTCAAAGCTAAAAGAAAATAGAACCATAAATTGCATGCCAGAACAAGTTAGAGAAATGAGACTTACATATCTCCGCCCTCACAATAACCTATAATAATGCAGACATAGCAACCCTGAGAAGAAAGGAGCCAAAAAAGACAGTTAAACTTCTTGAGGGATTTTATGATACAAAGCTCAAAGAGGTTTAATAGCAGTCACAGCAGATGCTTATGAGGGCAAGCTTCTAGCAGAAGTTATTCTTGTAATTAACTGAGGAGATGAAGAGAAGTACTGAGAAGTACAATACCTTTTCTACCCATGAATCCTTATACTCCACAATAAATGGATTTCGCAATTTAGAGATGAGATCCATCTACGCAGGCCATAGAAATAAATATGTTAGAAATATCCTGAATCATGCCCACAAATAATTTCACATCAAGCGTATGAATCAATAGAAGCTGTTAAGTTTACTTCCTAATCTTCATATTGAGGTTTGAAACTTGTCTGTAGGCCTATTAGCAAATGAAATTCCTCTAGAACTAGAACAAAAACAAAATGCACCGGGAAACATGCAGCATGCAAAGGAGAAAATTTTAGAAAACAGAAAATGACACAATATAATCAGTTAATCCACTTGAATCACTATTAAAATCACCAACCTCCTGGTGTGCAGATCTACGAGAGCGCTCAGTTTGGCGGGCAAGCCGAATCTTCTTCAGTACATATCTATATAATTCAAAAGACAAAGGTAAAAAAGCACTGTTAATAATAATGATATGTGGAATTGCATACATTGTCATTTAAAGTATACGAGAACAGAAGC
Organism: Echinosophora koreensis; assembly: GCA_035048595.1. Classification (NCBI taxonomy): domain Eukaryota; kingdom Viridiplantae; phylum Streptophyta; class Magnoliopsida; order Fabales; family Fabaceae; genus Echinosophora; species Echinosophora koreensis. Next base: position 21,933,905 of record JAPCYP010000001.1, read on the forward strand.
AGACCAAGAGAAAGAAAGAAAAAAAAAGAAAGAAAGAAAGAAATGTCAGGTAGGTTCCATCTCACTTTTTCTTCTCATGCTTATGTCTCACAAGAAGCGCAGAACCAAAAGCACCTTTTCCAATTTGCTCAAGTATTTCATACTGCTCCATGTCATCAATTAGTAAGAGAATCCCCTCTCCTGGGTACAGAACAAGTGAAGCATGTTAGATCCTTACAAAAAGGACAAAGTAAATAACCATAAACCATACTTGAAAGTTAAAAGAGACAATTATTATAATTCAACTAAGTTACTAAGAAGGAAGATTACGGTAGCAGCAAAGTCACTCAAGAATTACATATGCTTGTAAGTTAACATTTTATCTTTCTCCTTTCTCAGGGTAGAAGTAGAAAAGTACAATACAATTGTGATTAATCATAAGAAAGAAACCAACTAACAGTAAATCAGTAATCAGTAATAAAACTTCAAAAAAAAAAAAAATTGGTACCAGAAACAACTGCATAAATGGGTAGTCAAAACGGGTTTAGTAATGCTCATTACTACAATTAGTCAATTTAATAGCACAAAATATCATGTAGTAAAGAGAAGTAACCACGGATCACATTAAGTTATATAAGAAAGTTGAATAATGAGTTCACTAATTACTTGCTAAATAGGTTCCACCACAAAATGATTAGTATATTTGAATATTTCCAGAAATATATAGAAATAGAAAATAGAAAATATAGAGAATGTGCGTTGAAAACCGTTACTTCGTTCAACATTCAACAATTCAACAGTAATAGACATAACAAAACACAAATCATGCTAAAACTACTAGGAGAGGTAACAAATCATGCTTTAAGCTGTGCTTCTTCACCTACATTTCTAGGAAAAACATGGCACAGTAATAAATTAAGCAGAAACAGAAAATATGTAGCAGGAAAAGCGTTACAGGCCAAGAATTAAAATGCAGAAGAAGGAACAGTAACTTCGAAGTGAATGCGAGAAGTGTACCTGAGTTGAGGTGAGTCGGTGGGTTTAAGAAGAGGTTGAAACAGATCCAAGAGATTGAAAATGCAGATAGAAGAGAAGAGGAGTCACAAAGTAGAGAATGCGAAGTTGAACATTGGCAGAGAAGCTAAAAAACGACACTGTTGTTCAGGAAGAAGAAGAAGAAGAAGCAGACGAAGTTGCAGAAGAATCTCTTTCGCCATTCTTGTTCCCAGGAACAAAAAGACAAAATGCAGAGAGTGTAATAAAGAGATTTACATTGCAATATTTTATTAGGATAATTGGTGCCTGTGTGTGTGAGTGTGAGAGAGAGATTAAACCGCCGTCTCGTGATGGAGAGAGATTTTTACTTCACAGACAGAGAGAGTGGGGAGGGAGGGAGAGAACATGAAACTGAATTAACCGGATTGAAATACCCAATTTAGTCCTTAAAATCTTAAAATTATCGAAATTTCAAAAATATTTTTAAATGATAAGTTAGAATTAATTTGATTTTTTATTTTACTCACCTAATATCAATTAAATTCCTGATATTGTTAACTTAAAATCAACTTAGTCCATACGATTTTTAATGGAATGATTAAATTGATTATCTTTTACTGGACTAATTTAAAATTTTGATAATTTTATAAACAAAGTTGATATTACTTCACAGTTTTATCTAGAAGGTACTCAAATTTCGCTGTAAACAAAATGAGAATGATTACGACGCTTTTGTTTCCTGTTTGGCGAGAAGAAGCACAAATCGAGACAAAGTAAAAAGACTGGAAGGTGGGTGGTCTGTCTCTCACTCACTCCTCAGTCTTCACTACTTCTGACTGTAAGCTTTATTGGGCTTTTGCTTCGAGTTTAATTATTTTATTTAATCTTACTGTTGAAGATGATCATAGTTTTAGTTCATCACTATTTGAGTCTAATTTAAGCTTATGTATTATTTAAATGTTAGTCATAGGGATTCCATAATTTATATTTTAAGTCCCAATCTCAATGTACAAGGCGGATTCATATTCCAAAAATTTATTGTCATTAATCACTTGATGACTCTGTCTTCATAATTTTCATTATAGAATATTTAGATAGATTGATTTAGCGGTGCCTTTACTTTTTTCACCCCGCGCATCTTTCTAGTCAACAAAATAAACGAGTCAGACATCATTTTAATACCTGAAATTGCGACACATTAGTCTCTAATTTTACAGGGGAAAAATTTAGTTTCTAACTTTCACGATCCACGATTAATTTGATCCTATAAGTTAGTGCGTCCCAAATCAAAGACTAAATTGATAGTTTACTCAAACTATCATCATATTATAAAGTGTTATGGAAGTGATCTATAGAAACCAACAGAACTGAATGAAAGTAACGACAAAAAACAAAACAGAGAGATTTTAAACAAGATACATATGAATAAAATAGATCAAAGTGATATCTATATTTAATTTCCTTAGATGGAGGGAAGTGGGCACGAGAAAGTATAGTGGGACACACAACTTTGTTGTTAGCGTCTAACCCCTACATATCTCCGATCTCGAGCCTCAACTCTCAACCACCACTTCTCAATCTCCACCCTTATCATCTGGTGCTTTCGGTCTTTTACTCATTGTCCATTTTTTAATGAAAATGTCAATAATACTGTTGTACTTTTCCTTCCTTTTTTTTATTAACAATAAAAACTTTTAACAATTCCTGTGCTGTGTGGACTGTGGAGGTGGTGCGTGTCGTCATTGTCAACTTGTGTCTGAGGGTTGATCTGCACTCTCGCGCTCTAACATTTGTTGTCAATCCTAACTCAAAAATTAGATATGATAATGAATTCGAATAAAACTTGGTAGGACCCGAAATAAGGAAAGTTTACCTAAAAGCGTCCTTAGTTATGACTTATAATTGACTGTGGTTTCTTATGGCTACAACGGGCTGTGCATTAGGGGGAATATAAGTGTATAAAGATATATACATATATATATATATATATATATGGTTTAATCATGTATCTATAAAATATGTTTACTTATAAGTTAACTTATATTTGGTTCACATTTTGATGCTTACGCCTTTTTGCCTTGAGATTTTGGAAGGATCCACCTGTGAATATTGGAAATTTTGATAGTTGGGTATATAGGCTTAATTATACTTTCTATCCCCGAATTATTATGATTGTTCAATTTTGATCTCTACGGTTTCAATTACGTCAATTGATACCACAAGTATTACGATTGTATAATTTTAGTCTCAAAGGTTCGAATTGCACCAATTGAGTCTCTCGGATATCACGGTTTTGCAATTTTGGTCTATAGATATCACAATTCTGTGGTTTTTAATGTCAGTAGTCTATATAGCATACATGAGACTGATTTGACACCTAATGTGGTCAGCTTGACAGTTTACATGACATTCATACGTGGCATTATTCACAACTCACACACTTTAATTGACACATACGAATGTCATCTAAGCAGTCAAGCTGACCTTATTAAGTGACAAATCAGTCTCACGTGTGCCATATAGACTATCGACATTAAAAATTGCACAATTGTGATATATTGGAACCAAAATTGCACAATCGTGATCTCATGGACCAAAAGTCTAATCAATCCTATATTTTAACTAAACTTTGAGATTTTCATGATTTTAACTAAACTTCTATTAGGAAATGGGTAAGGATATTTTGGATACAGTTTTCTAAGATCTGTATCATCCACACACATACGTCACTTCCCATTGCCTTTTAAAAAAAAAATAAAAGTATGACCATATTCGTGAACCAAATGGTATACCACCTCCAAAAAACCAAAAAAAAACCACGAAAAAGAAGAGGAAAAGATGCGGAGTGTCTCGAAAAAAACAATAAAGGAAGAAAGAATGAAATCTGTTTGGAAACTAGGAAATGAGAGGAAAGACGAAAAAAGAGTAAAAGAAATGAGAAAGAGAAGAACACGAAAGACGAATAAAAAACAGGCATCACAGTAACTTGAGGCAGCATAGAGGACGAGTTCACGGTGGATGTCACCGCTTTGATACCATGTTAGAAAACATGGCATTCATGAAAGGAGAATTGAAGAGGGAAAAGTCTAAAAATGTATTTATTGGATGAAGAAAATGATACAAATAAGAAAAGTGATCTTACAATAGTACAAGAAGTGTTTAATAATAAAATGAGTAAAGACCCAAATTGGTCCCCGAAAAATTTAGAAGACCCACTTTTGGTCCTTGAAAAAAATAGATTACTCATTTAGTCCCTCAAATTTATAAACGCGGGATACATTAGTCCCTCCTTTCCACTTCCATTGCTTGTTTATTTGCTTATATGTCTCGTTAACCATGTTGTCTAATTCGTTAGAGGTCATGTATAGCCTATGACAAGTTTCCATATTAAAAAACCAATAAAAAGTGAAAAACATGCACAATCTCCGGATATTAGGGTTTTCATATTTTGCACTTTTTTTCACTTTTGTCCCTTTTTTACGGTGGAAACATGTCATAGGGCATAGGCTACACAAGACCACTAATGAATCAAGCAGAATGGTTAACGGGACACATAGGCAAGTAAACGGACGTTGAAAGCGGAAGGAGGAACTTATGTATCCTGCATTAGTAAATTTGAGGGACTAAATGAGTAATTTATTTTTTTCAGGGACCAAAAGTGGGTTCACAAAATTTTTCGGGGACCAATTTGAGCATTTATTCTACTAAAATTATTCTAGATCCTTCCGATCACTAACAATATGCAACCGACTTGGACCTAATAGTATTGGGATATAATGTCATATATTTGGGCCATAACACAGCCCACGTACAATCTTACATGTGACATTTGCTGATCTAATTACCGATAGCACCAATATTAATCTACATGAATGAATCCTAAATTAACAAGCTACTTGAAATATTGGATTAGAGTAAATAGCCATTTTGGTCCCTGAAACTGTAAGGGCGTATCAACTTGGTCCCTGAAATTAACGAAATTCCAAAAAGGTCCCTGAAACTGTAAAACGTTAATCAAGTTAGTCCCTCCGTTAACCCCAGTTGACTGACGCCGTTAACGGTGCTGAGGTGGCACGTTAAGTGTCCAGCTGGCTTGCCATGTTGCTTGACAGCTGTACTTCACATTAGGGACCAACCTGCACCTAATTTCAGGGACGAAATTGACACCACGTTACGTTAGAGGGACCAAATTGCAATCTTCCTCTTCATCTTCCTCCTCTTCCTCCTCTCTCTCGCGTGAAACCCAGTTGAGCGAATCTAGTGATCATCAATGTCCAAGGAACAACATTTTTCTCAAGCATTTTATCAAACACCATGTATGCAAATCCCACACGACCACTACCTTTCGCAAACATCAGAATCAAAATATCCCACCTTTAAAACAAAACCAAATATTGCAAGCCCAATAGAAAAACAATATCGCGAATTAGAACACACTCGAATCGTCGCGGTGAAGCAATACTTGTTAGGGAAAAGCCCATTTCGAAGCATATCGAGAAACACTGATTCCATGTTGTTGTTGGCGAAACAGGAGATGATGGCGCTCCATGAGACCAAGTCTCTTTTGCTGTGATTCATGTTGTTGAATATTGAGAGTGCTTCTTGCCAGTTACCGCATTTGGAGTAGACGATGATGAGTGAGTTGAGGACGAGCAAGTCAAGGACGAGTCCAGACGAGTTGAGCTTGTGGTGGAGGAGTTTGCCAAGGTGCAAGTTGCGGGACCTAATGCAGGCTTTGAGGAGGAGGGATGAGTTGATGAGTTTGTGACTGTGGTGGTGGTGGTGGGATGCGAGGTCGAGGTTGGAGATGGCATTGTGGAGTTGTGGGATGGAGAGAGTTGAGGTGTGTAGGAGTGGGTGTTTTTTGGATGAGGATGGTTCTGAATTTCGATTGGTTGGTGCCTTGTTGAGAGGAGTGTGAGGAGTAGAGAGAGGAGGAAGAGGAGGAGGTTCTGTGGAGGTGGGAGGAAGAGGAAGATGAAGAAGAAGATTGCAATTTGGTCCCTGTAACGTAGTGTCAATTTCGTCCCTGAAATTAGGTGCAGGTTGGTCCCTAACGTGGAGTACAGCTGTCAAGCAACGTGACAAGCCAACTGGGCACTTAATGTGCCACCTCAGCACCGTTAACGGCATCAGTCAACTGGGGTTAACGGAGGGACTAACTTGATTAACGTTTTACAGTTTCAGGGACCTTTTTGGAATTTCGTTAATTTCAGGGACCAAGTTGATACGACCTTACAGTTTCAGGGACTAAATTGGCTATTTACTCATTGGATTATTATGGATCCTTTTTCTTTCTTTATGTTGCAAAGTAATGAATCCCAAGGATGGTTAATAATGTATTGTGAATGGGTAAGAACTTTTGATAGTTAATATATAATTAATATATAGCCATAGCTCATCCTCCTCTAGGCCCTGGCTTTCCTTTGACCTATAGACTATATTATATACCAAATGAAACGGTGATGAAGAAGCCATATGATCATCATATCAAAAAAAAAAAACATATGATCATCATTTAAAAAAAAAAAAACAAAACAAGAAGAAGAAGCCATATGATCAGTTATCAGTTATCAGTTATCAAAGACCTACGTGTTGAATATTCGATTCAATTACGAAACTGTTGTTGCGATGAATTAATCTCAATGTCAACTTTATTTATGACGAATGAATAGCTATAAAGGATATACCCTCCAGGTACGCCTAACAATAGAAAAAGTTGCATATATATTTATATAATTTAAAACGCGTTTTTTATTATTTAATGTAAGTTAATTAAATGATAAATTACTCACCTCAACTTTAGATACTGGACACGTTTGTTTTTCTTTTTCTTTTCTTTTTTCTTTTTTTTTTTACAAAAGAAAAGTTAAGCAATTTCATTAATGGAAAACACAATAAATCCGATAACATCATCACGAATTTGGAGAATAGTAATATATATAGTCACCCTTAACAAAGAGTGAGCAACTACATGAACTTTCCTCCTATCAAACTCTACCAAAGAGTTGTTAACATAAGATAATAAAAGACTCCTACAATTTGAAATAACAGTCCTATAATTCGCTTGGTCCTCTTAAAAGAGATATAGGACTTACTTTTTTTTGCACCTGGAGTCTGCGAGAGCAATTATAAAATTTAGATTTGAAGAAATATCTTCCCTCGTCACGTAAATTGTATCGAAGTCGATGCTTCGAGCTAGCTACCTGCAAGAAAGGCTCAATACACTGCCAATTGTCTTCGACTTTATTTACATAAACTAAAAAAAAAACAAAATTAAAAAGAGAAAATGACAAAACGCGTCTGACCAATAACACCAAACGAAGAATTTGTGGATAGAAACTGCACACATGTTACCCATGCCTCGACAGTTCCAACTAAGGATACTTATGGCTTTTGGTAGGCCTGGAAACCAGAACCTGCCAATAAAAAATGGAGAGAAATGGAGAGAAACAATTCCTTCATCTTTTTCATCCAGCAACGATAGACTCTCACAAATGGAGAAAAAAACATAGCTCTCACTGTAACATCCCGAAAATTATATATGTGTTTCAACTCATTTGATTTTATTTACTTATCAAACTATCTTTGTTTGGTGCGTTAACACTGTTATTGCAGTGTATGCACACTTGTTAGACAATAATATTATCCTATTGTCACTATTATTATCGTATCTTGCCGATGGCATATTTAAATGGACTTCACACCTCCATTTGCTATTTTACTTTAGCAAGTAATTTATCTTGTTTTTATGATGCGGTTTCCCTTGTGAATTTTTGGATAAGGTTCGAATTCGAGAACCTCCCTTACTCTTGATTTTCGTTGAGCGTCAATTCGAATTCGTTATAATTAGGCTCTAAGTGTAAGCCTATCAGTATAATCGTTAAGTCATTTAGGGACTTGTATGAATTGCATTTGTTCCCGAACTTAGATTCGGGAGGTGTTGAAATGTTATTATTAGTTGGTATCAATTTCTTATTTATTGAATTTGTAAATTCAATCTTAAGGTTTATCCTTATTTATATATTGTTGTTTTGGGCTCGAAGTTATTATAATATATGGTATTTTGGAATGAAATGAATAGACCAAATATTAGAAAGTTAAAGAGTTTCGAACTTGTCTTTTGATGATTTTATTCTGGGATTTGTCATTGATCTTAATTATCAATTGTTATTTTTAAATATTATTATATACTTAATTTTAGCCTAAGTAAGCTCAAATGAATTTGAAGTGATGTATGTTGAGCCGGAAAGATTGATTTTGGTTAATGGTCTATTCGAGTTCAATTCTTAACAATAACTATTTTTTAAATTGATACCGGCACTTTGGAACTTTTAGTTTCTGCCTTGTTTGTCTTCGGACAACATTCCAACCTAATCATAGTCGTTGTCGTTCTGGAAGCATAGACACCTATTCATAGGATATTAGGGGACTGTGTGGGGGCTACGGAGACCTTGGGGATAGTCAGGCGTGGATCCTGCCAATGGTTCAGTGTACAGCTGCACTGTACCGGTGGAGACTTGGACAGCAGGGCTATCTTGACACTCCACCAAAATAAATATTATTCAGATGTTAAGTACTCTCGTGTGAAAGGACCACGGAGATGGCTGTTAGCGTACTCCATTTGGGACTTGTGCACCGAGTTGTTTACGCATATTACCTGAATGCTATCCTGATAGAACACTATGACAACAATAGTCTCCATGGAGCAGAGTTAGGTCTAGTCCTAGGCATGCATTCGAGTCTCGATCTTTTTCTGAAACTATATACGTATTTTATGAACGTATTCCTTGATACACACCTATATATATATATATATATGTATATCCACTTGAATGCTTGTTTGTTTCCCTGCATGCCCATATCTACATTCCTAGCCTATTGTAGAATCTTACCTCCTCTGTTTGTATTCCTTTTCTCCTTCATTTCTGGTTGGCAACACTTAGTTTCATTTGAGGAGCGAATACGAGATGAGGAAAGACTAGAAGATGCTGAAAAGGTGACAGAAGATGATTATGTAGATGTCAGAGCTTCGATGTAGAGATGTAATTTGATGATATATGTTTATGATTTGTTGCTTTAAAGTACTTTTGAAATGTCATTTTACTTTCTAGTAATCGTGAGAAAATTTACAAACTTATTTAGTTTTCGAAAACTCTATTTGATTAGTTCGCACAGTTATGGAAATTCATTTGAGAATGTTGTACTTAATTATTTTAAATTTGTAGTTATGAATAGAACTTTGATTTTATTTATTTTTCTATCCTGCAATTGATGTAAGACCAGTGATCTAATTTTTATTTGAAGATGTTTTTGGATTTATCAATTGTTTATCAGGTAATATTTTGACGTCATGCAAAGTTCCAATTTTTAAAGAGGTTATTTCGAAAAAATTTCTGAAAATCCCCATTTTTATACAGTTAATCCATTTTAATTAAAACGTGGTGTGACACTCATAAGCTAAGAGAAAAACATAATACTCCTGAAAAGCATAGCTCTCATAAAAGTGTTGATAAAAACGAAGTGGTGATAAAAAATCCGAACCCTAGCGGCGATGTTCAAGTAATAGGGTAGATATTCAGATTGATAGATGAGGAAACGTTTATCCAGGTGGAAAGGAAGGAACTTGTCACTTGGAGGTAGAATTGTTCTCATCAAATCAGTGCTCTCTAGCTTGCCACTGTATTATTTCTCTTTTTTTAGGGTCCCTAGGAATGTTTTGAAGACTATGACAGGGATTCAAAGAACCTTCCTATGGGGGGAAAGTGGAGGAAGTAGGAAAATATCGTGGGTTGCCTGGCATACGGTATGCTCCCCGAAAACTTCCGGAGGTTTGGGGATAAAGAACTTAGACCTATTCAATGTGAGTTTGTTAGGAAAGTGGAGGTGGCGACTATTAGTTGAGAAGGAAACTTGTTGGTATAATGTCATTCAATCAAGGTATGGTGGAGACTTCTCAGTAGACTGGAACTCATCGAACTCCTCACAATGGTGGAGGGACTTGAGAGCCATTGAAGGTGGAACTTCAGTATGCTCGAATTGGTTCACTAAAGAGGTTAGAAGGAAGGTAGGAAATGGATCAGATACCTCATTTTGGCATGTTACTTGGTACGAGAGCTCAAGACTTAAAGTGGAGTTCCCAAGGCTATTTTCTTTGTCGGAACAAAAACAGGCCAATATTGCAGATTTGGGATGATGGGATGGTGACATTTGGAGGTGGGAGTGGTTGTAGCGGAGGAGGTTCTTCGCTTGGGAGGAGGAGCAGTTTCAATTATTCAGAGAAACAATGGCTGGAGCATATCTCAATAGATCGGAAAAATGATATATGGATATGGATGACTGACAGCTCGAAAGTGTTCTCGGTTAAACCGGCTTATGATCTGCTACTGGCTTGGCAGCAAGCTCCTCTCAATGACCCAGCAACGGGGCAGGTTTTTTAGAACTTCTGGGCATGCAGTGCTCCGTCAAAAGTGTTAGCCTTTTCTTGGCAGTTGATACTTGATCGTCTGCCTACAAGAACAAATCTTATGCGTAGATCGGTTATCACATATGCTTACCTTGCTGTTTGTGTCCTGTGTTGTCTTCATGAGGAGACAGCAAAACACCTATTTTTGGAATGCCCCTTATCGGTCGAGGTCTGGCTACATATTCACAAGTGGATTAATTCTCCTTTCTTAGTGCCAACTGATCTAGTTCAGCACTACATTATGCATAGGAGTTTATTTAGAGGCAAAAAACAAAGAAAGCACTGGCAACTTATTTGGCACGCTACAGTGTGATCAATTTGGCTTATCAGGAATGATATCATTTTCAATAAAGGAAAGGTGGATCTACTGGCGATCTCAGACCTGATAAAAAATCGGTCTTGGCAATAGTTATCGGTCTCTCAAAAATCAGTGGGGTATACATGTTCGGATTGGTACCAGAGTCCTTTAGGATGCATGATTTGATTAAAGGAAGGACACTTCCTTTGTGACATGGTTTTGTTCTAGTGGGAGGTATCGTTCTTAATATTGATGGAGGATTTTTACACTGTTTCTATGAGTTGCCTAGTCATAAAAGGTGAGGTGAAAACTCGGGTCTTGGTGAGGGTGTGCTTCTTAACCACAGTTTGTAGGAGAGGATTGTGTTCAGGAGAGGCTTGAGAGAAACAAATGTGTGAGAATTCAAATTTTTGATGGTCTTCGGACCAAAGAAACTAACCAATTACTTGTAAATGTTTGTTTCGTCTTATTGCAGGTTTTCCAATTATGTATATATTGATTCTGGATCATTAGTTACACTGATTGGTGTGAGAGAGAATTCTGCTGTTAGGGCAAGTGGTCCATTTGGTTTTTATTTTTCTTCTCCTTTTGTGTTGAGTGTTCTGAAACAGATTGAGGGGCTTCTTTGGGGTTGCAGAGAGAGTGTTACACATTTTGGTGGGGGGCGATATGTATTCTTTGTGAGAGTGGTGAGGGTGTTTTGGATCTATACCTTAGTCTCCTTTAGAGTGTCGAGAATCAGGTTGTGGGTGGGGTAGGTGGGAGATGGCAATACATAGGGTAGGGGATGCGGTTGTCATTCTAAGTGAGAGTGGAGAGGGTGTTTGTTGAAGTTGGCATCCCTTTTCTCTGCTAATTTGTTTAAGTCATTTCTGTGGTCCTTCACCTTTTTGGTTGTTACTTCTTTTGGCTACTACTGGCCCAATTCTCTGTTCTGGGCTTTAAAGACTGAGAAACTCTTGGATGGTCACAACCCTACCATATCATCCTTGGGCACACCCAATAAAATCATGCCAACACATTAAATTATAAATAAAATATATTATTTATTGATGGGACCCACTAGAATAATAAAAAGCAGTAAAAACCATTTTAATAGTTTGCTTCAACAAACCTTTCTGCGCAAAGCCTCCTGGTTCCATCGTTCCATTTCTTCACAATCCAACCTCTGGAGATGCTTAAAGAATGCACTCTTGTTCAACAAAGAATTGGGTGAGCAGAGAGCTTTCAAAGAATTTTCCATCCTTCCCAATTGCCTCTCCAACCCCACTCCCTCCTTCTTCTGCATCGTTTACTAATTTGTTGTAAACCCATTCTGATTGAATAATGGCAAGTCGACAACCGCACAGTAGAGCCCAGATCTGCTGCCACCGCGTCCTCACTCCGTCCAGAACAACCGCCATCTATCCTCCACGGACGCCGTCGTCCACCACCACGACATCAACTCCACTCGCGTAGATGCCGCCATTAATGATATCTGCCACCATCTGCATCAAACCCAGCCAAACTTACCACCTCCACACGAGCCTCTTAATTATTTAGAGATTAAAATTCTTGTTGTACGATTACAGATTCCATCTATTTTAAAGATATATTGTTAAAAAAAATTCATAGCTGGGATTCAATGAAGGAGAAGAGACAAAAACAAGAAGAAAGGGGTTTGGGATAGTAGAGAAGGGCTCGAAGCCTCGAACCAAGCCATGTTTTTCTCCTTTTAATTTTTCTAGTGGGGTCCCATCAATAAATAATATATTTTATTTATAATTTAATGTGTTGGTATGATTTTATTAGGTGTGCCCAAAAATGATGTAGTAAGGTTGTGCCCATCAAGAGTTTCTCTTGTAGACTTGGTTCTCTGTATTCTTGGATGAGCTACGGCAGTCTGTGGCTACACTATCACAGTCCTTAGCATCCTTCAAAAAGCTGAGATTTGTTATCATTGGTGGAAGTAGTTGGCTGTTATCAAGAGTTTGTCCAATAACAATTATGTTGCTTTCATCTGTTCCACAGTTTTGTGTATAATGCATCTCTATCTTTAATCTTGGCCCAAACGATTGGCTGGAAGGCTAGGATGTTTTGCTGATTGGTGTCCAAGTGGCAGGGTATTTTATCAGGGGAAGGGTACTATAATTTATTTTGTAATTTGGAGGGTGTGCTGCATGGAAACTACAACAATTTATCCAATTATGCGCACAACTCTCTCAAGGATGCTACAGCATAGGCGCATAAGAGATATTTTCACCTGGTTTGGAAGAGTAATGTAGCTGATCAATTGCTTCACTAAGTATGGCTACCGAAGGAATTCATATTTGGTTTTAACACTAAGCATTCATTTTAGTGTTATCTTTGCAAATGAGTATTTGAAGGTCTCGTCTTTTTGGTTGTTACAACAGGGGGGTCGTCCAATGATCTAGGCAACTATGCTCTATTCAATGACTTCTGCTTACTGATCTCACTCTTGTTTAATACTCCTAATGTTTGGTCTTTTTGGTTCTCTATTATCACTTTTTCTTTGTCTGATGGGGTGGGGTCTGAGTTAAAGGCTTCAACCATGTACTCAATGTTTGGTTTTTGGTTGAAACTTTATCTTAGATTGCCTACTTCTATTCTGTAGAATTCTGGTGAATCTCCAATTAGTTAAGTTAGTTAGGATATGCCATGTATAATAAAGCTGTGTGATAACTGTATATAGGCCATAGTGTTTCTGTTTTTAGTTTCCGGTTTGTTTGTAACTGAATTGTAACTAACTTTGGCTATGTACTAGTTATATAAAGTCATAGCTTGAGTTTAGCAAATGTAATGCACATTTGAGCAATATGCTACAGAAAAGAGTTGAGTGATTCATAGATAGGCAAGTGAGTTCAAGTGAGGGAGTGTGTGAGTTCATACCCAAGATTCTTGTAATCTGTAAAGTCTTGATAGAATGAATGGAAGTCTCAACTGCAGTGTGGATGTAGGAGCTTGACCAATAAGCTTTGAACCACGATAATTTCTTTGTGTCCTCTTCTCAATCCCTTTCTCTTTCTGTTTCTTGCACTGCAAGCACCATAGTGCTGAACCTAAATTCAGAGTTTTCATAACAACTGGTATCAGAGCCTCTGCTGGGAGGCGTGTTCCGCTATGGGTTCAGCAAAGTTTGATGTAGATAAGTTCAATGGTGAAAACGATTTCAATTTATGGAGAATCAAGATGAAAGCACTCTTGGTTCATCAAGGACTCGAGGATGCATTACAAGGAGCAGCTAAGCTTCCGGAGGATCTTTCTGACAAAGACAAGAAAGACATGCTTAGCAAGGCTCATAGCATCATCATTCTCTCCTTAGGTGATGAGGTTCTCAGGGAAGTAGCTCAAGAATCCACTGCAGCCGGTGTTTGGTTAAAACTGAAAAGTCTCTATATGACTAAGTCTTTAACCAATAAGCTATATTTGAAGAAGCAACTTCATCAGCTCAAGATGGAAGAAGGTATGTCAATCAAAGATCATGTCTCATCCTTCACAAGAATCATTCTTGATCTGAAAAGTATTGATGTTGAGATAAGTGAAGAAGATCAGGCAGTGATGCTTCTTTGTTCTCTGCCCTCATCATTTGAGAACCTTGTTGATACAATGCTGTATGGAAGGGATACCCTCACATTGGAAGAGGTTAAAGCAACCCTGAATTCCAGAGAAATGAAGAGGAAGATCACTGAGAATAGAGGAGAAACTGGTGATGCTGAAGGTCTGTATGCTCGAGGAAGACCAGAAAAAAGGGAAGGAAAGGGCAAGAACAAATCAAGATCAAGATCCAGAGCCAAGAAGAGGTGCTACTATTGTCAAAAGGAAGGTCACTTCAGGAAAAACTGCCCTGAAAGGAAAAGAAAGAATGGAGGCAGCAGTAACAATAATAACAGCAATTACAATTCCAATGACATGGCTGTTGTGGCAGATGGATATGAAAGCTCTGATGTACTAGCAGTCACTGAAGAAATGGGAAGTGATGAGTGGATTCTTGATTCTGGATGCTCATTTCATATGACTCCAAATCGGGAATGGTTTGATTCCTACAAGGAAGCTGATGCAGGAAAGGTCCTAATGGGCAATAACATTGCTTGCAAAGTTATGGGAGTTGGCACTGTCAAGATCAAATTAAGTGATGGAACAGTCAAAGTCCTCACTGATGTGAGACATGTACCTGAGCTCAAGAGGAACCTGATATCTCTAGGCATGCTAGACCAAGCAGGATGCTGTTTTACTGGTGAAAATGGAACCTTGAAGATCAGCAAAGGATCATTGTTGATCATGAAAGGAACCAGGAAGCATGGCTTGTATAGACTGCAAGGTAAAACCATTTTAAGCCCTTCTAGTTTAGTCTCTGTGTCAAAAGTCAATTCCACTGCACTTTGGCATTATAGACTTGCTCATGTAAGTGGTAAGGGTCTAGAAGAACTATACAAACAAGGCTTAATTGGGAATGGAGATTTTGAAAAACTTGAATTCTGTGAACACTGTCTTTATGGCAAACAGAAAAGAGTCAAGTTCCTAACTGCATCACACACCACTAAGGCCATAGTGGAATATGTTCACTCAGATATATGGGGACCTGCCAAGGTTCCCTCATTGGGAGGAGCTAGATATTTCATATCCTTCATTGATGATTGTTCAAGAAAGGTTTGGATTTACTTGCTAAAACATAAAAACCAAGCATTTAAATGTTTCAAGCAATGGAAAGTACTTGTAGAAAATCAAACAGGCAAGAAGGTGAAAGTCCTAAGGACAGACAATGGTCTGGAATATCTAAATGAAGAATTCACTGAATTTTGCAAGGATCATGGCATAGTAAGGCACAAGACAGTAAGGCACACACCTCAACAGAATGGTTTGGCAGAAAGGATGAATAGAACCATCTTGGAAAGGGTTAGGTGCATGCTCTCTTTTGCAAACCTGAACAAAAGCTTCTGGGGAGAAGCTGTCCATACAGCTAGCTACTTGATCAATAGGTCACCCTCTTCTGCCATAGGTTTTAAAACACCTGAGGAACTGTGGTCTGGAAGGGCACCTAGCTATGATAACATTAGAATATTTGGCTGCCCAGCTTATATTCATGTCAATCAAGGAAAGCTAGAGCCAAGATCAAAGAAAGGAGTCTTTCTAGGGTATCCTGATGGGGTGAAGGGCTACAAGGTATGGTTAACTGGTCCAGGAGGAGGCAAGTGCATGATCAGCAGGGATATTGTGTTCCTTGAAGAAGCAATGCTTGAAAAAGATGAAGTCAAATCCAATCAATTACAGGACAATGGCAAGACAGAGAAGAGTGTTCAGCTAGAGGTGGAGCATACTGAAACAGACAGACAAGTGGTCACACCTGAACCTGAAACTGAACCAGAAGTTGAAACTCCTCAGTCCACAGCAGCATCAACTTCATATAATCTGATTAGAGACAGAGAAAGAAGGCAAGTTAAAGCACCTCAAAGGTTTGGCTATGCTGACTTGATTGCATATGCTTTAAGTGTTGAAACAGCAAAGCAGGATTCTGTTCCTGGCAGCTTCAAAGAAGCAATTTCTGGTCCTGATCATGAGATGTGGAAGACTGCCATGATTGAAGAAATTGACTCTTTAATGAAGAACAACACTTGGGAATTAGTTGAAAAACCTCCAAAGCAAAGAACTGTTGGCTGCAAGTGGATATATAAGAAGAAACCTGAAGTTCCAGGAGTAGAGAGAAGTAGATACAAAGCCAGGCTTGTAGCTAAAGGCTACACACAGAGAGAAGGGATAGATTTCAATGAAATCTTCTCTCCAGTAGTTAAGCACACAAGCATAAGGGTCATTCTATCTCTTGTTGCTGTCTATGATCTAGAATTAGAGCAAATGGATGTAAAAACAGCATTCTTACATGGCCAGCTGGAAGAAAAGATCTACATGAACCAACCTGAAGGATTTGAAGAAAAAGGAAAAGAGCATATGGTTTGTCTACTGAAAAGGTCCCTATATGGCCTGAAGCAATCACCTAGACAATGGTATAAGAGATTTGACTCTTTCATGCTCTTAAACAACTATGTCAGAAGCTCATTTGATAGTTGTGTTTACTTCAAAAGACTTGAATCTGGTTGCTTCATATACCTTCTACTTTATGTAGATGATATGCTTATTGCTAGCTCAAATATGAATGCAATAAGCAAGCTTAAAGATCTTTTAAATACTGAGTTTGAAATGAAGAACTTGGGAGCTGCAAGAAGGATTCTAGGCATGGAAATCATGAGGAAGAGATCAGAAAAACTTCTCTACTTGAATCAGTCCAGCTACATTGATAAGGTTCTGCACAAGTTCCACATGCATGATGCAAAGACAGTTGTGACTCCTATAGCTGGACATTTCAGATTATCAGTAGAACAGTCACCTAAGAATGATGAAGAACTGAGATACATGAGCAACATACCATACTCTAATGCTACAGGTAGCCTAATGTATGCTATGGTTTGCTCAAGACCTGACTTAGCATATGCTGCTAGCTTAGTCAGTAGGTTCATGGGAAATCCAGGCAAGGAGCACTGGCTTGCTGTTAAATGGATTTTCAGATACCTTAAGGGTACTAAATCCCTTGGATTGATCTTTGGAAAAACAGAATCAACAAACCAGAATCTTGCAGGGTTTGTAGATGCTGATTTTGCAGGGGACATTGATAAAAGAAGGTCACTAACAGGCTACATCTTCACCCTGTATGGGAATGTAGTGAGCTGGAAGGCAAATCTTCAATCCATTGTTGCTCTATCAACAACTGAATCTGAATATATTGCTCTCACTGAAGCAATCAAAGAAGCAATATGGTTGAAAGGGTTTATAACTGAGCTAGAAGGGAAGGATATCTCTACAACTGTTTGGTGTGATAGCCAAAGTGCAATTTGCCTCTCAAAGAATCAAGTATTCCATGAGAGGACAAAACACATAGATATAAGGTTGCATTTTATCCGAGACATCATAGCACAAGGAATGGTTGAAGTGAAGAAAGTGTCCACTGATCACAACCCGGCTGATATGTTGACTAAAGTGGTTCCAAGCACCAAGTTTGCACACTGCTTGAATTTGGTGAATATTGGGACCTGCTGCTGCAAGTGAAGTCCTCAAGGGACTGATGGCATCTCTAACTACTTGTATTGAAGATTCAAGGTGGAGAATTGTAGAATTCCGGTGAATCTCCAATTAGTTAAGTTAGTTAGGATATGCCATGTATAATAAAGCTGTGTGATAACTGTATATAGGCCATAGTGTTTCTGTTTTCAGTTTCTGGTTTGTTTGTAACTGAATTGTAACTAACTTTGGCTATGTACTAGTTATATAAAGTCATAGCTTGAGTTTAGCAAATGTAATGCACATTTGAGCAATATGCTACAGAAAAGAGTTGAGTGATTCATAGATAGGCAAGTGAGTTCAAGTGAGGGAGTGTGTGAGTTCATACC
The DNA here is from genome assembly GCA_035048595.1 of Echinosophora koreensis. Classification (NCBI taxonomy): domain Eukaryota; kingdom Viridiplantae; phylum Streptophyta; class Magnoliopsida; order Fabales; family Fabaceae; genus Echinosophora; species Echinosophora koreensis. Next base: position 21,952,077 of record JAPCYP010000001.1, read on the forward strand.
CAAGATTCTTGTAATCTGTAAAGTCTTGATAGAATGAATGGAAGTCTCAACTGCAGTGTGGATGTAGGAGCTTGACCAATAAGCTCTGAACCACGATAATTTCTTTGTGTCCTCTTCTCAATCCCTTTCTCTTTCTGTTTCTTGCACTGCAAGCACCATAGTGCTGAACCTAAATTCAGAGTTTTCATAACATATTCTTTGTAATTTTTGTATATGGGTTCGACTCCTTGTATTCATTTAATACATTTGGCTTATAAAAAAAAATGTTATTCCTTAAACTTTCAGTTTTTATGATTTAATTTATAACTCACTTAAATTTTTTAAGCATTTAGTGTTTTCATTTTTTTATACATTATCAACAACAAGCACGTCATTATTGTACTTATTTTTATTTTTCCTAATCACATATTTCATAGCATTCAAATTTAAAGTTGTATGAAAGTTGGTTTTTTTTTTTTAAAAAAAAAAAAAACTTATATAGTACATGAAACTTAGTTATAATTTTAGGAAAGCAAAAATGCAAATTGCTAAATGCTGAAAGTTCAAACAAATAAGTACAAGAAAAAATAAAAAATAAAACCTCGATTAAGAAATAATTTACCAAAAGTCTAAAAACTGGACAACATATATAATTTGTAACTTAATTTTTAATTTATCATAATAACTATTGATCACTTTGTTTTTTGTATGAGAAATTTAATAAGAGGAAATGTAAATGTTAATGTATTTACGTTTGTGTTCATCAGCATACCGAATTTTTGCTTTCGCGTTAGGGAGAAAATTAAAGACATAAAATCAAACATATCCTTCCATGTCCCGAAAAGACTCTAGTGTTTAGGTAGCCTATAATATTGAACAAAACTTACAAGCCAAATATTTTAGTCCTTATGAATTATGAAGAATTTTCTTCTTATAAATTTAATATCACTTAAGTTACATATGTAGAATTTAAAATGAAACTTCTCGTCAAAAAAAAAAAATGAAACTCCCATATTTAAAAACCCCGCTATAGTATAGCTCATAATTATCATTCCATTTTGTTCCTGGTGCCTGGTGGATACTTTTCCGTTTTCTAGCTTGTGAAGTGGCATATGTAAGCACAAGTTTGGTTGGGCTTTTTGACCTAACTAATGCAATTTGCTTTATAAATTATCGAAATGGTACAATTTTAAAAGTGTTTATATGTCATATATGACTCACTTTTTAGGGTTTATTATAAAATAATAGAAGTCGTACATATCATATACGACTTCTATTTGACTGTGTCTATCATCTCACATGAAAGTCGTACATACTATGTATGACTTCTATTATTTTATAATAAATCCTAAAAAGTGAAGTCGTACATGACATATACAATTACATGTATGACTTACCCTTATCTAACAAATACTTTTCAAGTTACGTTATTTATTGCGTTATTTTGATAATTTATGAAGCAAATTACATTGGTGGGGGTTGAAAAAGCCTTCGTGTTGCTATAATTTACGTAATATACTACTGATTAATTTTTATAGGTCAGGTTAGGAATGGACGCATCATAAATAAAATATGGAGAGAAAATGTACTGCCAGAGACAATTTTGATTTTTCTGCAACATCCCATCATGCTTAACCAATTTCATGGGCATGGAATAGACAACACTACCTTATCCTTATGCATATTATGAGCTGAAATGAGGGCATATGTAGCATACACGAGAAATGCGAGGCATGGCATGAGTGCCAGGTGTGAGGGACAAACAGCCATGAAATGAAATCTCCTAAACAAAAGATAAAGACGGTGGATTTGGGATTATGACAGCGTTACACGCAATTAAAAGTAGGGACCTAAAAATGGAGAATCTGAATGTGCTTCCCATAATCAGATACTAGTACAAGTCTCACCACTTACCAGTCAACTTCTCAGCTCTGCAACGCTCCAGAAAGCGACATTGCGCTCTAAAACGGGAAATTTGGGTAGCTGGGGATAAAGATTGGAGTATTTAATCAAAGCACATGAATGATAAATCTTTCATCTTTTCCAGGTACGCTTGAGCTTGAATCAGATGAGAATGAAAGCTTCTTCTTTTCGGGAGCTTATCTCTTGAACACTAAAATAAAGCTTGTTTGATTTTGAGTAATTCTGAGATGGGTGACTTTTGGGAAGAAGTTTTCTTAAAAAACGTGTGAGTGGAGATAAAGCACGTTGGAAAAACTCGTGTTGATTTATGAGGACAGATATTAATCCGTAAAGTGGCATGCGATATTACACTCTCTCTGGTTCTTCATTGTCCTGAATTGATCACCAACATGTAGGGATGACAATGGGTAGGGTTTGGGTAGGGTACTATAGTACCCGTCTCCATACCCGCATTTGAAAAAATTACCCGTACCCTCGTGGGTAGCAACCTCGGTACCCTTACCCGTACCCGCACCTATTACCCGTACTTTAACAAAGAAAAAAATATAAATAACAAAAAGATCATAACTTAATTGAAAAACCATCCAACGATGTTTTGAATGTATTCATGAAACATTACAAACCAGCGTATTATACTAAATAAAAACATGTAAAATATCCAAAACAAGTAAATAACAATAAGCATCCAAAACATCAGATTGTAATTCCTGAGCTGATGTTGCCGATGTTCTCCAAAACCCGTAAAATAAAAAACATACATTATATTAGTTATACATTATAAACTTGTAAAGCAATAATTAGTAACAAATTATTAGATTATCTTACCTCATTTTCTGAATCAGAGTCTTGAAAAGACTGCAAACGTTTATCTTTCATATGTAAATATTGTTTTGGTCCAGTTATACCAATAAAAATTAGAACAAAAAATAAAATTAATGGTTAGACTGAACACAAATTTCATTAAACAAATATATGAATGCAACATTTATTACATTTCTTATCATACTTTATCCAGCTTTGTGCACACATAAGCGCCTCCAAAGTATTCTTCAAAGTATTTTGATTATATGTATGTTTTAACATACATATATATATATATATATATATATATATATATATATATATATATATATATATATATATATATATATGCGGGTATGGGGCGGGGTGGGTACTAAGGTACCCGTACCCGCCCCCATACCCTCTCAGATTTGCGGGTAAATACCCGTGCCCGTACCCATACCCATAAAGCGGGTTTTTACCCTACCTATCGTGGGTATTTTTTGCGGGTACCCAGTGGGTAGGGTCCGAATTGCCATCCCTACCAACATGACGGCCACCACTCCACCGATGATAACTAGCCTTATGAGGTTCGGGTACAACAAAAGTTCCACCCTCACGATAATGTGGCGCAACTATTACCTGTTGCGCTAAATTTGCCATTAAGGGCATCGTATCGCACAAGTATAAGAATATTTGAGACTCCAAGTATCGAACCCATTGAAATTGGTGACAAGAACTAAATTAATTAAGTCCTTATATTATATAGACAATCGAATTCAAGTTCGCAATGAGAATTAAGACTTAAAAGAGATATTAAGAGAGTAAGAAAATCAAAGGTCAACAAACGAAGGTTCACTTAAGGAAAGCTTAGGGTGTCTGGTTTCACTTAAGTCAATACTTATGATATTATTCAATTCCTCAACAAATTGTGTTCTTTATTGATTGTCAATCAATTGTTCTAAAACTATTACCAATTCCCCTTGTGGTGAAATAGTGTCTTAACGAACAATTAGGACTGGAGACGGTCCTTAATTCGCTTGATCACTTCCAATATTCTTTGCTCCGCGGTTGCAACTCACAATCTTTGACCAAGCAAAGTGCTATGTTGACTTTTCTCTAATGAGCGAGATGCCCATTTCATCAAAACAATCTTCCTTTTATATCAATGGCAATACCCTGCTCGATCTGCTTGTTGGATGAGAAGCATTGTCGTGCTTAATGTGAGCATGGGGTCGTGCCGAATAGAAAATATTGTAACCCCTATCTAAATTTTGGAAAAGGTGCAAGGGGTCTGTTAAAGAGCATGGCCGAGCTCGAGCACGATCGTGTCAGAAATCAACGTCAGCCCTTGCTAAAGAGCTAAAAGTAAGCAGGGGTTGTAAGGGAGCAAGGGGTCTACTGACGACATTTAAAAGAAAAAAAAAGGCATTTTTCCTTCATCAATCAACCAAGGTTATTCATTTTTCTCCAAATTTAATGATTCGCTACCATATTCATATATCCAGAAATAGTTATGGGAAATCAGGTGAGAATCAACATTAATTCTCCAACAAAACACTAAATTATATCCAATTTCCCAATAATAAAGTATACGAAACAACATTTTATCACCACCCTCCAACCTGATGACAATGAATTTTTCTCTTTCTTCTTTTTTTGACATATTTGTATGTATGGGAGATCTCATTCTACTAAATTGATACATGGTCAATTTTTTTAAAATCGGAACAGGACGATCAGTGAATTGGTGAAGGCATCAATTCTCGGTCCGGGTTTAATAACCATATATATGACACATTCCAACATTTCTTTTGTTAAGTTGATCTCATTCTTCTAAGTTGATATATGACAGATTTCAACACAAATTCCTTATCACCCACCCAGTTTAGATCAACAACCCCTGTCGCAAAATCTAAAACCACATTTGCTAATTTAAATGTAGCCGATTAACATAAGAATTAACGTGCCCTATAAACATATTCAGGAACTAAAATGAGTGGGTTTTTTTTTTTTTTTTTTTTTAAGGACAGCTTTGGACGATGTTTTCTTTAGGGACCAAAATTAGCTTTCACTCTGAAGACAATCTGCATTTGCAACCTCGTAACATGACGCAAACCAAACAAACGGATAGAAAGGTAAATGCCCGTTTGAACCAAACAGTCACCAAAAGGGACGTGGATATGGGATTGTAGGGGGCGTATATTGGGCCAACTTGCTACGCTAGTTTCTCTAATGGGCTGGGCTAGCTTTTGTAGAATCGCGTTGACTTTCATTGCTTAAAAAACGTGAAATAATTGAGAGCGAGGATGAGCTAGTGAGTGAGGGAGCAACACATGCACGTGCAAGACGCTTGCACGCAGAAGAACAGATACACTACAGAACACAAGACAACAGAAACGCAGAGCAAGCAGCACATGTGACGTGATGTGCAATGTCTGAGTGTGCAGATAGGCATGGGGCCCTCAGATATGCTTGCTACTACCAAAAAAGACAACGTGGGACCCGCTCATTAACAGCAAATTTACGCCATATATGCATCGCTTGTGTTGTCGCTGTATAGTGTGTACACTACTAACTCAATAGCTGTATAGTGTGTACACTACTAATCTTTCTCTTTTTTTTTTTTTTAAAGAAGATTTGTATTTACTCTTATTTTAATTATCTTGAAAGTCATGTTTATCAGGATTGATGATTGGTTGATAGTGTGAAAAGGTTTATATTATCAATGTTGACAATTAAACTCTTGTTTTATGTTCTATGAAAATTTATATTTTTGGTTGACTAGTTGAATGATGTTTAATAAGAATAAAACCATTAACTTATTTTAAAGAGAGAAGAGAGAATAGATGATGAAATATGGTCTAGTGCAACAATTTTAAATCCATAGAGTAATGTTGAAAATGTTGTCCAACAACTTACACTACCTAACACTAAACAACCTATTGAGCCACCTCATTCTACAACTATAAGGATTAAATAAGAGAAAATTAATTTTGATACTTTGATACATGATTATAGAAAGTATCAATAAATTTTGGATTATTCTATCAATCAACATGATGAAATTCATAGTCTATAAAAAAAAATAGATGAAATTCATAGGACATATATAAAGTTTAGACCATATCAATTTATTATGGATGTATATCCACTTTCTGGTCAAGAAGATCATCCCATCGATTGCAAGCTAATTGGTTTAAAAGTTTTCTTTGATTAGAGTATTCGCTAGAATTAGATGTTGCCTTTTATTTTCTGTGTATTTATTTTCAAAACGATAAAAGTCCATTCACTTCTAGCTTCTCTCATATCAAAACTATTGGTTTGAATCCATCATGTCAATTTACTTCATGTTATATATTTGGTATTGATCCCCATCATATCAAATTTCTGGCTTCGTCACTAGTCATATGATGAAGAATTATTTCTTGCTTATTGTACTTACCTTACATCATGTAACTCAAATGCTAAAATGTCTTATAGAGTACGCGATTTTCTTTTTTAACACAAAACTTTACGCTTTGTTTGTTTAGGGTGATTTTGGAAAGAAAGAATTGTAGATGAAAAAAGTGATCAAAGAGGAGTTTTATTTTCAATGTTTTGCAAGGAGAGAAAATAGATAAGAGAGAAAATATCATGTGGAACTCACAAGCAAAAGTTTTCTCCTCCTTGCAATCAAGAATAGGAGAAAGCGAGGATAGATTGAGATGACAATACCACCTTTTTGTTCTGAACTGTGCAAATATATTATTTGGGATACCGTGTCTTTATAGGAAAACTTAACTTTTTATTTTCTCTTATACTTCATTCATACTTATTTTAATTTAAACAACTTAAAAATCTAATTATTTTATACTAATCCTTTTTTCTCTCCTACACTGCATTTTTCCCCTCAATTTCTTTCCTACTCCAAACAACACGTTAAGGAGGCTGCTACAGTGAGCTATTGTGATCTGAATTAGAACCCTACACTTACATATCTCAAATAATGGTTTAAATACTATGCATTCTGATTGTAAGATTTTGAAATTTGAATTGTGTTACCTGACAATCTTTTCTATAAGATATATACCTAAACTTTTAGTTTGTCTTTGCCTATAACACATGCACGTATATAAGAAAATAAATTTTGTATGCTCTAAATTGTTCTCACGAGAACTTTCATGCTACTTATGTTTTAAAAATTAAACTAGCTAGATATTGATTTAACACTTTCAAATCTTCGATTAATTTGTTAGTTCTAAATAAATATAACCAATTTTGGATTTAGTCCATATAAAATTTTTATTCAATTTTAACTTTCAAAAATCTTTAGTCCTGCTACTAAATTCTTCTGATTCTGATTTGCTTCTTTGTTGGACTCTGTTCGCGTGAAAATCATTATACATGCATTGACTGTATGCTAATACATGGGTACAGGTACGTGTACACGACACTACATTATTTCGAGAAATTCTCAATCGCAAGAACCAAAAACATACATATCCTATCTATATCACTAGCAAATTAGCAACCTAATCGTGAATAATTAAGCACATTCAAGACTCAACTGAATCATGTTTTAACCGAAATTATTTCAGTCTTCTTTACTGTGGAGGGTCACAAAATCCCATTCCTTACACAGTTGTTTAGTCACTGGCGCACATAATTCCCAGAGCCGGTATGGACCTGAAAAATTAATAATCGGTCCTATGATTGGCCCAATATATCAACTCTCCGAGGCTAGATTTTCGGAAGGAAAAAAAAAATGAAAATGGTCTTTTTTTAGTTGAAAAAAATGGAAATGGTCTTCAACCAATCATTGTTCAGACGGTTTTTTGGTTTTTCAGGATATCCTCCGTGCACAACTGCGGAAATCAATTCCTCGTGATAGTGGACGACATTGAAGGGTGGACCTCTCCTATTCCTCATTCAGGTTTTCTCCATACGTAAGAGCCAACGATCGAATTCCTGACCATTTGCTTAAAGAATCTGAGCTCATTACCACTCGGACCAACCATATGTTAGTTATCATTGTTCAAACAGTTTGAACAAATCTTTAAATATAAAACATATTTTAAAAAAAAATTAAAAAGATTTCAAGGATTTAATTAGTTAGTTTCTAATTTATAATCGAGAAACTCATCATTTCTCCTCTTAATTTATCCAATACGAGACAAATAAGAGTTTCTTTTTTTGTTTCACAGGGTATCCTTCACACGCAACTGTGGAGACTCGTACCTGGCAGGACCACAAGGGCGACAAAACTCTCCCTCAAGAGTTTTAACGTTGCTGCATTCCCAGGGTCAGAATTCGAATTCAAGAACTCAGGTTAAGCTGGAAGAGACTCGTGCCATCTCATCCAAACGTTATTGGGTAGACAAATAAGAGTATGAAATACAATAAGATTTTTATTTTAGATAATAAATGAATTTAATTATTGTAGAAATACATTTCAATACATTTATTTGATATTTTTATACAATTAACATATGTGTATTTGCTATAAAAAAAATTTGTGTATTATGTTTTTTTTTAGGCAAGTATTATGTTTTTCTTACATATTATATATTTCCAATAATATATATATAAATAGCTTATGTTTATTTGACTTTGATTTAAGTTAAATCTCAAAACGCTGTTTTTTGAATGATTGATCCAATTCCAAAACCATTTTTTCCCGATAAATAAACATTTTTTTCAATAGAATCTAGCTAAAGAATCACAATTGACCACTCTCCCCACTTTCTAGGAAAGGTTGGAGAGGATCAAACAATCATTTACTAACAGCTAGATGGAAGAGTACACCACTATTCATAGGGGGCAATTCTATAATCCTCCAACCTAAGTGTTGAGGATGGATCCACCCTAACTTTGACCGGTAACAATAGGTCTTAATTCCAAAATGAACCGGTAATTAAGGTATGTTTAGTAAATTTGTAATTAGAATAAAGCAATAATTAAGACTGATTATTATTGTGACACCCTTCTACCCAGCATGTTAAAAGGCAATTAATATAAATAATTTAATAATAAAAACATGCACTCATTTAATAAGTTTAAAATAATTGTCCATGGGTAGAAAAGTCCCACATGAACCAGTTACAACGCGGAAATAAACCAAGTTTAAAATCAATAAAACATGAAGGAATAACTACCCAACCCCGATGTCACACTCAGAGCTGGTATAACCGTTCCGGAAAATAACATCCTAGGAATACAAAAGAAAAACAACTAAACATAAATAAGCCCTAACTATGAGTGGCGGCTCCTCAGAGTCACTCCTCTCCGGGCTGCTCATCGTCCTATGCAAATGCCAATCAGGCCAAACACAAACAATACAGGGAGTAAGATTCATGTAATCATATAAATAGCAGGGGAATAGTACGCAAGGTAAACATACACATAAGCATACATTAACATCCAACAGCATCATAACAACCAAGTATGTTATGCTATGCTATGCAATGCATCAACTACTCCGCTACTCCAACTATGCATGTGGATCCAAACTAACTCAGGATGAACGACTTTGGAGTTACATATCCGTATTGGCCATAAAAGCACCAACACCGGCAGTTCACCAAACCTCGGGTGAACCCCATGGATAGCCAACGCATCAAACCGTTGATGCCTCATCACGGGGGGCCTCGGTCACCAAACCCTGGGTGACCTACCGTGGATGGCCAGATCACCGTACTCTCGGGCGATCTCCCCTTTGTCGAACCTCCCCCATCAACTACTCCAATGCTTTATGCAAATGGCACAACAACAAACAATCTCAACCACCTCCTTGCTTGGGCCATGAAGCTCCCAAGACTTTCAACATCAAACTCAACGTAACCTTAGACCCAAACCGTGGGGTCAAGGCTCCCTTGGCCAATAAGCACCAAGGTTCAACTCAACGTGCTTGGGTCTATAAGCACCCAAGACTTCAACTTATCAACGTGCGGTAACCCAACGGATACCGACTTAACATTTGATTATCTAATTATCTTATATAATTAATAACCAAGTTGTCTAATCTTTATCTTTGATTAATTATCTCAACTTATCATCATAGGGGAATGGGGTTTTAAAACCCCTTAAGTCCTTTAATTGTATCACTGTCCAGGAGGTCAGCACGGTCGTGCTTAGACTTTAGCACAGTCGTGCTTGGACACGTGAGGGCGTGCTGCCCTTTTAAGTGAAGCACGGTCGTGCTTCACACTCAGCACGGTCGTGCTCAGCAGCACGATCGTGCTGTTTGACCTGCTTGGCCGTGCTGAGCAGCGCAGCCGTTTTCCAGAATTTAAGTTGGAGCACGGTGGTGCTCCCTGTTCAGCACGGTCGTGCTCAATGCACGACTGCACTGTTCTGGGCAGGGACAGAAGCCAGATTATTAGCCAAAAACCTAAGTTCTTAACTAATTATTCCTAGTTAATTAACAACGTGTTTTAGGGGCCAAAACTCATCATTTCAACAAACATAATCAGTCATCAACCATTCAACCAGCATATGTCAATAACAACAATTATTTTCATAGCATCATAAACCTGGTACAATCCTCATGAACATAAAATACACATTTATGGACATATAAATCAGAAACAGCCATATACCAATTAAAACATCATAATCATATGCATACAACGACACCGGGGTCATGGGAAACCTCGTTACCTTACACTACCCACTGCCTAATGAATACAATCCCACTTCTCCCCATACCTGGATTGAAGGTAGCTCTATCAACCAACGTGTGCTCCTAACTGGAACCGGTTCCTTCCCAACGGCTTAACCCAAAGAACCTTAAACAAAAGAACGTAACCGGATTAGTTTCCTACTCAAAACAAAGAAGGAAACCACAAGGGGAAAGGAAACCATTACCTCCAGACCAAGCTAGAGCCACTAGTCTCCCCAAACTGCTTCCAATAACTCCCAACAATGAAGGACGAAGAGGGAGTAGTGTGGAAACGTGCTCTGGCCGCAACTATGGCTGCTGCAATTCACACAAGTAGGGTTTTACGTAACCCTTGGGTTCTGCTTACGTTAATATCATCCGGACTTGGGCACGGTCGTGCTTAGCATCGAGCACGGTCGTGCTCCACTTAGCGTCAGCGAGACGCGGTCCACGCATTGAGCACGGGCGTGCTTACTATTGAGCACGGTCGTGCTCAACTTAAAATCAGAGACACGCTTCTGACTTTAAGCACGGGCTTGCTGGCTGATGAGCACGAGCGTGCTCATGTACTAGAAAGGGACTTTTAGGCTAAAATCCCACTTAGCCCTTAACCAACATTTTAAAATAAATAAAACTAACTTTATAAAACATTTTATGAAAAACAGGGTGTTACAATTATCATGAATTCATATTAAGGATTTCATCTTCTTCCGCTCTACCTTTCTCTTTCTGGAATTGAATTCCTTTTTGCAGAATTGGAAAATAGTTTCATAAATCAAAACAAAATATTGAAACCAGTGACAATAGCAAGCAACCAACAAAAATGGACTACAAGAAAACATCGATTTACCGACGGCCATTTACCGACGGACATTTTTCCGACGGAAATTTTTTCATTACCGACAAAAAAAACCGTCGGAAATTCGGAATAGGAAAAAACACCGACATTTCCGACGGAAAAGCCGTCGGAACCGTTACCGACGGCCATTCTGTCGGTACGACCGTCGGTAATATGGTGCGGAAACGTGGCGGGAGGGATTACCGACGGAAATTTCCGTTGGTAAATTACCGATGGAATTTTCCGTCGGAACACTGTGTAGGAAAAGGGTATACCGACGGAAAATTCCGCAGGTAAATTACCGACGGAATATTCCGCCGGAAAAACGGCTCGAAATTTGAGCAGGTCCAGGGTATACCGACGAAAATTTCCGTTGGTAATTTACCGACCGAATTTTTCGTCGGAAAGTCATCTCGAAAATTGAGCGGGAAAAGGTTACCGACGAAAATTTCCGTCGGAAAGGTGCCTCGATAATTGGGCTGGAAAGGTGTACCGCGGAAATTTTCGTCGGTAATTCGAATTCGTCAGATCTGGGTGTTTACCGACGGACGGGTCTGTCGGAAACGCGGATCCCGCCGTCTGTAATTTGAATCCGTCGCCCGGTTACCGACGGCCCTGTCCGTCGGTAACCTCTTTTATCTATAAATACGTTTTTCCCTCCCCCCTCATTCATTTTCTTCCATCTCTTCCCGAACTCTTTTCTCCTCTCCAACTCCGCCCCACCAACAGCAACTTCATCATTTCCTTCCTCCTCCATAGCCGATGCCCCCTCTCTCTCCATCTCATCATTTTTTTTCTCTCTCTCTCTCTCTCCATCTCCATCTCATCCCCTTTCTCTTCTTTATTGTTCGTGACCCTTATTTCAAAAGGGGAAGAGATTAGAAGCTTGCTTGCAATTTGTAATATCAATTTCTAACTATACTTGCTTCTGTCTTGTTTTGAAGGAATCACAGTAGCTATGTAACTTCATTTTTTTTAATATATATAACTGGTATATATATTCAGTACTATGTTTCATGAATTTACCTGCACTGGGAATTCTGTTTTGTTCACTTATGTGTTTATACATTTTTCATCTTTTATACTTCTTTCTTTTTATAGTTTTCGGTTCTAGCTTTAAGAATTCTACAAGTTTATATTTGTTTTGGTGTGAAGATAAGTAAAATAAAAATTGTAATATTTTAAATAAAAAAAGTAATAATTTATTTTGAAAAAAAATTCAATATATAAAAAAAATTATTTAAAAAAAATTACCGACGGAAAAGTCCGTCGGTAACGTTACCGACGGACTTTTCCGTCGGTAATTTTCCGACGGCCAAAGTCCGTCGGTAACGTTACTGACGGAAATTTCCGTCTGTAAGTTTCCGACGGATCTGCCAGTCCGTCGGAAACCGTTAGCAACGGGCTTATTACCTACGGAAAATGGTCTGTCGGAAAGTCCGTCGGAAACGCGTATTACCGACGGATTTCCGGCGTTTCCGACGGACTTTAGCCGTCGGTAAGCAGCGATTTTTTTGTAGTGAGTCGTTTTGTGTTTGGACGGCGGCGACTATGGCGGTGGCCCATAGTGACCACCGCAGAAGGTTATTCTTCGCCGGAAAGTGGGATGGACGATGGGGGCAAAAAACTGACGAGGGTGGTTAAATTTAAGATGGAAATGGAAGTCTCTTCCATATTAATTTCAGATCTGTTGCAGATTTGACGAGGGCATCTTAGTTGCGTTGTGTTCATTCCTTTATTCCTTAATTTACACTAAGAGGTGGTCAAGGAAGACCGAGATCTTCAATCTTCCAGGCTATCTCTCTTTATTGACACTGAGACTACGATATTGACCAACAAATTCAAACTTCCAACATTTATTCATACAACAAATTCATTCGACAGTCGAGTTTTTGTTTATTATTTTTGCTTGTTATTGTTCAACTTCTCCTTTGCTATTGTCAATTTACTTCTCCACCAAAAAAGAAAGTGGAGGAAATATGCGAAGATGACAGGAGATAAGGTCGTGGTCGTCCTAGTTGGAGAATGTGGCGGCGTCGGAGGTTGGTCGATGGCAAGTTCTAGATAGAGAAAATGGAGGCCGTCGGAGGAGAAAGAAGGTAAATTAGACGGGGTAGGTCTGTTAATCAATGTGAGTGGTAACTCGTTCATCAAGTTGCACGTTTTTAATCTCGTCCATCACTGTTATTATATTAATAAATCTTCGATACCTGATGGACGGATACTCCGAGTTCTTCACGGAGGATTGAAGATGAGGCCGTTCATAGGGTAGTACTCCCAACAAGATTACATGATTTTCACCGTGGACCAAACACAACACCTTAAATTACAAAACCAATACAGACATCAAAAGCAAAACTCCTAGGCCATAAAAGCAAACACTCCTTTTACCAATTCCAAAATCATTACTACAAAATTAAAGCATCAACATAGATTCAAAATATATTCTTAATTTTATTATTATTACACTAACTTCTATATCTATATAGCTCTTGAATGTGATAAAAATTACACTGCTAAATGATTCTTATGTTTGCCTTGTGTAAATAGGCGTACGCGTTTAGGACCTTCCTAGTGTCAAATGTTTACACACTCTTAGGTTGAGAACGTTGACTGTGATGACTATACTGTTTGGATTATATATAGTTAACAACTTAATTAGAGAATTGTCATTAGCACTTGACTAAATTCTTAAGATTTGAATACGATATTGGTACCCACAAGATGTGGTCCAAGTGGCTAGTAGCTTAGGCCTTTAACCATATGTACAGGGTTCGAATCCCGGTGATAATAGGAATAAAGCTGCATGTGTTGATAGAGGAGTTGTCTCTTAACTAATACTTTATATACTCGGGAGATTAGTTCTTCGACTACCGGCTATTGGGATATCCTAGATTCCATATCGGACCTAAAAAAAACGATATTTTGTAGCTGGATTCGATCCTCCACCAGTATTATTTAGAAAGAAAGCTCTCAAATATTTTAAACTTTCGAACTTCTTTATTGCTAAACTTGAATATCAAATTTTGGATACCATCTGATATTCTTATTTTTATGTTTAAGAATCATTTGTCGACATAAAATATTCAACAGTATCATGTTCAAGAATCGGTGGGTTAATCTCAAAGTCCCCCAATCCTCGCCCAAAAAGATTTCTTATGGGGAATAAAGCCGTGGAGGTTGGAAGATTGAGAATCAAACAAAAGTAATCAATCAGCAAACAAGAATAACGAGGATGATTTTAGCACGAAAATGTATATGCTGTGCGCTATTGAGTATTGACAACGAAAAAATATGTGCTGTAAGCTATTGACAAATGACAACGACCAATCGAAGTGTATGGTATCGCATTCAGAACATGAGAAATTACTCTGATTAAGACATTATCAAATCATCTCAATTCTCAAGTATGTAAATATCATTTTTTTAATAGGCTTAATTACACTTTTGGTCTCTAAAGTATTACGGTTGTTCAATTTTAGTTCATCAGGTTCAATTGAGACAATTGGGACCCCATGTATCACAATTGTGGATATCACAATTGTGCAATTATTAATACCAGTAGCCTACGTGACACATGCGGGACTGATTTGACACTTAGTAAGACCAGCTTGAGCGCTTACATGACATTCATATGTGTCAATTAAAGTGTGATGAGGTGTTAATAATGTCACACAGGAATGTCATGTAAGCTGCCAAGCTGACCTCAAATGAGTCTCATGTTTACCACGTAGGTTACTGGCATTAAAAATTACATAATTGTGATATCTGGGGGACCAAAATTGCACGATCGTGATAATTGAGGGACCCAATTGGTGCAATTGAAACGTGGAGGACTAAAATTGCACAATCATGATACTTCGGGGAACAAAAGTACAATTAAACCTTTTTAATATACATAAAAACATTAGTGAATAATATATATATATATGTGTGTGTGTGTGTGGATTTAATTGGTGTATATCATAAGTCTCCGTTCTTTAATCAGATAACGATGCTTTTCATAAATTGCTCCTGCTCTGGTGCATACCAGTATACAGATTATTTACGTTAAGAATCAATTATAAATTGTCATATCATTAAAAATATTTGACTCTTGCTCTAAAATTTATATAAAATAATTTATAATTAATTGATAAACTTTTTGTTAATAACGTATCAAAATTGTTTTGACTAAATAACGTATCAAAATTAAACCTATATTTTTAATGTCGCTATATAATTTTATAAATGTTAGAAATAAATTGAATACTTAGATTAGAAATATCTCACAGAAAAGTTACTCTAGATCGTATATGAATATAGCCTACTAATCATAATAAGTCATCCTTAAGTATATCTACGAAGAAAATTCAATCACCTACATGAATTCTTTTACGATAAAAATATTTTCACACAATTTTCAAAGCATTTTCATATTGGAGTTGTTTAACTATTTTTTTTTTATTGGCCTTATCAAGTCATCAATCACACTACTATTTATTTTATATATTGCTTTAAGCAACTCTACACTCCAATGATGTAACTCTTAAAAGATTATAAAACGGGGCCCATAAGCTGCCCATCATCTTCATTTGTAATTATTTTTGTTTCATTTTAAATATCTTAGCTCTTTATTTTCATTTGATATTAATATTCGGTTAATACTATTATTTTTCTCTCTTACTTTCATTGATGGTTCTTATATATACAAGAACCCGTTGTTTATAGAAGTAAATGTGGACGTTACATGTGATATTCACATCAATTTGTTCAAATGGTATAATTCAACAAGATCAACTGATCCTTCATCTTGAGAAGTTGTTAAGCAACTCCGCGCTTAGTACCTTTTAGAAAAATTGACTGGAAACTTTTTATCATAGCATAGTTTTGTCTGAAGAGTTTGGTCCTCCTGTTTAGAAATTAAGGTTATTAACAGATGTTAAGACATATCAACAAACATTTATATGTTATAGCTAACAAAAAGTGTAAAAATTATAAATAAAGTGCTGCAAAAAAGCTAATTTACCTAATCAAACTTACGCTATGTTTTAACATTTAAAACCTTTGCACCACAGAACATTAAAACAAACATGCATTTAACTTACTACGTGCACTTCTTTTCAAATTTAATAACCTGCAATAAAATTCTTAAATTTTATAATATGTGCTTTCGTCTTTTGATCTGGCTGAAATCTTATTTTTAAAAGTCTCATCATCGTAGTGCAATTGCTGACTGAATAAATTGTGAAATTTCCATAAAAAAATATGGGTACGGAAATGGTCATGTGATTTCAGCGTAACAATTTTGGTTATAATTTGATGAAAAATCAAACGAAAAGATTAAAAATTTTGCTGGTAAGGAAAAGAGTATATTGATTAGAGTACTAGGAGTACTCTAACCGGTATACAAAGGTAATATAGAGAACCTATGTAAGAATGATATTGTCTCTAACAAAGCAAACAGAATAAGAAATACAAAAAAAAAAAAAAAAAAAAGATTAAAATACACAAGTAGAAAAAGTTTTAAGATCATATTAAATTTGATGGTGACCAAAATAAACAACCATAGATTGGAGGGGGGATAAATTAGATTTTTTTCCCCATAATATTATTATCCATTAATTATATTCAACTTCTATTCCCAAAACGAGCTGAGAAACTAAAAAGGATTTTTAATTAAAAAACAGTTAATCGTGGTATATCAACTTTGCATTTATTTTCTTTTGCATATATATCCTTCAGCATGTTGCTGATTGATCATCATGCAAGCTAGCTTACAAATAAACTTCTTTTCCCCATATATATACCTGGGGTGAAAAAGACTGATAATTCCTTTTTCACCTTTTATTAGTTCCAGTAGACCAGTGCTTAGGTAGTAAAGCGAAGAATGTCTTAAAGAATGTTTTTCCATCTCTCCCTTATTTTTTACACGGTCAATGTCTTCCCTATTAAAACATGCAAACATGGACTGATTAAAAAATATATAACTTGAAATGGAATATAAAAATTACACCGGAACAGAAATATTGTTCTCATTCCTCAACCTGTCGGTGCTCACCAACATCTTATAAGTTTTTCTAATATATATGTACTCAGATACACTCAATTTATATGCTATAAAAGAAACCATCAACTAAGAAAAAATAAATAAATAAATAAACTAGAAGCTACAAAAGAAATTGTACTTCTTATTTCATATAGAAAATGGACAAATCAATGAATTAAAACTGATCAAAATCCAAAGAAGGTACTTGCATCAAAGCTTTCTCACCTCCATGATCAACCTGCATACTGAAACCACCAGACCCCACTTGAGAAGACTCAGCTAATTGGGTTTGATCTGGTGTCACTTGCACAGGATTTTCTTGTGGATTCAACTGGCTTTCATGTTTCTCAGATTGTAGAACAAGCTTTCCTTGGTTATACAGATTGCTCAATTTGTGGAAGTAAGGACAAGTCCTAGAATCAAGGGACCTCTTCTTATTAACATCCTTGGTTTTTCTGAAGTACTTGTTTATGTTCTCCCACTTCTCTTTGCATCTCTTGGCACTTCTCTCATATCCCAATTCCAACATCCCTTGTGAGATTCTCTCCCATAGAGGAGCCTTGTTACCTTCCTTGTCTTCATTGTTGTTGTTGCTGTTTAGACTATTGCACCTCAGGTTTATCAGTGCCAACACTTCATCTGTTGGCCATCTTCTCCCAACACCATCTTTCTCACTACACACAAGGTTTGAGGAGGCTTTATAGGAACCTGTATTTGTCTCTAGTGGATTATTCTGCCTATTCAGAGAAGAACTAGGGTTCTGGAGAACTTGTATAGTGTCTTGTGCAGGACTAGAGCTAGGGTTTTCTGCTGCTGAAGTACCAACATTTAGATGATTTAGAAGCATGGTAGAAGAGGGAGGTGTTACTGTTAACTGAAGAGTGTTCTCTCCAGTAGAAGGATTAGGGTTTTGTGATGAGTGTAATGGGGAAGAAGTAGTAGTGCAAATATTTGGGTTTGAAGTACCATTTGTCACCTTGATTTTCTCATTTCCATTTCCACTTCCACCTGCTGAGAATTTTTTCAAGAATTCAATTATGTTGGCTTGTCTATCACCAGCAATAGCTTGTTCCTGTGCCATAATCTCAAGCTCCTGGTTCATCTTATCCATCTCTTGCTTCTTCCAAGCTTCTTCCCTTGCAAACTTCTCTTCATCTCTCTTCACCATATCTTCAATGAGCTTGTTGTGCATCTCTTCTTGTTGAGCCATCATCTTGTGCACAATGCTCTCACAAAAACCCTTGAACACTTCAAACCTATCAGGCCTCTTCCTCTTTGGCCTCTCCTTTGTTTTTTCCACAACCACCTCTTCATCACAACCTTGCTGGTTTTGTTTTGTCTCTGATGATGAAACGTTAACGTTTCCTGAACCCTCTTCCAATGCACGACCCATGATGATCTTGTCTTGTTCCTCTATGCTTGGCTTTTCAGTAGTTCCAACTTGATGATGATCATCACCTTGATTATAAAGCTCTTCAAGCTCACTTAGAAACCGAAAATTGTTCTTCCCATAATTGATGCTGTTGAAATATCTGCTTTCTTCTTCAAACTTCTCCTTGCACTTCTCAGCACTCCTCTTATAACCCAGCTCTGCTAGCTTCCTGTGCCCATAATAAATACATATAATAAATCCAAATAACACATCACCAACCATAGAAGCATTTAATTTTGTTTAATTATTTACCCCTGCAACAACACACGTAATAATAGACAAAATGGGGTTGTTTCAATTTTCGTCCCTTCCTTTTTCCTTCTTCGCCGGTTCTCTCTCACAAACTCAGCCCTGTGTTTTCTCTCGGGGTGTGTGTTATGTGTGTCACCACGGTGTCAGTGTGTAAGCTAAAGTGTAGGTGCACGTGTGCGTTTGTCTACCACATGGAGGTAGCATATGATGCAACCACTTGATATTCGATCAAAAACAAAATTAAGTCCATCTTCATTAATTTTTCATCAAATAATTAATTTACCACTATAATTTTTGGATGATATATGCTTCAAATTAATCAAAGCAAGTTAATGGCAACAATAGAATGAGATTTAATTGTAGTAAGCATATGATATGATATGATTATATATATATAATATTACCTTGAGACATGTTCCCAAATGAGGTCTGGGAACCAACTCTCCATGCTAGATCTGATCCTCAACAGTGCAAGGACTTCATCATTAGTCCAAGGATCAATCAGCTCAGGTAATTGTCTTTGATCTCTTTGATCAATTTCGAAGTCCATTGGCACAGTACTACTTTCTTCCTTCTCAGCTTCATCTTTGTGGTGGTGTAATGGGTGGTGCAAGAGATTAATGGGTTGGAGTTGGAGTGGCAATTGATGATGAGGAGAAGGGTTATAAGGATCAAAAGGAGGAGGGAAGCTATTGCTTGTGGCAGCAGCAGCAGCAGCAGAAGCATGGAGAGGGAAGGGTAAGTGAATAGGAAGTGAGGTCCTTGGTGTTATGAATTGGTGGAACTGGTCTGGTACTCCATCAAACATGTTTGTGTTTGTGTGTTAAGAGTTTCTCTCCTTCTTTACCTCTTCTCTTCCTGTGTACTCACTGTAAATTGGCAAAATGCTACAAGCAACTTTACAAAACACCAACCTCCCTCTTTCTCTCTCTCACTCTCTTCCTGTCTTTCTCTCTCACATTTATCAAAGAATTTGTCCTTGCATGCAAGGGAAAAGATAGCCCACCCCCACACCCTTTTAGAAGAAAGTGAATTCACCACCCCCACATTAGATATATAATATAATATTATTCTATACAATATAAATGTGATTTTCCTTGGACAAGTCAATCATGCCACGTTACAAATAAAAGGTATATTAAATAAATTTCAGCTTTTTCTATTTTCAAATAAAGTCCAAACTCATCTTTATCATCCATTGCAATATTTTTGATGAAGAAAATTTAGGTAGCCAGAGGAGTCTCACTCTCACAAATTAAATCACATGGCTTAAGAGAGCATGACCATCACCAGTATATATGTTATATATATACATCCTAAAGGATTAATTAAGTGAGTCTAATAAAGATTGAAACGATTTTATGTGTACCATGGTGTTACCGGTCAATATAGTTAATGAGGAAATGAATGCAGTTGCTTCAATCGGAGGGTAAGAAGAAAGAGCTGGTTACATTATACTACTATATGATTGAGGATTTGAAGAACACGCGCGTGGGGGGTGCGTGTGGTTAAGAGGGTCCTGCTGGGGTGGAAAATGATACTTGAAAACAAAAAACAAAAATGAAAAGAAATAAATAAATTTGGTTGTCACTGGGCCATTCGAATCCTATGCAGTAGCTGATGCTCATGATGGTGTAATTAACGGCATCCGGGGATGGCAGGACACGTGAAAACATGCAGAGGCTGGGACCAATTATTTAAGGATGGGAATCTTCACATGGTACAAAGGAATACAGTGATATAGTACAGCTTCATCACAGATCGAGCCCCTTCCTTTCTTGGATTAGAGGGGATGGCCTCAGTTTTCTTTCTAGTATGCTTAAGAACAACTAAAGATATTATTTCAATTTATTGATGCATGTGTGTTGGGCCTACTATTTATATTACTTGTATAGCGTGGATCTAACAACACCAACAATAAGAATATTTCCCCCACCTTCAAGGATTTACTTTCCACTTTCTGTTAGAGTTTGCATTTTTAAGAGTTTGTTTATCAATATATGATCTCAGCATCACAATTCACTTTTTCCCCTCCCTTATTTGGTTTGCTTCTTTTCATTAAGTTTTGTACATACGTATAAACTATGGGCTAATTAAAAGGTATAGTTTGGCATAAGAATGGAAATAAAGAAAAGATAATTAGATGAGAATATATATAGCTTATAGTGTTGCAATATTAATTATTATTGAAGGTGTATATCTAGATGCAATACTGAGGGTCTTTGTGTTGTGTGTGTAAGGTTAAACATGTTTAAGGAGATACAAAAGAAAGAAAAGAAGAACCTTTCCGCTTTGGGAGTAAGGTGGTGGGGGTAGGGTAAGATGGTTAATGTTCCAGCAAAGTTTCAAGTTTTCACCAGCTTGCAATGAGTTGTAGAAAGAGATATGTCATAACTCTCCTTTCTTACATGGGCTTTTGTACCAACCAGCCTCTTCACCCTATCTTTTTGAGTTTGACCCACCCACTTGACTCAAATATTGGCTTCAACTTGTACCAAAATTCATAACACTCAGCTTGGAGGCGCATTTATTTTATTTTAGTTAACCAATGTCGGTTAAAAAATTAAAAAAGAAATTTACTAAAAAGTAGCATGTTTAATATCATAAGAAATCATATATTGAATTTTTTAATAAAAACTTAATTATTTTTTCCAATTTTTTTAACAAATGTCCTTAAATAAGCTAGTTAGTAAGCTATGACTCCTTTGAGGAAGAGTAGTAGGGTTTAATCCTTCATTACCATCGTCCATAAGCTTTATTAGGAGCCATCTGTCATGCCCACAAAGTGAGTTCGAAGTCTTAATTTCTTTGGTTAATTATTCTTTTGATCCTTGCAATTTTACTAAATTTTTAAATAGGTCTATATAGTTTAAAAGTTTTTAATTAGATTTCTAACTTTCTGTACTTCAAAAGATTTTAAACAGGTCCTTGCTAGTACACAAATTTTAGGGACTTAACTATAAAATTCTATAATTACTATAAATTAATTTAAAACTTATTTAAATATATGACCTAATTAAAAAAAATAAAATATAAGGGCTTAATTTAAAACTTGTATACAGTGGAGATCTATTTTTAAATTGAGGGAATGAGACTATATTGGAACTAAAAGATTAATTAACTCAACCAATTTCCTTTTCTCTTATTTAATTGTACACCTAGTCTTGTAATAGGATTCTGATTTGATATGGATATGGGTTTGGCTTCTCTGTCCTACTATCTTCAAGGCTTAATTGCACTTTTGATCCCCCTATTTTAGTGATTGGGCAATTTTGATCTTCTTTTTTCGCTTGATTTTAGTCCACATATTTTAAAAATGTGCAATTTTGGTCCATGTGTTATGTTAACATCCAATAGTTAATAGTTTATTTAATGTGGCTTATGATATTTTAAACTGACTTATGTTTTCTAAAAAGTGGTGTCATTAAGTGAATGTTGATTTGGAATGTTAATTATTGAAAGTTAACTTAACGAATGGATTAAAATTGAACATTTTTAAAATATAGGGACTAAAATCGAGCGCAAAATTTGGGGGACCAAAATCACCCGAACATTAAAATAGGGAGATAAAAAGAAGTGCAATTAGCCTATTTTCAATTATATCTCAAACTTAATAATTATTTAATAGATGGTCTACGGGTTCTCAAAGTCTAGGCCGAACTTGAACTGGACACGCCCAAAACCTAAACAAAAGGGTCGTAGCAAGCCAGCAATGGGTCTGTTCCTATCACTGTGACAGAATCATGGGATTTGGGTCGTTGAAGCAAATGACAATTATATCTTGTGTGTATGGTAACAACTGTATGCACAAAGCCCATTCCACACTCCAACCTTCTGCTATTCACTCGCACCGTATTGCCGTATTGTGCGGCTTACGTACATTGAATACCTGGAATCTCAAGTTTCAGGGGACTGTTTAATCCATTGACTCTTGAAAATAATGTACACTCAGGAAAACTGAAATTAGCTGACCATGGCTTTTGGATTTTAAATGCTAAATAACTGTACTACTGTTTGTGCTATAAATCTGTTGGCCTGGCGTACTTGAGTTATGCATTGTATTTTTATGGTACGATTTGCAAATAGATTTTTAAAGTGATATTAAATGTATATAATCTTTTTAAGAATAATAAAATAAAGTTGACACTACTTGTTATAACACTTGTTCGAAAGAGTAAAAAAGGTGTGGCTTTAAAGTTTTTTTTTTTTTTTTTTATGATCCATGACCGAAGCATTTCATTTGGGGTATCCAATGTTTGATTTGGTCATTGTTCTGGGCCGATTTACCGACCCAACAATCCAACAATAGCAACTTAGCAACCCGACTAACCAAAATCTCGAGTCAGCTCAGCAATAATCGTGGGATTCGCTAATCCTGCACATGGTTCCTAATTATTTCATTCTTAGGAGGAGTTACACACCCTTCATCCCACAGGTATTTGATTCCATACTTTGCTCGGTACCGGTGGATGATGGGGCTTTTTTTTTTTTTTTTTTTACAGTGAAAGGATGATGGACTCATTTTAAAAGGTAACCAAGCTATTTTAATACATTATAACCTTTCTCCTTCATGGTCTAACTTGAGGATTAGAATACCTTTGTAAGTACTAAGTACACTCTCTCTTGCTCCACGGTCAAGATAACGTTAAGACTTAGAGAGGAGAGAATTGTGACCAAAATACAAAAGTGAGTGAAGCTTAATCGTGGCATAGAATAACCCTCTTATACTCTTTCCAACAAAAATAACAAAATTGTTTTGTCTTAGGTTTCGGAGGTCAGCGTCTGAGTTAGGATTGACCAATGACTCCTATAATAGAAAAGGGGTGTATTAATCTACAAAAGACAGTTCACTACCCAAGGCAACTGGATACTCAACGTGTCTATAGAGAAGATGTCGACATGTCGTGCCTGAGGTCTGTGTCTGATATATATATAATGTAAGGGCAACAATTATCAAAGGACTAATAAGCCCTTATAAGTGATTATGAGCATCATTGTTGAGTGCAGCTACAAACTATTATGTTGTTAATCGTCATTAGGAAGAGATTGATTACGAGGTCTGAAATCTATTACAGATCTTAATAACTCACTCCAACGACAGCTATGAACCGACTTACAACTCATGTAAAACATAAATGGACTTGGAATATTTCTATCTTAGAGATGTCGCTTTTTCATGAAGCGCAGTTGCTCTCACGGGCATGTTATTTCCCCTTGACGCTATTAAGTGTGAATCACTTGTCTATGAATATTGAGGAAACACAGTGGGTCAATTTTGACAAGAATTCAAATGTGATAGTTGAAATGAAAGTCTTACATTCGGAAACAAAGAGCTAGGTGGAGAGTATATAAATTGAAAGACCCTTAAATATATTGATTTAAGATTTTTGGATAAAAATATGGTGTCAAGTACACTTATATGATTCTTTGGTTAATTCATGAAAAAAGATCTATATTTTCGTGGGTCGTTTTATGAAAGATTTTTGGGTACTATTTAGTATTTTTGTTATTTTAATCTCTTCTGATTATTGAATTATTATTATTTTAAAAAAAAGAAAAACAAATACTATGTTCTGAAATTAAATAATACAGTAAACTCATTGGTTACAAGTTACAACCAAGCTCGTTAAGTGTTAACAAGGATTTTTGTGCTCAAGTGTTAACAAGAATTGATCTGGAATGATAGAGAATATATATAAAAGAAAAATGCAAGCAAATGATCGAAAGCTACTTCCATATATTTTTTACCCAAAAAAAGAAAGAAAGCTACTTCCATATATTTATACGAATTTTTAAAAAGAGAATAAATCTATTCCTCCTGCTTTGGTGCTGCCTAAAGAGAGAAGAGGTGATCTTTTCCCATACTTTTGCTAATCAATATTTTGCTTCAAAACCTTTTTTATTTTTTATTTTACCAAATCAATCAATTAACATATTAGGCTAAAACCCTTGATCGCCGTTAAACCCTACGCTCCCATAGAAATTTCTTGTAGAGTCAGCAAACCAAACCAACACTCTCTTTCTCTCTCTTCGACGGCTATGGCGGATTCAAGAAGCGAACACAACGATCATGAGAAGAAGACGCGTGTTTACCATCCATACCAGGACCTCAACGTCCCGATCCAGAAGCTCTACAACCTCCCAACCTCACCGGAGCATCTCTTCCCCGAAGAAGCCACCAAAACGCACCGTTCTTGGGGCGAGAATCTCCAGTACTACACCGGCTGCGGCTACCTCTCCGGCGCCATCGTCGGCGGCGCCAAGGGGACCCTCGAAGGCCTCAGGGCCGCCGAGTCGGGAGAGTCGCTCAAGCTCCGGCTCAACCGGGTTCTGAACTCGGGGGGTCAGACCGGGCGCCGGTTCGGAAACTCGCTTGGCGTGTTGGGCTTGATCTTCGCTGGCCTCGAGAGCGCGATGATCCACTTTAGGGGAAGGGATGACTTGGTCAACAGTGCCGTCGCCGGACTTGGCACCGGAACGCTGTACAGGGCGGCAGCAGGGCCACGATCCGCCGCTATTGCCGGCGCTATCGGAGGAATTTCGGCGGCGGCGGCGGTTGCTGGGAAGCAAGCTTTCAAGAGATATGTTCCCATATGAAATATTTTAGATTGAGGAGAATGATGTTGGGTTGGGTTGGGTTGGGTTGGGTTGGGTTGGTAATTTGGGCTTGTCTTGTTTTTTTACTATTAATCTTTGCTGTTAGTGCCTCAGTTCACATTTATATTGTTACAATTTGATATTGTTCTTGTGAAATTTTATAGTTCGGTTCAGAAAGTGGAAACCCTCTCTACAATATCATCATGTTTTCACCTCCCAAATGGTAATTTTGCATTCAACCAAATGGACTTTGACCGTATCGATGGCCACAAGTGCCTTTTTCTGAGAAATTTGTGTATTCATCGTTGTCCTCTACTTGGTTGTCTTGTCTCCAATCCAAGTGTGAAAGTTTCATTGCCCAGAGCTATCTTCCACCAGGATCAATAAAATTTGAACGTTGTTGATGTGGTAATTATTGTGCTCATTGCCAACTTGCTAACGAACCAACAAAAGGATTAAAGGAAACTTTGTATTAATACGTAAGTGCAAAACTTAACAATATATTAAATATACTATTTATTCATATTAAGTGTTTTTTTTTTTTTTTTACTAGCGCCGGATACTGATTAACATTCTCCATATAATTTAAGTCCCTCACTTTGTTTTATTGGTTTAAAAACTTCAATGCCTAGCATAAAACTGAGCTAGCAACCTAAATGCATTTTTGTTAATGCAAGAATTCCAACCAGTCTATGGATCAGTAAACTGTAATAGTGAAAGAATGCCAACGGATTGACCAAAATGTAACAGAGAGAACGACAAAGTTAACAATAAATTTGGTACAGATATATTCACTTAAAAAAAATCGGCAACAAACTATTCTTATCTTTTGGTCACTCGAGATTCTTAAACATTTGAAAGAAGTAAGGTGTACACAGCTAGTTCCAGAATAGACTTCGCTGAGGATCTGTCTCAAAAGCCACCTTCGCAAAAGAATAATCCTATTGTCAACTATAAGTTACCCCCTTTTACTGTGATAGTCCATTTTGCAAACAAGACCATTAGTCCACCAACATAATCAAATAATATAACCTATACTACCGATGCTGTATATTCAAAAATAGCTATATATTATGTGCAATGTTTTGCCAGGCTTTGAACAGGACTATGTTAGATTTCAACATGAACACGGGTTCTGATGGGCTTGAGCTTAACTCCTAAACTCTGTGGGGAAAGGAGTTCTGGTGCTATGCATGAATGACTAGTGGGGCTGGCTGGATTTGAGCCATTGCTTGATGAGGAAGCAAAATGTGGTTGTCTGTGGTAGCCAAAACCCATTAAGAAGCACTCAATTGGTATTATCATGGAATTTGGGTGCTCTTCTGTTACTAGCGAGCCACAAGCCTGAACCTGTGCAAATAAAACATGATCCGTGTTATTTTTGTTTTGTCTTTCTTTGCGGAGGGTGTTGAGTATCTTATGTTGTTTCCTATGATGAATGGACAACCTACCTCAACAAGTGCACATATTTTCCGGTCCATTTTTGTACTCATGTAGACAGATTCATCACGGAATGGACTACTTTCCCCTGCAAATATAAGTGTCTTACATTGCAGGTTCATCAGACCCTCAGTGAGGTCGTGCCTTCTGCAAGCAGTTAATCATTTTGTTAATAAATCATGGACACAAAGTCATATAAGTTGCTAAGGATTTTATATTTCCAGCATTATTGAAATTATCCTATGTGGGAAATCTATCCATATACAAACAGGCAATCTTTTATCTTTTTTTTTTTGACATGCAACATGGTCCTTCCAAAATCCAACATTGCATAGCCAAAGGGTCTATTAAGTTCACCCGCAAAATCAACTGGGTCAAATAGTGACCATTACCATGTAAATTCTAATTGTAGAAAAGAATTTTCTAACAACTTGCTTCCATTTCATACAGTCACAAGCGAAGTATGTAAGTTGAATCATCTCAAGAATATTTTTGGTATCATCAATTAGCAATTGCATAGCACATAGAATGGCTCAGACAGATCGATGTCCTAGTACCTGTTTGTTTTTATGATTGCAACCAAGCAAATGTAGCTTTGTTTCAAAGTACGTTTGCTTGGTTACAAATGCAAAAGCAACAGGTCTCTAGAGGTTGGAGAGACCACGAGAAAGCAAAAAAATAAATAAATCAAATGTTTATAAAAAACACTGTAACTTACGCATTAATTGCTTGAAGAAAACGCATAACATTCAAACTTTGCCTTTCATCTAGAAGCTGTAATTATAGATCAGAAAAGAGGATCAACATGTCAGAAGTGTACACAGAGAACATTATCCTATTTTCCAGGTACCTATACATGTTCTCAAGGCAACATGTGTATTAGTGTTAATAAAATTGAGATGTCCATACCCTTCGGCAAGTTAGTATTATGTCTGATTGTGCTCCCTGAAGACTACACCTAAGTTCCTATGAGAAATGTAGAGAAGTAATGTCACATAAAGATATCAGTCCACCTTCATAATGAAGGGATAAAGAATAGGAAGAATACCTTACTGAAGTAACGCTGCAGAAGGCATTCCTTCAATAAACCGCACATACCATAGAAGTACAATAAGTTCATTAAGACCTGCATGAATGGATATAGAAAAACTTAAAGAGAGTAAATGATGTTAACGTAGACTTTAATAGCTATGGCAGACAAAACACAACTACAGTTTTCAACTTTTCATTTCGTTTTTCTGTATATTTAATAGGTAGGAACCCTTGTCAGTTTGTTGGTCACTAAACTAGTAAATTCCTTAGTCAAGTTGCAGATACTTCAATTGATAACATATTATGAAAGTCATACTGACAGAGATTAGAACCTTGTTGTAAAGCCATTCAGTCCATGAAGGTGCTTTACAAATAGGTGAAACAAGAATCAATCCAAGCACTCGTTCTTTGTATTTCATCTGCCAAATGAGAAAACGCATGATGATTTACGATACTAGATTGTTATAATAGGTAAAATTATAATTCACAGTTGCAAACTTACAGCAAATAGTGTCAGGATGTAAGCACCAGCTGTTACACCCAAGCACAGAACCTCTCTCAGCCTGATTTAAGAAAGTTTTGGGCAAAAGTTAAAATCGAATCCAAATTAGAATATCAAGAGGGGTGTTTCATTAATCATCGATGGAAAAGATAAATTCAATAGAAAATACTCAAGTTCCTTTACATAGAGATACTCTACATGTAGTCATGTATTCACTCCCCTTTAGTCAATTTATCCAGCAATGCACAGTGTATTTACTTGTTACCTAAGAAGCACAAATATGACATGGAAAATGGATCCGACTCAACATGAGCACAAAGACTCAGCAATTTTAAAATTATAGGACACTACACGACTACGATACAAAGTAAAAAATTAATACAAGATTAACATAAAAGCACAAATCTTAAACCAAAAGAAAGGAATGTTTTAAAAATCAGTATGAGTAACTATAATGGTAACATTTATCTAATTATTGTGATGTTTCAATCTATGACTGTATAAAAATTTAAAAAGCAAATGTAAGTGCTCGTG
Source organism: Echinosophora koreensis (assembly GCA_035048595.1). NCBI lineage: Eukaryota > Viridiplantae > Streptophyta > Magnoliopsida > Fabales > Fabaceae > Echinosophora > Echinosophora koreensis. Next base: position 21,981,056 of record JAPCYP010000001.1, read on the forward strand.
AAGTGTCATTACGAATACATGTCCAGCACATATATGACTCAGATGCGGCGACTATTTTGAAGTGTCAGTGGTTGATAGCTTGTTATTATAGCACATTACATCAATAGTTATCAAATTCTTCTCGTATAGGGGTATACGTTCTAATGGCCAAGCACCAGAAACTCAGCCTTTATGTTAAATAAGGTGAATGAATAGCTGATGCTCTAGCCTCTACGTACCCAAAGAAATCAAGCACTTCTGCAATCTGGTCAGCAAGGTCATCCACACCAAGCAATGGTTCATCTGAGGAAATCACATCAGCTCCCAACTGCAATAACTCTTAGGTGAATGAGAAAGAGAGTCTATTAGAATCTAGGAAAGGAGATTGCCTATGAACTAATTTCAGTGAGATATGCAAGTTAGCAACGACTTATCTAACTTCTTAACATAAATATTTTCATGTAAGTAAAAATCCCTACGAGTTCAGTAATGTTCATACTTGAGAATGAAAAGGGAGATATCACACATTACTTTTTTTAGGTATTAAGACATCACATATTACTGGCCTAAGATATGTGTACCACTTCAATTAAATCCTCTTTATCAGAAGTGAAATTTAGAAAGCAGAACTCACTCATATTAATTAACTCCCTAAACCTTAGCACTTCCACATATAAAACATGGATGTATGAAGTCAATGAAATTAATTAAAGCTGCTCATCATTAAGTAGTAGTGGATTAATATAATGCCATTAATAGTATATCACAGCAGTAATGACTCGGAAGGAAGTTGAACTACTAGTATTGGTAAAAAGAAGAGTGATACCGACCTCATGCCCCGGAGCATCAATGTGATAAATGCAGAAGTTATGAAGCAGCAAAGAAGCTGCTTCTGGGCAGAATAACAGACCCTGGAAACAAGACACATCTACAAAAGAAAAACAAGTTGTTATTATCATATAGGAGTCCAAGACTGCAAAATGCAAATACAGTTTCTGTGACATGATCTTAAATACAAACCAAACCTACTTTGGTTCTAATTCTAAGCATTAACATTAAAACAGAAAGCAATATGAGTAAGAGTGATACAATTGAGAGCCAAATCTGGGTAGGTTATTAGAGCAGGCTTTTCTTGATCCCCACAAACAAGCACGGAGACAGAACCTTTACTTGTTTTCACCGTGCATTCCTGCAAAGTAAGCTATGTCAAGTAAATGATTATGACACGAATTTCACTCCAGTGTTAAGTGCCATTTAGATAATTACCTTTCCTCCTAAAGGTATCAAATCAATGTCAATGGAGATAGAGTCGCTTGACTCCCCCATCACTCGCCGCCTCTATAACATTCAACCAACAATGTCTCAATAACACACAGCAACAACAACGATTAATAATAGATTAACGACAACTACCCTTTTTCTCTTCTTACTATTTTACTTCTTACATACGCTTGTTCCTGTCACAACATTTTACGGTGGTTGAGTCAGTGACCGTTGGAAAGGCATAAAAGGCCATTTTACAATTCACATTTTTTCTCTCTTTGTGGCCCTCTGTCTGTCTCCTCTCCGAGGTGTAACTATAGTGTCGTGCTGGCATGGCATGGGTCTCAACTTTCAATTCAAAAAAGACATCACAATACAACAAGCGAAGCGAGAAGCCGAGAACATTACATTAGCGGCGCGCACATGTGACTTGCCTGTGATTCACACTTCACAGGCATATAAATGTTGCAACCAAGGTCTCTCTAGTAATTTTACTCATTATACAGCTGTATTCCACCTGGAATTTTATTTTATTATTATATAAGAGATAAGAGATACGTATTCCCCTAATCTCAGATCACACGCCAGCTTATTACAACCCCCTCCCTGTCCCACTCAAGTAACATTTTTTGGGGTACACATAACATAATTAATATTTTTAATTTTGTTTCTGGATTGATTTAATATATGATTTTATTAGTTAGTTCAGTGTATATTTGTTACAGTAAGTTTTGTTAACTAAAAAAAAAGCACAAAGTGTATAAACATTTAAGTCATTTTTATTTTTTATGCAATATTAAATCATTATGTAAATACACTTTTTTAAATGATCTATGTTAAAAAAGTGTTGGATTATCATGTCATTGATACGAAGTATACATTGTCATACCAGTCAAATATATATATACTATTGTAAACAGTAACTAATCTTTATTGGAGATCTAGGCGACATCTAAATGTTATCTACTTCTTTTGATCTTGTGTTGCACCTGCATTTGCTTAGTGATGTTTCAAGGGGCCATACCCGAGTAGTGTCTTTGTAGTTTTTCATGTTTTGTTTCCTTGGCCCTGGTGTATAGAGAAAAACAATTGTCTCATCCCAATCAGATTCTCTTTGTACACACAAGTCAGAAGTCGAATATCTGATCACTTATTTGAGGGACCCAAATTCATTACTACACTGACCAACCACATCTTGATAAATATAGAATAATATAGTTTACCCAATTTAGATTTCTCATTTTACCTTAAAATAAAGTATAAATTAATGAGAATATTGTTAATAAGTTATGCTCCAACCAGGGACGGACCTATATACAAGATATTGGGGGCGCTGCCCCCACTAAGTTTTAGATTTTTAATTAAATCTTAGATAAATATTTTTGTTGACCCCACTAAGAAAATTATATTGCCCTCATTGCTCTATAATCCTACTCTAAATAACACTAAAATATTGTCCTCATTGCTCTACAATCCTATTTTATATAACACTTTTATTTTTTCACTACAACTTGGTCATGTACATATAGAAATAATTTTGATAGTGTTGAAAATAATAAAATATACAACAATCACAAAGTATGAAAGCATGTTTATAGAAGTTAATGTATCTTCATTATTTTATTGCTTAAGCATTTGTATAATTTTTTATAAAAATATGTATGATATATAATTTTATCCCCACTAATCAAAATTTCTGGGTCCGTCCCTGGCTCCAACTAGGGGTGTTCGCGGTTAGGTTTGGATCGGTTTTGAGGTAAAAAGTCATCCGATCCAAAGAATAAAAGAGCATGCGGTTCGGTTCGGTTTGGATGACTTCCATAAAAAAAATCCGATCCGATCCGATCCAATTAAATGCGGTTTGGATCGGTTCGGTTTATTCGGTTTTTACCGACACGTCATTTACATATTTATATTACATCAAAGAATCAAGATTACAAGCTAAATTGAACAAAATCTAAAACATGTATATACTCGTTTATATATTCATGTAATTCTTTCATAAAATATGTACAAAATATATAAATATCATCATCAACTAGTTCCATAACGTATTTTTTTATGCTTGAAACTTAGAAATAGTAAAAAAAATTATGTCAAATCAAACTAGTAGGTATTATTAGGAAAAAACCAATAAATAAAAAAATCAATAATGCAAAAAATAGAATAAATATATATTAAATTTAATATATGCGGTTGGGTTTGGATTGATTCGGTTTAAGAAAACGAATCCAAAATCCGATTCGATCCGATCGGTTTTCATAAAACAAGATCCAAAAAAATCCAATAGACATCGATTTTGTTCGGTTTTCGGTTTTTTTGGATCGGTTTTCGATTTTATTTTGGATATGAAGATCCCTAGCTCTAACCATTACTCATGATTATAAGGCGAGACTGGATAAAGGATTTAAAAGGAAGGAAATTGAATATGGTGCATTATGATGACTTCTCATGTCTTAGGTGTTCCCTCTCACGAAGTTAATTTACCAGGAACTGCTGCTAAACTAGGGACGAGCATGATGATTGGCCTGTTACCTGGAAAGGAGCTGAACTCAGTTTTTTCTTTACCCGCAGATCACGGTCTCACAGTCACGTCCCACAAGCTAAACGTGCACGTGAGAGGGGCAAGGTAAAACACGCATTGTTCTGGATCACTCATGAGGTCTAGTCTAAAATTTTTGTTGGGACCATAATGGATGGACCATAATGGATGGATTGAAAAGAATCCATTAAAAATTTATTACAAAAAAACTAATCCAGTTGATAGATAACTGTGTCTCTTAAGTATGTCGTCAGGGGTTCGATTTCTGGCTCATGTGTATAGAAAGGCATATGTTGGGAGAGGTCAACCCCTTAGATAAATCTCAGTACCTCGAGTGATTAATTTCTAGCTCCCAACCGGAGGATACCCAGCTTCACCAAAAAAAAAAAAAAACAATCTATTAATCCATTATAATTCATTAAAAAATTATTAAAAAGATCTAATCCATTCATAATCCATTTAAAAAAGTGGATCAAATTGATTTAGTAAAATAGTATATGAATCATTATCCATCCATAAGATAAAATGGTCCAATTTGATCCGGCCAATTAATTTTTTTTAATTGATGGAATGGATGAATTTACTTTTGGATGAGCTGGATGGATGGTGGAATAATGAATCTTTTTGCCACCCCTAGTCTAACACTTTGTTTGGTTGTAGGAGAGAAAGTGAGAGGAAAGAAAGTGAGAGGAAAGAAGGGGGAAGGAAAGAAAATGAGTGGAAAATGAGTGGATTGTTTAATTATTTGGTTGGAGAGAAAATGAGAGGAAAGAAAACTAAAACTTTTCTCTTCTCTTGTTTGATTGAGTGGAAAGTGAGAGGAAATAAAAAACATACTACTGAAATGACATAAACACCCTCATGTAATAATTTTAAAAAAATAAAAAAGTAATGTTTTTTTGTCATTTTACATGAGACAAAGCACTATTCATGTTTGTCTTTTTTATCTCATTGATTTGCGTGTTTTCTTCTCAATTTGAGAAAAATATATATGCTTGTGGGTTCCACATTTTTTTTCTTTCCCCCCTCCCCTTTTCTTGCCAACCAAATGATGGAAAAAGTTTTGGGAAATGTGTTTTCATTCCTTCCCTTTTCTTTCCACCATGTTTCATGCTTTCCAAACATAGGGTAAATGGCCGACCTAAGTCAGCTCAATATGCCTAACTTAATGGACCGATCGGTGGAATAGGTCGAGTTGAGCTCAATATACGATATCTCATGAGTCGATTGGTGGGATTGGTCGAGGGGTCTCGATCTACAATATCTCATTGGTTGTTAATTTATTTAGGCTCATCATCTACCATTACAGGTCTACCTAAGCTTGTCGTCTTAGCCTTGTGGGCATACCTAGGTGCGTCACCCTATCTTTCTAGGCATACTTAGGTGGGTCACCCTACCTCTGCAAGTCAACCTAGACTCGTTGCCCTACCTCTATAAAGACAACTAATGACAAGACATCAGGGACATTATACCCCCTTGTCGCAAATGGTTGAGGTTGAGCTGACATTGACAGACTATCATAAATGTACACCCTTCAACCCCTAATATATACTACAATCACAATAAGTATTCCTCATGTTACTGGTCATTGCTATGTCTCTATTTACAGCTTGCTCAATTTCCTTTGCCACTCTCTTACTTGGACATCGAACTGCCTTTATTGTCTTTACAGGTACCATTCCCACCACTTCAACGTTGAAGTGGGAGCTGATTTATCACTGTCGAACTAGTTGACAAGGAAGTTTACGAGATCCAAGCTGGACAAGAGGAGGTCGACCACCCACATTGTGTGCAGGTTTAGCTGATAAGCTAAACCAAGTTGAAACATTTGGAGAACCAAAAGCCAACCACCTATATTGTGTGCAACGAAGATGATAGCATAAACTCAATTAAAACTAACATAGATTTAGAAAAATGTTAGACAGCATGATTTTTTTTTTGTCGCCGAACTTAGTAATATACTTCCTCCGGTCTCTATTATAAGCAAAAATTAAATGGGACACACATATTAAGATAGTTAGTTGATCTCATTTAAAAGAGTCATTGGGAATAAAAAATTAAGTTTGTTACCTAAATTACCCTTCCTCTTATTTATTAAGTTTGTGTTATTGAGAATAAAAGGAGTCATTGGAAAACAAAATTTGTATTAAATGAAGGGTATTTTGAGAATAACTTCATTAAATGAGAAGAAAGTAGTTGAAATCTGCTTATATTTTGGACCAAAAAATTTGAAAATTTTTGCTTACATTGTGGACCGGAGGGAGTACATGCATGTTGACTAGGCAACTCACAACATAAAGTACTCTTCATGTTGTCATAATTATTCAATTGTAATATCACTATGTTACATTTTCAGTAACTCTTTTTTAAAATATGAATGTATGTATGTCCATCATCGTACCCTTTAGGTACCTATATATCCAAACTCAAAATTCACTATCCACGTTTTAGTTAAACATAATATGTTTTTCCTAGGTTTTTTTTTTTTTTTTTTTACAAATTAGCAAAACAATAATAATACTTTAATATTCAAATTAACTAAAAAAAATCAATAAAAAATTAGCTGTAATTGAAAAAACTCAACTATAAATAATATCCAAAGGTCTTTTAAATCATATTTATAAAGCATAACAAATAAAAATAAAACAATTCAATTTCAATATAATGGGTAACATATTACCTATCCTCGAACCCATCCTTATAGATTTTTTTAATGGTATCTAGACCCATCATCATCCCCATTTAATAGGTAACAAACCCTACCCATTACAAGTATTTTTACACATATTGATGTGGTCTAAGGTAGATCAACGTAGTTTTTAGAATCTCTCTTTGAATTTGATTACTGAAAATGCAAGATCAACACATGTAGATCAAGAACAAGATCATAAACTTGATTCTTAGGTGAGAATTAAGGAAACCAAAAAGAGTATAAGAAGCACAATTAAATGAATTAAACTACAAGAAAACAAACTAAATTGAAATAAGAAAATGGAATAGGAAGAAGATGAAGGGAATTAGGCGCCACATTCAATTCTCTAGGAGGATTGGATGATAAGCCTTGGGGAAGATTTTCCACTAGAGTATGAAAACTCTATATAAGAATCAAGGTTCAACTAAAGTACCTTTCAAGAGGACACTCTCTCGACTTTTTCACAATTCTCAAAATGAGAAAACTTAACAAATGATTCGTTGATTATGAAAATGAGTACATGAGGTCCTTTTATAGGTGATGGCATGAAGCTCATCAACCTTGTGACCACTTTTGTGCCTCCTATCATCTATTGCCAAGTGTGGGTTTTGATTTTGGCCCAATGTTTCCTACTCATGTGCATCCTAAAGTGCTTATTGGAAAAAGCACTTTTATTACATAGATCCTATTCTACAATTATTATATAGATCCTACCATCTACTTTTATTACAAAGTTCACACACTAAGTGGTCATGACTTCAATGCATAAGAGGTTCAATGTAGATCCTACTTCCAATGCTTGCTTGAAAAGTCAAATGGTTGACCACTACTCATTGCAGTGCATCTTGGACTGTTCTCTGTCTTGCACGGGTCATTGGTCCTTAAATGCCTTCTAAGTGTAGGACCCGTTGTCCTTGAGAATCCATGATCATATCAGATACTCATTGGGCATGGGTCCAATTGTCATATCTTGATGGTATTGAGAGTATGTTTTTGGTTAAATCAACCATATATAATAAATTAGACCAATAATTCAGAAACATTATCAATTCTCCATAACGTCTCTTCTCTTTAGTAAGTCGCACGACATCACATACGTTAAACAATTTTTTAAATATACTTTTAAATATACTAATTATTATTCATTACTACCAAATCTATATATAATTTAATTATTTTTATTTTTAGAATGCATTTCCAAATTTATTAATTAATAGTTATTACTATAAAATTCACTGATCATTAACTTAATTTCTTTTTATTATTTTATTTTCAGGACAAAGATTTATAAAAACAATTTCACACCTATATATTAAATTAAAGTATACTTTTTTAAGAACTGTTAAATATTTTAGGCTACTCTCTTTTATAAAATGATGAATGCCATTCTTAATTTCATTTTTTTTAATATTTAAATGTTAGAATTTATATATTTTCCATTTAAACTTATATATTTTATCTTTTAATTTATTTATTTTAGATTCTACTCGAATTAATTATATATATACAACTTATAATTTAATTGTTTCATAAAAATATTTTCTTTTATTTTATATTTTAAAATTTAAAAGTGTTCCTATAATGGACATTATCCTTGAGAAAAATATTAAAATATTCACACACAAAAAATCTCTTAAGATACACATTTTCCCATTATTTTTCAAAGTACTTATTTTTTTTAATATTGGATTGGATAGTCGATATCTGGGACGTCTACTTCCCTTTCATCATTGCTCTTTTTTTCTTTGAGAAATGTTACACGCTCTTTCTAACACACCATCTTTTATTGGTTTAAATTCGTTTGGGTTTCATAGAATTCAAGTGAGACCCACATATATTAGTGGGACCTATTTTCAAATTAATGGGACTCATTTGAATTTTAACAAATAAAAAAATACGTTAGAGAATAGGTGCACTCTTATTTCTTTTTTGCTTGTTAGGAAGTCAACATCTCAATTGCCAACTTTCCATCTTTCCTTTTTTAAAAGAAAAAAATTAATAATGTCGATAATAAAAAAACACTTAGAGTGTGTTTGGGAAAAATTATAATCCCACATTTCAGCTGTTTTTTAGCTTAAAAGCTGTTTCATAGATAATCTATCATGTTTGGCATTTTGCTTAAATTTATAAAAAAGCTTTTTTTAGGAAAAAAAAGCTGTTTTATGCCATCTAGTTTTTTCTAGCTTAAGATTGTTGTGATTTGATTATTTTTCATTATCAAAACTCTCTTACCTGTTTACCCCTACAAAACTAACTTATAAATAAATATTATTAAATTATACAAACAACTTCGTACCCTTTTTCGTAATTTATTATATAAAAGTGATTTTTTTTACATCACTCAAACGAAATAGATTATCTTAAAACCGCTTTTCAGCAAACAGATCCAAACAAAAACAGATTCTGATTATAATCGATTATCACAATAATCGATTATACAAAAATTGATTATCAGCATAATCTTTTTTTTTCAGCTTTCCCAAACACACTCTTAGAAGGAACTTCTCGATGGTAAAAAAAGTGTATTTCACTATATTGTAAGAGATAATCTTTTTTTATTTTAATATTTTCACCCATATCCTTTGATAATAATTGATGTGGAGCGTTCTTGACGTACGAATTGCAGCTTTCACGGCGGCATGCGCCCAGACCAGACGCTGCTCGTGTTGGGTGCAGAGCCTTCCTTTTTGACCTCAAAATGCCATTTGCTTTTTGTGACTTGTACTCTTGTGTCAATTCATATCCAACACCGTGGCTCTTGGCTTGGGAGACAAGTAAGGAGGGATATAATAATATAACTTCATCCCAAGTTGATCTTATATTTTAATTCAATTATTTATTTAGATTATCTGATTATAATAATTCAATAATATTTGAGTTAAAGTTAGTATAAATTTAAAATTATATATAAATTTAATTATAAAAAACTAAAATTAAAGTTAATATTAATGTATTGTCATTTATATAAAATATTATTAATTATTAATTTAAGTTAATAATTTTTATTATCAATAATTGATTGTAAAAAAAAATACAAATTTAAAAATATAAATGTCATAGGTCGAGTTGAGAGGATTCAAATTTCAAAATATAACAATTATATCAAATCTAATTTCTAGAACTTAAATTTGAAAGGAAAACACCAAAACATAACAGTAGGGTAGTTCAAATCTTACCAATGTCTACCTAAATGAGAGGGTTTGGACCCTTTAAGGCACATAGTCTTGGGTCTGATCCTCGAATTTATGTGTATCGAAAAAATATTATTAGAAGGGTTTTATGGTTATGCGTTTAATAATATCCTAGGAAATCAGTCTCTCACCTATCGGCTATGAAGATACTCTAAAAAACCTAACAACTTCGTTCAACTCCACTTGTAAATAAGTTGTAATAGTAATAATAATTCAATGCATTTGTAATTCAAACAATATTTATAATTTACAATGAAATCTTCACAGATGTAACGTTTTTAATTCAATAGTTACATCACTTTAATGATAATATATAACATGATGTGAAGAGAGACAATGCCTTTAATCAATGGTTGCCTTAAAAGAGACTGCTACTCTTGACTCGATAGAGTCTGGAGTGATCGCTAACCAAACGGAAAGAAGGAAACGAGTCTTTATCACCCTCTGTATAGACAGTAAATGTAGAGTAGAACTTCCTTGTGCTTAGAACATGCTAGATAACTCTAATGACAGGGGAAAACTGCTACTTTGATCACCTTCTATAATCAATCGACACAAGCGCTAGCCTGATGAACGAAAAGATGAGATGATGAACATGATAATAGGCCATTCATAACCTTTTACTCATAGAAATAGAAAAACAAAGGCAAAATTACACTTTTGGTCCCTTAAGTTATTTGTTTTGTTCAAATTGGTTCCTTAAGTTTTTTTTGTGACAAACTAGACCCCTAAGTTAGGTTCAGGTTTCAAATTGGTCCCTTAAGTTTTTTTGTGATAAACTAGACCCTTAAGTTATGTTCGGGTGACAAATTGGTCCCTTAATTTGTCAAATGGACCAACAAATTATACCCTTAATTTATTATTTTTAATAACTTAAGGGACCAATTTGTCACCAAAACATAACTTAAGGGTCTAGTTTGTCACAAAAAAAACTTAAGGGACCATTTTGAAGCCTGAACCTAACTTAAAGGTCTAGTTTGTCACAAAAAAAACTTAAGGGACCAATTTGAACAAAACAAATAACTTAAGGGACCAAAAGTGTAATTTTTCCAAAAACAAATTAAAAAACCTAATTCAAATTTTAATAACTTATACGACTTAAGTTATAAGACTTATTTAAAATTTCTCAAAATTTACTTGGAGCTCCTAAATAATTTTACTTCTAATTTACCATATATGTTGAAATTTTCTTTGTTCTTTTTTAAGGGATTGTGTTGATTCTCATTTTTGTCCACTTTTTTTAGTCATTAGTCAAATACTAATAATTTTATTTTTTTTATATCAATAATTTTATGTTTTTGATAAAATAATATTACTTTTTTTAAGGAGGGGCTAAAAGCCCAAAAATAAGATTACTTAATCTTAAGATTTTGAATATTTTGCCAGTTTGAAAGTTATTTTTATTACATCGTATTGGATTAAGACGACAAATAATAAGAACCGGTCAATCAAATAGACCCAGACACCTAAATAACAAACTAAGGGATGTATTGGATTGAGATTTCAAAAGATTTTAATGGACTTTTTTATGATAAAAAAGTCTTGTGGTATTCAATCAAGACTTTTAAGTGATCTAAATAAGTTTGGCGGTATTCAATCGAGACTATTAGGATTTTTTAAAGAGAGAATCTAAATCTAGTGGTATTCAATCATGACTTTTTACAAGTAATAAGTATTCAAAAACTTCCTGATTTCGATGGATTGTTTTTTAAGATGGATTTCGTGGGACTTTGTGTGACTTTTTAGTGATTTTTTAGTAACAAAAAGTCTCACCTCAACACATGAGATTTATCAGGATTCTTCATTGTTATTTCTCTTCACCATATGCCTTCACCTCTCTCCCTCTCTCTCTCTCTCCCCCCCCCCCCCCCTCCCTCCCTCCCTCCATTTCTCTTCTTTCTCCCACTCTCTCCTCCCTCCCTCCCTCTCCTTTCTCCCTCTCTCTCCTCCCTCCCTCTCTCTCCTCCCTCCCTCTATCTCTCTCCTTTCTCCCCCTCTCCCATCTCCCCCCACGGTTGTCGTTCAACCCAACATTAGTTACTAAACAACTTTTAGAGTGTGCTTGTTACAGATTATTTGACGAAAGAAAACACTTTTTTAAATTGAAAAAAAAATCATTTGTAACGAGTTTGATTGTATTCGTTTAAGCTTTTCATTAAAATCATTTTTAAGGTTAAAATCAGAAGCTATAAGATTTTGCAGGTAATGGTAATGACCCTCAAAATGGAAATGAATTGTTCAATCTTCGCCATGCATCCTTGAGGAATGTGATCGAGAAGATATTTGATATTTTTAAAATGCGGTTCACAATTTTTAAGTTAGTGCCTCCATTTCTATTTATAACACAAGCAGAGCTTGTGTTAGCATGTGTAGTACTATATAAGTTCCTTTGTAAAGAATGTCGTTATGATGAATTTACAATTGAACCAATAGACAAATCTTTATCTTCAATATCACCAGCTAATGTAGACAATAATTTTGAACCTATTATTCAAACTCAAGAGCAGGAATGAGAAGATGTTAATGCTTGGAGGGCTAGCATAGCTTTAGATATGTGGAGAAATGCAACTTAGGAGGACATGAAGTTACATCAATTTGACTAATAATTAAAAGATTAGAAAAATTGTATTGGGTTTTACTTTTATTTATTTATTATATTATTCATTTCTTTGTTACTTTTTTCATTGGCTCTTATAACTTTGAATGTTTGCTAAAAATTCATGTTTTCTGTTCAAATCTTATAAATCCATATAGTCTATTCAAATCTTATAAAGTCTTATGATATAAATCCTTTAAAATCCACACATGAGAATCTTGATTATAACAATTTTTAAAAAAAGTCTTTTAAAATCTTATAAGTCATTACATTTCTACATAATCTTTTAAAATCCGCAAGACTTTTTTTAGTTCAAAACAATCTTTTACAATCCCAATCCAATACACCCCCCTAAATTAAAATCCAAATAAAAAACACTATAAAACTCAAATGTCCGGTTAAAACTTAAAATTATGCTGAGAGGGAGAGACCCATGGGGCAGCAGGAAGCCGCAGAGCACAAGGGTTGGTTCGTGGTGGCATCGGGTTGCTGTAGTGCTGGTGTTGAATTCTCTGCCGAATACAATTGTTTATTTATTTGTTTACAACAAAGACCTCTCTGCTTCTGAAAATATTGGTGGAGAATCGGTGGGTTCTAACATGAAGCAGTAGTTTTAGTGGTATACCCATATACCACTAAATGTCTTTTTTTTTTTTTTTTTTTTTTTTTTTTTTGAGAAATCTCAGTTTTACCTTATCATTAATATCTTCTCCCTAACCTTCACCACCACCCTTTGCACTGCCACCACTGCTGCCCCACCACCACACCCGCCACCGCCGCTGCCCCCTTCATCCCTACCCGCACACCTCTGCCACCTACCTGCAAACACCCTCGCCTCTTCGCCACCCCACCATCTTTCGAACCCATACTACCCACAACCCTGTTTGATCTTCCCTACCCGTTCACAAGCCATTGCCGCATGACCAACTGAAATCTGCATTTTCTGGGTCGCAACCAAACAACATCATAAAGCGATTCCCATTGTTTGATGGCGATCCTGTTGCAAGCTCGATGGTTATGTGGTATTGAAGCGATTCCCATTGTTTGGACCAGATCCGGCGCCGTCTAGCCTCCGCCCACCAGATCTAGCGCCGTAGGTCTATCTCCCTCCCCGGAATCCTAGCTTCTCCTCTGTTTTCCCATGGGACGGCCACGTGGCGGCAGCGGCGACGGTGGAGTGACGACAGCGGCGGGCGGCAAGGCAGCAAGCGACGGGCGGCGTTGCAGTGGCAGTGGAGAAGTCACTCGAAACAGAATAGGGTTGCACAGTTAGGTGGGTGTGTAGAAGGGCAAAGTGGTATTTTTCTTTTTCTTTTTTTTTTTCAAATTTTTTTGGATCAATAAATCTTAACCATCCATTATTTAAGTAATATATCTAATGGTTGAAAATCATTCCTGATAAAAAAATTTGGGGTATACTAGTGTACCAGTAAAACTGGTACTTCACCCTAGAATCCACCGAATCTATGGCCCAAACTCTTTTTAACATTCGCCACTCAGCTACTTCAATTGCAAACTCAAACCCATTAACATGATGCAGAGGTGCACAATGATATAATTGTTCTATTCCTGAAATGGAAAATATTCAACTTGTCCGTGTTTGATGGGAAACAAATAACGTTTCTAACTTGTTAACAATTTCTAGTTAATAATTTCCATAAAATACTGGATACTTGCCCGGCCTCAAGGAAGCATAGGAAAGTAAAAAAAATGTATTACAAAGGGGTATTAATTACCAAAACCTTGTTTCACATTTCAGAACACGTGTGACAAATTTCCCAAGGAAGTCACCAATTTTTTCCTAAGATTAAATATAGTAATGATATTTAGACACAAAAATAGCGTCCAACACCGTATAAAAGTACTCATCCCCACTTATTTATTGTTTTCTCATCTCTCATCATGTATTTCATCACTCCCAAGACACTCATAAGCTCTACGGTGTCTATACAAGATATCCAAATTGTGTGTCCATGTTTAATATGAGGTAGACTGCATACCATATTGCTCCATCTTATTACTTTACAGCCATCTTCTTTGACTGCACAGCTAAGATCAGTGGGAGTTCATGAAGATAATAAATAGAAAGACATCAAAGTTAAATTCCTAGATAACAATATTTTAACTTTGAAAAACATGGAGTATGGAAGTTAATAGGAATATAAAAGGCTTATCTTTGCTATGAACAAGTATTTAGAACGTTGCGGATGGTGACAAAATCTGGTAATGGCCCCAGAATACAGGAGGATATAAAGGGATGATAAACCTTAGGAGGATAAGTGCATGTCCATGTGCAATGGTTCATTTATTTAATCAAGGGATCGAGGAAGTCACCATGATAAAGCCTATGAGTATGACTATATGCATAAAAGGTTAAAAATAGAGTGCAAAACACTGCATAGCTCAAATCATGGAGAAAGATGCGAAGAGTTTGCCTATGGATCAGACCAACAGATGCCAGCCTGAATATTACAGCTTGTGTTGGACACACATAACATACTGAATTTCATAAAGGCAATTTAGTGTGTAATCACATAACCCCTATCAATAATGACTAAATATATATTAATCATAAAGCAAAAGTGCAAAAGGATTAAAGAAAGGATGCATCATCATATATCGCATTAACTTTGACAAAGATTCCCTTCTTCTATGAAGGGTAATCACTATATTTAATCTCCAAAAGTGCACAAATATGATCTAGCAAAGTGAGACACGTATACAAAGCAAACAAAGAAAGGAGCAAGAACAGCACAAGCAACTACAATCAATGTCAGAAGATCAATACTGCTGACAAATTATATTATGGAATTTAGAGGCAAGTATCTTTGTTGTATAAGCAGATATTGTTAGTATTATCACAGTGCTATTATTTGTTACACAAATGCTATGAAAAGAGTGATACAGTAAAAATAAAAGTTCAATGGCAGCAGTATTGTGTTGCCATCATCAAAGATTTCTTCCATGTGAGATTAGCAACTGAAATTGCAGGTGTATGGTCTTAAAAGAAATTACCATTGCTAGTAACTAGTACGTTTATTCCTGTAGCACAATTTGTATTACAAGATCATACAACAGACAGGCTGCAGGAATAGAAACACAAAAGTTATTGGATTTGGCTGAAAGATTAAGAGGTCTATAGGTAATATCATACAGAAGCTGCCAGAGTCTCATACCCAGTCTGCTAATTATCAGGCATAAGAGTAGGTAAATCTATCAAGAGAAGGAATAATCACTATGTTAGTTCCCTACTTCCCTGAAACAAAGAAAAAGCCCTTCTATTATCACACTTTTGGTTAATAAATTTTATTGCACCTTCTTAGCTATTGAAGATTACTACTTTGCAGTTCCTGCCTTACATAATTGATGAAATGAATTCTCAATGGAAAAAGATAAAAATATATGACCTGAAATTGGAGACAATGGGTGTATACTACATACTACTGATAAAAGAGAATGAAGATGTAATTGAACAACACATAAAAACAAACTGTGGAAACTATAGCTTTTGTAATATGGATCATAAAATGAATACTTGAAGATAAATATACAGCCAATTGGGGAAAAAAGAAGAAAAAAATGTCTGCAATCTGTTCAAATGGACAGATAACTTAAGGGTATAAATTTAAGGAAGAAAAGGAGACAAACAAAGGTGAGTATCTTTAATCAAGTGTAATTCAATCACATCGTTGATAAATTGAAACTCACTAAAAGGCCTGTTAGTATTCACTCAATGGAAATGGAGGATGATGGACTTGAACAAATCAATCTACTCATTCTTCCAAGCATACAAAACAAGCAAGAAACCAAGTCCTTGCAATTTGGTCTCAGAAAACCTCTGAGAGAAAGACCATTGCAACATATTTGCATCAGAAACAGGTTGACTAACCCACAATTTATCATCAGACAGGCATGTTCTGAACATGAAAACAGCATTTCCAAGAGATGTACCACCAAAGAGCCAATTATACACATCCCAAAACACTTCCACTGCAAAGCCATCCACAAGAATGGTATGGTTTCCCCTGAACTTCCATTTCAGTCTCTTCACCTGCATCACAGTTTTGCTATCTATCCGAATTATAAGGCAAGGATCACTAACACTTGAGGTGTCACATTCAATGACAAGATCATGAACTTGACCATTGTCACAAAACACAGCCTTGTTACCAAACAACTTCTTACCCAAAACATGTTCCTTTTTGGCAACAAACACTGCATTAGAGGGTAAAGGGATAGCATTGCTTTTCTTAAAAGCTTCTTTTCTCAAATCCCCAAGAAGAAGAACCATTTGCCGATCTACAACAACACCTACATAGAATCCTTCCAATGGTTCAGGACCAACACCAAACTTAGCAGAAGAAAGGTCCCAATATACATCAACCTTACAAGAATAAGCTTCTAGACTCTTACAACCCCTTCTCTTGGAGAACACCCATGGTTTGATATCTACCTTACAGAGGCATTGATTTGAAGAGTCATCGATCTCAACACTTAGGCCTTGACCCATCAAACTCTTACTCCAAGTGATGCTAATCAAGCAGGACTTACCTCTTATAAGGCATTGGTAAGCGCATATAACCAAATTCTGTGCAGTTTTGGTGGCGTTTGAAGATGAAGAATCTGCAACTTGAACTGCATTCTCACCAAAACAAGAAGGGAAATCCTTCATTTTTATTCTTCTTCCAAACAGTAACTTCAATTCAATTGAATTTCCAAGCTTTATTACAGATTTGAAGGAAGAACAAAGAATAGAGGAGTTATCAGGAAAAGGAAGAAGTTGGAGTTAAGAGAGGTACTTTCTCTGAGCTTGATGGATCAGAGATGCATTCACAGATAGAGTAGAAGCCATGTGAGGTAGAGAAGGTTGTGATGCTGTGAATGTGTATCTATCTATCCATCTATGTTGAGAGAAGAGAAGCGCGTGCAAGTGCCAGTCCAAGTTGGAAGATAAATTTGGAGGAATGTAAGGAGTAAAGGGTCACACAAGAAACAGACAAAAACCAGACTTGTTTCACTGTCAATGACTCTGCAAATCTCCAACAATTGAATTTTTTTTTATTTTTTATACAGGATCTCGCTAACAAGTGCCATAAGACATTGGTTAAGCAACCCAGAAAAATTTGTATTGAAAAACTAAATGTAATACTTTTCGAAGTGTTAAATTCACCCTTTTCCATATAAAATTCTTTCCAGGTTAATGCCCTAAGGATACTTGTTAGCATTATCCTTTTATATAAATAATAATTGAAAATTTTTAGGAAAAAAACCAAAAGTTGGGAAAAGAAAAGGAGTCTCTCTCTATATAATATTAATATGTTTATTAAGTATATTTTATGATAGGGAAGAGAAGAGTTAAAATGAGACGGTGACAGGGCAAACAAAACATAAATGTTTTCATGACAACCCATTTGGACAACGATTTCGGATTTTTTTTAAATATTCATTTTTTAAAAATATTTAACTTTTTTTAGTGTTAACATTTTTGATCAATTAGGTAAAAATATTTTGTTAATCACGTATAAATATTTGGTTAATTCAGTTTATTATGTGGTTAATAGGTCATCCTGAAACTTACAATCATTTTCCACAGCTATGTAAATATTTGGTTAATTCAGTTCATTACCCTAAAGCTTATAATAGTTTTCCACAACCATGTAGGCTAAAAATATTTGTATGTGATTAACCATATATTGAACTACATTAACCAAATATTTGCACGTGATTAACCAAATATTTACATGTTTGTGGAAAATGATTGTAAGCTTCAGGATGACCCATTAACCACATAATGAACTGAATTAACCAAATATTTGCACGTAATTGACCAAATAACCAAGATTTTAAAAGAGCTAAATATTTTAACAAAAAAATCCGAAAATTACACTGTTTATACATTGTTCATTACGAAAATGTCAATGTACACTAATCAAAATTACAAAATCACCACTACCAAGTAGAGTTCTCTTGTATAGTTGTCAAACTGAGTTGTCAGGATATCACAACTCAAACAAAATAAGAGGTCATGGGAAGACAAGGGGACATGAAAAAGACAGAGAAACTGGCAACCGGATATTGCTGGAGGGCTGATTTGTTATGGTTACAGCGATTACTGGGAGATCCGGAGTCTTGTGTTAAAAAAATCACACATTTATACATTTATGTATTAATATAATATTGGACCAATTCCAGATTTTTTCAAATACTATATTTTATATGATTGATTCAACGATAATATGAGTTAATATATGAATACACGAATATGTATATTATATTGAATTTTAAATGTGTCAAATCTATTTTCGATTATTAGGATGGTTGAAACCCAAAAATAAAAATAAGGAATAGTATTTTTTCTCTGCTATACGTACTTGCTTTACCCGACAAGCACACATGATCAAGAGAGGAACGGAACCTAGACCAAGTAGCGTTGTTGATGGAAAATCCTAATAAATATAGTACTATGTTCTTGTGTAAAATCAAATCAAATTATCAATCAATGTAAATTCCCTTATTTTCCCATGTAGTATTTAAAAGGGAAAGAGTGAAAGGTCAGAGAATTCAGAATTCAGAAGGAAACGGTTCCTCCGAAGTGGAACCCACGAACTTTCGTGTAAATGCAACTATGCAAGCACGTTTGCACAAGAGTTGTGTTATTTACATACCTGAATTTGATATCCTATATAGATATCATATATTGATATAAGTATGGGTGAGTATAATATTTTAAAATAGAATATATATATAGTATATAATTGTAAGTGAGATATCATATGGAATGTCAAATTCAGGTGTTCAAATAATATAAGTGTTCACACAATTCCATGAGTAACATTTCTATACCTATTGCCTACATACATACATATAACTAGCGTGTGTATTGTACCGTAATTAATTGAGTTTTAATTTATAACTTATCAAATAATATTTCGAATCAAAGAATGTAGACATACATTAAAATATTTATTTATTAATTTTGAATTATCAACGTGAAAATAAAAGAATAACGCATTAAAGGACAATTTACAAACAAGGGTCTTGCTAATGAGTGTCCTAAGAATATTGGTCAAGGAACCCATAAAAGGAAAGTTTGTATTGAGAAACTAATTGTAAAGCTTTTCAAAAAGTTAAATACATCATTTTTCATACAAGTTTTCCTTTCTTGATTTCATAAACAATGCCCTAAGAGCACTCATTAGCATAAGAATTAAAATAAAATAAAATAAAATTTACCAAATCCTATGTAAAAAAATAAAAATATCAGTAAGATCACACTTGTTAAAATTCGGGCTGAGCCGTTTTAGTCAAACAAAAGAATTTGGTCTACAAAAGCGCACTGGATTGGCACCAAACGAAGGATGCGTCTTCGGTGTACCACTCTCCAAAGTGGAGCAGTGGTGCACCACCCACTTGTCTCCATGTCTACCAATCCAGCTGCCACGTGGGTTTCTTGTGTCAGTTTGAAAAGTCAAACTGATTTTGTAGTCAAGGTAGTATTATGCCTGAAAAATACATGTATATAAAATGTATTGTTGCAGAAAATACAGGATATTAATATTTTATTAATTAATTTTTTCTTTTCTTTTATGAAGAGAAAAGTTTTTCTTATTTTTATATTAAAAAATTTTACTTTTATTTTTTTTGAAGGGATTAATTAAAGTTTATTTAATATTATAATTTCCGTTAATCATTGTTAACTTGTGATGATATATCCTGTGTCGATGTAGGTTCATGTAGTTGGATATTTGGGTGGTCTTCCCACAACCGGCGAAGGGCGGAGATCGGCAAAATGTGGCAGCTCCGTCAAATAAAGGTTTGATTTCATGGGCATCGTAGACCCCAGTGTGGATTAGTTGTGGTCGGAGGCAGCAATTTGATTTGGGGGTTATCTCGCGGCGGCGGCGGAAGAGTTGATGTCGTCAGCAAAGGCTTTCTGGGTTATCTCGCGGCGGCGTCGGTCATGGTATGGTCAGCAAAGGCGACGCAGACTCGCTGTGGGAGGCGGGAGCTTCGGTGTTGTTCATAGAAGGACTGGTTTGATCCATGTTTGAGCAAGGTGGGCGATCGGGTCGGGTATTGTTGAATAGCCGGGTATGGAAGAAGCTCTTCCGGGCATACATTTTACGTTTTTAAAATTATATAGAGAACATCTTTTTTTGTGTGTCATAATCCTGACCGTTACAATTGTGTTTGTTTATATAAAATCCAACGGCCATAGGTAGATCCATCTAAGCAATCCGTGTGAACCTTATTGCAATAACAGCTCGGGTCATTATTTATCTGCTCTTAACCGAGTTCCAACGCAACTTTTTAGTAACTAACGCCATCGCCATAAATGTACACCTTTGTAACACATAAATACGTTTTTTGGTGAAAATAATTTATAGAGATTATTGTTTTAAAAAAAATATTTATAGAGAATATGCATAAGTTGAGTTATGTAATTTTTTAATGCGTAAAATATTTTATTCCAACAGTGTTATATGAAAAGTATATTATTTTAATAAATTGAATTAAATTGCCAATAATATTTAAAAATTTATTATTTAATGAGATTAATAATGCAAAAACGGTCAAATATTTAATAATGAGATTTTTTTGGTTTATATTTTCTAAGATAATGTAATTATTATCATCTTTAATGATCAAAATGAAAATTATTTATTAGCTTAATCTATTGCAATGCAACCGTGTTGAGGACGTGAGGTTCACCTTATCACACAGTCCTCCAACGCGACGGCGAGTTGCAGCTGTACATTCGACCGTGGGTTCAAGGTAGAAGACATCCACGAGGTGAGGGTTTTGGACAACCACGAGCTGAAGGTCGAAGACGAAGTCAACCACTACGACGACCACGACCTGAAGTTCAGAACCAAGCGCGAGCAGGGGACGAACCAGAGATGCTTTTGAGGAAACTAACTTTGAAGACAATGGCGTAGAGGGGACCAAGTTGGCGGGGAAAGGGGGAAATACATTTACTTTGTTCAAAGTAATTAATGGGTATTTGTAATTTTAAATTGAGAAAAACAAGGTATATCAAACAAATAAATATGTACATACATACTGTATTTAACTGGGGTTTGAATACATGTACAATTGGTTGAAAAGTAGAAAGTCCCACATGGCATAATGATTGGACAAAATTCAGCCATGTGGGTGGTGCACCACTACACCATAATGGTGGGTGGTGCACCATAGACTTAACCCCAAACGAAATGGCCAAATAACAAAAGCGCACACACACTCATGCTCTCAGCAATACCTGAAGCAGAGCACCGGCACCTACACGAGCTCGAGCAATTTCATCACCTACACCTCTGATTCATTCCTTCTTCTTGCCGATGGAATGTCGATGGATTCGCTGCAAGGACCGCCGCCGGAAAGTGGTGAAGCAGAAGGAGGAGTGAACCGGCTGAAATCGAAATCGAAATCGAAGAGGCCTGCTTGGGATTCCAAACTCTGCCCTTGGGATATGAAATCTTATGAAGATCTGGAAGAGAGTGACATGTCTATGTTTGATGATCATCCTACGCCTTTTGAATTTAGCCATAAGCGCTTTATGTATAAGAATAAGGCCAGGATCCAACAAGAAAAGGCCACTGCTGACTATAAGGAGCGCTGTCGTCAGCTAGAGGACTACGTACGATGCTATTCTCTTAATTGATTTTTGTTTGTTTCAGTTTGCTTCTATTCTATGTTCTAACTATTCTGAATCTGGGATGGATCATATTTGCTTACTTACCTTACAGCCCTGGGATGCTATCGAACCTCCAGACAATATAGGGTTATGCGGCTTTGTCAGACCATACCCCATAGACGACGATGAACGCCCTCTTTTTACTCGTTTCTGCAATCTTGCGTTGGAGAAGTACAGTGCTGACAATCAGGTAGGTTTCCTTCTTTTAATTTTTATGTTTATTTATTAGTTCATGAACTTAATTATTTGTTGTTCTACTTTTTCTTCTTACTTAGGGTGCAAATTTTGTGTTTGATGACCTTGTCAAGTCAACCAGCTCCATTGTTGCTGGTCGTATATATTACATTACCTTTAAGGCTAAAGATGCTTCTAACAACACCGCTGCTGCTCGAACTTTCCAGGCCAAAGTGTGGGACGAGATGATTCCCAAGGGTGTGGAACCTGTGGTCATGTTGTGTTCGATGAAGCCTTCCTAACTAACACACCATGGTAATAAATAATGTTGCATCAATATTATTATGCTTACAAGAGACTTAACGAATGTTTAAAATATAGTTACAGTTTTCATTTAGTTTATTTCAGAGTTAACCAGAGAGGTGTGTGTGGGGGTGACATAGAACAGTGACATAGTTAATGACATAGTTTATTCCCAGTGACATTTGAAGGAATTAAAGAAATAAAACAGATAGAACAGTCACATAGTTAATGTTTGGACTTCCTTTACAATATTACCAGATCAGTTAAGAATTCATAGAATTTTTGGATTTTCCACTTCCTTGATCTCCTTCATGATCCTTAAATTGCATCCATTGCATTTCTCTTAGCAGTCAAGGATACCTTGTCTTACACACACACACACACATTTATATACTGATACATTGTGGCTTTTAAAGTTGAGACTTGATAACCTGAGCTTAATTTAATGACTTTCAGGATATTTGCCAACTCAAAGCCATGTCCCAAGTGCTAACTCTAACTTGTACATGTTTATTCTTGCTTGCTTGTACATGTTGACTCTGCTACATTAGCTTTGGAGGGGCAAGTAGTACCAGTATATGGCGACTTTTGAGGGGCAAACTTGTGCTTTTTAGTCATTTTACTTATTGATTGTGATAATCCCAACATGCGTTAAACTTAAAATGCTGCTTTATGATTTATTGCACTTTCGTGTTTGTGAGATTTGTGTTTATGGCACTTTCGTCCTAGTCCCTATGCTTCTACCATGTGATCCCCTTGAAAATTCCTTGATGCTTCATACTACAGGCTTGTGGTATCAGGTCTTATGCACTGGCTGCTTTGTAACAGATTATTTGTTATTATCCTCATATTTTACACATTCTCACCTCTAATAATACTTCCTTTATCCAAAGAGTAAAACTCCCTGATGCTTTGTTGTCTTTCTGGGAGAAGTTTCATTACAGTTCATTTCAGTTGTTTGTATATATGTAGACTTTAATCTGAAAAAAAGTGCCTTGCCATTCGAGTTTTGCCGGTACAAATTTCTGGAAGAGTTTTGCTCTTACAGATTTCTTTTAATAGTTTGAGTAATGTGGTATTCTCAGTAATTGCAGGGATCTAATTTTTTTAAATAGATACTTTAAATGGGGAGTACTAGAGGGGTGAACAATCATCTAGATTTTTATGCTATCGTGTTATATATAAGTTAAATAAATAACCTTAAGCCACAATTTAACCAAGGCTAAATGGCAGATCACACACACTTCAACTGTCCCTCAAACAAAAGACCATGTGGTTTCGTATTTTTCATCCCTGGGAAAATATCCACCTACATGACAAAATTGCCACAACTTGTAAACCCTATTAGAAAATGCATTTTCCCGGTTTTTACTTGTCCACTTCCTCACTTGGGTAAGTAGTATGGCGACTTTTGAGGGCAAACTAGTGCTTTTTAGTCATTTTACTTTTGTCAAAAATGTTAACCTCACTTTGCTGGTGTTACAACCTTGCCCTTGTCCCCAAGCATTTTGAGCCTTTTCTTCCTTTTTAACTCTATTTTATGCAGTTTTACGCCCTTAATTCTTGTGGTATGAATGAATGTTTTGTATTTGACATGCTCAGGTTCACAAAGTTATATAAAATTTTATTTTATCAACTACTACTGATTTATGAAAAAAGTTGTCAAAAGGATTAAAGAATTTCACAACATCTTGTTCATATGATATTTTTATTTTGTGATTGGCAAGATAAGCTTCTGATCTGAATTGTTTTTTTGGTAAGATGATTTGAGTCATTTTGCTTGTACTAATTTCATAATTTTCAGACCCACTTAATGGGATAAGGCTTCTTAGTTGTTTACCTCTCGAATTTTAGAATCATTATAATTTCTGCTATGCTACTCATTCTGGTAGGCACATGCAAGTTTTAGATCTACCTTCATTGAATCGCGATGTCATTCGTAGTGTATATCCCCTTTCCCAGATTCTTTATCCCCTTTTGCAGGAAATCATGTCCATTGCTTCTACCTGCTGTGAAACTGGTTTTGGTTGTGTTAGAAACTTGGTGGGCGAAAGCGTGGACAAACTTCTGGGTGAGACTAGGAGCTATTGAGTGGGTTCAAATTGACTCAGGACACCTTCCCTCTAATTTGTTCAGAGTAGGAGTCGTTGACTTGCTTTAGCAATTTACAGCTATTTGGTATATGTGCAGTATTAAACCCTTTTTAATCTCTAAGAAGTGTTGGGGTTTTTTTTTCTAGAGGTGATATTTTAACTAAAACACACAAGAAAGTATGAAATATGGGGAGTAATGCTATCGTAAAATTACACAGAAAATTTTAGAGTAAAAAGTACAGCATTTAGGGCTGAATTTTCTTAATTATTCACTCTTTTGAATGTTGCAAGTCCTATGTAGTTAATAGTGCGCTATAGCGCCGCTATATTAGAGGAGGGGATCAGCCACCTGTCGCTATTTCCCCTTTTGATCCGAAGTCAAACGTGCTAATCCACTGCGCTATGCGGTCTGCTTGTTGTTGAGAGAGCATATTTAAAAGCATAAATACGTTAGACTCTTTAATGTATTCTCTGGCCATCGCATTGGTGCATAAACTAGTATTAAAATGTTGGACAATCCTTTTGCACATTTTAAATTTAAGAAATAAAGTGCATTTGACCCTAAGTTAGATAGGTAAATTAGACTTTTTACTTTTTTAAACGGAAAAATTGAGTTATTTATTCATAGACTTGGACATGTCCAGAATAATACGATTGGTAATTATAGGATAAACTGTTTATATATAACCAAGCAGTGCTGTTATTCTTTTTTTTTTAAAAAAAGCAGTGTTGTGGGTCTCAGACACTGGATAAAAGTACGGCACATAAAATTCACATGTATTAAAAATTTACACGTCCCAAAATTAAATGTTGGTAGCTCTAAAAACATATGAAATTTCATTTTATACATCCGAAAATTAAATTCCGGACGTATAAAATTTTACATACCCGAAAATTAACTCCGGATGTTTAAAATTTTACACGTATGGAAATTAAATTCAGGTAACTTTAAAAACATACTAATCTGGCAAACCCGGGCTCGGCTGGCTTTTGGTTTTTGTTTCCTTTTCTCTTGTTACCAAAAAAAAAATATGGCTGACCAGTTTTAGACAAACAAAAGAATTGGGCCTACAAAAGTTCACTGGATTGGCACCAAACGAAATGGCCCAAATAACAATTGGCCCTCAAATTCTCAATCTCAGGTCACCACACGCTCCGCTCACGCCGCGGCAGCAGCACAAGAAGTTAGATAGCACTCACTCTCGGCACTCTCAGTCTCAGCAATACTTTCTCCTTTCTTTATTAGGGAAGAAAAACCCAACACGACGAACGCAAAGCAGAGCACCTACACCTCTAATTCATTCCTTCTTCTTGGCGAATGTCGATGGATTCGCTGGAAGGACCGCCACCGAAAAATGCCGAAGCAGCAGGAGGAGGGAAGCGGCTGAAATCGAAATCGAAATCGAAATCGAAGAGGCCTGCTTGGGATTCTATACCCTATCCTTGGGACATGAAACCTTATGATGATCTGGAAGAGAGTGACATGTCTATGCTTGATGATCATCCTACGCCCCTTGCATTTAGCCATAAGGGCTTTGAGTATAAGAATAAGGCCAGGATCCAACAAGAAAAGGCCACTGCTGACTATAAGGAGCGCTGTCGTCAGCTAGAGGACTACGTACGATTCTATTCTCTTAATTGATTTTTGTTTGTTTCAGTTTGCTTCTATTCTATGTTCTAACTATTCTGAATCTGGGATGGATCATATTTGCTTACTTACTTTACAGCCCTGGGATGCTATCGAACCTCCAGACAATATAGGGTTATTCGGCATTGTCAGACCATACCCAATAGACGACGATGAACGCCCTTTTTTTACTCGTCTCTGCAATCTTGCCTTGGAGAAGTACAATGCTGACAATCAGGTAGGTTCAAAACTCATTATTTAACTCTTCCTTCTTTTAATTTTTTATGTTTATTTATTAATTCATTCATGAGCTTAATTATACGTTGTTCTACTTTTTCTTCTTATATTTAGGGTGCACATTTTGTGTTTGATGACCTTGTCAAGTCAACGAGCGCCTCTCGTTGTGGTCGTGTATATTACATTACCTTTAAGGCTAAAGATGCTTCTAACAACACCGCTGCTGCTCGAATTTTCCAGGCCGAAGTGTGCGGCAAGATGATTCCCAGGAGTGCGGAACCTGTGGTCTTGTCGTGTTCGATGAAGCCTACCTAACTAACACACCATGGTAATAACCAATGTTGCATCAATATTATTATGCTTACATACATGTTTGTTTAATATATCATTTTAATCAATATTCTTAGAGAGAGAGAGAGACTTAATGAATGTTTAAAATATAGTTACAATTTTTCAGTTAGTTAGTTTATATCAGAGTTAACCAGAAAGCACCGGCAGAATTTATCCACCTACACCACATTGCCTCAACTAGTTAATTGTTATAAACCCTATTCGAAAATGCATTTTCCCAGTTAAGATGAACAAGATGTTGTGAAATTCTTCAATCCTTTTGACAACTTTTTTCATAAATCACTGGTAGTTGATAAGACAAAATTTTATATAACTCTGAGAACCTGAGCATGTCAAATACAAGTAGTATTTTGTGATTGGCAAGATATGCTTCTGATCTGAAATTTTTTTTTTTTTGGTAAGATGATTTGAGTCATTTTGCTTGTACTAATTTCATAATTTTCAGACCCACTTAATGGGATATGGCTTCTTAGTTGTTTGCCTCTCGAATTCTAGAATCATAATTTCTGCTATGCTTCTCATGCTGGTAGTCACATGCAAGTTTTAGATCTACCTTCATTGAATCACGATGTCATTCGTAGTGTATACCCCCTTACCCAGATTCTTTATCCCCTTTTGCAGGAAATCATGTCCAATGCTTCTACCTGCTGTGAAACATGGTGGGCGAAAGCGTGGACAGACTTCTGGGTGAGACTAGGAGCTATTGTGTGGGTTCAAATTGACTTAGGACACACCTTCACCTCCCCTCTAATCTGTTCAGAGTAGGAGTCGTTGACTTGCTTTAGCAATTTACTGCTATTTGGTATATGTGCAGTATTAAACCCTTTTTAATCTCTAAGTAGTGTTGGGCTATTTTTTTTCTAGAGGTGACATTTTAACTAAAACACTCAAGAAGGTATGAAATATGGGGAGTAATGCTATCGTAAAATTATACAGAAAATTAGAGTAAAAAGTACAGCATTTAGGGCTGAATTTTCTTAGTTATTCACTCTTTTGAATGTTGCAACATAAACACATCAATTTATTGACTAGGAAATGACTCATAGATTGCACTAATGACTCAGGCTCTAGTAAGTTACATGATAAATGCTCTTCCAGCTTGCTTCAATTCACCATAAACTCTTATAAATAATTTTGATATGTGCAATTATATTCAACAAAATATTAATAGAAAAAACATAAGTTCCTGCACAGAGAAGAGAAGGTAGATCCACCATATGCCAACATTAATTCACTTTGCTAACTAATTTATCAAGTTCCAAAATTACATCAGCGGGAAGACATCAATTTAAAAGGCATATTAAGGGGG
The DNA here is from genome assembly GCA_035048595.1 of Echinosophora koreensis. Lineage (NCBI taxonomy): Eukaryota > Viridiplantae > Streptophyta > Magnoliopsida > Fabales > Fabaceae > Echinosophora > Echinosophora koreensis. Next base: position 22,009,110 of record JAPCYP010000001.1, read on the forward strand.
GAAAGGAGTGCATTTCACTTATAAATGAATTTTTTCTTGCTTAGATTCAATACGTATTCACATATTTTGGGATTGGTAGGGATGCATATTGTATAGAACCAGTGTAGTTGCCCGTGCGAGATGCACGTGCATCAGTTAGATGATTATTTTTGTAATAGTTTTTTTTATAAATAATTTCAAAATAACAACATTGAATGTGTTTGGGAAAGCTGGAAAAAATAGATTATGCTGATAATCGATACAAAAATCGATTATAATTAGAATCTGTTTTTGTTTGGGTCTGTTTACTGAAAATCGATTTTAAGATAATCTATTTCGTTTGGGTAGTGTAAAAAAATCACTTTTATGTAGTAAATTATGAAAAAAGGTATTAAGTTATTTGTATAATTTAATAATATTGGATGCTTTTTTCAACATTATTTTTAAAAAAAAATTCAAAGTCTTAAGAAATTTAATTAACATCCTTCAAAAAAAAATTTAATTAACAAAAATAATGAGATAGTGACGCTATGTTGCCCTAGGGACAGTGGCGCTCAAGTGACATCAGGGGAGGTTTTCGTCAAAAAAAAAAAAAGAGAGAAAGAAATGCAGGGGTTAAGACAGGAAGAAAGGTTTCAGGGGCAAGAATAATCATAGTCAAATAATCTAACAGTCCTTTATGATAGATGCTTAAAAATAGCTTAAAATTGTGTAAAAAGACTTTTTATTCAATTCAGCTGTAAGCCAAGACAAGAATAATTATTCATAAAACAGCTGATAAGTGTAAAAACAGCAGTTTTGAGAAAAAATATTTTTTTCCAAACATGCTTTAAATGTACTATTTTTTTGAAAATAAGCTTACACTATTGGGTTTAAATAGTTTGATTCGTATATTCAATAGTTAATAAATAACAGTTTACATGACAAATTTGTATGATAAATTTTCTAGTAGGTTTTATAAAAGCTTAACTTTCATTACAGATATGAGTTGATAATATGCAATATGTTAATCTTTCATATGTTATTGTATTGAACATTTCTATAACGAAAATAACATAAGATACTTTAACGGGGCGAAAAAAAAAGAATATGGTTCTTTAACCCCAAAAAAATATTATAACTTCATCAGGTGTATAAAATTCACTGCTACTAATTATTATCAAAAGCAGAAGCAAATATATTAAAAAATTTAACAAAAAATATAAATTTAATAAATAAAATAATATAACAAAGGCCCAAAACATATGTGAGACCCTACAGTGACACGTGTCATCGTTTGATCCGTCTAAAATATAACAGGATACACACAGGTTGTAGCAGATTAATTTAAAAAAACATAACTGTGCTTATTTACAATAATAAAAAGATAGATTTACAGTAGTTAGTTATAATAAGGCTAAAATATTATTTTGGTCCCTTGACATATTTTTTAGATTCAGTTTGGTCCTTTAACTTTTAAAATGTTCAATTTAGTCCATTAACTTAATTTTTAGATTCAGTTTGGTCCCTTCACTTTTAAAAAGTTCAATTTGGTCCCTTAATTTGTGTCTGTTGACCTAAGTTTGTCATCTCCGTCAACGAGTCATTAACAGTGTTAATTTTTGAGGATCCGGTTGAAATTTGCTAACAATTTAAAGGACCAGTTTGAATATCGTTAACAATTTAAATGACCAATTTGAAACAAGTTAATAATTTAAAGGACCAATTTGAAACTCATTTAACACTGTTACTGACATTATTGATGGGAGAGGACTAACTTGAGTCAACATAGATAAATTAAGGAACCAAATTGAACCTTTCAAAAGTTAAGGGACCAAACTGAATTAAAAAATAAGTTAAGGGACCAAATTGAATATTTTAAAAATTAAGGAACCAAATTGAATCTAAAAAATAAGTTAAGAGACTAAATAATATTTTGGCCTTATAAAAAATATTTTTTTCCCGAAACCAAGTGAAAGTTGCTTGTAATTTTAACCCCAAAAACGCTCATGCTCTCAGCAATACATGAAGCAGAGCACCCACACCTACACCTCTGATTCATTCCTTCTTCTTGGCGAATGTCGATGGATTCGCTGGAAGGACCGCCACCGGAAAGTGCCGAAGCAGCAGGAGGAGGGAAGCGGCTGAAATCGAAATCGAAATCGAAATCGAAGAGGCCTGCTTGGGATTCCAAACTCTGTCCTTGGGATATGAAACCTTATGAAGATCTGGAAGAGAGTGACATGTCTATGTATGATGATCATCCTACGCCTTTTGAATTTAGCCATAAGCGCTTTATGTATAAGAATAAGGCCAGGATCCAACAAGAAAAGGCCACTGCTGACTATAAGGAGCGCTGTCGTCAGCTAGAGGACTACGTACGATGCTATTCTCTTAATTGATTTTTGTTTGTTTCAGTTTGCTTCTATTCTATGTTCTAACTATTCTGAATCTGGGATGGATCATATTTGCTTACTTACCTTACAGCCCTGGGATGCTATCGAACCTCCAGACAATATAGGGGTTATTCGGCATTGTCAGACCATACCCAATAGACGACGATGAACGCCCTTTTTTTACTCGTCTCTGCAATCTTGCCTTGGAGAAGTACAATGCTGACAATCGGGTAGGTTCAAAACTCATTACTTAACTCTTCCTTCTTTTAATTTTTATGTTTATTTATTAATTCATTCATGAACTTAATTATTCGTTGTTCTACTTTTTCTTCTTATATTTAGGGTGCACATTTTGTGTTTGATGACCTTGTCAAGTCAACCAGCGCCTCTCGTTGTGGTCGTGTATATTACATTACCTTTAAGGCTAAAGATGCTTCTAACAACACCGCTGCTCCTCGAATTTTCCAGGCCGAAGTGTGCGGCAAGATGATTCCCAGGAGTGCGGAACCTGTGGTCTTGTCGTGTTCGATGAAGCCTACCTAACTAACACACCATGGTAATAACCAATGTTGCATCAATATTATTATGCTTACATACATGTTTGTTTAATATATCATTTTAATCAATATTCTTAGAGAGAGAGAGAGAGAGACTTAATGAATGTTTAAAATATAGTTACAATTTTTCAGTTAGTTAGTTTATATCAGAGTTAACCAGAAAGCACCGGCAGAATTTAACCAAGGCTGAATGGAAGATCACACACTTCAACCGTCCCTCAAACAAAAGACCATGTGGTTTCATATTTTTCATATCTGGCCAAATATCCACCTACACCACATTGCCTCAACTAGTTAATTGTTATAAACCCTATTCGAAAATGCATTTTCCCAGTTACTACTTGTCCAGACCCTCACTTGACTGAATAGTACTAGTATATGGCAACTTTGAGGGCAAACTTGTGTTTTTTTTGTCATTTTAATTATTGATTGTGCTGATTCCTGCATGTGTTGGACTTCAAATGCTGCTTTATGATTTAATGCATTTTCGTGTTTGTCAGATTTGTGTTTATGGCGCTTCCGTCCTAGTCCCTATGCTTCCACCATATGATCCCCTCGAAAATTCCTTGATGCTTCATACTACAGGCTTGTCGTATTAGGTCTTGTGCACTAGCTGCTTTGTAACAGATTATTTGTTATTATCCTCATCTTTTATACATTCTCACCTCTAATAATACTTCCCTTATCCAAAGAGTAAAACTTTCTGATGCTTTGTTGTCTTTCTGGGAGAAGTTTCATTACAGTTCATTTCAGTTGTTTGTATTTATGTAGACTTCAATTTTTAAAAAACAGTGCTTTGCCATTCGAGTTTTGCTGGTACAAATTTCTGGAAGAGTTTTGCTCACACCTTTTAATAGTTTGAGTAATGTGGTATTCTCAGTAATTGCAGGGATCTAATTTTTTAAATAGATTCTTTAAATGGGGAGTACTTGAGGGGTGAAAAATCATCTAGATTTTTATGCTATTGTGTTATATATAAGTTAAATAAATAACCTTAAGCCACAATTTAACCAAGGCTAAATGGCAGGTCACACACACTTCAACTGTCCCTCAAACAAAAAACCATGTGGTTTCGTAATTTTCATCTCTGGGAAAATATCCACCTACACCAAATTGCCACAACTTGTAAGCCCTATTCTAAAATGCATTTTCCCGGTTTCTACTTGTCCGGTCCCTCACTTGGGTAAGTAGTACTCATATATGGCGACTTTTGAGGGCAAACTTGTGCTTTTTTGTCATTTTACTGTTGTCAAAAATGTTAACCTGACTTTGCTGGTGTTACAACCTTGCCCTTGTCCCCAAGCATTTTGAGCTTGTTCTTCCTTTCTAACTCTATTTTATGCAGTTTTACACCCTTCTTGTGGTATGAATGAAAGTTTGTGTTTGACATGCTCAGGTTCACAGGGTTATGTAAAAAATTTATCTTATCCACTACCATTTATTTATGAAAATTTGTCAAAAGGATTGAAGAATTTTACAACATCTTGTTCAGATGATATTTTTATTTTGTGATTGGCAAATATGCTTCTGATCTGAAATTTTTTTTTTTGGTAAGATGATTTGAGTCATTTTGCATTTACTAATTAATTTTCTGACCCACTTAATGGGATAAAGCTTCTTAGTTGTTTACCTCTCGAATTTTAGAATCATAATTTCTGCTATGCTACTCATGCTGGTAGTCACATGCAAGTTTTAGATCTACCTTCATTGAATCACGATGTCTAGTGTATACCCCCTTACCCTGATTCTTTATCCCCTTTTGCAGGAAATCATGTTCATTGCTTCTACCTGCTGTGAAACTGGTTTTGGTTGTTAGAAACATGGTGGGCGGAAGCGACTCAGGACACACCTTCACCTTCCCTCTAACTTGTTCAGAGTAGGAGTTGTTGACTTGCTTTAGCAATTTACAGCTATTTGGTATATGTGCAGTATTAAACCCTTTTTAATCTCTAAATAGTGTTGGGCTATTTTTTTTCTCTTCCTAGTGGTGATATTTTAACTAAAACACTCAAGAAAGTAGGAGTTATGGGGAGTAATGCTATCGTAAAACTATACAGAAAATTAGAGTAAAAAGTACAGCATTTAGGGCTGAATTTTCTTAGTTATTCACTCTTCTGAATGTTGCAACATAAGCACATCAATTTATTGACTAGGAAATGACTCATAGATTGCACAAGTGACTTATATAACTAGGATTGAACTAAGAGTTACATTCATCCACTCTAATCATTGTAATTAAAGCCATTGCTCGACACTTCACCTGAAGATTTTATGTCCCATTAAATCTGAAGAATTTGTTGACTATAATATGACTTTGTAAACCACAAGTATTACATTATGGTTATGAACGTCAGAAGCCACACGTTGTCCATGCTTCTCAAACTCTAATAAGTTGCATGATAGATGCTCTTCTAGCTTGCTTCAATTCACCATCAACTCTTAAATAATTTTGATATGTGCAATTATATTCAACAAAATATTAAGAGAGAAAAAAATAAGTTCCTGCACAGAGAAGAGAAGGTAGATCCACCATATGCCAACATCAATTCACTTTGCCAGCTAAATCATCAAGTTCCAAAATTACATCAGCGGGAAGACATCAATTTAAAAGGCATATTAAGGGGGGTAAGGAGTGTATTCACTTATAAATGAATTTTTTTAATACCTAGATTCAATACTTATTCACATATTTTGGGATTGGGAGGGATGCATATAGAATTTGAAGTTACCTCTGCCTGGTGCATGAATTTTATGGCATTTCAATAAATGCTGAAGACTGAGCTCAGATATTGGAATTGGGGCTGGTCCCAACCCTTTTTTTGCCACAGGACAACTATGTAATATTGTTTATTAGTTTTATGGCAAATGCTAACCAGTGTCCTTAGGGCATTGATTAAGGAATTAGAAATAAAAACTCTGTCTCAAAAAGTGGTGTATTTAACACTTTAAAAATTTACCTACTGGCTACTGCCTACATACGTAACTAGCGTGTATTGTACTGTACAACATTGGATAATTAATTGAGTTATTAATTGAGTTTTAATTTATAATTTATCAAAAAATATTTCTGATAATAATATTTCGAATCAAAGAATTTTTTTGATCATTGATCAGGAGTATACTTTGTCGAAGTGGGGACTAATCTCCTGTGGGGGAATGAATGACACCTGAAGGCGGGAAATCCCCTTTCAGCGGAAATTCGCTCCATACGCAGGAGCTGAGATTCGAATCTCAGTCACTTGGTTAAGGGGCATAAGTTCACCACCACTTGTGCCAACCTCCATTGGTTTTTGAATCAAAGAATGAAGACATATACATTACTATTTATTTATTAATTTTGAATTATCAACATGAAAATAAAGAAAAACGCATAACAGAACAATTTGAAAATAAAAACAATTTCTACTTTAATAATTTATTACTTGCCAAATCCTATGTAAAAAAAATAAAAATATCAGTAAGATCACACTTCTTGCTATAAGAAAAAAGAGTAATGATATTTTGAAAGTTGACACCAACTTTTGACATTTTGGTTAATCGGTATAAATATATGGTTAATTCAGTTTATTATATGGTTAATCACGTACAAATATCTGGTTAATTCATGATGACTCATTAGTCATATAAAGAACTGAATTAACCAGATATTTGCATGTGATTAATCAAATACTTACATGGTTAAGAAAAATAAGCTTCAAATAACCCATTAACCATATAATAAACTGAATTAACCAATAATTTGTACGTGATTAACCAAAATGTCAATTTGATGTCAAAACTGGTGTCAAAATATCATTAGTCAAGAAAGAAAAAATGGGGCTGACCCGTTTTGGTTAAACAAAAGAATTTGGCCTACAAAAGGTCACTGGTTTGGCACCAAACGAAATGGCCCTCAAATTTGTCCATTTGGTATTGGTATTCTCAATCTCAGATTCTCAGGTCACCAGTCAAGCTCACGCCGCCCCAGCAGCACAACAAGTTAGCACACACTCTCAGCAAAACTTTCTTCTTTCTTTTTTAGGGAAGAAAAACCCAACACGACGAACGCAAAGCAGAGCACCTACACCTCATCAGTTTCGTCACCTACACCTCTGATTCATCCCGTCTTCTTGCCGAACGAATGTCGATGGATTCGCTGGAAGGACCGCCGCCACCGGAAAGCGCCGAAGCAGCAGGAGGAGGGAAGCGGCTGAAATCGAAATCGAAATCGAAGAGGCCTGCTTGGGATTCTAAACCCTATCCTTGGGATATGAAAGCTTATGACGATCTGGAAGAGAGTGACATGTCTATGTTTGATGATGATCCTACGCCTCTTGCATTTAACCATAAGGGTTTTGAGTATAAGAATAAGGCCAGGATCCAACAAGAAAAGGCCAATGCTGACTATAAGGAGCGCTGTCGTCAGCTAGAGGACTACGTACGATGCTATTCTCTTAATTAATTCATTAATGAATTTTTTGTTTGTTTCAGTTTGCTTCTATGTTCTAACTATTCTCTTTCAGCCCTGGGATGCTATCGAACCTCCAGACAATTTAGGGTTATGCGGCATTGTCAGACCATACCCCATAGACGACGATGAACGCCCTCTTTTTACTCGTTTCTGCAATCTTGCCTTGGAGAAGTACAATGCTGACAATCAGGTAGGTTCAAAACTCGTTAGTTACCCTTCCTTTTTTTAATTTTTATGTTTATTAATTAATTCATTCATGAACTTAATTATTTGTTGTTCTACTTTTTCTTCTTACATTCAGGGTGCGAATTTTGTGTTTGATGACCTTGTCAAGTCAACCAGCACCCTTATTTCTGGTTGTGTATACTACATTACCTTTAAGGCTAAAGATGCTTCTAACAACACCGCTGCTGCTCGAACTTTCCAGGCCAAAGTGTGGGACAAGATGATTCCCGAGGGTGTGGAACCTGTCGTCGTGTTGTGTTCGATGAAGCCTACCTAACTAACACACCATGGTAATAAATAATGTTGCCTCAGTATTCTTATGCTTACATACATGTTTGTTTAATATATCATTTTAAATTTTTAATCAATATTCTTAGAGAGAGACTTAATGAATGTTTAAAATGTAGTTACAATTTTTCAATTAGTTAGTTTATATCAGAGTTAACCAGAGAGGTCTGTGTGTGGGTGTGACATAGAACAATGACATTTCAAGCAATTAAAGAAATAAAACAGATAGAACAGTGACATAGTTAATGTTTGGACTTCCTTTACAATATTACCAGATCATTAAGATTCCATGGAATTTTAGGATTTTCCACTTCCTTGATCTCCTTCATGATCCTTAAATTGCATCCATTGCATTTCTCTCAGCAGTCAAGGATACCTTGTCTTACACACACACACTCACATTTATATGCTGATACATTGTGACAGTGGCAGATCTAGGACCCGGGGATAGTGGGGGCAACATACATCCAAAATAATTAATAAATATCATCATATATATGAAGATAGAGACATGAATGTTAAAAAAAATTCATTATCTCCTACAATTAAAGAAACAAAGTTAATACATTTAATTTCATGTTTTTTTGGAAGGGCAAACAAATTATATTAAAAAAACAGCATACAAGCACAAGATGTGCCACAGACAATTAACCAGCAACAAAAAAAAAAGGACCAACCAAGAAACTAGCGATCTATAGAGGCACATATGCTGCCAACACCACAACCATAGACTACCACCTAGCATCACAGAAAGGGACAATTAAAAACCAACCAGAACCCAGAAAATTGCCCCAAAAAAATAATAAAGGTGGTAAAACCAAACACTCAAAAGATATCAATAGCAGCAACACTCCAAGAAACCAGTAACAGACTTGAATGAGAAACACAAAGCCACAACATCCCCTGCACACATGGTCCACGGCAGCAGAAAAAAACTCTAACCAATTGCTAGAATCAATCCACAAACCAAAACAAGACTTACTAATGCCCACACAATATGCAACTATCAACATGGAAAAGACCATGGATCTTAGATCACTTGCACAGATTCAGACATGCCAATTAATGGATTCATTAACCAACAGGAAAATGAATATTGAAATCCATTTTTCTTACCATAAAGCCAAACCAAGCCCTGAATTTTGCTGTCTCAATAATTTATTGCAGAGACACTACCTGCCCTGGCTCTTGAACACCAAATGATTCATACTCAACCAAACTGACAAAACTGCTGCAAACCAAATTATTTACCAATGCTGCCTAGCTTTTGAATTGCAACCTGGGAGACTCATGAATTGTGCAAAATGAGACCTAGAAGCCCACCCAATTCAATATTTAATTTCATGTTTAACGAATCAATTTCATGAAATAATATGGTTAACACAAAATCCCCAATTTTAACCCTAACCTATCAACATTTGAAGTTAACTATGAACTATCATATTGTGAGAGACCTAATAGAAATTAAATATGAGGGAAGCCGCATAAATGGACATGAGGGAATTAATTGAAATTAACTATCATTTTTTAAATCAACTATCACAGTGATGTGCTGTGAAAGTGAAACAAGAAGAAGAAAATTAATTGAAGAACCAAAACGAGAGAGGTACAAACATGATATACGAGGGACGGGTCATCGTCGTGGTCGAGCGGCTATGGTTGAGCGGTGGAAGGCGGTGGTGGACTATTGTGAGAGATGAGAGAGACAGCGGAGGGTGAGGAACACAGGATAGGTTCGAGATGAGAGAGAGACCGAAGGGTGAGGAATACCGAACGTGTGATGAACATTGAACGGCGGTGGGTGAGGAACACCGAACGTGTGATGAACACTTAACGGCGGAGGGTGAGGAACACTGTGTATTGGACTAGGGGCTGACAAAGAAGAAGGTCCAAGGTGGAGTGTGGGGTCTTGCTGTTGTGTGATTGGCTGTGTGAGGAGTTGTACAATGGCATTGGGTGCAATATTTTTAACTACTGGGGGCAAAATAATACATATAAGAAAATTATATATATTTTTTTAAAGTTGAGGGTGTGCATGTGCACACCGAAACCAACGTGGGTCCGCCCCTGCATTGTGACTTTTAAAGTTGAGACTTGAGAACCTGAGCTTAATTTAATGACTTTCAGGATACTTGCTAACTCAAGGCCATGTCCCAAGTGCTTACTCTAACTTGTACATGTTTATTCTTGCCTGCTTGTACATGTTGACTCTGCTACATTATCTTTGGAGAAACGAACTTTGATTCTAGTACAAGAAACTGTTTTATAACACAACATACCTGTAATGCTGCCTTTCCAGTCTTAACATGGAAATTAGTATTTAGTATTCTAGTACAAAGATAGCAGCAAATGCTATCAAATGAGTCTGTTAGTTCCTGTTATCTGTATCACTTTGGATTGAGAAAAAGGACAGAGGATGGTTCAACTTGATTCTGAGTAATCCCTTTTAACTGCTTATCAAAAGAAAAAAAGTAATCCCGCTTAACTTGTGTTACTTCTCTACAAGCAAAGATTCCGAGAAAAGAATGGCTCTCAAATTTGAAAGAGTGAAGTAAGTAACTTTCTGTAATTCAAAGAGATATGTAAGGGGTCTTGGAATTTTGCTTATCTTGAGTTGGCCAATGCTTTTATTTATATATTAATGTTACTTTATCGGCATAGGAAATATCTTCTTTATGTTTTGTTATTCATAACTTTTTAAGATGGGTCTCCTGGATTAAATCACGTGTGTAGCTATTTCCATTTATTGAGACTTCTGTACACTTGCAAGCATGTGCTGGATTATAAACAGATTAGTTTTGAAAAACAGAATAGCTTCACTGTTAAGGAGATCTTAAGCGTTTTCTTCGCATCTCTCTTCTCCTTTATTTCACATTAATCCAAGGAATTCTATTGTTTTTATGTTACTATTAAATGTTTGAGGTCATTCAGTTTGTTGATGTTTATTCCATATGTTAGTAGCAATTGTGTCTTTTTGGTGATCACCATCATTGCTGGCATCATGTGCAGTTGAACAAAGATGAGAGTTAAAGTGTTAGAGTTAGTTGCTTTGAGTGTTATTTTTGTTCTGATATGAAAGAAGGTATGCATCTAATATTTGGATTTAATGTCTTAAGTTTAATATCTAAGAATTTAATCATATTTACATTAAGACATGATCTAAATCGATCGACAATGTATAATCAGTTACTGTGATTTAGTAACTATCTTTTGATTTGTTATAACACTTTCCTGATATCATAACTCTTGACAAAACTATATTGCCAAAAAGGTTTGCACTTTGTATTTGTTTGAATGCTGTACCTGTGGTGTTAACTATTATATATTGTATCCATCCTACCCGTTTTAAGTGTTTTTGATTTGTCAACCATTTGATATGGGTTCATGGGCATATCTTCTAAATTAACTATGGGGGTTCTCCACCTTCTATGACACTGCAATTTTGTCTGTGTATTGGAATTTATTTCACAGCCGGCCTCATAATAGGTGGCTATTATTTAAAATGAATAAAATCTTTATAAATTTATGTATCAGAAGAAAGTCACCGTAGCTTTTCGTTAGAAAGTCCCAACTAGCTGCTTGAATAAGGAGTATATGGCTTCAAGACTTTGTTTCAGTTGGATCATTGGTGTTGTGTTATTTGTGTTTTTCTGTTGAAGTAGAAATTACAGTAAAAGCATACTGATATATGTCCTTCAATAACTTTATATAATTATGATATATATATATTTTTTTTTTTCAGGTATTGAAGATTGAAAAATACATAATTTTGCAAAATAGGTCGTTCTTGGTTTCTAGCACTAGGAGTAGGAGACGCATATCCTTCCTATTCTTTTCGAGGAAAGAAATATCAGAATATCAGTATTTTCATTTCTTACACTTGATAGAATTTCTATATCCTGTTTTTTGTGAGGAGAAATATTTCGCAAAGTGAATATTTGATTAAAGTGTTCATAGGCAATTAGGCATCTTGTCGAGAAAAGGCTTACGTTTGTAATTTTTGCAATAGTGAATATCTGAGGCAATTGTTTTAGAATTAAAATAAAATTGTTTTTTTATTAGTGTTTCTAAAAGAATTCAATTCAACAAAACTCTGTTTTTCAATGGAGGGTTTTTTGTCAAAAAATGCAACGTTAACTTGCTAGTAATTGACCAATGGACTGTATGGAGGCAGAAGGAACTAATAGTAGTCCAAGATTTAAGGATTAAAATAGTAAGGTAAAGATTCTACTCCACTTAAATGACATATAAAGGAAAAAGTTCTCAACATTTTTAGCACATTCATTACAGAAGTGATTGCAACTTCATGCCTTATTCAGTTATCGGTCTATGAAAGGAAAACACGGTAGTAAAATATTTTAGAGTGAATACCTTTTTTAGGGGTGTAAGTGGATTGGGTTAACCCGACCAATCCGATCAAACTGAATCGAACCAATCCGGAAAAACCGAGCATGATTGGTTTGGGTAAAAAACCGAACCGAACCAATGAGAATCAATTATCACTGGTTCGGGCATTGGATTTTGTTTTCCAAATCCAATTATCCGACGACCTGAACCGATGGTGTAGAATTTTTAAAAAATAATAATTACTATGACCTAAACTTAACCAGACCTAATTGCCTCCTCAAAACTCTCGACCCATTCACTACCTCCAAGTTTCCAAACCCTAACATAGTTCCTCTTCCTCACTTCGTCTCACTCTCGCGCCGTCTCACCACCGCTGTCCGTCGTTACAGAGCCGCGCGTGAGTCCGTGACCAGAGCATCTCGCCGCGACATCGCCATATCCTCCTTTCTTCCTTCAGTCGTTGTCGTGACCAGACCTTCTTCACTGCTTCGAGTTTGCGATTTGCAAAGAGTCAGCAGATCCAGGTCGTGCTTCACCGCCGTGCCTCCGCCGTGGTGCTTGTTGAGTCCCCTTTCCCCCTCTCCCCTTTCCCCTTCTCCCCCATTCCACATATATGAAATACATCTTTATTGAAACCTGACCTTAGTCTCTCTCTTCTTTCTCTCATAGTCTCACTTGTTCTCTCCTTTGTGTCTCCCTCGTTCTCTCCTTTGCATTCCTTATTTTCAAATCACGATATGTTCTATGCTTTTTTTCAAGAAAAAGAATTAATGAAATAATGTGCATTTTCTGCGGAAAAAACGCTTCTGGTGCATTTTTAATCAAGTAACCCGATTACCCGAATCGAACCAAACCAAACTCCATCGGTTTGGTTTGGTTCGGGTCATGTACTAAATAATATAGAAAACTGAACCAAACCCAACCAATCAAATTTTATTGGTTCGGACATTTTTTTGGCCAAAAACGAAACAAACCGACCCGTTACACCCCTACTTTTTTTGGTCCTTGAATTTTTTGGCGGATCCTATTTTAGTCTATGAAAAAAATATCTTCGGTTAGTCCCCCAAATTTCATTACGTGAGACCTTTTAGTCCCTCCGTCAGTCAAAGCGTGTTGACCACTGTTAAGTGTGTGATGTGTCACCTTAATTGCCATGGCATACTGTTAGCATTTTCCAGCTTGGAATTGTTTTTAAAAACAAAATTAGAGGGTCATTTTGTCCTCAATAAATTTTGAGTCATTTTAGTCCCTGACATTTTTGTTGTGGTCCATTTTGGTCTCCCACCGACACATGTCAATACAGATACACAACTAAAAAAATAGATACATGGATACACTTATATGAACCATACCAATAACACACGTCACAGCAAAACCATACCAATACGAATCATATATAAAATTAGCATCCATTAGAAGAGGCATATTGTAATAAACATGCATAATGACTTGCTTCAAGTCCTGCTTTAAGGCCATCCTTATTTGCAGTATGGAAGTAGGCATTGTAAACAATGACATTCTATAATTACTATAATCATCAATATTGGGTCATGGCCGGCCAAAAGCCACTAAGGCTAGGGCTAGGGCTTTGGGCCTCCAAATTTTTTTAGGTTATTAAGGTTTCCAAATATTTTTAAATTTTTTGGTTATTTAAGCTTAACAAGAAAATTAATTTAAAACCTTAAATCATAAATCATAGGAAATCATAAATGTAATTGCACTTTAGCCTATCAAAAAAAGAAAAAAGATAATTGCACTTTAAAAATATAGAAATTTATAATAAAGATAAATTTTAAATAAAATTATAATTTTTTAATAAAATATTTTTATTGTTTTAAAAGGGCCTCCTATCAAATTTCGTTTTAGGCCTCAAAATACGTTGGGCCGGCCCTGTATTAGCCAAAACATTAATTTTAGACAGCACATATTGTAACTAATGGAAAAGAAACTAGCTTATCCTGCATATAATGGGTTCAAAGATTAAATAGAAGCATGCCAGCTGCAGTGATCAACATAACATGTCACATAAGTAGTGATATCAACTGACAAATAAATAAGCATAAGTGTCTACCTTCTGTTGGTCAGAGATGAAATTACACTCATGATTCTTGTGGTCACCAATGTCAGCTTCTAGAAGCTGTAAAACCAATTCCAATTATATTTTGTCTCAGAGTCTACAACGACATACGCAACAACATAGAACTGGTTGTTTGCATCTTGTCCAACTGCCGAGAGGAGCTGCCCACCATAATATCCTTTAAGGAAACATCCACCAAGGCCCATCAATGACCTACAGCCCCTTTTAAACCCTTCCTTGCATGACTCCAAACATACCGGATTGGTTGCCAATAGCTCGTTCATGTAGTCCCACAACCTACCATATTGGCCCTTCTCTGAACCCTCGACAGCCAATCGTGCATTTTTCAATGTCTTTGATAGTTTCTTGTCGTTTAAATGAACCATGAAGTCCTCCTTCATGATCTCAAAGGCTTGCCTCCTTCTAAGGTCAGGTTGGGTAATTAGCTTTTGTTCCAATTTCTTAGCCACCCAACCATAGCTAGCTTTTGTGAAACGTGTTAACGGTATGGTTCATATAAGTGTATTTGTGTATGCGTTTTTTAGCTGTGTATTTGTGTAGCTATGTATATGTGTTGACATGTGCCGGCGAGGGACCAAAATGGGTCACGACAAAAATGTCAAGGTCTAAAATTGCTCACTTAAAATTTATTGAGGACCAAAATGGTCCTCTAATTTTGGTTTTTTTAAAAAACAATTCCAAGTTGGAAAATGCTAACAGTACACCTTGGTAATTAACGTGACACGTCACACATTTAACGATGGTCAACACACTTTGACTGACGGAGGGACTAAAAGGTCTCGGGGAATGAAATTTGGGGGACTAACTAAAGAGTTTTTTTTTTCTTCAGGGACTAAAATGAGATCCGCCAAAATTTTCGGGGACCAAAAAGGGTATTCAACTCAATATTTTATGACAAGATCTTACTCATATATGTGACCAACTCAGTTACTATGAACATGTAATTACTTTTCTTTTTGATTTTTTTTATGGTAATCAAATTTTTATTATTTGACCGATGGACTTTTTCTATATTATCAATTCTGGACATTTAGCTAGGCCTCCTAAGAATTTACTCTCCTTTTTAAACTTTTATTTTTTATTATATAAAAGGAATTTTATTAAATCAAACCATTGACAAGTTACAACTTCCCCTCAAATCCTCCCGAATTAGGAAAATTAGTAAGGGGCCAGGACTTTCTACAATGGATAAACAATAAGGTCCATTGTGGCCTTTAGAAGCTAAAGCATTTGCAGATCTAAGAAAGTGGGTTACATCAATTTGCCAGTCCCTTTTTTTTTTCATTAAGGCGTTGATTTCATTTATCAAAGATTGGATTGCTGGGCTAGAATCTATTAGGGCTTTAGAGTCTAGCTCCACTTTCACTCTCTAAAGGCCCAAATCACGAGCAAGTTTGATGCCCGAGTACAGTCCCCAAAGTTCCGTCCACATGCTGTTGCTCGATGAAACTCTGCAGCTGAACCCTAGGATGAAGTTTCCTTCATCGTTTCTCAAAATCCCACCACATGCACTGCTGTTTCTTCTTGGATTATGCGATACGTCAATATTCATTTCATCAGGGAAGAGCTGGAGATTGACGAGTTCCTGGTGTTGCGCGATTTCAGTGGATTGGCCAGAGAGTTTTCGATGAGATGCACTGCAGACTGAGCTCCATAGTTCCTCTCCCATGGTTGAAGATTGGGAGAAAACTAGCTGGTTTCTGTCTCTCTATAGGGCCCAGATTGCAACCCCGAAGAAGATTGACCACCTCCAAGGGATTAACCCAATGTCCTTAGTTGAGAGATTCTAGTCAAGCCATGCATGTTCACCCAAGCTGAAGAATTTGCTCCAGGATCTCTGATTTATGGATGTGCATCACCGTGTCTGGGGCAGTGTGGCATCTAGGGCAGGTATCATCAGACTCCATGCCTCTTTGTTCCCTTTCTTCATTAGATAGGAGTTTTCCGTGAGCTACTTTCCAGATGGTTGACCGCATTCTTGCAGGGCCCTTCCACTTCCAAACCTTTTGGAAGATAGGGTTTGGAGCAGCATCATAGTGGTCATCAAGTACCAGGTACATGGATTTTATGGAAAACTGGCCATCACTGGATGCGTTCCATGAAGGGAAGTCTGGTTGATTTGTCCAAGGGGGTCTAACCTTAGCAATTTCATCACAGATTGAGTCAGGAAGAAGTCTCTGTAATTCCTCTAATTTCCATTTGTTTTGTTCAACATAGAAGGATACTGGAAAATTTGCTTCGTTTTGTGGGATTATAGAAGAGTATTGGTTTTCCAAGCTTCCCATACCCGGGATCCAACAGTCACGCCAGAATCTAATGTTGCTTCCATTTCCAATGATCCATGTAGTGTCTCTGACCACATCCTCCCATATGTTTGTTATGACTCTCCATATATTTGAAGCATTGTTTCTTACACATACAGTAGGCATTCCGTAGGGTCCACATTTGTATTTTACCTTCATGATTTGGACCCACAATTTGTCTGGGTTGTTGAATAGTTGCCATCCTAGTTTAGCCATGTAAGCCTTATTGAGAACTTTGAGGTTCCTGAACCCGAGCCCACCTTTTTCTTTGGGCTTGCAAATCTTCTCCCAAGAGATGAGATGACACTTTCTTTGGCCTTCGCTGCTTCCCCAGATGAAGTTGCGACAGATGGCTTCAGCCTCTTCACAAACAGATGTTGTGAGCTAGGACAGTTCTACCTGAAAAGGAATTCCAGGAAGTTAATTTCTTCCTCATTTTGTCAATAATAAACTTAAAAAAAGCTTAGAAATTTTCTGGTGGAGCATAGGAGCCCCTAGGTAAATGCCAAGATCATTAGTTCTTTCAATGCCAAGCTCACTGCTAAGTTCAATGGCTAAGTCCTCAAGAGTGTTTTTGGAAAAAAAAAGACTCCAGATTTTCTTAGGCTTACCTTTTGACCAGAGTGTGAGCAAAACTCATTCATAACCTCATTAATGACCTGAACCTGGTCCTTAGTTGCTTCTGCAAAAAGGACAATATCATCGGCAAAACAAATGTGAGAGATTTTTGGCCTAATACCTCTACCTAAGGCAATGGGCTTCCAAACACCTTCCTCAACTTTGTCTTTTATTAGGTGACCTAATCTTTCAAGGGCTAAGACAAAAAGATAAGGAGAAATGGGATCTCCTTGTCTAGTAGAAGATATACAGTAAAAAAATGATGTTCTTAATGTTCTCAGGAAAATTCAGTAGGTCAAGAGAATTCATGTTAAAGTTCCACTCAAGTCTATCATAGGCTTTCTCTAAATCTAGTTTGATTATCATATACCTTTTGTTTCCTTTCAAGAGATTTAGGGAGTGGATAATTTCTTGCATAGCTATAATATTGTCAATTGTGGATCTCTCTCCTATAAAGCTACTTTGGTTAACGGAGACCACATAGGGAATGATATGCTTCATTCTTTGAGAATTGATTTTAGTTATAATCTTATAGCTCACATTGCATAGAGCTATCGGTCTCAAGTGGTTACTTTAGAAGGGACCTCCTCACCTTTGGGGGTAAGAGTAATAAGCATTTTGTTAATGTCCCCAATTGTGCTAGGATTTTTGAAACAGTCCAGGACAAGTTTGAAAATGGAGTCACCTACAATATCCTATTGACTTTTGAAAAAAAAAGGGGGTGGAAGCCATCCGGCCCTGGGGACTTGTAGCTATCCATACTAAAGAGGGCTTTTTTAACATCATCCTTAGTTATATCTCTTTCAAGGGAAAGCCTATCTTCCTCTTTTATCATGGGATATGTATTATTAGAGATAAAGATAGAGTTATCAAGAGTATCAGAGGAGAATAAACCTGAAAAGAATTGGACCACATGGTTTTGAAGAAGTTGGTCATCATATATCCATTGATTGGAGTCATCTTGTAGGGCCATAATTTTGGTATGCCTTCTTCTTATGAGTGTAGATTGGTGGAAGAAATGGGTATTTTGGTCTCCCATTGTCAGCCATTTACTTCTAGCTTGATGATACCAATAGCATTCTTCATGGGATACAATTAGATTGTATTCCATCCAAAGCTCTTCTTTCAGATTGCTCAGCCTATCATTAGGGCCTAAGAGAAGAACTTTGTTAATTCCTTCCAGCCTGCCTAGGATCATCTTCTTCCTTTTGAAAATGTTGCCAAATACTTCAGAGTTCCAGCTTTTAAGATTTCCAGTTAGCCTTTGAATGTTGGAGTTCCAAGAGCTGGAGTTGTTCCAGGAGGCTTTGACCTGATTTAAGAAATCTGAGTGATCTAATCAGGCTCCCAGAAATTTGAAGTAGTCCCTCTTGGGTCTGTGGCTGCCATCCCCCACTTTTAACCAGGGGCCACTGTGGTCTGATGCATTCAGTGGGACATGGGTAACAAAGCTTGTTGGGAAGAGGTTCTGCCATTCTAGGTTGTAAAGGACTTTGTCCAACCTTTCTTTCAAATCTCCTCATGTCCAAGTGAAGAGAAAACCTGAAAAAACCCAAATCAATTAGATTGCAGTCTTCAATACAACTGACAAAGGAATTATTAGACCTAAAATTCATGCTGGCTTCTCCTGTTCTTTCATTTTCAGAAGCTATAGCATTGAAGTCTCCTCCAATGCACCAAGGACCTGGAAAGTTGAGATTGAAGTCCCTTAACTCCTGCCAAACTTCTTCCCTATTACCTGCATTAGGGCTAGCATAAATAATAGTAAAGTACCAAACGGAAGGGGAAATGGGATTCATTTTGAGATGGATACAGTATCTCGAAGAAGAGATCAATAGGCATGAAATTTGGATGCCATAGGCACCAAATCCCTCCTGAGAAGCCTCTTGCTTCAACTCTTGCTCCCTCATGGAGGCCAATCTTCTGAATAACTTTGTCAACTATTGGGCCACTGATTCTTGGCTCAAGAATGGCTACAAAGTCTAGTTGGTAGATTCTAGTGTAGTCCCTAATCAGGCTAGCAAAGTTACGGCCCCCGGCTCCCCGACAGTTCTAGATCATGCTATTCGTTGATGCCATCTTGGGGGGGGGGGGGGGTCAAGTCCCTGGGTTTTCCTGATTCATGGTTTTGATCATCAATATCAGAGTCCTTAGGCTGGTTCTGTTCTGCAGGGTAGATTTTTACATTACATTTTATAAACATAAAAATAGTATAATTCATCATATATATATATATATATATATAATATATATATTAAAATAGTAGAATTTTTATTTATAAAGATATCATAAGTCTAATTAAAAAAATATTGTGTTTCAATGAAACAATATTAAAATAATTTATTTTTCAAATAATAAATTAGGTTGTAAACAATTTTATCATATATTCATGTAAAAATTTCACTAATGCATGTAATATATATGTTTATTCTTATTTGTTATACATATGAATGTAGAGTTCAACTCTATTGAGTATTAAAATTCTCTTTACCCATAATAAAATTGGTATTCAAATTTTCCTTGATTTGATAATCTACATTGAGATTTCAGCCTACTAAAAAAATCTAGGATAAATCACTTTTACTTATTTACTTTAGAGACAAACTTAATTTAGATGAGTAATATCTTGTTATTAGATAACCATTTGATGCTACAACAATGCTAGTAGACGAGATTAATGTTTCTTGGACATTAAAATAGAGATATTGTATTGTGGTTTTTTACTTCTTTTTAATTTTTGAAATACATATATATAGAAAAGAAAAAACTGATAAATAGAAATAAATATATAATATCAAATATGATATTCAAAACTTGATGTTGGAATAACATTAATGTGAGTGGATAAAACCCCTTAAGTAGTTTCCTCTTTAATATTTGCAAAGCATAAGCTGCAATACAATAATCCACCGATTTAAGTAAATTGACATTTAAGTATGTTCATTATAATGTTAAGGGTATCCACATATATGAGTACCTCAATATTCATCCCGACTCATTAATAAGCGGATAGAGAATAAAACTCATTTATTTTATTCACGAGTATCTATGAAGCTACTTACCTTGTACTCAGAGTGGGTTTTACCCACGAATATACACGGGTATCGATAATTATGTGATCCTTACCGGTGATGGATATTTTCACTCACCCTAAAAATATGCTTTTATCTTTCACCACACACACACATATTATTCTTTTGCCAACATTGCCATTTGCATCATCCCTTGCAAAAAAAAGGATCCAAAAAATAAAGGCTACGCAACCATTGGAAACGTGAACTGAGGGCAACCATTACTTTATACATCAATATATATAATAAACCATCCCCAGAAGACAGGAACCAACAGCCGCTGTTATCCTCAGACCTCAACCATTTCATCTAACGTTAATTCTACATCCTTGGTGTTCCGAATTAGAATGGATATAGCGGTAGTCAACAGCTCCACCGTAACAGAGTTCGTGGATGACTATGATACCTTTGATAGTTTCGTGAACATCCGGTTTGCCATGGTAGACGAGAATGGTGATGGGGTGCTTTCGCGTGACGAAATCCGTAGAGGCTTAGGGAGTTTTATGCCTTTGGGTTCCCGATCACAGCCGCAACAAGATATTGATAGCATGTTGGAATCGATATTTGAGAGGTTTGATGAAGATCAAAAAGGTGCACTCGATCTCAAAGAGTTCAAATATTTAATGACGGAGATTATGCACGCTCTTGCTCGTGGGATAGGTGGATCTCCGATCATCGTGGCTCTTGAACAAGATAGCTTACTTATGAAGGCTGTTCAGCATGAATTGGATAGAGATCCATCTCTTTCATGAATATATTTTCATTGTTATTCATACTTTTCTTCGTTTACTTTCGTTTTTTTATTTTATTTATGGATCAGTTTGAATTTGATTTGTCATTTTGTGTACATTAATTTTGATTTGCTATGGTTATACATAATTGAACTGTTTGGTCCTTTTGATTAGGGGATTTGTTTCATTTGGGTCTTAAAAAGTTCGAATTTTTGTTTCATTAAAATTATTACCATTTACCAACTACAGATCTGGTGATTGTAGAGTTTGTGCTCCAGTAATGGATTTACCTCGACGATATAGAAGGATATTATTATGCCTTTTTGTGGCTTTTGGTCATCTGGTTGTGTTTAAACTTTGAAACTTTGAAGTATGGTAGAGTGGAGTGGAAAAGGGTAAATTAGCTTTATTAAATCTTCAGAAGAATTCCCCCACCGCTTCTAAATGCAAGGATCAGTGAATACTTTGGGACGCCAATCCAATATTTATGTGAATAAGTCTTATTAGCACCGCACATCAATTTTTTTCGGTTCCACCCTGCAAATAAAGAGGTAAGAACATTAAAATGTATAGAACTCAAGGTAAAATAATGGCTAGACATCTAACACAATTAAAAGGATATGATAATTAAATGTATTGATATGGAGAAGTAGAGTAAAACAGGATGTAGATATGGATGAAAAGAAAATATAAATTTTACACTCTACATATCAGCTGCCTAATAGAGAACTGGATAATGCAAGGAGTCAGTACTCCTATTTGCCCCTTTACCTCAGTGAAAATAGTAATACCCCGACCGATCTTTTAAAAATGCATCAGAAATTAGTTCAATATCACATAAATAAGATTTTTGACATTTCATAAGAAGATAATCATAAAAAATATATAAAGGGACATGGTATATTAAATTGTTGATGTGAACATGCAGTCTATTTCATCATTGGAGTGACTTGGAAAGTTCCAAACTCCCAGTGCAACCCAGCTCACTAGCATATGAGAGAAGGCTTTAAAAAGCCTTGTCAAAGGCGCAAATCAAGGAAGCCAAACATGAACCATGAACTGTATGAAAAGGACAAAGCAACTGGAGTTTATGATTGTGGTGATAGAAACCTTGTGTTCTCATCATTAAAAGATGAAAAGAACTCAACTTTTGCCAACATCTCACCAAAAATAAAATAAACCACCCTCCAAAATAACCATAAACCCTGAACACACGTAGTAGTATAAAGTCAAAATTCTAACAGCTCCATCCCTGCAAGTTGCAATTTCTCCTTAGCACATAAAGCCAAGAACAAAAACGCTCCTCTCATCTACACCAAAAATAAAGCAAGCTAACCAAACGTTAACTACTGCATGGTTTAAGAATCACACAGACAAGACCAAGAAGGAAAAAAACATGATCATCCCAGCATGTTTCAGCCAACCCAACACACCATCAAGCTCAAGCAGAAGCAGCTCTCAAGTGCCTCAGAATCTTGTAACCTGCATATACCAAACTCAACTTTGCAACTCCCTCATGTACCTCACCCTCAGCTGGTCCAGAACCCTTTCCTCTCACTCCGTAACCATTCACGCCCCACACGCATTCTCCATCACCATACCTCTCAAGCCATCAACCTTCTCGCTCTTCAAAACACGACCTGGATCCAAATCCATATACCTGAATCGGATCCACAAACACTCTCGGAAGATCAAGCTTTACTGGGACTTTGCTGGAGCAAAGTTTGGTCAAAACATGGCTGAGCCAGATTCATGCTTCTACCTTGCAATCTGGTGCAATGGTAAGCTTGAGTTCTTTCTTGGTGATCTTCTTATGCATGTCACAAAGCACCAAAATGGTGACCAGATTCTACTGTCTAGGAGAGAACACGTGTTTGGAAGCATGAATTATGTGTCACGGGGTGAGTTCATGGGTTCCAAACACGAAATAGAGATTGAGTGCAATGGTGGTGTGCTGAGAGTGAAAGTGGATGGTCAAGTTCGCTTGGTCGTGAAAAGACTAGCATGGAAGTTCAGAGGGAATGAGAAAATCTTCATGGATGGGGTTGAAGTAGAGTTCTATTGGGATGTGTTGAGTTGGATGGTCAATGGTGACAATGGCAATGGCCATGGTGTTTTTGTGTTCCAAGTAGGTGATGGTGCCGTGTGGCCCGAAATGGTGGGTCCAGAAAGGAGGTTGATGAGGAAGAGCTTGCAGGGACCTACTGTGGCGCCATCGATCATATCATCATCACCGTCAAGCTCTGGCGTGCTGCAGTGGGCAGAGGAGAGCAGCGACAGTGGGAGGAGCTCGTGCTCTTCATCAAACAGATCGAGTGGGAGTAATGGTGGGTTCTCTTTGTTGCTCTATGCATGGAGGAGAGATTCAAATGGAACTGGAGTTAATTATTCTTCTGCAATTCACTTGTGATTATTAATTTTCAACTTCTCCTGTCTTTTAATTTCAATTTTCAACTTTGAATTACTCTGGATTGGAGTGCAATTTCTTTTTTATCCTTGTATATTCATGTTTCTTTCTTGTACAATATTTCTCTGGCGAATTATTTATCCATAATTATGTCATCAAGAAGTAGAAATAAAATAGA
The DNA here is from genome assembly GCA_035048595.1 of Echinosophora koreensis. Taxonomy (NCBI): domain Eukaryota; kingdom Viridiplantae; phylum Streptophyta; class Magnoliopsida; order Fabales; family Fabaceae; genus Echinosophora; species Echinosophora koreensis. Next base: position 22,032,737 of record JAPCYP010000001.1, read on the forward strand.
TATGGTCTAACAATTAAAATGAGGACATTCATTTCTTGCCCCAAATCAATGAGCTCAGCTGTAACTTAAATGGTATTTTCCTTGATAGGGGTAACCTTACCCAATTCAGAAAGTCACAATTATACTCACTCACAAAGGCTCCAACACAAAGGTCAGAGGACTGTTAATTATATACTTTAAAGTATAAAGCAAAGCAAAAGTGCAACCAAGACCCACGCACCAGTACCATTCCCCCCTTGGATTCTCAGATTCAATAAAGCAACATGAACCTAGTTTCACATGAGTCCTATCCTAGCCAGAGCTCCTTAGAGTCTCTATTGCTAGATGGAATATTTGATTAAAAGGTAATCACATAGTCTTCACAATTCATAAACACGCCTATAAGACAGTCTATCAAAAAGTAGCTACTCTTACCGATTCTACTAAAGGGTGGGCTATTATGGGCCAGGGTCATACTGATTTTAACAAGAAGGTTCATTTCCAGCTTCAACACAGCTAAAGGTAATCCTGAAATTCCTGGCTGTGCTGCAGTGGTTAGAAATAGTGGAGGCAAAAGATAATGGGGTCTCAGAGAAAATATTGGTTCTTTTATGGCTGAACTTGATGGTCTAGAAATGTTCTAATACTTGCATTAATCTCACCCATCATTGTAGAAATGGGCGTACTTCTTGTGATACAAATTATAAAAGCTGATACTTAAACTGATAATTTAGATGACTCCATACTTCTTACAGACTGCAGTCAATCTTTGCTAGACCCGGGACCGTGGTTGACCCACTTGTATAGAGAGGGCAGCAAATTTAATGGCAAATAGAATCTTTTTTGCCTCCTCAACCTTACTGTTTCTTCAACAATCCCCCAAGCCCCCCATTCTTTGTGGCCAGCCATGTACTTATTGGATAGGAGAGTCTTTATTCTTTAGATTTTGGACCCAGACTCTGCTTATTTTTTTTTTTTTTTTTTTTTTTTTTTTTTTTAATGCAGCTTTCCTTTCAACCAAATTGGAAACTAGTATTCCAAATCCTGCAATTCTGTCTTATTATAGCGCAAAAGTTGCTTTGATTCTTCATAGTTTGTATTGATATACTGATAATCTGATATACACTTTTAATTTCTCCCAACTAAAGCACCAGTAATGAAAACCCATTTTAGAAAATAAACATTCTGCAAATACTCCTAATCATACTTGCACCTAGAGGGAAAAAAGCAAAATATATCGAAATATTCATAGAAGTCAATTGCAACTTTAGCAACTACATAATTTAAGAATTATTAGGGCTTTCATGAAATGCATGTTAAATTTACCTAGTGATGCCTGCCATTAACTGCCAATAGAAAGAGTGACATGTGAATGCAAAACTTCAAGACATTCTGCCATCCGAGTTTTCAAACTTAAAGGTGAAAATCTGCAAGATCGCTTCAAGTGCAGAAACATTCCAACTCTCAACATGCCTAACAATCTGCCAGACAAAAAGTTGCAACCACTAGTTAGCATGGATTTCAAATCACATCAATCAGTGCATGATATACAGCATAAAAACAAGGATGCATTTTGATTCTGACTTTGAAATCTTCATCTAATTCATAAAGTGTGCTTCCATCAATGGAAATGAGAGGTCTCCAAGGAAGCTTTAAGTTGGTCCTGCATATCAGACACAAAAATAAGGATCAACAAAGAAATTGAGAATACTAAGTGATGACTGATGATGATTTGGACTTGGAGGCAAGCATGTAACCATCAATATCAGCTTAAGTATTGTTTCCTGATTATCAATACTGCATTGCAGCAACTTCATGGATCCTTTTAGTGAAAAAGTAATTTCAACATTATATTAACACACAAAAGGAGCAGGGTAAGCACCTTAGTTTCCAAGTTGCCAGTACAAAATTTGTGTCAGAATCAACATCCTGCATTACAAATTTATATCATGAGCGAAGCATGGTGCTTGTATCTTCTAAGGAAGCAGTGTAGTTCATGGTTAGATCCAGAGAATGATATAAGGAAATTCTATAGACAATAAGAAGAATGATAAACCTTACAACTCTATAGTCTATACATCTTAAAAGTCCAATATGGTTAGTGTTTACATTGACAGAGTCTTGAGATTAACCAGCATTAACATCAGGATTTTGAGTTTAGAGAGCAAGATAGGATAGGAACATAGCATTTAAAATAGAAAAATGAGCCCACATAATCAAATGGGAGAATTAGATCTTCTTTAAGGGTCCGAGCCCACATCTAATGGGGATAGAATGGGTCAAACTATCCATACAAGAGGTGTAGCTTCAAAATTTAGACATTTGGAATGCATAATGACCTTCACAGGTATGTGGAACTGAATCAAAATTTCAATGGTTAAGGTTCTCTGTTCTTTAAAGTTTCTGACTTTTCAATGTGAATCTTCTTTAACTATCTGTCTATCTTTATGTGATATCTATACAGGTCTAGTGACTAAATGGTTTAACCGTTTTAATGACCAAGTCCAAAAGAGTGCACTTTCATTTTTTCACAAAAGAGCACCCTTAAACAAGAATTTCACCAACGGAGCGACGATCAAGGCTGTACGTTTCACATTGAGCAGTATACTAATATCTGATTTTACAACTAGTATACAATATCTACCTTCTCAATCTTTTGTAGTCTAATCGACGGAGAGTCAAAGAAGGGAACAAGCAATTTCAAGTTGCGTGCATATAACTCCCTACCTGTATGACCATGAATCATAGCTTCAGATGACTGACACATTTTCACAATGATATTTTTTTTTTCTCCAAGTTAGTTGCTGTTAGCCTCGAAAGGTTTGAAAACAACAGAGAGAGTGTTTTTGTGTGACAGCAATTGTAATGTAAGTTACTGATCAAGTTACTGATGAAGACACTAGAAGAGAAAGAAGGCAAGCACAATAAATTAGAAAGATTAGCATTAATAATAGTTAACTTTAACCATAAAAAAAATTTACACTGTAACACTGCAATCCACATTGCAAAGCCTGCAATCGCAGCTGCAGCAACCACAATCGCAACCATGACTGCAGTTTAAAATCATGGGTATTGGCAAAAGCCGTAATTCTTACCACGAAATTTAATAGTTGGATCTTCAAAGATACAGTCTTCGGCATAAATTGGAGAAGTGAAGTTTGCTGGTTATCAAACATAAGTGAGAAATGCGTTTGTTAGTTTTAATTTTAGAACATTCAACTTAAGCTAGCCGAATATGTTATATTGTTGCTACTCAGTCATGCATACAAAAATAAGTGATAGATAACATGTGATACCAGGAAAGAAGTTGAAGTCGTTATCGTAATAATAAAAGCAAGGAATAAAAAATTAATAGCAAAAATGGAAAAAAGATGATGAATTAGGTAGTAAGAGTAATACTAGCAAGTAATGTTTGATAAGAGGGAAATTGAAAATGAAAAAAAAAAAAAAAAAAAGGGTACCTGTAACAAAATAAGCCTTGTCATAATCAGACTTGATGATGATTAGAACATCATCGACGCTTGAAACTGAGAATTCATCTCCACTCAAAACGCTGCACATTAGTAAGTAGGACTCACTCAACACTAAATACAAAAATAGAGTGATATTGTGGATTGCATAGATAGAGTGAGTGATGGAGAGACAGAGACCTTGTTTGATGGGAAGGAGAGAAAAGCCTCAAGAGTTCCGTCACTCCGGTCACTGCTAATTTCAATATCTGAGGAGTTTTTGTTTCTCTGTTAAAGCTTCCATGAATCTTTCTGCCGTGATCCCTTCGCAACTAAAACGTCATAATCTTAATGTGAGAAGCATCACACCAATATGAAGGGAACTTTGAATACATGAATTCACCTATGTATATTAATATTAGTAGTACCTGCGAGTGCGAGTTTAAGGACAGTAGAGGAGCTCTTCCACTGAAACAACAACATATTATTGCCATTTCATATCATAATGTAATAAAATTTGCCTTTTTGGTTCACAAAGGTTGTTTACTTGTTTTGTGGCTACTGTCTGTAATGGCTAAGGTTGGCTGTCTCTCTCCTCCGTACGTGTGAGTGAGAGAGTGCCTTCATAGGCCCATTAGCCCAACTAAATATACTTGCCTGCTCTATTTAAGAAAGACCGTTTATCGTCACAAAAAAAAAAAAAAAGGAGCGTTTATATTTATACCGAAAAAAAAAAAAGGACCGTTTGCTCAGACCGAAAACAAAAATGAAAGACTACGCTATATGGCATTTGGCAATTGGCATTTGCCCATCACCGTGTTCGTGTGCTGTAGTGTAGTCGACTCTATCTCCATTCTCAACAAGAGACTCGTGTAATGAGCCCTTGATTCAGCTTCACAATCCAAAAAAAAAGGATTTACATCAATTAAGTATATATTAATTTTAAAATTTAATTTACTGCTATTTTTCGACATCTAAGTTGCTCTAAATTTAAATCTCTATCCGTCTATGGGATGGATAGAAACAGCCAACATGTTTAAATTGGTCTAAAACTCATCTCAATATGGTGATGGTGATAGGAGCATTTACTGGAATTTGAACCTGACTTGACCCCAACCCAACAATCCCTGTGACAAATATATAATCGAATTAATATATGAGAATTTCTCCTCAAACCCTAGACAAAACATGGGTTTTGGAACCCTAGATACGTGGACCAATAATTATCTTACATATGATTTAATAATATCATATCATTGTAATTTTTATAGAGACACTTCAGTTTTCATTTTTGCAAAACAGTCTCCATTGATTTAATATTATTATTATTATTACTTTGAATTAGCTTTTTTTTTTCTCCCCAATAGCTTACTGTAAAACCATATCCCTCTGCTGCCATTCATTCTTCATCCTTGGATAACCCGATACAAGTTCCGCTGAGACAAATTGCTTCGCCACTCTATCATTGGCAACCTCCACCACATCAAACCACCAATCTACTGCACCTTTGCCTCCCTATCCCAGGTTGAATTGTTATTACTGTCTTTCCAAGGAAAAATAGGTTTGGGAAGTGTAGAAAATTGAAGAAAACTGCCAAAGAAGAGAAGCAACCTAGGCATCACATCTAGGGTTTGATTGCATCGCACAAACAAGAATGAAGCACTATTCTGCCATAGTCCATCTACCTGATGATCTATCAACATTAAAGCATACAACTGTGGGGAAAAGATTAATGGTTCCCGATACATGGTTGATCGCCGACTTTAGATGGGAATCATAGGGTTAACAAAATCTTCTTGAGGAATAAAAAAAATTTGGTAAGGACTTAAATGTAATAAAAAAATTTATATACCAAAATAATAAATAAAAGGAGATAGCTTTATAATCCACATATCACTTATTGAGTGATCCATGGTTATGGGTTTCCAAAACCCATACTTTCACAAAGGTTCAAGAGCACTGCCCTTAATATATTGACATAATATATAAATGTAAAGATTAAAGAAGTATGAAACTTAAACTAAGGTTTATTTTATAATAACATATGTATTTTAAAATATATCATATTAATATAAATTAAATATATCATCATATTTTACAAAAGGTTATTGATTTAAGTATAAAAAAAAAACTAATCATTTACATCAAGTTATAAAAAAAAGTTGTAAATTTTGAAAGACAGTAAAGATGACAAAATATGATTCAAATCTAATTAAAAAAGACATTAATTTCGGGGCGGGGCATGTTATTGGAGCGGGAAGGGTTGAACAACAACTCTCAAGGTCAGAATCTTCAAAAATGAGTAAGGATGCGTTTAGTTATAGATCTTATTTAACCACTTTTGCATTAATCTTTTTTTCAAATAAGTTAGAAATAGCTTATTTTCATAAACTTCTCTGACAGGCATAGAAATAAGCAAAAAAGAGCTTATGGAAAGATCATAAACTATTTTAATAAATTATCTGTATAGGTTTATTATCATAAGCTATTTTCATACATTCTTTATAAGCTCTTTCAAATACACCTAAGTGTTATACTCCAACAAAACGAAGCATTCATTGTTTACTTCCCAACTTTCCATCCGCTATACGCTATACGCTATCCGCTAAACGCTAGCGGATTTGGCAAACCAAACAGTGTCTTAAAGGAATGAGCAAATGTCGTTCAACATTGTCCAGTAACCTTTCATGAAGTAGGCTGCTATAACTAGGATAGACATTAGAACTACATAGTGTGATCTAATAGGGTGGTGTAATTAAATACCTTTTTTTTTAATCAGATGGAAAGATAAAAGATATGGATCAGGCCGAAGCCTGATAAGTGATAACACCTAGAGCATCAGCCAGCAAAAATATATATATATATATATATATATATATATATATATATATGTATATATATATATGTTTGAAATTGAATAAGAGTGATTTGGGGGAAGAACTTATAATTAAGGTTTGATTTTTGTTAAAAAACATTTGACAAAATGGATGTCCATTCAAACCTTATAACCTCCAAATTATTCCTTCATATTGTAACATCCAAACTATTTCTTTTAATTGTGTCAATGACACTTATGTATTAGATTATAGGTTACAAGTTTTAGGTCTTATAAATAGGACTTATGTGCATTGTAATCCTTGCCCATTTGAATAGTATGAAAGGATTATATTCTTCTCTCTTGTCTCTCTAATTTCTTTCTCTCTTATCTCTATTGTTACGCTATTATTTTAGCTCTTTTCATATCACGTTATCAGCATGAAGCTCTGATCAACTGAGACCTGAAAGCTTAGAGCATTGTGTGGTTCCAAAGGAGGACATTTAGGAAAATGAGTGTTGGCATTGGCATCAATAATGGAGATATGTGTCTCGCTGATAGTGCAACGACCCACACGATTCTCAAGGATAAAAAATATTTCTCTTATTTAGTGTTGCAAGAAACCAATGTTAGTACTATATCCGGTACTACAAAAATAATTGAAGGCTCCGGAAGAGCAAATGTATTGTTATCTGGAGGAACAAAGTTACAAATTGGCATTGCATTGTATTCTTCCAAGTCTCATCGAAATTTATTAAGTTTCAAGGAATATCTTCATATCACGAGACTTGCTTTAGATAAAAAAAAATTGTATTGGAAAAAATTACGAGCTCTTTCCTTCGGTTTGTACTACACTTATATTAGTACAATTGAAACACATACTGTTGTAAACCAGAAGTTTACAGATAATACTAAGTTTATTGTTTGGCATGACCGGTTGGGTCATCCCGGGTCTATTATGATGCGAAAAATAATTGAGAGTTTCATGTGGACATCCTTTGAAGAGCCAGGAGATTCTTCAATCCAATAATTTCTCATGTACTGCTTGTTCCCAAGGGAAGTTGATAATTAGACCATCACCAACAAAAATTGGGAGTGAGTCTCTCACATTCTTAGAACGCATACAAGGCGATATTTGTGGACCACTACACCCGCCATGTGGATCATTTAGATATTTTATGGTTTTAATTGATGCATCAACTAGATGGTCACATGTATGTTTGTTGTCAACTCGCAATCAGGTGTTTGCAAGATTGCTTGCTCAGTTAATTCGATTAAGAGCTCATTTTCCTGTTATCCAATTAAGAAAATACGCCTTGATAATGCTAGTGAATTTACATCTCATGCCTTTAATGAGTATTGTATGCCTATTGGAATTGATATTGAACATCCTTTAGCATATGTTCATACACAAAATGAACTTGCAGAATCATTTATTAAGCATCTAAAATTGATTGCAAGACCATTGCTTATGAGATCAAAACTTCAAATTTCTGCTTGGGGACATGCAATCTTGCATGCTGCGGCTTTGATTCGCATCAGGCCAACAAGTTATCACGAGTCATCCCATTTGCAATTGGTTTTTGGTAAAGAACCTAATATTTCTCATCTAAGAATTTTTGGATGTGCTGTGTATGTTCCAATTGCTCCACCACAACGCACTAAGATGGGTCCTCAAAGAAGGTTGGAAATATATGTTGGATATGAATCTCCATCTATTATAAAATATATTGAACATTCGACGAGAGATTTATTTACGGCTCGGTTCGCCGATTGCCATTTTGATGAATCAATTTTCCCAATATTAGGGGAAGGAATAAGCAGTTGAAAAATGATATTATTTGGAATGAATTATCATTAACTCATCTTGATCCTCTAACAAAACAATGTGAATTGGAAGTTCAAAAGATAATTCATTTGCAAAGCTTAGCCAACCAGTTACCAAATGTATTCACTGATCCAAAAAGAGTGACTAAGTTGTATGTACTAGCTGCTAATGCTCCAATAAAAATTGATGTCCCTGTTGGACAATCTAACATTGCAAATGAGTCTCAAACACGCATGAAGCGTGGTAGAACTATCGGTTCCAAAGATAAAAATCCTCGAATAAGAAAAGGAGCTAAAAAGCAAGATGGCCCAGGTGAGGATACAGAAACTCCAAAAGATTCCTCAGACATAATTGTTGATTCAGTTCCAGAAGAAACTCAGTTACCTGAAATTTGTGAAAATGAAGAGATCTTAATAAATTATGTCATGAATGGAATACGATGGAACCGAAATGAAGTCAACGTTGACGATGCTTTTGCATATAATGTAGCGCTAAATGTAATAAATGATAATGAGGATCACGAACCAAAGTCTATTAAAGATTGTAGACAAAGAAATGATTAGCCAAAATGGAAAGACGCAATTGAAGCAGAATTAACCTCGTTTTCCAAGCGAAATGCCGTACACCTGAAGGTGTAAAACCAGTTGGATACAAATGGGTTTTTGTGCGAAAACGAAATGAGAATGGTGAAATTGCGAGACACAAAGCACGACTTGTTGCTCAAGGGTTTTCGCAAAGACTTGGCATAGATTTTGAAGAGACATATTCACCGGTGGTGGATGCAAGTACTTTTAAATACTTAATTAATCTAGTAGCACATGAAGGGCTCAATTTACATCTAATGGATGTTGTTACAGCCTATTTGTATGGCTCACTTGATAGTGATATATATATGAAACTCCTTGAAGGATTTAATTTGCCCGAGTCACACAATTCAGGATCTCGTGAAGACTACTCAATCAAATTGAATAAGTCTCTCTATGGACTAAAGCAATCTGGACGCAATGTGGTATAATCGTCTCAGTGAATATTTGCTAAAGGAAGGGTATAAAAATGACCCCATTTGTCCATGTATTTTTATGAAAAGATATGGAAATGAATTTGCCATAATTGCTGTTTATGTTGATGACTTAAATATTATTGGAACTCCAGAAGAGCTTTCAAAAGCTGTAAATTGCTTAAAGAAAGAGTTTGAGATGAAAGATTTAGGAAGGACAAAGTTTTGTTTAGGATTACAAATTGAATATTTAAATGATGGAATTTTTGTGCATCAAGAAGCTTATGTAGCAAAGGTGCTAAAACGGTTCTATATGGACAAATCACATCCATTATGCACTCCAATGGTTGTAAGGTCGCTAGATGTGAACAAAGATCCTTTTAGACCTCGAGAAAAGGATGAAGAACTAGTTGGTCCTGAAGTACCATATCTTAGTGCAATCGGGGCACTAATGTATCTTGCTAATTATACATGACCTGATATATCATTTGCTGTCAATTTATTAGCAAGATATAGTTCTTCACCTTCAACAAGAAATTGGAATGGAGTTAAGCATGTACTTTGTTACCTCAGAGATACAATGGATATGGGTTTGTTTTATTCAAATGTGCCCAAGTCAGATCTAATTGCTTATGCAGATGCAGGTTATTTGTCTGACCCTCATAATGGTAGATCGCAAACAAGCTATTTGTTTACATGTGGAGGTACAGCCATTTCATGGCGGTCTGTGAAACAAACCTTAACAGCCACATCATCTAATCATGCAGAAATTTTAGCACTACATGAGGCAAGTCGAGAATGCGTTTGGTTGAGATCTGTGATTCAACACATACAAGAGACATGTGGTTTGTCTTCAGGAAAAATGATCCCAACGATCTTATATGAGGATAATACAGCATGCATTGCTCAGTTGAAAGAAGGGTATATTAAAAGAGATAGAACAAAACATATTTCACCAAAATTATTTTTCACTCATGATCTTCAAAAGAGCGGTGATATAAACATTCAGCAAGTACGTTTCGAGTGATAATCTATCCGATTTATTTACCAAGGCGCTTCTCACTGCAATATTTGAAAAGCTTGTCCATAGTATTGGAATTCACCGACTGAAAGATCTCAATTGATATTGACATACATACTGTACTCTTTTTCCCTTAATCAAGGTTTTGTCTTACATGGTTTTCCTTGATAAGGTTTTTAATGAGGCAGTATCTGATAGCATATCAAAGAATGATGTACTCTTTTTCCTTCACTAGGTTTTTGTCCCACAGGGTTTTTCCTAGTAAGGTTTTAACGAGGCACATTCTTTAAGTAATAGACATCCAAGGGGGAGTGTTAAAAAACATGTGACAAAATGGATGTCCATTCAAACCTTATAACCTCCAAATTATTCCTTTTAATTGTGTAAATGACACTTATGTATTATATTATAGGTTACAAGTTTTAGGTCCTATAAATAGGACTTATGTGCAATCCTTGCCCATTTGAATTGTATGAAAGGATTATATTCTTCTCTCTTGTCTCTCTAATTTCTTTCTCTCTTATCTTTATTGTTACGCTATTATTTTAGAGCAATGATATTTGAACACAAATTTTGACACCATGTATTTACACCGTATAGTTGATGGAGTGTTTTGAGAGAGGTGAAATACGTGATGAGAGAGAAGAAAACAATAAATAAGTGCTAGAGAGTATTTTTATACGATGTTGGACACCATTTTTGTGTCCAAATATCATTACTCTTATTTTAGCTCTTTTCTTAACAATTTTATGATTCTTAATTCTTGTGCATTTCAACAGTGATAGATAAAATGGATAGGGTAGAGAATACTAAATATATTTGATAAACGAAGGAAGTAAGATGCCCACATCCCCAATTCCCATTAAGAGTACAGCAACTACCAGTCATTTTCCCCCATCCACCTAAGTTAAAGCATTAATAATGACAATTGAATTATGTTTACTAGAATGGACACAAAGAAGATAAATTATTTCTCTATGACAGTGATCAGTTCTAGGAGCATTGTGAAAATTTCAGCCCAAAAAAACTATAATAAAATTTCGGACTAAGAATGTCATAGGCTGGAAAGAATCACAATTAATAGATACCAGATTTCACAACTGTGAGCACTACTTGCTGCGAGACTTACAATTCCGTAATTACATGTAGACCGAACTTATCTGAAAATTTCTCATACTAGACTCAATTCATCTAAAGTATTTGCAATTTTGAGGTCATCTTTAAACTCAGCATCAACCTCTTTCTGCAATGCCACCAGCTCTTCCCCCGTATTACAGATATAAGCTACAGCTTGCCTGCCAGACAAGGTTGCACCTTCCATGCTGTCAATGTAGTCCTGTACAAAAATTAAATCTTTCAGCCGTGCAAGTAGATAAAATTATTAAAAATAAGCAATACCAATGAAACATGTTATCACAACTGCTATGAAACTGAAGAAAACATACTACAATTACTGGACAACACAACAAAAAAATTTAAGCGTTCATTAAAATTCTGGCGTCGACTATAAAGTGAACAGTTGATAGATAAAAAGGTTGAATACAAACTCAGAGGTTAAATCTATTTGGTAAATTTGAGTAAGCTGTATCTACAGTAGGAAGTGAATGACTAGTTAAGTTTGATTAAGATGTGGACAAGCATAGAAAAAAATACATACTACTAAATTTGGTGTATATGGTTGGAGAGGAGCACTAGAATTTTAATAACTCCTTTCCGACTCTAGAATTTGTTTGTTATAGGGTTACTCTTTTGGCATCCCTTTGGTTTCTGCCAGGATTTTTAGTGAGGTTTCTTTGGCAGAGATGCAAAGGGATTGACATGCTTTGTTGCATGGCTCCATCTCCTAGATTTATCTGTTTTTTTGTCTTTTGTGAGGATGTCTCATCATCTTCTTTTGTACTCATCACTTCTCTTCTAATACTATTTCTTTTATTATAAAAAAAAGTATATAATAGTACTTGTTCTATTATAAAATAAAAAAAGGCGCATATTTTATATTATTTGTTTATCCTCCTATATTTTACACAAACCAGTTAGAAAATGTTACGAGTAAAAGTAAAATATAATTTTAGGCACATCAGGAAATTTTATTCTGCTGAATCCTGATACTAAAATAAGCAACAAGAAAAAGCATGAACACGTGATATTTCACAGTAGATGGTGAAACCACTCAACAAAGGATCCTATTCAAAATGGGAGAGATGGTACTTTTTTAGCCTACCTGTTTTGCTACCCTTACAATAATTTCATCATTTGATAAGGGCGTGTATGGATCACCTGGTGTCAGAACACATCTGAAAGATTAAATAACATTATGTACTTAGATTAGAAGGTCAATAAAAAATCAAATAGCATATGAAAGTTGATGACAGAATTTTTTAATTCCACGAGAAGTTAGACTTGGTATGAGAAAATTTAATAAAGCTGATGCATTCACGGATATCAGCTAAAAATTCCATGATGAATTGATGATGCAAATTCATCCCTTGGATAACATACTTAGCCATGCATGATTTTATTCAAAAACAAATCATGAACAGAAGTACAAATTTATGTGTGTGTGTGTGTGTGTGTGCATAACACATGCAGGAACTTACTGGATCAATGATCCTTGTCCCTCAATGTAATAATCTTCGGGAGATATAAGTGCAAGGTCTGCAAAGCAAGAAAAAATCTGCATCGGGAGTAGAGAGAAGGTTATCTAACCCAATAGCTTTCCTCAGTTGCCGGCCATCCAGAAAGTAAGGGTTCATAAAAAAGTTCAACAATAATGCTCAAAGGAAAATATATCATTCCTTATTCTTAAAACAAAAGTATATCACTTTATAATTTCTATATGGACCTTAATATTCAGAGAATTACCTTGACTTTTCTAGGTCCTGCAACTCTGTAACCCAACCATTGTATCTAAGTTGCACTGAAACACAGGAACTCCAACTAATTCATATATATTATTGAAGAAGTCATGTTGCCTCCACTCTGATGGAATTAATCTTTTGATTCCAGGGACATCACAAGCTGAAATTAAGTGAATACCAGTTTAAGGCATGGGGGGTTGTTGCCAAAACATAGGAATCAATAAACAAACAAAGGGTGACTAAACTACTAACCAGCAACAAAAGCATCAGCTTTCAAAATTTTCCTGGCAGTGGTCTGAGAAAAGACAATAAGGTGTTAACTATAAGGTCTTTGGGAATGACACTTGAATTCTATCCAAATTTACATTATTTGTGAAGATGGTGCAAAGCTCTTGTTGATCCAGATGGTGCATTGATGGATAAAAGGAATTTGGATAGTGTAAGATGATTTGTTATTTTCTTGTTATTTTGGCTCCTTTCCAAATGATATTCCTGATAATGTGTTCATTAGCTTTATATTTGGGCTTCTTCCACCTGTTCCCACTACACATATGTGCATGCCGATACACACATACATACTGCACAAGATTACAAGCCCTCACATTATATAGTTATAAAATTCAGGAATATAGAATAACATATTACATTAAACAAGCCCCAAAAGTTCATGATACTCACTCAGAAAGTATATTGACTTCATTACTAAGCTAAAAAATTTCTTATCTGTCCAAAACTCCCCAAATTGATCTGAGATTGAATTATAATTCTACAAGATGAAGGCAAAGTTCACGAGGTTGCGAAACCGATTACTAACCATTAACACTCATGTCGAAAGCATTAGAGTCCAAAGAGCAACGAACTCGACACTAGAGGGTCTTAGTGACACGACTAATGGTGGGGACAAAGAACCCAACAGAGTCTCCTCGAGTTCCGGACAGGGTAGTTGCCGGAAAATGAATCAAAGAAGTCATAGTGACTAAGAGGTAAACAAAAACAACAATCTACTTTGTTATAAAAGAAAAGAGAAGTATAAGGTTGTGTTTATGTGTGAGTATCCGTATGTATAAGAAAGAGCATAAATGGGAGCATTAGAGAGTGCGATATGAGTGCAATATGAATTATTTAAGGGTATTGCTAACCCTCCAAAACAAAGTGCATACAAGAAGCTGGCACTCAAGATATCTGGTTCATATTTCATAAAATGATACACATACTTTCCATATGGCGTTACCATTTGTACATGTTCCTAATTCTCATTCATCTATCAATACAACTTATACAAGTCTAAACGAAAATATAAATATTCAAGTTAAGGTTCAAAAATATGGTCCCACAAAGGAGGAACCCTTGAGGATGATACCAAAAATGCCTCAAATTCACAAACATCATTTACACTCCTCTCTATTCTATTCTATAATTTTTTCATCTTTGTCTACTAAACTTTCAGGACCATACACCTTCGAGGAGGAACATTTCATGAAATCTTGCCCGATTGATTTTATCAAATCCACCATCGCACCACTCAGATCCATTCGAGTTCTGAATTATAGTATCTGTTTGTTTTTGTTCCCTTTGTTATCTCCCCAAAACCAACTAAGAGAATGCCATGCATGCCGACGTCTTTTGCTTTGAATCCTGATGCACATTTTGGTCCCAAGTATATCAAATCCTATAATTACATAATCATATTAAAACAATTGAACCAGGAGTTAAACTGAATTTCTAGTGAAATAATAAAATTTACACACTCCTTTTTAAAATTAGATAGCTCGTTACACCAAAACATCGCTGCTGTCAAAGGTCGTTTTGTCACATCTTCTATTAGTGGAAGTTTTAGTGGTAATTCTCATTCATCTATGAATACAACTTATACAAATCTAAACAAAAATCTAAATATTCAAAATAACGTTCAGAAAAATGATCCCGAAAAGGAGGAACCCTTGAGGATGATACCATAAATGCCTCAAATTCACGGACATCATCTACATTCCTCTCTATTCTATTCTATATTTTTTACATCTTTGTCTACTAAAATTTCAGGACCATACATCTTCAAGGAGGAACCTTCCGTGGCATTTTGCCTGATTGATTTTACCAAATCCACCATCGTACCACTAAAAAACATGCGAGTTCTGAATTATCTAGTATCTTGTTGTTTTTGTTCCCTCTGTTATTTCCCCAAAACCGACTAGGAGAACGCCATGTCTGCCGACGTCTTTTGCTTTAAATCCTGATGAACATTTCGGTCCCGAATATACCACACCCTATAATTACATAATCATATTAAAACAATTGGAAGCAGGCAATAATCTGAATTAAAACAATTAAACTAGGAGCTAAACTGAATTTATAGTAAAATAATAAAATTTACACTCACCTTTTATAAATTAGATAGCTCATTACATCAAAATATTAATGCTACCAAAAGTCATTTTGTCACCTCTTCTTCTATTAGTCGAAACTTTAGTGATAATGGACTGGTAGTTTTAATTCTCAAGTGTATCTAAATAAATTGGTTTAAAAAATAGAAAAATCAAATCAAATTCTATATATAAGAAATATATAAATAAAAAATGACAAGAAAGAGTATACCTTCCGCTCATAATCACATTTCTTAAATATTCCATCATAGGGACATGCGTCTTCGAGGAGACAACCATTGTTCAAAATCCATTTCAATGTGATAAGTATATTAATTCCATGAGTGTCTTTTTTCAATCTTGACGAGGTTATTATACAAATCCTCGAGAGATTATAAGATGCGATCCTTGGTTTTGATGTAGTATAAAGCTTCCAACGCAACACAGGTTGCAAAAGCATAGAAGCAGTCTGAAAAGTTACATATTTTAAAAGTTATTTTGAATTATAATAATTTAATAAAAATTAAGTATTATTAATTAAAAAATAATTTACTGGATAATCATTGGACTCAAAACGTCTTCGCTCCTCCAATCAAATTCATGCTAGAAAGTAAAAAGATTATATTAGAGTATAAAACAAAATAAATATTATAATTAAAATATAATAATGTATAAATAAATAAATAAAAATATACTAATGATAATAATAAATGAGAAAAATTCGAATAACCAACTAATGCTTAGTTTTTATATTAATAATAAATGAGAAAAAGAAACTTGGCTATGGTCAGTGTATTTCTATTCATTCCTTGGGTTTAGCAAACATTAAACAAAAAAAGAAAATGGAAAAAAATATGATGAGCTCGTCTGATTGAGAGGGAACTTTACATAAATGATGAAGCACATAAATGACATAAACCCATTGAGAGGAGAGGAACTCACTGAGAAATCAATACATACAACACATACAACTAGCCAAACACTAACATAAAAAACGGAGTCACTAAAAACAAAACAGAGTAGAGTCACTTAAGGAAGTATTATTAGAGGAGAGAATGTGTAAAAGATGAGGATAATAACAAATAATCTGTTACAAAGCAGCTAGTGCTTTAGACCTTATACAACAAGCCTGTAGTATGAAGCATCAAGGAATTTTGAAGGGGATCATATGGTGGAAGCATAGGGACTAGGACGGAAGTGCAATAAACACCAAACTCACAAACACGAAAGCACAATAAATCATAAAGCAGCATTTGAAGTCCAATGCATGCAGGAATCAGCACAATCAATAAATAAAATGACTAAAAAGCACAAGTTTGCCCCTCAAAAGTCGCCATATACTAGTACTACTTGCCCCTCTAAAGTTAATGTAGGGGCGTCAACATGTACAAGCAAGCAAGAATAAACATGTAGAAGTTAGAGTTAGCACTTGGGACATGGCTTTGAGTTAGCAAGTAAACTGATAGTCATCAAATTAAGCTCAGGGTCTCAAGAAGCTTGGGACATGGAGCCGCGTCACACGTGGAGGAGAGGGACTGGGGAGCGTCTGGTCCGCCATGGCAGAGATTTAGGTATCACTAAGACGTATCACACAACACAAGTTGAAACACAGAAAATGGGTTCTTCTTTATGGATTACTCTGATTTTGGTATCACTTGCTTCTGCCTCCTTTGCTGCCATACCATGGAGGCCCGTTGATGTGCCATTCAGCCGAAATTATGTCCCTACTTGGGCCTTTGGTCACATCAAATACTTCAATGGAAGTTATGAGATTCAGCTTCATATGTTAATGCTATGCACCTTTTATTTTGTGTATAAGAAACTTATGTATTGTTCATTTAGTTATAAACTTCATTTTTCATAATATTTATGCATTTTTGAAAAGGTACTGGCTTTCAGTCCAAAGGGTCATACTTGTTTGGTCACTTCAGAGCATGTATATAGAAATGGTTCCTGGTGGTTCAGCTGGCACAGTCACTGCTTTCTATCTAAGAAAAAAATGTTTTTATATTGTATTTTTATTTTTTTGAGGTTTCCACCAATCTGTTTTCTCTGTTTTGTCATGTGACCTTTTTGCTGTGATCGGAAACTATGCAGTTATCTTCTCAAAACGCAGAACATGATG
Source organism: Echinosophora koreensis (assembly GCA_035048595.1). Taxonomy (NCBI): domain Eukaryota; kingdom Viridiplantae; phylum Streptophyta; class Magnoliopsida; order Fabales; family Fabaceae; genus Echinosophora; species Echinosophora koreensis. The sequence goes on from JAPCYP010000001.1 coordinate 22,050,169, forward strand.
AAATAGACTTTGAATTCTTGGGGAACAGAACAGGGCAACCTTACATTTTGCAAACAAATGTGTTCACAGGTAGGAAACGTCGATAGTGGTTTGTGAAACACAATCAAGGAGACCCTACTTTCCATTCTTTAAATGCCATTCTCCAACAGCAATAACAACTAAGAAGAATGAGTAAGAACAAAAAATAAAACAACATGAGATAGGAATGAGAAAGAACGTTAGAGATATAAGATTACCTTCTTGGAGCTTGAGCTGGACCCAGACATGTGTTTTTTCTACAGAGTGGCCAATGAAGAGGTATCTTGCTTGTTGGAGCTTGGTGTTAATGGTTACTTTTCCTTTAAAAATGTGACATTTTTTGCAGCACAACGAAGAGTTCAATGGACCAATCTGTATAAAAAAAAACCTCCTTTACTTCTATCCCATTATGCTCATCCATAGTCCTTACATGTCCATAGGTGCCTAAAAAAAAAACAAAAATTTAATGAAAATATTTGAATTGAAAATATTTGAATAGTCAATAGAGCTAAAAATAGATAAAAGAAAATAAGAAAGTTTCAGAGAACATATATACTTTTAAGTATAGGAAACATATATATTTTAGGTAAGTATAGGTGTACCTAAAATATATATAATTACTTGAGATAGGAATGAAAAAGAACATTGGAGATATAAGATTACCTTCTTGGATTTTGAGCTGGACCCAGAAATGTGTTTTCCTACAAAGTGGCCGATGATGAGGTTATCTTGCTTCTTGGAGCTTCGTATTAGTGGCTACTTTTCCTTTAAAAATAAGCGTAATGGGATAGAAGTAAAGAAGGTTTTTTTTATACAGATTGGTCTATTGGACTCTCTTGTGCAGCAAAAAATGTCACATTTTTAAAGGAAAAGTAGTCATTAACACCAAGCTCCAAGAACCGAGATAACCTTATCATTGGCCACTTTGTAGCAAAAACACATGCCTGAGTCCAACTCAAGCTCCAAGAAGGTAATCTTATGTCTCCAATGTTCTTTTCCATTCCTATCTCAAGTAGCTATATATATTTTAGGTACACCTATACTTACCTAAAATATATATGTTTTCTGAAACTTAAAAATATACGTGAAATATATATGTTTCCTATACTTAAAAATATATATATTCTCTAAAACTTTCTTATTTTCTTTTATCTATTTTTAGCTCTATTGACTATTCAAATTTTTTCATGTAATTTTTGTTTTTTTTTTTAGGCACCTATTGGACATGTAAGGACTATGATGAGGTTATCATACTTCTTGGAGCTTAATGGCTACTTTTCCTTTTAAAATGTGACATTTTTTGCTGCACAACGAAGAGTCCAATGGACCAATCTATATAAAAAAACCTCCTTTACTTCTATCCCATTATGCTCATCCATAGTACTTACATGTCCCATAGGTGCCTAAAAAAAAAAACAAAAATTACATGAAAATATTTGAATAGTCAATAGAGCTAAAAATAGATAAAAGAGAAAGTTTCAGAGAACATATATATTTTTAAGTATAGGAAACATATATATTTCATGTATATTTTTAAGTTTCAGAAAACATATATATTTTAGGTAAGTATAAGTGTACCTAAAATATATATAATTACTTGAGATAGGAATGAAAAAGAACATTGGAGATATAAGATTACCTTCTTGGATTTTGAGCTGGACCCAGACATGTGTTTTGCTACAAAGTGGCCGATGATGAGGTTATCTTGCTTCTTGGAGCTTCGTATTAGTGGCTACTTTTCCTTTAAAAATGAGCATAATGGGATAGAAGTAAAGGAGGTTTTTTTTATACGGATTGGTCTATCGGACTCTTCGTTGTGCAGCAAAAAAAGTCACATTTTTAAAAGAAAAGTAGCCATTAACACCAAGTTCCAAGATAACCTCATCATTGGCCTCTTTGTAGCAAAAACACATGTCTGGGTCCAGCTTAAGCTCCAAGAAGGTAATCTTATGTCTCCAATGTTCTTTTTCATTCCTATCTCAGGTAGTTATATATATTTTAGGTACACCTATACTTACCTAAAATATATATGTTTTCTGAAACTTAAAAATATACATGAAACATATATGTTTCCTATACTTAAAAATATATATGTTCTCTGAAACTTTCTTATTTTCTTTTATCTATTTTTATCTCTATTGACTATTCAAATTTTTTCATGTTGTTTTTGTTTTTTAGGCACCTATGGGACATGTAAGGACTATGGATGAGCATAATGTGATAGAAGTAAAGGAGGTTTTTTTATATACAGATTGGTCTATTGGACTCTTCGTTGTGCAGCAAAAAATGTCATATTTTTAAAGGAAAAGTAGCCATTAACACCAAGCTCCAAGAAGCAAGATAACCTTATCATTGTCCACTTTGTAGCAAAAACAGATGCCTGGGTCCAGCACAAGCTCCAAGAATGTAATCTTATGTCTCCAATGTTCTTTTCCATTCATATCTCAAGTAGTTATATATATTTTAGGTACACCTATATTTACCTAAAATATATATGTTTTCTGAAACTTAAAAATATACGTGAAATATATATGTTTCCTATACTTAAAAATATATATGTTCTCTGAAACTTTCTTATTTTCTTTTATCTATTTTTAGCTCTATTGACTATTCAAATTTTTTCATGTAATTTTTGTTTTTTGTTTTTCTTAGGCACCTATGGGACATGCAAGGACTATGATGAGGTTATCTTGCTTATTGACTATTCAAATTTTTCATGTAATTTTTGTTTTTTGTTTTTCTTAGGCACCTATGGGACATGTAAGGACTATGATGAGGTTATCTTGCTTCTTGGAGCTTAATGACAATTTTTCCTTTAAAAATGTGACATTTTTTGCTGCACAACGAAGAGTCCAATAGATCAATCTGTATAAAAAAAACCTCCTTTACTTCTATCCCATTATGCTCATCCATAGTCCTTACATGTCCCATAGGTGCCTAAAAAAACAAAAATTACATGAAAATATTTGAATAGTCAATAAAGCTAAAAGTAGATAAAAGAAAATAAGAAAATTTCAGAGAACATGTATATTTTAAGTATAGGAAACATATATTTCATGTATATTTTTAAGTTTCAGAAAACATATATATTTTAGAAAACATATATATTTTAGGTAAGTATAGGTGTATCATATATACTTTTTCCAAACAACATTTCTACTTTCCAGATTCACTTTGAACTTTTGTATAAGCTTTTATTTTTATTTTATATATATAAATATTAAACATCTAAATTATACTAAATTTAAATTTCTTAAATTATATATAAAGAACTATATAATTTAGATCTTTAAATAGGTTGCATTAGAATAAAGGCTCAAATATGTCTTAGAATAAAGACTCAAATTGATATTTGATATGTAAAATATTCAAGGGATTCACTTTTGGCCTCTAAAAAAAATTAATTAACCATTTAATCCCTTAAATTTACAGACAATGAAAACATTAGTCACTCATTTCACTTTCAATGACTGTTTACTTGCTTGTGTTGTTAGCGGTCCTGTGTGGCCCATGACAGATTTCTACCGTGAAAAACGAATAAAAAATGGAGAGAAAAAATGCTCAATTTTCAGGTATCTGGATTTTAAAATTTAGCATTTTTTTCCATTTTTCGTTAATTTTTGCATGGTGAAAATTTGTCATAGGTCATACAAGACCATTAACGAGTAAGACAAGATGGTTAACATGACACATAGGCAAGCAAACGAACGATGTAAGTGGGAGGAAGGACTAATATTTTATGCGTTTGTAAAACTAAATAATTAATTTAATTTTTTTAGGGACTAAAAGTGGGTCCACAAAATTTTTCAAGGACTAATTTGAGCCCTTACTCTATATTTAACATTTTAATTTACACTAGCAAATTACTTGTGCGATGCACGGGATACAACAATGATTGGGAGAATATAAAACTACATAATTTTAAAAAATTGCTTTAAGTTTGAAAATTTAAAAAGTGAAGGCTTAATAGTCTAATTATATATATAAACACCATTCACATAAAATTTGCATACATTTTAATTAATTATTACAATAATCATTCAAATAACATTACAAACTATATAACAGTTAAACTAAATACGAATTTAGAAAAAAATTATCAGTATAATAATATCAATACTGTATTTTGAAATGGTCTTATAGTTTTTTTAAAAAAAAGAGAGAGCAAGCACGAAAAAAACTGAAACATTAATTCAAAAACTAAAGAAATCATATTTTCATAAATAAAAAAAATACACAAATAAAAGACAGTTTTTAGTTGCGAAAATTGGATTCTTGAACAAAAAATTGCACGTTTGTCTGGAACCACTCCCAAAAGTATATCTTACTTCCTGTCTTTAACCTATTTTTATGGCAGGAATAACCGTACTCATCAATGAGGAAGGCCTCACTATATCTCTTCTTTCAGTCTCATTATGCATTTGAACTATTGCCCCAAGTAAAAGATTCTCCAGCCTTGCAATATTTAGACATCTTCCCCTTAATATGGAATCATTGAAACTCAAATTGATTCTTATTATGAGTATGTTTGGGAAAGTTAGAAAAAAAAGATTATGCTGATAATCAATTTTTGAATAATCAATTATTGTGATAATCGATTATAATCATAATCTATTTTTATTTGGGTCTGTTTGCTGAAAAGCGATTTTAAGATAATCTATTTCGTTTGGGTGGTACAAAAAAAATAACTTTTATATAATAAATTATGAAAAAGGTATGGAGTTATTTATATAATTTAATAATATTTGTTTAGAAGTTGGTTTTGTAGAGATAAACAGGGAATAAAGTTTTGAGATTGAAAAATAATCAAATCACAACAATCTTAAGCAAGAAAAAACTAGATGGCATAAAACAGATTTTTTCCCCTAAAAAAAGCTTTTTTATAAATTTAAGCAAAATACCAAACATGATAGATTATCTATGAAACAACTTTTAAGCTAAAAAAAACTTAAATGAGGAAAAATAATCTTTCCCAAACACACTCTATATTATGCAAAAGTTGTTTCTCAATGATTGCAGTTTGTTTGGTGAATTTTATATATATATATTTTATTTATATTGTCACAATTCATTCTCATACCTCGTGTATCACAAGGTTAAGATTTTTCAAAAACTCCAACGTATTTAAACATATTACATATTTCTCACAATATGAAATCACTGATTGGAGTTTCTTTGAGGTAAAAAAAAATGATTGGAGGTCTTTTGATGTACTTTTTTATATTCTCTTTATATTGTGACAACTCACGTAAGATTCTTCAACCTGGTCGTATTTAGACATCTTGCTCATAATATAAAATCACTAAAGAGAAATGATTTTGGTACATCAAAATGGGACATCATATAAAATCCCCTTTATTTTTTGGCTATAATTTAGAGAAACGTGTATACAAAGAAGATAAAAAGTAAGTTAGTGATAATAATAAATTAGAAAAACTCATAACCAACTAATGTTTAGTTTTTATATTAAGTCAACAATATCATTGCAACGTTATTATTCTACTACTTATACCAATCAATGCAATTATGCAGTAAAATCTTTAACTAATTATATAGGGTCATCTAGAGATGGCAAAATGGGGATCATCCCGAAACAATGTCTTGAAAACCGAACCAATCATTGAATCACGAAAACAATGGTTCATGATTCAGTGGTTCAATCAGGGTTCAACTGTACGTAGTTGAACCAATTTTAATTAAATATAAAATTTTAAAGTTATATAATATAATATAAAACATTTAATAAACTGACATACTAATAACATACTAGTCTTGTACCTTTCACTTGTGCATTTATTTTATAAAAGTGAAAAGAAAAATATCACAAATCCTCTAGCATCAGTTACCACCAAAGTGCTCCGTTTCATCCAAATAAGCTTCATGCTTAAAAGGTAAAGCAATCCTAAAATCCATATTCAACTATTTAAAGCTAAATCAAAGCTAAATCAATAAACAAAGAGATGTAGAAACAACAAGAAGAAGAGCCTAAAGAGGAACCGTCCAAGACTGTATGATAATTTTAATTCCCAAGTGTATTTAAATAAATAGAAAATTCAAATGCTTTATATAAGAAATATAAAAGATAAGGATAAAATTATACCTTACGCCCATAATTACATGTCTTGAATATACTATCGTATGAAGACAATATAGTAGGTATAGTAACTCCACGTTTGTCTTCTTTTTCATTCTTGATTTGATTATTGTGCATATCTTAGGGAGATAATAAGATACGATCGTTTGTTTTGATATGGTATAATGCCTTTAGCGCGGCATAAAGGGGAAAAGCAAAACAGCCGTCTTGAAGAAGTTGACATATTTTAAAAATTATTTTGAACCATAGTGATATTATAAAAAAAATTAATTAATGATAAATAAAAAACAACTTACTAGATGTTCCTTGATTTCTAACATGACTCAAAGGGTTGGTGGTCTTCCAATCAATTCCTCCCTACATTATAGAAAGAAAAAAAAGACTATATTCAGATATAAAAACAAAATAAATATTATGATTAAAATATAATAATGTATAAAAAAAATCTACCAAGTGATAATTATTTTGAGAATTGAATTTTTTTATTATTATTTTTTTCCAAATTCAGAGAAAAGATGGCTTAGAATAACGGATTTTCTTTATACTTTTAAGATTTTTTGAATTTTTAAATTTTAGTTCTGAAAAATGATTTTTTTTAAAGGACTTTTCTTTTAGAAATTAGAACAGACTACACCAACTACTCTAATCCCAAAACATGAGTGACGAGCCAAGATTCAAGAGTCAACTTTTTGCATATTTTTTCAAAAGAAGAAACCTTTATTTAAGCCAACTATCTAGCCCACACATACAACCCAGAATCAACTAAAGAAGCATAACTCTATCAGTTAAATACTTAAATCTGAGACAAAACAAACAAAAAGACATTGAATGATTATTAAAAAGAAAAATCAGAAAAGAAGTGAGAAAAGAAGGAGACGGACCAAAACGGGAGAGAGGAGAACTTGGGAGCAGAAAGGGGAGCTGCACGGGGGACGGCAGCGAGACGGACGTCGGACGGTGGTAGTGTTGGTCGTACGGTGGCTGAGAAGTGCTGCGCGTGGGGGTCGAACCGCGGCGGTTGCTGTGAAATTCGCGGCCATGGGCGGATCCGCGTGGCGGCGGGGCTTCTGGTTCTAGGTAGAGGTGGTGCTGGACGCGGTTCGTGAGTGGCAGTGACGCTGTGGACTTGAGCGTGGTGATGAGCGGCTGGGAAGAGGATGAGATGGACGACAGGGATGGCGAAGCAGTGGTGGAACTTGGAACAAGAATGTGATCTGTTTTATTGCTGCTGTGATGGTTATAGAGATGAATAAAGTGCTGTGATGGTTTTGTTGTGGTGGTGGCTTGGATTGGTAGAGAAGATGAAAAGAGATGTTTGATAGAAGAAGAAGAAGAATATGGTTATGGGTGGCTAGTAGGTTTTGCCATTGTTATTGATGGAGGTGAGGATGAGATTTTTCTGAGGTGAGGGTGAGATTTATAAAACGTTAGAGACCTCCGCTCCTTTTATAAAGCAACAAGTTTCCCTTGATTTGAGCAAAAAAAAAAAAAAACATGATGAAGGTTGCTTGCTGTTGTTACCAATTGATCTGAAATATGTGCAGTGGTGCCGTGTGTGCAGGCAGATACATGCAATGTGTTCAGATGTCTGTACTTTTTTTTTTTTTTTTTGTAAAAAGTAAAGTTGGGTTGATGAAGCTAGAGGAGAGGATTTTTTATAACAAAAGGCAGAGGAGAAAAATGACAAGGCAGCTGTGAGGAGAGGACGAGTGAAGGAGTCGTGCTATAGTAGAGAAAATCAGCCTTTGATTTGGGCGCAGAGGAGCAGAGTACTGTGTTTTCTTATTTCGGTGGAAAAGCACAAAAAACAAAAGAAAAAAGAAAAAAATGCAAAACTGGATCACATCACATTTGAAATTTCGGAACATGGGCTCAAGCACGTTAGTGGTAAAGTTACTATGTGCCTGTTTGTTTTGCGTTCTCCACCAACGCAAACGGAGAAACACGACTACCGAGGCACCGAAACACACTTCTTTCCAAAGCTGGATTTTGCTGCGTTCGGCAAACGCTGTCCAAAATGGAACTCTAAACGCAAAACAAACAGAGCCTATTTCTCTTTCCTTATGATTATAAGTTTTTCAAACCAGGAAACAATGCTTCTGTTTTTTGCTGAGGTTGATGATATTTAATACCTAACTTGCTTTCTTTCTGTATAAAAATTTAAAACTATGAATCATCATCAATATTTTAGTATGTCTTGTGAAAAAAGATTAGCTAGCCCGTGCTTGAAATGAGAATTGTCACATTTTGAAGCTAAAACAAACACAAACAAATTAAAAGATAGAAGACCAGATAAAAATGAAAAGAAAAGAAAACAAGAATCCAAAGAGCTGGAAAAAATAAGGAATCTTAAATGAGGAGACTCTGAGGACGCAAGTGTTGCTGGCTGCCTCCTGCACATGGTGTTCGGCCAAAGAAGAAACAAAGAAATAGATAAAAAGATTTGAACTTTGATAATAGAGCTGAAAATAGATAAAAGGAAAGATGCAGGTATCACTTTCTCAAAAGATGGGTTAAGACCCTAAAAACTGATAAGGACTGCGTCCTTTACTACTCAACATACGTACAAAAGCATGATAGCAATAATAAATAACAAATATTATTTATATATGTAATTTGTTATATGTATTACTACATGTGTAACCTAATTATCACAAAAGTTAAATTAGTAATACATAATTAGATGATATTATAAATTTATTTTATACTAATAATATATTGAAATTAAATAAAAAGTATTATATATATTTTCTTTGTATCGTTCACATAGTTAATAATTGATTACTAAAAAACATTACTTTAAGTTGATAATTGAGAAAAAATTATTTTAAAAAACATAGATTTTTTTTTTATCATTCAGTGATTTATAACTGTCACAAATCTCAAATTACTAACGTATTAATTAGGCTTGCAACAATAAAATATAAGATGATTGATAATACCTGTTAACTTATAAGCTGATAAAATCATAAATGTAATATTATGATACTGGTTTATAGAGGGATGAATCTGAGTAATTTTTTAATGGAAATTATTAAAAGAAAACATCATTAAACTTCCTCAATCTACGTTACAAATGTTTTCTCCCTTTTTCTATTTCATGCATATTTTATATTTTTCTATTTTCTATTTTCTATTTTTTTTTCCTATTTTTTTTTCTCGTTTAACCCTTTTTAGTATGTATCAGTACTATCTTTTTATTTTACCCTTTTAATTTTTTAGCACAAACTCTAAATAACAAACAAATATATTTCAAACCCCTCCGAAGTAACCCTAACATTCACAAAGAAAACCCAAAACAGGAAACATGTGCAAACAAAAGAGGGAAGAGACGACGTGTTTAAAATGGAGATTGAAGGTATTTTTGAGTATCCATGTGAGCAGTGGTGGAGCTTGAACCCAATGTTCGGGGGAGCCAATGTAAGTACTAATGTAAAATAAAATTCAATCTAACCAGCTCATTAGTTGAGTTCCATTTTAGAAGAGAAACAAAAATATTCAGAAGCACCTTGCATGAGAAAACAAGACTAGGAGGCTCACTGAACGAGGGAAAATAAGAGAAATCATGAACTAAAACAAAATAGCAACTTTTGACCTAGGCAGCAACAAAAAGAAATTGGTGGACATCTAATCCAAGAACAAACTAAAAAAATAAAATCAATTATTTAACAAACAAAAATATGAAATACCAATAGTCTAATAGGTAACTGATGGAGATGCCCAATGATGGAAAGGACATCACGCTGATGCACAGTAAGATGATACAAAAGAGTTCATCCAAGGTCTGCAGGGAATTAGTGCCAAAGAGGTGGATTGGCCATGAAGGATTTAAGGGTAATTAAATGCTGGGCATTAGTTGGACTTTTTTTATGTATAAGAAATGAAAGTAAAAAATATATATATATTAGGGGGAGCCAAGGTTCCCCTATGTCCCTTAAAAGCTCCGCCCCTGCATGTGAGAGTTTATTATTTTTGGGTGTTGAAGGGTGAAGGAAAATGGAAATGAGGAGATTCTATGCCTATGTTATTTTTTTTAAGAGGGGAATGTTAGAATGTTAGTTGTTATATTAATTTTTTTTTCCTTTATCAGGATTTGAACTCTGTACTTCAACTCCTAATACTCTTAACTCAAATCGGTTGAGCAACCTCACCTGATGCCTATGGTGTCTAAAGTGCTGTGGGTTTTGAATATCATGGGTGTACCGTGATTGAGTGTGTGAAGAAGAAAAGTGGTGCATAGTGAAGTGTGAGAGATTTTGTGGAACAATGGGTAGGGTGGTTGGGTTTTGAATATCACGGGTGTACCGTAAGTGATTGAGTGTGAAGAAAAAAAGTGGTGCAGAGTGATAGTGAAGTGAGAGATTTTGTGGAACACTGGAATGGAGTGGTGTTGTGCTAGATCATGATAAACATGCAGAGAAGAGAAGAGGAAAACGAACGTTTATAGAAGAAAATACTCTCTTATTTTCATATGGGAATCCTTTTGATACAATCCCTCTTATATATACACTTATTATCTCCTATACAGCTATGACTAATCTATATAAAACAGATTTGCCTAAGATGGGGATAATATCACTGCGTTATGGGGACTTACAATAAGACAATAACAGATTTACTCCTTGAGCTTAGTTATTTCCATTTCCAGATCATGTAACCACAAGAAGGCAAAACAAAGGAAAAGACAAAAAATAAATGTTATAAGAATTTTTATATGAATTTATTGGAAATAGGTTGTTGATTCTCGTTTGTTGTTTTCTCTGTGTAAGTGTGTATGTTTCTAGGTGCATGCCTGCGCATGTTGTTCGTCAAAAAATAATAGAACAAAAATTAGATAAAAATGTTTGAACATTAGTTGATACTTGATAGAGCTGAAAATAATCACTACAAGACATTAAGCTATTTCCTAGGGTTTTTACCCGAGAAATAAATCATTAGGAAATTTTGATATTTCCCACGGCCAAGGCCCTTGCAAACCTTTTGCTTGATTTCCCACGGATTGGACCCCAGGAAAAAGAGGCGCCAAACATTCTCGCCTGGTTTCCCACTGATTGTGCCGCAAGTACCAAAGTTCGCTGTTTCCCACGGACTGGCCCTGGGAAAAGGTTTCATCTTTCCCACGGATTGGGCCGTGTCAATAACACGTGGCAACACACATGACAATTCTATTGGTGGACATAGTAACATGTGGGTGGTACATCACTGCTCCTTGACCATTCATTTAGCCATGTGGGCCTTTTTACTCTTGACTACATATAAGTTTGAAAAGTTAAACTGACACATGGCAACACACATGACAATTCTATTGGTGGACATAGTGACATATGGGTGATGTACCACTGCTCCACTTTGGAGGATGGCGCACCATAGACGCTTCCCAGTTAATCAATAACAAATACTATTGTAATATAATTTGTTATATTATTAGTCACATATACATCGTGTAATTTTTTAGGGTCTATAAAAAAATATTAACAAAACAAGTAAATCCTTAAAACTAATATTTTTCTTTGAAATGTTCAAATAGTTAATAATCCCCCATAGAGTTTTCCTCTGGTATTTTTTATAGGATTGAGTCCCTAAGAAAAATAACGCATAGTTTGGTAGGCAAGAAAAAAACATGAATGATTCTATGTATGTTTTAGATTATGGCCAACGCAATTGAGATTTAAAACTCCATGGAGTAAACGCTCCAAACTTGAGCTTTCAGAAAAAGTGCTTCTATTTGCCTCGGGGTGGAGAATGTCTGGCGTTAAAGTTGAAAATAATCTAAAACAAACATGCATCCATAGTTTGGTTTGAACCTATTGGGGGAGAGAAGAAAAAAAAAATAAGTGGAGCCTACATTTTTTTTTTGGTTTAAATAAGTTTTTGGTCCCTACAAAATTCATCAATTTTGATTTTGGTCCCTGTGAAATTTTTTCTTAGGTTTTCGTCCCTGTACTCTAAAATTTTTTTGCAAATAGTCCCTACCATCATCTTTTTCCGTTATCTAATACTCATGGGTATCAAGATAATTTTATTTCACTACTGTCCGACTTGCTGTAAAATTTGGCCATAAAATATAAACAAAATCATACATGAGGGATATAAGGTTAAAATTGCTAAATTCCTTCATTTTCTATGATATCTAGTACTCAGCGGGTACCGAGGTAGTTTCTCATTCTTGTCCGACTTGCTCCAAAATTTGGCTAGAAAGTAGAAATAAAATTATATATTAGGGCCATAGGGTTAAAAATGACAAATTTTCTCATCTAGTATGATTTCTAGTACTCAGGGGTAACAATAGGGACTATTTACAAAATTTTCGAAAACATAGGGATGAAATCCTAAAAAAAAATTTTACAAGGACTAAAACCAAAATTGGTGAACTTTTCAGGGACTAAAAGCTTATTTAAACCTTTTTTTTTTATATCTCAAATTGGAGAGAAATCACTAACCGAGGGATGGTCTGGGTAAAAGTGAGGCACACGGTTTTTTAATTAGAAAAAGACCCAAAGAAAATAAGATGAGGGTATTTAAGTTATTTTATACATATTTTTTTTTCATTCCTCTTACTTTCTGCCCAACCAAATAAAATGAGAAAAAAAAATTCAATTTTCTTTTTTTTTTATTTTCTTTTATACCAAACAATTCAATATTCCTTTCATTTTCTATTTTTTTTCTTTCATTTCCTTTTCTTTCCTTTCACTTACTTTTCTCTCATTTTCTCTCCTACAAACAAAGGGTAAAAGTAAGAGAAGCATTAAAGTCATTTTAGCTTATACTTAAAAAGGAATGAAGAGGACATTACGGTGGAGTGAATGCAAATATTTTTTCAATTTTATTTTTATTTTTATTAATAATCAGAATTTTCATTTTTTGCTATGCTTTTTTTTTTTTCATTTGGGTTTTGATGCTGGCCCCCAAACCATTGTTCCTGCATGCGTTTCAGCACGATGCAGTAGCCTAGGTCACCCACCATTATGCAACTCATCAAACTGAATGTATGGACTCTGCACCATGCATGTGGTAGCATGTGGGGTGTGTTGGAGTATCTCACATAATGATAGCGAATAAAAACAAACTCAAGTGGTACTTCGATCTACTTCTGCTGGACAAATTTCAATGGCATTTATGATGGATGTGCAGGCTGCTACGGGTGTGCAGTTACTACCATGGTTGATGGCTTTTATGACCTTGAAGACTAGCTTTTCTAATCTTTGCTTTTCATGTTCAAAAAAGTTCGAATATTATATGGATAGTTAAATATCATTGGCCAATCGATGGAGGCTAGCATGAAATACTCTCTACCATGTGCTACATCTATGGACCACTAAATAGTAATGTGAAAGTCCATTTCTACCCTCATCATCAACACATTCTTCCTGCCTTTCACCACCACTACCACCACCTCAACGGTGAAGAAACCCGGTTGCTGCACCACATTGATTTATATGACATTCCAAACCTCTCAGATCTTGGAGTCGTTGACTATCCAGATTCAGCGCCAATCACTGAGAAACAATGTGGTAAGGTTGAAGAAATGATATTGAAGAAAATACACTAACCTCCCTTCAGGTTTGACTAATTATAGCTAGCTGGGCATGACAAAAAGACCCGGACCCGCGGGCACCATTCCGAACCAGCCCGATGGGGAACCCGCTTTGATTGGAGACAAGGACATGGATGAGAATATTGATATTCACCCCGTTCCGACCTCGAACTCGTTACAATCATATCCTCATATATCTATGTAGGAAATTGAATTTGTTTTGATTGAAAGGTTCCATTCTATATAAAGGGATACTTTTTATATATAAAAAATTTACAGAACATTTGATTGTGTTTTTATTTTGATATTTTAATGCTATCAGTGTTATTTGAAACATAACGAAATGCTTCTAAAGCACTAGTTTCTTTTTAATTTGTAACTGAAAGAAAACTAAGTTATAGTATCTGATTGATTGTTTTAATTGTGTAAATGTTTTCTTTGTTTATTTTTTAGAAGTGTAACTTTTGAGTTGTTAATTTCAATTGAAATAAAAGAATTTTAAAATTAGGTTACTCATTGAGGGGTATAAGAGGCGGGGGAAGAGACGAGAGAAAGAGAGATAGATGGAAGAAAGAACTTTAACAATAAAGAAAGAAAAGGAAAAAGATGGCAGAAAGAAAGAAAGTAATCGGCGGTGATGGGAAATAAAGAAAGGAAAATATGAAATGGGGAGAAATAAAATATTTCATGCAATTTTTAATAGAAAAAAAAATGTACTTTATTTAAAATGAATGATGCAGAAAGAAGCAACGTAACCAAATTGGATGAAGGCTGTCCAAAAGCTCAGAATGGAGAATTCAGATGGTCTACGTAGTACCTAGAATCAATAGATGGCAAACAGGTAAAATGCGATTGACCAACGGGCAAAATGTTTAGAGTCATTAAAATAAGATAGCCAATGAAACGTTGACACGTGCCTAGTTACTATAGATCTACAATAACTGGTGGGCATTCTTAACTGTATAGTCATAGATTTAAAATGAATGATGCAGAAAGAAGCAACGTAACCAAATTGGATGAAGGCTGTCCAAAAGCTCAGAACAGAGAATTCAGATGGTCTACGTAGTACCTAGAATCAATAGATGGCAAACAGGCAAAATGCGATTGACCAACGGGGAAAATGTTTAAAGTCATTAAAATAAGATAGCCAATGAAACGTTGACACGTGCCTAGTTACTGTAGATCTATAGTAACTGGTGGGCATTCTTAACTGTATAGTCATAGATACCATTTTTGTGTTTCACTCTTTAAGCAAGGCACTCCTTCCAAGTTCTGAAACATGCCAAACATGTGTGTGGTCCCTCTTTCTTATAAGAGGGGAAAAAAGGCAAAGTATAGTGACTTAGTTGGACCTCGGTCTTTATCAACCACCTCACCTATCTAATTAGGAGATTTACAGAGTAACTATTTCATGCTTAGCTTAAATATCAGGGCCTAAATATCATGATTTTTAATCTTCAATCTCCCAGTTGGTTAATCTAACTTATGGTGCACCTTGAAGTCTATCTTATGATGATTGACTTGTCTTATCTACTTGTTATCATGTACATGAGAATTTATCAGCGGTCTCAATTAATCTTCTTGTTTTGGGGGAATGATTGAGAATGCAGCAAGAGAAAGGAAAAGATGATCCAAGGTGGCCTCGGCCAAAGTCATATATTGTAATAAATGAATGTTGTAATAATGTATAGGACAATTTATATCCTGTTTATAAGGCTGTTTCCTTGCATAATATTCTCATGTTTGTTTGCAGGTGACTCTTTACCAGAGGAAACTGCAAATTGAGTACTAGCTTGTAAATGTAAATTATGTTTGTCCTAGATATGAGCAAGTTAAACTTCATTTTGCGTTGGCTTAAGATTTTGAGAACATTTGTATGTTTAAAGTTAGTGATAAATTTGACTGGTTAGTGGTTTATTCATAAAGCAACTAGGCTACCATTTTATTTCTTTTATTTATCAACAAGCAGAAACCCTTTTTTTTTTTTTTAAATATTTTACTTTTTTATTTCTTGTTCATTTGGGCTTGGATCCTTGGGCTCAAATAAACGTACAACCATGCATTTGGGCTAAATCTGATCATTTGTAGTGTGCTGTAATTAAATGTTGGAAATTGACTAAGAGTGATGGGGAAATTCTTATGGTTAAGGTTTGATTTTATTATTCTTAATTCTTGTGCATTTCACCAATGACAGATAAAATAGATAGGAGAGTACTAATTATATCTGATAAACGAAGAAAGTAAGATACCCACGTCCCCATTAAGAGGATAGCTTCTATCAGCCATTTTGCACCATCCACCTAAGGTCAAACATTAATAATGACAATTGAATTTATGTTTACTAGAACGGACACAGGCAGCATAAATTATTTCTCTAGGACAGTGATCAGTTCTGGGAGCATTGTGAAATTTTCAGCCCAAAAAAGAATTGTAATAAAATTCTGGACTAAGAACGTCAGAGGCTGGATAGAATCACAATTTATAGATTTCACAACTGTAAGCACTACTTGCTGCGAGACTTATAATTCTGTAATTACATGTATACCGAACTTATCTGAAAATTTCTCATACTAGACTCAATTCATCTAAAGTACTTGCAATTTTAAGGTCATCTTTAAACTCAGCATCAAGCTCTTTCCGCAATGCCACCAGCTCTTCCCCTGCATTACAGATATAAGCTGCAGCTTGCCTGCCAGACAAGGTTGCACCTTCCATGCTGTCAATGTAGTCCTGTACAAAAATTAAATCTTTAGCCATGCAAGTAGATAAAATTAATAAAAATCAGCAATACCTGTGAACAGTCAATAGATGAAAAGGTCGAATACAAACTCAAAGGAAAAGGTTAAATCCGTTGGCTAAATTTGAGTAAGCTGTATCCCATAAGTAGGAAGCAAATGACAAAGTTTGATTAAGATGTGGACAAGCATAGTAAAAAGTACATAATACTAAATTTGGTGTATATGGTTGGAAAGTAACAGTAGAATTTTAGTGACTCCTTTTCGACTATAGAATTTGTTTGGGTCTTTGGGATAGGGTTACTCTTCTGGCATCCCTTTGGTGATCTGCCTAAGGGATGTTTAGTGAGGTTTCTTTGGTAGACATGCAGAGGGATTGGCATGCTTTGTTGCATGGCTCTATCTCCTATATTTATCTTTTTTTTCTTTTCTTTTTTTGTCTTCTGTGAGGATGCCTCGTCCTCTTCTTTGGTACTCTGCACTTCTCTTCTAATACTATTTCTTTTATTAAAAAAAAGTACATAATAGTACTTGTTCTATTATTAAAAAAAAAAGTGCATACTGTATATTATTTGTTTATCCTCCTATATTTTACACAAACCAGTCAGAAACTGTTCTGAATAAAACTAAAACGTAATTTTAGGCACATCAGGAAATTTTGTACTGCTGAATCCAGATACTAAAGTAAGCAACAAGAAAAAGCATGAACACGTGATATTTCACAGTAGATGTTGAAACCACTCAACAACGGATCCCATTCAATCAAGTATAGCAGCAAGCAGGGATTTGTTGTTTGATTCAAAGGAGAAACTTCACTTTCTAAACTCTTTTTCATGGGTCATACTTGAAACCACTCCTCTGTAGGATCTTGTACATTTCAGCTAAAATAAGTCTTGATGGCATGCAATTTCGATTTTGATGGTTACATCTTATATGCACAAGACAAGCACAATTACATCGCTAGTTAAAAAGGTGCAGAGTATTTGTACTTACCTGCTTTGTGTAAGAGCCAGAAAGGAAGAAATTCTTCACTGGTGTCTTTTGATCAGGTCTAAATGGATCTTTACCAGGTCCCTCGCGATACAGAGACTGCCCAATTTTAACAACAGATGACCAAACCACTTCTAAACCTTGAGATGATGGAAACAGTGATAAAACCTGATAAATATTTTTAAAATCAATTAATGACGAGAAATGAATATTTACCTTTAAATAAAAAAACACCCAAAATAGGCTACAAATAGGAAGTTGTACGATATATCAAAAGCATGTGAATAAGCTCCTTGTTTAGACACCACTTTCTATGTCACTACTAAATCAATAATGAAAAGATCATTACAACAGAATGGAAGAAATGGTACTTTTTTAGCCTACCTGTTTTTCTACCCTTGCAATAATTTCATCATTTGGTAAGGGCATGTATGGATCACCTGGTGTCAGAACACATCTGAAAGATGATATAACATTATGTACTTAGAAGGTCAATAAAGAATCAAATAGTATATGAAAGTTGATGACAAAAATTAATTCCACGAGAAGTTAGACTTGGTATGAGAAAATTGAATTAGTAATCCTGATGGTTCACGAATATCAGATAAAAAATGCATGATGAATTGATGATGCAAATTCACCCCTTGGGTAACATAATTAGCCATGTACGATTTTATGCAAAAACAAATCATGAACAAAAGTGAATTTATGTATGTGTGAGTGTGTGCATACACACATGCAGGCACTTACTGGAGCAATGATCCTTGTCCCTCAATGTAATAATCTTCGGGAGATGTAAGAGCAAGGTCTGCAAAGCAAGAAAAATCTGCATCGGGAGTATATAGAAGGTTATCTAACCCAATAGCTTTCCTCAGTTGCCTGCCATTCAGAAAGTAAGGGTTCATAAAGAAGTTCAACAATAATGATCAAAGGAAAATATATCATTCCTTATTCTTAAAACAAAAGTATCTCACTTAATAATTTCTATATGGACCCTAATATTCAGAGAATTACCTTGACTTTTCTAGGTCCTGCAACTCTGTAACCCAACCATTGTATCTAAGTTGCACTGTAACCACAGGAACTCCAACTAATTCATATATGTTATTGAATAAGTCATGTTGCCTCCACTCTGATGGAATTAATCTTTTGATTCCAGGGACATCACAAGCTGAAATTAAGTGAATACAGTTTAAGGCATGGGGGTTGTTGCCAAAACATAGGAATCGATACACAGACAAAGGGTGAGTAAACTACTAACCAGCAACAAAAGCATCAGCTTTCACAATTTTCTTGGCAGTGGCCTGAGAAAAGCAAATTAATAAGGTGTTAACTATAAGGACTTTGGGAATGACACTTGAATTCTAACCAAGCATGTAAAGACTTCAGAAAAGAGAACATAAAGCATATATCACCTTTGACATGGAAAGTCCTGTAACATAAGTACTCCCATCAGCAGATTTATCATAAAGTATTTCTCTGCATCCCCACCTAAGATGGAACCTGTTCCGGCAATGAATGGGAATCTAAATAGGGAAAAATTTGGATAGCCATAATGGCAATGTTGAACATTGAATGTTCTCATATACAATCATACCTGCCCCCTCTATCTGTGATGTACTTCTGGATAGGGCCACTCAAATAAACATCTGGTGAGCCCTTCAGCATTCGCAAAAGTGAAGCCTCAGTCTTCGTAGCAAACAATGCAAATATGGTGAGCATGCAACGAGCACTCATATTATCACAGTCAATAAACCCAAGGGCATAGGCAACTGGATCCCACATTCTTTGAATACTCTTGCGTGTGCCACCTTTGGATAAAAACCAGTCTGAAAAGCTAATCTGTAACAAATGTGGGTAATGTTCAAAAGAACAGAAATGGACATTAAAATGGAAGAATGATGAAAAAGGTTGGTACAAAGCGAAACATCAAAGATCCTTCCTTATTACTCATTTTGTGTGTATGTGTGTATGGGCATGCACATATGTGTAGTGGGAACAGGTGGAAGAAGCCCAAATATAAAGCTAATGAACACATTATCAGGAATATCATTTGGTAAGGAGCCAAAATAACAAGAAAATAACATATCATCTTACACTATCCAAATTCCTTATGTCCCTCAATGCACCATCTGGATCAACAAGAGCTTTGACAACCGGACTCAGTGCGAGAGCCAAAGCATTTCTAGCCTTATCATATGTCTGTTCATAAACAATATGTAAAGTTAGTGCAATGAGTGTCCCATTGACGAAAATGAGCAAATATATATATTTTGGGTAAACAAATATACCATATTTTAACATATCAAAAAGTATATAATCTTTTTCTTCAATATTTTAAGAAGCAGGGTTTATACATAATACTGATGACCAAGTCAAGCATCCTAAAAGCACACGGTAATAGAATTTACAATGAGATTACCCCAAGCTGATTTGTGGACAAAAATGCCCTTATCCCATGTAATGGTGCCCCAACCGGGAAGCGAAAATCGAGTTCTGCACTGGAAAACTATGTTATGAACATTATGAAAATGTTATTATTTTCATTTCATAAAAATGTGGCACTCTCATGGAAAGGGAAAAACAATAAGAAAAGAATAAACAAAAACAAACAAAGCTATTGCTTCGCAAAACATACCTCCAAGTTGACCCCCTTTGTTTACAAAAGTGTGAGTGTGATCCTTCACAAGTAGATTTTTATCTGCACCCACCTAGTCCAATTACAAATGAAGAAAAAGCAATCAGATGGACAGGTACAATGAAAATAGACACATCAAATCAAGTCAATAATAGAGGCTTCATGGCCAAAATATAGGGAGGAAGACTACAGGTTTCAAAGATGATAAAGAACATGCATTAGTACTGCAACCATAATCTGTTTACCTTTTTCATCAATCGGAAAAGATTGCTGTAGCAACCAAAGAAAACATGCAGCCCCATTTCAATGTGATTTCCTTGTTTATCAACAAAAGAACCAACTTTCCCACCAATGAAAGACCTTGACTCATATATATCCACCTGAGTGAGAGAATTTTGAAGAAAGCAAAACAAGTAAAACAAATTAGCTAGAAAATATTCTAATGCATTCGTTCAACACCACAAATACAAAATAACTAATCAAAGAATCACTCTGCTTTGCTTCAAAAAAGTAACTTTACCATGTATACCATAACATCCAATGTCAAAATATTATGATATCACTATTCACTACACAATTAAGATGAACAGACAGACAGAGAAGGAGCTAAACCTCGTGTCCTTGATCCAAGAGTTCGACTGCAGTCGACATGCCCGCAAGCCCGGCTCCTATAATTGCAACCTTCAGCTTCGGTCCTCGATAATGTTCAGGTTCTGGAGGAAACAGCCCTTTGGGCGCTGACAAGTGAACCATTTCTTTTGTCAAAATTATAGTTTAAGATTAAAGAATATTAACCTAAAATTGCTAATATGTACAACCAGCTGCATAAACTCACAGCACTCCCCTATAGGGAGGGAACCTGATTAACATCCTGCACAAACCAATTCTCACCCACAGAGACACGAAAATTTACACACAGCACAAGATTACAAGCACTCGACACAATTATATATGCAGGTGTATTAACACTATAGTTATAAAATTCACTAATTCAGGAATGTAGAATAACATATTACATTAAACAAGCCCCAAATATTCATGATGCTCACTCAGAACGTATCTTGACTTCCTCACTGAGCTAAAAAAATTCTTATCCGTCCAGCACTCCCCAAATTGATCTGAGATTGAATTAGAATTCTACATGATTAAATTAAGGCAAAACCGATTATTGCAAGGATTACTAACCGTTAACACTCATGTCGGAAACATTAGAGTCCAAAGAGCAACGAACCCGACACTTGAGGATCTTAGGGAAACGGCTAATGGGGGGGACACAGAACCCAACAGAGTCACCTCGAGTTCCGGACAGGGTAGTTGCCGGACAATGAATCAAAGAAGCCATAGTCAGAGGTAAACAAAAACACCAACCGACTTTGTTAGGAAAGAAAAGACAAGTATGAGGTTGGTGTTTATATATCAGTGAGTGTAAGAAAGAGCATAAATGGGAGCATTAGAAAGGGCGGTATCAGGGTACGTGGGTTGGGAGGAGATGCTGGGATTGGTAGATTTGTTTGGTAGTTGAGGGGATTAGAGCTTGTGACTTGTGACCACCCCGAATTTAGTTAGTGGATATTGCGATGAATTTTATTTTATTTTATTTATTTTACAAGATGGAGCTTTTAGCCCAAATATTTTGGGATGAATTTTATTAATTAATATTAAAAAATGCAATTGAATTTTAGTTTCACGTACTGTTTTATTTTCAAATATACTATATTTTTTGAAATTTTATTTTCCAAAATATTTATTTTTCTTCCTTACACATGAGAATACAATTTTCAAGTTTCATTCTCAAAGTTCATTACATTACATCATTTATGTCCGAGAATATTTTTTATATATTGCACAAACTATTAAAAACTTTTATTCCCGACTCACTTTTTCAAGAATATCAAAATATTATTCATATCGAATATCACTTAAAAGTCACACATGATTTGTTATTGTTCTATAATGTATTAAAATAAAATTCTACTTTTATTCGGAATTAGTAGAATCATTAAGAGGATGTTAATATGAAAAATGTAGTGACTGCTTCCCATTTTAAATATATTTAATACATTATTCACACAAAAAAACATATATTTAATACATTAACTTTTAACAATTTATTAGATATTATGATAATTAATTAGTAGGATGAATTTATACAAAGGATGTATTGAATGATTTTCATGTTTTCATTATATTTAACAGGACTTACTTTTTAATATTTTCTTTATTAGATATCAGGAAGATTATGATAATATTTATATAAGGAATGTATTATAAGGATATTATTTACTTTTTATGGGAATATTTACTATGACTTTTTTTATTAAGATTATTATTAAGATTGTGGCAAATTTTTTTTTTTTGAATTTAAATTTCTTAATGCTAAGAGTTAAATTTGAAAATTTTAATTATACACCAAAACATAATTTTTCTGTGTATCGCACAGGTCCATGATCTAGTATAAGGTATAGATGCCGTGTAATTCTCACCTTCCTACATTGTTCCCATTGTTAAATATTGTGTGGGTAAAGATATATGTATTGTTTGGTTAGAGAGAAAATAAGAAAAAAAAAATGAGAGAAGAGAAAAGTGGTGAATTTAAACATTTTCTTTCGTTTGGGGTACAGAGAAAACTTCAAAGAAATAAATAAAATCTTGTTCACACAAAAAAATCGTCTCTCATCTACAAAAAGATGTGTTTGATATGATAAAACTAATGGCTACAAAATTAGTATATTTGAGAATTGAATTTTTACCTAGAAATGTTATAGGCCAATATATTATTTATAAATATATATGTTATTAATACTTATTAATTACAAATATAAAATTAGATTACACTTAATAATGTTTATTGTATGTTATTATTCTTTTATTATGGTGTCAGAGTATCTATGGAAATTTATCTCATGAAAAGTATTTTTTAATTAAAATATAAAATATTTATTAAATATTGTAATTTTAGTGAAAAACTAAGGTAATAAGTATCTCTTTTCATTAATCAAATATTTTTTTCTATCCTTATTAAATTTATTTTAATTATTATCTCTTTAATAAAAACGATAACCTTAAGCTATTAAATTAAATAAAATACAATTGATAACACAGTTAAAAAAATTATTACTATAATCCTAAATAAATTATTGACCTATTTACATATTTTCCAATTATTGACAATAAAGAGCATAACGAAGTTATTTGCAATATTGAGATCATTTTACTATTTTATCATTCATTTATTATTATTTTAGCAGAAAATATTACTACGGCAAATATGTCTTTCTTTCTCTTATACTTCTCTCTTTGTTATTTCAGTCTAAACAACTTATACTTTTTTCAACCTTGTTTCTTTCATAATCCAAACAAAATAGCAATATGGTAAAACTCCACTCGTTTCTCTTACTAGTTATCTTGTAGACGAGAGAGGAAATTTTTTTAGTGGAGCTTACGATATTTTATTTGTTTCTTTCCTCATTTCTTTGCACCCCAAACTAAAGATAATGTTCTTCAAACTCACCCCTTTCTCTTCTCTCAATTCTATTTATGTTTATTATCTCTCCAAGCAAACAATGCATAAAAAATGGCGATGGGTATTAACGGAAAATGGAGATGCCACTGACAAAAGCTACTGCCATAGTGCCATTAACGACGGATATAATGCATTAACAAAGCATCATCGTTGCTTGTTGTTTTGGACTCTCTGGACAGTGTGGGTGCGAAGTGGACGGCAAGCACTTTGAAACTTACCAAACTCTTGTCCATTTTTTTAATGTTAGTTGAATATCATATTTTAAATTAAATTTTCAATTTTAAATTTGACATTGTCTTAAAAAATAAACAAAAATAAAAAAATACGGTATGACAATGACACTATGACCTATGACGTCCCACGTAGGTGGCTCAGTGGTAGCCAAGGGACAGCAAAGAGTTGCATGATTGGGGTTCGATCCCCTCCCCCCACCCCCTCTAACAACTAACCCACTAACTTCTAACCATTTGGCCTATCATAAAAATAAAAAAAAAAAACTATGACCTATGACGTAAGTAATTTGACTAAGCTTTTTCTTTCTTTTTCTTCCTTATTTTTTTTCTTGGTATAATATATGTTACGTGTCACTGTGTCAACTACAGATGACCTAATTGTTTTTTATTTATTTATTTAATCAACAATCCGCAAGTGCTGGATTTAGTCCATGATATAGTCGATTCCAAGGCCCAACTCATTTCTTCTTACCCATCCCAAGCTTCACAATTCTTGATCTCTCTTTCTTATAAGTAAATGACTAAAGTACCATTTTCATCCTTGACAAAAAATTGCTAGGACACTTTTAGTCTCTAACAAAAAAAATAATAATAATAAATTAGTTGATCACACTTACAAACTAGGGATACGTTAATCATTTCATTTGCTCCTATTAGACTTGGGGACAGACCTATACATATGAGGTTGGGGGCATCTGCCCCCACTAACTTCTTTATTTTTAGTAACTCTTGAATAATTTTTCTTTTGCCCCCAGTAAAAAAAAGTTGTTGCCCCCATTATTATATAATTCCATTCTACATAATATTAAAAAAAAATTGCCCCCATTACTCTACTACTCTACATAACACTTTTATTTCTTCACTATAATTTCAATTATAAGTTTATTTAGTATAGAATAGATAAAGTGAGAAACCTGTTACACCTACAACAATTTTCTTTCTCCCTTATACAATATATAAAAAAAGATATCTATCTTTGCGCAATAGCAAACAATAAAATAGATACATTAAATATTACTTTTTTGACTGATAATCATGTATAGGTACGAAGTATCCACTACCATTAGCAGTGACTAATTTCCGTCATAAAACCTGTTGGGTACACAAGATGGGTTCTCCCCTCCAAACCAGGTTGTCTCTCAATCCCTTTATCTCTCTAACAAAAAAATTACGGATAAATTCTTGAACGATTATTTGGTCACATACATAGAGAAATGTATTTTTAATAGTATTAAAAAAGAAAAAAAAATTAATACCAAAAAAGAAGGAAAATATTCAATAATTTCAAAATATGAAGACACGTTTAATAATTTTAATACATCACTTTTTTTAATGTAATTTTTCCCAGCTGGATTCTTTAACTAATGTCTTAAGGCACCTGATTAGCATTTGATTTTTCTTAATCATAATTATAATAGATACTCCCTCTGGTCCTATATATAAGAGGCAAAACCCTAAAACACACAGACCAAGGAAATGCATTGAAATAAGCTATTTGTAATTAATATTCATATAAATTTACAAATTTAACCCTTCAATAATTAATGAACAAACCTACTTGTATTGAAAGTTGCACTGTCTCGTAAATATAAACCCTATTATAAATAAGGGTAAAATTGGAAATGAGCATTTAATATTTGTCAAAATACATGCATGTCTCTTATATTTTGGACAAAAAAAAGTAGTCATTTGCCTCTTATAATAAAGACTGGAGGGAGTATTAGATAGCAAAACCGATTGAAAAAAACTTCCAAAGGCTAAAAGCATTAAAAAAAATTATTGGTTCCTATTCCTAGTTCTAGTTAGATTAGTGCAAAGAAAAGGCATTGTATGAATAATTGATCGAATATCAAGTTGCATAAGATCGCACTTTATGCGTCACGTGCTGTTGTTGGCAATGAATGCACCCTAACTTCCATTCACACATGACCCAATTTACACTTGGGATCATCCGTACACAAATTTAAATTATTTGATAAAATCAAAATATAAATATATGAGCAAGTGTTTTACTATTATAGGTTTCAAAATTTACACTTGGGATCATCCGTACAAATTAAATTGACACTTATACGGATTATGTATATTTTGGTTTTAAATTTGTGTGATGTATGTTTTAGTTTTAGTTTTATTAGTATTTATATTTAGGTTTTATCAAATAATTAGGCGAGCCAATTATATATACAGGGGATGTATCTAGTGAGATCACCTTTTTTATATGAGAGTGAGAGGAGTAAATCTGGGTCATACAACCATACATGGATGGTTAAGATTAAAAGTTATTTCATGGTTTTAAAATATCACATGACCACTTAAAAAGGTCAAATGACTTTATGATTTAATCTTGATCGTTTAAAGTTTGATCCAATGGCTATGATATAATCTTCTTACTCTCACATAAAAAAGACCCTCTCACTTGATATGTTCCCTATATATATATATATATATATAAAAGAGTAAGTTTAAAACATTTACTCTAAATCCTCACCATTCAATTTATTCTAATCTAATGGTCTATGTTAATTCATTAAAGAACTCATTTAGCTCCCATTGGATTAACAAAATTGAAGGGTGAATATTTAGAGTAAGTGTTTTAAACTCATATATATATATATATATATATATATATATTATGGAATCAAAATAAAATAAAATATTGTTTGAAGTCCGCTGCCTCTTGATATTATGACTTTGTACTTGTCTTTATTGTATGTTTTTTATGTCGAATATTAGCTTCTTAGCAACGTTTTGTGTTTTTGGGTCTCATTTGGGCTTTAATGCAAATCTTGATTAATTTTTGGATTTTATTGCATCCTAGCCTTTGGTTCATCAAGAGGCTATAACTTGGGTTATACTTATTCGATTAAGTTGATCTTGGTGGCGTTAGGGAGCTAAGAAGCAGAGTTACAACTTTCATGAATACTACGAAACCTAGTTCGGATGTTAAAAGGGTTGAAATTGCATAAAACTCTAATTTTTTGGACCAGATGCAGGAATCAGATTACATCTCCATAAGTTTTTATGTAAGTAGCTAGGGGTATAAGTGGACCGGGTAAACCCAACCAACCCGAACCGAACCAATCCATAAAAAACTGAATGTGATTGGTTCTGGTAAAAAACCGAACCGAACCAATGGGAACCAATCTTCTTTTGTTCGGGTAGTGGTTTTTGCATTTGAGACCCGATGACCCGATGACCCAACCCGATGATATATAATTTCCCCCCCAAGAAAATGACCTACTTTACTTTCTCCTGACCTAATTAAGTTTCTCATGTTCACCCTTCGATAACTTCTTCTCCGCCTCCCTCACTCACTTGTTCGCATCCCTCCACCAAGGGCTTCGTCGCCGTCAACTCGCCGCACACATCCCGGTCGTGACCCAGAAGCTCCTCTCTTGAGTCTCTCCGCACACAACTCACTGCTTCGTGCTCTCCAGTCTCTGCCTTCGTGCAAATCTTGATTATTATTATTTTTGATAAATTTTTTTTAAGTGAGTTGGGTCAGTAAATAGTTTAATTTAGTATCACATTAAAAGTTTATAGAAAAAATCATAAATTATTTTTATAACCAAATTAAAAAACCAAAAACTATCCAAGTGGCTTTGTTTGTTAAGTTCCAAAAAGGTTTTCCGCAAAAATCTTCCAAACACCCCACAGTCTGTTTGTCACGTTCCGTGGTGGGGTGGGTGGCCCTGTTTGTATCCCTCTAAAAAAATGTGGCATACACAGAGTTTGATAGTCTTGATGCCTCTGATTCTGATTGACTCCTCCTTCGTGCCCCTTTTATTCTCTCTCGTGAATTATTTCATAAGTTTTCTATTTTCTTTTATGTATTAAAAAAATCTATGTGAAAGGTTGCAGAAAGAGCATTATTTTTTTCATAAATAAACATCATTCCTCTCTCTTCCTCTCTTTCGGTCTATGTTTGTGTGTCAGCACAAAAGAGGAAGGGCATAACGAGAAATTCATCTATCTTAAGATAATAATCATAGGAAAACAAAGAATAGAAGAGAGCAAAAACAAGTGAAGCAAAAATCTGAGGATGAATGGTGGCACACACTTTGAACTAGATGACTCTGAGTTTGTTGAAGTTGATCCAACTGGCAGATATGGCAGAGTACGTACACCCTCTTTCTCTCCCTTTCTCTTCTCATCTTCTTCTCCCTCCCATGGCTCAGTTTCATGATGTTTTTCCTTGTTTGTTGTAGTACAATGAAATCCTCGGCAAAGGAGCTTCAAAGACAGTGTATGATTGATTCCAAACTCATGTTATTCGTTATATTTTTATAGTACCATTTTCTTATTTTTCTTATATTTGAAGTCTTTTTGGTTGTTCTAGTTGATTTATTGCTTGCCCAATACAGGTTTCATCAGAATTTGAGCTCCTATTTGTTTTTCTTTGAGTTTGTAGAAATGGGCATCTTATAGATTTATTTCCTTCTGTTTTTTTTTTTTTTTTTGTTTTTTTTTTTGGGGGTTGGTCTGGGTTCTTGATTGATGCAGATATAGAGCATTTGATGAGTATCAAGGGATTGAAGTTGCTTGGAACCAGGTCAAGCTGTATGATTTCCTGCAAAGCCCTGAAGATCTTGAGAGGCTTTACTGTGAAATTCATCTCCTGAAAACATTGAAGCACAGGAACATTATGAAATTCTATACGTCTTGGGTCGATACTGCTAATAGGAATATCAACTTTGTGACTGAAATGTTCACTTCTGGTACTCTTAGACAGTAAGTGCTTCTACTTTGTATTTGTTCATTGCACTTTTTGTGCAATTTAGATCTTCTATTATTACTTCTTCTTTCGCTCACTTGTTTAATTATCAAAAAATAGGTATAGGCTAAAGCACAAGAGAGTTCACATCAGAGCAGTGAAGCATTGGTGTAGACAGATCCTGAAAGGACTTCTCTATCTTCATAGCCATGACCCGCCCGTGATCCATAGAGATCTCAAATGTGATAATATTTTTGTCAATGGACACCAAGGGGAAGTGAAGATTGGGGATCTTGGCCTGGCTGCAATCCTCCGGAAATCCCATGCTGCTCATTGTGTAGGTATGTTATTTCATTTCAGTAAATAAATATCATATGGGAAGGTACGAAAAAAAGATGTGGCCAGCTCCAACACAAATGGTAATTAGTCCACTCAATTGATGCCTTGTTTTAAGAACGATTTGGCATTTAATATAAGAAACTGCAATATTTCCTGCATGGTTATTGCTTTTAGTATAATTGGACAAGGATCAATGGTTCTAGTTAGAGTTTCATATGTCATAGTTCTATTTCCGCAGGAACACCTGAGTTCATGGCCCCAGAAGTATATGAAGAGGCATATAATGAATTAGTTGACATATATTCTTTTGGTATGTGCATATTAGAGATGGTTACATTTGAATTTCCTTATACTGAATGCACTCATCCGGCTCAAATCTACAAGAAAGTTATTTCTGTAAGATTGCTCTCTTTATCTCTGTCTTTATGATAAGGGATTTTTCTGTAGCAGTGAGATTTTATTGGCATTTCATATCTCCAGGGTAAAATGCCAGATGCTTTGTATAAAGTGAAGGATCCAGAAGTGCGGCAATTTGTTGAGAAATGCTTGGCAACAGTTTCTCTAAGGCTGTCTGCAAGGGAGCTTCTAGATGACCCGTTTCTTCGAACTGATGATTACGAGTATGATTTGAGACCTGTAGACAGTGGGGAATTGGATGACTTTGTTCCTCTCATCAGGCAGCCATTCTTTGATCTTCATCGAAGCTATAGTAACTTCAGTAATGAATACTCAAATGGTTTTGGGTATGAAGGACAATGGTTTTCGCATCCAGCTGAGATTGAACCTAGTGGAATTGAACTTTTCGAGTACCATGATGATGAACCCTCTGAAGATGTTGACATAAGCATCAAGGGCAAGAGGAAAGATGATGGTAGCATCTTTTTGAGACTAAGAATTGCTGATAAAGAAGGTTGGGATGCCTCTTTTTATCATGTCTGTACTTTATACCTGCAATTTGTATATCTTCATTATGAATTTTAAGCATATTAGTCTGACTTAAATTGTATATCACAGGTCGTATTCGAAATATTTATTTCCCATTTGACATAGAGATGGACACAGCAATAAGTGTGGCAACTGAAATGGTTGCAGAACTTGACATTACTGATCAGGATGTTACCAGAATAGCAGATATGATAGATGGGGAACTTGCTTCCTTGGTACCTGAATGGAGGCCAGGACCAGGAATTGAGGACACTCCACGTTTCACAGATCAAGGTTTATGTCACAATTGTGTGTCTAATCATACTTCTAGTGGCTCTTTGCTGGATTTTCTTTCACATAATCCAGGTAGCAAGAACTTGCAACTTCTTGAGTGCTGTAGGCATGGATGTGCTTCAATGCATGGGCGGTTCGAAGAGATCACCTTCCAATCTGAGGAATATGACAAGCATGTTAGAGAAGATGTACTTAACATATCAAGCCAATCAAACTGCTTGCAGTATCAGGAGTTATGGAATCAGCATGAAAGTCGTGAACTGAGTCTCGTAGAGTCTGATCAAAGCCATTCTGACGAACAATTAGACAAATCAGTATCGGTTGAAGACAAGGGAGAGGATGTTTGGGAAAACAAGTTTGCAACCAATGCAGGAAATACCCAACGAAATTTATCAGGAACCCATGATTTCTCTACTATCCGCTCACTATACTGTGACCTTGAGGATGACTATGAGAAAGAGATCCAAAAGGAACTAAGATGGCTCAGAGCAAAATACCAAATGGAGTTAAGGGAACTTAAGGATCAACAGTTTGGACTAACAGCTAAATCTTCACATAGTAGTAGAGAGCACAAAACAGAATGTGGCATGATGCCAACTTCACTAACAGAAACATTAAAAGGAGGCAACAATGGGATTCACTTGAAGAAGCCCTTTGCCAATAACTTGAACTGTGATTTCAGTAGCCATCCACATGTCCATAAGAGCAGCTCCAATTTGGACACCCAAAGGGACCAAAATTGTGAGGTGATGGAATCCCTTGGAGAAGGTATGTTTACTGCCAAGAGTTTTTACACAGGCTGGTTGCTTCCCCAGACACTGCACAGGACAGTTTCCCTCCCAGTTGATGCTGTTGATATATAATTTTGTGAGGCACTCATTGGATTCTTTTGTAGATTATATACATATGAAGAGTCCCATATAGAGGCTATCTGAATTCTACATCCAACCCACTTTTTTCTCTTCTAGGATTTCAAATTATCCACAAGGAAAACAGTAGCTACTAGCTAGAACCCTTCCCCCAAAGGCATCAACATACACTGCAATGTTTATTTATTTAGAAAAAACAGATTTTGGTGACTGTTAGGAACCCAGAAAATTAACAAGGAAACTAAATGGAAAAATACTGTATTATTGCAGAAAAGTAAAGAAAATGATAATCTGGGCAAATTCAAGAGTGCCCAATTCTCTCCCAAGTCCTAAGTCCCAAATTCTGGCCTACCCTTTCCTTCTCTCCCTCGTGCTTATATCCTCTCTCCTACAGCAGCACTCACACTTCACACACCTCACATGGCAGTTAGTTACATCATATTCTCTCTCTTGGATCTAATCAGGTGCATTGCACCTTTTAGGCCTCCTCAAATAAGCATTAGTGGGCCTTGGACGTCTTGGGTCCGCATCAGTGACGGATAGTAGTGGTTGTGAATTTGATAATTGAGGCGTGTATCATATCAAAACGATGGTTAGAGTCCTGAGTTTTTCCAAGTTTCTTCATATCTTATACACAATACTAAACAAGTATTGAAATAACTAGGTGTGTGTTTGGATGATGGTTTGACAAACGTGATTTTGGATGTAATTGATTTTGTAGAATTGATTTCAATAAAATTAAGTTTGAAGTAAAGTGATTTATGTTTGGATGTTTTTATTTTAAAAGTAAGTTTGATGTAAAACTTAGTATAATTTTTCAATCCAAAAGCAAAAACTATTCTATGTTGCTTCTAATAAAATCAATTCTGGATGCAAAATTACATCTCCAAACTTGAAATCAAACACATCTTTTATTAGAATCATGTTTTATAGGTGCATAAGTACCTCTGGTGTATCAAACACATATCATGAACAAGACCCTAGCCTGTTAAGTTACCATTTTTTTGGGTCTTTTCCTGAATAGAACTACAATAATTGGGTGTAATGGGTCAAATCTAATCTACCCTTAATGCGCGTGGATATTCAACCGTTGGTTACGTCAGTCATTTTGCCTTATGATAATACCAAAACGAAGACCGTAGTCAAAACTCAAACGCTTCATGATGATAAATGATAGCATGTTAAAATTAGTGCTAAAGGGAGGAAAGTCATTGTTATATTTATATGCATGGGCATGATGATTGATAAGGGATGGGGCTGAAGGTACGTTGATAAGTCAATCAATTATTTATTATCTTCTTTTGCTCCATAAATTATCTGGCATGTCAGTTCTGACTGGAAGTTGTTGAATGGGATGGTTTCTAACTTTTTGCTTTAGCTTATGCTTCTTCCTCAATCATGGATGATGCCATGATGGGGTTGTTTTCCAAAAAGGCAATCAATTAATTGGACCGATAACTATAATAAGAAGAAGAAAGGCCCACCAAAGAATCGTATTGCATGTTTCTGCTGCATAAGCTAGTTGCTTTTTAATATTTATAATTATTAAGGACTGGTACACTTAGAGCATCTCTAATAATATGCATTTAAGCAACCCATGGGTTCTTATATCACCAAATCTGGATATTTTTCTCCTGCGGTATCTATTTTTTTCTTCAAAGGCAAGTCATATAATCAATTGATTGATCTTACTTATTAACTGCTTGTTTTAGATTTTGTTTTAATTGATTTTTAAAAAAAATTGAAGTTAAATCCATTAGACAATAATTCAGTGAGCTCAGACACCTACTTTGACCTTTGGAATGGGCAGCCAGCCACTCATCACTCTAATTTTTTTCTCATAAAAAAATAAAGGATTTTGTTAACGAGTACCCTTAGGATACTGGTTAAGAAATCTAAAATTTGAAAGATTTCATCGGAAATTCAAGTATTTATCTTCTTAAAATATTAAATACACTACTTTTTCAATAAGATCTTTTTTTTCTTGGTTGCTTAACCACTGCTCTAAGTGTACTCATTATCATTCTCCAAAAATTAATAATCCTGGCTATAGAGGGCATGACGGGAAAAAGATATACTAAACTATACAATTTGTAGCTGTGACTGTCAATGTGACAGTATCCCAGTGTTTGCATAAGAAGTATTCATTGCACTTGTCTTGTTTCTTGATATACCACTCAATTTCTCAAATGATAAGATCGAAGCTGCAATGGCAATGAGTACGAGATGATAAAAGATTTCACATTGGAACACCTCTTTGGTGACAACCGCATATTACTTCACTACGATGTCCTGCTTCAGTTGTTTGTTTCTTTAATTACTATCAAGTGTGCTGGAAAGAAAACTAAATGTGTTAAATGGTTCTCCGACTCCAATGATAATCCAACAAATATCCTCCACATGTATTTCTAGATTTGGTCTACAGGATCTCATGGTTTGGACTGCTAACACATGAACAGAAAGAAGGCAAGATGGGTTCAAGGACATTGAGATTTTTTGGTTTCCACCAGAATTTTTTCTATAAAGTAAATTTACCAATGATTGTGTTGATTTGGCGAATCTGTAACAAGAATTCTGCCACTCTACTAGCACCATTTGGTAGCAGACATAATATGTCCGTTTGAGAATGAAGTTACAATCTTTGAAAATCTAGGTAACTGTGTTACTAGGTCATGGTTTTCAACTAGAGGAAAGCATACTGTAGTGGTAGGCATAGTTTAGTAGTTGCTGTCGGTTTGTGACATTTCCTGATTTGGGGTTCTTAGAATAAGAGGCTAATTTGGGCAGAGTAGTTAACACATACAATGATACAATATACTCCAAGTATAGTGGATCGAGCAGCAAAGGTGTTCATGCAAAGACACTTCAATGCTTAAATGAGCATAGACAGAAGCAGGTGAATGGATTAGGCTTTGATGCATATTTGAGGTGCTTCCCATCTTTGCTTGGGTAGCAAGCTAAGGGTTTTTATCATGCTTCATAACTTTGGAGAAAGATTCTTTAAGTGAAATTGTCTTTAAAATAAGAGATTTTGTCTCTAAAGTGAGCTTGTTTCTAGGAAAATGGTTGTAATATAGTTTGATGTCTACTTGAGGTACTACCCCTCTTTATATAGTTTAGGATTCTTAAGTGAATCAAGAGTATGGAGTGGCTCATGCTCTGTTTGGTGGGCCTTTGTATGTAGGTAGGCGCTAGTCTTGAACAAGAGCCATTATATATACCTTTACTTTGATTGGCCAAAATATAGACATGGAAATTATAGTAATTATAGTACCACATAAGTGTTTCTTCAAATTCATGATTTATTTCTAGTGTTGAGTTTCACTATAATAAAATCAGTTACAAATTGAACCAAATTGTTAGGATTTTTTATTGTTGGAAATTTGAAGTACCAGTAAGATATGAGTGAAGAAGTCTCACATCGAAGGTGTTGTCCTCACATGTGTGTTAAATAATAAATATAAAAAATGCTCAGTTTTTTTTTTTTTATCAACATCTCCCTAATACATAACAAATCAAGTATTAAATGAAATGAATGTATCAAATATACTGAGTATATTAAAAATTTGAAAATTATGTGTCGAATATTATTCTTATGTGTCATCGGATACCTCAAATTTGAGGTCTATTCTCTCACATGTGTGTCAAATATTATTCTTGTTGAAAACATACAAGAATTATAAGAGTGAGAAGAGAAATATTTGTAAGGAACAAAAACAGTGAAAAAATCCTTTGTAAATCTAATTTCTACTATTCAATTTTAAAAAAAAGGAATCAACAGTCAGTTTTTTTTCCCCCTCAAAGGAGGCTTATGGTAGAACATATATGGGGACGAGGAGAGGTAATAAAAGAAAGAGAAAAGGACGAAGCAAATTACATAGGTTTGAATCCGCACATTCTTTCATGTTCTTCAACTCAATAAAGTGGGCTGACTCAAGGGAAAAACGATCAAAATTTTATTTCTCAAAAACAGAAGCGAGGACAAAATACTTTTAGGTGGCGTTTGGTATTAGTTATATTTTAATATTTACATGAAGGCGATATGAGAATAAAAGTTTCTCATATTTGATACAAGTCTTAAAAAAATTATCCACATACATGAAAAGATGTCTGAGAATAAAATTAGTGAATGAAGTTAAAAACTCAATTCCAACATGAGGGTAGGAAAAAAATATTTATGAAATGAGATTCTGAATAATATAATTTAGTCGGGAATAAAACATTTGATAAACCAAATGACACGTTAGTCGAAAAAAATAATCGTGGCATTGATTGACCAACCTTTTTTTTAGAGTAAAGGCCCAAAGTGATCCCTCAATTTTTTCGAGTAGCCCAGTTTGGTCCCTAAAAAAAAAGGGACAATTTGATCCCCACGGGAGACAATTTGGTCTCTCAAATTTTAAAAATGGGGGACAATTCGATCCTTCCGTAAGGACCAAATTGTCCCCAGTTTTAAAATTTCGGGGACCAAATTGTTTTTTTTATTTTTTTTAGGAACCAAACTGGCTTACTCGAAAAATTTGAGGGACCACTTTATGCCTTTACTCTCTTTTTTTTATAGAGTTAGGATATTTGAACACAAAATTAGTGTCCAATGCCGTATAAAAGTATTTATTCCCACTTATTTATTATTTTATTCTATCTCATAATGTATTTCATCACTTTCAAGATACTAAGAAACTCCATGGTATCTATACAAAATGTCAAGTTGTGTGTCGAAATATCTTTATTTTTTTACATATATATATGGATAGATATCAGCCTTCAAACAAATACGATTTGATAATTTTACACCACCTATATGATTTGGGCTGTAAAACAATGCTAGCACTAGTAGCATCCGTAAACAGACTGGCCCGAATTGGCCCAGCTCGATCAGTTATTAGGACCTTGCTATTAACACCGATTTTTTTTTCCTATTCGCACCTTACAACTTTTTTTTTCTTCTTTTTTTCCAAAATTACCCTTAAGTGTCGTTGGTTTTCTGGAGTTGAATCAGGAAATTTAACACATCCGGAATTCACTTTCCGGACACTTTTGGAATTCACTTTCCGGACTTGTGTTTTATACCTCCGGAAAGTGTTTTCCGGACATGTGTAACACTTCCTGAAAGTTTTTTCCGGATTCATATTGCTGATACTTTTTGTACGTCCGGAAAGTATTTTCCGGAGGTGTTAAAGTTAACACATTCAGAATTTACTTTCCGGAGGTACAATTTGTACATCCGAAAACTATTTTCCGGATGTGTTATTGCTGATGTTACTTTTTGTACGTCCGGAAAGTATTTTCCGGAGGTGTTAAAATTAACACATCCGGAATTTACTTTCCGGAGATACAATTTGTACATCCGGAAACTATTTTCCGGATGTGTTATTGCTTATGTTACTTTCCGGAGGTGTAAAAAGTGTCCGAATTTTGAATTCCGGATGTGTAAAGTGTCCGGATTTCATTTTCCGGAAGCTTCCGGAAAGTAATTTCCGGAAGTTACGTTGCGTAAAAACTTACACAAGGTGAGTAAGTGGAAAGGATATTTTCGAAAATAAAAAAATCAATTTAAAGCTGCATGGTGCCAATAGCAATTTGCACGGTGCCAATAGTAGCGCCCCAGTTATTATCACACAGCAGAGGGCCCGCCACGTGCTGAATCAAAATCGCACGTGAGGCAGAGTAGGGCTTTTTTCGTATTAAAAACTAGGGTTTGGTTTCTTCTCGGTTCAGCCGCTGCCGTGTTTTGTGTGTGATTTGTGTAGCGGAGCTTCCCTGCTATCATATTTCGCTGCAAGCATGGCGGATAAGGCTGTTACCATCCGAACCAGAAAGTTCATGACAAACAGGCTTCTCTCCAGAAAGCAATTCGTGAGTCTCCCATTTCCCAAATTCCGCTTTTTTTATAAAAAATAATGTGGAATTATTTTAATCACTCTAAGTAGACTTTTTTGATTGCCAAATATTGGTGGGATTCTAAGATTGTATCTGCTAACCTTTTTATATTGTGAATTTGTGATGCAGGTCATTGATGTTCTTCATCCAGGGAGGGCTAATGTATCCAAGGTATATATATTTTTTTATTGAGTCAATAAGTATAAGTATTTGAAATTCCCAAGTTGATTAATTGTTAGGTTAGCAGCTGAAAGTTAGATTTTTAAGCAGTTATTGGTTGAAACTTGAAAATTGCACTATGTGACGTTAGTATTTGGTTGTTTTTGCTAAAAAAGGCTGAGCTAAAGGAGAAACTGGCAAGAATGTATGAGGTGAAGGACCCTAACTCAGTATTTGTGTTCAAGTTCCGGACTCATTTTGGAGGTGGCAAATCCACTGGTTTTGGTTTGATTTATGATTCACTTGAGAATGCTAAGAAGTATGAGCCCAAGTACAGGCTTATCAGGGTGAGTTAACTCAGTCTATTCATGTGGATTCTGTTTTTAACTTTTTTTTTCCCTTTGTAATTCCTTTTTATTGGATTTTCTCTTTATAAAATATAATACTCCTTATTTTATAGTTGCTCCAATTATTCTATTGCTCCTTTTTATATTATTTCTGGTTTTTATGTTATAAAAAACCATACCATCGAAGTGTTTTTACTTTGGAAAATAAATATGAATTTAGTATGCATATTAGAGTTCATTAGTTATCTGAAGAAATCATGAAGTACTCTTTAGTCAGGGATGGTGACTGATGTCTATCTTAAATGATGCCATGAATAGCTCGGAGTATTTTGTGGGCAGAAGTTCTTTTTTATGTATATCATATGAGGACTGGCACTTCTCTATATTATAAAATGGACATGGGTATCTTCTGCAAATCCCTGTATATGACTAATGTGTAATGACACCCTTTGCTTGTACTATAACAAAAATCACTGTTGGTAGTATTGCCTGTGGATTTATTAGCTTTATCCTCTCATCCTTATATCTTGTGAAGCATGTCTTTGTTCTCTATGATCTTTGAGAATTGGAACATTTTTTTATTACATTCAGTTATTTCCCATCTAAGGCATGACTGCTTTGTTTTTAGTGACCAAACTAAAGTATATATTTTTTATGGCAGAATGGACTCGATACTAAGGTAGGCCAGCCAAGGAAGCAAATAAAGGAGAGAAAGAATAGAGCAAAGAAGATTCGTGGCGTAAAGAAGGTAATACAATATTTTGTATTGCTGATTATTTTTCACCTCTTGTATCATTGTTGTTCAAATAAATTAATAACTCTGGCATTTGTTATTTGTGCAGACCAAGGCTTCTGATGCTGCCAAGGCTGGAAAAAAGAAATGAGTTTTCAAATTTCAGATATTTGTTCTGTTTTTTATGGTTCATTTGGCATTGATTTTTTTGTGGTGACTAATTTATTTTCCATTAGATTTCTAGAATGAGATATTTTGCTTTAAGATTTGATCCTACTTTAATGGATGTTCATTTATAACTTTAGATTGTGTACCCGCTGTGATCAATTTTGAGAGTTCAGTAGAATACTTTCATCTACTTTCAAATATTTAAGTAGATTGTGATAATGAATTCCATTGTCACCTGATTTGGATGGACCAGTCATTTACTTGTTATAAAAGATTTTGAATGCTTCACATGTAGCAATTTTGAATTTTGAAAATGCTCGTATTTAACTGGTTTTTAACAGTAATTGTTGGATCATGTTAAAGGTCTTCTACAGATGAACTGTTAATCTATCTTGAATGTGTTTATTTGAACTGTTACTATACAAAATCGGTTTGGGTCTCTCTGTACTCACCTATTAGTAAATTAAAGGGGTGACGATTCAAATCCTTCAAGTCATGTCTATTACAGCATTCGGATTAAATGTGGGAAAATGAAGATAAGCTATTTTATTTGGTATTTCTTGATATTCAGTGCTGGTATATTATATTTGTTTGAGAGTTTAATTTTGATATATTATTTATATTATCGATCAATCACAATTCATTTAATGTGACTGATGGATGGTCAAATTTTATATTTTTTAGTATGTGGTGTTAAATCATTTTCATTTAACCCTCGTTAAACTCATTATTGACACCCCCACCACTTGCATATATTAGTCTCGTACCAAGTTTGCAATCTGTGTCACTTCATTGAAATGAATTATTTTATCTAATAATTTGATGGACTAACAACATCGCTGTAATGTTTCCCCTATCGAATTATACATAATAATAATATTTCATAGTGGGGGGGTAATACAACATCGCTGTATTTGTTTGTTGGTACATCTGAAAAGAAACGAAAAGACCAACTACCCAGGAACAAGAACTGAGCCCTTAGCATCATCAAACAAAAGATTCCCCAACCAGCTGGAGGTTGCAATAGCACGTCCAACTGTGACACTCCAAAAGCTCCACTCTAGCAAGGAAATGTGCACAGTGATTTACCTCTCTAAATTCATGCACCAAGTTCACACTCCTGTCCTTTGCAAGCAAGGATTTGATAGCATAAATCACACCACCAAAATGATGAAATTTACTGTTCTCTTCATTAATCACACGTAGAGCTTCACTAGAGTCACTCTCTCTCACAAGTCACCATGCTGCCAAGCCAGTTGAATAGCTTTAAGGTCCGCCGAGCACTCAAATGGATCCTCTAAAACCCAAGATCCAAGCTCCATCATCGCTTGCGCATAATAAAAAAGACCAATTTAATAGTAATGATTTATTGACTCTAAAAATTCTTATTTTCCTTTTCAATTAAACATTAAACAATAATAACAAATTCTTTTGAAAGTCTTTTGTAGATGATTATTGATACCTTAAATTTATGAATGGCTGATAGTTACTGGACTAAATCTACAAATGAGAAGCCCATTATGCAAAAGAACCCAAGCTTCTATTCATATATATATAATAATAATAATATAATTAAATTTCATGTCTACCACAAAAGATAGCATAATTGCTAGAACTATTCAACTATTTCATTCCTCAATTTATTGCAATATTTATGTTGAAGGAACCACAAGTTAGAGATGTGTTTTTGATTAGAATAAAACCTGAATGATCCCTAACTAGACCGTAACTCTTCCAATGTAGCCTTAATCTGACTCTGCAACAATTCCAACCGATTCAAATACACCTCCAGCTCCAAAATCCTTCGCTTCCTCAATTCCCCAGAGCATAACGCCATTGGCTTCATTTCTAACCCTTCATGTGCATTATGAGAGAAACAAGACCTCATGGTCTCTTCAATCAACCTTTCTATACCAATAATAGAATCATCATTGTTGTGCTCATTGCTTCTGTTTACACCCTCTTCTAACCGCAACCGTTTTGGCACCTTGTTATCTGTTTCATCACAATTGTTAACGTTCCCAACATCATGAATTTCAGTAACGGGGCTTGATCCATAACCGTCAAAACCATCTTGGTCTTTTTCATTGCCCCATATCTTGCGTGAAATCTCAAAAATGTCCTTATCGTGAAGGCTCTTGAAGGGGTTTTCCTTGGTTGAGTTGACTTTTTCCATGGAAACCTTGTGTTTTCTCTTCAACCTACGTAGCTTCTCAACAAGCTGGTTCTTGTTGAAACCCACGTTCAGTTTGGGGCTAACGTGGTCGTATAACAAAGCTACGTCGTTTTGGAGAGAGTTAGTGGTTTCTCTTCGGTGCTGCTTCGTGTAATCAAGGTACCCTTTCAACAGTTTCATTTCGTCTTGCTTTGTCCATAGCCTCTGATATTGTCTCGCTGCACCGTAATAATAGTTATTGGTGCGCTCATTGCGCTGTCGTTTTGGGCGTGTCACTATAGTGGTGGCGGCGGCAGAGGGGACGGTGTTTTTTTCGTCGGCGGTAGGGAAGGCCACCGTGACGGCTGGGGAGGTATTTGGAATGGCGAGCGCAACGGGAATGGTGTCATCTTCAACGTCGCATGAAGTGAGAAAATGGTCGTTTTGGTGTTGGTCTAGATTGTCCTCATCGACAACATTGCCTTTTTCATGGTCATGGTCATTTTGGTGTTGGTCTAGATTGTCCTCGTGGACGACATTGTCGTTTTCATTATCTAATTCGTCGGTGGTAATGTCAAGGCTTTCTTCTTCTTCTTCTTCTTCTTCTTCC
The DNA here is from genome assembly GCA_035048595.1 of Echinosophora koreensis. Lineage (NCBI taxonomy): Eukaryota > Viridiplantae > Streptophyta > Magnoliopsida > Fabales > Fabaceae > Echinosophora > Echinosophora koreensis. The sequence continues at coordinate 22,091,126 of JAPCYP010000001.1, forward strand.
TCGGACGAGGAAGAGGAGGAAGAGGACAAGATCCACGAGACCAATGGGGAAAGCATTGTTGAGGAAACACACACCAAACATTCTTTTACCGTATATTAGAGTATTAAGGAAACCGTTGTTGTTCGTTGATGGCTTTGTGAATTTACCAATTTTGTTTTGGGGAGACGTTGTGCATTTACTATGTATAGAAGGGGATGCAAATTTTTTTGGGTGAAAGAAGGGGATGCATTTTGGTGACAACACTCCTACACTTTCATACACTCAGGTGTGCATTTAACTTTAGAATAAGGGTTGAATGTCGACATAGTATCTGAATAGTACCACAAAATCATTTTCGTTTCTATAATCTCCACAATGACAATAAAAATTAAAAAAATCATTTTTTTTATATAAAAAATATCATTATTTTAAATAATTCTAAATAGAGATTGTCTTTAGAGAGTTACAATATTTGATTACTTGATGATATACAAATGATACCTTACCTTGTGTATAGTATATTTATTCTAGCTTAAAATAGGAAATATCAGAGCAAATATTGTATTTTGAGTGTTAAAAGACATTTTCGTAATAATAGTTAATAATTGATACATAATATTATTTCATTTTGAAAATTACTCATTAATCAACTCAATGATTTTGACTAAAATAATGCTGCTAGACGTTGTTTTCTTATCTCATGGATTGGTGTGATAACGTAGTATCACATCATGCAACTTTCACAAATGCTAGTAGCTACAGAGACGATAAAACAAGTCATTGAAAAAGAAATCAGCGTATAGAAAAAGAAAGCATATACTTATAATTTTTTTAGTTCAAGACGAATTGCAAAACTGTATTTATAAGAATTATTTCGTCACAATAATAATAATGCAAATTTCGTTCAAAATTTCAACTCTCAGTCGTAAAAGAATTTCATACTCCAAAGTAAATTACTGCTGAGCGTGAAAATGAAGTAGCTCCCGGAAGAATTATGGGGTTCAGGCGTTCAGCTGCAACATTATTTAATAATAATCAATGGATTTTACTTTTTCTTGAGCAGTGATTACTTATCGGATCTTTGGGGTTGATGTTGGAAGGATTTCAGTTCGAGCTGTCAAATAGGACCAGCCGTCCATTTGGGCTGGTCCATTGCAGGCCAACATATATTTGGGCTGGGTTCGATTGGATCAATTTAATTACATGTTGATAATTTGCTAATTCAACTAAGTTTTTCGTGAGCTTCTTCCAAAGGAGCTGCTCTATTGACTCATTTTATTTTATTTTTCTAAAATTTATTTTGAAATCATGATAAAATGAAACAAATAAAAAACTAACCTTAATAATATTAAAAAAAAATTATCTAACATCATTTTGTCTCTTATGCACCCACGTTATAATAATACTTATATTTTACATGAATAACTTAGTTACATTATTTAATTATAAAATAAACTTGATGGCCCAGCCCCAACCAATTTTCAGGGCTGACTAGATTCGATCAAAATAATATCCAATTTAAATTTTTAAAACTTAACTCATACTTGAAGACAGATTATTCGGGCTTACCCATGGACTTAATCACTTGAACCCATTTTGATACTTGCATTTCTTCATACAGCAAATACCGCATCATTCTTGGCATATTCTTCATCAATTCTGTACGTTTGCCATTCTGGCATCCATGATGTTTCATTTCTTCTTTGAAGTGGAACAATTGCTTCTCCGTTCTATCCAAGAATTCCTCCTCAAATTTTGCATCCATGTCTTCCGTCATTGAAAGGATAGAATCAACAAAAGCACCCACTTGATACGAATTCAACGGATAAAATGGCTTAATATAAAGAGCTTTCTTCAAGTCTTATTTATACAACCTAGTAAAAGTAGAGTCCTATTTATACAAGTAACTAGGTGTGAACGGAGTATTTAACTGCAATTACTAATATTTTGTGACATTCTGTTTAGATAATCGAATTGAAAGTTAATCAAATCAAATGTTATCACGTGGGCCAATATTGTAGGTTGGTCCACTACCTAATCCACCGTACCACATCTTCATCGGGTAAACACTTAATTTGGCTCCTGAAATTATGAAGTAATATTAACTTGATTTCTGAAATTATCGAAATTCTATATTAATCCATGAAATTATAAAATGATGATCAACTTAGTCCCTCCATTAAAAATCATATGGACTAAGTTGATGTTAAGTTTACAATATCAGAGACTTAATTAATATTAAGTGCGTAAAATGAGGGACTAAATTGATACTAACTTATCATTCAGAGATATTTTTAAAATTTCGATAATTTCAAGGATCAAATTGATACTACTTTTACAATTTTAAGGACCAAGTCGGATATTTACTTCATTTTCATCCTCATTCATTCTCGTATCGTATGCTTATTCTCACATTAAAGTGAAAGTGATGCCAACAACAGACCAAACCTCGTGAGCCACTGCCCCAACAAAACTCTCTGATGGCATCCCATCACAACGACGTCGTTTTCCCCGAAGATCTCGACGACGAGGACGAAGAAGACGACGAGGACGTCCTAGGCGAACCCGACGATGACGAAGAAACCGACCCATCTCCTTCCACCTCCTCCGCCCTCGCCCTCGTCGTCGTCTCAATGTAACAGTTTTGGAAATTCAGAGAAATAATCTGAGAATTTCCTAAACTCAGAGCAGGGGTTTCTGTGTAGAAGAAAGGAAACCCGGTGCAAAGAGCTTGATGAGATCAGAGAGAAATTGAGAGTAGAAAGAATGGAATAATCTGTTCATTCCCTTTCACACCATGTGTGTGGTCCTCAAATAGGAAGTTACAATGATTGCAATCTTCCCTCAAGCGCACTACTGTGCCAGCTCAGCTAAAACATAACAGAAAGCATAAAGCAACAGAAAAATTAAAGCTACTATGCTTCTAGAAGCATTTCATGAAATGGCAGAAAATAAACTATAGGATAAAAGTAAGACTAAGGTTACAATATGAAAATACTGTAACAATACCCCTCCCTTCACAACATTCTTGTCCTCAAGAATGAAAATCTGGAAACTGATTGATGAAGTCAGAATAAAACTCCCACGAGGCTTGATCAGCAGGAAGATCTTTCCATTTAACAAGGACTTTGGTAGCAGCAGTTCGGCCTCTTTTTACCATTTTTCTCTCAAGTATAGCTTCAGGTTCCCTTCTTGGAAAAGCAGAGTCCTGAGAATTCGGTAGAGGATGGAATGGATTGGTACTTGGATCATTGCAACGCTTAAGTTGCGAAACATGAAAGACATTGTGAATGTCTGCTGAAGTAGGTAAGTCCAATTGATATGCAGCCTGTCCTATGCGATCCACCACTCTATAAGGGCCATAGAATTTAGGGAGGAGCTTATGATAAGGCTGGTTGCGAATTGAATGCTGTTTATAAGGTTGCAGTTTCAGAAAAACAGCATCTCCAATTTGAAAAACTCTGTCACTACGGTGCTTATCAGCTTGTTGGATCATCCGGTTCTGGGCTCTTAGCAAATGGAACTTTAAAAGCTGAATTACAGCTTCTCTAGCACTTAATGTTCTCTCCACAGCAGCAGTGGTAGCTTCACCTGGTAGATAAGGCAAGTGGATGGGAGGAGGTTGCCCATAAACTACTTCAAAAGGGGTGGTTTGGATAGATGAGTGAAAATTGGTGTTATACCACCACTCAGCCATGGAAAGCCAATTGAACCAAGAAGAGGGCTTGTCAGCACACATGCAACGTAGATAAGTCTCCAAACATTTATTCACTATCTCAGTTTGGCCATCCGATTGAGGATGGTAAGCTGTAGATTTGTTAAGAGAAACACCTTGAAGTTGGAAAAATTCACTCCAAACTTTACTAAGGAAAATGGGGTCTCTGTCACTTGTAATAGTAGTTGGCATCCCATGCAGCTTGAAAACATGATCCAAGAATATTTGAGCTACATCAACAGCTGTGTAAGGATGTGACAAGGCTAGAAAATGTGCATATTTGCTCAAACGATCCACCACTACTAGAACAACTTGCTTTCTTGAGGAAGGGGGAAGTCCTTCAATAAAGTCCATGCTTATGTTTTCCCAAATGCTGTTGGGAATTGGTAGAGGTTGTAAGAGGCCTGGGGATGCAGCTAAATCGGGTTTACACCTTTGACAAACATCACAAGCTCTTACATATTGTTGGATATCTTTATTCATGCCCTTCCAAAAGAATAGAGCCTTGATCCTTGCAGCTGTAGTATCTCTTCCTGAATGACCCCCTATAGGTGAATTGTGCAACCATTGCAGAATAATGTGCTTAATATTGGGATCATTGCCTACCACAAGCTTCCCTTTTCTCCTTAATTCACTTCTGATCCAAGAGAATTTGGGATGGGAATTCGGTTTCTGCCCCAAATCAGAAATGATGGATTTCACAGCATCATCAGTGGTCCAAGACTTTTTTATCATCTCTAACAGCCCCTCTTGAGCATTATCAAGCATCAATGGAAGTAATTCAGCTCCGGATTTTCTAGATAAAGCATCTGCTGCTATATTTTGAGACCCTTCCTTATAGTGTATTTCAAAGTCAAACCCCATGAGTTTGGACATCCAAACTTGTTGAAATGGGGTGTTAAGCCTTTGTTCAAGTATGAATTTGATGCTCTTTTGATCAGTCTTGATCACAAAAGGCCTGTGAGCTAGATAAGTTCCCCATTTCTGCACTGCATAAACAATAGCTAAGAGCTCCCTCTCATAGATAGACATAGCTTGCTGCCTGGGTCCTAAAGCCTTGCTTATATAAGCAATTGGGTGCTTGTCCTGCATCAAGACAGCACCTATACCAGTGCCAGAAGCATCAGCCTCTACTGTAAAAGTCTTAGAAAAATCTGGTAAAGCTAAGACCGGGGCTGAAGTAAGTGCTGATTTCAAAGTGTGAAAGGCAGCAGTAGAGGTAGGGGTCCATTGGAAACCTTCTTTGCGCAACATATCAGTCAAAGGCTTTGCTATTTTCCCAAAATCTTTCACAAACCTGCGGTAATAACCAGCAAGCCCAAGAAAACCTCTCAGCTGTTTAATGTTGACTGGTTTGGGCCAAGAAGCAACTGCTGAAATCTTTGCAGGGTCAGTGGATATTCCCTCTTGTGTAATAAAATGGCCAAGATACTCTACCTTGTGTGTAGCAAAACAACATTTCTCTTTCCTAAGACATAGCTTATTCTTTCTGAGTGTTTGAAATACCAATTCCAAGTGGATAACATGATCATGTACAGAAGGGCTATACACCAATATATCATCAAAGAATACAATGACAAATTTTCTCAAGAAAGCATGAAATATGTGATTCATCAAAGCTTGGAATGATGCAGGGGCATTTGATAACCCAAAAGGCATTACCAAGTATTCAAAATGGCCGGCATGAGTCTTGAAGGCTGTTTTGTATTCTTCCCCTGGTTCCATGCGCAATTGATGATATCCAGATTGTAAATCCAGCTTGGAATAGATGGTGGAACCCCCTAATTCATCCATCAAATCCTCAATTAAGGGAATTGGGAATTTATCTTTAATGGTTTGTTGGTTAAGCCTCCTATAATCCACACATAATCTCCATTTTCCACCTTTTTTTCTGACCAGCACCACTGGAGAAGCAAATGGACTATTGCTGTGTTGAATCCAGCCTTTCTCAAGCATTTCATTCACCAAATTATCCACAATATCTTTCTGGATCGTGGAATACCTATAGGGTCTCAAACTGAAAGGGTTGGTTCCTTCTTTCAATGGAATTTTATGGTCAAATCTTGGTCTAGGAGGTGGCAATTCGGTTGGATTCTCAAAGATATCTGCATAGGCTTCTAGAAGTGCAGTGATGTCTGGAGGTATTGGATCCTGTGATATATCAGGAATTAATGCAAAACAAGCATGCTCTGTTGTCGTTTCATACCCGGATTCCACACTAAGGAAACATAATTGAGCCCCTTGCTGTACTGTTTGATTGAAGTTTTTATTGCTAATAATCTTCAAACTCGATTGCTTAGCCCCTCTTAGCACAAACCTCTTGCCCTTGAATGTGAACTCCATCATCAGTTTGTTAAAATCCCATAAAATTGGACCCAAAGATTTGAGGAAAGGAATTCCTAAAATCAGATCATAGCACCCCAAGGAAAGCACTACAACATCTGCAGAAAATGTAGTTTGTTGCAGTTGGAATGTGAAGCCTTTGCAAATGTAAGGAGCTTGTATCTTACTCCCTCCCCCTGCTGTAACAGTCATGGGCTTAATTACTTCCAGCTTACATCCTAGCCTCTTTGCAACATCCAAGTCTAGGAAATTGTGTGTGCTACCACTATCCAGAAGAACCTGCAAGGATTTCCTGTTGTGAGAGCCACAAATTTTCATTGTTTGGTATGAAGGCAGCCCTGTCATGGCATGGAGAGACAACTGAACAGTGTCTAATTGAGGATTGTCCATGCTAATCACACTTGTTTCTTCATTAACTTCACTCTCATCATTGTTTGAATCCCCCTCATCTAATTCCATAACCATAAGCTGAGTTCTCCTATGCTTAAGGTGATGTCCAGGGGTGAAAACCTCATCACAAAACATACAAAGTCCTTTGGCCTTTCTCTCGGACATTTCAGCTGGTGAGTAAGTTCTGGGTGTTTTAGTGATTAATGGCTTCATGGGTTGAGATGAATTTGGGGTAGTGTTTGGGTTACTGTTAGGTTTGGGGTTGTTTGGGCTGCTGGGGTTCTGTTTAGTGTAGGGAGTGTTTGGTTTAGGGGAGAATCGGTTCATATTATTGGTAGAAAATTTGGAGGCTTCATGAAATTTAGCTAATCTACCAGCATGAGCAATATTGGGTGGATGAAACATGCGTACATGCATCTGTGTGGTATTCTCCAAACCAGCCAAAAATATACTCAAAGCTTGTTCAGGGAAAAGGGATACCTGGGTTAAAGCTAGTTCAAAAGCATCGATGTACTCTTGAACTCCCCCTGTTTGTTTCACCTGGATCAACGCTGCTAGTGGGTCTTCAAAAACTTCGCCAAATCGCTGCGTCACTTCCATTACATACTCTGTCCATGGCGGGTATATATCAAACTTGGATCGCATATAGTTCACATGCCATTGAAGCGCCACACCTTCGAGGTGAATCGACGCGAGACGCACCTTCGCATCTTCTGGGGTACCATCCAGAGCAAAGAACTGGTTGCATTTGTACAACCATTCTTTGAGCTTCTTCCCTTCGAACCGAGGGAAATCTACCTTCGAAATCCGAGTCGCATACGATCCCTGGTTGTTTCTCTGAAAGCGATGGTGTTCATTGTTGGAGGAGAATCCATTATCTGCGTATTGCTGAGCTTGAGCTCTCAGAATGCTTCGGATCTCTTCCATTCCGGCATTCATACTGAGATTCAGCTGCTCGAGCCTTGCACTTACTTCTTCGTGTCGATCATCAACTTTCTTCTCCAAATCGGCGATGGAGGTTTGGCTCGGTGAAGATGGGGCCATTGCAGCAAAGCACCAGGTCGATGCTTTGATACCAACTGTAACAGTTTTGGAAATTCAGAGAAATAATCTGAGAATTTCCTAAACTCAGAGCAGGGGTTTTCTGTGTAGAAGAAAGGAAACCCGGTGCAAAGAGCTTGATGAGATCAGAGAGAAATTGAGAGTAGAAAGAATGGAATAATCTGTTCATTCCCTTTCACACCATGTGTGTGGTCCTCAAATAGGAAGTTACAATGATTGCAATCTTCCCTCAAGCGCACTACTGTGCCAGCTCAGCTAAAACATAACAGAAAGCATAAAGCAACAGAAAAATTAAAGCTACTATGCTTCTAGAAGCATTTCATGAAATGGCAGAAAATAAACTATAGGATAAAAGTAAGACTAAGGTTACAATATGAAAATACTGTAACACTCAAGCGGCGAGAACGCGCCAATTCCGCTGGCCACCGCGACCCCAATCGTCGTTTCCGATGACCGAAAACGACAGCGCGTCGAGCAAATCGAAGAGAAAAAACCGGTAGACGATTCGCGGAAACTGTTCCAGCGTCTATGGACGGACGAAGACGAGATCGGACTCCTACAAGGGTTCCTGGAGTACACGACGGAGCGAGGAAGAGGATCCTCTCACCACAACGACACCGCTTTGTTCTACGACCAGATCAAGACGAAGCTGCAACTCGGTTTCAACAAGAACCAGCTCGTCGAGAAGCTTCGGAGGTTGAAGAAGAAGTACCGCAACGTTCTCAACAAGATTGCATCAGGCAAAGACTTCTCCTTCAAAACCCCTCACGATCAAGCCACCTTTGAAATCGCGCACAAGATCTGGAGCAACGCGGCTCCGATTGCCTTCGACGACGACGAAATCAACCCCAATCCCAACCATAACCCTAACCCTCATTCCGGTCACTCAATGCCGTTGAAGAATGAAGCAAATTCGGCGGAGAAGAGAACGACGCCGTCACGGAAGCGGTCGAAGTGCGAGTTGAATGGTGGAGATAATAATAATAATAATAATAATAATTATTATATTAGCAATAATAATGATAATAATAATTATAATTGTAATAATGATAATAATAATAATTATAACCTTAGCCGTAGCAGAATACAGGGTTTGATTGAAGAAACTGTAAAGAGTTGCTTGTCTCCATTGTTGAAGGAGATAGTGAGTAGTCCCTTTGGATCGAGAGGGTTTGCACCTTGGAGTTTGAACTTGAATTTGAATTTGGGGAGTGGGGAAGTGGTGGATGAGAAGTGGAGGAAGCAACAGATTTTGGAGCTGGAGGTGTACTACAAGCGTTTGGAGCTGGTGCAGGATGAGATCAAAGCTGCTCTGGACGAATTGCGATCAGCTGGAGTTGGAGGATGACACCAAAATTTAAGGATTTGCTTCTTAATTGATCCATCAATGGTTGTTTATAGCTTACCTAGACAGCTAGTGATTTACTAATTTTAATGAGTTTTTAGCTTTTGGTGATTGTATTCAACAGTTGTTTAATAAAATGTTCTAACTTTTTTTAATCTCCAGTAGATTTTTGTTTTTTTTTTGTTTTTTTTTTTAATTAACTTATAATTGTCTCATACATGTATAACAGAATGCATTTAATTGGTACAAGATGAAACAACTTGTATTTTTTCCTTTTATATGAATAAAAGTTTAGGTAAGTTTGGTTTAAGAGCTCACAAGGATCGGAGCAGGCCTCTCAGCTTAAAGAACGTTTACAGGGGTATTTATATATTACTCACCAACAATGTCCTCGTATTGACAACGAGGTTCAAACTCAAGTTTTTACAGGAAGAGGCATATTTTTACCTAACTAGACCAATATTCATTGGATCCAACTTGCGTTTTGATGTGTTACAAAGTGTGCAATTATGTGTTTTTGAACTTTGAAGTGTGGGACATTCTGACAAATAGAGAAGTTGCTTTATTGTTAGCATAAAATTACATGTAGTGGCTTTAGGTTATGTACTTTTTTGTATTTTGGTAGGACATGAGGGTGCGCAATGGCATTTTCTAATCTAGAGATTTTCCGGGATATTCATGTCATTTGAGTACAGCCATTTTTTAATCTTTGTTGAAACTTGAAAAACTATAAGACTACTCATTTTTTAGATGGTGAATTCTCTCAAACCTTGATTAAATTTTGGGTAAAAATTACTCTGCTTGGTTGAACCACTAATATATTGGCATCTAATTTAAAATTGACACATAAATGACACCTCAATATTATTTTTTTAATAAAATCTTTTAATCTTTTAATTTATTTATAAACTCAAAAGACCTATATGCCCCTTTGATCTCTTCCATTGTTGCACCACTTTCATCCCCTGGAACCATGGTAGCCAACCCAACCAAGCTACCCACCTCCTATCAAGAATTCGGCCACCCACCTCCGCCGCGGTCGCAGCCAGAGTCAGAACAAGCGACCCCCACTTTCATCGCGCCGCCGCGAGCCGCACATCCCTCCTCACGCCGCCGCGAGTCTGCTGCGAACTACCACAGCCAAACGAGCGACCCTCCGGAGCTCCGCCCTTCGCATGAACACGAAGCGCCGCTGCACCCCATACCGCCTTCGCCCATCACCGCGTCCAGCGTCGTCCGCCGTCAGAGTCCTCCACCGCAGCATCCCTTCACCAAGTTGCAGAGAGTTGCTACTTTAGGTTTAGTGTGTGTGTGAGTGAAGACCATTTGGGTTTGGACCATGATTCTAAAAAAAAAAAAAAATATTTGGGCCTAGTCTGATAAAATGATAACAAGCTAATGTGGTGTTGTATTATTATTGAATCAATTTCAATTTATATTTGAATCAATTTCAATTTATATTTTATTATTGTTTCAATTAGTAAATTTTCTCAATTTGATTCATGCATACTATTTTATTTTATTATTATTTAATAGAGTTATCTCAATATTTCCCATGATTTTACTTTTATTTTAAAAAGTAAATTTACACTAAATTTATTTTTAATTATTTTATATCTATTTTAATTAGTGAGATTTTATAATCAATTTATTTAATTATTTCACTAGTGTTATGTTATTTTTATTTTATTATTTTTTTAAATAATGTTTTCTCATTAAATTTTATTTTTATTTTCAATAGTGACTTTTTTACTTGTTTATATCTTTGTCGTTATTTTTAGTATTATTTTAAACAATAAATAATCTCGGTTGACTTAACTTTATTTTCTTTTTATGTTATTTGTAGTTTGATAATAAGATATACCTGAATAATAGCCAAATGAATGGTGAATAATGAAAGGAAGTGATGGAACCGTGAATTTGAGTGGACAAAAGAATAGTGAAATATGAGTGAAAACGAAATTTAAAAATATTTTTAAATTATTTGATTTGAAAATGAATTTTATTTATTTTTAAAAGTGGGAATGTTTATAATTTTTCTTTTATAGTTTTCAGTTTAAGAGAGAAAAAAACTAAAAAAAAAAAAAACTAAAACAACACCACATTAGCTTATTATCAGACTAAGCCCAGATAATTTTTTTTGGAGAAATATGGCCCAAACCCGTATGGTCTTCACTCTAAACCTAAAGTAGCAACTTTCTGTAACTTGGTGAAGTGCTGCTGCGGTGGAGGACTCTGACGGTGGCTGGACGGCGGACGGCGGACGGCAAACGGTGTTGGATGCGGTGATGGGCGGAGACGGTATGGGGTGCAGTGGCGCTTCGTGTTCCTGCGATGGGCGAAGCTCCGGAGGGTCGCCCGTTTGGCTGCGGTGGTTCGCAGCGGACCAGCAGCAGTGCGCGGCGGTGCGAGAAGGGATGTGCGGCGCATGGCAGCGCGATGAAAGTGGGGGTCGCTTGTTCTGACTCTGGCTGCGACCGCGGCGGAGGTGGGTGGCCGGATTCTTAACAGGAGGTGGGAAGGTTGGTTGGGTTGGCTGCCATGGTTCCAGACTTCCAGGGGATGAAAGTGGTGCCATAATTGAAGGGATGAAAGGGGCATACTGGTATTTTGAGTCTATAAATCATAACTTTATAACGTCTCAATGTTTGCTTGCTACTGTTTGCTGAGATGGCAGGCTAACCGTGAATTAGGGAGAGTATATCATTTTTAAATTGCTTATTTGGTTCTTATTTTTTTTATTTATTAAATTAAATTAAATTAAATAATTTTATGATGGTTCCTTACACTGTAAGCCAAGCATTAATGAGATCAGTCAGTGACAACGTGGTTGGTGGTTATAGGGTAGGAACTGATGGGTTCTCCACTTTTTGGGTCTCTGCCTATACGTGTTTGACTATTCTTTCATTTTTTTCTTCTTTTTCTTGCATTCTTGTCTTTCGAAGCTTCAGCTACTCTTGCAGTAAGAATTTTTTTCTCTCTAGTTAAAATTTTATTGTCTCTTCTCCCTTCTCTCTTCTCTATTTTATGCAACTCTGTCTTCCCGTTTCTCTTTTCACTCTCAAAACTTTTTTGTTCATTTGATTTAGTTTTTATTGTGGGTGGCAGGACAATGGTGGTTTGGATCTGGGGCTTTTTTTTGGGGTCCGGTGGTGGTGCGTTTTTGCAGGCTCGCAACCGTTGTCGATCGGCCATGGTGGCGGCAGTCTGGGATTTAAGGCAAGGGTTCCGCAAGGATTTAAGGCTACAAATGATGAAGCCAAAAGCATGTATGTTTACCTTTTCATGGTTTACCCTTTTGGACTTTAAATAAGCCTAACCAAGCCTTTTATTACTTTCCTAGAGAACCAACAAGTTTATGGATGCTACAACATTCTCTCATCAAATTCTCACTTTTTCCATCCAATTTTTTCCATCTTCTAAAAAAAAAAATCTCTATTTCTCTTTTGAAGCATCGACTAAGAGGTACACTCTTCTTAATGCATGATCAAATTATAACTACTTATTCATTAATATGCCTGGAATCTTTGATTAGTACTAAGGTTATATTGTATGATTTAACTTATGGATCTTTAATTATCTTTGATTGTGTTTTATGGTTCCCATCTTTGATTTGTATTATTAAAATATGTTTATGTTGTCATGGTATAATGAATGATAAGATGTTGCAAGGTTATTTTTTTCCTAGCACACCACATGTTTGATAAATGTCCTCAGTAGTTAGCAAACCACATGGTATAGAGACAAGAGTGCATATGTGTGGTATGACAAGAGTGCATATGTGTGGTATAATGATACTATCTTTGTGTTGTATTATTAAAATGTGTTTATGTTGTCATGGTATAATGATTGATAAGGTTTTGCAAGGTTTTTTTTTTTTTCCAGCACACCACGTGTTTGATAAATGTCCTTAGTGGTTAGCAGACCACATGGTATAGAGACAAGAGTGTACATGTGTAGGGAAATTTTATTGTGATGATTGACGAGATGCTTTTGTCTAGGGTAAAATGAGATTTGTGATGCTGTGGCAGCAAGAACAGGGGTGAACCTATTTGATGATAGTGGAAAAGTTATCACATAAAGAAGTCTATGATTAGGCGGCTGATAATATGATTTAATATTCTGGAGACTTCGGTAGTGGTGTGAGAAGGACAATAAGTGGTAATAAGTCTATATTGAGGCAACTTTCAATTACAATTACAAATGAGTTCAATTTGATATCATCTTTTTTTTTTTTTTTTTAAAGTAGTATGATTTAATGAGGGCATTTACTTCTTATTCTCAATATGATTAACTTGTGGTAAAGTCGTTTGATGCAAGGGCATATTAGTTTTGTTGTCTCTCTTTGTATGAATTATATATACACTTTTTTTTTTCTCCTTTTTCACTTTAGAACAAGACTCAGTCTCATGAGGTGGAGTGCAAATTGGAAAAGTGCTACTATTCTTTGTGAATAGGCTGGTCTGATATTCAGATGCTTGTGCAAATAATTTAGTGGCAAGTCTATCAAAATGAAATTTTAGAGAAAAAAGAAGCATGTGAGTGAATATGCTTAACTCTTATTCTGCTATAGCTAATGGGTTTAGAGTTGCCAAGGACTATGAGAAAGCCAAAACAGCATATGAAAAAGTTTCAAAAGGACAAGAGATGCTTTCTTCATATCCTTATTCTATTTTATTATAATCTTGCTTTTCATCTTATCCAATTAAAGAAAATAAATGGTCATGTTCTTCTACAATGTTATTATATTCACCATATTCACAATTCAAGTTAATCTAAAAACGATGATTGTTGTTATAAGATATAATATCACACCTAAGCGTGACATTTCTGAAAGTAAATTTGTTTAATTTTACTTCCTTTAACTGAGTGGTGGTGTTAATTGAGTTGAATGTGGTTTTGTGGCTGGTAAAATCTCTAGGCCTGTAACTAATCTACCAACATATTGCACATTCATGTTTGACATTGCAATTATTTACAATTTAGTTTTTTCTACCTGTATCCTGCATGAATTTGTTGATGTTTGGGGGCTATAGCTAATATCGTCTGCATCTCACTTATTTGAATGCATGTTTGATATATATTTTTCGTAAATTGTTACAGGTGATAGGGAGGTAGTAGTGGTTTTGAGTCTTTTGACACTGTTGTAGTGACAGTTGGCGGTGTATCTGGATTTAGGTTTGGTGTGGATCCAAACTTGGATGCTTAATTAGATCTTGCTCTAAGTGTTTAAATAGAAGAAGAGAAGGACAAACATGATGGAGAAACAAAAAAAGACTAAAGTAAAAGGAAAAAAACACACCAAGATTGAGAACTTCAAGAATGCTTCTGAACTGAAGCCAATAAATATATGTTTGAAAGGAGGGGAGACGAATTATGATCCATTTTCAAGGCGATGGACAAGATCAAGGAACTACCATGTTTCAAAACCTGTTGATAAGGTTGCAACTGGAAATAATAGTACTAATGGCGTAGTTGTTGATGAAGGCAGCAACAGAAATGGAATATCGGTCACTGCGAAGGCTTCCATGGTGGCATAGAAAATCAGATATTGGGCTAAAATATTAATTCAAAATATTTCTCCTGTTGAGATCACTGTAGTTTAAAGGAGCTTTCATCTGTTTCAAGATTAATTTCCTTAGTACCCTTTGTGTACCAAGTATTTTATGGTCTTTTTTGTGCTTTTTTAGTTTTCTGATTTTCTGGTCTAGGAATGTTTTCTTGAGATTTTGGTTGTTGTCCTGGCAATAGTACCTACCTCATTGTATTGAACTATTTATGATAAACAGGTACCAGGTATAATTCATATCAAAATAATGGTCAATTGCATATATAATGGCAGCTGAAACAATAATGTTACTGAAGAACCAAAAGTAGAGAAATATATCGGAATTGAAATATATCCTTTTGGTGGGTGATATTACCATTAAAAACATAAACTTTTATTTGCTTCGTGAATCTCACTCATGCTTCCACCAAATGGTTTTCCGTGAAGTGGGTGAATACATTTTTTTTTGTCTCCCTCCCTTTGGTTATTGTGAGATTTTATACAAAAGAATGTGCTTATTTGTAAAAGGCATTTATTTCCCTAAAATACATAAAAGGCATCAAATTTGGTTTCTCATTATGGTTGAATTGAAATATCTCTTCCTAATGTTATATGGTTCATCATCCTGATATTTCATATAATTTGATTACATATCCTTATCAATGTCAATATTATAAATAATTTTTTTTTTTTACACAAAGTTTAGGTGAGTTGGGTTCCGGGGGCTCATCAGGGCCAGGACAGGCTTCACGGCTCAAAGAGCGCTTACAGATTACCCACCAACGAGGTCCTCACATCGGCAGTGGTATTCAAACTCATGATCTTGTGCGTTATGTGCCTTATCAATACCAACTCGACTAACCTTCGTTGGCTATAAATAAATTATTAGTTATTAGTAATTATTGGTTATCAGTTATCAATATCATATTGATAATTATACACAATAGGCTTTTATTGATATTTATAATTAATAATTAATGATTTATAAGCGAAGAATTGAATGATTGGATTTTTAATTATAGATTCGTAAATCCTATCAATTTTGGTACAAAAAAATAATTTGATGATTGATAGATTCATTTTTTTTTTTTTACAATGATAAATTATTAATTGATATTTGTTGATATTTTTTTTTATTAATCATTTTTCCCCATGATTTCTCTCACTATTAAGATTACTTATAATTCTTTTGGCCTACTCCTTTCATGCTTCATAGGCATATCTACAGATATACCACCATCCAAGAGTGAACTTGGGTCTTCTCTAGCTCATGTACTCTATTGATGCGTACACTAACTGTGTTGGTGACAATGACAATAGATATGTAGCATGACAATTCTGAAGGTTTCAAAATTCAATTGTTATGAGTACCATGGCAATGTCAAGGTCAGTTGATACCATGGCATGAAGTTGCTAATGAGTTAAATTTTTAAAATTTTACAACAATTCTTTGTAGGTGAAAAGGGCCCATAACTATTACATGGAAGTGGTGATGGATATATTTTGTTTGGGCCATTTTAAGTGACTTATTTTAAATTAGAATAGTTCATTGGTTTAAGTGATTTATGCTAAATAAATTAATATTTATCTCTCTATAAAAAAAAATGTAAACTAATATTATTTATAAAAACAATTTGTTGAAAACCTTTAAAAAATACTGACCCGTGCGTTCAGCACGGGTTAACTACCCTAGTAAATTAAAAGATTAAAAGTTTTTATTAAAAAAATAATATTGAGGTGTCACTTATGTGTCAATTTTAAATTAGATGCCAACATATTAGTGGTCCAACCAAACATGGTAATTTTTACCCAAAAATTATGGAAAGTCTGGGAGAATTCACCTTTTTAGATTTATTCAATGATTAATTACAACTTTCAACGATCTCCAGTGTTTCGTTTCTGAATACACGTAATCACGCTGTTTCAATTTCCAAATATAATAATGACAGTGCCAATCACGTGCAGAAAAGAATTCTAGAAGAACAATCTTGAGTAAAATATTGAGATCATGTGTTGCAACTTGCAAGTCGAAAGCAAAGGGTTGTCATAGAGAGGGCTTTTGGGGCCAAACAGAAAGCAACGCTTATAAAATTACCAGAGGCGTTTAAATTTAAAATCAAATAGAATAAATTTAACTAAATTGTACTTTGATTTGATTTTTATACTGTATGGTTCAATTGAAGATGATTCCAAGGTAAACCGAATCATATGGTAATTTATCATCTTAACATATTCTATACAAAATACAGATGCTGGGCACGACAATCCCAGACAAATACCCAACATTAACAGGCGAATAAGTAAATTCTATTTTACATCAGGTATGGTACAGGTTAAGCAAACCAACGGAGTCCTAGGAGTTTTACATATACAAATACAACACACAACCCGAGTTTCATCCCACGGAACCTAAAGAGCACTTGCACTGATTCCTAGCCTGCAAATTTTGCTTACAGCATTGCAAGTTGAGATTGTCTGCGCATTGGCCTGTGCCAGTTCCATGTGTTTCTTTAAAACTTAAAATGCAAAAAAAATTCCAACCATCTTATAGCTCTTGCACCTCTCCAAAGCATTGCAAGTTGATGTTCTGCATCAGCCTGTACCAATTCTATTTGTTTAAAACTTGAAATGCAAGAAAATTTGCAACCATCTTAAAGCTCTTGCACCTTTCCAAAGCCCAGAACAACTATCGATGAGAAGCCAGCGGCACCTTCACTGCAGACAAGTGTCAGAGAAAACTTTGAACAGCCTCGTTCAGCCAATTGCTTTAGGGTATCAATTTGCAATCATATTAATGCACCCTGATACTCGACTATTGGACATCTGAACTAGGATGACCATAAATATAGAGCATAGCTCCAATTCAAGGAACGGGCAGATAGAAGCAAGAGCCCTCAAACACAAGGCAAATATAATCCAAAACAACCGTTATTGATTCCTATGTTCTGGCATATCTTGGGGCTGATGTGTTTTAACTTGGTAAACCTTCGTCTGCTTATCATAAGCTGCCGCCCTGGATGCAGCTTCTTGATGCCTAGTATACATTCCTTTCATAGGGGCTGCTTTAGTCATCCCATTTGGAGGTGGTATTGGAGGACCCACGTTCTGTACAAGTTGGCGTTGTGGATTGGTTGTTGATCTGGAATTTGGCAGCCGCGATGGCCTAGTTCTCACTCCTTCCATTGTTAAAGAAGAAAACCCAATCTTCACATTGTGGAACTGTTCTTGATGCTGCGACCTATCCTGTATCCTAAAATTTTGTCTGTCATTCTGTCCACCATTAGACGAGCTTGGATATCTAGGTCTGTTCATTACGCCCTGCTGATTATATTGTCCATAATAACAATTTGTGTTTTTGCCATAATATTTTCCATATCCAGAGGGTTCCGGTGATCCGAGCCTCTTCATTATATGATGGCTGCCCAGAGGTTGCTCCAACAATCCATGGGATGTACTATTGAGTTTAATGTTAAGGGTGTTCTTGACAAGTCGATGAGCTGCTTCTCCCAATTGACAGCCAACTATTGCTCCAGGTACTTGTGGCCTGTCAGGATGTGTCCCATAAACAAAAGTAAGGCAAGAAGTCTTTCAAAGTATCTTGTCTTGTCACCCACAGAATAAAGACCAGATTTCATACATAGTGAAATTCACATGCTTAATTAGAAGCTATTGAGAATTTTTTAACCTCAACATTGATTTTCCTAGATGAAATACTGATGATTACCTCTCACAAATTTGTCTACATATGGCAATAAGTAAAAACAGTACCATTATCATATGGAACATTAAACTTATTATCGGTTATGGCATAGTCGTAATATAGCCTGATTGAATCCCAGCCAGCAAGAACATAAAAATTATGCTACAGCAACCTGACAACCTCATAGGAACAGATTCTCACCTTTCTCTGCTTTGCTGTCGCCGACCAACATTGTCCTCATGCCATAGCACAGGAGAAGGTTTAATATCAATGGCTTCTAATATCTGCAAATAAAACCAATATCAAAGTAAATGTGCTCTGTAAAATTGATCCAAGAAGGAAACAGTAGATATCAACATCTCAATTATATATAGACAATTCCATACATGCCAACTATCTGAGCCAGTTATTGAAGCAAGAATCTGGTTCTACATGTAAATCAAATAAATAACAGTTCATGGAGCTCCATCCACTGGATGAACCAAGTTAACATTTTAAGTCATGCTAAGAGCAATCAATCAAAGTATACGAACCTTTTTGGGCATTACTACACCATTAGGAGGTTTTGGATTATGTCCATGTTTACGAGGATTGAGATATATAATATTTCTGAAATTCAGGAACAATCAACATGAGTTCTCTAATAAAGATTTTAAAATATTAGGCAGGTTAGAGGACACAACTTACAAGACTTGGTTACACTCAATATCTTGCCATCCATTGACTGGGGAAGGTACAACAATGCTGAAAACATTGCTTTCACATAACCAAAGATATCCATTCATCCCACCACTGCTAATAAAGATAACAAAACAAGCATATGAACCTATTAAATAGTTACCAGGAATTCATGAACATGACCATTGACATATTCACCAACCTAGCATTTAAGTCAATTGGCCAAACACATCTTTCATGTTGGGGCGATTGACTACATACTTGGTTATACAATAAGATTTGTGAAGCCAAATCATGTGCACGGCTGACAAAAAGTGAATCAAGCATCACACTATTCCGAAGCTGTTCTTCCTCCTGCATATAACAAAAGTGAAACTGAGCACTAAAAACACAACTAAGAATAAGCTGGTTTCATGAATTCTTTTGCCGTAAAACATGGAAAACTCAGGTAACTCAAAAGTTATCTACCCATTTGGAAACATCTATTGAAGAGTAAACAAAATCTTCAGTATAAATCCTTCAAGCAATTGGGTAGAAAACATAAGGAGATATGCTTTAACAATTAACAGATATATCCATTTAAAGACAATGACAACAACAGAGGATTAACACTTTACAGATATCAATTTAAAGATGGCTACAGCCAATCAACATTCAGCAATTCCTACTTCCGGAGTTGCAAATGCATTTCCTCCTGCCAGGCAGCAAGGCATGCCTTAATGCAACTCTGATCATATTTCAAGAGCACTTGTAAATTAAATAAATAATCTCCGGAGAGAAATAACTCTGGTAATTTGCATTATCAATTTCTGCATAATCCTAAACATCATTAAACTTTTCCTAGTGGGTACAAGTACAAGAAGGCCTGCCAGGTTTAATTTTATGGTTTATTCTTTAATGCAATTTGAAGGCCAGCATTTTGGATCACTAATATAGTATTGTCAGTCATAAATACTGTAAAACACCCCCCACAAACACAAACACCCAAAAGGAAGAAAGAAAAAAAATTCGGACCGTTAATGTGTTTTCAAGCTTCCTTGTGGCAGCAAGCAACTTCTTCTCATCAATGAATGGCAACTTGGCAACACCCTGAAAAGCACTCCGGCAGTAATTAAATAAATCAACCTTAACTCCGACACTTGATTCTAAAGCATTCCTAAAGAACAATAAATAAATAAATTACCTGCCATGCAAATCGTTTGCCATTCATATCAATCTCAAAATCTGTCAAAAAGTTAAATGAAATATCAGAACAAGAAAAATGTGTCAGATATAGCATAACAAATAATTAACAGACAAGTGATCTCACCAGCAGGATAGAAGTGAAAAATAGGTGATGAAGGATCAGTCATCAAATCCCTATATTTTATAGGCAAAGCACTTGAACTGCAACAAGAAAATAGTAAATATCAGCACAGGAAGCATGGTAGCAAAGATCTAAGGGCAGGATAGGGGAAGAAACCTTGAAGCAGGTAGGGTCCCCATGAGCTGATCAAATGGTTTAAATGGCTCTCCCGGGGGAAAAGTTATATCCAGATAGGTTAGATCTTTAAGATCAGAAGCAAAAGGAGCATAATGGTATGGATAGTACCTAAAAAATAATTTAAAATCATTAATGAGAAGATTAAACAATAGTCATGGGTGACAATTCAACTAAAATGAAGGGCACTCCTAGCAATTCACATCAATCATACTAAAGCAACTCAGATATCAAACCCTATACCCTAGTCATCAAGGCATCCAGTCTAAGAACAGACAACAAGCTCCATAAAAGCAAAGCACAATGAAGCCCAAACTGTTTCTCACAAAGAGTTTAAACCAAAACTTGTGACTAACAGTATATCTTCCATGTAAATCTGCCACCTTAGCAAGTCAATAACAAAACCAAAAAACAGAAGCAGGAAATGATAAACAAATATAATCTATAACTAATAACTAAAAGAGTACCACTAACCATTTCCATGAGCAGACACCCTGGTAGTAATACCGGCAAACCCAACAAAGGCCTTCCACATACTTCAAGACCTACAAGGACATTAGGACAACTAAGAAAGTAAGCTGTCTTCTAATGTAATATGTATTTTGCCAATAGCCAGAAATTAATGACGTTGAGTAGGATAATTGTCACTAGAAAACAAATTTTAATATCAACAAAGCCATCTAACAATATTAAGAATTTGCATGATGCTTACTTTCAATGTAACTTTGGACTTTGTGAAATTTTTGTCTTATTAAAATCTATTCATTCGTGTAAGATTGAATTTGATTTAGACCAGTATCAACAGATCTTAACCCATATGACAACAACATATTGTTGGAGTGCATGAGCACACTCCCTCTCCTCCTTTGGAACACAGGCAGAGGGGTAAGATTTCAAAAGCTAAAGCCCCACTAACAGCTTGTATCACTGTCAAACAAAATGGGCCGAAATCTCGTAACTTGTAACTTTCCATTTTAAGTCAGATAATCAGAATGCATATAAAAGGAAACTATTGGCATTTATTTAATATAATACATGAGAAAATACTAAATGAAAATAAATGTATGCATGTATGTATGTATGTATGTATGTATGTATGTATGTATGTATGTATATGATATGAATATATAAGCACATATAATATACATATACATATATATACATATGTGTAAGATTAGAATATATAAGCACATAATCTGATCCAAGACCCGCAAGTCTTTAGTCAGAAAAATTGATAGAACTTACTATATCTTTCTTAATTTTGTCAATCTCCTCATGATTTGATAGACCAAATTTTTCAGCATAATACCTTTCCTTGTAGCCAGGCTCCCCTAACTTAACCTGAGACAATAACAAACGCTTGGTTCATCATGTATATTTTATCAAGATTTCTAGATTGCTCAAGTTATTGGATTTCATGTAGTCCAGCATTGGCCTAGCCTTGCAGTCACAGACATGCTACCCTTAGTGCATGTTTGGGAACTCCACTAAAATTACATTAAGAGTCCAGAAAAGCAAATCCGGTCGAGTTCCCAAACATGCAGTAGAAAGTCAACAACATGAATACAAAATTTAACCAAGCATAATGCAGAAAATACTCTGGCAATACATCTTAATATTGAACCTTATCCACAACTGAGGCTCGTGGCTCTTCAGACATTTCTCCTCTTGCCCTAGCTTTCATCCCTTCGTTATTTTCCATAGCCTGTAAATACAATCACAAGCATTACATATCAGGAAGTAGCCTATAAAACCATATTAAGGAACATATAGTTCATGCACATCAGTTCGTGAGGTTAATTAGAATGAAAAATACCTGCTGAATCTGAACTCGTTTCTGAAAGATTTGATCTTCATTAACAGCGACAGACTGGATAAAATGTTCCACTCTATCTAAGAAAACCTGGGAGTCATAAAGATATTTTACATTGCAACAATCATTAAAAAAAAAAAAAAGGAATTCAAGAGTGATGATTCAAGAAATATATCCAAAGCACAAAACAAGCAACTTAACAGATAATTGCTGAAGAAGGCTGTGTCATGTACAAGAACACATCACGACCATACAACATATGAACAAACATGATGATGAACACAACTTAGTTGGAATACAAAATAGAGACTTACCTCACCCGCATCAGTCAGATAACCACCTATGGAAGTAAATTCCTTTCTATATATATGCATCAATAAATTTATAGCCCCCTGAAATAGTAGAAAGTTTATTAAAGAGAACAAAATTGACAACTAGGTAGAAAGACAAATATGCAATGGGATAAAAGGGCATAACTAAGCATGTTAACATGCCACATCCCAAACATAGTAACAACAAGCAGATGACAATGCCATATTTAGTTTCATGCTACAGGTCACTGTAACACAATGCCTGCCAGATGCTTACCTCCCTGATCTCTAATGTTGGCATATGCGGAAGAAAGTCATTGCCAACAAAGAAGCATAGAAACACAAAATCATCCACTACTCGCTCAAAGTCAATCTCAAAAGGAGGGTTGGGAATCTCCAATTCATATTGCAAATATTCACGCAGCACCCAGATGTTAAGAAACTGTGAATACTATGAATTAGTTTAAAATTAAAATAAAACAGAAGAAAAATAAACATTCAGATCAACATGCTGGAGTCCAATCCTCCAACCTGATATTTCTTCTTGTGAATTGGGGTATCATCAACAGGATTCCCATCCTTGGCTTTAGTGACTGGTTTACCATGACAATCAGCTGCAAGATGGCCAACTTGGCCACACAGAAAACACTTCTGTTGTCCGGGTAAAGTAATTTCCTGTTTAGCGAGTAATTAAACATTGAGACCATCCTTTTGTATCAATGAGCTAATATAATCAGGAAAATTCACACAGGAAACTAACCTCCCTCAATATCGAGAAGTGAACCTCATGCGTAGCTAAGGCGAGCATAATCAAGTCAGCATCCTGATTTGAAGATCATAGCGTACCAAGCAAAAACCGAGGAAAGGATAAACACCCCAAAAACTGATAGCAAGAAAATCCAAAATTTGACGAAAACTCACCAGCCCATACAAACAGTGTTGAGTATTTGGATTGGAACCAGGAAGGTTGCGTTGTAACCGGATATACTCCATTATTTTATGTTCTCCCTCACCAGGCGCATTTGAATCAGAAAATATAACCTTCAAATAATCACCCAACGCAGCCCCATAAATAAATATAAATAGACAAAGTATCCTTAAAGCCAGATGTATAAGGGAAAACAAAATAGACAGTATTACTCCACAAGAAAGGAATCATCCAGGATCAAGCAGCACAAAGGATATAATAGGATTAGGTCAACCACACCTTTGTATTCTTCCATCCAGGATTGTGGTTCAATCTAGTCTGTATATAATACTGAAGAGCCACTGACAGCGCTGCCATAAATTGAGTGCCAGGGGTAATGACATTTGAATCAGAAGTCTCAGGCTTGTCTTTAGAAGACAAAAGTTGTCCCTCACCCTCAAATTCTTTCCTCAGTCTTTCCTCTTCAGCTTCCTACAATGTCACACAGAAGCATAGGAGCTCAAAAAATAAATAAAAAAACCAGGAGATTCTTGTAAAGATGAGCATATTGATATCCTTACAGCATCAGCTGCATCTTTTGCCGCACGGAAGCGCCGAGAACGTTGCTGATTCATTTTGGCTCTTGGTGCAACACCATCTACAAATTTAAAGGAAATGAGGAAAAGGTTGAAAGGGCATGGATACTACACATTAAAAGAAATAGATGAAAAGAGAAAGTGGTTAGAAGTAAATATATAAGGGAACTATCACTCTGAAACTTCCATGAATTAGAACTAAGATTCTTAGCATTACAAACAGAAAGATTGTAGCCTTCCAAAAATTGGATATATGTAAGTTTCAATTTGCCATATTGGCTTTTCTGTTTTATAAAAACTTGTTTCAGTCTTTTACGAACATATTTGCCCTAAATTTTGAATGTTCAAACCATATAGGGATGGGTCCAATTACTGTACAACAACAGCAGCAACAATCAAAGTCTTTTCCCACTAGGTGAGTCGGCTATATGGATCAAACAATGGCAATGCATTCTATCAAAAACCAAATATGCTGATAGGCCATTTAGGTCAAAATCCTTTCTAACGGTTTCACCTAGAGTTTTTCTTAGTTTTTCTCTCCATCTAATTATGGGACTATCCTCCATCTAATCAACTCTCCTAACCGAGGCTTATATTGGTCTTCTTCTCAAATTCCTAAAGCATCTTAGGCACAATTCTACCATCTTTTCCTCAATAGTTGCCACTGCTGTACTTTCCCTATAATACATTTATTCTTGATCTTATCTTTTCTTGTATGTCGGTATGTCCACTCAACAAATGCAACATTCTCATCTCTGCCACACTTATCTTCTGCTCCTGTTGGCACCTTATTGCCTAGCATTAAGCATCATAAAGCATCCCTGGTCTTATAGTTGTGCGGTAGACTTTTTCTTTTAGCTTAATAGGTACCTTCCTATCACTAATAACACTTGAAGCATTCCTCCATTTCATCCACCCAGCTTGAATCCTATGATTTACATTTCCCTCTACTTCTCCATCACTCTGTATGATAAATCCAAGGTACCTAAATTGTGTGACTTGTGGGGGTTCAGTTTATTACCTTTTCTTATGGGTACTTTTATACTTAGCCTTATCACATGAAGGCAAATAATTCATGTGTGTGTGTAGAGATAGAGAGAATGAACTTATGTGAAATTGTGAATAACAGTAGTCTAAAAATTCGTACGTTTGAAAGAACATTTTTTATCCAGTTTGAATCATATGGGAAAAGTATGAAAGCTACAGTTTTTAATAGTGAAGTGTTTTGCAGATGGTTTTAACAGTTATATAATATTAATTTAGGTCTATTATCTTTGGATGTGATAGGAAGTAAGGGTGCTTAATTAAGATAAAAAATTCAAATCTATGACACTGATTTAGTACTCAAAATAATATTGAAATGATAAGTGCATTGGAATGTGTTTGCATTTTTAATTACTTTTCTGTGCTTCACATTTTCCTTCATTCTTTTGGCAGGTGTTTAATGAGATAAGTTGCCGAGAGATAGAAAAGATAAACATATTCAGAGGCATTCTTGATGGCTGGATATTTTTTGTGATACTTTTCACAACAGTTGCAATTCAAGTAATCATAGTGCAGTTCCTGGGAATTTTTGCCAGCACAGTGCCTCTAAACGGGAACTCCGGTTACTCAGTGTCTTAATTGGTGCCACTAGCATGCTAGTTGCTGCCATCCTGAAGTGCATCCCAGTTAAAGAGGTATGAGTATTTACCATGAGGGTTATGAGGCACTGCCTACAGGTCCCTAGCGTTTGAAATGAAATAAAATCAAATGTGGGTGTGTTTCTGTATTGTAAGGTAAAATGAAATAAAATAAATTATTTTATTTGTAAATTAAATGTCACTAAATTTTGTGTTTGAAATGTTAAAAAATAAGAAATAAGAAATGATTTTATTACTATATATTTTGTTTCTTTTGTTTTATAAATTTTATTAAATTTTGATAGAACGTATTAAGATTTGATTTGAGATAAATAGACAATTTATCCTTAGTAGCTATCTTTAACTATCTCATAATAATAAAAATGTAAGATAATAACATCAAATCAATCTTCATGATATTAACATTCCAAGATCTAATCACGGTTAGTTGTTGTGAAAGTGGATTGCACCCCTAGGTAAACTTTATTTGCAATGTCAGAATTATGCTATATGTAGTTTGGGGGATTTCTAATTAAAGACTATTATTATGTGTGTTGCGAAAATTATCATATCTACTATCAAACAATGCACAAGCTACTCACAATCCATTTTAATTTCTAATCATATATTTTATCCTTTGCAAACGCCTACATCCCGTGCAGTGCACGGGCAGAACTCTAGTACAATGAAAAGAAATAATAATAAAAAAAAAAACGTTGTGTGAAAACTGAGTTTCTGGTTGTTAATGGGCTTCTTTAACGTGATTTATTGGCTGACACACAGCTCTAAAATCCCTAGGGCATATAACTTAAGGTATTGTTTGGTTGGGAGGGGAATGGAAGGG
This sequence comes from Echinosophora koreensis, assembly GCA_035048595.1. Classification (NCBI taxonomy): domain Eukaryota; kingdom Viridiplantae; phylum Streptophyta; class Magnoliopsida; order Fabales; family Fabaceae; genus Echinosophora; species Echinosophora koreensis. Next base: position 22,117,459 of record JAPCYP010000001.1, read on the forward strand.
GGGGGAGGGGAGGGGAGGCGAGGGAATATTTTAAATCTTTTGTGTTTCGTTCAAATTTTAGGAGGGAGGGGAGGGGAGGGGAATATTTTAAATCTTTTGTGTTTCGTTCAAATTTTAGGAGGGGAGGGGAGGGATTTTAAAACATTTCATATGTATTGACTAAAATATCTCCATTTTTCTATTTTTAAATAAATAATTATAAGGTTTAAAAGTAAAGTTGTTTTAAAATCCCTCCCCTCCGCTCCTGAACCAAACATGAAAGGTGCTATTCCCCTCCCCTCCCCTCCCCTCCACTCCAATGAACCAAACACACCCAAAAGAGCAGACTAGATATGTCAGACATCAGAAACCTAACACTTCCACAAAAAGTAATGGTAGTAGTACGTTACAAAGCAGAGAAAATAAGAAAAAACATCATAAGCGTACCAATAGCAAGATAGAGAAGCTTCCTAGGACGAACCAACGAAAAGAGGTGGTCAATGTAATCAAATATTGATTTGAATACATCATCATATGTAGCAGGTGCTGGCTGCATTTAAAACATTTATTAATCAGAAACAGTTTGTAGAATTGCAATGTAAGTTTACCAAAATTACTTCGTAACTCGGAAACACCACTTAAATCACACTTATGAAGTTTATCAATTCACTATAGAATGGCATTAAATTCATAAATTTGCACTGAAACTTCAAAGAACAAGTTGAAACAGAAATTTCAGAATTTCTTATTCCATTCAGGATCATCAGGGGGAAATGCTCAGTTTCTTAACATAGTGAAATTAGGTAAAGTATAAGTGAAGGAGCGAAGAAGGAACCTTGTTATCAGGGTGAAAACAAGGGTGAATGATAGCGTTCATGTCCAAGTACAAGTTGTCGTACTCCATGCCGTTGGGATTAGGTTTAGACACATCAATCGGCAGCGAAACGCCGTCCTCGCCGGCGGAGGGCTGTTCCTCCACCACGTCGACGATCGAGAGCGGGTACCGGTCTGCGAGCCACCGGTAAAACGCTGGCACTCCCATGGTTCCGGCCCGGTTCGGTCCGGTTCGAAAACGATGAAAGAGAGAGAGAAAAACGAGGGAAGAGAGTTGATACTTGTCAGATCTGCGCCGCCGTTTAGATGTAGGGAACGACTCCTTGATGGGACGATAATACCCTTCTAGTGAATTTGGCGCTACCACCCTTCACCAACTCACGACGATGTTAGGCGTGTTTGTCACGAGTGTTTTAATTTCTTATTTTCAGAATTTTCAGAAATAATTATAAAACTGTGATTATTTTTATTCTGTTTTTTATTTTCGAAAATTTATACAGATTTTTGTATTCTTTTTTAGTTTGTTAATAAAATTTTTGATGTATAGCAAATGATGGACAATTTTTGAGGTGCCAACAGGGACGGACCTAAGAATTTTATGATGTGGGAGGCAAAACTCATATAAATTTCCAACATAAAAAATATAATATTTCATTTCTAAAAGTATATACATATATCATAATTGTTCTCTACGAGTTTTCATATTTTGGAAACATTGAATGATTTTCCCATTTTCAACATTCTCAAAAATATCTCTCTATATAAGTAACTAAACAGTCATTCAACCATTCATCTCCCATACTATTTTGCATCCGATTCTTGATGATATGTATAGCGGAGAAAACTCTCTCAACGGTTACAGTTGCCACTGATAGAATCAAAGCTAACTCTAAAAGTAAATATACCAACGGATATACAACATGCTCTCTATTATAAAGTTTAAAAAGTCCAAGATCAAGTGGGCCATAAGTGGAGAGTCAATATGCATGTTACTTTTTTATGTACTAATTTATTTATTTTAATAATAAAAACATATATATATATATATATATATATATATATATAATTTATTTTAAAAAAAATTCACAACTAAGTGGGGGCACTTGTACCTACAGTGCTGGTCATGGGTCCGTCCCTGGGTGCCAATATAGTTGAGATGTCAGGTTGTTCCGATAATATCTTTGCATGACAATTTTTGTTTTTAAAAAAAAGATATGCTATGTAGTTTCCTATATTCTCTTTTTTCTGCCAAGAGGGTGTTATGTACGCATGTGCGCGCTAAGCACTTGAAAACACCTCGATTCTATGTGCTACTTATCACTGAATGTGCTTGCTTGGAGTTCAAACTATTATCTGAATATAATTTCCTTTCTCACCTGTGCTCCCCTCGTATCAACAAAAAGAAAAAATGTATTGTTTGATAATTATTCTCCGTTTATTTTATTCATTATATTTTGTATAGTTGCATTGAGACTTACACTAATGATATTTGGACACAGTTTTGGTATCTAATATCATATATTTATACAATACAATATTTGTTTATTATTTTTTTTTACTCTTTCTCTAACTCATTAGTTCAAAATATCACATCAAATACGGTGTTCCTGTATTTGATGTTTACTTTTGTGTCAAACTATCAATCCTCTTTAGACTTATCAAATGCTTTCCCCCTTGTGTGCATCATTCCCCTGACAAATGCATGGTTTTTTGTGTATAAGGCCCTCATAAGATCCAAGGAATTGGTGCTGGCTTTATCCCTGGTGTTTTTGAAAATTGGTTTACTTGATGAAGTAATCCAAGTAAGGCACAAATTTTTTTATAGATTTATTTGTAGTTATATATATATATATATTGTATAATAATTTGATGTACTCCCTTCAAGAATAAATTTTAAGAAAAACAAATAGCTGTTATTTTGGTTAATACATGAGTATGCTATCTGTTATATTATCTGTTACCCCTCTCTACTTTGTGAAGCAACACTCAAATTATAATGCTTGTACACTTAGAGTGCTACACCCTACACACCATAGATAGATGGTATCACTTATTTTTGTCTATTTTAATAGATTTCTATCGAAGAAGCTATTAAAACTGCTAAACTTCTTGCATTGAAAGAAGGTTTGCTCGTAAGTTCATCTGAACGATGTGTTTTAAATAGTATTCTCAGGTTTTTGCCCTCACCTTGTAAACATAGACACGTTATCTTTTGTCAGTAGCATGATTTGAACTGTCTTGCATTTTGTGTGTTTTTGAAAGGACTGTTTTTTCTATTTCTATGATGTACATGCATTGCAGGTAGGGATATCATCAGGTGCTGCTGGTGCTGCTGCAATTAAGATTGCAAAGAGGCCGGAAAATGCAGGAAAACTCATTGATGTAAGTTTGTGTTCTGTTCATCTGGTATTGTATATTTTTTCTATTAATGCAGTTATTATAGTTGGTTTAGATGCAATATCAATGGTTTATGTGGCATAAAGAGGAAAGGTTTTATAGAAAAGTTGCTGATCTCTGGCAGAAGCTGCGTTTGCTATCTGAGATGTCATTTGATTGCTATAGTTCCTGTTTATAACTCGCAGTTTTTCTTCATTGATTAGTGTAAGGTGTAAATTGGGGAAAAAATATATAGATGTTAACACGTTCTATAATGAAATTGTATTCTTATTCTTATAAATTCTGAAAATGCAGGGGTGGGCTATGATGCACCACCCAATTTCTACACCACTTTTTGCACCTCCCACATGGCTGACTCACAGCCAATGAATGTGACAAGGTGGCAATTTTGACTTTTCAACCATTTACCATGGGCGTTGTCTGATGTATTTGCAAGTAGATCTTTGGTATTTTCCTATTATTTTTTGTACCCCAGGTTTTAAAAATTAAAATTAAATGACATTTATGAAAAAGGTTCTTCCCTCAGCTCACTCGTCTTCTCCCCCCTCCGGCTACTCCTCGCCGCCGCTCGACCATCCACCTATGAACAACGCCAACAACATCTCCGCCCGTGACTCAGCGTCTCGTGCCTCTCACTCGCTCCTCCCCCTCACGTGCCACCATCTGGTTCTTCCATATCTGCCTCCAACATAAAAAATGACCCCTTGCCATGGAAGAATCAGATACCACAGAACTAGTTGCATCTTGCCAGCTTTGCAAGAACCCACACAGATTCGGGAACCAGATGGTGAGGTGAGGTGAGGTGGAGGTGACGATGCATCTTGTCAGATCTGCAAGAACCCATACAGACACAGATTTGGGAATTGGATGGGGATGGTGAGGTGAGTTGGAGGTGGAGGTGATGATGCCACCCACACATACAGATTCGTTACCTAAATTCCCTACTTACCCGACTGGACTGGAGCTCATTTTCCTTACCCGAATCGGTCGGTCAAGCATAACATGGAGAACGATGAGTCGGAGACGATGATGATGGCTACGGTCGGACACCCTCCAATCGTGCACGACCCTGCAAAACAAAAGGAAAATGAATGACGAGTTGGAGATGATGACGACGATGACGACCCCGCAGGCAACCACCTAACATTGACCAGCCGCCGCCGTCGGCGGTGGCGGTAACCACCAAGGCCCACCTTTCTGGAACTATAATTATCATTTACTATTTTATTATTAAATCTGTGGAAGATTCACAAATATAACAAACAAGTATATTATACAGCAAAATACAGTATTATTATTATTGGAATACAGTATATCAATAGCCTTCCACTTTGAATTATTGACCAATACATGTGGCAATATGATTGGTTGAGAATGAGACATGTGGGAGGTGCAAAAAGTGGTGTAGAAATTAGGTGGTGCACCATAACCCGCACCAAAAATGCAGCACCATTTCTTGTAGTTTTCTTTGCCTTTGAACATACATTTTTTAAGTTTGTTGTTGATGAGATAAACGTTGTGGGCTGCTACTGCAGCTTTGTAATAAGTACTACTTTTGATCAGATTTTCTTGTAGCAATCTCCTATAGGATATAATTGACATAAAGATTTCACCCCATTCAGTATCATTAGGATTATTATATTTCTATATTCCAGCACTGAAACGCTCGCTGGGTACCTAAAAAATAGGTGGTCTTTCCGAGCTTTGGAGAGCGTTATCTATCATCTGTGTCCTTTGAATCTGCGAAGCCAGAAGCAGAGAACGTGTTCTTCGAGTCCTGAACTTACATAAAAGCCATATCAATGTCTTCTTAAATCTGAAGTTGGAGGCAGTCGTAGCGTCTCAAGTTGTGTTTTGTGTGGCTTAGATTAGATATGCATTTTTTCTCATATACATCTGAGATATAATATGCTTTTCTGTTGCTTGTAAGTTGACTTGAATTCAATAATACCATCAGAATTCATTAGTGGTGCTTGAACTCGCTTCTATAAAATCACGTCTAGCAGTGTCCAAACTTGTTCCCAAACATGCTATAACTCAGGAACTGCAACCCAATCATATCCGCTAACAACATATACCCAAGTCACAAGGCGGCTCCTTCCAAGTCTTCTGCCCAGAGCAATGCTTCAAAAACCATGCTTAACAAGAGAGTCAACACATGTGTTCGCTTCACGGTAGGTGTGATGTGATTAACCTGCACAGACACGTATTCACATGGTTTCCAGGGTGTATTTGTTTCAAGCTTTAAAATAATATTTATAAAAATAACTACTTATAAATAAAGTATTCACATGTTTCATATGATTTTTAAAAAAAGTTTTTCCAAGTAGAAAAGTTCACTAACAAGTAAAGGTTATTTTCACGCAAAAGTAGTTAGTTACAGTAAAAGTGAACTATGCTCCTAGGTAGAGGTGTAATTAGGTCGGATTGAATCAGATTTGAGATGTTTCATCATTCAAACCAATTAAATTTGATCAGTTCGGATATGGTCAAATTTGAGCTATGGACCCGAACTAATCTAATCCAATTATAATTTTATCGGTTCGATTCGTATCATCGGATTACCTAATAATTTTTAAGTTTTAAAAATTTACTTTTAGAAACTAGTAAACAAGTTTAGAAAAATATATAAAAAAATATACTTCCATAAAAAGACTCTAGGGGAAGGACTTAAATATCTGATTAGGTTAGGAACAAGAAAAGAAAAAATGCATTTCAAATATTATTTTAATATTTTTCTTATAAAAAAAAATATTATTTTAATATTTTTTTAATTGGCTTTGGGTTAGATTGGATTGGAACACATAATCCAAATTCGAGTCTCGAATTGAAGTTGATTGGATTTTTTTTTTGGACTCGATCTGATCTAAAGATCCTTTAGATTCATCGAATTTGTTGATCAGATCAAATTTACTTATATCCCAAGACGAACTTTATTTGCAACGATAGAAAAAAAGGTAAGAACTAAGAAGAGTCTCATATAAACACGGCAAATAATAAAGTCAATGACATTACACATATTAGAAAACTAAAATAATTATTAATTTTTCTACCCTTAAAACTGATAGTGTATCACCTTTCAAAAAAAAAAAAAAACTGTTAGTGTATCATAAGGAATACAACCATAATCGTAACATATTAATTATAAAAAATAATAATAAAATATACCAAAATAATTTAAAATAAAATATATATTTTATATCATAGATGATGATAATCACATTAATTTTTATATTTTATTCCATTTTTTATCAATTGTATTAAAAACTAATATTTAAATAACATTTTAAGAATTATGACATATTTTCTCAAGAATATATATTACGAACCAAACAAATTTCTAATTTATTTCCGGAAATTTTAGAGATAGAAGATTTTTGTTGGATGGAAATATTTTAATATTTAAGATAAAGTAATAAAAAGCATTAAAAGGCTAAAACTAAATCAAATTATTAACAAAAATGTTAAAAAAATAACTATAATAAATGATAATAAAAAGATGTTTAAAAATTTAAAATACATTATTTTGAAATATTTTTTTTCAATGAACACCGAATATAATAATAATAATAATAATAATAATAAAAAAAAAAACACTTGTTTCGCATATTGAGAAAATGACATGTGAATAAAAATTTCTCATATTTATTACAATGTACAAAAAAAAAAAATCATTCTTATACATAAAAATGCCCTGAAATAAAACTATGGAAAAAAGTTAAAAAGTTTTATTTTCATGTGATGAAGGTGAAAGATCTCCTTTGGATTAATGTAATTTACTTGATCTGATCATTCCATCAACAAAGGACAAGCTGAGCTGAGAAAATTCAACTTCATTCGGAAACCAAATCCGGTAGGATAAACACATTCTCTCTCTCTCTCTCCCGTTTCTCTGTCTTGTGAGCCTTAACATTTTCCTTCTTTCCAAGAGGTTTTGCATTACTCTCTTCTGATTTTCCTCTTACTTTACTACCATTATTCTGCTCTTTCTGGGCTATTCTTGTATCCTCCTCATAACCACTTTTGGATACATAATTTTCATGTGCCTTTTAAATCATTTCAACACACAGAAAGAGGATTTTGCAGTTTTGTTTTTTTTTACTAGTATTATTTTTGAAACATAATTACTATAACTTTTAAACCCAATAACATTCTTTCTCAAGGGAAATTCTTGGTCTGGTTTTGGCAAGTCAACGCAACCAATCCAAGTCCTGATAATTTAATTTGTTAGTATTTTAATCTGCTTAGTAGTATTGGGATTATTAATCCCTTTTTATGATTTTTGCAGAGGTTTGCTGAAAATGGCTGAAGAGAACTCAATCATTGCAAAAGATGTCACTGATGTAAGTAATGTTCAACACCACCCTTTTCTTGTCTCAATAATGAAACATTTTGTTTATTTTGAATTTTGATGTACAGTTAATTGGCAAAACTCCATTGGTATATCTCAACCATGTTGTAGATGGTTGTGTTGCCAAAATTGCTGCAAAGCTTGAAATGATGGAACCTTGCTCCAGTGTCAAAGACAGGTGTATAGATTTCTTCTTTTTTATATTCAAAAGTGTACTTGAAAAAAATGTCATCTCACCATTCTCTTGAATTGCTGCTTGACTGCATATGTGTGATTGGTATTTCTTGGTTCCAATTAGGAGGTCCATTTCAATTGGTATTATGGAACCTGTAGTTTTGGTATAGAAGTTGCATTAGTGTTGCCCAAGCCTCTTTTCCATTTCATGGAATAAGATTTATATTAGTGTTAATATATAATTCTTCCCTTTGCTGCAGAATAGGATATAGCATGATTGTAGATGCTGAGGAGAAGGGACTCATTCAACCGGGTGAAGTTAGTCCTTTTTTTAGATCTCTCTTTCCTTTTGGATATTTGAACACTTCATATTCCATTGAAGCTCCCTTCTCCTTTTTTTTTGGGAATTTTGAGGCTGTGTTATATGACTAGATGTTATTTAATTCTTACCCAGATTGATATCCTATTGCTCTCAAATTTTAAAATGTTGACATAGGAGTGGTTTAATAAGATGCTTAGCCAATTCGTTATCAATACACTGTTATCTTTCAAGCACACTTAGTACTGCTTACTCTGAAAGTTTCCTTAATGATGTTGAAGAAAATACGTGATGAATTCATAAGGTTAATTGCTGTTCATGTTGTAGAGCGTCCTCATTGAGCCTACCAGTGGAAACACTGGCATTGGTTTGGCATTCATGGCTGCTGCCAAGGGTTATAAACTTATTATAACCATGCCTGCTTCAATGAGTCTAGAAAGAAGAACCATTCTTCGAGCTTTTGGTGCTGAGTTAGTGCTCACAGACCCAGCCAAAGGTATGAAAGGAGCTGTTCAGAAGGCAGAAGAGATACTGGCAAAGACTCCCAATGCTTATATTCTTCAGCAGTTTGAAAATCCTGCCAACCCGAAGGTGTTAAATTGTGTCAATGTACCGTTTTTTGGAGAACCAGCCAGGTGAACAGAATTCACTAACCTACTCTCTTCCTCCTCTCCTTAGATCCACTATGAAACCACTGGACCAGAGATCTGGAAGGGCTCCGGTGGGAAAGTCGATGCCCTTGTTTCTGGGATAGGGACCGGAGGTACGGTAACAGGTGCTGGGAAATATCTGAAAGAGCAGAACCCTGATATTAAGGTTAGTCTTTTAAAATTCTGATTGTATTTTATTGCCCCATGAAATTTTTTGGGCATATTTATTTTACCAGCTTTATTTTTCTAATGTTTCCCTTGTTTTGCTTACAAGTTTTTTCATTTTTCCTTAGTTATATGGTATTGAACCACTTGAAAGTCCAGTATTGTCTGGAGGCAAACCTGGTAAGCCTTATTTCTTTTAATGTGTTTCATTCATGCCATTGATCTCTAGTTCCAAAGTACATGTTGGTGCTTTGACAGTTGCTTGGAGAGTCGAATAGTATTAGTAACAGGATGTGGTACACCGAGGGAATTAGTACATTGGGCCTCTTTTTTTGTTTGGTTTTGTTTTCTTTTTTGTACATGTCATTCAGTCTATTATTTATCTGTATAATGCAATTTTTTCACTTTGATTCAATTGGTTGCTAATGGTCTTGTGTTGGTTCTTAAACTTAGATAGTAGTTAGTCTATGTTGGGATTTTCCTTTTAAATCACCTTTTGCAAATCTGGTTTCTAGTTTCCTATATTTAAAGGCATGTGTTAATGTATAGTATAGGATGTAGTAGAGTAGTTTACTTTGTTCTTCATTTTATTCTAAGTCTTGCCCAACAGGCCCTAGGCTCATGGCTGGCTTCATGTATATGTATAAGCTTTTATTCTTTTTCATAATGTATGAAAAACAGAAGCACATTTCTCCACAGCATGTATGCTCAGTCATCCATTGTAACTGCTGTGATGATATTATGTATTCATGTGCATGGCAAGCACTTTTCAACACCGGAATTCTGTGTGCTACTTATCACAGATTGTGCTTGCTTCAAAATGGTATCTGAATAAGATTTTATATGATTGGGTTGTTTGCATAATTTTTCACCTTTTATTTTATACATTATTTTGTATGCTTGCACTGATACTTATCAAATGACTCCCCCTTCTGTGTATCATTCCTCTGACAAATGCATGATTGTTTATATGTATAAGGCCCTCATAAGATCCAAGGAATTGGTGCTGGCTTCATCCCTGGTGTTTTGGACGTTGGTTTAATCGATGAAGTTATCCAAGTATGGCATGAAGCTTTGATAGATTTATTTGTACTTAATATATATATATATATATATATATATATATATATATATATATTTGTAAAATAATCTCGTGTACTCCCTTCAAAAATAAGTTTCAAGAAAAAACAAATAGCTGTCCTTTTGGTTAACATAGGAGTATCTGATTTGTTCTATTATATTTTTTCCCTCTCTGTTCGGTGAATTCACACTAAAATTAAATTTACTTCCTACTTAATCCTTGGGAAGGACATAAGTGCGTTATTTCAGTTCATATGATGAAGCTTGTTTTTCCTGTTTAAGATTTGCCAAGTATTCGTATGACTTTTTTTTTTAGTGCTACACCCTACACTCCATAGATAGATGGTAACACTTATTTTTTGCCTGTTTTTGTAGATTTCTAGCGATGAAGCTATCGAAACTGCTAAACTTCTTGCACTGAAAGAAGGTTTGCTGGTAAGTTCATATAAAGGATATATTTTAAATGAGCTCCTCCGGTTTTTTCCCTGGCCTTGTTTGGACACATCATCTTTTGCCAGTAGCATGCTTTGAGCTGTCTTTCTAATTTGTGAGTTTTGAAGGGGGAGGAGAGAAAAGGGAGTGCTTTCAGTGTTATTTTATTTCAATGATGTACATGTGTTGCAGGTAGGGATATCATCAGGTGCTGCTGCTGCTGCAGCAATTAAGATTGCAAGGAGGCCTGAAAATGCTGGAAAACTCATTGTTGTAAGTTTGTGTTCTGTTCATCTGGTATTGTATATTTTTTCTATTAATGCAGCTATTATAGTTGGCATAGATGCACGGGTATATCAGTATATGGCATAAAGAGGAAAGATTTTATATGGCATAAAGAGGAAAGATTTTTAGAAATGTTGCTCCTTTACTTTGCTCATTATGAATTGCTGATCTCTGACAGAAGCTTCTGGCATTAGATATATCATTTGCTTGCTACTAGCTGATAACTCTTAACTGCAATTTTTCTTTTTTTTGGTTTGATAAGTGCAATATATAGATTGAATTTTCCTCTCCAGATTTTAACACATTCTATGCTTGTAGTGTAGTCTTATGATTGCTGGAAATGCAAGCATATTCCTTCTTGTAGTTTTCTTTCCCTTTGAAAATGACCTTGTTTAAGTTTGGCTTTGTTGATGATAGACGTAGCGTGCTACCACTGCAGGTTTCTAGTTAGCAGTATTTCTTATCTGATTTTCTTGAAGCATTCTCTTGGAGTGAATAGTTGGCATTGAAGAGTTTAGCTCTTTCAATATCATTAATTAGGATTACTCTATGTACCATATTTCAGCACTAACACACTCATCGGATACCTGAACAGGCGGTCTTCCCAAGCTTTGGAGAGCGTTATCTGTCAACCGTGCTCTTTGAATCTGTGAAGCGAGAAGCAGAGAACATGGTCTTTGAGCCCTGAACTTACATACATAAAAGCTATATTAATCGTTTTCTTCTTCTTTTGCTTCTTAAATCTGAGGTTGGAGTCAATCGTAGCATCTCAAGTTGCAGTTTTTGTTTCCCTTAGATATGCCATTTCTATATACATTTGAAACGTAATATATGTTTGTGGTGTTTGTAAATTGACTAATTCAGAGATGGTGCATTTGGAGTATTTGAACTCACCTATAGTTATTTGATAAAAGTGATGCCAAGAATCGATGCTTGTGCTAATTTCATTTGCTAGACACATCCTGGTTTATTTAATCTCTTCAAATAAGCAAAACTTTTGGGATAAAATTTGGAGTTTGCCATTCCATACGGTGTAAAGTACATAATCTTTTTAAATGGGTGTCCATTAATGATATGTTGAGGCCTTGTTTGCTTTTTATTTTATTTTCTTCTAAGAGACCTTATCCTCCTTTCCTTTTGTATTCTCCTTCTATCTTAATATACATTTTTTATCCCCAAAAAATTAGTAAAATACTTCTAATGGAGAAAAGCAGTCATTAAAAACCAGAAGCAGGAGGCGAATATCTGAAGTGCCCACAGGACTAGGCCAAGTTAAGCCTTTGAGCTGCGTATTTTGGAGATGATTAACCACCTCTTTCCAATCCACTTAAACGAATGGTTTATGATACGTGATAATTCTATTAAATTAGCTTGTGAATGGTACTAAAATATTTGACGACATACACCAAAAAAAAAATTTATTTGACTTCATTAAACTTAAAACTTATATTATTTTTATGAAGTAATACATCAAAAAGTCGTGGTAAAAAATGAATGACTATTAAGAATGCACTATTTAGATAATAACAGAGAACGATTACTTATTTATTTGATGCAGTGGATGCATAAACAAACATAGAGCTTTAAGCATAGATTACAATTACAAAATAAAGATACTGATATAACATAACATAACATGATAAATAAATATTGAGAATGGACTTGAGAGGGAGCGCGCGAACACAGCCCCCACTACCACAAATTTTGACGTACAATCTCCTCAAAGGGGAGATGTTAGGCAGATGCACATTCCAGGGTGCAATGGAAGCCATCCACCTAGGCCATGAGCCTTCTTGATCACTCATAGACCCCGTCCAGGTATGTAAGTCTATAACCTCCTCTTCCTTTGTTTTTATATCCCTTCCTCCTCCCTCATCTATTTATAACTCTCGATGTGGGATTATATATTTTCATTTTCAAACTTCAAAAACAAGGTGCCATGACCAAGGCTCCTAGCATTTTTTCATGATAGTGACTAGCATAGTTGCTAAAAATAAAAGTTTGATTGGCATATTTAGACTTGTAACATGCATTTGCTACCTTTACTTCATAAGCTTTTTTGCTTCATAACCTTTGCTCCTGTCAATTAACCTTATCATAGACTACTCTACTAATTAGTTTAAGCACCAAATCATCAGCTTATAAATGGAACTAAAAGATCAAATTAGATTCAAAATGGTCAGGGTCCTTTTTTGCATTTATAAATGAAAATAAAAGATCAAATTTGGATGTGTAATTGGGTACAAATTATACAAATTATGATGTAGGCTCTCCCAATTGGGACGCCTTAGGCTAACTTGGATGTCGCAAGACTAGACTACAGATTTGATACAGTTCTGATTTTCGCTGTGATGAAGTGACAAAAATTACAACCTTGCATTCAAACTTTTCATATTTTGGTTTCAAAGTACAGTATGTGTATAAAATCCTTATATATATTTTTCTTTTGGTAAGCAAACAAAGATTTATTAAGAGGGTACAAGGTAACCAAAACACAACACAAAGGTCCAAGAGTGCAAAGGCTACAGCCAAAAACAAGAACCAAGGCCTGAAACCATACAATAACAGCAAACCAATATGAGAAGTTCCATAATTCCTTGACAGTCTATCCCACAGCAAATGGCTAGAGTGCCAGAACAAGAGACTAACACCGCTAATTGCGCCAGCTCTACATTTTCTGATGTAAACACCAGCTTGTTGTGCAGTTGGGCTATTTGAACACAAAATAGGACAATAATTTTTTACACCAATTTAGATGGTTAACACAGTTCAATTACACAGCTAATTACGTTCAGTGGATGGTTAATGAATATTTCAAGGTGTCACAACTTATTAATCATCCACTAAATATAATTAATCACGAATTTGAACGTCGTTAACCACGTAATTGAACTGTCTTAACCATCTAAATTGATTAAGAAAATTGTTGTCTCATTTTTGTGTTCAAAAATCACTTCTCCTTGTTCCGTGATGTCCATATGAACCAAACCACAGAGAACCAAATCATTTGCCACACTTCTCTCTTGCTGTGACTGCAACTTGGCAGACCCATGAACTGCAGAAAATGGGTTCAGCAGTTGTGATGAAAAGCAGTTGATATTATTACTATGACAATGGGAGACCCATAAACTCCTTGTATAAAATATTAAAATATTACTTTTGATGTACCTAAAAAATATTACTATGGCATGTTATCCTCCTTATGTAACTTGGAAACTGTGCAAGAGTGAACATTTTGATGGGGAAGCACACAACTCACTGAATAAATAAATAAATAAATAAATAAATAAATAAATAAATAAATAAATGAATTATAAACATGAAAATACCAAAGCAAAGTGAAGGAGACTTGGGACCAACCAATTCTAACAATGACCCATCATGGAAATAATTCAGCCAACTCCGACATGTCTAATAATGACGCACGTGACTGTTCTTTTGGCTAAGATGAAAGAATACAAAAACAAAAAGTGATGATCCTTGGAAATGTGGCTGCAAACAACAACTTATAGATAAAATCCATCTGAGAAATAGATCTACAAATAACACTGCTGATATTGGGTGGTTTGACTTCATTCTTTTGCTAGGCTTCTCATTGTTGCAAACATAACAAGTGAAGTTTTATTAGGTAATTCTGGTTTTCCAGTCACCATGTTTTATGTTTTGAGTATTCTAGTTTTTCCAGTTTTAAATTTTTTTCTTTATCTGGAAATGATTGGCATGTTGAACTGCTATGATGTTTTCATTTCTTTATCTGGAAATGATTGCCATGTTGAACTGCTATGATTGGCATTCTGAAAGATTTTGATTGGGTTGGCCAAAGCCTGTTTAGGGAACCAAAAGGCAGAGCTTGTCATTGTTGGTGTTCAATTATATGATATACTATAATGTCTAATTGCATTTTCAACTATGTTCTTACCCTTCACTTGGTTCAGCTTGCAGGCATTCTTGAGTAGATAAAATGGAACCAGAGTGCGCAATCAAGAAGGATGTCACTGAAGTAATATTTCGTCATCACATCACTACTACTTTTTTTCCATCCTTGACCTTCACCATCTTATCCATTCTCCCATGCTTGTAGTAATTTTTTTTATGTTTAGTTTAAAAAGAAAAACTAACAACTATCTTCTTCCCTTTTTCTTGTGCAGTTAATACAGCATACCCCAATGGTATATCTGAATAACATTGTGGATGGAAGTGTAGCACGTATTGCTGCTAAGCTAGAGTCCATGCAACCTTGCTCTAGTGTCAAGGATAGGCAAGGAATTCCTTTTTTTTAACTGACTAGAATGTCTGGAACTGTAGGGTTTCGGGATTTTCACTTGAGAATTTGCAATGATAATCTTGTTTTTCTCACTTAGGGTTGCGCTTAGCATGATTAAGGATGCTGAGGATAAAGGTCTCATAACACCTGGAAAGGTTAATCTTGTTAAAGTTACATATCTAGAAATTCTTTGTGTGGCCTCAGGCAAATAATAATTCAACCATGCACTTCTAGACATGGCTCTTATTTGGACAATAATCTTATGTGAATGTCATTTCACTACATGTCCTTCAACTGTGGCTCTACAACTTTGCCTATGTTATAATTCATCCATCATAATCAATATGCATGTTTTATTCAAATTTGTCATTGTTAAACATATGATCTAAACAAGTATAATGTTTTTGGAATAATGTTGAAAAGACTGTCCTTGTTGA
This sequence comes from Echinosophora koreensis, assembly GCA_035048595.1. Classification (NCBI taxonomy): domain Eukaryota; kingdom Viridiplantae; phylum Streptophyta; class Magnoliopsida; order Fabales; family Fabaceae; genus Echinosophora; species Echinosophora koreensis. The sequence continues at coordinate 22,132,826 of JAPCYP010000001.1, forward strand.
GCCTACAAGTGGCAACCTCGGGATAGGATTGGCATCCATAGCAGCATTGAGGGGTTATAAACTTTTCGTGATTATGCCAGCTTATGCAAGTCTTGAGAAGAAAATTATACTGCGAGCCTTTGGAGCCGAGGTATATCTGACAGACCCTGCCAAAGGAGCTGATGGGGTTCTTCAGAAGGTAGAAGAGCTAATAGCCAAGACGCCTGGGGGTTTTACGCTTCACCAATTAGAAAATCCTGTCAATTCAATGGTATTCTCTTCAGTCATATTTCCTAATTTGGTTGCTGGGTTGAGAAAATTTGCTGCCTATTAATTTCTCATCCTTGTAGATTAATTATGAGACCACTGGCCCTGAGATTTGGAGAGACTCTGGAGAGAAAATTGATGCTTTGGTTGCAGGGATAGGAACTGGGGGTACAATAATGGGTGTTGGGAAATTCCTCAAGGAGAGAAACCCAAATATCAAGGTTGACTTGTTTACCATGATGCTTTTTGGGACAAGAGTTTTCTAAATATTTATAGATGCTAACTTTATGATTTCTGTGTTTTTTTTTTCCACTAGGTGTATGGTGTAGAACCAGCTGAAAGTGCAGTCCTGAATGGAGGACATCCAGGTAAACTTATCATTCTGTGTATTTCTTTTTAATCTCCTTTGTTGTTTCATTGTTCAGATCATATATTCATCAATATAGAGAACACATTAAGTGCCTGCAAATTCCCCACTTCAATGTTAATGCGTAACAACAGAAAATTGGAATTAAACCATATTTATTATGATGGATGAATTATGGTATAGGCTGAAAAAAGCTATAAAGCCACAGTTGAAGGACATGTAGTGAAATGACATTCAAATAAGATTATTGTCCAAATAAGAGTCATTTCTAGAAGTGCATAGTTGTATTATTATAGGCCTGAGGCCACACGAAAAATCTTTAGATATGTAACTTTAACAATACTAACCTTTTCAGGTGTTTTGAGGCATTTATCCCCAGCATCTTTAATCATGCTAAGTGCTATCCTGAGTAAGAAAAACAAGATCGTCATTGCAAATTCTCAAGTGAAAATCCTAAAACCCTACATTCCATACATCTTTTTAGTCTGTGAAACAAAGGAACTTCGTGCCTATCTTTGACACTAGAGCAAGGTTGCATGGACTCTATCTTAGCAGCAACGCGCACTACACATCCATCCACAATGTTATTCAGTTATACCATTGGGGTATGCCCTATTAACTGCACAAGAAAAAGGAAGAAGATAGTTGTTAGTTTTCTTTTTAAACTAAACATAAAGAAAAATTACTATAAGCAATTATTAGATTGTCACAATGGAATGCCTCAAGTGTGACACTTATTTCATGTAGAATGTTTCTTCAAGTTGGCCATGAGGAAAATCATTCTTAATATCAAATTGTTTAAGGGATCGTCCTTAGGAAACTGTTTTAAAACTTGAAATTCAGGCAACACAATTAGATATCTGCACGTGTTTTCTCATATAGATTGATCTTGTTAACTTTTGGACTTGACTAATTATAGGAAGTTTGAAGCTGATCTTAGACTTCCTGTCGATCGTTGACTTTGATCATAATCTAGCTGCTAAACATTGTTATTTATTTGAATCAAGACTTGTTTTTCTTTAAGATGTCATACTTACATTCTTAAAATCTTGTTTAATCTTGAGTAAGTCCTTAGACTACCACTTGAGGCTGTTTACTGAATGTTGTTTTCATTTGCACATGTCAAAGGTAAGCACCTAATACATGGGATTGGTTCTGGTATCATTCCCCCCTTGCTGGATGTCAACCTCCTAGATGAAGTTATTCAGGTACCTCCTAATACTAACATATTGGAACTCATTTTTCAATTTTGATATAGAAACTGGTCATTTGCGGCAAAATGCAGCCTTCAAATTTGTTTTATTTTATTTTTTAGTGAATCTACTAAAACATTCTTATTTAGATTATCTACAAATGTTACACACGATTAGAAAACAAGAATAGAGAAGAAAAGAGCGAGTTTTATTGGAATCTTGAACAAAAATAGAACAATAATATGGGAGAGATAATGGTTTTCCCCTCTCACAATTAAGCCTTTGCTTAGCTCTAACGAACTATAGTTCCCAATGCCCCTTTCCCTTACTTTCTTCCCTTACTTATTAAGTTGAACCTTCTAACTAACTAACTAACTAACTAACTAACTAACTAACTAACTAACTGTTTTAACCTACTAACAGTCCCCACTAATCCTAACTAACTATTACATTCCTCTTTATTCCTAATTGGGTTGGGTCATGACAGTAGTTCTGTCTCACTTGCCATTAAATGACTCAAGAGTGTAAAGTACAAGAAGTGAATATTTTTTAGTAGTTGTATTGGATATATTTTTAAAAATTTTCAGATTATGTTTTGATGGGATCCGGCAAGTGTACCAGATCGAAGCAAATAATAGAAAACACAGTAAGTATACCGAGGTCGAACACAGGAATTATGTAACCAAATAATCAATTATCAATTCCGATAATAGGTTGAACAAGTCAAAGATATGAGAAGATTTGAGAAGATGTGGTAACCAATTTAAGATAAGATATCCTAATAACTACCAAATCAAGACCAAGATAAATCGTAAGAACCATTATCACAAGTGATTAATATGAGAGAGAGATCTAAGGTCCCAATTTAACCAATACGAATCTAGATTGGTTCAATTATAAAATTATTCCCTATTCCTCAATCCAATTATTGTTAACTAAGAACCTTAATTTATTCCTATGTCTTTATCAAGCACACAAGAAAATACCTTTAAATTCCTAATCAACTATATCTTTATGATGATTAGAAACTAAAAAGTTCATTAAGTTGTTGGTTCTCTATATTGGCAAGTCAATCATAGGCCTTTTGATTAAACACAATAAGTATAAATAAGAAACAATAACAAGGAAAAAGGGAATAGAGAAAACTTCACAAAATAAATGATCGTCATAGTGCGACTACGTCGTTTCCTTTGAATTAAGCGTTTAGTTCATCATCGCATCCATAATCCACAATAAAGTCATGAAAAACATCAAAAACAACTCTGTAAAACTGAGGGAGGCGCAGCTCACAAAAACACTAGGATTGGATTTCTAATTTTGACCTAAAAGTTTGCTTAAATACTAATCGTGATTCCCTAAATTCACTGCTAATTTAGGGTTCAAGCCCAAGCCCAAAATCGCGGGTTGAATTCCTTCTAATCAGCATTCTAGCGGCTTTTTCTTCCTTTGTTCTTCTTGCTTTCCCCGCTTCACTTATTAACTTGACTCCAGCATAGCAACTGAAACCAAGCAATAGCAATTAATACTTTATTCAACTCAAATTCCTAATTAAAATCCTAAAAAAAAACATAGAGACTCAAGACACTACCCAAGGACAATTCAAGCTAAATTTGGGCTAAAATTATATTAAACTCAACAATTTTGCTCCACAACCATTGCAAAACTAGCATGAAAACTAGATAAGTCAGAGGGTTATTATGTTTTCTTTAATTACTTTTTAGGTGCCCAATAATTTTTAGATGACTAATTGTTGTGTAAAAAGATGTGCACGTATACACAGTCAAACAAGTAATAAAGAGTGAGTAAAGATCGTTCCCACGAGGATTTAAATGAATTGAATATCACTTCTAGTTATAACTTTTTCTACTTAGCTTAATAAAAATAGAACGTGACTTTGAGGATGTAAAGTAAATGGAGTAATTGGGTGACAGAACAGTAATTAATAAATGCCAGAATTTACTGTAAACAATTATGGGTGTTTAAAAACAGAGATGGAAATAGCTAGGATTCTAATCCTTTGTAATCTTAAAATCAGGGTAATCGATGCTTCCGAATGCTACAGCATTTAGTCCAGGAAAATGAGTTTGCTTTCCAGCAGTAAAACTGAGTTCATTAAACGCTTCTTATTCCTAAGCTCATATTAATTTCCCTCAATTGTCAGATAAATACATCCAGCTACTTAAAGACTTGAAGGCTATTCCTAGCTCATTCAAAACAATTAATTTTCCAATTAATTGCTATATCTTTATCCTCTAAACAAGTCCACTGACTTGGTTTTTCCAAACCTTGTTAGCTGATATCTCAGATCAGTTGATCAAGCTAATGCCGAAATTAAACATTCAAGTAGAGAAGAGGAAAATGTATAACATTCATTGCATTGAATTACCCATCAATTTGATTACAAATTCATAGAATCCTAACTTTAGAGAATTAGCTCATAATGAGCTTAAAGATAAAACAAGATAAAGAAATGGAGAATAAAAGTATAAAGTAAAAATGGAATTACAGAGAGGACAAATTGCTGACGGCTGCTGCACAGTACAGGTTGCTACAGTCCCAGCTAACCTAAAGGCAAGGTCACGTTTTGCTATTTGTACTACTCCCCCAAAAATAGGGCTACACACTCTCTCTCATGCTTCCCCTTTTTGGGCTATTACAAAATTCAAGTACTCAAACATTCCTTGGCCCAATTTCCAAGTACAATCAGCTGCTGCCTTGTATTTTCTCTTTCCTCGTTTTGGGACAGCGCAGCATGCTCTTTGTCTTGTAGTGAAAGTGTGCTTAGCTGATAATTCTTTTGTCTTGTAGTGATTCTCTTTCCAGACGATGCAGCATTCCATATCATTCAAGAGCAACTTCTGCAGTAATTTCACTTCTAAATTCTGCTCAAAACTCAAGCAAACTGTCAGGGAGATAATTCAGTTTAGAGATCTTTTTCAGCATTTTAAATCAATACAACACAGATATTCTCTAATTGAGGCAAAACTTGAATTTCTTTTCCAAAATTAATCAAAACAAGAACAATGATAAAGCTAAAAGGATAGTAATAACTCATATTTCTAAGAGTTATCACACCCCCAAACTTGAACCATTGCTTGTCTTCAAGTAATGACGCTCAAGATCATGAGCAATTTAAGAACAAACTCAGAACAGCTTAAGCAAAATCCATGACAGTCTTCAGATGCAAACTACAAACTCAGCACAAAAATAGCCCATTCTTAATCACCTTCCCAAGTGTGTGTGTGATCCTTGAGCTTTAAACTTAGATTTAGCAAGGAGCTCCAATTAATCCACCTCTCAACAGAGCTTAAGGTACATTTTCCCCATTATCCTGTGGATGTAAGGGTGAAGACTAACCAGATTGTCTTCCTAAGAAGAGGGTCTTAACACACTTTTAAATTTTTTACATCACTCTTTTCACTCAGCTTTGTGTTCTTGTTGGTGTTCCACTCAATCAACATTCACATACCGCTCTGTCATAGGCTTGACAAATTTCCAACAACCAAAACACAAACACAAATTGCACACAGCAAGAGGGCTTTATAGGATGTAGCGGGGCTGAGGTTCAGGTATGGAAAATTTGGGATAGTAGTTAACTTAGGTGGAGTTCAAGATCTCTTGCCCAAATCACCCACCCCCAAACTTAGGCAATTATGTATTTCTGCCCACATTTCTAATGACAAGGAGGGGTATTATTTTTTATTTTTATTTATTTATTTATTTGTATAAGAGGAGAAGGAAAGACAAGGCAATTTGAATGTAACGTATTCTGCAGTGCACATATTCCACATTTTTCTTTTGGTGCCTTTCCTAGCTCTCCTTTTATTGCATATGCACCCCCCCCCCCCCCCCCCCCCCCCCCCCAAAACTTACATTAATGGTTGTCCTCAACCATTTTGGTAAGGACTCACAATTCAAAAGATTACACCAACATTCTCAAACTCCACCTAAGAGGGTATTGCATTGTTTTTCATGGAGATTGGTTTGTAATGTGGTTTAAACAGAAAGAGGGGCCCAGGCTCAAAAGGGGTTCACAAAGAGTAATACTTGAGGGTTGGCCTTTAAATTATTAGTATCTAAATCAACAAAAGTGCCTCAAGCCAATTTGTGTGCAACAGTGAAATGTGCAATCAATCACAGAAATAAGGCAAGTTCTGCAGAGAAAATACATGAATGCAGTGCATGATGAAAGAAAATGTTGAAGCTCAAAAGCTCACAGGACTGATGCTGCAGAGTGCTGCAACATCTTAGTAAAGCCTCACACATCCCCAAACTTAGGTTGCAATCTAATTCAGATTTTACCCTGCATCCTTTGGATAAGGGTCCTTGCAACCCAATTCCCCCAATTGATTGGTGAATTCGAATGAAGTCCTTTCTTTTAAGTTCATTTCAAGCTAGGGATGTTGTGTGGAGAAGGAATTAATCAGGGCATTATAGTGCTTTGCATGCATTAAGGAACAATTAAGCACATTTTCTTCATTAGATGCACATGGACAGCCAACACAGTTCATTCATTCATTCAAACCACTAACTGAAAGGGGGCCCCACTATTCATTAATCACAGTTTTCTTGAAAAAGTGGGGGCAGACATACTCCTATTAACTTGAAAACAGCACAAACCATTACAACTAAAACAACCAAAAACATACTAAAAACAGTAAGCAAAAGAGATGAAAGAAATCCTAGTCATTTGATGCTGTAGAGGGCTACAGCATCGTGGGTGGAATTTCTGCTCAAGGTTGAGCCAGCCTGGCACTGCTCCTAGTGCCCCCTCCTCTGGACATCTGCTTCATGGTTGGCCTGCTAGTTGCTGGGTTTTCCTTTATGATTTCCACCTCAGCACTATGCTCCTGCTCTTCAGCTCTCTCCACTCCTCCACTGGTTTTATCCTTAGAGGCTGCTGCCCCCTTTGAAAACTTCTGACTTAGAGGAATGTTATCCTCTGAATCATCACTGGAGTCAGAGTGTTGTAGAGCTGCCAATTGTGCCTTGGTTAATCTTGGCCTAGGGGGAGCTGTATGCTTGATTCTTCCTTTCTTGGGTGGAGGAGCACCTTTAGGCTCAGCTTCAGCAACCTTCTTCTTACCCTTTTCCTTGGTGCTTGGTTGTGCTGGAGCTGGAGTTGGATCTCTTGGAGGCGCAGGAGGTGTCCAGTCTGAGCTAACCTCATTGTTGTTCACTGAGTGCTCACTGTGTGTGGGGTCCATGGGAGGCATTTCTGGCTCAGGTTCTGGGATGTCAGGATTTTCATGGGAGAAAGCAGTGCCTTGCTTTGGGGCTTGGGGGTTTCTGGAGGCTTTCTTTTTCTTGGGTTCAAGGGCAGTATACTGGAATGGCTCAAAAACAGATTCAGGAAACAGAGGCGGATTGCTACCTTGTCTCATCTTGTTAATTCTCAGGTTCCACTGCTGCCAAAGGTATTGTTCCTTGGAGAACTCCCAAAAGATTTGCTGCTGCTTCAAGGTGTGCTGCAGCAATTAATAGCACAGGTCCAACTTGGAATTCACATTATCTGGGTGATCCTGCTGCCCAGATGGAGGAACTGAACCTTGCACTTTTGCTGCTGAGATTCTGAAGCGCTTGATAGCCAACCTGTCAATAGCACCTTTGTTGCTCTTAACCTCATCTTCAGGCCTGGCCTTCACTCCACATTGCAGACACAATGAAGTGATTAGGGAGGAGAAGAATAACAACCCCTTTGACTTGAACGCACAAGAGATGATTTCCCTCTCAATCAGCCTGCCCACGTTGATTTTCTTCCCCTTAAGAATGCAAAACAGTAGAATTAACCTTTCCCTGGTTACTGTTTCCAAATGAGCAGTGGGTAGGATTTTTGTTTCTGATTATGTGGTACCACACCTTGGCTTAGGGAGTGAGGTCAGGCCTGGCCACTTTCCAGTTGTCCCCTTTCTGAATCCAGTCTGCTCCTTCCACTGTAACCTCCCTCATCATATCGTTCAACTCTGTCTCTTCCGCATCCTTCAACTCTTGATACTCATCTTGAACTTCCTTCAAACCCCACAGTCAGTTCAAAGCTGAAGCTGTGAACACAACTTTGCAACCCCTCACTTTCACATATTTTTGTTCAGGTGAAATGAGGTTTGCATAGAACTCCCTGACAAAGGGAACAATAGGTTCCTTGTGGATGCACTGCAAATTTCTTCCAGTTGTGCACGTTGATGAGCTCAGCAACTTCCTCCGTTAACCCGAAGTGTGGCGAGTCAAGGAGGAAGAAACCCTTCTCTAAGTGAAAACTGCGCTTCTTCACTTCCTTCTCAAACTTTCTTTTTGCTTCATCACTGACAAAGCACTTGTCAATGCTTCAGAAGACGAAGAAGAGGTGTAAGCAACTGGCTTTTTGGAAGATTGCCCTCTTGTTTTACCCATGGTGTTGAAGGTGGGGTTACACGGATTTTGGGTGATGATGATAGACAGGGATGGATGGTGACAGGAGAAGAGGAAAAGTTGAAATGTGGGGTTACGTGTGGGGTTAGGGCAGAGATGGTGGGAGCTTTAGTAGAAGAATTGGGAAGTGGTGATGGGAGGGTTAGGATGAACGTGAGTGGTGGAAAGAATGGGTGAAAATGAGTGGTCAATTTCTGTAACTTCTCCTCTCCCTCAAACCGTTCAGGAATTGGGATAGCAAGCCCCAATTCTTGCATTTGACCATGGGCCTTGTAACTGTCCCAACTGGAAAATCTCCTGGCTTCTGAATAATGGGCTGGACCTGCCAAAACCTAACTCCAGCACAACCTTGAAAACCCAGAACATGCTATAGCTCACTGCTACACAAGTGACAACAGTTATTTGATTCAACTAAAATAACATAAAGTAAACTAACAGTAAAATTAAACTGAAATTAAGATTAACTAAATAAGCAAAAGATAAAAAGCTGGGTTGCCTCCCAGTAGCGCTTGGTTTACTGTCCTTCAGCCTGACTCCACATTTGGATTAAGGGTCTGTGAGATGAATAGTGGCCTTCTTTCTTGCACAAGGTTCACCCCAGTATTGTTTTACCCTTTGACCATTGACCTTGAACTCTCTTCCAGAACTTTCATCCAACAAATCCACAGCTCCATGCGGGTACACTTTGGCTAATTTAAAGGGCCCAGACCACCTTGACTTCAGTTTCCCAGGAAATAGCTTTAATCTGGAATTAAATAAGAGCACTTGCATGCCTTCAACCAATTCCCTAGGCTGAATTTTCTGATCATGCCAAGCCTTGACCTTGTTTTTGTATGCTTCAGCATTTTCATAAGCAAAGAATCTAAACTCTTCAAGTTCATTCAATTGCAACATTCGTGCTTCCCCAGCTGCTTGGGCATCAAAATTCAGCTTCTTTATGGCCCAGAATGCCTTATGTTTCAGTTCTATTGGTAAATGACAAGCCTTTCCATAAACCAATCTATAAGGGGACATACCAATGGGAGTCTTGAACGCTGTTCTGTAAGCCCAGAGAGCATCATCTAGGTGTAGGGACCAATCTTTTCTAGAAGGATTCACCATTTTCTCAAGAATTCTTTTTATCTCTCTGTTGGAGATCTCAGCTTGACCACTGGTCTGAGGGTGATAGGCAGTAGCTACTTTGTGTTTCACTCCATATTTAACCAACAAGTTGGCAAACATCTTGTTGCAGAAATGAGAACCTTCATCACTGATTATAGCTCTAGGAGTGCCAAATCTGGTAAATATGTTCCTATGCAAGAATTTTGTTACTACTCTAGCATCATTCGAGGGCAATGCTACTGCCTCTACCCACTTGGAAACATAATCCACTGCCACCAAAATGTAAGAATTGCCATAGGACATAGGAAAAGGTCCCATAAAATCTATCCCCCACACATCAAACAACTCAATCTCCAGGATGGTATTTAATGGTAGCTCTTGTTTGTTGGAAATATTTCCCACACTTTGACATCTGTCACAATTCTTGGCAAATTCCTGAGCATCTTTAAACAATGTGGGCCAAAAATACCCTGATTGGAGTACCTTAGCAGCAGTTCTTTTCCTTCCAAAGTGACCACCAAGGATGTCATGCATTTCCTCCTCAACAGCACATCTTCGCAAAATCTGATCTTGACATATTTTGTACAGAAAAGGTTCATCCCAATAGAAATGTTTAACTAAATGTAACAACCTCTTTTTTGTTGAGAGTTCATTTCCACTGGGATTACTCCACTGACCAGAAAATTTACAATATCTGCATACCAAGGTGCTGCAGCATCTTCTATCTGCAATAGATGTTCATCAGGAAAATTCTCCTTGATTTCTTCTTGAAGTTTGGCTTCTTTTTCCTCCACGATTCTGGATAGATGATTAGCCACCTGATTCTCAACACCCTTCTTGTCCTTGATTTCCAGATCAAATTCTTGAAGCAATAACACTCATCTGATCAGCCTTGGTTTTGCATCTTTCTTGTCAATGAGGTATTTGATAGCTGCATGGTCTGTGTATACTACTACTTTGGTACCCACCAGGTAGGGTCTGAACTTATCAAAAGCAAACACAACTGCCAATAATTCCTTTTATGTAGTGGTGTAGTTGACCTGATCATCAATGAGGGTTTTGCTAGCATAATAGATGGTATGGAAGATCTTGCTATGCCTTTGACCTAACACAGCCCCCACTGCAAAATCACTTGCATCACACATCAATTCAAACGGCTTTTCCCAATCTGGAGCTACTATTACAGGAGCAGTGACCAAAGCTCTCTTCAAAGTTACAAATGCTGACAAACATTCATCTGTAAAATTGAATGCATTGTCATGCTCTAGCAGTTTGCACAAGGGCTTGGATATTTTTGAAAAGTCCTTGATGAATCTCCTGTAGAACCCAGCATGGCCTAAAAAACTTCTAATTCCCTTGACAGAATTGGGTGGGGGAAGTTTCTCAATTATCTCAATCTTTGCCTTGTCCACTTCTAAGCCCTGCTTTGACACATTGTGTCCTAACACAATGCCTTCCTTGACCATAAAATGACACTTCTCCCAATTAAGAACTAGGTTAGTTTCTTCACATCTGTCCAGCACCTGTTCCAAATTATCCAAACAACCCATAAATGAATCCCCAAACACTGAGATATCATCCATGAAAATCTCCGTAGTCTTTTCAATAAAATCAGAAAAGATGGCCATCATGCACCTCTGGAAAGTTGCTGGAGCATTACAGAGCCCGAAAGGCATTCTTCTAAAAGCAAATGTACCATAAGGGCATGTAAATGTGGTTTTTTGCTGGTCTTCTGGTGCCACTGCTATCTGATTATAGCCTGAATGGCCATCTAGGAAACAGTAAAAGTCTCTCCCAGATAACCTATCCAACATTTGATCAATGAATGATAGAGGAAAATGATCCTTTCTAGTGGCTTTGTTCAGTTTCCTGTAATCCATGCAAATCCTCCACCCAGTAACTGTCCTTGTGGGGATAAGTTCATTCTTTTCATTTCTCACCACAGTAACTCCTCCTTTCTTGGGAACACATTGTACAGGGCTCACCCATACACTATCTGAAATGGGGTACACAATTCCTGCATCAAGCCATTTTATTATCTCCTTCTTCACTACTTCTTTCATGATTGGATTCAGTCTTCTCTGGCCCTCAATAGAATTCTTGGAATCCTCTTCCAACAATATTCTGTGCATACAGAGGCTGGGGCTGATTCCCCTAATATCTGCCATTTGCCATCCAATAGCCTTCTTATGCTTCTTCAAAACTGAAATGAGGTTTGTCTCTTGCTCAGAAGTTAAAAAGGAAGAAATAATGATGGGCAAGGTCTCTTGCTCTCCCAGATAAGCATACTTCAACTATGATGGAAGTTGCTTTAATTCAAGGGTGGGAGGTTTTTCAATAGAGGGCACATTCTCATTGAAAGTGTCTGCGGATACATCTAAAGATTCGTATTTCCTGATCCAAGGTCTTTGCACCACATTCCTTTTAGCCAGCAGCTTCAGCCTTTCAATCCCATAATCGGTCTCATTACTCTGTTCAATTTCATCTTCTGAATTCTCCCCTGATGCTAATAACTGCTCTTGCACCAAAGATTCAATACTGTTAATAACAGAACAGCTCGCCATATCTTCATCAGGGTAATGCAATGCATTAAATACATTGAAGGTGACTTGTTGATCATTGACCCTCATAGTAAGCTCTCCCTTTTGCACATCTATCAATGTTCTCCTAGTTGCTAGGAAAGGTCTTCCAAGGATAATTGGTACTTCCTTGTCAGCTTCAAAGTCAAGAATAATAAAGTCCACTGGAAATACAAATCTGTCCACCTTAATTAGAACATCTTCAATCTTTCCTTCGGGGTAAGCAATGGATCTATCAGCAAGTTGCAAGGTTACAGTGGTAGGCCTTGCCTCACCAATCTGCAATCGCTTGAAAATGGACATTGGCATTAGATTGATGCTACCTCCAAGATCACACAGAGCCTTCCCACAGTAAGTATTCCCTATAGAACAAGGAATTGTGAAACTGCCTGGATCTTTCATTTTCTGAGGGACCTTATTCTGTAACAGTTGGCTACACTCCTTTGTCATTGCTACTGTTTCAAATTCTCCCAACCTTTTCCTCTTGGTCAAAATATCTTTCATAAATTTGGTGTAATTTGGCATCTGTTGCAAGGCTTCAACTAAAGGTATGTTGATATGCAACTGCTTCAGAATCTCCAGAAATTTGTTGAACTGTTTTTCTTGATTTGCCTTCCACAAACTTTGTGGGAATGGAGGAGGTGGTCTCTCTGGGATCAGCTTAGTATCCTTCTGCTTGGGAACTTCCAGCACTGGTTCTTCAACTACTGGAGTTACTTCAGGGGTTTCCTTTCCTGCATCAGATGCATCAGTTTCCTTTGTTACTGGCTGCTTGCATGCTACAACATCTGACAGCTCTTTACCACTTCACAGATTTATAGCTTTTTCCTGCTCCTTTCCTTTATCAGATGAAGATGATGGAGTTTCTGTAGATGCAGACAAAGTTCCAGTTGGCCTATTTGTGAGAGCAGTAGTCAACTGTCCTACCTGATTCTCTAAGTTTCTCATAGCTACTCCTTGGTTCTGAATTTGTGCCTTAGTTTCACTCATGAAAGCCTTCAGAATGGCTTCAAGAGAATGATCTTTAGCTGGAACTTGATTCTGCTGATACTGGTTGCTCTGATTTTGTTGCTGATTTTGCTGTGGATTATTGCCAGGAGGTGGATTCAGAGTGTTGTTGTAATTGCCATAACTAAGATTAGGATGAGGATGCTTGAATCCAGAGTTATAATTGTTGTTGTAGGCATAATTTCCCCTATTCCCACGTAGTTTACTGAAACAGGATTACTTGGACATGCTTCAAATAAATGCCCTTCTCCACAAAAGACACAGGATAGAGCGTTTACAGGAGCTGCTGCTTCAGGCTTAACAGTTTCTTGGCTTGAGCTGGGGGCAGTCAAATTCTTCAGCATGTTTGTGATGGAAGCTAACTGAGAAGACATTACAGTCATTTCTTTGATCTCATGCATACCAGCTGCATTTTTGGGTGGGTTGGCTCTGTTGGTTGGCCATTGATAGCTATTAGCTGCTATGCTTTCAATAAGGTTGAATGCTTCATTATAAGACTTTATCAGAAGTTGTCCTCCAGAAGAAGCATCTAACATTAGCTTTGAAGGAGGAGATAATCCGTTGTAGAAAGTTTCCAACTGAATACAAGATGGAATTCCATGGTGTGGCCATTTTCTCAACAGATCCTTGAACCTCTCCCATGTGTCATAAAGAGTTTCATCTTCATTCTGCCTGAAGGAGTTGATTTCACCCCTCATTTTTGCATTTTTTATGGGAGGAAAGTACTTGTTTAAAAACTTCTCAGCCAGAGCATTCCAAGAGGTGATGGAATTAGGTTCCAATGAATCCAACCAAGTTTTAGCTCTATCCCTTAGAGAATAAGGGAACAGCCTCAACCTGAATGTATCATCACTGATTCCAGGTATTTTAAAATTGTTGGCCACTTCCAGAAATTGCCTCAAATGCAAGTGAGGATCTTCACTAGGAGCTCCACTGTACTGCCCAACAGTTTGAAGCATTTGGAACATCATAGGCTTGAATTCAAACTGCTGAGTAGTTATCTCTGGCCTTACTAATGCAGTGCTCATGGTTTGGGGATCAAACACAGCATAACCCCTGATGGGTCTATCTTGGTCATTAGCCAGCTCAATCATTCCTGGTTGCTCTTCATCACCATTTCCCAGAATGTGAGCCATGAAGCCTAAATCAGAGTTCTGGTCTCTAGTTCTTTGTTCTTTAGTTCTCTTCCTTAGCCTCTTTGCTGTTTTCTCTATTTCCAAGTCTATTTGAAACTCGTGTGTACCCTTTGCTGCGCATACAGATGTACACCTGTTGCTGAGCAAAGCACACAAAACTTTAAATACAAGCTGTATAGATAAAGTTAAAAAGAAGAAGTTAATATTCAACACCATTGTCAATCCCCGGCAACGGCGCCAAAAACTTGTTGTGTAAAAAGATGTGCAAGTATACACAGTCAAACAAGTAATAAAGAGTGAGTAAAGATCGTTCCCACGAGGATTTAAATGAATTGAATATCACTTCTAGTTATAACTTTTTCTACTTAGCTTAATAAAAATAGAACGTGACTTTGAGCATGTAAAGTAAATGGAGTAATTGGGTGACAGAACAGTAATTAATAAATGTCAGAATTTACTGTAAACAATTATGGGTGTTTAAAAACAGAGATAGAAACAGCTAGGATTCTAATCCTTTATAATCTTAAAATCAGGGTAATCGATGCTTCCAAATGCTACAGCATTTAGTCCAGGAAAATGAGTTTGCTTTCCAGCAGTAAAACTGAGTTCATTAAACGCTTCTTATTCCTAAGTTCATATTAATTTCCCTCAATTGTCAGATAAATACGTCCAGCTACTTAAAGACTTGAAGGCTATTCCTAGCTCATTCAACACAATTAATTTTCCAATTAATTGCTATATCTTTATCCTCTAAACAAGTCCACTAACTTGGTTTTTCCAAACCTTGTTAGCTGATATCTCAGATCAGTTGATCAAGCTAATGCCGAAATTAAACATTCAAGTAGAGAAGAGGAAAATGTATAACATTCATTGCATTGAATTACCCATCAATTTGATTACAAATTCATAGAATCTTAACTTTAGAAAATTAGCTCATAATGAGCTTAAAGATAAAACAAGATAAAGAAATGGAGAATAAAAGCATAAAGTAAAAATGGAATTACAGAGAGGACAAATTGCTGACGGCTGCTGCACAGTACAGGTTGCTACAATCCCAGCTGACCTAAAGGCAAGGTCACGTTTTGCTATTTGTACTACTCCCCCAAAAATAGGGCTACACACTCTCTCTCATGCTTCCCCTTTTTGGGCTATTACAAAATTCAAGTACTCAAACATTCCTTGGCCCAATTTCCAAGTACAATCAGCTGCTGCCTTGTATTTTCTTTTTCCTCGTTTTGGGACAGCGCAACATGCTCTTTGTCTTGTAGTGAAAGTGTGCTGAGTTGACAATTCTTTTGTCTTGTAGTGATTCTCTTTCCAGACGATGCAGCATTCCATATCATTCAAGAGCAACTCCTGCAGTAATTTCACTTCTAAATTCTGCTCAAAACTCAAGCAAACTGTCAGCGGAGATAATTCAGTTTAAAGATCTTTTTCAGCATTTTAATCAATACAACACAGATATTCTCTAATTGAGGCAAAACTTGAATTTCTTTTCCAAAATTAATCAAAATAAGAACAATGATAAAGCTAAAAGGATAGTAATAACTCATATTTCTAAGAGTTATCACAAATATACTTGCAATAAAAGGTTTCGGATTAAGCAAAAATATACAAAATCAGAGGATGAATATTTTATCATTTTGTTTCTGTGTATGATAACCGAATAGGACCAAGTACAATTTTAAGCATTATGGACCCTCTTCGTATAGAATTTGAGCTTGACTGGTTGACCCAGAGCAGCTCATGAGCTTAGAGTGAGACTTCTTGAGTCAAGAAAATATTCTTACTATCTTATTGAACTGAGACTGAGTTGAGCATAATATTCTAAGTGTGCCAAGCCTAAATGCAGCTCTTGATTGTTTTCCCTTTCTCGCACACACACATAGAGACATGCATTTCCTACTATTTGTGATATATTAATTGGCTATAATAGCGAGGCACATTATTCTGAAACTTTGATTTTTGAAATCGTGTTAAGATTTTTTTAGTATATAATAATGTTTCCTCTTCTGGATAGTAGTACAAGGGATTCTGTTTTTGACCAACAAGGTTTTATGAACTGCAGGTTTCAAATGAAGAAGCTATAGAAACTGCTAAGATGCTTGCCTTGAAAGAAGGTTTGCTGGTATGTAACGATAATTTGAGGTTCTTGTTATTGACTTTAGAATAACTTCTATACAGTTGTTCCTATTATATATGAACTCTATACATTTATAATTGCAAGTATGCAAATTATTGTTTTTAATGCTGATTATATGGATGCTTCTTTTGCAGATGGGAATTTCATCAGGAGCTGCAGCAGCTGCTGCAATAAAATTGGGGAAGAGACCAGAAAATGCTGGAAAGCTCATTGTTGTAAGTTTGTAGTAATCCTTAATTTATTAGATGAGAATATAAAATGACTATCTTACTACAAATTTTCAAAAAATTACTTAAAAATGGTTTGCCATAAAACTGCAGTTTATCACTTAATGTGAATGCTGAATCAAGTCATTTACTCTGGTTGTTGTGCAGGTTATATTTCCCAGTTTTGGAGAGCGTTACTTATCTACACCACTGTTTGAATCTATTAGGCATGAAGCTGAACAAATGACATTTGACTAAGAGCCGATGTGGATAAATAGTTTAAATAAAAAAAGGTGCATAATTCATTGGTGGCACTGACAGTATATATGTTATTTTGAACTTGGGATTTTTTTTTTTTTTGATGAATGCACTTGGGATTTTAACCTAAACAAAAGGAGTTACTATTATGCATGGCATTGATTGCTGCATAGAACACAATGTCTTTTTTTGACTGGCAGAACACAATGTCTTTAATTACAAAATGAAGAGGGGAAAAATAGGAAATACAGTGTGTTGCATTTCATGAGTGTTAATTCTGCATCTGGCTTGACCACGCAACATTTGAAGTTGCAATTGATTTTATTTCTTATAGTGTTTTGTGGTCATATATAGAAGGGTTTGCAGCCGCAAAAATTTATGTGAAGTTGCAGGAGATCTTGTGTGAACCATCTTCATTTCCATCTATTAGCAATTATTATATTTCGTGTTGTAGTTATTGAGACGCGCCAAAAATCTATTGTTGTGGCAAGAAATCACGTAGCATGTTCAGACGCTAAGGCAAAAAAATCTCAAAGGACCTCAAGAAAGCCTAAATAACCTAGTGAATAGTAACCTATGGTTTTCTTTTTTGATAAAAAAAATTGGTACGAAGAATTTACTAAAGAATCAAAAGCAACAAATAGCTCTCAGAAAACAAAAAACTAAGATGAACCATGCTTTTTTTTATCAAGCAACTCACACACTAGTCTATGAGAGGAAACCCCTCTACCATCACTACAAACATAAAGACCTAACAAAGGACAAGCAATGTCAAAAATATGCAACTGAGTAGGACCATTTAAACCTTTCTTAGCTAGGAAATCAGCATAAGAGTTTGCTTCCCTAAACACACGTCTCACTTGAACATGCCAATCTGTATTACGCACAAGATGAAGAATCTCTTCTACGAGAGATTTTAAATGCAGGTTGGTGGAGGAACCTCTTAGTACCAAGTTAACTGCAACTGAGGAATCACGTTCCATAATTACATCCCTTAGACCAAGCTCCCTTGCCACTTGAAATCCATTTAACATAGCTTTTAATTTTGTCATAAGGATGTCACAGGTTCCTAAATTCCTGTAGACACTTCTAAATAGATTACCCCTTGAATCTCGAATTAAACATCCACACGCAGACTCCCCTAAATGCTGAACATGAGAACAATCCACATTGATTTTAAAAGAATTTTTTGGTGGAGGTTGCCATCCCACATTGATCAAAACTCTATTGCTATCAGTAAACTTTCGAGGATGTAGAAGCTAAGCTCTCTATCGATGTCAGAAGCTTGGACAGAGACCATATGCATAAATTCATTTCCCATCCTTGACTCTTTAGCAAACACAAGACTATTTCTATCCTTCCAAACACCTTCCAATGCTACACTAAAAACGGTGAATTAATTCCCTAGAATATTCCCAATGGCTTCTGCTGATAAGTTCCATTCCAACCGAGGAAATAATCCAAGGCTAAAAAATTTACTCCAATAATCCGGATAAACAACCTTGTTGACACAACTTGAAGCTACTTTTGCCCTATACTGGTATTTTTACTCGCACGGGGTATAACACTTATTTACGGCAAAATAAAAAAATTCATAAGTTTAAAAGGACATTATGTATAGGATAAGATAATAAGACGAATATATTGAAGTAGATATAAAAGAAAACAAATATAACATATGTAAATATTGTACTTCTCACTAACTTGATATTGTACTTGTCTCACCACTAAGTATTATATATATGTTTCCAAAATACCATATGGATTTCAAGCGGATTAATCATTGCTGAATATAATTTATTGAAACACTTATGCTAAACACTTTGCAACGCGGTTCATAATCATATGAATTTTTTTCTTCTCTCTTGAAGATATTTGTCGTTTATTTCTCTTCTTTTTCCCGTACAAGTTAACCATTCATAAAAAATTATTTATCTACCATACTATTTTTAACGTTTGACATTTCTCTCAATACCTTAGTATTATACTACTCTCAATATTTAATATTATAGTGATTGTTTTTCAAAGCAAAATTATAAATTTGTACTAACCATTTATTCTCCCACTACCTTGATATTGTCCTTCTTTGAACATTTGATACTATATATGTGTTTTCAAAGCAAAAACATGATTTGAAGTTGATTAATCATTTCTCAATATAATTTATTCAAACACTAATGATAAACACTTCATAATGATCTTGATAATCATATGATTTATTTTTATTTTTTTGAAAATCTATTTGATTTATTTCTCCACTTTTCCCCATGCAAGTTAACTATTCTTAGAAAATATATTTATCTACCGTATTTTTTTAAGGTTTGAAATTTATCCAAATACATTTGTATTCTACTTCTCTCAACATTCAATTTTGAAGTGAAATTGATTTTTTTTAAACGCAGAATTATAAATTAGCACTAACCATTTTTTTCTCCCACAACCCTGGTATTATACTTCTCTCAACATTTGATACTATGTACATATGTTTTCAAAGCAACAAATGAATTTCAAACTGATTATTCATTTCTCAATGTAATTTATTCAAACCCTAATTGTGACACCCATTACCCCGTACATGATATATAAATAATATCATACATGCTTTCAAAATAATGTAAAATTAAGATAAAGGCATAACAAAGGTAACATGCATTACATTGTTTCAAAACATAATCATAACTTCATAAAATCTTTGAAGTAAACCAAAGAATGAAAATAACAATCTTTTTAAACATCACAATTGCGGAAAAGAAATAAAACTAAACCCGGAACCTGGTGTCACAATATCAGAGTTGATATCCCAAACATAACATCGGGAAATAACTAATAACTAAAAACAATCCTATCCACTAGCCGAGCGAATTCCACGGAATCACTATTCAATGGCTGGCTCATCCTCCTCTGCATATACAATATACATGCATAAGAAATAACAAAGAGAGAGGTAAGAAACATAATCATGAATACATGTGGACGGTTAGGAATATTAATCAAGATGAACATACATTCATACAACACATATTATATTATGTTAAAGAATGTGTGCAATGCGATGCAACTTCACTTCGTATGCCTATGGCCATTACCTAACTCAGGAAAGATGACCACGAATACATACCCAGTTATCCACATGGATAACCCACCATACCAGATGGTATCCACTGAATAGTGTCCCTAATCTTAATAACGTACCGTGGCTGTCAAAGTACTCAGGCTTGGTCGAGCAGACACTCCGACATGGGTAGCTAGCCCATGCCATAATGGAACCTCCACACCCAATTCATGTACCCTCAAGACCGGGAAAACTCCATTCGAGGCCCACTGTCGCGTTTCATCGTTTGGTTTCCGCCCAACATACCATCTTCACTATAAGGATGCATGCTATGCTCAACCATGTGCATGTCCAACCATCACTCCCATAATCAATCACATTGATTATCATCCATGACCATTGACAATGGCCATTAACAACGCCTTAACGTTAATTCGTCATTATCGTAGCCAGTAACATCGACTATTAACCATGATCATTAACAATGATCTTTATAACATATTATCATTAATTCATCGTTACCATTATTAATAGTGTTACTACTTAGTATTCTATCTTAATTATGGTTATTATCACCCTCACTTAGATCATAACTTGGTCTCGTTAAGTGAACCTTGATTTACATCTCTTTTATTATTTCCCATCATCAAATCACACATGTCTTGCCAAAACTGGTTCGCCTCGCGAACCAGAGAGCCCATGAATCTGCTTTCTTCGATTCGTCGGGTGAACATCCGTTCGCGAGGCGAATCTGGGCAGACAGCAAGCCTGCAAAAAATGAGTTATCTCCCACTTCTCGTGGTTTTACCACTCTGAATCTTTACTTATATGTTCATACTAACCCTTTGATCATTAACCTCACCCATCATACCACATTCGTTCATTATGGGGATTTTTATTAACCTAAGGCTATGTTATTACATCACAAGGTTTAACCTAACGTTCTTTACATAACCAACATTGTATTATCATCACTTAACATCATCAATTCATATCAAAATCTATGAATTCATAGCACATAAACATGCTATAACTAGGGGTGTTCATCAACCGATCCAAACCGCAAAAACCGAACCAAAAAACAAAAACCGAACAAATCGAGAACTGAAAAAAAGGGAAAACCGAAAAACCACTTTTTTTTATTTGATTGGATCAGATTTTGGATCCCCTAGTGAAATCAAATCTAATCCAAACCGATCTACTATAGACATATAATATTATTTTTGAAATCATAGTATTACTCATACTTAAACATTGTGTTTCATACTTTTATGACCCTCATTCTCGTTAATATTTTTGTTGGAATGACATATATGAGATTATTTAGAATAAATGTTAATGTCTTGAAGTTATATTTTGCTAAAAGTTTTGATGCATAACATATATATACTTGATTGAGTAAACATGAAAAATAGGAAATTAATTAAGTAATTTGAAAAATAATTAGTTACAATTTATTTGTAGATTATTCAAGAAAAAATAGGATAAGTGAGAGTAGATATAGAGAATTAACATAAAAGAATGTTTAACATAAAAGAACGTGTTAAAAAAATCAATAATTAATTTTTCTCAAACTCCCAATATTTTGTCAAGAATTCTCTAAATTTTCCCCACTCTTCATCAAATCAAATAACGGTTAACAAAGAACAAATAATTGATGGCTTTCATAAGGGTTGTAAGTATAAAGAGAGAGGTTAAAATATGTATTGAGCAACCTAAACTAGCTCCTTTAAATGAAAATTATCATTTTTTCCATTATTAAATAAGTAGAAAGGACACTTGACATAAGAAAAAAATAAAGTATGACAAAAACTGAATTATCCAATCCAATCCAAATCGCATTTGATTGGATTGGATTGGATCTGATTTTTTTAAGAAATCAAACTGATCCAATCCAAACCGCATGTTGTTTTCATCATTGGATCAGATGGCTTTTTAGCTCAAAACCGATCCAATCCAATCCGCGAACACCCCTAGCTATAACATTAAAACAACCATCAACCAACTTACGAGCATCAAGAACAACACATGCATATTCACACTTGATCATTCATAACATAAATAAACATTCACAGGGGTTATGGGTTAACCTCTTCATCTTAACCTATTCCCGAAACCCGTGTATCATAATGAATCTTCCCCCCATACCTGGTATGAAGATCACGATTCAAGAGAAAACGAAGAAGATCCCCTACGGTTCCGTCTCACAAGCGCTTGTCTACTACTTCAAGAATGATAAAGAAACACCTTGGGTTCAACTCTAGGATCAAGAAACTTGAAAGAAAAATCGAAAAGGACAAAGAGCACGGATTTTTACCTTGTTAAAAGCTTCAAGCAGAAGTCAAAGATGATGAAAGCTGGCGTGAATAAGTGTGCGTTAGCAACGATGTTCTTCATAAGGATTAACAAAGAACAAATAGTCGTTGGCTTTCATAAGGGTTCTATTGTTCTAGTATAAAGAGAGAGGTTAAAATAGGTATTGAGCACCCTAGGGCCGGCCCAAGAGCGAGTGAGGCCTAAAGCAAATTTTGAGTGAGCCCTTTTTATTTTAAGTAAGAGAGACTACTTGAATCAGATTATGCTTTAGGTTGGGCTTTTTTGTTTGCATGTGTGACTTTTTTGGTTCATAAAAACTATGAGTAAATAATTTTTTTCTTTGTGGGCCTAAAGCAAAGGCTTTAGTAGCTTCACCCTTGGGCCGGCAGCACCCTAAACCAACTCCTTTAAATGAAAATTATCATTTGTCCACTATTAAATAAGTAGAAAGGACACTTGACATAAGAAAAAATAAAGTATGACAAAAACTAAATTATCCAATCCAATCCAAACCGCATTTGATTGAATTTGATTGGATCAGATTTTTTTTAAGAAATCAAACCGATCCAATTCAAACCGCATGTTGTTTTCATCATTGGATCAGATGGCTTTTTAGCTTAAAACCGATCAAATCCAATCCGCGAACACCCCTAGCTATAACATTAAAACAAACATCAACCAACTTACGAGCATCAAGAACAACACATGCATATTCACACTTGATCATTCACAACATAAATAAACATTCATAGGGGTTATAGGTTAATCCCTTCATCTTAACCTATTCCCGAAACCCGTGTATCATAATGAATCTTCTCCCCATACCCGGTATGAAGATCACGATTCAAGAGAAAACGAAGATCCACTACGGTTCCGTCTCACAAGCGTCTGTCTACTACTTCAAGAACGATAAAGAAACACTATGGGTTCAATTCTAAGATCAAGAAACTTTAAAGAAAAATCGAAAGGGACAAAGAGCACGGATTTTTACCTTGTTAAAAGCTCCAAGCAGAAGTCAAAAATGATGAAAGCTGACGTGAATAAGTGTGCGTTAGCAACGATGTTCTTCTATCAAGGAACGACGAAGAACGGTGCAAGAAACGGTTTCTCTTGAGATATTTTTAGGGAAAAAACGATGAGGATTCCAAAGAAAAGAGAGGGAGACAATTTCTGAGTGTTGGGGTCATGGAACTAGGGTTTAGATCGTGTTTTAGAGGTTAAAAATGGTTTAGGGCACGATTTGGGCTTAAAAAGAACAAAAATTATGTTTTCTGGTTCTGCACTATTCGTGGGGCGAACCCGAGAACCAATCTCTATCAACAAAATTAGCGAGGCGAACCTGAGAGTGCAAAGCTGTTTTCAGGTTTTCGTAGGGCGAACAAATGTTTGCGGGGCGAGACCGAAAATGCTGAATTTTGCCAAACACCCGAAATAAGACTTGTAGATAATTCTCTAAGCTTTCCAATGCATCAAAGATCACCTCAATCAAACATCTAGAACTCAAGATATGGCCAAAACGGTGAAACATGTTACTAGGACTCTAAAAAGATTGAATATTTCTAAGGTTAAACTTCCTCAAACATGAACTTCGACATCAAAATAAATATAACAAGCATATACAAACATATATAAGTCAAGTCTAACACATATTAACATTTATTAACGTAGAGTGAAATTCAGGGTGTTACACTAATGTTAAACACTTCACAATGGCCTTGACAGTCATATGAAATCTTCTCTTCTCTTTTGAAAAGCTATTTGATTCCTTCACTTTTTCCGTACAAGTTAACTATTCTTAAAAAATATATATTTTTCTATCATATCTTTTTAGTGTAATTTGGCATTTGTCCTAAATTTTAGTAGATTAATCATTTCTGAATGTAATTTATTCAAATACTAACGATAAACACTTCATGTTGGTCTTAAAAAAATTATTAATCAATAATATTATTTCTACTATGATTTGAGTCATGAGTCAACGGAATAAACTTTAACTTCATAACATTAGTCCTTCTCAGATAGTTCTATGTCGGACTGGGTTATCAAATTTAGGTGGTTAAATGACGATCATAAAGTGTGCCTCTATGGCCAAAACTAAAATGGAATATATGGGAATGCAGCGAAGATAGGAAAGGAAACGCAGTGGCAAGGCGAGGGAGACGCAGCGGCGAGGCGAGCTAGACATGACGACGATGGCAGCGGAGTGGGTAAAGCGGCGACTGGGACAGGCGACATGGGAGAAGCATGAATAGGGACTTAGGGCTTTGAAAGTAGGGGTAAGTCGTGAACTGAGAACCGAGAAGTAAATGTAGTGAATAAGGTCTGAGTGAAGTGTAAAACGTGGGAGTCAACACGTAAAAGGTCAGTGGTCTATTTTTTATTTAAGCCTTCAATTCGGTTTGGTTTCAGAAAAGCAAACCAAAAATCGGACCGAATCGATCGGTTGTCTAAAAAAGTGATCCAAAAAAAAATCCAAAATAAATCGGTTTTTATTGATTTTCGGTTATTTTGGATTGGTTTGCGGTTATTTTTTGAATCGGTTTGAATCTGAACACCTCCTAGCTTGACACATGGAGAAACTTGCTCCAGGTGTGACTTACAAATATTTTATATATATATATATATACTCACAAAAAAAAGGGAAATATATAAATATATAATATAGATATAGATTTCAACTCAGTAGCAAGCTATGGAAACAGTGCATGAGTGAACATTTTGTCGGGGAAACACACAACTCATTGAATAAATAAATGGAGTATAAACATGAAAAAAAACCAAAGCAAATGAGGCTTGGGACCAGTTTGACAGAAACATAAAAGGGGCTGAGTTATTAATAATATTTATATTTATTGAACACCAGACAATTCTAAGAATGAACCGGCATATATTAAAAAAAAGAAGAAAAAAAGAATGAACCAATATAAAAGAGTAATGATATTTGGACACAAAAATAATGTCTAACATCATATAAAATTACTCCTCCCTACTTATTTATTGTTTTCTTCTTTCTCATCATGTATTTTATCACTCTCAAGACACTCATAAGTTCTGCTGTATCTATACAATGTGTCCAAATTGTGTGTCTAAATATCTTTACTCATGATGGAAATAACTCAGTCAATTACCACATGTCTTCTTATACTAACTTTGTCATGACCCACATGGGTGACTATTCGCTAAGATTAAAGAATATAGGCAAAATAGGTAGATTGATCCTATACATTTTTTTTTTAACTTTTCACATCAGTCTTATAAGTTTTTTTTCTTTTCAAATTGGTCCTATACGTTACATCTCGTTTTCACGTTAGTCATTTCCGTTAATTTCGACCTTACCGAGTCAGATCAAAAGACACGTGTCAAACTAACGTGATAGTCACGTCAAGTCAAAGCTGACGGCGTTAGGTCGAAATTGATGGAAAGGACTAATATGAAAATAGAACGTAACATGTAGGACCAATTTGAAAAGAAAATGACTTATAGAACCGATGTGAAAAATAAAAAAAACGTATAAGACCAATCTACCTATAATACAAAAAAAGTCATGGATATCCTAGGAAATGTGGCTGCAGACGAAAACCTAAAGATAAAATCCATCTAGTAAGAGTATGTTTGGAAATGATTAATTATTTGTGTTTCAGCTGTTTTCTTATGTAAAAGCCGTTTTGGTAAATAGTTATTATGTTTGGGTCTTTAGATTATATTGTTAAAATGCTTTTTTGTGTGGATAAAAGATGTTTTAAAAACATCTCTAGCAATAGACTGGGGTGGCTTCTAGTGTGAAGTACCAGTATACTGGTATACCCCAAATCTTTTTCATCAGGGATGATTTTCAACCGTTAGATATATTAATTAAATAAATGGATGATCCAGATTTATTGAACAAAAAAAAACCAAAAACAAAAAAATTTGAAAATTCCCAGTTTACCCTTCTCCCCAGCCTTCCTGTCGTCGAGCCCTGAAACATCAAACGCCTTCAGCCGCACCACCACCTTCATCCCCACGGCGGCACTTCGCAAATTCATCCGAGCAAGGTGCAGCGACAGTCCTGGTGCGAGCGGTCCTGGTGCGAGCGGCCGTCGTCGCCACCTCCCTCATCCTCATCTTCACCTTCCCCATCCCCTCCTCTAACCCTACATTACCTAAAATCTCCACCGCCGTACAAAAGGCAGCCGGAACGGCGAGCATGGGAGGAGCTCGCGGCAGAGACGATGACGACAGGTCCGGATCTATGTTCGCCAGCGACGATGGATCTGGACGTGGGTCTAAACGCGTGTTGATAAATCGTCAAGAGCAAGTTGCGATTGAGACAAGGCGGTGCTACCTCGGGACGACGGCACTGGTAGAGGAGAATCCAGATCTGGATATGTGACGTTCGGGTGAAGCGTGGATGGCAGTGCGTGACTGACGGTGTTGCGGTGGTGTAAGATGCACGAAATGGCATCGCGCGGTGGTGGCGGTCGGTGTGGTGGTCGGTGGGGGGGTGGTTGTCGGTGGGGTGGTTGCTAATTGTTAAGAGAGGAAGAAAAGTGATTTGGGAGGAGATGGGGTGGTGGCGGTCGGTGTGGTGGTCGGTGGGGGTGGCGGGGGGGGGGGGGTGGTGGTGGTCGGTGGGGTGGTTGCTGATTGTGGTGGTGGTGGTGGGGTTGGATGGAGAAGATGACAGGTGGGGTGGTGGCAGTGGGGTCAACAACCACTGCTGTGTTTCACTGTTGAGGTGGTGGGGGGTGGCTGGTGAGGTGGTGGTGAAGGATGAGGAGGGTTTGTTGAAGATAGGGGTAAAAAAGAGTTTTCAGATGAAATTTTGGGGTATACCAGTATACCAATAAAAATGGTACTTCACACTAGAAGCCACCATAGAACTGTTGGACCGTTTAGGTTAGATTATTTTCTAAATTGAAGACCAATTTCCCTGTATACCCCCAATCTCCATCACTTCACTTTCCCCACCATGCCTGCCTTTTCCGACCGCTCACGGTGCTACATTTAATTTTTTTGAGAAATGTTTCCATGACACAAATCTCTACACTTACACCGTATAGTGCTGCACAGTGCGGCACTGTAGCTGCACTGTGCGGCACTGTAGTTTTTTTTTTTTTTTTTTTTTTAAAGTTTTGGTTTTTTTTAAAATGTTATTTTTGATAAATAAAATTTTTCGTTAAGTGGTGAATCATGTACAAATATCTGGTGAATTCAGTTCATTATCTGGTGAATGGATTTTTTTTGAGAAATAATTTTTTTAGTAAGTACGTGCAAATATCTGGTGAATGATGTACAAATATATGGTGAATTCAATTCATTATCTGGTGAATGGTTTTTTTTGAGAAATAAAATTTTTTCGTTAAGTGGTGAATCATGTACAAATATCTGGTGATTTCATTTCATTATCTGGTGAATGGGGTTTTTTTTGAGAAATTTGAATGGGTTTTTTTTTTTAGAAATAAAATTTTTCGTTAAGTGGTGAATCATGTATAAATATCTGGTGAATTCAGTTCATTATCTGGTGAATGGATTTTTTTGAGAAATAAATTTTTTAGTTAAGTACGTGCAAATATCTGGTGAATCATGTACAAATATCTGGTGAATGGTTTTTTTTAGAAATAAAATTTTTCGTTAAGTGGTGAATCATGTACAAATATCTGGTGACTTCAGTTTCATTATCTGGTGAATTGGTTTTTTTTATAAATAAAATTTTATTTTTTATAATAAAAACTAAAATTAAAAAAAAAAAAAAAGACCTGCTACAGTGCCGCACAGTGCGGCACTGCACAGTGCCGTGATGCCTCCTGCGCGTCACATACAGTGTAAACCATATGTGTGTCAAAAGTTGTGTCATATTATCACAACTCTAATTTTTTTTGATTGCGCAAGAAAGCCAAAACAAGAAACGCAACTCTTCAACTGAATGGATTCGGTGCTGCATACATAAGAAGAAGTTTATATATATATATTATATAATATATATATATATATTTATCAATTACATTAAAAATTGACATTTAAATTTTTAATGTCAAAGAGGCCAAAGGCCTAGAATAAAATGAGTCAAGTAAGCTAATCACCTTAATATTATATTTATTCTTTATAAATTATATTAAGAAATAATATTTAATTAACATAAAAAAGTAAATATTTTAACCAGTTTTCCTTTAAAAAAATTTAAAAAAGTATCAACTACTATTAATATAAACAAATAATTTCATACCTTTTTTCATAATTTACTATATAAAAGTGATTATTTTTGTTCCACCCAAACAAAATAGATTATGTTAAAATCGCTTTTTCAGCAAACATACCCAAACAAAAACAGATTCTGATTATAATCGATTATCACAATAATCGATTATTTAAAAACAGATTATCAGCATAATATTTTTTTTCTAGCTTTTTTCAAACACACTCTAAATATATTTTTAATACAATTTCATCTTACATGTAGGATAATTTTGGACACTTGCAATCACTACTCAATTTTGGATTGCTTACCGCAAATCTATTGCAAAATGGAGGTTCATGGCATTGTTGTAATTACATATAAAAAATGAACCATTTAGAGAAGTACAATGAAGCGAAGTATGAGAGAAGAGAAAATGAGTAAAAAATAAATATATAGATTTTTAAATTATTTGGATTAATAGAAATGAGAGAAAAGTACGAAAGAGGTTGGATAGAAAAGTGAAAAAAAAAAAAAAAGAGATTATGTTATAAAAACATATTTGCTCTTATTTATTCATTCATTAACTCTACTAAAAAGAGAAAATGCAATGGGTAAATATGTAACTTTGAAAAAAGTAACATTTTCTCTCCAAAATCTTGCCTCCCATAAAAAGAAAAAATGAACATGCGAGTCCCACTACAAATTTCTTCTCTCCTCCACTTCTCCTCTCTCCCAGACAAGTATTGATTCTCTCCCCTACTTACCATGAACCTCTGCAAATCCCACCTTCCTCTTTTCCTTGACCCTCTGTTCTCTCTTCTTCTTCTGATGCCAGATTTTCAATTTCAAAATTTCTGACTTTTCCCTCCTTATTTTCGTTTTAATCTTCATCTTTCTCTCTCATTTTTACTCTCAGCCCAGACCACCGAGAAATAGTACCACCTCATCAAACTCCAACAACAAACCACCAAATCTAGCTCTTTCCCTTGGTGCCCAAATCCTGGACGTGAACTACTATGTTGGCAAATCACTCACCACTAACCAAATCGTGAAGCTTGCATCAAAGGGTTCCCCAAAAAGACGCCATCAACGTGGTTCTCAGAGCTGCAGACGTAACCGTTGATGGGTTCTCACAGCCCTTTCCCGCACGCACTCTCCCTTATCTCCATTCACGCTGCCCTGCCAACGAATTCTTCTCTCCAGGTATTGTGTTGTTTTTGGTTTCTTATTTTATCTTCTTCATCGTTGTTACACACAAAGTGTGTAACAATTGGCGATTTCTGACTCTTTTCACTTCTGGGTTTTCTCTCTGTAGTCGGTTGAACCAGCAGAGTGAGTGTGATCATCTTAACGAAACATGTGATGAAGCTGACTTTTTTTTTTATTATTATTATTGTTTTGCTTTGATAAGGAAAAAATCTGATGAAGGTGGAATAACCGATGGCATTAAGGGGATGTGTTTGTTCAGGTACTTTTATTGATTTTGGTTTGCATTACTGGGTCTTTTGTTTTTTTCTTATATATTTATTTTGGGGAGGGGTTATTAAACTTTGTTCAACTTTTGTTCCCCCAGGTTTAGTATAGATTGGGGTTTCTTGATTCTTTCATTATTATTTTTTTCCTTTTATATTTGTGTGTTTTCCATTTTGGTTTATGGAAACGTCCTCTTCATTAGCTGGCACTTGACACCGTGTTTATTCACTGATTCAAAAATCATACCACCTGGACAATTGCTGATTTGTATTAATTAAATTTTTTTTGCTGATTCATTATTCTACTGATTTCTCTTTTTTTGTTTTTATTTTTACTTTTTAGTTTTGGGACTGCTAGATGAAGATAGAAGAGAGAACGAATCTGCTGTTAGTATATTTTGTTTCTCTTCTCATTTCTATATTTTTTCCTTTCTTCCCCTTCATTCTACTGTTTTATTTCAAAACTTTCTATTATTGACTATATTATTCGATGATTTCTCCATATACTGGAGCTTCTGAAGGTTATAGTGTTTTGATGAATAGCATGGTTTTGGTATTCCCCTGTTTTAGCTAAATCTTTTGTCTGTGTTAGTTTGCTCCTTCTTTTTCTTATCATTCATTTTCAATCCATTTTGGTAGGTGCTGGACTGATTTTGTTAACAGATGTAATCATTGGCACTACTTTCAGACTTTTAAGTGATGTTGTTACTTTGTCCTTGGGGGTGCAGTGAGCAACTTTTACCTTCAATTTATTGTTGCAACGTCATTTTCAATTGTGAGTTTGGTGATTCCGGGATTAAACTGTGAATCATTGCTATTATTTGTTCTATTTCTTATCAGCAAAAGAGATCAAATGCAAAAGCATACTTTACAAGTCCGGTTTTCAAATGGTTGCAATCTAATGTTCTGAACATGATGTAGGAGCACACTTTATACAGGTTACATAAAAGAAGTTTATCCCTTTCATAATTTCATGTCCAGCCTATTTATGTCTTTAGTGTTGTGCAAACTGCAAACTCATTTTAAACTTAATGAACATTATAACTGATATCAAATCATAATTTTATTTGCTGCCTTTTCTGTTGGGACTTTGGATGCATTGCTCAAATTTAATTTATGAAATTCGGTCTTAATTAGTTTAATCATATGTTGGTTATTTTAATCAAATTGGAATGTAATCCGTGTTTTGTTGCAGGTGGGGTTTGATCATTACCATATGAGTAATGCAGGTGGGGTTCTAAAAGTTTGATCATCGTGCAGATTGGTTCTGCCGTTGGTGGCACTACAAGTGCTTTTTATGGATTCTACCATGGTATGCACTTTTGTTCCTTACTGTTAGAATATGTTTTCCCCCTTGGTTTATTTATTTGTGCATATATCAACTTGCCATAATACTCTTAAGGCGTAATTCATAATGATGTTGCTGCCTGTTATTTGGATTTTGGAAGTGGCAACAACATGCATGTATAATGTTTTACCCATCATTATTTGTCTTTATAACTATTAAGATGCATTGCTTTCAAATGGAAGTGGCAACAACATGCATGTATAATGTTTTACCCATCATTATTTGTCTTTATAACTATTAAGATGCATTGCTTTCAAACTTGGGTTGGGGCATGGGGTTGGTAGGTAACATGATGAAGGAGAGAATGTGTAAAAGCAAAATTGTTGCAACTTACAAATTTAAACTTCATTATCTAATATCCTCATCTGTTTTGGCAGGGTGTTTTGAGTGCAGTGAGCTATATGGAATCCAAGCATTTAAGGCTGCATATATGAGTAAAGCATTAAGCTATAATGCTGGTCCTGTATAACAATCATTTGTGATGGCTAGGTGAACTTTAAAATCAAGGAAACATGCTTCTGTACTGTTTAACATATAAATAAGGTATACTTATACTGTATATTTATTCTTCCCAAATTTATAGGCAGCATGAGGACATTATCAGAAGCGTCTATTGCAATGTGTTTGTCCAAAATTTATATTAGATGACTTGAAACTGTTGTAATTTGCAAGGCAAAATGCTTATACTTCTCTTTTCGATGTAGGTAGTGAATTTTGATTTACTGTAGTTAGTTAGACAATAGGCTAGCATTATCAAAGGTAGCTTTAGTTACACATTTTTGCTGTAGGTAGTGAGTTGTCATTGTTAATATATATGCTCCATTATATTCTCCAAGTGTTGATCTGTCCAACTTATAATTTGTGAATTATCATGAAATTACTTTTTACTGGGTTCCAAATTTTTTCCCTTACTGTTAGCAAAACAGTATCCTTAACACACGCCCTCCATTTACTTTAGGCAGGAAGTTGTTTTTCTGTTTTGTGTGTAGAAGTTGGCCTATATTCCTTTCATGCATGTTTAGCTTACTCATTGCTATGAATGGTATATTTCTTTCTTTACACTCATCTAACATTACTAATTGGTTATAAATAGTATAGTCCTTGCTGGATGGCAGATTTTATTTTTTTGTTTTGATAGACTTTTTTTTTTACATGCTACTGTTATCAACAGAATATAGTTCGTGAAGAATAAATATGTATGAACATTATCATTTTAGTCTTATTCATGTTCCAAATTACTATGTTTTCTTCATCAACCAATACTAATTACATTAGTTGAATTTATTGATTGGATGCTATTGTTGTCAACAAAATATAGGCTACTAACAAATTCATACAAAAAATATTCATTCTCTTCTATTATGATAACTTTGGCTATCTTAGCTAAATATATATGAATATTATTATTTTCCTCGACTCTTATTTACGGTTCATCTAACTTCATAACATTATACATTCCCCGTGCATTGCACTGGTACGGGTCAAGACACTAGTAGATCTACAAATAACACTGCTGATATTGGTTGATTTGACTTCATTCTTTTGCCACTGTGAAACTTCCTGGCTTTCAATATTTTGCCTTCTCATCGTTGCAAACATAACAAGTGAAGTTTTACTAGGTAATTCTAGCTTTCCAGTCGCCATGTTTTGAGCTTTGAGTGTTCTAGTTTTCCAGTTTTATATTTTTATCTCGAAATGAATGACTAGTTGAACTGTTATGGTGCTTTCATTTATTGGTGGGTCTTGGTTGCTTCAGTACTTAGTTCCCCTTTAACGTCCAAGAGGAACTAATTAAACAATCAAACTTCCGCTTTATGAAAGATTCTAATTGGGTTGGCCGAAATCAGTTTAGGAAACCAAAAGGCAGAGCTTGTCATTGTTGGTGTTCAATTATATGATATACTTAAATGTCTAATTATGTTCTTACCCTTCACATGGTCCAGCTTGCAGGCCTTCTTGAGTAGATAACATGGAACCAGAGTGTGGAATCAAGAAGGATGTCACTGAAGTAATATTTCGTCATCACATCACAACTACTTTTTTTCCACCTTTAACCTTCACCATCTTATCAATTCTCCCATGTTTGTAGTAATTTTATCTTAATGTTTAATTTAAAAAGAAAAACTAACAACTATCTTTTTCCCTTTTCCTTGTGCAGCTAATAGGGCATACCTCAATGTTATATTTGAATAATATTGTGGATGTGTGTAGCACGAATTGCTGCTAAGCTTGAGCCCATGCAACCCTGCTCTAGTGTCAAAGATAGGTATGGGATTCCTTTCACAAACTAGAGTTGTTTAGAACTATAGGATTTTAGGATTATTATTTGAGAATTTGTAGTGACATTCTTGTTTTTCTCACTCAGGATAGTGCTTAGCATGATTAAAGATGTTGAGGATAAAGGCCTCATAACACCTGGAAAGGTTAGTCTTGTTTAAATTACATATCTAGAGATTCTTCGTGTGGCCTCAGGCCAATAATAATTCAACTATGCACTTGACATGGCTTTTATTTGACAATAACGTTATTCAAATACCATTTCACTACATGCCCTTCAAGGGGCTCTATAGCTTTTTTCATCCTATATCATAATTCTTCCATCATAATCAATATGCATGTTTTATTCAAATTTGCCGTTGTTATTGCTTATAATATTGAAGTGTGGGCTTTTTAGGCGCCTACTGTGTTCTCCATGTTGTTAAATATATGATCTGAACAAGTTGATGTTTTTTTAATATTGTGGAAAAGACTGTCCTTGTGGAGTCTACAAGTGGCAACACCGGGATAGGATTGACATTCATAGCAGCATTGAGGGGGCTATAAACTTTTAGTGACTATACCAGCTCATGTGAGTCTTGAGAGAAAAATTGTACCGCGAGCCTTTGGAGCTGAGGTATATCTGACAGACCCTGCTAAAGGAGTTGATGGGGTTCTTCAGAAGGTAGAAGAGCTAATAGCCAAAACGTCTGGGAGCTATATACTCCAACAAGTTGAAAATCTCGCAAATCCAATCGTATTCTCCTCATCCATATTTCTTAATATGGTTGCCAGGTTGAGAAAAATTGTAGCCTATTAATTTCTCATCCTTGTAGATTCATCATGAGACCACTGGCCCTGAGATGTGGAGAGACTCGGGAGAGAAAATTGATATTTTGGTTGCAGGGATAAGAACTGGGGTTACAATAACGAGTGCTGGGAAATTCCTTAAGGAGAGAAACGCAGAGATCAAGGTTGACTTTTTTACCATGCATGCTTTCTCGGATGAGAGTTTTTTAAATATTTAGCATACATAAATATTTAGACTACTCTCATCCCAGAAAGTGTGCATGGTAAACAAGTCAACCTTGATCTCTGGGTTTCTCTCCTTGATGAATTTCTCAGCACCCGTTATTGTACCCCAGTTCCTATCCCTGCAACCAAAGCATCAATTTTCTCTCCCGAGTCTCTCCAAATCTCAGGGCCAATGGTCTCATAATGAATCTACAAGGATGATAAATTAATAGATTGTAACTTTTCTTAACCCAGCAACCAAATTAGGAAATATGAATGAGAATACCATTGGATTGGCAGGATTTTCAAATTGTTGGAGCATATAACTCCCAGGCATCTTGGCTATTATTTCTTCTGCCTTCTGAAGAACCCCATCAAGTCCTTTGGCAAGGTCCGAAAGATATACCTCGACTCCAAAGGCTCGCAGTACAATTTTTCTCTCAAGACTCGCATGAGTTGGCATAGTCATAAAAGTTTATAGCCCCTCAATGCTGATATAAATGCCAATCATATACCGATGTTGCCACTTGTAGGCTCAACAAGGACATTCTTTTCAACATTATTCAAAAAACATTATACTTGTTCAAATAATATATTCAACAATATGGAGAACACAAAAAAGCCCACACTTCCATATTATATGAAGTAACAATGGCAAATTTGAATAAAACATCCATATTGATTATGATGGATGAATGAATTATGGTATAGGCTGAAAAGTTATAAAGCCACAGTTGAAGGACATGTTGTGATTGAAAGTGTATTTAAATAAGATTATTATCCAAATGGGTCTAGAATTGCATAGTTGTATTATTACAGGCCTGAGACGCGAAGAATCTCTAGATATGTAACTTTAACAAGATTAACCTTTTCAGGTGTTATGAGGCCTTTATCATCAGCATGTCTAATCATGCTAAGTGCTATCCTGAGTGAGAAAAACAAGATTATTATTGCAAATTCTCATAGCAAAATCCTAAAACCCTACAGTTCCAGATAGCTCTAGTTTGTGAAAAAAGGAATTCTATGCCTATCTTTGACACTAGAGCAGGGTTGCATAGACTTTGACTTAGCAACAATACATGCTACACACCCATCCACAATGTTATTCAGATATATCATTGGGGTGTGTCCTATTAACTGCACAAGGGAAGGAGATAGTTAACTAACCATAAAGATAAAATCTATAAGTAATTATTAGGTTGTCACAATGGAAAGCCTCAAGTGTGATGCTTATTCCATGTAGACTGTTTCTTCAAGTTGGCCATGAAGAAAGGCATTCTTAATATCAAATTGCTTAATGGGTCATCCTCTGGAAACTGTTTTAAACCTTGAAATTTTGGCAACACAATTAGACATTTGCATGTGTTTTCCCAAATGGATTGATCTTGTAAACTTTTGGGATTGAGTAATTATAGAAAGTTTGAAGCTAAACTTAGACTTCTGTCGATTGTTGACTTTGCTCATAATCTAGCTGGTGTTGCTAAGCATTGTTATTTATTGGAGTTAAAACGTGTTTTTCTTTAAGTTGTCATACCTACTTTCTTAAAATCGTGTTCTTTAATATTGAGCAAGTCCTTAGACAACGACTTGAGGCTATTTATTGATAGTTGTTTGCATTTGCACATGTCAAAGGTAAGCACCTAATCCTAGGGATTGGTGCTGGTATCATTCCCCTAATGCTAGATGTTAACATTCAAGACGAAGTTATTCAGGTACCTCCTGATACTAACATATTGGAACTCATTTTCAATTTTGATCTAGAAACTAGTCATTTGCTTTCATTTGGATGATTTGTAGATGTTATGCACCCAGGATTAGAAAACTTGAAAAGAGAGAGCGCTTTATTGGATTCTTGAACAAAAACAGAATAATAATAAG
The DNA here is from genome assembly GCA_035048595.1 of Echinosophora koreensis. Taxonomy (NCBI): domain Eukaryota; kingdom Viridiplantae; phylum Streptophyta; class Magnoliopsida; order Fabales; family Fabaceae; genus Echinosophora; species Echinosophora koreensis. The sequence continues at coordinate 22,168,961 of JAPCYP010000001.1, forward strand.
AGAGAGGTCTCTGCCAAGGGTTTAGTTCTCACAAACTAAAGTTCTCAATGCCCTTTTTCCCTTACTTTCTTCCCCTATTTATTTAGGAGCCTTGCTATTTGCATTTTGCTATTTGCACTTTGCATTGATTTTTTGTTCATTCCTTTTCCTAAAATGCCTTTTTCACCTTCATATCTCATTTCGGAAAACACCGTACCTGTCTTCTCACATTCTTCACCATCCTCACCTCTTCCATCATTCTCACACGCCATGAAGTTGTAGAAGGGTGCAATATAGTGTCATCCTTTGTTCCCAAAACGTCAGTGAACAGTAGGGGTGTTCCCGGATTGGATTGGATCGGTTTTGAGCTAAAAAATCATCCGATTTAATGACGAAAACAATATGCGGTTTGGATTGGATCGGTTTGCTTTCTTAGAAAAATTCGATCCGATCCAATCCAATCAAATGCGGTTTGGATTGGATTGGATTGGATAATTCGGTTTTTATCATACTTTATTTTTTTTCTTATGTCAAGTGTCATTTCTACTTATTTAATAGTGAACAAAAGATTATCTTCATTTAAATGGGTTAGTTTAGGGTACCCAACACTTATTTTAACCTCTTTATATTAGAACAGTAAAACTTTTATGAAAGGTAGCATTTATTTGTTCCTTATTAACCATTGTTTGATTTGACGATGAGTGAGGAAAATTCGGGAGAATTATTGACAAAATTTTAATTTGGGAGTTTGAGAAAAATAATTATTGATATTTTTTAACACGTTCTTTTATGTTAAATATTCTTTTATGCTAATTCTCTATATATACTCTTACTTATCCTATTTTTTCCGTGAATCGGCTTCAAATAAATTATCGCTTACCATTTTTCAAATTTACTTTATTGATTTCCTATTTTTCATGTTTACTCAATCAAGTATATATATGTTATGCATTAAAACTTTTAGCAAAATATAATTCAAGACATTAATATTTATTCTAAATAGTCTCATATATGTCATTTCAAGAAAAATATTAAAGAGAATGAGGGACATAAAAGTATGAAAAACAATGCTTAAGTATGAGTAATACTATGATTTAAAAAATAATAATATATGTATATAGTAGATCGGTTTGGATTGGATTGGATTTCACCAGGGGATCCAAAATCCGGATCCAAAATCCGATCCAATCCAATGAAAAAAAGTGGTTTTTTAGGTTTTTTGTTATTTTGGTTTTTAGTTTATTCGGTTTTCGGTTTTTCGATTTTCGTTTTTGCGATTTGAATCGGTTTGGATTGGTTGATGAACACCCCTAGTGAACAGGTTAGCATCCATGGAGTTTTCATTTTTGTATGCACCTCTGGAAGTTGACCGAAAAATCGAATCCGGAAGTTTTCCGGAAAATAGAATTCAGAAGTTTTCTGGAAAATCAAATCCAAACGATGAAGAGAGAAAGATGAAACAGTGACCCCAACGGTGGTGTGGGGAGGGGATGCGTGACGCTCACATATGAATGGGTTTCTCAGATCTGCTTCGACTCCATCGACCAATGCGCGGCCCAGCCCTCACAAGCTTCGTCGTCGTCGTGGCCGTTCAAATCTGCTCTGAGTCCTACGACCACCATGCGGCTCAGCCCTCACGAGATCTGCAGTCTTAAAACACTGCTTCGTCTTTTAAGATTTCATGCAAGGTGCAGAAGAAGAAGTTGAGGTGCAGAAGAAGAAGACGACTTGAGTGGCCTTGCTGTGTGGGAGAAGTTGGGGGGAGTTAGGTTTCCGGATGTGGTGCTGGGTGAGGGAGGAAATAGGACTTAAGGGTATTTTTGGAAAATCAAAAGAAAAAAAAAGTTAGCAAGGTGTGTCCAGCAAAAATAAGTGGTGCATATAGCAAGGCCCTTTATAACCGAGAAGGACCAAGTATAATTTTAAGCATTATGGACCCTCTTGGTATAGAATTTGAGCTTGATTGGTTGACGAGCTTAGAGTAGGGGTGTTCGCGGTTCGGTTTGGATCGGTTTTGATGAGAAAAGTCATCCGATCTGAAGACAAAAAGAATGTGCGGTTCGGTTCGGTTTGGATGGCTTCTTTAAACAAATCTGATCCGATCCAATTAAATGTGGTTTGGATCGGTTCAGTTAGTTCGGATTTTAACCACGCGTCATTATGTTTTTATATCATATAATCCACAAGTATCATATAATCTACTTGCAGAAAAAAAAATTCATATAATCTACTACTAAGTTAACAAAAACACAAGTGGCTAAAATAGCCATTCTCAAATGCTAATTTTTTTTTTTTTTTTGGATTACAAATAAAAAGAATAATACATTAGTTGAACTAGAAAAACCAAAACCATACTACTCCCTTACATAACAGACACCCATCACATCAGCCAAGAGGAGATTGTTCAAGGAAGTAGAAGGGTTATTGACAATAACAAGAGAATCCTCTCCCCTAGCCCCCAACTTAGCCAAATTTAAAACAATGGCTTCAACACCCATGCTAAAATCTTAATTCTCAAATCCAAAAAATAAAACAGTGGCTAAAACAAATTTGAGTCAGACCTAACAAATTTGAAACAAAGTAATAATAGAGAATTCAAAAATTTGAGTCACTAAGAGTTAGAAATTTGAAACAAACAACAACAGAGCACTCAAAAAATTTGAAACAACAAAGACACTCACCTGAACAGGGAGGAGACGAAGACACTCCGACACCGGCGAGAAGGTGACGCGAGGAGGGGCGACCAGAGATGGAGCGCGAGGCGGCGACGACTAGAGATGGAGCGCGAGGGAGACGAACACAGTTTAACCACTCTGACTCAAGGCGGCAAAAAGGGAGACGAATATACCAGGCGACGCCGAGAAGCGAAGCGCAAGGTGGAGGCGAGCAAGGAGATGATGGCGGCGGCCAAAGGGGAGGGAGAGTCGTTAGGGTTATGCTAGGGCTGGAAGGGACTCGGGTGAGGAAATGTACAAATGAATTGTTAATGGAAAGGAGTGGGTCCGTTGGAGTCATAAGTTAGTCTACGACAGTCATAAACAAAACTGCAGAGGGGGCGTATCAAAACGCATACAACATATAAGTGTGCGGTTCGGTTTCTGAACCCCAAACCGAACCGATCGGTTCTCTCCTGGACCAGTTAAAAAAAATCTGATTAAATTCGGTTCTCATCGGTTTTCGATTTTTTGGATCGGTTATGCCGTTTTTTTTTTTTTTTATCGGTTTGGATCTGAACACCCCTAGCTTAGAGTGAGACACCTTAGTCAAGAAAATAGTCTAACTATCTCATTGAACTGAAATTGAGTTGAGCATAATGCTCTTTTTTCTTTTTCTTTTTTATAACCGGAGAATATATTAAAAAAGAGTATTAGGGGTACTCTAACCCATAAGGATAGCCAAAAAGAGATCGACTACAAAAAAAGAATACCACCCAAAGGAACAGAAAAAACCCATCAAAAGAGAACACCCAAAACTATCAAACTGACCGGACCATTGAAACCAAAGCAGCCATGAGAGATCCACTTGTCCGAGCAGCCTGAAAAACCAAATTCAACCAAAATATCCATCCTGCAAGCCTTGATTAAAATAAGCCATAACCAGAAAATAATGCCTACCCACACCAAAAAACCATGCTAATAACTGGAAAAAGCCACTTTCACATTCTTCATTAAAGACATTGTGAATCAATCCCAAAGAGGAAAAATCTGAGCACTGTACCCAGAGACACGAATGGACGCCCACTTTGGAGGTTCATCCCAAAATACTGTTGTAGATCCATAACCCATCTTTTGTAGACCACGTGTTGATGACAGAGCACCCAAACACAAAGCATATGAAGTGACACTTGTGATAATATACCAAAGAACCAAGTCCATCACAGCCCCTATGTCAGTCACACATCCACTATTTATACAAATAAAGACCACCAGAACCAACATACATCCGAGAATCAAAGAACTGAAATATCAGGGACTCCAACCGTACCAACCGCTTAAAACAGAGAAGAACAATGTAACCAAGAAGCAACACATCAATGGAACACAACAACAACCAAGCCTTATCCCACTAGGTAGGGTCGGCTACATAGATCAAATGGTGCCATAATGTTCTATCATGAATCATGTTTATAGTTAAAGCAATGGCCGCCAAATCTTTCTTAATAGTTTCTCTTAATAGTTTTTCTTGGCCTACCTCTGCCTCTAGCGATTGAATTGCCTTCTATCTTGTCTACTCTCCTTACTACGGAATCTACATGTCTCCTCCATACTTGCTCAAACCACCTAAGTCAAGATTCAACCATCTTTTCTACAATAGGTGCTACCCCAACTCTCTCTCTAATGATATCATTACTAATCCTATCATTACTAACCCTAAACCCTAGATATCAATGGAACACAAGCAAAGAAAAACCTCACACAAAGATTACACTCCATCTCAAGTGTATCATTCCAGCACAACATTTTCACACCCCATAAAAACTGTTTGCCATAAAACTGCAGTTTATCACTTAATTAATGTCAATGCTGAATCAAGTCATTTACTCTGGTTGTTGTGCAGGTGATATTTCCCAGTTTTGGAGAGCGTTACTTATCTACACCACTGTTTGAATCTATTAGGCATGAAGCTGAACAAGATCCCATGTGGATAAATAGTTTAAATAAAAATAGGTGCATATTAAATAATTAGTCATTGATGGCACAGACAGTATATGTTATTTTTCACTTGGGATTTTAACCTAAGCAAAAGTAGTTACTGTTATGTATGGCAATGATTGCTGCACAGAACATAGCCACAATGTCTTTAATTACAAAATGAAGAGGGTAAAAAAAGGAAATACAGTGTTGCATTTCATGCGTGTTAATTCTGCATTTGGCTTGACCACCCAACATTTGAAGTTGACAATTGAGTTTAGTTCTCACAGAGGTCCGTTTGATTTGTTATAAAATGAGGGACAGCACAGAGCAAATCAATTTGTTTTGTGTTTGAGGGTCCGTTTGATTCACAGTACAGGACAGAACATGGAGAACAACACAGAACAGTACTGTACAACTACTTGAATCACAGCACAACTTTTTGTACTGTACGGTGTTTGTTAGTTGATGCACAGCACAAGCGATTTTAAACGTACATTGTTTGGTATGCTTAAGTACTGGACAGAATAACATAAAATTTACTAAAATACCCTTTGTAATATATAATGTTTTATTTGAATTATGAAAATATATGAAACAAGATATTTGTATTTTAAATTATTTTTTTATTTTCTATTAAATTATTATCATGCTAAACTCTAATTTGTGATTTTTTTAATAATATGGATATATTTTCAAGTATTATTTTAATTTTTTTCATTTAAAAAATAATTTAAAATAATGTTGCTAAATTTTTTATCTATATTTTATAATTACCATATTATAAATTAAAATAAAATACAATAAATTATTAAAATGCTTAAAAAGTTTAAAATATTATTATCATTATCATAGTTAGAACAACCGGTGGAGGATACCACAATGATGACGACTATGGCTTAAATTTCTCGTTAGAGACACTTTCGGTGGGAGAGTAACCTGAATGGCGTCCTTACGGAGGTGGGAAACTTCAACCATGGGACAACTTTTTGTTCCATGATACAATTCATGTGAAATATCTAAAATATCCTCCATATTTCCATTTCCCATTTTCCCATACGCACGTCTTCAGACGATTTCCAGTTGCTTAGCTACCCTAAGGTGATCCCACGATGCTCAAAAGGTGCACGTCTCCCACTATGAATACCTCCCATAAATTATAATGCATGTCTTTCCATTTTTTTTTATTTTGTGAAAAATATCATTTCCATTATTAATAAATTAAACAAAACGTTAAAAAAATAAAATAATATCTTAAAGCATATTCACATTATTATTAATAAATTAAATTATTATTAATAAATTATAAAAAAATGTTAAATAAAATAAAATAATATCTTATAGTATATTCACATTATTAATAAATTAAATAAGAGTATAATATGATAATAATTTAATGATAAATAATAATAAAATTATTTAAAATATAAAAATCTTGTCCAGTGTCTTTTCATAATGCAAATCAAATATTATATAGTACAAAGAGTATTTTAGTAAATTTTATGTTGTTCTGTCCAGTATAAAAGCATATCAAACAACGTACAGTACAAAATCTTTTGTGCTGTGCATCAACTAACAAACATCAAACAGCACAATAAGTTGTGCTGTAACTGAACTAGTTGTCTTGTGTTGTTCTCTTTGTTCTGTCCTGTACTGTACTGGAAAGCGAATCAAACGGACCCATAGTGTTTGTGGTCGCAAAATTTTACGTGAAGTTGCAGGAGACCTTGTGTGAACCATCTTCATTTCCATCTATTAGCAATTATCATACTTCGTGTTGTAGTTATTGAGACGCGCCAAAAATAAATTGTTGTGGCAAGAAATCATGTAGCATTCAAACTCTGGGTTATAATCGCCGTTATTTAACTCTTTCGAGACCACGGCATGGCTATTACCAAAGGAGAAATGCTAGGGAAACAAAATTCCCACAAAACTATAGAGATAAATTAGTAGATTATTTACATTTTTTAATTAATACACAAACTTGAATATTAAAATTAAGTGATCAAATAATAATTGCTCTGCTCATGCTATGATTATTATCAGATCCTCAGCTTCTCTCTCTCTCTCTCTCTCTCTTTTTGTTTTTTTTTGTTTGCCTAGCCTTAAGTTTCTTGGTTTTTCAAGAGACTTGGCAGCATTTTTCGGTTGAATGCGTATTATCAAGTGGTCTAATATCCAGAAGCTAAGGCAGCATAATCTCAGAGGACCTTCAAGAACGCCTAAATAAACCTAGTGAATAATAACCTACGGTTTTCTTTTTTGATAAAAAAGATTCAGTCATACTAATTGAACACACGACTCCGACATCAATACGCAACATCATGCTGCAGTAGCATACTGTAGCACCACTTTCTCTTTTTCTTTTTTTTTTGACTTTTTTTAAGAAAATAAAAATTTTATTTCTAAAAAAAACCCATTCATCAGATAATGAACTGAATTCACCAGATATTTGTACCTAATTCACCAGATATTTGCACATACTTAAGCAAAAAATTTATCTCAAAAAAACCCATTCACCAGATAATGAACTGAATTCACCAGATATTTGTACCTGATTCACCAGATATTTACACATACTTAACGAAAAATTTTATTTCTCAAAAAAAACTCGTTCACCAGATAATAAACTGAATTCACCAGATATTTGTACCTGATTCACCGGATATTTGCACATACTTAACGAAAAAAATTATTTCTCAAAAAAACTCATTCACCAGATAATGAACTGAATTCACCAGATATTTGTGCCTGATTCACCAGATATTTGCACATACTTAACCAAAAAATTTATTTCTAAAAAACATTTAAAAAAACTAAAAAAATTTATACAAAAAAAAAAGACCCGCTACAGTGCCGCACAGTACAGCTACATGTCACACAGTACGGCACATACGATATCGCCGTATTGATGTCGGGAAAGTGTGTCAAATTATCATTTTTCATAAAGATTAGTACGGAGAATTTACAAAAGAATAAAAAACGGCAAATAGCTCTCAGACAACAAAAAATAAGATTAACCACACTTTGACACAAGGTGTTGTCTAAGGTGCATCGTGGTATATCACCCAAGTGATTAATTCTGAACCATTCAAATTATCACTTAGGTTAGTCAAAGTGTGTTAGTCAAAGTGTCAAAGAATGAGTGAGTTGAATAGTCAACTATCTCAAGTGGCTTGTTTGTTGGTAAATTCTAGGGTGAAGTAGTAGTTTTAGTGGTATACTCATGTATCACTAATTTTTTGCATCATGAACAATTTTGAACCATTGGATATAATGATTAAATAATGAGTGGTCCTGATTTATTGGTCCAAAAAAATTTGAAAACAAAAAAAAAATTAAAAATACTATTTTGCCCTTCCCTCTCCCTCTACCATCAACAACCCTAAATGAAACCCTGTCTATTTTCCTCCGCCGTCACACCAGCCGCCACGACCGCCGTCCAGTCTCCGCCGCCATCGCGCGCCTCCTCTTCGTAAGCATCCACCGCCGCTGTCGCGAGCAGCCACCGCCACCGTTGTGTTGTTCAGCTTGATGTAGGGCGAATCGAAATCGGTGGCCCGTGTTTGCTTGTCGAATCGGAATCGGTGGGGGTGGTGAACCGCAGCTGCTTAGCGATGAGGTCGTCCATCGTCATCTGCTTGTCGAATCGGTGGCGGTGGTAACGGCAGGGACGAAAGGAAGGGTGGTGGCGATGGTAACCGATCTGTCAGGTTGCAGTGCTTTTGGGTTTGCGATCGTGGCGTTGGAAGTTGATGGTGCAGCTTGGGAGTGTGATTCGTGCATCGATACAGGTCTGAGATCTATGGTTCGTGACGGTGGCGAAGGACCGAGGTGGCGACGCGGCAGTGATGGATGCAGTGCGGTGGTGTGGAGTTGCGCGCCTGGAGGTAGGGGAAGAGAGAGGGAGGCGACAGAGGGAAGAGAGAAGGGAGTGTTGCTGGTTGGAGGTTGAGGGCGGTGGTCGGGTGACGGCGGCAGCGGTGGAGGTTGGACCGAGGTGGTGGGCTGGTGACAGTGGGGGTGAACAACCGCTGCTGCGGTTCACTGTTGAGGTGGTGGAGGGTGGTTGCTGAGGTGGTGGTGAAGGATGAGGAGGGTTTGTTGATGATAAGGGTAAAAAGGAGTTTTCAAATGAAATTTTGGGGTATACCAGTATACCACTAAAACTACTACTTCACCCTAGAATCCACCTTGTTTGTTAGTCCATATTATACCACTTGAATGGTGTACCACTATATCACTTTAATGGATGGTGCATGCATTCACCTTCACACAACTTGAAGTTACTTTTGCCCTGTATTTCAGCATAGTAGGTTCTTTTGTAGAGTTTTAATTTTAAAGGTAAAAGAGTTACTTTCTCTGATCCACAATATAAGAAACAAATAGGTTCTTTTTTTTCTCTCCAAAATATAAGAAATATGCATTAAGTTTCACACATATTAAATGTTAATTTCTAATATTGTCCTTATTAATTGCTGTCATTAATTATAGGCCATCAAAATATTAATTAAAATTAGAAGGGGTGTTGTTGGAAATTTATATGTGTATACATTTCCTTGATCTATGTTTTAGGGTTTTGTTTCTTATATTGTGGACTTGAGGAAGTATTTGCTTAATAGGGATAAATGAGTAAAATCAAATGTTTTTAAGTTAAATAGTAAAGACTTTGACTTACCTCATTAAATGTACTGATGATTATTTATTGGTCAGAAAAAAACTACTCCCTCCCGTCTATAATAGAAGTAAACATTTTCAAATTTTTTGTTCAAAATAGAAGCAAATTTTAACTACTTTCATCTTATTTAATGAAGTTACTCTGGAAATATACCCTTCATTTAATACAAATTTTGTTTTCCAATTACTCATTTTATTCTCAACAACACAAACTTAATAAATAAGAGAAATGATAATTTAGGTAACAAACATAATTTTTTATTCCTAATAACTCTTTTAAATGAGATCGACTAACCACCTTAATATGTGTGTTTTATTCAATTTTTGCTTATAATAGACATAGGAGTGAGTCCATCAAAACAGCTAATTCTTCCAAAGAAATTTCCACATTTTGGTGGGGAAGCACACAACTCACTGAATAAATAAACGGAGTATAAACATGAAAAAAAAAGGTGTGATAATTGAACATATAAAATAGACATCATACGGGACACCTAGGGCACTGTAGCGCTACTATAGTTTTTTTTTTTTTAAAATTTTTTTTGACTTTATTAAAAAAAAATAAAAATTTATTTCTCAAAAAAGCTCATTAACCAGATAATGAACTGAATTAACCAGGTATTTATACCTGATTAACCAGATATTTGCACATATATTACCAAAAAACCCATTAATCAGATAATGAACTGAATTAACCAGATATTTGTACCTAATTAACCAGATATTTACACATACTTAACCAAAAAACTTATTAACCAGATAATGAACTGAATTAACTAGATACTTGTACCTGATTAACCAGATATTTGCACATTCTTAATTAAAAATTTTATTTCTCAAAAAAACTCATTAATTTTCACATATTTAGCCAAAAAAATTATTTCTCAAAAGTACCCATTAACCAGATAATGAAATGAAATTAACCAGATATTTGTACGTGATTAACCAGATATTTACACATACTTAACCAAAAAACCCATTAACCAGATAATAAACTGAATTAACCAGATATTTGTACCTGATTAACCAGATATTTGCACATACTTAACCAAAAATTTTATTTCTAAAAAAACTCATTAACCAAATAATGAACTGAATTAACCACATATTTGTACCTGATTAACCAGATATTTGCACATACTTAACCCAAAAAATCCATTAAGCAGATAATGAACTGAATTAACTAGATATTTGTACCTGATTAACCAGATATTTGAACATACTTAATCAAAAATTTTATTTCTAAAAAAACTAAACATTTTAAAAAAAAGAACAAATTTTTTTTTAAAAAAAAGTAAATATTAAAAAAAATGGCTGCTGTAATGTTGCTACAGTATCGTACAGTGTAGCACCGTATGTTGTTGCCGTACATGTCGAAATTTTGTGTCAAATTACTATTTAAAAAAAAAACAAAACAAAGTCAAGGTCTCAAAGCGGCTCGGGACCAGTCTGACAGAAACATAAAAAAAGCGGACACCCTTATGTGTATATTCACTAATATTATGTATTTTATTTTATTTAGCACCAAACAACTCTGAGAATGACCATCATGGGAAAAAAAAATCCCAGCCAATTACCACACGGCTTATTATACTAGCTTGGTCATTACGCACATAACTGTGCCTTTGGCTAAGATGAAAGAATATAAAAACAAAAAGTCACGGATAATCCTAGGAAATGTGGCTGCAGACGAAAACTTAAATATAAAATCCATCTAGGAAATACATGTACAAATAATAGTGCTGATATTGGGTGGTTTTTTTTTGTTACTGATATTGGGTGGTTTGACTTCATTCTTTTGCCACTCTGAAACTTCCTGGCTTTCAATATTTTTGGCTTCTCATCGTTGCAAACATAACAACCGAAGTTTTACTAGGTAATTCTAGTTTTCCAGTCACCATGGTTTGAGCTTTGAGTATTCTAATTTCTAGTTTTCCAGTTTTTTTTTTCCCCTTTATCTCGAAATGATTGGCTAGTTGAACTGTTATGGTGCTTTCATTTGTTGGTGGGTCTTGGTTGCTTCAGTACTTAGTTCCCCCTTAAGGTCCAAGGTTGCTCCCCCAAAAAAAAAATTAACTGATTTTTTTAGTACTTACTTCCTTAACCTTACCAAGTGTCATCACTGCAATTAGTGTTGCTTCTCCATTGCAGTTGTAGGCTTGCTGCGAACCAAGAAGGTTCTGTTTTTTACTTTTTGTCTTTTATTTGGAGAACACAAATTTTTTCCACTCTAATTTGGTAATTTGCTAAGAGGAAGAGTGAGAGGTTTAAAAATGAAGAGAGAGAATATATGATATTGCTATTAGATTATAACAGTGACCTTAGGCGGTGGATTGTTAACTTGCAACTCCCTTTAGACTTGGTTTAGTGATTTATCAATCATCCCTTCTCTTTATCTCAAACTTCAATTTTGCCACTCTATCTATCTATCTATCTATCGATCGGTGGCTTCTAGCATGAAGTCACTCATTTATGGGTATACTGATATAGACCCAATTTTTTTCATTGTGAATGATTTTAAACCATTAGATATACTAATAAAATATTCAATGGTTTAGATTTGTTTGTCCAAAAAATCAAAAATATAGTTTATGACTCTTTTGCCCTTCATCTCTTTCACTAACCTCTCAATCACTCAACTCAATCTCAGCCCTCAAGTTGCCATTAATGGCAGTGGTCGAGCTCTACAAATGGCCACTTGGATTGAAAATGAAATGATGGCTTTGCACATAACACTTGGCTGACCGTAAGGTAACAAGATTTCATAAACAAAAACACATAACACTGTAACTTTGTGTTCTGAAACGATAGATCTCGATTTGCTTAATCATGTGCAAAGCCATCATTGCTTAATCAAGACTATGTTCCTCTTTCAGATTTAATTTTTAACATGTAACAATTGCAGAAAACAACCCAATCAAAATTAAAATCAACAAGAAATGATAACACAACCAAAGCTCAAGTAGTTACATTAACGAAAAATTTAGAAATAAAAATAACAAATAGAAACCCCAAATCACAACCAATCTGTGACGGTGGGGTGATCTATGTGCCATTTTCCTTCTGATCAGATTAAGTGTTTTCGGATCTCCTTTATGGTGTATTGGTGTTGAGAGCCTGGGATTATAACACTGAAAATCACGAGGATTAGCATCAGTCACCATGCCTCTATTTTTCTAGGATCTCCTCTCTCTCTGTTTGTGATTCTGTTGCTGCTTGTGGTGGTGGTAGGGTGGGGAAGATGACAGATGGGGTGGTCGATGGGGTGGGTGAGGAAGATGACAAGTGGGGAGAGATAAGGGTAAAAATGGGTTTTCATATGTGAAATTGGTACCTCATGAGTATACCCATAAACAAACAACTCCATGCTAGAAGCCACCCTATCTATCTATCTATTATTTTATCTTTTTGAGAAAATCTATTATTATTATTATTATTATTGACTATTTTAATTTGCCTTTCCTACTGCTTTCCAGTTGGAAAAGCGCAAAATTTTTATTTTACCATGGAGCTTGATTTTTTGTGCTGATGTGATATACCCATCGACGAGATGTCTTCTTTGTTATATATTTATTTTTATCATCTATCATACAAATTTACTTATATTATTTTAGATAGTAGCCGGTGGCTCTCCAAAAATTTCAATCAAGGTTCGTCACGGGGAGGAACTTAACAATCAAATTTCATTTTTTGAAAGATTCTGATTGCGTTGGACAAAACCTGTTTAGGGACCCAAAAGGCAGAGCTTATCATTATTTTGTTCAATTATATGATATACTTAAATGTTTAATCTCATTTTCATGTTCTTACGATCTTACCCTTCACTTCCAGTTTGCAGGCCTTCTTGAGTAGATAACATGGAACCAGAGTGTGCAATCAAGAAGGATGTCACTGAAGTAATATTTCGTCATCACATCACAACTACTTTTTTTCCCCGCCTTTAACCTTCACCATCATATCTATTCTCCCATGCTTGTAGTAATTTTATCTTTATGTTTAGTTAAAAAAACAACTAATAATTATCTTCTTCTTTTTTCCTTGTGCAGTTAATAGGACATACCCCAATGGTATACCTGAATAACATTGTGGATGGATGTGTAGCACGTATTGCTGCTAAGCTAGAGTCCATGCAACCTTGCTCTAGTGTCAAAGATAGGCATGGAATTCCTTTTTTTCACAGACTAGAGTTGTCTGGAAGTGTAGGGTTTTAGGATTTTCACTTGAGAATTTGCAATGACAATCTTGTTTTTCTCACTCAGGATAGCACTTAGCATGATTAAAGATGCTGAGGATAAAGGTCTTATAACACCCGGGAAGGTTAGTCTTGTTAAAGTTACATATATAGATATTCTTCATGTGGCCTCAGGCCTATCATAATTCAACTAATTTTTATTTGACAATAATCTTATTCAAACTAGATTTTGACCCCCCACGTTGCACGGTTGCAATTTTATTTTAAAAATTAAAATAAAAGCACCATATTCTTTTTACGAAAGTTACATTTTTTCACCATAATAAAATTCAACCCCCTGTGCAAGTCTAATTTACATTTTAATACTAAAGGTTATGGTTTCAAATGTCCAACATATAAGTATCTCTCTTTGTGTGTGCGTGCAGTGTGTGTTGGTGGGTGTGGGTATGCGTGTGCGTGCGTGCACTATGCATGCGGTGTGTGCGTGCAATGTGCGTGCATGTGCGTGTGTGTTGTGTCGTGTCTATAAAAATAATATGCAATTTGTAGACATCCAATAGTATACAGCTCGCGCATCAGATTTTATAGATTATAAATAGATACCATTTCACTTCCTTCAATTGTGACTATACAGCTTTGTTCAGCCAATACCATAATTCATCCATCATAACTAACATCCATGTTTTATTCAAATTTGTCGTTGTCACTGCTTATAATATTGAAGTGGGGGGGCTTTTCCGGTACTTATTGTGTTCTCCATGTTGTTAAATATATGATCTGAACAAGTATAATGTTTTTTGAATAATGTTGAAAAGACTGTCCTTGTTGAGCCTACAAGTGGCAACACCGGGATAGGATTGGCATTCATAGCAGCATTAAGGGGCTATAAACTTTTAGTGACTATGCCAGCTTATGTGAGTCTTGAGAGAAAAATTATACTACGAGCCTTTGGAGCTGAGGTATATCTTACAGACCCTGCCAAAGGAGTTGATGGGGTTTTTCAGAAGGCAGAGGAGCTAATAGCCAAGACACCTGGGAGCTATATGCTTCAGCAGTTTGAAAATCCTGCCAATCCAATGGTATTCTCTTCATTAATATTTCTTATTTTGGTTGTTGGATTGAGAAAAAATGCAGCCTATTAATTTCTAATCCTTGTAGATTCATTATGAGACCATTGGCCCTGAGATTTGGAGAGACACGGGAGAGAAAATTGATGCTTTGGTTGCAGGGATAGGAACTGGGGGTACAATAACCGGTGCTGGGAAATTCCTTAAGGAGAAAAACCCAGAGATCAAGGTTGACTTTTTTATCATGCATGCTTTCTGGGATGAGAGTTTTCTAAATATTTATGAATGCTAACTTTATGATTTCTGCTGCTTTTTTTCACTAGGTGTATGGAGTAGAACCAGCTGAAAGTGCAGTCTTGAATGGAGGACAGCCAGGTGTGTATTTCTTTCTAATCTTCTATTGTTATTTAATTGTTCATATCATAGCAAATTTGAATAAAACATGCATATTGATTATGATAGATGAATTATGGTCTATGCTAAAAAAAGCTGTAGAGCCACAATTAAAGGTCATGCAGTGGAATGACATTCGAATAAGATTATTATCCAAATAAGAGCCATGCTTGGAAGTGCATAGTTGTATTGTTATAGGTCTAAGGCCACGCGAAGAATCTCTAGATATGTAACTTTAACAAGGCTAACCTTTCCAGGTGTTATGAGGCCTTTATCCTTAGCATTTTTAATCATGATAAGCGCTATCCTCGGTTCGAAAAACAAGATTGTCATTGAAAATTCTCAAATGAAAATCCTAAAACCCTGGAGTTCCAGACAACTCTAGTTTGTGAAAAAAGAAAAATTCATTGCCTATCTTTGACACTAGAGCAAGGTTGCATGGACTCTAGCTTAGCATCATTAGGTGCTACGCACCCATCCACGACGTTATTGCCTTATTAACCGCACAAGGAAAAAAGAAGAATATAGCTGTTAGTTTTTTTATATATAAAAAAAAATACTAAACATAATGATAAAATTGCTATAAGTAATTATTAGGTTGTCACAATGGAGAACAATGAAAAGCCTCAAGTGTGATGCTTATTTCATGTAGACTGTTTCATCAAGTTAGCCATGAAAAAAAGGATTCTTAATATCAAATTGCTTGTTGGATCGACTTCTGTAAACTGTTTTAATACTTGAAATTCAGGCAACACAATTAGGGATCTGCACTTGTTTTCCCATATGGATTGATCCTATTAACTTTTGGACTTGACTATTTATAAGAAGTTTGAAGTTGAACTTAGACTTCCCGTCGATCGTTGACTTTGCTCATAATCTAGCAGTTAAACATCGTTATTTATTTGAGTTAAAACATGTTTTTCTTTAAGATGCCGTACCTACATTCTTAAATCTTGTTCTTTAATCTTGAGCAAGTCCTTAGACAACCACTTGAGGCTATTTACTGACTGTTGTTTGCATTTGTATATGTCAAAGGTAAGCATTTAATCCAAGGGATTGGTGCTGGTGTCATTCCCCCAGTGCTGGATGTCAACCTCCTAGATGAAGTTATTCAGGTACCTCCTAATACTAACATATTGGAACTCATTTTTCAATTTTGCTCTAGAAACTGGTCATTTGCTTTTATTTGGAGTAATGAGATTTTGTCCTTTATATCAACCTCTTTATTTTTTGTGGAATGTAGCCTTAAATTTGTATTTTATTTTTCAGTGAATCTACTAGAACAATTTATTTAGATTATCTGTATAGATGATATGCACCCCGGTCAGAAAACAAGCTCTATTGGATTCTTGAACAGAAACAGAACAACAATAGGAGAGAGATATCCTCCAACAGTTTCCCTTTTCACAACCAAGCCTTTGCTCAGTTCTCACAAACTACAGTTCTCAATGCCTTTTCCTTTACTCTCTTCCCATTTTTATTTAGCCGAACCATTTAACTAACTGTTTTGACGTACTAATTGTCTCAACTAATCCTAATTAACTAACTATTACATTCTTCTTTGTTCCTTTGGGCTGAGCCCTGACAGCCACAGTCGGCCCAAGGGGGAAGCCCGCTGAACAAGAGCTTTAGGCCTCCAAAATAAAAATTTACTACTTAGTGTAAATGAAAATGAAATAGAGAAGAAGTATTAGTTAATGAAGAAGAAAAAGAAATTAATAAATTAGAAAAATCCACTACTAAAAATATATATCAACAAAGATTATCTAAGATCAACAATGTCTCAACAAAGATTAAATAGATTGATTTTATTATCGATTGAAAAAGAAATGTTAAATGAAATTGATTATAAATTTAAGGGAAAATAGGTAGATCGGTCCTATACGTTTTTTTTTTCTTCACATCGGTCCTATAAGTTTTATTTTTTTTCAAATTGGTCCTACACATTACGTTTTATTTCCACATTTGTCATTTCCGGCAATTTCAACCTTACGGAGTCATATCAAAAGTCACATGTCAGACTAACATGATAGCCACGTCAGGTCAAAACTGATGGCATTGAGTCGAAGTTGACGGAAAGGACTAATGTAGAAACGTAACGTAACGTATAAGACCAATTTGAAAAAAAATAATAAAACTTATAGGACCGATATGAAAAGTAAAAAAAATGTATAGGACCAATCTATCTATTTTGCCTAAGTTTAATAAATGATTTTGCATCTTAAAGAACATAAAAGATAAATTTTAAGTAAAAATATATTAATTTTAATAAAATATTATTATTTGCTTTAAAAGAGTCTCGCCTCAGAATTCGCTTTAGGCCTCAATAGATGTTGGGCCGACCCTGCTGACAATAGATCTATCTCACTTACCATTAAATGACTCAACGGTATGAAGTACATGAAGTGAATATTTATTTAGTAATTGAATTGAATGTATTTTTAAAAATTTTTGAATTGTGTTTTCTTTAATAAATTTTTAGGTGCCCAAAAAATTTTAGATGACTTTTTTTTTTTTTGGAAGCAATATGTAGTTTTTACCTCCTTGTTAAATATATATGTGTTCCTTATGATGTGAAGGAGTTGCAATAAAAGGTTTTGGATTAAGCAAAAAGATACAAGACGAGAAGATGATATTTTTATCATTTTGTTTCTGTATATGATAACCGAACAGGACCAAGTACAATTTTAAGCATTATGAACCTTGGTATAGAATTTGAGCTTGATTGGTTGACTAGCTTAGAGTGGGACATCTTGAGTCAAGAAAATAGTCTAACTATCTTATTGAACCGAGACTGAGTTGAGCATAATATTCTAAGTGTGCCAAGCCTAAATGCAGCTCTTGATTGTTTTCCCCTTCTCGCACACACACATATAGAGACATGCATTTCCTACTATTTGTGATATATTAATTGGCCATAATAGCGAGGCACATTATTCTGAAACTTTGATTCTTGAATTGTGTTAAGATTTTTTTAGTATATATATAATAATGTTTCCTCTTCTGGATAGTAATACAAGGGATTCTGTTTTTGACCAACAAGGTTTTATGAACTGCAGGTTTCAAGTGAAGAAGCTATAGAAACTGCTAAGCTGCTTGCCTTGAAAGAAGGTTTACTGGTATGTTAACGGTAATTTGAGGTTCTTGTTATTGACTTTAGAATAACTTCTTTTGTTTTTTTTTTTGATCAAATTAGAATAACTTCTATACAGTCATTCTTATTATATATGAACTCTACATTTATAATTGCAAGTATGCAAATTACTGATTTTTATAATTGGTCACATGACTTCTTTTGCAGATGGGAATTTCATCAGGAGCTGCAGCAGCAGCTGCAATAAAGTTGGGGAAGAGACCCGAAAATGCTGGAAAGCTCATTGTTGTAAGTTTGTAATCCTTAATAAGTTTATCAGACAAGAATTATAAGATGACTACTTACTACAGATTTTCCCCAAAAAAAAAACAACAAAACTTACAATTGTTTGCCATAAAACTGCAGTTTGTCACTAAATGTCAATGTTGAATCAAGTCATTTACTCTGGTTGTTGTGCAGGTGATATTTCCCAGTTTTGGAGAGCGTTACTTATCTTCACCATTGTTTGAATCCATTAGGCATGAAGCTGAACAAATGACATTTGACTAAGGTCCCATGGGGATAAATAGCTTAAATAAAAATGGGTGCATATTAAATAATTAGTCATTGGTGCAGTCTAAAATAAGCAGTTTAGAAATCCAGAAGGCACTGACAGTATATATTATTGCACTTGGGATTTTAACCTAAGCAAAAGGAGTTACTATTATGTATGGTAATGGCAATTATTGCTGCACAGAACATAGCTACAGATACGATGTCTTTAATTACAAAATGAAGAGGAAAAAATTGGGAAATACAGTGTGTTGCATTTCATGCGTGTTAATTCTGCATCTGGCCGGCCTGACCACGCAACATTTGAAGTTGACAATCGAGTCCACTTCTTAGTGTTTTTGTGGTCGTAGAAGGGTTTGCAACCGCAAAATTTTACAGGAGGTTACAGGAGATCTTGTGTGAAGTACTGTGAACCATCTTCATTTCAATCTATTAGCAATTATTATACTTCGTGTTGTAGTGTTTGAGACACGCCAAAAAGAGTGCTGATAACTTTGACACAGAATTGACGACATCATACGCGACACCTGCTACAGTAGCGCTACAGTGCGCTACTGTAGCAACATTTTTTTAAAATAAAAATAAAAATATATTTCTAAAAAAAATCCATTCACCAGATAATGAATTGAATTCACCAGATATTTGTACCTGATTCACCAGATATTTGCACATACTTAACCAATAATTTTATCTCAAAAAAACTAATTCACCAGATAATGAACTGAATTCACCAGATATTTGTACCTGATTCACCAGATATTTGCACATACTTAACCAAAAAATTTATTTCTAAAAAAAAACTCATTCACCAAATAATGAACTGAATTCATCAGATATTTGTACCTGATTCACCAGATATTTGCACATACTTAACCAAAAAAATTATTTCTCAAAAAAACTCATTCACCAGATAATGAACTGAATTCACCAGATATTTATACCTGATTCACCATATATTTGCACATACTTAACCAAACAATTTATTTCTCAAAGAAACCTATTCACCAGATAATGAACTGAATTCACCAGATATTTATACCTGATTCACCAGATATTTGCACATACTTAACCAAACAATTTATTTCTCAAAGAAACTCATTCACCAGATAATGAACTGAATTCACCAGATATTTGTACCTGATTCACCAGATATTTACACATACTTAACAAAAAAAATTATTTAAAAAAAAAACATTTAAAAAAAAACTAAAATTTAAAAAAAAAAAAAAAAAACGCTACAATGCCGCACAGTGCAGCTACAGTGCCGCACAGTGCGGCACATACGATGTCGCCGTATTTGATGTCCACAAACTGTGTTCGTTTAGCATTTCTCTTATAATTGCCACTGTTTAACTCATTCGAGACCACGACGTGGCTATTACCAAAGGAGAAATGCTAGGGAAACAAAATTTATTCCCACAAAATTATAGAGATATATTATTAGTAGATTATTAACAAATTTTAAATTAATACACAAAATTGAATATTTAAATTAAGTGATCAAATAATAATTGTTCTGGTCATGCTATGATTATTATCAGATCCTCAGCTTCACCTTTTTTTTTTCTCCCTAGCCTTAAGTTTCTTGGTTTTTCAAGAGACTTGGCAGCATTTTTCAGTTGAATGTGTATTATCAAGTGGTCTAAAAATCAGCCACTAAGGCCGGTTTGCGAGTTTGGAGGGGAAGGAAATGGAGGGGATCAAAGGGGAAGGAAAGGGGAGGAGAATGAGAGTATATCTCTCTCCCTGTTTGGGAGTGAAATGAAAAAAGTGGACTGAGGAGAAGAATGAGGGATTAATTAAAATACCCTAAAACATTTACTTCCAATTAATAGAACTCACAACCAAGATGGGAGAAAATTAATCTCTCCTTTCTTTCTGTTCCCCTCCAAAAAACAACTCACAAACATAAGACAGCAAAATCTCAGAAGACCTTCAAGAACGCCTAACAGGGACGGATCTATGAGTAGTGGAATGGGGGCACTTGCCCCCACTAAGCAATTTTTTTTTTAAAAGAATATATCAAGTAATTTGTTTCTGCCCCCCCTGTATAAATAGATGGTGCCCTCACATCACAAATCATCCTCAGTCATTTGTGAAGAATGAAATATGTAATTGTATGAGAGACCAATGGTTTTGTTTGGTTATATACATAGAGAAATATTATTGATAGTATTGAAAATTAAAAAATCATACAACATTTTCAAAAAAAGAAAATGCATAGAGAATAGTTGTAATTTGTAAAATTTTAGGTATTTTGTGTGAGAGACATTGAGTATAATTGGGGTATTTGTTAGATTGAAAATTAGTTGTGTAATATTCTATCTTTTGGTTAGTGAGTTGTTTCTCATTTCTTAGTTAGGTTACATGTTGAAACCAATAAACATTATTTTTTGTTTATTTTATATCAGATTTTTATCACTTATACATATTTATAATATGTTTTTTTGTTAGAACATTTTTAGAATATTTTTCCCCCCCACTAACCAAAATTTCTGGCAACAAATAGCTCTCAGAAAACAATAAACTAAGATGAACCATGCTTTGACCCAACTTGAAGCTACTATTGCCCTGTATTTCAGCTCAGTAGCAAGCTATGGAAATGGTACATGAGTGAACATTTTGATGGGGAAGCACACTACTCATTGAACAAATAAATGGAGTATAAAATATGAAAAAACCAAGGTGAAGGCTATGGTGCACCACCCACCAAAGTGGTTCAGTGGTACACCACTCAAGTGGCAAAATCTGGACCATCCAGATTACCACTTGAATTTTTGACTTTTCAACTCTTATAAAAGGGTGGATTCTAACATGAGATAAGAAACTAGTGCCTCACCCATGAATCCCAAGAGTAACCCATAATAGCCTGTTGACAAGTTTTTATTTTATTTCTTTTATTTTGAAAATCCCATTTTACCCTCTTCTTCAACACCACCTCCATCCCCACTCCCTACCCCTCTGCCCCTGCCTGCAAAATTGAATTTATTGGTTCCTTCACATCCTGCAAAATTGAAAGTAAGGAGTTACCAATTTACTAAGGTAGCATTCACAAGGAGTCAAATTAATGGTTTGCAAACCCAACAGTAAACCATCAACATGAGGAAGCAAACCATGAATTATTGGTTCATTCACATCCTTCAAAATTGGTTTAAACAGAACAATAGTTTGGTGTCTATGGAATTGAACCAGATCTGCATCCTCCACCCAACTGCCGTACGAGCCACTACTCCGTCACCGCCTCAACCTCGGACCGCCGCATGACCTAGCTAGGACCAACACCGCGACACACCGCCCGCACACCACCCGCTCCAGCCTAGGACCGCCGCGTCATCACCTTCTTCACCAAGCATCGCCGTCGATCGTCGCCCTCCACCACGCATGTCTGCTTCTCTGCTGCATCACTGGTGTTGTGGGTATTCTTAGTTCTGGTACCCATTTCCTATGTATGGTGGTGTTCTTAGTTCTTAGTTCTAGTCCTTGTTCCTGTTGCTCAAGTTGGAATAAGTTATTTCAAGCCCGGGTTGGACGTTGGGGCTTCAGTTCTGGTGGTGGGGTGTGGGAGGGGTGAGGGCAAAATTGATATTTTTAACTTATAGGCCTACATGTATTGGTGTCATCTATGGTGAAGTACCCATTTTAGTGGTACACCCGTGAAGCACTTCTTTTGATCGTTGGATAAATTTATTTTTTAATGGACGGACAGATTTGATTACCGGTTACCTATTACACAAACAAACCCATGGACTCGTTCCCATCCAAACACTCCTCTGCTTCTTCATTTTCTTCCTTTGTGAACGAAAAGTTGATACCTCCAACCAGCTGATCTTGGTCCTCGTCCTTTTTCAACTCTGGTGGCTGATCTGTCACTCCGAGTCGCGGTTGCATGCCTGGTGGCCACACCGCCAACAGCAACGGTTGCGGCCACTATACCAGTGTAACACCCTGTTTTTCGGTTTAATTTTTATTAAGCTGGTTTTATTAAGTTGGATTTATGCTTCAAGGGCTTAGTGGGATTTTTGGTTAAAAGTCCCTTTTTGGTACATGAGCACACCCGTGCTCATCAGCCAGCAAGCCCGTGCTTAAAGTCAGAAGTGTGTTTCTGATTTTAAGTTGAGCACGACCGTGCTCAACAAGGAGCACGCCCGTGCTCAATATGTTGACCGCGTCTGGTAACGTTAAGTTGAGCACGACCGTGCTCAATGAGGAGCACGACCGTGCTCAAGTCTGAGATTTATATTAACGAAGCAGAACTCGAGGGTTTACGTTTAACCCTAGTTTTTGGTAGCAGCAGCCTTTGTGTGTGCGGCCAGAACGAACTTTCTTCCATCTTTCTTCCTTTTGATCAGTTTTGGTGAGAGTTGGAGGCCTTGGGAGACCGCTAGCTCAACTGTGGTAGTGCATAGGTAACGTTTCTTCCCTGCGTAAGTTCCTCTTTCCATTATTGTGAATAGGGAACTAACCTTTGGTATTCTGTTGATCCAAGGTTCATTTCGGTGTGAGTCGTTGTAAAGGGAGGAACCGGTTTGTTGTTTGGGACGTCGTTGGAGCTACCTTCAATCCAGGTATGGGGAGAAGGGTAGTGTGACCATAGGCTCGGGGTTAGAGTAGAGTAAAGGGGTCCCCATGGCCCCGGTTTTGTTGTATGATTGGCTGTTTATGTATGCATGATTAGTTGATTATTCTGATAATATGTTATGATTATTAATATGTTATATTTATGTTCATAATTGTTGGTTTGAGTTACGTTGTTGTTATGATTATGAACATGATGTTATCATTGTTGGTTGATGCCACTGCTGAATTGGTTGTTGTTATGATGATGAGTTTAAGCCTTAAAAGATGCTGATAATTGGTAGTAGGATTAATGGGGTTAAAACCCTAAAGTTTGGTTGGAAAATCAGCCTCTATTCCTGCCCAAAACAGCACTGTCGCGCGATGAGCACGACCGTGCTGAACAGGGGGCACGACCGTGCTCCCAGTTGCATTCTGGGAAGATGGCCGCGCTGTTGAGCACGGCCGCACAGGACAAAGAGCACGATCGTGCTGCTGAGCACGACCGTGCTTCACTTACAAGGGAGCACGCCCTCACGTGCTTAAGCACGACCGTGCTGGGTTACGAGCACGACCGTGCTCAACCCACTGTGGCAGAACAAGATTAAAGGACTTAAGGGGTTTTAAACCCCACTTCCCATGATGATAACTGATTAGACAACTTGGTAAATATTACTAAAGATAACTAAAGATGATGAGATGGTGAGATGTTAAGTCGATACCCTTCTGGGTGCCTCAAGCTGATAAGTTGTGCCTTGGTGCTTTTTGGCCAAGGAAGCCTTGACCCCGCGGTTTGGGTCTAAGGTGTTGTTGTTACGTACCTTGGTGGCCGAGAGTTTGCCCCAGGTACTGCGGTTGATTCCGCTTAAGTCCTCAGGTAGTTTCCGTGAGGCAAGTTGGTGCGGTTGATCCCGCTGTTACCTTCCGTCAATCCCGTTGGAGTTATGGAGGTGATGTTGCTGTTGTTGTTGTGTTGCATACGCATTGCATCGGAGTTGTTGTTTAGGGGTGTTCGACATAGGGGAGATCGTCCTAGAGTACGGCGATCCGGCCATCCACGGTTGGAGTAGATTCTCCTAGCGCCCCCGTGATGAGGCATTCGTTGGTTTGATGCGTTGGCTATCCAAGGAGTAGATTCTCCGGCGTTGAGTAGATTCTCAATGTGGATATGTAACTCCGAAGTCGTTCATCCCGAGTTTAGTGGATCCACATGCATTGATGGTTTAGCGGAGTAGGACTGCATTGCACTGCATAGCATAATGATGATGTTGATGTTTGATGTGATGCTGCTATGCTTGCTGTTTACTTTACTGCCTATCTCCATGCTAATATGTTTATACGATTCTTACTCCCTATATATGTTTGTTGTTTGTGTTTGGCCTGATTGGCACATTGCAGAGGATGACGAGCAGCCCGGAGAGGAGTGACTCTGAGGAGCCGCCACTCATAGTAGGGCTAGTTTATATTTTCTTAGTTATTAGTTCAGTTGTAATTCCGTGGATTTTATTCCGGAACGGTTATACCAGCTCTGTATGTGACATCGGGGTTGGGTTATTGTATTGATTTGTTATGCTTTTGCTATCAAAAACTTATTTCATTTTCGCGTTGTAAACGGTTCATGTGGGACTTTTCTACCCATGGACAATTGTTTATTTTATTCAATAATTGCATGTTTTCCTTTAATTGTTTTTAAATTAATTGGCTTTTAACATGCGGGGTAGAAGGGTGTCACATTTAGTGGTATCAGAGCAGTTCGACCTTGTTCGGACGTGGTATGAGTCTGTTGTGAGTCTGTTGTGTGACTCTTGTGTGAACTGTCTATACTTGTTATAGATAATGATGTTTTAAGTTAGTTGCCTGTAACTTTTACTCGCTAAGTTTCTGTATTAAAGGCTGTTTTGGGCATGTACAGGAACTAATGGCTGGTAGAGGACGCAACGATCAGGCGATTGCTGACGCATTGGCACTTCTGACCAATGCTATCGGACAGGTCAACCCTAACAACGGTGGGCCAGCTGAGTTCCAGGGACTGGATAAGTTCCAAAGGAACAACCCTCCGTCGTTCAAGGGAGCGTATGACCCAGAGGGAGCTTTGTTGTGGCTGAGGGAGACAGAGAAGATCTTCCGTGCGATGGATTGTAATGATCAGCAGAAGCTCATCTTCGCCACCTTCATGTTGACTGAAGAGGCGGAGCACTGGTGGGATAACTGCAGACAGAGGATGCAGGCAGAGGGCACCGCGGTGACTTGGGCTGTGTTCAGGCAGAGGTTTCTGGAGAAGTATTTTCCAGCGGATATCAGGGACAAGAAGGAGATGGAATTCTTGTCTTTGAGGCAGGGGTCGCTGTCAGTCGGTGACTATGCGGCTAAGTTTGAGGAGCTGGCGAGGTACTACACTCCTTACCAGCATGAGACGGACGACCGCTCAAAGTGTGTGAAGTTCGAAGCGGGTCTCCGGCCTGAGATCAAACAGGCCATCAGTTATCAGGAGATCCGAGTCTTTCCGATTCTAGTCAACAATTGTCGAATTTACGAGGATGCTAGTCAGTTCAGAGCTGCCAGTTCCAGAGGACCGGACAATCAGAGCGGCAGGAGGACTGATCAGAGGGATAAGGGCAAACAGCGGTATGCTCCTTCGGGCAAGGACTTCAAGCAGAGTGGCAGGAAGCCCCAGTTTCAGCAGAGTAGCTTCAGGGGTGGGTTTTCTGATGCCCCTAGAGCTATGAGGTGTGGGAAGTGTGGAGCACAGGACCACTATTCGTCCCAGTGCAAGGAAACACAGGTCATCTGCTTCAAGTGTGGCAAGCCAGGCCACATCAGTCGCGAGTGTGATGGAGCTAAGGCCGAGCCTCCCAGCAGTAGCAAGAATCAGAAGTCCCAGGCCAACAGACTGAAGACCACTGGAAGAGTCTTTACTCTTAGTGGAGCTGAAGCCTCCGAGTCTGATGACTTGATCCAAGGTACGTGTCTAATTGATGGAACTCGATTAACTGTATTATATGATTTGGGTGCTACTTACTCGTTTATATCGCATGATAGGGTCAAGAGTCTAAAATTGCCTGTTACCTTCCTTGAGTTTGATTTGTTGGTTTCTACACCTACAAATAAACCTGTTTCTACTTCTTATGCATGCAAGAACTATCGTATTGTTATAAATGATAAAACTTTCCTTGCTGATCTTGTATGCTTACCCTTGAAAGACCTGGATATTATTCTGGGTATGGACTGGTTATCTTCCAACCATGTTCTTCTAAACTGTTTTGATAAAACCTTGATTTTTGGAACTCCAAAGGAGTCTAAGAATCCCGACCTTCTCTCTGCCAGCCAAGTACGAGCTTCGATGAGAAACGAGGCCCAAGTATACATGATGTTAGCTTCCCCGGATGTAGAGAGCAGGCCTCCTGATGTCGCCAGCATGCCTGTTGTGCGAGAGTTTCCTGAAGTATTTCCGGGGGATGTTTATAACTTACCCCCAGAAAGAGATGTTGAGTTTACCATAGATTTAGTGCCTGGCACCGGGCCAATTTCCATAGCACCCTATAGAATGTCTCCTCTAGAGCTAGCTAAGTTGAAAGAACAGTTGGAGGACCTGATGGAGAAGCAGTTCATTAGGCCGAGTGTGTCTCCGTGGGGAGCACCTGTGTTGTTGGTGAAGAAGAAGGATGGTAGTATGAGGTTGTGTGTCGACTTTCGACAACTCAACAAGGTGACCATAAAGAATCGGTATCCCCTCCCTAGGATTGATGATCTTATGGACCAGTTGATGGGCGCTTGCGTCTTTTCAAAGATAGATTTGAGGTCAGGGTACCATCAGATTCGGGTTAAGTCTGAGGACATCCCGAAGACAGCGTTTAGGACGCGATATGGTCACTATGAGTACTTGGTTATGCCCTTCGGTGTGACCAATGCTCCTGCGGTCTTCATGGACTACATGAACAAGACCTTTCACCCTTACTTGGATAAGTTTGTGGTGGTGTTCATAGATGACATCTTAGTGTACTCCAAGAGTAAGGAGGAACACGAGGAACACCTAAGGGTTGTCTTGCAGACCCTTAAGGAGAAGCAGTTGTATGCTAAGTTGTCTAAGTGTGAGTTCTGGTTAGAGGAAGTGAGCTTCTTAGGACATGTCATCTCTAAGGGTGGCATAGCAGTGGACCCAGCTAAGGTAGAGACGGTGCTCCAGTGGGAAGCGCCAAAGTCTGTGACCGAGATTAGGAGTTTCTTGGGGTTAGCCGGGTACTATAGGCGATTTATAGAAGGTTTCTCTAAGATAGCTTTACCCTTAACCCGTCTCACCAAAAAGGGACAGTTGTTTGTGTGGGACTCTAAGTGCGAAGAGAGTTTCCAAACCCTTAAGAATAGGTTAACGTCAGCACCAGTTTTAGTTTTACCAGATCCTAGTGAACCCTTCGTAGTTTACTGCGATGCTTCGAAGCAAGGGTTAGGTGGTGTGTTGATGCAGAATGGTAAGGTAGTCGCTTACGCTTCTAGGCAGTTGAAAACTCATGAGAAGAACTACCCTACCCATGACCTAGAGTTAGGAGCTGTGGTATTTGCCTTAAAGATCTGGAGGCATTACCTTTATGGAGCGAGGTTTGAGGTTTTTAGCGATCATAAGAGTTTGAAGTATCTCTTTGATCAAAAGGAGTTGAATATGAGGCAGCGTAGGTGGATGGAGTTTTTGAAGGACTATGACTTCGAGCTGACCTGTCACCCAGGAAAGGCCAATGTGGTGGCCGACGCCTTGAGTAGAAAAACCCTGCATATCTCCGCTTTGATGGTTAGGGAGATGAATCTGATTGAGGAGTTTAGAGACCTTAGTCTAGCTTGTGAGTTTACCCCTGAGAGTATTAGGCTTGGAACCTTGAAGGTTACCAACAGTTTGATAGATCAGATTAGAGAGGGTCAGAAGTTAGATAAGTATCTCTTAGACCAGCGAGAGTTGCTCGCTCAGGGTAGAGACCTAAGTTTTAAGGATGGCAGTGATGGTATCTTGAGGTTTAAGGATAGAGTATGTATACCAGATGTTCCTGAGCTTAGGAGGTTGATCTTAGAAGAAGGTCATAGGAGTGGTTTGAGTGTGCACCCAGGTGCCACTAAGATGTATCAGGACCTTAAGTGAATGTTTTTGGTGGCCTAGGATGAAAAAGGACGTAGCTGAGTTTGTTTATGCGTGTCTAGTTTGTCAGAAGGCTAAGATCGAACATCAGAGGCCTTCGGGTAAGTTGCAACCTTTGAGTGTCCCAGAATGGAAATGGGATAGTATCTCCATGGATTTTGTGTCTGGACTCCCTAGGACTCCAGCTGGTTTTGAGGCAATTTGGGTTGTTGTGGATAGACTGACTAAGTCTGCTCATTTCATTCCGATGAACATGGAGTATCCTTTAGAAAAGTTGGCTAAGTTGTACATCAAGGAGATAGTTAGGCTTCATGGTGTACCCTCTAGCATAGTTTCAGATAGAGACCCGAGGTTTACCTCTAGGTTTTGGAATAGTTTGCAAGAGGCTTTAGGAACAAAGCTTAGGCTTAGTTCAGCTTATCACCCACAGACTGATGGGCAGTCTGAGCGGACCATCCAGTCCTTAGAGGACTTGTTGAGGGCTTGTGTGTTAGAACAGTCAGGAAGTTGGGACAAGTTTTTGCCCCTGATTGAGTTCACCTACAATAACAGTTTCCATTCCAGCATCGGGATGGCACCTTATGAGGCTCTGTATGGGAGGAGATGTAGGACACCTTTGTGTTGGAGTGAACCTAGTGATAGTGTGGTTGATAACCTTTAGAAATAGAGGTTATCTAGCCTACTTTGAGTCCTTAAAATGGTCTTTAAGGGAGTAGTTTGGGTTAAGCTCAGTGTCTAGAATAAGTAATTTCATAGTTTTCTTGAAAACAGTTGGAATCAGAAAAGTTGTGTTTAATGGTGCTTGTGAGCTTTGTGTTATAAACAGGAGCTTAAGGAAGATTGGAAGAAGCAGAGTTGATGTCTATGCTGCAGAGTGCTGCAGCTTGGAATGAGGTTCAGCAGTCGACCAAGAAGAAGTCAACATCAATTTAAGCTGACTAGAGGAAAAAGTGGACCCATGGATTTAATGTACTCAACGTGCATAGTTTTAGAGAAAATTTTGTGGTTTCTGTACTTCTTTGCATTTTGGGCCATGCATTAAGTATTGTAAATATTCCTTTTTGGGCCAAGGGGACATGTTTTGTCTTATTATCACTTTTTGGTCTCCTGATGAGAGTGTGGTGCACGAGCCAAGGGTTTTTACCCTAGAAGGAATCAGTATAAAAGGAATTGGCATGCACGCAGCCAGAGGCAGTTTTTACACAGAGATTTTTAGTCTAGTACAATTCTTACAAGCTGCTAGAGGAAGCCAAGCCAGGAGAAAAAGGAGAAAGACCATGAGAATTTGGAGCCAAGCTTGGAAGAGCGTGGTGACTCATTCTTCAGTCTTTTAACTTCCCCTCTTTGAACTTCCAGCTTGTAATGGATCTATTATTCACTTTATTTTATAATATGTCTTATTTCATTTCCATTTCTATCATGAGCTAAATCCCTTGAGCTAGGAATGTGATGATCTTATAATGAATGTGATGAATTACATATGAGATTTGTTTGCAGCAATTTGACCAAGAGCTTTGCATGTTTAATTGCTAGAAAATAAGAGTGATCAACTTATTTTACAGCTCAAGTTTGTTAATGTTGGAAGACATTAATAAATGGAACCCTTGAGTCAATATGAGTTAAGTAATTAATTGGGAAATTAAATTACCTTGAAGTGAATAGGAATATTCTTCAAACTCATAAGTTAGCTGAGATATTTGAACTGCAGATAAGCGTAATTAAATTGGGCTTAGGAATAAGGAACAATTAATGAGGCTTATCTTAAAAAGTGTTGGAAAGCACATTAGCTTTTATTCTCTGGAACTATTGCTGCAGCATCTAAGAGCATGTATGACATCACAGGATCTATAAGTGATTCTATTCCTAGCTTATTTTTATTATACAATCACATATCCTTTATTTCATTTTTACTTCATCTTACTTCAGTCACTCATAATTCACAAAAAGTTCAGAATATTCCATTTATTTTGCTAGTTCTTTTGTGATGATAATTGCCCTCAAGGTTACCTAACTTGATTAACTACTTAAGGACGTTAAAAATTACCCTCCAATCCTCGTGGGAACGATCTTTTATCATTATATTACTTGGTTGATTGTGTATACTTGCACATTGCACTTTTTGGGCAACAAGTTTTTGGCGCCGTTGCCGGGGATTGAATGGTGCTAATTTTTATAAGCTTATAAGCTAGTTAATCTAGTTAGTTGTGTTTTTAATTCTACTGGTTGTGTATTCTTCAACAGGAGGCTTTTGTACTGCATGCGTGGAAAAGGAGCACCTGAATTTCAGCTTGATCCTGAGATTGAGAAGACAGCTAGAAGACTAAGAAAGCAAAGCAGAGAAAACAAGGCTCGAGCCCAACACTCAGATCTAGGCTTCATGGCTAATCTACTTAATGAAGAAGAGGATCAACCTGATATGATTGAAATGGCAAATGACAAGGATAGATCTATCAGGGAATATGCTGTGTTTGATCCTTGCACCATGAACACTGGAATTGTAAGGCCTGAGATTACTACTCAGCACTTTGAATTCAAGCCAATGATGTTCCAGATGCTACAAACTGTGGGACAATTTGGTGGTTTACCAACTGAAGATCCTCACCTGCACTTGAGGCAGTTCCTAGAGGTAGCAAGTAATTTCAAAATCCTGGTGTAAGTGAAGATGCTTTCAAACTCAGATTGTTTCCATATTCACTGAAAGATAGAGCCAAGGCTTGGTTAAACTCATTGGAACCTAATTCCATCACATCATGGAATAGGTTAGCTGAAAAGTTTCTGACAAAGTATTTTCCCCCAATCAAAAATGCCAGGATGAGGAATGACATAACCTCATTCAGGAAACTAGATGATGAGCCTTTATATGAAGCTTGGGAAAGGTTTAAAGATCTGCTGAGAAAGTGTCCACATCATGGGATACCCTTCTGTATTCAAATAGAAACATTTTACAATGGATTAACTCCAGCTACAAGAGTGATGCTTGATGCCTCATCTGGAGGAGCTTTGTTGACCAAATCCTATAATGAATGTCATGAACTGATAGAAAGTATAGCTGCAAACAGCTACCAATGGCCCACTACAAGAGTGAATGCTCCAAAAGGAACAGGGAGAATGCATGAAGTAAGTGAAGTCACTGCACTGTCAGCTCAACTGTCAGCAATTTCTCACATGCTGAAGAACCTCACTACTGCACAAAGTCCAGCAACTACAACCTTCCAGAGCAGAGCAGAGTATGGTGGACATGGGTAAGGACACAGTGAATGCAATCTCGTATGTGTACTGTGGAGAAGGCCATCTGTTTGAAGAATGCCCCAACAATCCAGCCTCAGTGAATTATGTTGGTAACTTCAACAAAAATTTCAATCCTTACTCCAACACTTATAATGCAGGGTGGAAACAACACCCAAATTTCTCTTGGAATAATACTCAGTCAGTACCTGGAAGCTCTAGTAATGCTAACAAAGCAACTCAACCACCAGGATTCCCTGCTCAACAACAACAGCAATCTCAAGGTGCAAGCCAGGACACTTCCCTTGAAGCCATATTGAAGGCATTTATGACTCACACTCAAACTCAGCTTCAAAATCAAGGAGCTGTTATGAGGAATTTAGAAACTCAGATGGGACAATTAGCCACTGTTATAAACTCAAGGCCAGCAGGAACCTTGCCCAGCACAACTGAAACTCCTACTGACAAGGGAAAGGAGCAATGCAAGGTTATAAATCTCAGAAGTGGGAAGGAATTACTTGGACCAGAACAGAAGATTGATGAAGCCACAAGTACACCTGAGAAGATAGCCTCTC
The DNA here is from genome assembly GCA_035048595.1 of Echinosophora koreensis. Classification (NCBI taxonomy): domain Eukaryota; kingdom Viridiplantae; phylum Streptophyta; class Magnoliopsida; order Fabales; family Fabaceae; genus Echinosophora; species Echinosophora koreensis. The sequence goes on from JAPCYP010000001.1 coordinate 22,201,019, forward strand.
CTAGAGTTGATGAAGAGCAGGCAGGGATAGAACAAGAATCTACTAAGCAAGATGTCCCTAAAGTCACACAGGACAGACCTCCACCACCATTCCCTCACAGATTGAAAAAGGTAACCAAGACAAGCAATTTGGCAAATTTCTGGAGATACTGAAGCAGCTGCACATCAATGTTCCCTTGATGGAAGCTCTCCAACAAATGCCCAATTATGCTAAGTATATGAAAGATGTGTTGTCAAAGAGAAAAAGGCTAGGTGAGTTTGAAACAGTAGCTATGACAAAGGAGTGCAGTCTCATGCTGCAAAACAAAGTGCCCCAAAAAATGAAGGATCCTAGCAGTTTCACTATTCCTTGTTCCATAGGAGACTCATATAAAGGAAAGGCTCTATGTGACTTGGGAGCTAGCATAAATCTGATGCCCAAGTCTGTTTTCCAGCAGCTGGCAATAGGAGATGCAAGGCCAACCACTGTCACCTTACAGTTAGCAGATAGATCTATAGCTTACCCAGAAGGAAAAATTGAAGATGTGCTTATAAAGGTTGACAAGTTTGTTTTCCCTGTGGACTTTATTATTCTGGATTTTGAAGCTGACAAGGAAGTGCCCATAATCCTTGGAAGACCCTTCCTTGCAACAGGGAGAACTCTGATAGATGTGCAAAAAGGAGAGTTAACTATGAGGGTGAATGACCAAGAAGTAAAATTCAATGTTTTGAATGCTTTAAAGTACCCTGATGAAGCAGTAGAAGAGTGTTCTCTGATCCAACATTTGGATTCTTTGGGGCACAGGCAGCTTATGAAAGAGCACAACCATCTCGCCAAGGAAGCATATATGCTCTCTGATAAAGAAGAGGGTGCCAACAAGGGAGTTGAACTGAGCAGTGAGCAGAATCCTCATCCTAGATGGTTCAGGAAGTATGAACCTTTGGGAGTACAACCTTCTGATATAAAGGAGAATGTTCCTTCAATAATGAAACCCCCTATCTTGGAACTGAAACAGCTTCCTACACATCTCAAATATGTGTATTTGGCTGAAGGCAACCATTTACCAGTCATCATCTCAGCAGGGTTGACTTCAACTCAAGAATCACACTTGATAGAGGTACTCAAAAAGCATACAAAAGCTATTGGTTGGCAAATAGCAGATATAAAAGGAATTAGCCCCACATTATGCATGCATAAAATCCTTTTGGAAGATGAGGCCAAAAACAGTATTGAAAGTCAAAGGAGATTAAATCCTATCATGAAAGAAGTTGTGAAGAAGGAGATCATTAAATGGTTGGATGCAGGCATCATTTATCCAATTTCAGACAGTGTGTGGGTTAGTCCAATCCAATGTGTGCCAAAGAAAGGAGGAGTCACTGTTGTCACAAATGACAAGAATGAATTGATTCCAACAAGAACAGTTACAGGATGGAGAATCTGCATGGATTATAGAAAGCTAAACAAGGCCACTAGAAAGGACCATTTCCCACTCCCTTTCATAGATCAGATGCTGGATAGATTGGCAGGAAAGGAATTCTATTGCTTTTTGGATGGATATTCAGGCTACAATCAAATAGCTATAGCCCCTGATGATCAACAGAAGACTACTTTCACATGTCCTTATGGAACTTTTGCATTTAGAAGGATGCCATTTGGGTTGTGTAATGCCCCTGCCACATTCCAAAGATGCATGATGGCTATTTTTTCAGACTTGATAGAAAAATCAGTGGAGATTTTCATGGATGATTTCTCAGTGTTTGGAGAATCATTCCATGATTGTCTGACAAATTTGGAGCAGATATTAGAAAGGTGTGAAGAAACCAACCTAGTGCTAAACTGGGAAAAGTGCCATTTCATGGTACAAGAAGGTATTGTCCTAGGACACAAGATCTCCAAGAAAGGAATGGAAGTTGACAAGGCCAAAGTGGAAGTTATTGAAAAACTACCCCCTCCCAAAAATGTGAAAGGGGTGAGAAGTTTTTTGGGGCATGCAGGATTTTACAGAAGATTCATAAAGGATTTTTCAACAATTTCCAAACCTCTTGCCAGTTGCTGCAGCATGAGGCAGCATTTGAATTTGATGACAGCTGTTTAAGGGCATTTGAAACTCTGAAGCAGGCCCTAATCACTGCGCCTGTAATTGTGGCACCTGACTGGGAGAAACCTTTTGAATTGATGTGTGATGCCAGTGATTATGCAATAGGAGCTGTGCTTGGGCAGAGGCAAGGAAGGATCTTTCATTCCATCTATTATGCAAGCAAAACTTTAATTGATGCTCAGCTGAATTACACCACAACAGAAAAAGAATTACTAGCAGTGGTGTTTGCCTTTGAAAAGTTCAGGTCATACTTAGTGGGAACCAAGGTCATTGTTTATACAGATCACTCAGCCATCAAGTATCTGATTGCCAAAAAGGATGCAAAGCCTAGGCTAATAAGATGGGTACTTCTGTTGCAAGAATTTGATCTGGAAATAAGAGATAAAAAGGGGGTGGAAAATCAAGTGGCTGATCACTTATCTAGGCTGCAATTAGAAGGTGATTTGGGGTCCAATCACATATTACAAGATTCCTTTCCTGATGAAAAGCTGCTAGCTGTACATGAATCTGTCTCCCCTTGGTATGCTGATTTGGCAAACTTCCTAGCAAGCAGAATTATTCCCACTGACCTGAACTATCAACAGAGGAAGAAGTTTCTCCACACTGTGAGGCAATATCTGTGGGATGACCCCATCTTATACAAGATCTGCCCAGATCAAATACTGAGGAAGTGTGCAACAGAGGAGGAGCAAAAAGGCATCCTCCAACACTGTCATACCTCACCCTGTGGGGGCCATTATGGAGGCATGAGGACAGCAGCTAAGGTCCTGCAAACAGGTTATTTCTGGCCTTCTTTGTTCAAAGATGCACACACTTATGCACTTAATTGTGATAAATGCCAAAGAGTGGGGAATCTGTCCAACAGAAATGAAATGCCCTTAACCAATATTTTAGAAGTTGAATTATTTGATGTTTGGGGCATAGACTTTATGGGACCCTTTCCCCCCTCTTTTGGCAATCTATATGTGTTAGTAGCTGTTGATTATGTTTCAAAATGGGTGGAGGCAGTGGCTACATCTACTAATGACTCTAAGGTGGTGGTCAAGTTCTTACATAAAAACATCTTCACAAGATTTGGCACACCTAGAGCTCTAATTAGTGATGAAGGCACTCACTTTTGCAACAAGATTATGACCAACTTACTAGCTAAGTATGGCATAAAACATAAAATAGCCACTGCCTATCACCCTCAATCTAATGGGCAAGCTGAAGTTTCTAACAGGGAAATTAAGAGGATACTTGAAAAAGTTGTAAATCCTTCAAGAAAAGACTGGTCCATACACTTGGATGATGCTCTATGGGCTTATAGAACAGCTTTCAAAACACCTCTGGGAATGTCTCCTTACAGACTAGTCTTTGGCAAGGCATGCCATCTCCCCATTGAGCTTGAACATAAGGCTTATTGGGCTCTAAAAAAATTAAACTTGGATTTGTCTCAAGCTGCTAAAGCAAGATTTTTGCAGTTGAATGAGTTAGATGAATTGAGATGGTTTTCATATGAGAATGCTGAAAGTTACAAAGCTAAAACAAAAATTTGGCATGACAAGAGAATAAAAAAAAGAGAGCTCAAGATGGGGGAGAAAGTCTTTTTGTTCAATTCTAGACTTAAATTATTCCCAGGGAAACTAAAATCAAGATGGTCAAGCCCATTCACTATTGTCCAAGTGTATGACCATGGAGCTGTGGATCTCAAAGATGACTCAAGTGGCAGAATTTTCAAAGTAAATGGGCAAAGAGTGAAGCAATACTTAGGTGATCAAGTGGCTAGGATGAAAGCCACTGTCACCTTAAGTGACTTGTGACAATTGACTTCAAAGTCAGGCTGAGGACTTTAAAACCAAGCGCTACTGGGAGGCAGCCCAGAATTTTATTTATTTTACTTGCTTATTTTGTTAATCTAAAGTCTTTAATTGTTAATAATTTTTTTTTTTTTTAGTTAGTATGGTGCAGTTTTGACAGGTTGTAAGAAGTATCAGAATTGGGGGTTAGTTAGTAAATGGCCCAAGGTTCACAGAGCTAATGGGCTGAGAATGGAAAATAGCAAGGCCCAATGTCATGTGGCAGATTTAAAAGTAACGGTTATTTGCATAGTGGGGGAGAATTTGGACACTTTCAAGGCAATATTCTCCCATTAAATTTTCTCCACTTTCCCACGTAACCCTCACCTGCCACTCTCCTTACCCCCTCTCTGCCACTTCCCCATAAACCTCTCCACTCTCCACTCTCATTCCCCCCTTCTTATAACCGTGCACCTGTTCTGACAAGCCACACCCAGCTTTAACCACTCATCCCTTCTCCACAACCCCTACGCAATTTCGCTGTCCTCTACCCTTACCCCCCTTCACCCTCTCAAGTATTCAATGGTGAGGCAAAAGTCAATTGGAGTCAAGGGCAAGAACCCAGTGGTAATGTCTGATTCAGAGTCTGATACTCCTAGGGTTTTCAAGGATGCTGAAGCTAAGGCTCGCTTTGACAAGGAAATCAAAGAGAGGCAGCTTCATTTGGAGTTGGGGTTTGCTATCAAGAAGGAACCTAACTATGGCCTCACCCCTGATGTAGCTCAGGTCATCACTCTCAACAATTGGAAGAAGTTTGCAGCACACCCGAGAACCCCTGTTGTTCCTCTGGTCCGAGAATTCTATGCCAATATCACTTCCACTGACCTGAGACACTCAATGGTGAGAGGTATCAAGGTGAGTTTTTCTGCAAGCTCTATCAATCTGAGGTGGGGATGGGAGAGTGAGGAAGATGAATACCAGGGGCTGCTAAACAACATTTCTGAAGTGGAACTGAACGCTATGATGAAGGAGCTGACTGTAGAGGGAACCCAGTGGCTTGATGACGCTGGAGACAGCACTTGGAAGATTGCAAGACCATCACTGAAACCCTTGGCCAAGGTTTGGCATCACTTTGTGCGCCATAGGCTTTTACCAACCACCCATCTAGAAACTGTGGATAAAGATAGGTTGGTACTCTTAAGCTGTATCTTAAGTGGCAAGAAGGTGAATGTGGGGCTGATAATTGAGAAGCAGATTTCTGAGTGTGCATTCAAGGGAAGCAACAGGCTGTTCTTCTCATCTCTCATCACTGAACTGTGTATCAGAAATGGAGTTGAGATTTTTGAAGGAGAAGAAATCATGGTGAACAAGGGCATTCTGAACGTCAAAGCCATTAACAGGTTTACCACTTCCAAGCCCCAGGTTCAACCTTCCAGAAATAATGAAGATTTGGAAAGGAAAGTGGATCAATTAACTGAGTTGGTCAAGTATCAATTGGGACAGCAGAGAAGGTATTATGATTTTGCCAACAATGTGTACCAGTGGCAGAAAAAGATCAACAGAATTGATCATCCCAAATTGATGATTGTACCACCACCATTCCCCAGAGAACTACTGGCCCCTTTCCCCTTTGAAGGAATAAACTCCCAATCCACTCAAACCCCTGAACCCACTCCACCCAATGCTGAACCAGACAATGTAGAAGACTCATTGGATTGGTGTCCACCCCCACCCTCTCAAGCCCAAGCCCCTGTCACTTCAAGAAAAGGCAAAGAGCCTCAGCAGCCTAAGCCTGCTAAGAAAACAAGAAAAGGTGATGCTGGGAGTAGTGGAGTGGCACCTTCTGCTCCAGAGGCTCATACTGAATCCACTCAGTCCCATAAGCCTGTGAAGAAGGCCAGAGCTAAGGGAGCTCAAGCAAGCCCTGTCTCTGCAAAGCATACTACCCCCAATTCTGAGGAGGAAGAAGTGGCCATCACCAAGGAGGTCAAAGGAACTGGCAAGAGAACCCTGAAGCAGATGCTCAACTTTGAGAACAGGAGGCTCAGCACTAGGCTGAAGAAGGAATAGCTTGCAGCTATGCTTCTTAATGCTGCAGCATCATTACCCTGATATTTCTGAACCTTGTCTTTTGTTTGTTTTTATGTTTTTTTCTCTTGTTTTGTGTGTGTCCCTGCTGGTCTGTTTTGTTAGGAGCCCTAGGTTTGGGTTGGGTTGTTTGCCCTCATCAGCAATGTTGCTAGCCATTTCCTTTCCTTAAACTTTTAGATTTCTCTTCAGAGTAATCTAAAGTTTGGGGGAGGAATTTGGAATTGGCTTGATGTTTTTAATGCAAGTAGCAGCTATAATTGATGTTTTTGATTCTTGCCTTGTGGAAATCCCTGAATAATTTTGTTGCACTCAATACACATTATTCCAGTGAGCTTGGAAAGTTGAGAAGACTCTAGAGGGAAGAGATGTCTGATTTTCTGAACACTAATCTACCCAAATTCAGTGAACAATGAACGTAAGGCACTAACCATAGGATAGCAGTGTGAAGAGAGTAGGAAGAATATTAAACCTGTGAGATTTTGAACCTCAACAATTATTGAAACTGACAGTCCCACTCATGTGTGTGCTTTATAAGGTTTGCCCTATTTCTGATCTGTTTTGCATGTCAGTTTTGTGCACATTTTTGCTTGAGGCATTTTAAATTCATCCCAGTTCAGCTTAATTGGCCTACCTGAAAGTAAAAACTTTGTTTTGAAGCCCACTTGAGCCTGAAATCTATTCTTCTGTAACAAAGCCAAGGTACAAGCCTATACCCTAGAAAAACAACAGCTACCCATGCTAGGTGAAACTATCTGTGCATTTCAGAAACAAGTCTGCTAAAAACAAGTTTGGGGGGGGGGGGGGGGGGGGCTGCCTGGGAAGTAAGTTGTTAAGAATAAAAAGACTGCTAAATAAGGCAGTATCAGTTCTTAAAAATTCCAATTCAAAAAAAAAAAAAAAAAGAAAAAGAAAAATTGGGCAGCACTCTAGCACTCTAATGCTAAAAGAGAAATTTTGAGGATCAAAGAAATGAAGATCAATTAGAAAGAAAGGCACAGTTGTTTCCACCTAGTCAGAGCCCTTCCATAAATTTGTCTTCCACCCCCACCTCAGCCATATTACAACCAAATTTAAGCCCTCTTGCAGTGTGCAATTCTGATCATGTTCTACTAGTTAGAATTGGGTCAAGCCTATAATAGAGGATGCAAGTGAGGTGATGATAGAGTGAAGCCTTATTCTGTGAAAATTAGTTTTGAGAGCAGTTTTGAGAGCTGGGAATGAAATTCTGAATCTAAATGAGAGCTTTTCCTTACCCCTGGTTAAAGTGCTTGAGCTATGATTGGTCCTGAAATTCACTTGTTTGATTAAGTGAGGGTAGTGAAGTAATATCAGATAAGGAAGACTATCTGGAACTCTAAGTTAACTCAATTCTCCTAAGTTCTTTCTGGATCACACACTCCTTACAGTGTTGATTAACATATATATATATATATAAAAAATAAAAATAAAAAGAGGGAATAAAGGGATTTGTGCATAGTAAGGTCATGGCAAGGATAGCTGCTGCTTGTTTCTATCTGATGCTGATTGTGGCATTATGTTCTTTTCTTTGAAAGCCCTTCCATTACTTGAGGACAAGTAACAGTTCAAGTTTGGGGGTGTGATAACCTTTAGAAATAGAGGTTATCTAGCCTACTTTGAGTCCTTAAAATGGTCTTTAAGGGAGTAGTTTGGGTTAAGCTCGGTGTCTAGAATAAGTAATTTCATAGTTTTCTTGAAAACAGTTGGAATCAGAAAAGTTGTGTTTAATGGTGCTTGTGAGCTTTGTGTTATAAACAGGAGCTTAAGGAAGATTGGAAGAAGCAGAGTTGATGTCTATGCTGCAGAGTGCTGCAGCTTGGAATGAGGTTCAGCAGTCAACCAAGAAGAAGTCAACATCAATTTAAGCTGACTAGAGGAAAAAGTGGACCCATGGCATTAATGTACTCAACGTGCATAGTTTTAGAGAAAATTTTGTGGTTTCTATACTTCTTTGCATTTTGGGCCATGCATTAAGTATTGTAAATATTCCTTTTTGGGCCAAGGGGACATGTTTTGTCTTATTATCACTTTTTGGTCTCCTGATGAGAGTGTGGTGCACGAGCCAAGGGTTTTTACCCTAGAAGGAATCAGTATAAAAGGAATTGGCATGCACGCAGCCAGAGGCAGTTTTTACACAGAGATTTTTAGTCTAGTACAATTCTTACAAGCTGCTAGAGGAAGCCAAGCCAGGAGAAAAAGGAGAAAGACCATGAGAATTTGGAGCCAAGCTTGGAAGAGCGTGGTGACTCATTCTTCAGTCTTTTAACTTCCCCTCTTTGAACTTCCAGCTTGTAATGGATCTATTATTCACTTTATTTTATAATATGTCTTATTTCATTTCCATTTCTATCATGAGCTAAACCCCTTGATCTAGGAATGTGATGATCTTATAATGAATGTGATGAATTACATATGAGATTTGTTTGCAGCAATTTGACCAAGAGCTTTGCATGTTTAATTGCTAGAAAATAAGAGTGATCAACTTATTTTACAGCTCAAGTTTGTTAATGTTGGAAGACATTAATAAATGGAACCCTTGAGTCAATATGAGTTAAGTAATTAATTGGGAAATTAAATTACCTTGAAGTGAATAGGAATATTCTTCAAACTCATAAGTTAGCTGAGATATTTGAACTACAGATAAGCGTAATTAAATTGGGCTTAGGAATAAGGAACAATTAATGAGGGTTATCTTAAAAAGTGTTGGAAAGCACATTAGCTTTTATTCTCTGGAACTATTGCTGCAGCATCTAAGAGCATGTATGACATCACAGGATCTATAAGTGATTATATTCCTAGCTTATTTTTATTATACAATCACATATCCTTTATTTCATTTTTACTTCATCTTACTTTAGTCACTCATAATTCACAAAAAGTTCAGAATATTCCATTTATTTTTGCTAGTTCTTTTGTGATGATAATTGCCCTCAAGGTTACCTAACTTGATTAACTACTTAAGGACGTTAAAAATTACCCTCCAATCCTCGTGGGAATGATCTTTTATCATTATATTACTTGGTTGATTGTGTATACTTGCACATTGCACTTTTTGGGCAACAGTGGTGCTAGGGCCAGAGATAGTCCAGGAAATAACAGAAAAGATTAAGTTATTTCAGGAAAAGATGAGAGTTGCACAGAGTAGGCAGAAGAGCTACCATGATAAAAGGAGGAAGGCGCTCAAATTCCAGGAAGGCGATCATGTATTCTTGAGAGTTACCCCTACGACTGGGGTTGGTAGAGTGATGAAGGCGAGGAAACTTACTCCGAGGTTCATTGGTCCTTACCAAATCCTCAAAAGAGTCGGCGAAGTCGCCTACCAGATAGCCTTACCCCCGTTCTTGTCAAATCTCCACAGTGTTTTTCATGTGTCTCAACTCAGGAAGTATATTCATGAGCCTAGTCACGTGATAGTACCCGACGTTATACAGTTGAAAGAGAACCTGACGTTTGAGGTGTTACCTCTTCGAGTCGAGGATAGGAGGGTGAAGCAGCTAAGAGGCAAGGAAATTCCTTTGGTTAAAGTGGTTTGGAGTGGGGCAACCGAGGAAAGTGCTACCTGGGAGCTGGAGAGCAAGATGATGGAAGCATACCCGAATCTTTTCCCTTGAGGTACGTGTAAATTTCGAGGACGAAATTTTTTTATAAGGGGGGTGGAGTTGTAACACCCTGTTTTTCGGTTTAATTTTTATTAAGCTGGTTTTATTAAGTTGGATTTATGCTTCAAGGGCTTAGTGGGATTTTTGGTTAAAAGTCCCTTTCTGGTACATGAGCACACCCGTGCTCATCAGCCAGCAAGCCCGTGCTTAAAGTCAGAAGTGTGTTTCTGATTTTAAGTTGAGCACGACCGTGCTCAACAAGGAGCACGCCCGTGCTCAATATGTTGACCGCGTCTGGTAACGTTAAGTTGAGCACGACCGTGCTCAATGAGGAGCACGACCGTGCTCAAGTCTGAGATTTATATTAACGAAGCAGAACTCGAGGGTTTACGTTTAACCCTAGTTTTTGGTAGCAGCAGCCTTTGTGTGTGCGGCCAGAACGAACTTTCTTCCGTCTTTCTTCCTTTTGATCAGTTTTGGTGAGAGTTGGAGGCCTTGGGAGACCGCTAGCTCAACTGTGGTAGTGCATAGGTAACGTTTCTTCCCTGCGTAAGTTCCTCTTTCCATTATTGTGAATAGGGAACTAACCTTTGGTATTCTGTTGATCCAAGGTTCGTTTCGGTGTGAGTCGCTGTAAAGGGAGGAACCGGTTCGTTGTTTGGGACGTCGTTGGAGCTACATTCAATCCAGGTATGGGGAGAAGGGTAGTGTGACCATAGGCTCGGGGTTAGAGTAGAGTAAAGGGGTCCCCATGGCCCCGGTTTTGTTGTATGATTGGCTGTTTATGTATGCATGATTAGTTGATTATTCTGATAATATGTTATGATTATTAATATGTTATATTTATGTTCATAATTGTTGGTTTGAGTTACGTTGTTGTTATGATTATGAACATGATGTTATCATTGTTGGTTGATGCCACTGCTGAATTGGTTGTTGTTATGATGATGAGTTTAAGCCTTAAAAGATGCTGATAATTGGTAGTAGGATTAATGGGGTTAAAACCCTAAAGTTTGGTTGGAAAATCAGCCTCTATTCCTGCCCAGAACAGCACTGTCGCGCGATGAGCACGACCGTGCTGAACAGGGGGCACGACCGTGCTCCTAGTTGCATTCTGGGAAGATGGCCACGCTGTTGAGCACGGCCGCACAGGACAAAGAGCACGACCGTGCTTCACTTACAAGGGAGCACGCCCTCACGTGCTTAAGCACGACCGTGCTGGGTTACGAGCACGACCGTGCTCAACCCACTGTGGCAGAACAAGATTAAAGGACTTAAGGGGTTTTAAACCCCACTTCCCATGATGATAACTGATTAGACAACTTGGTAAATATTACTAAAGATAACTAAAGATGATGAGATGGTGAGATGTTAAGTCGATACCCTTCTGGGTGCCGCAAGCTGATAAGTTGTGCCTTGGTGCTTTTTGGCCAAGGAAGCCTTGACCCCGCGGTTTGGGTCTAAGGTGTTGTTGTTACGTACCTTGGTGGCCGAGAGTTTGCCCCAGGTACTGCGGTTGATTCCGCTTAAGTCCTCAGGTAGATTCCGCGAGGCAAGTTGGTGCGGTTGATCCCGCTGTTACCTTCGGTCAATCCCGGTGGAGTTATGGAGGTGATGTTGCTGTTGTTGTTGTGTTGCATACGCATTGCATCGGAGTTGTTGTTTAGGGGTGTTCGACATAGGGGAGATCGTCCTAGAGTACGGCGATCCGGCCATCCACGGTTGGAGTAGATTCTCCTAGCGCCCCCGTGATGAGGTATTCGTTGGTTTGATGCGTTGGCTATCCAAGGAGTAGATTCTCCGGCGTTGAGTAGATTCTCAATGTGGATATGTAACTCCGAAGTCGTTCATCCCGAGTTTAGTGGATCCACATGCATTGATGGTTTAGCGGAGTAGGATTGCATTGCACTGCATAGCATAATGATGATGTTGATGTTTGATGTGATGCTGCTATGCTTGCTGTTTACTTTACTGCCTATCTCCATGCTAATATGTTTATACGATTCTTACTCCCTATATATGTTTGTTGTTTGTGTTTGGCCTGATTGGCACATTGCAGAGGATGACGAGCAGCCCAAAGAGGAGTGACTCTGAGGAGCCGCCACTCATAGTAGGGCTAGTTTATATTTTCTTAGTTATTAGTTCAGTTGTAATTCCGTGGATTTTATTCCGGAACGGTTATACCAGCTCTGTATGTGACATCGGGGTTGGGTTATTTTATTGATTTGTTATGCTTTTGCTATCAAAAACTTATTTCATTTCCGCGTTGTAAACGGTTCATGTGGGACTTTTCTACCCATGGACAATTGTTTATTTTATTCAATAATTGCATGTTTTCCTTTAATTGTTTTTAAATTAATTGGCTTTTAACATGCGGGGTAGAAGGGTGGCACAACCAGCCCCGCGAAGAACGAGATTGACGAATGAATTCATGAGAGATGGCACGGCAAGCATGAGACTTTGAATGCTCCCCACCAGAAATATGAGATACAAGATTAAAGGCACGACAACCACAAAACGGGGTGGCGGTGCGACGGGATGGTTCAACACAGCGACAGGACATAGAAGAGGTGGTGTGCGGCTTTGCTCTGGCGACGTCGTTGTGCGTGGCTACTACGGGCTTTGGGATATTAAATAGCTCTGTCTTCTGCAGCCGTGTTGTGCATTCTAGTTTGAGCATAACATGTTTTATTGTTTTTAGTACCATTCTAAGTACTTCTCCTTCTCCCACTGTCCTTTGATATTTCCTTACTTGGGATGAAGTTTTTAGCTGACTTTGTATTGGCAGAAGCATGTAGAGCTTGGTAAATAGTGGAACCTCCTTTCCCGAATTCCCGGTGTGTTGTGCAGAGGTTGGTCGCGACCTCATGGCGGCAATTTTGGTTGGAACAACGATCCACGGTGGAGGCAAAGATGGTTCGTGATACGGCAGAGTGCCATTGAGAAGAAGGGAGAAGGAGGTTGCAGTCTTGTATCAACGTCCATGGCTCCTTTGTACATCTCTGGCTCTCTTTGTGTGTGGGGTACCCCTTTTTTGAGGAAAAAAAAATATTCTTTACCGGATTAACGGGCTATAACCGATCATTTCCCTTCCTCACCCGTGTACCACTAGAATCAGTACTTCACTTTAGACGTTACCACATGTATTATCAGGTTGAAGTTACTTTATTTTTTATCACTAAATCTGGATCATTGAATAGTTTATTATTATATCTAATGGTGAAAAATAATAGTACATGGGTGAGACACTTAGTTTCCTACTTCATGCTAGAATACACCTTTTTGTAGGGTTTGAAAAGTCAAAAACCCAAGTGACAATCTGGATAGTCCAGATTTTACCACTTGGATGATGCACCACTGCACCATTTTAGTGGGTGGTGCACCTTACACAACACCAAAAACCAAAGCAAAGTGAAAGAGGCTCGGGACCTGTTTGACGAAAACGGATTCCGTGCCTTTGCAAAAAACAAAGTCACTAACTTTCAATCATTACTGGCCGTGAGATTCATCTAAAAAGGGCTTATATACAAATGAGTTTAATGATAGATGAAATAAAAAGACACTTTGATAAAATAGAAAAGATATTAGAAATAACTAATAAAAATATCTCTCAACTTATAGAGACTACTAATATAATTGCATCTTACACTTATAATAGAACCCAAAAAGGACAAAGTGAAATAAATAATATTAGAAATACACTAAACAATATAGTAAAAGCAAAAGGAATAGAAGAACATGAAGATATTGATAGAATAAAACTAATCCTTGAACAATTAGAAATCCTTCTGAAGGAAGAAGAAAATAATAGACCAATTACAATAAAAGACTTTGAAGAATTCATGGAATCAAAAGACTTAAAAAGAAAAATAATAGTAAAACAAGACACTAATGAAGAAGAATCGTCAAGAATACCTATACCAATGTCATCATGGAGAGGATAACTTAAGAAAATAGAAAAATACTAAGGAATTCTAATGATATAGAAGAAATTCAACAATTACTAGAACAATTAAAAATAATAGAGGAGGAAAATAAACAGATACATAAAATTGAACATATTGGTCAAATAGACAAAGAAAATGAAGAAATAGTTCTAGACTATAACTCTTCTTCAGAATCTGAAGAAAATCATATAAGAATGGAAAAAGGAGAGACTAGTATCCCTAAAAGAAAATGGGAAGAATTTCATTATGCGCCTGATAGTGCTTGGGATAAACTAGAAGAAGAAATCATGTATCACAATGGATATGCGAGAAAAAGTAATACTAAATGGGCTAAAATGCCTGAAGAATATAAACCTAAATATGAACTTACTAATGATAAAATATTAAATCTTGACTGTGTAAGAAATAAGGAAGAAATCCTTTTAAAATGGATGAATGACTTAATATTTTTAGTTGCAACAGACGATAAGTTTAGTAAATTAAATTTTATAGAAACCAAAAACTTCGTAGTATTCAAAACTATGGGAAATGTACAAAAATTCTTAACAGGAATTAAAGAAGCAAATTGGACTAGGTATGGTAACATGGTACCAAACCAAATGGAATATCTTAAACTAATAACATCATTAATTCAACAAGAATTTCTAGGATATAATTGGATGGAACAAAAGGATAATGTAAATAGAACATTGATTGAAAATGCTAAAGCACATTTGAATAGAATGCAAATTTGTGATATGTGCCAAATAGAGAGCTTTATTTGTGAATACCAAAAATATTATTACCAACTACCTGAAGAGTCTAAAGAAATATATAAAAATATTTTCATAGACAAATTGCCCTATCCACTAAATGCAAAAATACATAGATTATGGGAATCAAGAAATATTGAAACTGCAAATACCTTAGGAGGAGTTATTCAACTCTTATATCAAGAACTAAGAGAACAATGTCTAGCTAGAGAAACTATTAGACAATTAAATAGAGGAAGTAATGTCATTTGCTGTGACATTCCAGAATTAGAAAAACCTGGAAAATATGGCTGTGACAATAGATTAAAAAGAAAAAAGAAATTTTATAGAAAACCAAAATTAAGAAAGACCTATCCAAGAAAGAAAACATATTATAAAAATAATAAAAAGAAATATTTTAGAAGAAAAAGATTTACACCAAAGAAATACTGTCCGAAAAGAAAAAAGAAATGTGTCTGTTGGATATGTAACATCGAAGGACATTATGCCAACGAATGCCCTCAAAGAAAAGAAAAAGACTTTAAAGAAAAATCGAAAATAATAAAACAAGTGTTTCAACTATATGAATTAGAACCACTAGAAGATGAACTAAGTAATACTGACGAAAGTCTATATATATATTCAGAAGATGAATTATCTTTAGAAGAAACAGAATCCGAATAATACATATATAAAAATACTAATAGAAAAAACTACGATCGAAACTGAAGCATATATTGACACTGGAGCAAGCCTTTGTCTTGCAACAGAAGCATTATTTACTAATTGGAAAAAACTAGAAAAGCCAATAAAGATACAGATAGCTGATGGATCAATACATCCAATATACTGGGCAGTAACTAGAGTTATATTGACTATACAAGATAAACTGTTTATTGTGCCTAGAATATAAAGACAAGAAACAGGACTAGATGTAATTATTGGAAACAACTTCTTACGATTATATGCACCCTTTTGTCAATATTTAGAATATATAACTTTGAAGACCCATATATTTATCAAAAACAAACCAGAGAAATTATTAAAATACCGATTACCCATTATTCGACCTGTAAATACTCCCAATTATCAGAATCACGCAAGCTGAACCGTGGTGATATAATTAATGCCATTTGTACAAAAATTCGTCATGTACTTATAAATTCAGAACCAAATAGAATAATTCCGGCCCATATAGAAGAACTTCTAGATAAGGTATGTAGCGAAAATCCTCTAGACCCAAAGATAAATAATAAAAATATCGAGTTAATTGAATTAAAATTAAAAGATCCTACTAAAGAAGTAAAATGTAAACCAATGATTTACACAAAGCAAGATAGAGATGAATTTGCAAAAGACATTGAAGAAATGTGTAACAAAGGATTAATTAGACCCTCTAAAAGCAAGCACTCAGCCCCAGCCTTTTATGTAGAAAACCATAGTGAGATTAAAAGAGGAAAAAGAAGGATGGTGATTAATTATAAACAGATTAATGATGCAATGGAAGGAGATACTTATTTCCTCCCAAGAAAAGACTTAATTATTGAAAGAATTAGAAACATAAATTGGTTTAGCACTTTTGATTGTAAATCAGGTTTTTATCAAATTAGATTGACTGAAGAATCAAAAGCATTGACGGCATTTAGTTGTCCTCAAGGCCAATATGAATGGAATGTACTTCCAATGGGAATGAAACAATCACCTGGAATTTTTCAACGAAGAATGGATTCGATTCTCAAGGAATTTAAAGACTTTTGTCTTATATATATTGATGATATACTAATCTTTACCAATAGAGATTTAATAGATCATTTCAAAAAGATAGAATTGGTTCTCAATAAATGTCTTGAACATGGAGTAGTTTTTAAGTAAGAAAAAGGCTGTATTAGCCCAAAACAAAATTAATTACTTAGGATTAGAAATTGAGAAAGGAAAAATAATAATGCAAAAACATGTATTAGAAAAACTTCAGAATTTTCCCACAACATTAAAGGATAGAAAGGAATTACAACGATTTCTTGGATTACTAACATATATTTCAAATGAAGGATTTTTAAAGAACCTTGCAGGTGAACGGAAGATACTTCAGCAAAAACTAAAGAAAGATGCCCTCTGGTCTTGGACCGAGGAAGACGATAGACTAATTATTAAATTGAAAGACATATGCCGGGAACTTCCTGAGCTTTATCATCCATCGGATGATGATAGAATAATTATTGAGACTGATGCATCGAATGACTGTTGGGGAGGTGTTATGAAAGCAATACCCCCTGGATGTAAAAATGAAAGACTATGCCGATATATGTCTGGAACTTTTTCAGATAGTGAGATTAATTATCCCACTCATGAAAAAGAGACATTGGCACTGATCCGTATGTTGGAAAAACATCGGATTTATATACTAGATAAAGAATTTATTGTCCGAACGGACTCGACCTATGTTGCAGGTTTCAAAAATATAAATCACAAAGGAACCTATAAACAAGGCCGATTGATTAGATGGCAAATGAAGCTTGCCGAATATAATTATTCAATCTCTCACATTAAGGGAGATAAAAATGTTCTTGCAGATATACTTTCAAGAGAATGGAGCAACCGACAATAGAAGCAATAAAGATGCAGCTACAAATGCAGGAAGCACTGGAGAAACAAAAATTGAAAGAACTGGAATTGATTCAAGCCAATATAACAGTATTAAAATTACAACTGCACAACAAAGGAGAATCTTCAACAGAGGATCCTATGATAGAAATCAAGCAGAAAATACAAGAAAGCACTAAAGAAAAATACTATGCCATTTTTAATGGACCATTTCCAGGAAAATATGATGATTGGAGCAAAGCGGCACCGCATTGCATCGGACTCTCTGGAGTTCATCACCAAGCATATAAGACTAGACAAGAAGCAGAAGAAGCAATGAAGACTTATCCAGATAGACTAAAAAAGGGAAAGGAAATTTATATTGGCCCTCAAACAACTGATAATAGAACTTTTTCAGAAACTGTCAAAAGACCACCAACAGAAAGAACTTCCATGAAAGTACTGGGAAGACTCCCTTCCTCCATTGATGATTATTCAATTCCTGTGAGAAAGGACCATGATCTTCAGGTTCAATTCTCAAAGGAAAAATTTATTGAAACTTTGAACAGATTGACTAACTGGACTGAAAAAGAAAAGACTAATTATTTCTATATAGTAAATCGAAATGTTTATGGAGTTAAAGCCATTATTACTCCAGGAGCATCATCGATTTTAACATTTAATATGTTCCAATTTGGACTTATTGAATGTCTTTACTTAAACAAGGACTTGTCAGAGATTAGCTTATTCCCATATAGCTTGAAGGAAGCTGTCCAAATTTACAGGGATAATGTTTCAAGAGATAGAACTATATTCTTGAAATTTTATTCATGTTATCCAGACTTTGAAACTAAGCAGCCTGCAAAGCACTTGATCTTCATTGGGGTTAGTAACAATACTTTCTCCATGAGAGATGAACCGACTAGAGAAGAATATGATGAAGATAGAATAACTTCAAGAATGGCCAACCAATTGACTAGCATCTTTACTCAATGTCAGATAATTGGGAAAGATTCGCCCATTAAAGCACTGTACAAAGGACCCCATGCTTTGCTTCTAAGCAAAACAAGTGGGAAAATAATAAAGGAAAAAGACTTGGCTTTATTGACTAGCTTTGAATTACCATTCTATACACTCCAAGGATTGGCAATGAATTATAGACCAGCTGTCCTCGACCAGCTTTGTGGATTGATAAGATCAAATGGAAATCACGCGTGCGAAAGGTGCGCACTAAAGAAAGGAATCAATGACTGTCGGCAAATGGACAATGACTCAGACGACGCAATTATAGAGGAATGATGTAAGCCATGACATCACATGTAAATTATTAGATGTCTGAGTGATAGACTGTTTGTAATAATGTAAGGACTAAATTGTAAATTACTACTACTTTCCTTCGTGTATAAATAAGTCCTCTTATGCTGAGGCAAGGCAGAGTATCCAGAAGTGTGTGAATCTCTCACCCTGTAAACCTCTCATCCGAGAAGTTTAGCTAGCCTCTGTAAGAGTGTTAGTCGGATCCAGTGGTGATCCATGTGTGCTATGTATTTCTCCCTCTACTATCAATAAAATTACTTCTTGTACTAAATGTTTTTCATTTACTATCAACAACTTTCCATCACTAAACAGACTTCATCAGATTGACTAAGCGGAAGACGAAGTGGACCAAAGACTTCAAGAATTATTCAAAGAAAAACCCAGTCAGGTATGATTAATACAAACTCTTCAATTTCTTACTATGATAGATCTAGCTTTTAATGTCTGAGATCAACATAGAGAACGAAAGATTAGATAATAAAGAAATAGAACATGTACATATAACTGAAGAAGATGGAAACTATGAAGGTAGTATATTGATAGACCCAAAATTATTTCAGAAAATACAAAAGGAAGATTTAAATCTAGCTAAAGATGCAAACATGAAAAAATTAGGTGGAATCATGAAACGATTTAATCAAAAAGAAAATATAATATATTATGGAAAAATTGTTAACGAAACACCCATTGATATATCTGAAACCCAGGGAAACACTAGTATACAATTATTGAATAAAAGAAAACTGATTGAATTAAAGAGAAATCTAAAAAAGGAAGATCATAGAATAAAGATTGGTTACATCCATATAGGAGCTATACAAGTATTAATCAAAGCAACTTTCCAGGAAGGAATAAATTCACCAATAGAGTTAGTATTAAAAGACAACAGAATTACAGATCCAAAAGATAGAATCTTAGGAGTAATAGAAGGAAACCTAGCATATACTAAATTAAAATTCGAAATTCACCCAAATATAGGAATACCTTTAGATACTCAAAGATTAGACCAAACATTAAGCCTAGAACATAGATTTCTAAGAAACAATTTAATGAGAACAGGAGATAAAATCTGCTCAATTACGTACTGTGTTAACTATGCTTTGACTAATTCACATCATAGTATCACTTTCAGGACTAATGATAGAATTGATATACCCAGATTGTTTGAAGACATTGGAAAAATATATTATCCTAAAAGAAATGAAATTACTGAACTCGGAATTTCTATTAACAAACCAAAACTGATAGACGTTAAACCAATTACTGTTCCAGAAACTGACAAAATAGAAGAAGAAGAAAATATAAATAGATTATCAAATCAGGTAAGAGACTTAGCCCAATATTTAAGAAACAGAATATGAATCATAAAGAAATACTAGAAAAAATACTTGAAAATATTTATCCTACAATAGAAAGATATAAAAAGGATATTAAGAATTTTTCAGAATTACATGAACAATTTCTTAAAAAATATCCCAGAAATAGAAGAAGAGAATTGATAGAAGAATATCTTATAAACAAAGAAAAAGAACTAATCAAACAAGAAAGAGCCAGAGATAGAATCCAAAGAGAATTAGAAAAAACACATAATATATCTTCAAACTGTTTTAGACGAAAAGCACCAGATTTCGAAGATAGTGAATAGATGGAAATATATTCTGAATTTGATGAACAAACTGAGATAGAAATTATGAGTGTCTTGAGAATGAATCTACCTACTGACTGTAAACAGTGAATTATTGAAAAAATTAAAGAACGAGTTAGAGAAGAAATTTTTTATTTAATGTGTCTAGAATTAAATTTTGAATGGGAATGTATGGAAGAATTAGGACTAGCTTTTGAATATGAACTGCCCGAAGAATATGAAGATTATGATTGGCCTGATGATTAAAATGGAACAAGAAATTTTTAATATCTTAAAATTAAAATTACCAAAAGACTGTAAACAAATTATTATCAATAAACTAAAACATCTACATTGGCAAGAGAAACTTTATTTAAATCAAATAAATCAAAATATACAATTATTATTCTATGGAGAAGAAAGACAAAATTTAATTAAAGAAGTTTTAGAAATCGAGAACAATATAGACTATATATTATATGAATTATTAGTAACTGAAATTATGCATAAAAATAACCACCAAAGATATAATGGAATCTAAACGAATTAATAGAATTTTAATCGAAAAGAAGGTGGTACCGAATTGATATCAGAGCTAAGTACTAAAAGATGAAAAGATTGCATGAATTAAGACTACAACTAGCTATGCTAAGAGAGATTATTTAAACTCATTAAAAATACATGGAGATAGATATATAATTATCATAAGACATGTAGAAAGAATGATAGAAACTAAAAAGAAACAAATAGAAAGATTTATAGATTAATATGGCTACTACTATAGAAAAATTTGTTCATAAATTAAGTATGTTAGACTTAATTAATCAAAATACATTAAAAGAATTAATACAAGAATTAAAAGAAGAATCCACTGACTCATGTAACAAACATATGGAATATCATTTTGAATATTGTGATTGTAGAGAATATGAAAGAAGAATAAAAATAATAAAAGTAATAATCCAAACATTAGAATTATGGATAGAATAAGTATCACCATACGATTAATCCAATGGCCACAATTGTCTGAAAGTCACATGCCTTTCAAGTTGCCAAAGTCAGGCAATCAGTTCCCCCAGTTTGACAGAGACATAAAAGGAACTGACACCCTTATTAATAATTAATAGGGTTTTTCTATCATGTGCAACTTTGCACGGGTTAAGAAACCCCAAAACAGTAATTATGTATTGGAAAACTAAGCATTTCAGTTTTGAAAATATAAAATACATAAGTTCCCATACAAATTTACCCTTTTAAATTTCTTAACATGTGTAAAATTACATAGGTTAGAAAAATCCTAATTAATAATATATATAATTAGCACCAGACAATTCTAATTTCTAAGAATGAACCAGCATCGAAATAACTCAACCAATTACCACAGGTCTTATTATTCCAACTTTGTCATGATGCACATGGTTGCCTTTTCGCTAAGATGAAAGAATATAAAAACAATAAAGTCATGTATATCCTAGGAAATGTGGCTGCATACGAAAACCTAAAGATAAAATCCATCTAGGAAATACATGTACTAATAACAGTGCTGATATTGGGTGAATTGACTTCATTCTTTTGCCACTGTGAAAACTTCCTGGCTTTCAATACTTTTGGCTTCTCATCGCTGCAAACATAACAAGTGAAGTTTTACTAGGTAAGGCTTTGAGTATTCTAATTTTCCAGTTTTAAATTTTTTTTTTCCCACTAGGTGTATGGTGTAGAACCAGTTAAAAGTGCAGTCCTGAATGGAGGACAACCAGGTGATTCTGTGTATTTCTTTCTAATCTTCTATTGTTTTTCCATAAAGTTAGCATGCATAAATATTTAGAAAAACTCTCTTCCGAGAAAGCATGCATGGTAAAAAGTTAACCTTGATCTCTGCGTTTCTCTCCTTGAGGAATTTCCTAGCACTCGTTATTGTAACCCCAGTTCCTATCCCTGCAACCAAAGTATCAATTTTCTCTCCAGAGTCCCTTCAAATCTCGGCGCCAACGGTTTCATAATTAATCTATAAGGATGAGAAATTAATAGGCAGTGATTTTTCTCAACCCAACAACCAGATTAGGAAATATGAATGAAGAGAATATCATTGGATTGACAAGATTTTCTAATTGCTGGAGCATATAACTCCCAAGCATCTTGGCTATTAGCTCTTATGTCTTCCGAAGAACCCCATCAACTTCTTTGGCAGGGTCTATCAGAGATACCTTAGCTCCGAAGGCTCGGAGTACAATTTTTGTCTCAAGACTCACATAAGCAGGCATAGTCACTAAAAGTTTATAGCCCCTCAATGCTGCTATAAATGTCAATCCTATACTGGTGTTGCCACTTGTAGGCTCAACAAGGACAATCTTTTCAACATTGTTCAAAAAACATTATACTTGTTCAAATAACATATTCAACAATATGGATAACACAATAAGTGCCTGAAAAGCACCCACTTCAATATTATAAGAAGTAACGATGAAATTTGAATAAAACATCCATATTGATTATGATAGATGGATGAATGATGGTATAGGCTGAAAAGCTATAGAGCCACAGTTGAAGGACATGTTGTGATTGAAAGTGTATTTAAATAAGTCTATTGTCCAAATGGATCTAGAATTGCATGGTTGTATTATTACAAGCCCGAGGCCACGCGAAGAATCTCTAGATATGTAACTTTAACAAGACTAACCTTTCCAGGTATTATGTGGCCTTTATCATCAACATGTCTAATCATGCTAAGTGCTATCTTGAGTGAGAAAAACAAGATTGTTATAGCAAATTCTCAAATGAAAATCCTAAAACCCTACAGTTCCAGATAGCTCTAGTTTGTGAAAAAAAGGAATTTCATGTCTATCTTTGACACTAGAACAGGGTTGCACAGGCTCTAACTTAGCAAAAATACGTGCCACATACCCATCCACAATGTTATTCAGGTATATCATTGGTGTATGCCCTATTAATTGCATAAGGAAAAGGGAAGGAGATAGTTGTTAGTTTTTTTAAAAAAATAACCATAAATATATAATTGCTATAAATAATTATTAGGTTGTCACAATGGAGGACAATGGAAAGCCTCAAGTGTGATGCTTTTTTCAGGTAGAATATTACTTCAAGTTTGCCATGAAGAAAAGCATTCTTAATATCAAATTGCTTAATGAATCATCCTTTTTAAAGTGTTTTAAACCTTGAAATTCAGGCAACACAATTAGAAATCTGCATGTGTTTTCCCATATGGATTGATCCTATTTAACTTTTGGAATTGAGTATTTATAGGAAGTTTGAAGCTGAACTTAGACTTCTGTCGATTGTTGCCTTTGCTCATAATCTAGCCGGCGCTGCTAAACATTGTTATTTATTTGAATTAAGATGTGTTTTTCTTTAAGATGTCATACCTACATTCTTAAAACCGTGTTCTTTAATATTGAGCAAGTCCTTAGACAACCACTTGAGGCTGTTTACTGACTGTTGTTTGCATTTGCACATGTCAAAGGTAAGCACCTAATCCAAGAAATGGTGCTGGTATCATTCCCCCAGTGCTAGATGTTAACATCCTAGATGAAGTTATTCAGGTACCTCCTAATACTAACATATTGGAACTCATTTTCAATTTTGATCTAGAAAATAATGATATTAGGTGCTTTATAACAATCTCGCTATTTTTTGTGGCTAAATGTAGCCTTATAATTTGTATTTTATTTTTCAGTGAATCTACTAGAACAATCTTATTCAGATAATCTGTAGATGTTACACACCCAAGATCAGAAAACATGAAAAAAGAGAGCTTTATTGGATTCTTGAACAGAAACAGAACAATAATAAGAGAGAGGTGTCCTCCAAGAGTTTCCCCTTTCACAACCGAGCCTTTGCTCAGTTCTCAATGCCCTTTTCTCTTACTCTCTTCCCCTATTTATATAGCTGAAATCTTTAATTAACTAACTGTTTTGGCCTGCTAACTGTCTCAACTAATCCTAACGAACTAACTATTACATCCTCTTTATTCCTAATTGGGTTGGGTTCTAACAGTAGATCTATCTCACATACCATTAAATGACTCCACGGTATGGAATACAGAAAGTGAATATTTGTTTATTAATTGTATTGAATGTATTTTTAAATTTTTTCAAATTGTGTTTTCTTTAATTAATTTTTAGGTGCCCAATAATTTTTTAAATGACTAATATTGGTTTGAAATAATATATAGTTGTTACCTCCTTGTTAAATATATTTCTGTTGCTTATGATGTGAAGGAGTTGCAATAAAAGGTTTCAGATTAAGCAAAAATATACAAGATCCAAAGAAGAATGTTTTATCATTTTGTTTGTGTGTATGATAACCGAACAGGACCAAGTACAATTTTAAGCATTAAGGACCCTCTTGGCATATAATTTGAGCTTGACTAGTTGACCCAGAGTAGCTGGTGAGCTTAGAGTAAGACATCTTGAGTCCAGAAAATAATCTTACTGTCTTATTGAACTGAGACTGAGTTGAGCATAATATTCTAAGTGTGCCAAGCCTAAATGCAGCTCTTGATTGTTTTCATTTTCTCATATGTGACACTTGAAGTAGTTTTGTTCATGTTACATACTTGTCTGTGTTTTTTTTTTTTTTTATGGGAAAATACATGCTTGTCTGTGTGACAAGTCTAGCAATCATGTCTGAATCTTGACAAAGTTGTTTCTTCATTTTCTTTGACGCTATCAGGTCCTTGGCATGTGCAATGATTTCTGATTTTGACCAACAAGGTTTTATGAACTGTAGGTTTCAAGTGAAGAAGCTATAGAAACTGCTAAACTGCTTGCCTTGAAAGAAGGATTGTTGGTATGGTAACTATAATTTGAGGTTCTTGTTATTGACTTGAGTATAACTTCTATACAGTTATTCCTATTATATATGAACTCTATACATTTATAATTGCAAGTATGCAAATTATTGTTTTTCATGCTGGTTATATGACTTCTTTTGCAGATGGGAATTTCATCAGGAGCTGCAGCAGCAGCTGCAATAAAGTTGGGGAACAGACCAGAAAATGCTGGAAAGCTTATTGTTGTAAGTTGGTAATCCTCGATAAGTTTATTAGACAAGAATATAAGATGACTATTACTACAAATTTTCAAAAATTACTAAAATGCCATAAAACTGCAGTTTGTTGTTTAATGTCAATGCTGGATCAGGTCATTTACTCTGGTTGTTGGTTGTTGTGCAGGTGATATTTCCCAGTTTTGGAGAGCGTTACTTATCTTCACCACTGTTTGAATCCATTAGGCATGAAGCTGAACAAATGACATTTGACTAAGGTCCCATGTGGATAAATAGCTTAAATAAAAATATGTGCATACATATTAAATATTTAGTCATCGGTGCAGTCTAAACTAAAATTATTGCACTTGGGATTTTAACCTAAGTAAAAGGAATTTCTATTATGTATGGCAAATGATTACTGCACAGAACATAGCCACAATGTCTTTAATTACAAAATGAAGAGGAAAAAAATTGGAAATAGTAAAATACAATGTGTTGCATTTCATGCGTGTTAATTCTGCATCTGGTTTGACCACGCAACATTTGAAGTTGACAATTGAGTACATTTCTTATACTGTTTATGTGGTCATAAAATGATTTACAACCGCAAAATTTTTACGTGAAGTTGCAGGTGATCTTATATGAACCAACTTCTTCATTCGATCTATTAGCAATTATTATACATCGTGTTGTAGTGTTTGAGACACGCCAAAAATGTATTGTTGTGGCAAGAAATCATGTAGCATGTTCAAACTATGGGTTATAATCGCCATTGTTTCACTCTTTCGAGAAGGGAAATTTCGAGACCAAAGGAAAAATGCTAGGGAAACATAATTCCCACAAAATTATCAAGAGATAATATTTTTTACATTATCTTAATGAATCATGATTCTTATTGGACGGCAAAGTTTGATTATAATTGCTCTGCTCGTGCCATGATTAATTATCAGATCCCCAACATCTTTTATTTGTTGTTAGCCTAGCCTTAAGTTTCTTGGTTTCTCAAAATACTTTGGCAGCATTTTTCGGTTGAATGCGTGTTATGATTATCAAGTGGTCTAATTTTTTCAGACTCGCAAAATATGAAAGCGCCTTCAAGAACGCATAACCTTGGTGATGACCAAGGACTAACAAAAGAATCATCAAAGATAACTCCTCGGAAAACAGAAAACTAAGATGACCAATCCAATCTTAGGTGCCAACACTTGGCACTCGTTGAAGCTACTTGTGCATTATTTTAAGCTCAGTCGCAAGAAGACGCGAGCTATGATGCATTCCACCAAACGCCAAAAATGCTAGGCTCATGAATGTTCCATTCTAAGCCTTGGTAACAGTTCCCCCTCCAGATAAAACTGATATTACAAACAGAGAATCAGATAAAACAAAACTTGAACTAATATTGGTCAGGGACCGCGCGAACGCTGGCCCCCACTGCCACAAATTATGATGTAGGCTCTCCTACTTGAGGAGACCTTAGGCTGGCACCCCTCCCAAGTGCAATGGAGGTCACAAGCCTAGGCCATGGGCCTTCATGATCGCCCATAGACCCCATCCAGGTAAGTATGTTGCTCTGTTGGTCTTGTAAACGATTTATAGTCACAAACTTTGTCTATTCTTCATAAATATCCGATGTGGGACAATATCCGATGCTATTTTGTCTTGGGCTTTTCCTTTGGTAACAATAACTTGTTTCTCCTTGATGGTCCCAGTATTTCAATCATTCATTCTGTCTTGTCAACATGCCTAAGTCCTATGAATGCAAGACAAAACAGTAATTAACTTTCAGGTACAGTTTGGATTTGGGTTCTTGTGCTGATGAAATATGAAGAAAACTCCAAAGGAAGAAAACTTCCTGATTTTCACCATTGCTTTTAGTTATTTGAATTGGGTTATGTACTTAGTTCTCTTTTGAGTCTGCCATTGGTTTTTCGACATCTTGAAGAGACACAACAAATGAAGACTTACGGATACAGCCAAGAGAGAATGTTGATATGTTTAAAAATTTCAGAAAATGCCTCCTACCACTACTGTGAGGCTTTTTTATAGCCACTTGTTAATTAGATAACTCCTTATCTAAAACACCCCATGATCCCACTTGCACTCATTCAAACCAAGATAATATATTCTAATGTATAACTTATCCTACTCTACTCAAACACTTTGGGTTTGGTTTTCTAGTCACTTGGTAATTCTAGTTTCTCAATTACCCCGTGTCGTGTTTTGAGTATTTTGGTTCATATATGCTCAATCATTGAACTGTTTCTCTTTCCTAAAATGATTGGCTAATTGAAGCTGAACTGTTTTTGGTGCTTTCTTATGTTGGTGAACCTTGTTTGTTACACTACTTAGCTTCCCTTTTAACGCCAAGAAGAATCAAACAATCAAACTTTTCTTTTCTGAATTACTTTGACCAAGTCTTTTATAAACTTAAACTGTATAGGGAACCAATCAGAGCTAGTCATTCCTATTCTGCAGACCCCTTGGTGTTGAATTATGTGATCTACTTAAATACCTATTCAAACTTTCAACCATTATCTTTAGCACTTTCATTTGGTTTTGCAGGCCTTCTAGAGTAGGTGACATGGAGCCACAGTGCGCAATCAAGAATGATGTCACTGAAGTAATATACTTTGCCATGATAACATTTTCTTCCACCTTCTATCTTCATCATCTTAGCTGTTCTCATTCTGTCATGCTTGCATGTTTAGTTTTACAAAAACAATGAATAACTACCTTCTTCCCTTTTCCTTGTGTAGTTAATAGGTAATACTCCAATGGTATATCTGAACAACATTGTGGACGGCTGTGTAGCCCGTATTGCTGCTAAGTTAGAGTCCATGCAACCCTGCTCCAGTGTCAAAGATAGGCATGAAGTTCCTTTATTTACAAACTAGAGCTGTCTGGAGAAGTAAGATTATAGGATTTGCATTTGAGAATTTGCAATGATAATCTTGTTTTTCGAACTCAGGCTAGCATTGAGCATGATTAAAGATGCTGAGGATAAAGGCCTTATCACACCTGGAAAGGTTAGTAATGATGAAGTTACATATCTAGAGATTCTTTGTGTGGTTTCAAGCATGTAATAGTATAGCTATGCACTTCTAGACGTGGCTTTTATTTGGACATTATTCAAATTCCATTTCATTACATCCCATTCAACCGTGACTTTATGGATTTTTTCAGTCTATAAATCATCCATCATAGATAATGTGCATGTTTTGCCAATATTAGCACTTGTTGTGATATCCATATCGTTGAATGTATATATAATCTAAATAAGTTTAATGTTTTTGAATAATGGTTGAGAAGAGTGTTCTGGTTGAGGCTACAAGTGGTAACACCGGCATTGGTTTGGCATTCATAGCAGCATTGAAGGGATACAAAGTTATAGTGGCCATGCCAGCTTCTGTGAGTCTTGAGCGAAAAATTGTACTTCGGGCCTTTGGAGCCGAGGTGTATCTGACAGACCCTGACAAAGGAACTAATGCGGTTCTGCAGAAGGCAGAGGAGATAATAACCAAGACTCCCGGGAGTGTTATGCTCCGCCAGATTGATAATCCTGCCAATCCAAAGGTATTCTTTGCATTCACATTATTTACTTATATGGAGAGCTTAAGCATTACCTCCTAAAGGATTAGTCTCACCAGAAGGTCTTGCATATACCATGTTTATTGAACACAATCAATGAGAGTCCAAATAGTAACTAAAATAACAATTTAAAAAGACAACAAAGTGTTTAATGAAATTATTTTAAACTTATCTTTAAATTTTGATGGATTATGTCCAATGGACACGTGCCCATATAAGATTTACTCTAGTCTCACACCCAGAAAATATAAGATATATATAGTGAGAAACAAAAAAGAAAAAAAAAACATATTTGAACCTATTGTTTTGTCATTGACAGTTGCTGTCATCCTTATAGATTCATTATGAGACAACTGGACCTGAGATTTGGAGGGACTCGGGAGGGAAAGTTGGTGCTTTGGTTGCCGGGATAGGAACTGGGGGAACAATAACGGGTGCTGGGAGCTTCCTCAAGAAGAGAAACCCGGAGATCAAGGTTCACTTGTTTACCTTTCTGGGGTGGAACATAGAAATGAGGGAACCAAGTTTTCTTAATATCCAAGCTAACTTCGTGTTTCTATTGTCCTTTTCACCCTAGTTGTATGGTGTAGAACCAGCTGAAAGTGCAGTTCTGAGTGGAGGGCTGCCAGGTGATTTTACCATTATGTGCATGCGCTGATTCTTTTTGGTCTTCTATTACTATATCATTGTGTAAGCATTGAGCTCAATTTAATTGTTGAGAACTCTGTTTTAAGCATTAAGTATTAAGGGCATTGTAGTCCTTTTCTTATTATTTTGTAATAACATAATAATGCACTTGACTTATCACTTATCAGAGCATAAATATATGCCGCTGGGCAAAATTTAGCCAAGTTACTGTTCTCTCCTTTTTTTTCAACATAATCCTAAGGGCTACTTTGCTAAATCCTAGTGTGCAATTTATGGGTTGCACTTCATTACCATTTCTCCTCTTTGTCCTCAATGGCAAGCAAACTATCTAACATTCATATGTTGGGCGGAATCCGTGAATTGGCAGCACATAAGAAGTTGATGATGTGGTATGGATCTAGGTAGGATAACCTGAGATGATAGGTGACAACACACTTGTAGTAGTAGAGGAGAGATTTGGATAGCAAAGAGAGCCAATTAGCGAAAGACACGTAGATGATGGGAGTATTAATTCTGGAGGAAGAATATTTTGTGCATGTGCTGCAAAGAGAAGGGCTTGAACCTATAATTTTTTAGGAAAGTTAGACTGGACTGTGTAGAGAAGAGTTTTTTGCTGTGCATACATTGAGGACTGCCATATTATGGAGACATGTGAACTTTATGGACAAGGAAAACAAGATGAATTGGATGTTATTATATTCTCCACCATTTTCAGCTTGAAGTTGACACATGGCCATATCAATTAACTGTGGGGAATGTTTGACTTTTTCTTTATGGAAATAGTAAACTTAAAAAAAAAAAATCCGAAAATAATAAGCAGTTCTTAAAACCCCAAAAAGGAACTGGAGAAATCCAAAGATCTGAGTGGATTAACTGAAAGGTACGATTGTAGGGAATATGCCTGGAAAATTAGAAAATAAAAGACAAACTACTACTTTTCCTGAACTACATGCATAACAAAAATGCTCTGCATTCAAAGTACATGGCAATTCATCTGCAGAAACTAAAGAACATGAGGTCATGAGTAACCAAGACAGCAGTGCTATGCATGTGTCTTTCAGCCAGCACAATTGGACATCTGCAAGTTTTTTCTTTTCCATTAGGGCAAACCCTGTGAAATTGTGGACTTGGAAGTTCAAAGCTGGACTAGGTCCTCTTGTTGATTAACCTTGCCCCTAACCTAGCTGCTATATGTTGTTATCAGTTGAATTCTTAAAATGAGTTTTTCATTCAGATGACATACATAAATATTTAAAAACTGCTGTTAAACTGAGACTGTATACTGACTGTTTTGTACATTTGTACACATGTCAAAGGTAATCACCTAATCCAAGGGATTGGTAACGGTCTCATTCCCGGCGTACTGGATGTTAATCTCCTTGATGAAGTTATACAGGTAACTCTCAACACTAGTATATTGCAGTGAATGCACTGCAACAAAATATGCAGATCAATCTTAGTTTCCAATGAATGATGACTCAAGAATATGGAGTGGAAGTGAATATTTGTTTAGTAATTGTGTTAGATGCATTTTATTCAAAAGTCAAATCATATTTTCTTAATTTTTAAATTTTACTTATATCACTGAATTGCTGGAGAGAAAATCCTCTCAACCTTGTATAGTTATATATACAAAGAATTACAAATTAGGGCATTAATTTTATGCTATAGTCATAGGCATAATCTTAAGCTTATACAAACTTTCGTATTACGGCCAAAGACTTACCAGGCTCCACAATGATTACAAGATATTCAATATATGCATAATGTTTGCTCTGCTAGCTACTAATACAAGGTATTCTGTTAAGACCAACAAGGTTTGTGAACTGCAGATATCAAGTGAAGAAGCTATAGAAACTGCTAAGCTGCTGGCCTTGAAAGAAGGTTTGTTGGTATGGCAATGATAATGTGCGGTTCTTCTTATTTGTTTTGCTGACAGTACTTTATAAGCAGTTTTTCCTGTTTAATGTGAACTCTATACATGTCTGATTCCAAGTATTCAAATTATTATTTTTTGCGTTACCATTACTTCTTTTCCAGATGGGAATCTCATCAGGAGCTGCTGCTGCTGCTGCAATTAAGTTGGGGAAGAGACCAGAAAATGCAGGAAAGCTCATTGTTGTGAGTGTTTAATCTTTGATAAGCCTATTAGACAGGAAGTATATCTACAAATCTTTGAACGTATTTATGTTGGTGTGTCATCTTGGAGTGACTATTACTATGGGTCTTCCTTGGATACAAATCATATATTTACTCTTCTGGATGTTTCTAAATTCTAGTTGTTTGTTAATTCTACCTGCCTATAGGTATAGATAGTTTAAAGTTGTGGTCAAATGTGTACGCTGAATCATGTTATTTGCTCATGTTGCTGTGTAGGTGATATTTCCCAGTTTTGGAGAGCGTTACTTATCTTCACCATTGTTTGAATCCATTAGGCATGAAGCTGAACAAATGACATTTGATTAAGATCAGAAATCCAAAAGGCACCGGCAATATATGTTCTTGTGCTCTCTGGATATTACCCAACCAAAAGGAGCATACTGTTATCATGTATAGCAACAATTGCTGGACAGAATATTATGACAGTGTCTTAAAAAATTAAATAAACGAAGAGGAAAACTAGATTGTTTTCTGAATGTTAAAGTGTATTTATTTTGTCATGAGTCCATTTCCACCCAAAACTGAATAGATACAATTTCACTTGTTTACTTTAGATACAAAATCACTTTAAAAAGGTCTTTCAGAAGTAGTATTGTCACATACTCCCTCCTTGAAAAATTGTTGTCCCAAATTATCTGTCGCTTGAAAATATTAAGAAAACATTACCTGTTTTCTAATTGAGTTTAATTGTTATACACTGTCAGTGTAAAGTTTTTTACACTGTCAACCAATCAGAAATCATGGTATGTGTGACTTTTAAGGTAGTTAGGATAAGAGTCAAACAATTTAGCTTATGTGGCAATTTCTGATTGGTTGACTGTGTAAAAAATCTTTACACTGACAGTGCATACCAATTAAATCCTTTCTAATTTTACATTCGTCATGTATTATCTCCCACAAAATTCACCAACGACACACATTAGGGGTGACCAGAGAAAGATAAAATGTTGATAAAGTGAGAAAATGATAAATTGGCCATATTAAACAACATCGCTTCATATTTGAGACTATTTAATAGTATCTTTAAAAAATTCTTAAAAACCAAACAACTTCTCCAGCTTCAATAAAAAACTGCATTTTAGTTTGGTCCCATTATCAGCCAAAGAGGTGGCTCGTGATTCATGAAGTTGCAAATTTGGCATCCAAATTCACATCAGTCTTACTCAATGAATTGTTAAGTGGCTAGAAATGAAATCAATATGGTAGGATAATTTCATTTTCTGGCACCACAGAAATAGGGGAAATTTTGTTTCATTTCGGATTAAAGCAAAACGATATATCAGTTTATTCAAATAAACGAGTATAAGAAAATGAAACAAAGAAATTCAAACCAAATGATATTTGTCTACGTTACACTGCCTTGTACTCAAAAGAGCTACAACGTATACCTGTTAGCAATGGACAGCATAAAGTAACAGATCATTGAACAAAGTATCAAATAACTTATCAAGTTACAATAACTCCTTCTGGAAAGTTGCACTAAAAATGTAGATTAAAATTACCAGGAATGGCACATCCCATGACATCCCTTCCTCAGAAAACAAATAAAGATGGAATTTACCTCTTTCTCTTCTTATTTCCTGCTACAGCACCCTTGCGAAATCCACCAAAATCATTAGTGGTTTCAGCTGTATTCTGCTTCTTCATTCCCTTCTTACCTCCAAAACCAAATCTGGAATTCTTAGAATCTCGTTTCTTTTGATGTTTTCCTTTTCCAAAGGCTTGCTTTGCCTTCCCTCCAGAGCGATCGCCTGGAGATACTCCTGGCCTTTTCTTCTGTGACCTCTCAAATACTTTTCCATCCTCAAAGTCCAAACCCATATCTGCATCATTGCCACTGTCAGCAAACCCACTCTGTTGCCTCTGCTTCCTCCATTTCTTAACAGACTCGATGTCCTCCTTTTTCTGCTTAGCCCTTTCTTTCAATTTCTGGGCCTGAATCTCTTTGGCCAATCTCTTGGACTCCCTGGCCTTTCTTCTCTCTTCAGCCTCCTCCATCTTCCGCTTCTCTGCTAACAGCCGACCTTTCACCTTTTCCATGTGGTTATCTGTCTTTACCATTTCTGCATAATAGTCTGCAGGTCTCAGAAACGGAAGACCCATTGACTGAAGTTTCTCAAATGCCTGCCTAGTTCCCTCCAATGCCTGTGTGTAAAACGCAAGCTCCCGTGCCAAGTCATCATTGACATCTACTTCTTGCTCTTGATCAATATCAATGGAGAGTTTGTGTATCCATCCCACGTTCTCTGGCCAACTGATGTCTCCAAGTTTATCTAATAGAGCATCTCTGTTATTAACTGCATTTTTAGATGGCTCAGTTAATTTCACATCTTCTTCTGACCCTGATTCAGATTGTGACAGTTCCTCATTCAAATCTTCAGTTTCACCATCGATCGTGGAATCATTTACCAGAGGCACCTCCATTCAACCTATACAGTTAGTTTTTTTATAAAAAAGAATGCTTTAGACCAAAACAGTGCATTCTGGCATTTACAAATATCATCTTCTTTCTTTATTTTATAGGCTAAAGATCTGTCCAAAATAAAAAAAGGCTAAAGACAACTTCATTGAAGAACATTCAAGGTACAATGTTAAAGGGAGATATATATATATATATATATATATATAAAGTTGGGAGAGACAGAAAGCACAAGACATGTAATTTGACAAAATTATTAGCATAACAACAAATACATAACCAACATCATAGGAGATCAACAATGAGTAATTCAGTACTTTCCTATCTACAAAAGCCCAATGCTTCAATAAACTATAAACTATAGGAAGTCAAAGCAGTTGCAATTTTCTAATAACTGGAAGTCTGGAACCACTGGAACCAGGCACCTAAAACCAACGACCCTTTTGGCTTAAAATTAATTTGCATTTCACCTGCTCTCATAACACAACAAATGAGAATGAACAATAAATCTATAAATCAGCTTCTTCTTTCTACATGAGGAAGAGCAATTCAGGTGTTAGAGATACAATAAAACCATATATATGCCTTCACCTAATAGCTAAAGCTTTTGGAAGAGTTTGTTCATGAGAAGGGTCGAATGAGAAACACTTGCAAATAACCACATAGTTCAGTAACCAAAGTTTGCTCTCAAAGGATATAATACGGTAATACTCAATAACCCAAAAATAAAAATTACAATAAGGGTGGTACTACTTTTGCAACAAACCCAAAACTCGCCAAAGCATATGAAAAAAGAAAAACAAGCAGGAACTGAACAGCCACAATCTTAATCCTTCATCAATAATAGAAAATATGGTTGCTTTTCAAGCATTTAACTAGAAAGATTTTGGCTTTTGATTTCCCCGTCACTAAGAATGGCAACCCGGCAGGGCACAGGCAGCACTCCGCCGCTCCCGTCGGATGAAAGTCGTACCCGTACCCGCCCATTACCCATGTAGGTACCCGCTGGGCGATTATTTAATGAGTTTTGCAGATACCCGCAGGTACATGGATATCCTACTCTAATTTAGATGGAACAAGTTTGCAGTTGAAAACATATGAATTACAATCCCATTAAATTTAGATGGACATATTCAACATCAAATAATAGCAGGTGCTTGCAAGGTAGCCAGCTAATTGAAATCAATAGCCAAATGATGAACATTATCCAGTGGAAATTTTCCTGAAACACAAATTCGATAAAATAGCAGGAAACCAACCCAGACAACACAACCAAAAGCAAGCAAAAACCAATCCAAAAGCAGCACAGACCTACAAAAAGCAAACCTGCACACAGAGAAACCAAAAGCTACACGGCTAGCCTCCCAACAAAACATAGGACAATCAAAACTGAGATTGAGATTTGAAACCAGCAACGAATGAGATTTGAATCTTAGCTCCCAACCAACATCGTCACAATCAATTTTAATCAATAACATTGGCAGTTCCAGTGAAGCACATACATAGATCCAGATGCAAAATTATTTAACAATTCTGAAATTTACTAACAGACAAAGACAGAAAAGAAGGGAAGAAGGAAAAGGGCTTACCGTTCGCGGTGGCTGAGGAGCACAGGCGAGGGAGGGATGTATGAGAACAGGGGTTTGAGGGTTTAACGGAACAAGAGTGTATAAATAATATCTTGCAATTTTTAGGTCACTTTTTTTATTTTAGCAATGTACCGAAACACCCTTATAGTATTATTTATGACTTTAATTAAGTTTCTTCATATTAATATTTTAAAAAGGTTCAATTAATCTTAATGTATGTGAACTATTTGAGAATATTCGAATAGAGATTCCAGTATTTTTGAAAAAAAATTATTTAGGC
Organism: Echinosophora koreensis; assembly: GCA_035048595.1. Lineage (NCBI taxonomy): Eukaryota > Viridiplantae > Streptophyta > Magnoliopsida > Fabales > Fabaceae > Echinosophora > Echinosophora koreensis. Next base: position 22,236,472 of record JAPCYP010000001.1, read on the forward strand.
TTTTAATATGGAGAAAATTTATAATTGAGTCTTTCATATATTTTTTTGTTAGGGTTCTAAAAAATATATGAACCTATTTGAATTTTTATAAAATGTATATGGATCTATTTGACTTTTTATTTTAAAAGTTCGTGGATCCATGAATGACGATTAGATGAATCAATTAGTATAATCCTGATAAAAAAATTACCAAAATCTAACATAAAAGTGTATGAAAAATCAAATTACAAATTTTTTATGTGCCAAGGACTCAACACAAGTTTTTAAATATTGAGTTCTAATTGAAAATTATCAGATAGTATAGGGATCAACACATTATTTAACCTTTGAAAAATAGTGAACTCGATGGCTTGGTTGAATTGATTATCATGAATGAATTGTGTCTCTTGTTCGAATAATTTTTGTTTAATCATATTCAAATCATGACTATGAGGTCTTACTAATCGTACCTCTATTTTTTATTTTAAAAGCAATTTTTCAAAATCATTCACTATTTCTATTTTAACCAAAAAATACAAAAATATAGTAGAATTGGATCGGAAGTGTATAAAAAAAAAGTATAAGTAGAAATAAAAATTGTAGTGATGGGAAGTAATGTAAATAGCACCATGTGGCTAAGACTCTGTTCGGTAAAAATTAGCGGATAATGGGTAAGTTAGAGGATAACGAATAAGCTAACTGATGATGGATAGCCGATAAGCTAACTGATAGCGGATGGGGAATCGCGGATAAGCTAGCTGATAGCAGATAGCGAATAAACTAGCAGATTGGATTTGAAGTGTTTGGTAAAACCAGCGGTTGGACTAACTGGTAAATGAAAAATGACATTAAAAGACATGTTTGCATTTTTTTAATTAAAATATATATATTATTTATTTTAAAATAATTACCATTTTTAAAAAATATAATTTTATAAAAAAAAATAGGAAAAGCAAAGAGAGGGTCGGCTGGTACAAGAAAAGTGGATTACGGACTAAAAAAATAGTGATTAGTATTTTATTTTATTAGCTAGGATAAGTGAAGAATTTAATTAATTAAGATAGTAGGGATAAAAATGAAAGGAAAAAAAATGTTATACAATATATGCTAAAATGCTACTTCAAGTAGCGCCTGGAAAAGAACGCTATAAGTAAGTGAAAAAACACTATAAGCTAGTTTTAAAAAAGGTTATCAAATGGAGCTATTTTTCCATTCGCTATGAACTATCCGCTATATGCTAGAGGATTTGATAAACCAAACAGACTCTAAATCCCCTTTCAAGCATGCTTTATTCAAATTTTTCAGTTATTTTTATTTATCAGAATATTGAAAATCTATTATTTTAATTTCAATCTTTTTTACGAGTTTTTTTTTTTTGGTTGGTAAACTATTTTTATGAGTTCCACAAGTCTATGTATTTTTTTTTCTCATCAATAAATAATTGAAGTTGACACTTAATTTAACATAAAGATGCTTGCACAAGTGAATATATTCCTCACAATGTTAAGAACGTGTGGCTGGAAATTATAATGTGTGTAAATAATTATTGAAACTTTTATTAACCATTTCCGTGTGATTTTTGAGGGGGAAATTTTGTTTAAATAACATTAACTTTAGTTAAAATTAAATCCCTAAGAATTCATATTATCAGAAATCGGATACCTTTATCAACGAATGGTTGGCAAGTGGTAAGCATCATGACCCTATAAGAAGGAGGACACGAGTTTGAATCCTGATGAAAACACTCTAGTAAGGAGGTACCAAGGATTATTTCATAGTCGGTCTAAAGGGTCGAAGCTTGTGGGGATACCTTGGTATGCCACTGGGGAGCAACATGTCCTAATTACGGTAGTTCGTAAAAAAAAAAACCGGATACCTCTAATTAGGCCTCATTATCCAATGCAATAGATTTGGATTTCAATCTCTTGTACTATGATTTAAACAAGAATCATATATGATTTTTTTAAGAAAAATGTAACATAACTCAAGATAAAATGACTATAAGGAATTCAGATCCCTTATAATGTGGTATATAAATGCATCACCAAGATGTTCCCATATTAGCAAACAAAAATTAAACCCCTTCTTCGGTCTTGGATCTCTCCTACCAAACTAATTTTCGGTCGGAAAAAATATCTATGATAATATATATAGCTAAAAAATTGGTTCGTTTCATGAAAAGAATGAAGGATAATAAAGGTTTTATGTTTATCAAAACCGCCATAGAGAAAGCTTATTTTGGACTTTTGTGAGGAGTTGTCATGAGGAACTCAATCTCCCTTGGCTTCGGGGCAAAAGGTAAACCAACAAAAGACTTGTATATTTTTCTTCTATGAGTGTTCAAGGGACTAGGCACTAGGCATGAGATTATTCAGAAAATAGGTTTTGTGCAAGCTTCAGGTCTCGGAATGAACCTGTTGTCGTGCAAATTTTTTGTGCTTAGCTGTTTGATCAGCTAATTAGCTGTTGGGTCATCTAATCAGTCGATTCCTCGGCTAATTCGCACAGTTGATCCCCTTTTGTGTTCAGGCGATTACGCTGAGAATGGGGCTCTATTCTCAGCTATGGGTTCCTAGAGTGCTACAAAGAGCGTCTAATGTAGAAGGTTAAACTATAAAAATTGAAGTTCCATGAAAGCAATAAAGGAAAGCGATAAAGGAAAGAAAAGTAAAGTGCAAAGACAATACAAATAAGTTGTTTTTTGATTGGGTGTGTGTCAAAAACAATCTGTACAATTGGTATTTATAGACTTAGACTACCTAAGAAACCTATAATAACACTATTTGCTAGGTTTTTAACCCACTACCTCACATATTACATTATATAAGATCATCGCTAACAACATAAATATAGGTAACTACCGAGTCAGCTAAGTTACAACCCAAAAATATTTGGTGAGCTAGCTTATTGACTGTCGTATCAGCTTATCACGTCCTCCATGATCTTATTTTTAAGGAAATTGGCCTTCATGCACATCCTTGATTTGGTCAGCTCGTATAATTCGCATATCTGCTTAATCAGCTATGTTATGGGCCAAACAACTAACTGCTCATTAGCTGATCATTTTCTCCATATCCCTATCTTTAAATAAATAAGCATTCATGCACGTTCTAGACTTGGTCAACTCATAGAATTCACATATATGCTCAATCAGCTAAGTTATGGGCCAAAAATTCACTATAACGGCCAGTTGCTTATCATTTGACCATGTTCTCCATATCCCTATTTTTAAGGGAGTTGGTGTACGTTTTTTTATTTGATTATCCCTTGATTGCAGGTGGTTAGCTTCTTATTTTCATACTCTCTTTGAAACCACCTTTAATCTTCATCCCAAAAATTTAGGAAATATTTGTTACTGCACTTTGACTTGATCACTTACATGCCATTTCTTTTTTTCTAAATATAATAATAGTCCCTTGAACCCCTAATCAATATTCGCACGAGCCTTTTAAGACCCAAGTTACCTGATCTCAACCAGCTGATCCTTGATTTAGCCAATTTGGATTTAGCTGATTTTTAGTTAGCCGATCATGATTTGAGTTCGACTGATATAGATTTAGCTGATCGACAAATACATGTACTTTAGCGAAGTAGCTCAATACATAATGTGGCCAACTATTTTTTGGTGTTAACAGAACCTTCGTCCTATCCTCTGGAAAAATCTCTCCCATATTTGGCCAAAAGTTATTCACAACGGAGCAATAACGTTGGGGAACGGTAAATCAACTTTATTATATGGACAGATAGATGGTTGGATGATGAGGGTGATATAAATATATAATTAATGACGCAATGAATTGGAATAGGCAGCGTCTTAGAGGTCGTTTAATTATGAGGGGAACTTGCCCCATCTTCCCTATACTGCTTTGTGGAGATGAAAAGGCCTTGAAAAATTCAAATTTCACATTGGAAAGTATTCCAAAAGAGGCTCCTTGATCGTTACAAATGCTAGAAGAAGCAATTGGAGTATGACCAACCTGGATTGCTCGTTCTGCCTGGGCACTGAGGATACCGTACTCTATGTAATGCAAGATTGTTATATGGCCACCTAGGTCTGGATTCCTTTTGAAAATTGAGCGAAGCGACCCTTTTCTTTACATGAAACCAGGAAGAATGGTTAATATATTGGAAATTGGAAAAAAGGAAGGAAAATCTGTTCGATGTGTTTCGGATTTGATTCCTTTAACGCGGGCTTGCCTCTAAAGTGATAAAGTATGACTATATTTATCATTAATTAGAAAAAGTGTACAGAAATCTCCATCTATTAATAGTATGTTTGGATGTACGATGAAAAGGATCGAAATCACTTTTGATAATCAAAATTTACTCACAATTGTTTCATAGGAAAACACTTCTATAAGATCAAACCATCGTGCATCCAAACATATGATAAATAATTTAAGGGTGGATATACTATAATTTTTTTTTTTATCTTAAAGACATGCTCATTTTAGAGTAGCTAAATCTTCTTCCTCGGTGATTGCTTTTATCTTTGGACGAGGAGAAGTTGTGTGTGTTTGATCAAAATTTATAGAGACCTCTTAATTCATCTGTGCTGATAAAGATAAATATATATGATATCCAATATATTGTTCAAAATCTCACATGTCAAATATATAATTAAGACTTTTTCATTCTCATTTTTTTAGTAAGCACGGTTAGAGATGTCAAAATGGAATTCCAAAAGTAACTTCAAATGTTGGAGAGAACGAACGGTGAGAGCAAGAGCCAAGGGGTGCACCCTCCTCCAAACCGCCTGATGGTGGTGGAGGCAGGGGGCCATCCGGAGTAAAAGTTTCATTCAGGGATAAGTTGCTTGGCGCGCAGGAGCCATTGCCAAGGAGAGAGAAAGTTGATCTTTTAGCAAACAAGATGTTCAAGATTGAATAGGGGGATAGAGATAGGCTCAAGCCAAGGTGTTACATCAATGGGGAGATTCTGGAGGAACTATGGAAGCCATGGAAGGACGCTGTGATTGTGACGTTATTGGGGAAAACTATTGGCTTTATCACAATGAGGGATAGACTAAAAGCAGCATGGAGGCCTACTGGTGGTATGGATATGGTTGACATTGGCCATGGTTTTTTCATGGTTAAATTTGACTTGGAAGCTGATAGAGAAAAGGTGATTGGTGGGGGTCCTTGGATGGTTTTTTATCACTATGTGGCAGTAAGGACATGGGAACCGGATTTCGTGGCTTCAGAAGTCAAGATAAACAAAACTTTTGTGTGGATTAGGTTCCCTGGTCTAGGAATGGAGTATTATGATGAAAGTGTTTTGCTCGCTCTTGCCTCGGCGGTTGGTGTGCCAAAGAAGGTCGATATCAGAACGATTGATGCTTCACGAGGTAAGTTTGCCCGAGTTTGTGTTGAGGTGGATCTTGATAAACCTGTAGTGGGAAAGTTCTGGTTTTGCAACAGATGGTTTAACGTGCAATATGAAGGACTTCACTTGTTATGCAAGAAATGTGGTTTGTTTGGTCACATTGGGAAGAACTGCACATTGGTGAAGGAGGCAGCTGTGAACCAGGCTCCAACTGATACTGGAGTTGCTGGTGGTGCTAGCGATGGTGCAAAAATGGCACAAGGTGGAGACAAACCAACAGCTAACCCTAACCCTAACGTCCCAAACTGTAATCCCGAAAATCAAGGGTGGGGGGAGCTGCATGGGGATTAGATTGAAGTGAAGAAAGATAAGATTAGATCACGTGGGCCCAGGAAGTTTGGAGGTGAGTATAATAGCTGGATGGGAAACAAACGCTTTAATGGCAAGCAGGAATTCCACAGCAATAAATACTCTCCCTTTAATGATTATGATAAGGGCAAGATTATGGGAGATATGTTTACGGCTGGCTCGGTAAGGACGTATCAACCAGGTTCAAATTCAAAACCTCATGATAAGGTTTGGTTGCGGAAAAAAAGGCCCAGAAGAGATGAGAAAAATCCCGAAACTATAGGGATTGAGGGTCCAAAGAATATAGATGCGGGCACGATGCTTGATAAGGTTGATGGGCGCATAATATCTTACCGTGCGGAGCCTAGCACAGGAGTAAAAGGGACACACGAGAGAGGGAAGGAAACAGAAAAGATAATGATCAATGAGGAGCATGATGCCAAGTTGTACAGTAACGACGAAAAGCTACGTGAGCATGGAATTTTCACTGCCATGCACGTACAGATGGTCTCGCCTAATCTTCTTCGTTTACTTGATGAACTAGAGCCACCCGATCCCAATGGAGGTATAGGAGGAAATGAGGTGCCGAATGGAGTGCTTGACATGGAAGAAGAGACTGATAATGATGTGGAAGAGGAGGAGGTAGTGGCCGAGACCTTGGAAATGTATCAGGGCTAGTATTTGTTGTGCTTTGTTATACCCCATCTATTTTGTGTTTTTATGGATTGTTTTAAAGATATGAATATCCTTTCATGGAATGTGCGGGGTTTTGCTAGTAGGAGGAGCAGGCAACATGTTCGAGAGCTTATCAGAAGGTTCAAACCTGAGCTTGTTTTGCTGTATGAGACCCATGTCTCATTTTCAGGGTCCTCTAGTTTCTGGGATAAGGAAGGATATAGGTGTGTTGCTGTAGAGGAAGCACAAGGGCATTCCGGGGGTGTATGGGTGCTTTCTAACAAGAATTCTCCTACTGTTTTTAATGTTATAGATGCAATGCCACAGTGTATAACTTTATAAATTGGTAGTTGGAATAGGTCTTGGGCTTGTTCCGTTGTCTATGCAAGTCCAAATTATGTTATTCGCTACACTTTCTGGGAGTATCTAAGCAACTTAAGAAGAAATATCCACTTGCCTTGGATTATGGTGGGGGACTTCAATGATATTAGCATCCCTTCATAACAGCGTGGTGGAAATTTCTCCAACATGAGAGCTGCTAGGTTCGCAACAATGCTTGGTAGTTGCGAAATGTTGGATCTGGAATTTTTTGGAAGTAAATTTACATGGCAAAGAAGATGTAGAGGAAACATGTTGGTATCTAAAAGACTGGATAGGGGAGTTTGTGATGATCGTTGGAGGATGAAGTTTCCAGAAGCTACTGTGGAACACTTAGTGAAGCGCCATTCTGATCATTATCCTTGTTATTGAGGTGCTGCAACTCTGTATCCTCAAGGCAAGGAAGACCCTTTAGGTTCCAAGCTTCGTGGTGCACACACCAAGAGTATCCAGGAGTGGTTTCATCAGCCTGGAACCAATCTAATGGAAATGTGGTGGAAGGACTTCAACATGTTTCCAGGGACTCTCTCATCTTTAATAAAGAAGTCTTTGGGAATATTTTGGAGAGGAAGAAGAACCTAGAGGCTAGACTACGTGGGATTCAAAGAGCTTTGGAAGGGATTGACTCAGCCAATTTGCTTCGGTTACAGAATGAGCTTCTTTCTGAGTATGAAGCAGTGCTTTTCCAAGAAGAGACTATGTGGTTCCAGAAATCAAGGGAAAAGTGGATTAAACTAGGAAGCCGGAATACATCCTTTTTCCATGCACAAACAGTCATAAGGAGGAAGAGGAACAAGATTCATGGGCTTAATCTACCTTTACCCTCAAAGAAGAAGCAGTGAAGTTCTTCAAGGATCTTTTCTGTTCAACCGAAAATGTGAGCATGGAAGGGTTAGGGCAAATCCAAAACAAGCTAGGGGAGGAGGAAAGACGAGATCTAGTCAAACCAGTGATGAAGGAGGAAGTATATAAGGCCTGGATGAGCATGAAGTCCTATGAGGCCCCGGGTCCAGATGGATTCCAACCTATTTTCTTCAAAATGTTTTGGAATGAGGTGGGGAATGAGGTGTGGCAATTTGTGAAGAATGCTTTTGAAACAGGGAGATTTGATGTTAGAGCCGCAGAAACTCTTCTAGTCTTAATTCCCAAAGGAGATCATCCGTCCTCTTTAGGGAATTTAGACCCATCACTCTATGTAATGTGATTCATAAACTAGTCTCTAAGGTTCTGGTTACTCGTTTGAGGCCGTTTCTGGAGAGAATAGTTAGCCCTTTACAGACTACCTTCATCCCTGGAAGAAGTACAAAGGATAATGCGATAATCCTTTAGGAAATTGTTCATCACCTGAAAAAGAAGAAAAGTAAGAGAGGTGACATGATTTTCAAGCTTGATCTAAAGAAAGTGTATGATAGGGTTGATTGGAATTTTTTGAGGAGCACCATGAATATGTTCGGGTTCCCAGGGCCTATAGTTTCCCTGATCATGCATGGTATCTCATCTTCTTCAATTTCCTTGCTTTGGAATGGTAGCCGGACTGATGGGTTTATGCCTAGGAGAGGACTCCGACATAACGATCCATTATCCCCATATTTGTTTGTGCTTTGTATGGAGAGATGGTGGGAGATGATTACTAAAGAGATGAGAGAGGGTAATTGGTTACCTATCCAAATCTCAAAGGATGGGCCTAGTATTTCACACCTACTCTTTGCGGATGATGTTCTCTTGTTTGTGAAAGCAAAGGCTTCCCAGGCAAAGGTGGTTAAAAAGGTTTTAGATGACTTTTGCTCTATATCTGGTTTGAAGATTAGTAAGGAAAAATCCAAGATGTTTGCTTCTCTTGGTATTCCTAGATCCAAGAAGAATAAATTAATGCAGGTTACCCAAATGCTATTTACTAATGATTTGGGTAAATACTTGGGGTTTAAGCTCTATCATGGTCGAATTTGCAGAGAACAATTCTCTTATGTCATGGATAGAGTTGCTTCCAAATTAGCATCGTGGAAGGGAAGATTATTAAATAAGCCAGGAAGACTGACTCTGGCCAATGCAGTTCTTTCGTCTATACCTTCATATGGTATGCAAATTCAATGGTACCCTCAATCCGTGTGCAACTACTTAGACAGAACGGTGAGGAATTTTATCTGGAAGGGACATGGTGATAAGGGTATGCACATGGTGAATTGGCAAACTATTACTAAACCACGAAAGTGGGGCGGTTTGAGAGTTCGTGTGGCAAGAAAGCATAATGTAGCACTCCTTGGTAACTTGGTTTGGGACATCATCAACGCTCCAGAGAAGCTTTGGGTTGCGGTAGTGAAAAGCAAGTATATGAAAAGTGAGCTCTTCGGTAGCTCTAAGAGGGTCGCAGGTTCTAGCACGTGGAAATCCATACTTAAAGCTTGGGAAATTTTGCAGGAAGGATTTCAGCTCAAGCTTGGTGATGGTAACACTAGTTTTTGGTATGAGCCTTGGGTGCTAAAGGAACCTTTGTGCGATAAAATCTGGGCGGTTGATATCCATGACATTGAGCTAAGAATCAGGGATGTTTTCATGGAGAGAATGTGGAAGCTCGAACAACTATATACAGTACTGCCGGAGGAGGTGAAGTAGCTCATTGTGAGATTCAATCCAAGACTTGTTGAGGGGATTGTGGATAGACGGACATAGCAGGGTTGCATTTCAGGCAAATACAACACGAAGAGCGCCTATCAGTGGCTAATGCAGGACCAAGCTCAAGAGCAGTGCGAGAGGAAATGGAACTGGATTTGGAAATTAGAAATTCCGACGAGTATCCAATTCTTCATTTGGCAGTTTTGTCACCATGTTGTCCCTACTAGAGCCGTGCTGGTGGCTAGGGGAATACAAATGGATGCGACGTGCCCGAGGTGTGGTTCTGAGCAAGAAACCATCGTGCATTGCTTATTTACCTGTTGTCATATAACTGATGTTTGGAGGCAGTGCATGCATGGGACCGTGTTGGCTGTGGAGAACGATGATGAGATAAATGAATGGCTGGAACAGAAAGTCAAAACCCATGGCATTATTATTCTTGTAATTATGTGGAAGGTTTGGTGCAGTCGAAATGAACTAGTGTTTGAGGGAGAGAATGCAGCTGTAGGAGCCATGGTTGCACAGGTTTGGAATTTGCTCAAAGATGTGGTGCAAGCGTATAGTGTCTCTAGCTAGGTGGTGAATGCTAAGCTTCCAAGGGAGGTGTCATGGATCAAACCAACGGAAGGATATGTATCTTTAAATGTGGATGGGAGTGCTATTACGAATCCAGGAGTGGTTGGGTTTGGAGGGTTAGTTCGTGATCATGATGGAATGTTCCTACATGGGTTTTATGGGTCCATTGGATACTCAAACATCCTTCATGCAGAATTGATGGCTTTGTTGCATGGGGTGGATCTTTGCTGGAGAATGGGATTTCGTAAGGTAATTTGTTATTCGGATTCTCTTCAAGTCATAAAACTAGTCGAGGATGGAGACTCAAATTTTCACAGGTTTGGAAATGAAATTGTTGTGGTCAGAAATATGCTTTTGAAGGATCGGGACTTCTAAATTCACCACACTTTGTGGGGGGAAATAACTGTGCGGATTTTCTTGCAAAAATGGGGGCAAGATGCAGCTCTTCTATGGAGATTATTGATTTTGCGCCTCCAGGAATGGATTCTTTTCTTCTTGCTGATGCCTTAGGCATCTCTTTTGTTAGGCCTAATTAGGCTTTTTTCTTTTTCTTCTCGTTTGTAACAAAAAAAAAAAAGAGATGTCAAAATGGATCCTAGAATGCAAACCAACTTAGTCCAACTCGACTCACTGTTTCATTGTGTTTGATTGGGTTAGGAAAAACAACATGTTTGCTTTTATACCCAATCAAAATTTATAACTGGCGTAACTTAACCCGCATGTTAACGAGTTTGGTCGAGTTGACTTAAATTTTTTTCATTTTTTATTGTACGATGTCATTGCAAAACCCAAAAGGGTCCTTATTTTTGTGTTTTTATTTATTTTTTCATTTTTTTTAAATTCTGAGTGAGGTGACCTGTTTAACTCACTAATGAGTGTTCAGCAACCCAGGGGCGGAGCCAGAAAATTCATATGAGGGGGGCCATGAAATAACAAACAAAAAAGTTAACTAATATATAAAAACAAATTTGATATATATTAACCACTTCATATAATATAAATTAGGCTTTGATAAAAAAAATATATATATATTATATAAATTAGGCAAATACTAATGAGTGTTTTAAGGATATTGTCGAAGAAATCCAATAAAGTAAGTTTTTATTGAAGTTATGTATTCAATACATTGGAAATTAAAGAGATATATTTATTTTTTCAATAAATATTTATCTTGTTTGGAATTCTTAAACAATACCCTTAAGGTAACGTTTAGTACAAGTTTTGAAAAAGTTTTTTCGGGAATGCTGGTATGGGAATAAAGTTTTCCCATGTTTGTTACAAGTTTTAAAAACTTATTTCCAGGAATAAAAGATTCATGAGAATAAAATTAGTGAATTGTAATTATAAACTTGGGAAAACTTTATTCCCATGTGTGAATGTGGGAAAACTTCATTTATACGAATCACATTCCCAGGAATGTAGTTTGCCTGGGAATAAAACATTCCTGATACCAAACGCCACCAAGGACACTTGAAATTCTTAAACAATGTCATTAAGATATTTGTTAGCAAGATCCTATCAATTATGAAAATGTGGGGGAGGCCATGGCCTATATAGGCCTCCCCCTGCCTCCGCCCCTGCACCAACCGATACAAACAAATTGAAACCGCAAAAGCGAACCGAAAACTGAACAAACTGAAAAAATGGAAAAACCCTTTTTTTTTTATTGGATCAGATTTTTTATCCCATAATGAAAAATCGATCCAATCCAATCCAAACCGACCTACTATATACACATAATATTATTTTTGAAATTATAATATTACTCATTCTTAAGCATTATTTTTCATACTTTTATTAATGAACACCCTCATTTTCTTTAATATTTTGTTGGAATGGTATATATGAAATTATTTAGCATTTTAATGTCTTAAGTTATATTTTGCTAGAGTTTTGATGTATATCATATATATACTTGATTGAGTAAACATGAAAAAAAAAGGAAAACAATTAAGTAAATTTTAAAAATAATTAAGTACAATTTGTTTGTAGCAGGTTCAAGGAAAAATATAGTATACGTGAAAGTATATACAAAGAATTGATATAAAAGAATATTTAACATAAAAGAATGTGTTAAATATATCAACAATTATTTTTTATCGAACTCCTAAAATTGGTCAAGAATTCTATAGAGTTTTCTCACTTATCATTAAGGTTTTACTGTTCTAGTATAGAGAGGTTAAAATAGGTTTTTGTGCTCCCTAAACTAGCTCCATTGAATGAAGATTTCCTTTTGTTAACTATTAACTCAGTAGATAGGACACTTGAAACAAGAAAAAAAATAAAATATGATAAAAACCGAATTATCCAACCTAATCCAAACAGCATTTGATTGGATCATGTCAAGTTTTTTTATGGAAGCAAATTGATCCAATGCAAACCGCGGTTGTTTTATTTCCATCATTAGATCAGATTACCTTTTGGCTCAAAACAAATCCAATCTATTCCATGAATACCCCTATCACTAACCTGGAGTGGATTAAATCGGGTTGACTATTTTTTGGTGAATCGAATTCGGTTTGCTCGCTTTTTTGTCAACTCGTTGTGGACCAACCGGGGTGAGTGGGGTTGGCTAACTTTGGTAGCTGCACAATAAGTTCTAATTAGTTGAAAATAATGTAAACTATTTTTGTGTAAAATTGATAACTTCTTAAAAAAAAGAAAACGTAATCCAAAATAATATTCTGATTTCGTTTGGATAAAGAAAGAACTGAGGAGGAAAGATGTATGATGGAAAAAAGTAGAAGAAAAAAGAGTATGGACATTAGAGATCCACTCATCAGGGCGTATGGCCTATTCTATTATCATTGTTGTCAATGGAGAAGATATGGAGATATGGTTTCAAGTTATCAAAGTAGCTGTTCATTTTATTTTATTTTTGGTAGAAAACAATTAATACCCGAGAATAAATAGCACATGGAAGTTTGAAGAATACAAAAGTTGTCCTTTTCAGAAGGTAATATTTTAGATAATGAGCCAAATTCCTTTGTAATGATTTTGATTAAAAATAAAATATTTGCACCCATATTTTATATTTATTTCCAAACCAATAATATTTGCATTAATTTGATGTCCATACGTTATTATTACCCAATAAATAACCCAAAGTTGTTTTTGATAAAAAGTCTCTTTTTATTGAAGGAAGTCTAAAAAAAGTTGTTTTTTTTTTTTTTGTAAAAACATAATTATCCTTAATAAAATATTTGCATTAATTACATAGTTCAAAATAAAATGATAGATATATCATTTCACCCTATTTTCCCTCTCTCCACTTTTCTTTGGTGGTGACCGATGAAGATAAATTTTTTTTTTTGGGATCCACCACAATTCTCTTATTTTCCCTCTCTCCAACGTTTGGTGTCCACCAGATAACCAACTGGATAATATTATAATTTTAGTATAAATTTTAAAATTTTCATTTTTATTCTAAATATTTTCATATTTTATTAGATTTTAGTTTTTTATAATTTTTTATTTTTTAAATTATATAAAAAGACAAAATTATCCTTGTGATAAAATTACATATAATTTTTTTAATTTTAAAAATATTTTTTAAATTAAATTATATTTTTTTACAATTTAAAATATTCTTTTTCAGTTTTTGCATATAATTAAATTATTAGAATAATTTTTATATTTTTCAGTTTTTAAAATAATATAAAATAACAAAATTAGCCTTGGGACAAAATAAAAATAATTTTTAAAAATAATTATTAATATTTTATTGTTTTAAATATTTTATATTTAATTATATCTTTTTTGGTAACCATGTTATGTTTTATTATGCTTTAATTATTTTATATATAAATTAATTTTTATATTTTATTATATTTTAAATCACTCTATCCTATCCTGTTGAGTTTTAACCCAGCCCTCTCCTCAGGATACAATTTTAACCAGTTGGAAATGATATGATAAGGGGGCAGGATTGATTTATCCTATCCTGCTGGCTCACCAAAAACCAGTTTCAGATAGGATACGATAGCGTATTATATCATGTCTCTCTTATATCCTGACCATCAAACGAGTCATTTTCTTCTTATTCGTTTCTTTCTCATCCAAATTCCAAACGGGTTAAAATTCTCACTTCTCTTCATTTTCCCTCTTTCTTATTTTAAGTATTAAAGTTAAAGATAAAAAAATATTATTATTTTCAACACATAAAAATTATTAAAATAGTTCTGTAATGGTAACCGCCAAATTTATTATTATTTTGGTTTAATTGTACTTTTAATCCTCTATTTTAATGTTTGAGCGATTTTGGTCTTCCAATTTTTTTGTTCTAATTTACTCCATACATTTAAAAATGTGCAATTTTAGTTCATTCATTAAATTAACTTCTAATAATTAACATTCCAAATCATCATTCACTTATGACATCACTTGTTAGAAAGCATAAATCAGATCAAAATATCACAAGTCACGTTAAATACATCACTAAAAATTGGATGTTAACATAAAGGATTGACCAAAATTGCATATTTTAAAAATATGTGGATTAAAATCGGGCAAAAAAAAAAAAACTAGTGAACCAAAATTGTCCAAACACTAACACTGTGTTTGTTTGAGGAGATTTTGAGAAGAGAGAAGTGAGGGGAGAGAAAAGTGGACATCGGTTGTGTGGCAAAGAAGAGAAATTTGGGAAGAGAAAAAAAAAAACCACATGGGGCCCACCTAAAATAAAATCTCTCCTCCGGTGGAGAAATTTCTGATAGAGAAGAGAATTTCAGTTGTAAAATTACTTTTATGTCCTTATCTCCTCCTCACACAGAGTTCCATCATGCTCATGAGTGTTTTCCATTCAGTCTTCCTCCCCCAACCCACTAGCACCGCCCACTCACAATCACGCCATCACCGAAATCGCCGTTGCCGTCACCACCGCCGTCTTCCTGCTCGAAATCATACAACCTAGTTCTCTATTTTCGCCCCCTTCATCTTTTTCCCAGATATGTTAACATTGATTTTCATAGGTGCGACATAGATACTTGAGATGAAGATTTGTAGTGGGGAGCTCGGATCTGGGAGTGGTGGCTTCTAGCTCGGATCTCCGCCACTGTCTGCGACCACTTCTCCATTCACAGAACCTTCCTTGTCATCCATGGCGGAGCCACCGAAAGTAAAGTTGTCATCAAATGCACATTTGCCTGTTGTAGCTGTGGTAGTTCATAAGCTTTCAGGCTTCAAAATGTGAAGCAGACTCATCGTTGGACTTGGGATTGGAGCCGTCATTTTTGAATTTGTTGTTGCCATTGCAGCAGCAGTTCTATGCAGGAATAAGAGATGCGAGAAGGGAAGGAACATTCGGGGGTGCACAAGATTTGTCAAAGATATTATATAAAATATAAAATATAATTTTTTTAGTAGAAAATATAATAAAAATAAAATAAGGGTATAATTATCCATTAAAAAAAATTCACTTTTCTTTCTCTTCTATTTCATTTAATCCAAACAATCTAAAAATCTATTCATTTTCTACTATTCTCTCTTCTCTCCTCCTTCTTTCCATCTTCCTTCTCTCCTCCCTACTTCTCTCATAATCCAAACAAAGGCTAAAAGAAGAGAGGACCGCAGGTACAGTTATGCCTGATATTTTATATGCTCCTCAACTATCAAATTTAAGAGCATGGGTTGTTAGGTCAATATCATATGTTTATTCAAATGTCATTTTCCATTGTCGCATGGATAAGCAAGAAATGTTATTTTTGTTAATAATCCAACGCAGCTTGACATTTACGTGCAAGCAACATTATGAAGAACGTCCTTTAACCCCCTAAAAAAAAAAAAAGGAAAAAAAAAAAGGAATGTCCTTTTACCCGTAAAAAAAAAATGTACTTTTAGGATCCGTTTGTTATTTTTTTTTTTTTAAAAGAGAGATAACCAACAAGTTACAGTAAAGTTGATTGATAGTTGGGCTCGTTAAGCATGATATCAGGGACTCAACTCCTATCGTGTATATGGAAAAACTTTATTAGGAGAGACAAAACCAACTTCGGTTATCTCTCCTCAAAAGGGATTAGTCTCTAGTTATCAGCTGAAGGATACCCCTGGTTTACAAAAAAAATGAATTTAATGTTTAATAATTTAAAAATTATTTTTTAGATATTAAAAAAAGTATAAACTATTTTGTATTTGTTTTCATCATAAAAATCATTTTTTAAAAGTAGTTAGTTATAAAAAATGATATTTTTCAAAAGCTAATTAAAGTAGCTTTTATTTTAACTTTAAAAATGATTTTTTTTATTTTCATTTTTTAAAAGCAAAAACAAAACACATCAAGGCCCCGTTTGTTGTTGATTAAAAAATAAGTGATTTTGACATTCAATAATATAGAAATTTTAAAGAAGAATAGAAGTTATTTTATGTTTGTTTACAATCACAAAAAATATTTTTTTAAAAGGTAATGAGTTATAAAAATGATTTTTTTCAAAAGCTAATGATACTAGCTTTTTTAACCCTAAAAATAAATTTTTTTAATTTTTAAAAGCAAAAAAAAAATTCAATTTTTTTAAAAATTAATTATTTAGTTAAAAATGATTTTTTTATCAAAATAAATAATAATAAACACACTCTAAAAGTTTTTTTAAAATAATTATTTAGTTGAAAATTTATTATTTTTTAACAAAATAAACAATAACAAACACACTTTTAATCATTGGTATAAAAAAAACACACTCTTAATCATTTATGATTTAACATGTTGGCCCATCCATTAATTAATCATTTGGCTTAGTTCTGAAAAGATATAATTGATTTTCAAGACTACTGCTCCATTATATAAAGTTATAAACTCATTCACGAGGGAGTAATAACCAAATAGTCTTCCTTCCACTCTTTTTCATAGCAATGGCCTTTTCCAACACCATAGAAACGCCACCTCCCCCTCTAGTGTTTACAGTGCGAAGAAAAGAACCCGAATTGGTGGCTCCGGCTACGCCCACTCCCCATGAAACTAAGGGTGCGTTTGAATTGCCAAAGGTATCAGGACAGTACAGGACAGACAGGACAGCACAGGACAAATCCTTGAGTCACAGGACAATTCTTTGTCTTGTACATTGTTTGATGGATAATGGACAGCACAAACAAAATAATATTAAATTTATCGAAATACCCTTTATAATATATATATATATATTATATTATTTAATATATAAATATAGACAATAGAGAGAGAGAGAGAGAGAGAGAGGGGAGAGAGGGGGGAGAGAGAGGAGAGAGAAAGAGGGAGAGGAGAGAGAGAGGGGAGAGAGAAAGAGAGAGAGTAGAGGAGAGAGAGAGGGGAGAGAGAAAGAGAGAGAGGAGAGAGAAAGAGAGGGGAGAGAGAAAGAGAGAGAGTAGAGGAGAGAGAGAGGGGAGAGAGAGAGAGAGAGAGAGAGGAGAGAGAGAGGAGAGAGTGAGAAAGAGAGAGAGGAGGGGAGAGAGAAAGAGAGAGAGGAGAGAGAGAGAGGGGAAAGAGAAAGAGAGAGAGAGGAGAGAGAGGGGGAGAGAGAGGAGAGAGAAAGAGAGAGAGAGGGAGAGAGAAAGAGAGGAGAGAGAGAGGGGGAGAGAGGAGAGAGAGAGAGAGAAGAGAGATGTAAGGATAATTTTGTCTTTTGTTAGTCTGTCCATGGGACAAAAAGTTGTCCCATGGTTTGGTGGGGGACAAAATTCTGGGTTTTTGTCCTGTCCCTCACCCCATTTTTTGTCCTGTCCCCTGACCACTTTTAAAATCAAACAGAGGACAAAAATTTTTGTGCTGTCCAGTCCCCTGAATTTTTGCAAATCAAACGCACCCTAAGCCACTGTCTGACATAGATGATCAAGCTGGTCTACGTGTCAATATCCCAATCATACAATTCTATCGTAATGAACCATCAATGGCAGGGAAAGACCCGGTTGGAATCATTAGACATGCACTCGCACGAGCACTTGTGTTCTATTACCCACTTGCGGGTAGGGTTAAGGAAGTCCCTTCAGGTGGTGGTGGCAAACTCATGGTGGATTGTAATGAGGAGGGTGTGATGTTCATTGAAGCTGATGCAGATGTGACACTTGAACAATTTGGTGATGATCTTGTGTCTCCATTCCCTTGCTTCGATGAACTCCTTTACGAGGTTCCAGGTTCAGAAGGAGTTATTAATTCTCCCATTCTTCTTATACAGGTCAAACACATATAATCTTGTTATTCTTTTTCATTTCTCCATTATTATGGTCTATGGATGAGAAACTAGACGTTTTTGAAGGCTAAACAAAGGTCAACGAGTCTTTACCAAAAAAAAAAAAAAAACAAGGTCAACGAGTTTGATATGGCATCTAATATTAAATTATGAAATGAAATGGTATAACAATTTATTATATGACAGTGGTTGATTATAATAAGAGTTTAATTTATATACATTTTTAAATATAAAATCATTTTACATTAACTTTCAATGCAAAAATAGTTTCAATTCAATTCATTAAAATTAGTTTAATATGTGGAAGCTAAGATGTCAAAATATAATTGGATGTCGGCGGTATAAAATACTTTCATAATGATAATGCGTAAAAATTAAACTCTTATAATAATGGTGTATTAAAAATAAATTTAAAGAATAATTATGTATATTAATTATAGATTAATGGTTTAAAACATGAAAAATGATGCCCAATATAATATTTACACTGTGATCTATGATGTGCAAATTTCCAATTATCAAATCAATTATAAGATAAATATTCTAATATTTCAATGACTTTGTATCTTAAATGTCAGGTTACACGTCTAAAGTGTGGTGGTTTCATCTTCGCTCTCCGCTTTAACCACACCATGACTGATGGAGTTGGCATAATTCAATTCATGTATGCCTCGGCAGAAATTGCTGGAGGTGCACGCGAACCTTCCATTTTACCTGTATGGTCTAGGGAGCTCCTAACCGCAAGAGATCCACCACGTGTTACATGCAACCATCGCGAATACGAACAATTGACCGACACCGAAAGTGTGCTTCCATCTAAGGACAATTTAGCGCAACACTCTTTCTTCTTTGGACCCGCAGAGATAGCTAGATGCAATTCGTCGCTTGCTTCCTCATCATCTTAGTCGTCGATCCACCACATTTGAGGTCCTCACAGCATTCATATGGCGTTGTCGCACAAAAGCATTGCAATTTGATCCAGAGGAAGATGTTCGAATGATGTGCATCGTCAATGGCAATGCACGTGATAAGTTTAATCCTCCTTTCCCTGCTGGTTATTATGGAAGTTGTTTTGCTTTTCCTGCAGCAGTCACCACGGCAGGAAAGCTTTGCGGGGAACCACTTGAATATGCCGTAGAGTTAATACAAAAAGCAATTGGTGAGGTGACCGAGGAGTATATGCACTCTTTGACAGATTTAATGGTGACTAAAGGACGACCCTTATTCACAATAGTAAGGTCTTGTCTTGTGTTGGATACAACACAAGCTGGATTTAGAGAGGTAGATTTTGGGTGGGGCAAGGCACTCTATGGTGGAATAGCTAAAGCTGGGGCAGGGGCCTTTCCAGCAGCAAATTTTCATGTCCCGTATCAAAATGCAAAAGGAGAGGAAGGTATTTTGGTTCTAGTTTGCTTGCCTATACAAATTATGAAAACGTTTGCCAAAGAGTTGGATGACATGCTTGAGAGCAGCAAAACAACTTAGTGGGTGTTTGGAACTACGATGCATCTGCCGCATAATTTCTTTTGCAAGACAAAAGAGACTCAGAATAGCTTTTTGCAATACCATGTCCGTCAATGAATAAATGTGTTCCAAATATGCTATAAAAGGTGTGACCTTTTATATACCTTACGCCTATATATATTATGTATAAATAAAATCACTAGGAGTGAATGATATTATATTATATATGTATAAATAAAGTTATTGTGAGGGTCAAGTGATGTGGGTGATTTGTTGAGTTGCCATTAGATTCTACAACATTGAAGACAGTGAAAAAATATATGATGAAAAAAGTTGGTGTTTTATATTAAATAAGAACTTTGTAACTACTAATTAATCTTATTTGTATTTGTATCCTTTTTTCAACTCATCTGACATGCTTTTACTGGTTTTTTTGACCTATATAATGTAATTTACATAGCAAATTACAGAACTAGTGCAAATCTAAAAGAAATTACCAGTCTGACATAAGTTGTATATGGGATATACGACTTTGAAGTCGTATATCACTAGCAACTTCACATTTTCAGTTTTATAATAAAATATATAATGGAAGACGTACTTGTCATCTACGTCTTCACTTAATAGTTATATTCTTATTAAACAGAAGTCGTACATGGTAAGTATGACTTTCATTATTTTATTATAAAATTGAAAAAATGAAGACGTATATGGGATATATGACTTCAAAGTCGTACATCTCATGTACGACTTATCCCAGACAGGTAATTTCTTTTAGACTTGCACCATATTGGTAATTTGCTATGCAAATAACACTAAAAACAAAAAAAACAAAAAACCGCTTTTACTTGCACTTTATTAGTCTTTTTTGTAATATATTCTTTGTTGATTTATATACAATCTTGGATATATGAACTACTGTATTTTCTTTGGATTTCATATTTCATATTTTATGTATATCTTTATGTGATTTTAAATGATCATGTACACATTATATATTATTTTATTAATTTATAGTATTTTAAATAAAATATGTATGACATGATTTCTTATAAATTCGTTGACGGAGAAAAGAAATATGTGTGTTCCCAGTTTTTTATAAACATAGACCAATGATAAAATTTGATATACGATAATTCAGAAAATAATTCAAATCTCTGAATCTCTAAAATAACTACTATATATATTTATTGTTAGTTGGATGAGTATTCATGGTATTTGTTATCAAGTCACATAGATACAAGTATAACTAAAATACGTGCTAATATATAAAGCAAAGTTTGCTACATCTAAACCAAAAGTTTTATTATAATGCTGTAAATCATAAGTTTACTGGTCGAAATACTTTTATTGGTTGGTATATGGTCAAATATGCTATCAAATCACATAAGCTAATATTGATCATTCTTGTTGACATCATTGAAGCACCAAAACATTCTAACATTATTTAATATAATGAGTTTTCATGTATTTTGTTTTTCATGCAAATCAATTATAGCTATTACTAGATAAAAAAAAAAATAAACATTCTAAATTTCTAGGACATGCTTAAGATGATATTCGTAAAATATATCATAAATCACGTATATTATTCATATAATATATGGTGATAAGCCATCTGATCACATGTGTACTTATTATTAACTTGCGACCATACATTTGCAAGTATAATTTGAGGCTCTAAAAGAGCCTTTAATTAAATTGAATAAAACTATATTAATTTGATGAGTAATGTTCCCCAACGAATCCTTACTAAATTTCTAAAATACATGTCACAATGGATATATAACATATTGGGTTATAAAAAAAATGGATATCATATTGAAACTATAAATGAGAGAAACACAAAATATGTATAATCTCAAATCAGAATTTTGTATTATAGAATTTTCAAATTTCTAATTAGGATTAACTTTATAGAAGTAAGGATGGTTGAATTAAATTATATGCATCAAAAGTTCTTATACTAAACTTTTTGCACTTCCACACGTGATTGTCTTGATCATCTAAGTTCAAATACAACGTATTATTAGAAAGAAAAATGCTAAAAGGTACGAAGTATTTTTCGTAGAACAAGTGCGAAAAGATTTAAATCAGAAATGTATTTCGCGTTTTGACCAAGTCGTTCCTTTTTTATTTTTTCAACTCTCCTTCAACTATCCTGTGATTGATCATCTTGTTTTCGTCAAGTACGAATTCGCACCATATAGCACAAGTGAGAAAGAAATAAACATGGATACCAAAAAAAGTTGTCAAAAACAACAAACATTATTCATTTTTGATATATGCACAGTTCAAAAAAAATTCATTTGTATAATGAGACAAACCAATTGCAAAATATTTTTGTAGATACCCCGATAAAGCTCATTGAGTGACATGTATTATCTGTAGATATTAATTGTTCTTTTACGACAACTTATGAGTATGAAAGCCCGTGAATCGAGACTAGAAGCATATCAGACTTATTGGTGCATATTAGACTAAAGGAAAAGAATAATAAGATTTAAAAAATAAATATTTTTATAATTATAATATATAATAATACTAATATATAAAAATAAAAATAAATTATTTTTCTACATATATGACTTCTTACATGGCTTTAAAAGATAAAAATTAATACACATGACAGTGCTGACGTGACACACCATTAGCCATGTCAGCACTTAAAAGATGAACACTACTAACAAGAAGGACTAAAATAAAATTATAGAATTTAAAGGGACTAAAGCCAACGAAAAAAAATATAGAGATGAAAACTAAAACTTGTCCGCTTTACAGAGACTAAAACGTTTATTAAATCTAGAATCAATTATTTAAACGAGTCAAGCTCAAACTTTATAGGTTCATCGAGAACTCGTGAATAACTCAAATATATGCATGACATAGTAAACTGTAGCTACATATTTACATTAATTGTAATGGATTATGATTTACGATTATTAAATTATATTTTTATTTTCTATTTTTATTTCATCTTATAACATAAAGATGTTTGTTAAACATTAAATTAATGAAATTAAAAAAATTCAAAGATAATTTTGATATAGGAAAATATTGTCAAATTTTCAATGAGCTAAAGAAACCCAACTAAAGGTTTATGTCTTTTAATAAGTCAAACTCAAGCATAGCATTTAAATTTGATTTGTTTAATAAACGAGTCAAGTGTGAGCAATCACTTTTTTTTATTTTATTTTCATGAGGCAAACTTGAGCTTCCTTGTCTTGTCATGACTAACTTACACCTCTACTTAATATCGTGGCTATTAGTCTAGGCTATGTTTGGGAGAATAAAGTGGGATGGTTATCGCCACACGGATGTTTTGAAATATCATTTTTGATTTAATTTATATGCATTATTAGTGTAAATACTTTTCACAATGTCAAGTAATCATAAATTGTCATATCATTAAAAATATTTGACTCTTATCGTAACTACCTTAAAAGATACATATAAAATTACTTATGATTAGTCGACAGTGTAAAAGCTTTAAATAACAATATCAAAATTAAACTCTTTTTGAAAATCAATCACATTAATTTTTGGTCCTTCATTCCAAATGTTTTTCCTCTCGATTTTAAAACATATTAACCAAAGTCTCAAACACATTTTTAACTTTTTAATTTAAGAATGTTTATAGTTCTGATTCACAAAATAGGCATTAAGAAAAACAAAAACAAAAATACAACCAAATAGGGCCACAAGGAAAGGGGATCTTGGGTCAGGAAGGAACACAGAAAGCCCATACTTCAAAGCCATCCTCATGGGTTCCTAAAGAAGATATTTCTTTTCACACCTCTCTTTTTCTATCTACACCACCTATCCTTTTTTTTTAAAAAAAAATAAAAATTTATTCCCTAAAATACCCTCCCCACACCTTCTTCCCCCACACCGTCTCCCTTCCCCATTTTCTACTCTCTCTTAGCACATTCTCTTGTCCCTTCCATTCTTTCCTCCTCCTCCTTATTAGGGGTGGGAATATGCGAGACCGAGCTAGGCTCTGACAAGCCTGAGTCTAGTCTGTGTTTCAATTAGGGGTGTTCATATCCAAATCGATACAAAAGAAAATCGAAAACCGATCCAAAAAATCCAAAAACTGAACAAAACCGATGTTTATTGGATATTTTTGGATCTTGTTCTGTGAAAACCGATCGGATCAAATTTTGGATTCCTTTTCTTAAACCTAACTAATCCAAACCAAACCAACCGCATATATATAATTTAATATATATTTATTCTATTTTTTGCATTATTAATTTTTTATTTGTTAGTTTTTTCCCTAATAATGCTTACTAGTTTTATTCGACATATTTATTTTACTATTTATAAGTTCCAAACATAAAAAAAGATGTTATGGAACTAGTTGGTAATGATATTTATTTATTTTGTACTTATTTTATGAAATGTTATTACATGAATATATAAACAAGTGTATACAAGTTTAAGATTTTGTTCAATTTAGCTTGTAATCTTGATTCTTTGATGCAATATAAATATGCAATGACATGTCGGTAAAAACCGAATCAACCGAACCGATCCAAACTGCATTTGATCGGATTTGATTTTTTGAAGGGAGCCATCCAAATCGAACCGAACGACATGCTCTTTTCATCTTTGGATAGGATGATTTTTTGTCTTAAAACGATCCAAACTGAACCGCGAACACCCCTAATTTCAATATCGAGACCTGAGCCTGACCTATTAACCTGTTATAGGCCAATTTTTAAGGCCTGAGCATGACCTACTTCAAAGCCTAGCCTGACCCGAAAGTCTATTTAAAAGCTTACTTATCAACAATACCTTTAAATATAGACCAATAAATAGGTCATAGGCATTTACTTGTAAATAGGCTCTAGGCCTTTAATGATAAAGAGGTCAATACACATATAATATGCCACTAGGCCTTCACAAATAAATAGGCAAGTAGACCATTATATTTAATGTATATGTTAAATAGGCATAGTAGGCTTTTCTAAACCCCTTAAGCCCGACCTCTTTAGTTATATAGGCTTTTTCAAAATCCTTGACCTGTCGTTTTTACTAAATAGGCTAGGTCAAGCTAGACCTTAAATAGGCTAGGCCATAGGCCCCCGACGGGCTGGAATCCTAAAAATCTATGTTTTACTTCCGTCCCCATTAATTCTCAACGCTGCCATGAGCTCGCCCATCCGTCTAGCACATGAAAGGAGTAAATGGTTGAGGAGGCAGAGTAATCCTGCCACAGAAAGACTATGGCCACAGCCCACTGGTATCAATTATTGATTGTGGTCACTTATCGATATTAAGATTGTGGTAAGTTAGTGTCCTTATTCTGAAGAGCTGCCCCCGAGGAAAACAAGGAAGTAAGGCCCAATTTGTCACGATAATAAGATAAAAGCTTGGGGACACACTTCCGCAGCCGACGTCATTCTTCGGAGGCGCCCAGGTTCATCCAAATCATGGGAGCGCCTGTAAGGGGAAAATCCGAGATCAGTGAATGGAGCGGCCTGACCTATTCTACCCCTAACTCCTCCTTCATTTTTTCCAGAGCACCTAACTCTCCTTTTCCCATAACTCTCATTGGAGCATCCCCATTTTCACGTTTTGTTAACTTTTTTTTTTTTTTTTGTGAACATGTTCATCGTCTTCCTCGAGCATCTTTTCGATTTTTGAATATTTTATAATTTTTTCCCAGAACACAGATGGATGTTTTCCGAAATTTAGTTTTTAGAACGTATACAACCAAGTTTCAAAAACAAAATTTTGATAATATTTTTTCTTTTTATTTTTTGTAAATATTTCGGAACTTAATTTCTCAAAATATAATTTGTTAATTTCGAAAACTTATTTCTTAAAGTCACGACAATCCAGAAATTAAGTTCCGGAATATATTCTAAACAATTTTGAGTCCCAAAAATCTACTTATGAAAAGCAAAATCGTACAAATTTTCAGAATTTAAGTTTTGAAAGTTACAGAAAAGTGAAAAAACACAATCACAAGGAAGATGAACTTTCGAGGAATGTAAATTTCCTTTCTCTTCTTCCTTTCTTTCTCTATGAGTGCAGCTATGAAGTATGAGGGTGGTGAGGAATATGGATCGGAAGTTTAGAGTATGTTTGGGAGGATGGAGTGAGATGGTTAGTAATGAAGTGGAGTGGTGGAAATCCACTAACCCATTATCATT
Organism: Echinosophora koreensis; assembly: GCA_035048595.1. NCBI lineage: Eukaryota > Viridiplantae > Streptophyta > Magnoliopsida > Fabales > Fabaceae > Echinosophora > Echinosophora koreensis. Next base: position 22,262,144 of record JAPCYP010000001.1, read on the forward strand.
AATGGAGTGGGATGATAACCCAACTCACTCCACTCCATCCACAAGCTCTCTTTTTTATATCCTCCAAATTGGGGGTTTGAGATTTTCTTCTATTCCCTCATTAAACTTTCAAACAATGGAGTGGGATGCTCTTACCTTCTACTTCACTCCATTACTAACCACTCTATTATTAATCACTCCACTCCATCACCTTGAAGGGAGTGAGGGATGGTAGTGGCGTGAATGAGGTGGTGTCGTGGGTATTTATAGGGGGTGGTGAGGAAAGAAAAAAAGGATGGTGAAGAAACTTGATCAGTTCATAATTGGGCTCCGCAGAAAGCCCAATTTTTCTTCGCCGTCATGGTCCCTCATGGATCCATGTCCTCCACATCACACGTGTGACCTGCACCGGATCTATGTCTCGTTCTCTGGCTCAAGATCTACGAGCACTGCACTTCCTTCACCCTCTGTCTGGTGAAAGCTCATAGTAAATTATTAATTATTAATTAATTAATAAGCGATCACCGTTTCCGAGTCCTCTCTTCGAAGAGAGAGAGAGAGAGCTCTTCCGAGATGGCTTTCATGGCGGTCTTGGAATCCGACCTTCGCGCTCTCTCCGCAGAAGCTCGCCGTCGCTATCCTGCTGTAAAAGACGGCGCAGAGCACGCAATCCTCAAGGTTAGTTACTCTTCACTTCAATGCTATATCTGTTACTCAATTCACATGTTTCGTCTCGAATAGGTGCTTTTGAATTGCATTTGATTTTAGCTGTTTGCAACATCCGAGATTATGCTGCATTTCGATATGTTTTTTTCAAATTGGAAGGTTGTGCCGCAGTGTTTCAGTTAATTTAGGAACTGATTTTAAAGGAAGGATAATGTGACTGTGTGGACTTCGATTTCCACTTCCTGTCTGCTAGATCATCACAATTATTTTAATGGCGCGTGATTATTGAATTGGATTCTATTGAACTCTATGTTTGATGTTGGTCACTCATAAAATGAGGAATATGTGATTTTCTTTTTTGAAATTTTGGATGATGCTTGAATAAATGTTTAGGGAAGTATGAGGGACAGAGAATTCCTTGGCAACGTTCTGTATTTATTCTGTTAGATGCAGAGGTGTTATACTAAGAAGTAGTTTTCAATGTGACACTTGTGTATGTTGTTTTGTCCTTTTTTTTTTCTAGATGAAATATGGTAATTATGAAATCTTTACATTTCTTATTACGGACTTGCAGCTTCGTTCATTGTCAAGTCCTAGTGAAATTGCGGATAATGAGGACATACTACGAATCTTTTTGATGGCGTGTGAGGTCCGCACAATCAAGCTTAGCATTATTGGACTTTCATGTTTGCAGAAACTAATATCTCATGATGCTGTTTCTCCATCCGCTCTGAGAGAGATCTTAACGACACTGAAAGACGTAAGTTTCAAATACTAGTCAGATCATATGATGGTTTCAAAATCTTCAGTCCGATCATACTTTTGGATTTACTCTTTGGCCATATTGATTGTGTTGTAATGTTGATTTTATGGCTATATTTGATCATAGAAACTTTCCAGTTCTTAATACTTCGATGATCGAGTTTAATTATATTGTGGATTTATGCAAGAGCTGGAACATGATGTTTAAGTTTGATTCTAGTCCGAAAGCTAATTCATGCATTGATAACCTGCCAATCTTTCTTTTTCTTGTCCCCTGGCCTCTGTAGCATTCTGAAATGGTGGATGAGGGTGTTCAGCTCAAGACCCTTCAAACAATATCAATAATATTTCAGTCTCGATTGCACCCTGAAAGCGAGGTAAGCATCAACTACATGAACTATATATGTTTACCATGGATAAACTATGTTATAACTGGAAACTGGCTGTACTTTGTTAAATTTAATAGAGATATAATTCAATAGAAAATTTAGTAGATCTAAATAAGGATGTATGTGACATTGACTGCATGACACGCAACACATTCAGACTGGAGGAATTCTATGTCGGAGGAATTTAACCTTATTCTATTTTTAACTCTATTAAGAACATGTTGGGCAAATGAGTTAAAGCTGTTATGAGCCTTATTAGAATTATTGAATAAGTCAATACATGATAATCATTATCTAATAATTCGGAATAATGTGTGTGAAACATTTAAATTTGAGCTACTGTTAAAAATATGTAAGTATACTATTTATACACTATCAATGAGCAAGAATTTGACATATCACTTAAGGTACCTCACCCGCAGTAATATCAATGTTTTTTATCTGAAAATAAACAGTCTGGAATCACCTTTGGATATGTTGCTGACTTGTTATCACTAAAGCAAGTAAATAAAGTATGCAATTAAATATTTTTTCTGTGGCATCTTACCGATTTCAGGATACTATGTCTCAAGCTCTTGGTATCTGTCTCAGGCTTCTTGAAAACACTCGATCTTCTGATAGTGTGCGGAAGTAAGCATAACTAATTTTTTTTTTTTAATCATGTTGAGATTCAACAAGCTTTTCTCCATGATGACCTTTTCTCCATATTAATATCATATCCTTCATCAGCTGTTTTTGGTTTCTAGAGATTTATAATTTCTCTTTTTTGTCTATATATTCTTATGCAATTGTTTCTCAGTACTGCTGGAGCTACCTTCAGGCAAGCAGTGGCCTTGATTTTTGACCACGTAGTTTTGGCCGAGTCTCTTCCTTCCGGAAAATTTTGTTTTGGAGGTCAGCTCTCTCGGACAAGTTCAGTTACTGGTGATGTTAACCGTAGCATCAATCTGTCCGAGTATGTTTCCCCCCCTCGTGAATACAATTCCAGATCACTGTTCTTTTATTCCTTTTCCTTGATTAAAGTGGGCGTGCAACTTAATTTTTACCTTTTATTAGAGGGGTTGTTTATGGAGTTTAATGGTGTTGTCTCAAGTTGACACTTGACTCTCAAGATTTGAACTTATACGATGTTCATAATCATGCGCAGCTCATTAGACCATGAATCTGTTTCTGGAGGGCCTCCATTGATGAGGGAGACTTTAACTGAAACTGGAAAACTTGGGCTGCGCTTGCTTGAAGACCTGACATCTCTTGCCGCAGGTGGATCTGTATGTGCTTATTTGGAACTACTTTTTTTCTCCCTGTAACATTAGATCCTGTTTTCGGATTTATTTTTATGTATTTAGAAACCCATTTAGATGCTTTTTATTTATTTCATGCAATTAATGATGATGCTGATATTTCATTAGATGTCATTTTTTATTGGATGATATTAACTTCCCATCTATTCTACAGGCGATTTGGTTACGTGCTAATATTCATCAGAGGACATTTGCACTTGACATTCTCGAGTAAGACATTTATTTTGTAACACGTGGTTTATGTCATTTTGCAGATTCTTTGCAACCATATATTTGATAGAGATACCTGGAATCAGTATCTTTTCCTTTGTTCTCTTAAGCATAAATGTCATTTACGTGTGAACCATGATCAGTTGTTAGAATTTGTTTTATGTCAAAAAGAAGTTTTAGAAATGGATAACTTTATACTAATTTGGTACATTTTTTTAATTATATTTTGTCTTTTTTATTCTTTGTATCAAAAGTGAAGCTGAAAACAGAATATCTTGTAACATTAAAGTAACTAGTGGCACATGAATTCTTGTGTGATTTATAAATAATTTATTGTATCAATTTAATTATTTTATTCATTTACTGATTGCATTTATATTTTCTGCCATGCGGAGAATCTGTTCGTAAATAGTGCATAAAGTTTGGAAATTTGGGATGGATGAATAAACTGATAATAAATAGAAGGGTGTGGTTAAATGTTCCTTCCCTTTGGTACTTGGGGCCAGAGGATCAATACAGCCTCTCTGGAATCTGTCTTAAGCATATAGGCTGAAACAGTTGCCTATTATGAAGTTCAGCACTGTTGATGTCATTTGAATATGATGATGGCCATCACTTTGGACAGTTAGAATTTGTGGGACGTCTTTATTGCATTATGAGACATTAAGTTACATAATTTGTTTTGCCGTTTTTTCTATTTAGGGGGAAATAATCTCCTCTCCTTAGATGTATTTTCTAACTTTGCTTTATAATAAATATATTTTAGTCAAGAAAGGGAGAAGATACTTTATGACCTACTTAACACAGGCTGTGACCATGTTGGTGTCATTTTGTGTTCTAATGTTTTTGTCTATATGAATTTGGCTGAATACAGATAATGCTGATCTGATTCTGGAGTACTTGATCTACATTTTAGATATGATATGTCAAATTATCCAACTGTGTGTGTAGCTATAATTTGTTTTATAAATTGAATTTTTTTGAGAAAGAGAGTAAACAAGAGGGCAAAAGAATGATAGAATCCGTTGGGCCACCCGCAGATGTCCAGTCCTGCAAACTTCACACTCCAGATGTCTAGTCCTGGGCATGAGGGGGGTGTGTTCGAGTCCCACATTGGATAGTGATATATGGCCTGAAAAGTGCTTAAGTAAGGGCAACCCTCACCCTACAAGCTAGCCTTTGGGGTTGAGTTAGGCCCAAACCTAAATTCTAAGATGGTATCTAGAGCCTAACAAGAGGCAACCCTAATCCGTGCCTACCTGGTGGACCTACTGCCCATCAGTGAATTTTTTTCTGCAAAACCGTGTTCTCCTTCCGGTTTTCCACCCTGTTTGGTAGCCGTGTTCTCCTTCCGGCATCCCTTCCTGTCCAGCCAGCCTCTGCCACAGATTGTCTGCCGCCGTCCGACCACCGCTCTCCGCCGCCGTCCGGCCACCGTCCGCCGCTATTCGACACCATTTCCGGCCGACGACCTAACCGTTCGAATCGCCGGCTGCCGATCTGTGCGACCGTCCAAACCTCGCCTCTAGACTCCACCGGGCGCGCCCCCACGTGCCGTTCACCTCCCTGTTTCTCCGCCTCATTGTCAGCCGCGCGTGACGGCGTTTCTGGCAGCGGTTCCGGTCGCCGTTTACTGTGCCAGACTCACCGGTCATCCCTTGTCCCATATCTGTCCTCAGTTCTTGATTCTGGTGCCACCGATGACATCTCGGATAATAAATCCTTGTTTTCTACACTTTCTACCTCCTGTTATTTGCCTACAGTCACCTTAGCCAATGGTTCCCAAACACAGTCGAAAGAGGTAGGTGCTACTCATCCTTTTCCCTCCTTGTCAGTCGATTCCGTACTATATGTTCCAGGTTTTTAATTTGCTTTCTATTAGTCGCTTAACTTGCTTTCTTGATTGTGTCATCTCTTTCACTAAAGACTCTGCTTTTCTGCAGGACCGGAGTTCAGGTTTGATGATTGGCGTTGGATGTGAGTCTAACGGCCTATACCATCTCCCTAACCACCCTCGTATATGCACTTCCATAGATTCCTCTCTTATGATACATGCTCAACTAGGTCACCCTAGCCTTGCAAAGTTACAAAAATTGGTGCCAGTTTGTCCAAGTTATCTATTCTGTCTTGTGAGTCTTGTCAACTTGGGAAACATACTCGTAGTTCCTTCCCTAGTCGAGTCCATAGTCGAGCTAAGTCTCCTTTTGCCTTGGTCCATTTTGACGTCTGGGGTCCTAGTTGTATGCGTCAACTTTGGGGTCCAAATACTTTTTTACATTCATTGATGACTACTCGTGTTGTACTTGGTTATTTTTTATGAAAAATAGGTCTGAATTGTTCTCCATTTTTCAGCAATTTTACCATGAGATAAAAACACAGTTTGGTGTTCCTATTCATACTCTGCGAAGTGATAATGCTCGTGAATATTTATCTCAATCATTTCAAACCTTTATGGCTTCAAATGGCATTCTTCACCAAAAATCATGTGCTCATACCCCTCAACAAAATGGGGTTGCTGAACGAAAGAATCACCACCTTGTTGAAACCACTAGGACTCTATTAATCCATGGCAATGTTCCTTTTCGATTCTAGGGGGATGCTGTTCTTACTGCTTGTTATCTCATAAATCGGATGCCTTCCTCTGTTCTTGATAACCAAGTACCCCATTCTGTGTTATTTCCCCACCAACCTCTACATCCCTTGCCACCCCGAGTCTTTGGGTCTACTTGTTTTGTCCATAATCTTGCTCCTGGTCTTGATAAATTGTCTGCTAAGTCTCTCAAATGTGTCTTTCTAGGTTACCGTTGTTATTCACTTACTCTGTGCAGGTATCTAGTCTCAGCTGATGTGACCTTCTTTGAGTCTGTTCATTTCTTTGGACCTACTACCACACCTGAGTCTATCTCAGACACCTTACCTCTCCCTTCTGTCTCTGTTGAGTACCTTTCACCTGTGATGCCCCAGGTTCAAGACAACCCCCAGGTTCAAGAAAATCCTGCTCCTCCTCGTCCTTTCCAGGTTTATCATCGTCGCAGCCTCCACCTCTAGCACAAGTTACTCCACCTTCCGCACTTGTGCCTCCACCTCCAGCACCGATGCCTCCACTGATAGCTCCTATGGACTCTCCTCCGACTCCACCTCATCCGCCTGCTCCGCCCAACCTCCTGCACTTGATCTTCCTATTGCACTCAGAAAAGGTATACGGTCCACTTGTAATCCTTCTCCTCATTATGTTACTTTAAGCTATCATCGTCTGTCTTCTTCGCATTTTACTTGTCTTTCTTCCTTGTCTTCTATATATATTCCAAAGACTGCAGGTGCAGCTCTTTCTCATCCGGGGTGGCGCCAAGCTATGGTTGAAGAAATGTGTGCCCTTCAGAGCTTTTGGGGTTGAGTTAGGTCCAAATCTAAATTTTAAGATGGTATCAGAGCCTATCATAGATCTGTTGGGCCACCCGCAGATGTCCAGTCCTGCAAACTTTACGCTCCAGATGTCTTGTCCTGGGCGTGAGGGGGGTGTGTTGGAGTCCCACATTGGATAGTGATATGGCCTGAAGAGTGCTTATAAGTAAGAGCAACTCTCACCCTACAAGCTAGCTTTTGGGGTTGAGTTAGGCTCAAACCTAAATTCTAAGAAAAATAATATCTAAATTAGGCAATAGAAAGAGAGAGAGAAAGAGAGATTGAAAAAACTAAATCTAGACTGTATATTGAATTGAATTGTTGAATGTACACTGAGATGAACTGCATATATGCATGCTTCAGTAGACTAGTTACAAGCTAACTGCAGAACAAAATTCTTAATAGAATTCTGACAGTTGAACTGATTAGCTGAGTCAGCAACTGGTGCACACTTAGAGCTGTTCACTCTAATTTACCCCCCTCAAACTCAAGGTGGGTTGAATAGAGAAAACTGATCAAACACCCTGAGTTTAGTGGACAGTTCTTCAAATCTGATCTGAGACAGGGGCTTGTTGAGAAGGTTAGTTGTCTATCTTGACCAGGAATCTGAGTCACAATGAGTGTTTTATTGAGCAATTTCTCCTTGACAAAGAAAAGGTCCAACTCCATATGTTTGGTCCATGAGTGGAGAACAGGGTTGTGGGACAATGCAACTGTGCTCATGTGTCACTAGAATACTGGGACTAGGGGTGGACAACTTTGTCCGACCCGACAGGGACCCGACAAACCCAGCTGCTGAACGGGCGGGTCGCATCGGGTTCACGGGTCGTCGGTTCTGTTCCTCAGTTTCAAATGGGTGTGGTCGGAAAGGTGCGGGTTGGAAAAACTGAACCCATCGGTACCCGTACCCGACCGACCATGTTAGTTTCAAATAATTATATATATATATTTTTAGTTCTGATTCTCCTTTATTCTGATTGGCTACATATGACTGTCCTTGGATCTCATTGGCCCTCATTTAATCCTATCCTTATCCTTATCTTTAATAATAAATTATCAAAATCTCTCATAATAATTTTTCAAAATCTCTCATCCTCTCTCATTCATTCATTCAACACTTCAACCCTCTCAAGTTCTCAACTCTCCAGACTCTCACTTCTCAATCTCTCATCTCATTCCAGACGAAGCAAAGACATAGCGCCGCCGCCGTCCCTCTGATTCCTCTCTCACCACCACCATTCCTGGCCTGCCATCGCACCATCGCCCTTCTACTTCCTCTCTCACCACCTAGCTCTTCCCTTCCCTGTGTTGCGCCGCTCTATGCCTCCATCTCTATCTCTCCATCTCTTGTTCGAGCAGAAAGCTGGGCTTAGGGTTTCTATGAGCAGATCGTTGTTGGTTTCGAAGACCGGATGAGCAGATCGATGTCCCTTTGAGCCGATCTGCCTCTGCGTCTTCCACTCCACCGCGAGACTGCCGAGACACACCACTCCACCTTCGTCGCTGAGCCGCTCTGCCATCTCTTCGTCTTCATCCTCCGCCTCGAGACGCATCAAGCTCTTCCAAGCCAGTCATCCCTGTTGCTGTATGTTTAGCTCTAGATCTGCGAACGAGGAAGCATGCAACAAAGAAGAAGAGCTACTTGGTGTTGAAAGTTCTGATGCTTTTTTTGTTGAAAGTTTGAAACTTTCTGGGTTTATGTTGTTGTTTACGATTTCTGGTTTGAAAGTTTGGTCAGATCTATTCTCCTCTTGCTCTGATTTTGTGTTCTTCTTTCTGGTTTGTGTTAAATTGTTAATGTTTTTTGTTTCTGCGTTTACCTTCTTCTTCTGGTTGCTGCGTAATTTTTTTTTGTTTGATCCTCAACCGAGGCAATCCGACCCACAAACCCGCCAACCCGCCTAATCCAACCCGCTCAAACCGAAGCTTCAATCGGATGGGAATGGGTCACGTATTCTGATGTCCAAAACCGGCCAAACCCGAAATGGGTCACCCGAAACCGACCATACCGGACCGATGTCCACCCCTAACTGGGACAGTTGTAGAGACCTGTGATTCAGTTAGTAAGGTCCGGATTCAGTTCACTTCGGATGCTGTGTTGGCAAGGCTGCCATATTCAGCTTCTGTACTGGACCGGGCTGCCAAGTGCCAACTGCTGCTTTTGAGACAACTGAGGGATGATATTGGGACCATGATAGATGCAGTAACCTGATGTTGATCTGCAGGCATCAGGATCTGATGCCCAATCAGCATGACAGAAGGCACCCAAAGATAGAGGCTGAGTAGAAGAAGCGGGTTCAAGGAGCAGACCATAAGAGGAGGTGCTTTTCAGGTACCCGATGATTCTCTTCACAGCTTTCCAATGTTCCTCAAGAGACTGAGAAAGGAACTAACAGACTTTGTTCACACTGTAACTGACTTCGAGACACGTGATTGTGGCATATTGAAGGGCCCTGACAATGGATCTGTACAGGGAGGGGTCTGCCACATAGTTCCCACCATATTTGGTCAGCTTACAGCCATTAACCATGGGTCTAGGCAGGCCTTTGGCATCCATCATTTTTGATCGATTGAGCAATTCTAACATATTTAGTTTGTGACAGTAGCAGGGAGCCATTGGGATTGTGTTTAACTTCAATGCCTTAGAAGTAGTCTACGTTCCCCAATTGTTTGAGAGAGAAAACTGTATTCAGTCTAGTTATCAGGCTTTGGACAAGTTAGGCAGAGGTGCCAGTGAGAATAATGTTATCAACATACACCAAGACATAAAGCTTGTGAGAAGGGGCTGATCGGATTAACAGGGAGGGGTTACACTTGCTTTCCTGAAAGCCGAAGGTCTCTTGTGTGTTTGTGAGACGTTCAAACCCTCGTTAAGATCAGACAACTGACCTCACTAAGCCCTTGTCTCAGCTCCGATTTGAAGAACTGCGTAGTAAACTCAGGGTGTTTGACCAGTTTTCTAATCTCTAGTCAACCCACCTTGAGAGGGGATATAATAGAGTGTATTAGAGCTCACAGCACTAAGTATGCACCAGCTGCTGACTCAGCTAGATAGTTCAGCTGTCAGAATTCTGTTATGCAGTTAGCTTGTAACTAGTCTACTGAAGCATGTATATATACAGTTCATCTTAGTGTACATTCAACAATTCAATTCAACATACAATCTAGATTCATTTTTTCATTCTCTCTCTCTCTCTCTCTCTCCATTATTAATTGGGAATACTTTAGAGGTGCAAATTAAATTATTGGTTTATCTTTTAATATTTCTAATTGTTCAGTTCTGAGCTTTTGCATCATGATTGTTGTTAGAAAATCAGAGAAATATCTGATATCTTTTCATATCTTAGAATATTTTAGAGTATCCTAGATGATCTCTTAGGATTTATTTCTTATTTATATTTTATGATTTGATTCTCTATTTGATCATGACTAGGATTCTACTTTTAGTATAAATAAGGTTGTCTTTTGTAATCACATCATCACAACATCAAATCAACATCAGTCTTATTATTTCTTAGTTTGTTTCTCTCTTTTCCTCCTTCCCTACCTTAAATTTTCCAATTCAACATGGTATCAGAGCGGTACCATTCTCCGTGACATGTCCCGTCACTATTCGGTTGCGGAGTTCCGCTAAGTATGAAGGAACTCTAATCATATTTTTTGCCATGATATATATATATATATATATATTTCCTACCATTTTTCTCTCCTCCATCGTGTTCTTCTTTTTCAGTGTGTCCTTCACCTTTCCGTTGCATCTGACCACCTCTCCGGCCGCTGTTACCTTTGACGTGACCGCTGGTCAGCCTTTTTTCTGGATCTGTTCTCACCTCCCTCAATAGACCACTTTTCAGCAATCACCTCAAAGTGGTTGTTTGGCTCTCTTACATTATGTTTTGTTGTGTTCGAAAGCTCAAATCTTTGCCTTTGTTCTTTTGCCTGCTTCTCCGGTGTTTGTCATGCAATTCTTATCCACTAATGGATCATACCGGTGGCTTCTCTTCCCACTGACGATCATTCCGGTGGTGACTACTTTCCCATGGATGAATCATATTAGTGGTGACTTCTATTTCCGTCTACGATTGACATATGTTGGCTATGACTCACACTATCCCAACTCATTGTCCCAGATGCTCTGGCTCGACTCTTTTTCCTAGATGCATTGGCCCGTCTTTCTCCCAAGTGCACAAGCCTTAGCCCCTTGTCCCAGATACACTGGCCTCATCTCAGTCCTGGAAGTAGTTGTCGCCTTAATTTCAATTTTAAATAATTTGAGTCTTTGATATTGTTGTTGAAGCTTTCAAATGCGATTTTGAAGAGTTCAGACCTTGTTTTGTTAGATTGCTTGCCAAGAAATTTCTATCAGGCTGATGATCATTCCAGCTATTTTACTAAGTTATCTTTCCAGCAACTCTCTCCAGCCTCTCCAACATCCTTGAGTTGCCTTCCAACCATTATTTTCATGGAGCTAAGTTTATGTTTTTATTTTAAATTTTAATTTGAGGGGAGATGCATTGTTTTCATGTAACAAGCTTAAAGCTTGGTAAGCTTTAGCTTGAGGGGGAGTGTTAGAAAATCAGAGAAATATCTAATAATATCTTTTCATATCTTAGAATATTTTAGAGTATCCTAGATGATCTCTTAGGATTTATTTCTTATTTATATTTGATGATTTGATTCTCTATTTGATTATGACTAGGATTCTACTTTTAGTATAAATAGGACTATTAAGGTTATCTTTTGTAATCACATCATCACTACATCAAATCAATATCAATCTTATTATTTCTTAGTTTGTTTCTCTCTTTTCCTCCTTCCCTACCTAAAACTTTCCAATTCAACAATTGTTTCCCAAATTTTTTGCTTCAAAATGGTGAGTCTCACCTCATACAGTTTTTTTTCCTTTAATGAAAAATTTCGTCTTGTACTTTCTTTTCTTATTATACAATACTCTATGATGGAATGAGGTTGTTTAAAGTCATTAGCATTTGAATTTTAATGGTCTGTTTGTTAGGCAAGAAATAGCAAAGAGAGAAAGAGCAAAGAGAGAGAGAGCTGAGAAATACCACTTTTCATTCGTTTGGTACATAGGAGAAAAAGAGAAGAGAGATTAAATCAGTGTGGGTCCCATGCTTTTTTTCATCTTCGCAAGTTTGTTCTTTTTCCTTTTATTTAAACAATTAACTTTTTTTTTAACAAATTTAAGCAATTATTCCTTAAAAAAAAAACAACAACAAATTTAAGCAATTAATTTGTTACTTCCTTCACGTGGGATTAAAATCATTGAATTATTTGAATAATAATTTATGAAGCAAAAGAAAAGAAATTGGAATAATTTTATTTATTTAATTAATTTAATAACTAAATTAATCATCTGAAATAATTTTAATTAATAATTATTTAAATTAATTTAGTTAATAAAATATTAAGTTAATTAATTATTTAATTGAATTCAAATAAAAATTAAATTAATTTTGATTAGAATTCTTTAATTTAGGGGCATTCTCGTACTTTCAAAAACAATCAATACTTCTTTCTCATCTATTTCTCTCCTATTTCTCTTACACCAAACAACATACCAAATCTACTCTATTTCTAGCATCTTTCTCTCTTCTCATATTCTTTCTCACTTCTTTCTCTCTTCTCATTTTCTTCTCACAACCAAACAAAGCATAAAAGTCTAATAATTTTTTTAATAAGTTATTATACATTCTCTTGTTTCCATTTACATCACATATCAAGCCATTGGCATGTATATTCTACAAACTAGGTCATCCCAATGCTTTTGGGTTGCATTTTATTTAATTGTTCTACTGAAACAATATGAGTTTGTATTGATTTTCATTCTTCAATCTTCGTTATAATCCTCTCACCATGTTTTACAGGTTCATTTTGTCCAATTATGTGGCTGTTTTCAGAACCTTGTTACCCTATGAACAGGTATATGTTCAATGGAATTGAGAAAATTCTTGTCAGTCTTTACTTCAATCAGATGAACATACATTTTGTTCTTTTATGTTAATATATTTGCTCAAAAACTTGTCAGGCTTTACGGCGGCAGATATGTTCACTTCTGATGACTTCACTTCGTACCAATGCTGAGGTAATTAGTGCCCTGAAACATGTAATATGATGAGTGATGACTCTGTTTCACCACTATGATTCTTTGGTCCTGTTTATTGAGTATAAAAGGATGAGTTTACTTTGTCATAATTCTTTAGTATATTAATCAGATTGAAGGAGAAGCAGGTGAGCCTAGCTTTCGCCGTTTGGTCTTGCGCTCAGTTGCTCATATTATAAGGCTTTACAGTTCTTCCCTTATCACTGAATGTGAGGTAAATTTTCTATTTCCTTTTCCATTTAGCCACTTGTCTCATGCCAATCAAGCTTTGAAATTTAGTCACTGCAGGTTTCTATTATTGGGTTTGGTGTCGGTGAGGATAGATTTGGTAGTTGTATGATATAAGATTGTACCCTAAGCATGCAAAAAGTTTTTTCCAACTGAGATCTATTTTTTTTTTTTTGTTTGTTTGTTGATAATAAAGATACAAAAGCTTTTATTATGTTGGCTTTGGACCGAATGGAGAAATTGTCAAGTATTACGTGGTTCTTTGCTCAGGCCATTAGATGTAAATCTCCCTACCTTTTGGGCTCCCCCTATGACCCAACAAGTGGTATCAGAGCAAGGTAACATATTCGAATCCCCCGATTGGGGGGGGGGGGGTGTTGGCCTTACTTGGTCAGTATCTCCCATATGATTCAATGGGCTTAACATCCCAGCCCCTAACGTCTACAAGGGTTGTGATCCCTCAAGCCAGACGTGCTTCTGAGATTCCTTAAGAAAGTAAAGTTGTGCCCTGCTAACAACTATATTTTTTAGTCTAGTGGTAAGCGATTTATCCAACAAAATTTAGTGTGTCTTTGGATTAGCTGTGAAAAATTGATTATTTTCATACATAATCGATTATTGCTATAATCGATTATAATAGAATCAGTTTTATGTTTGGATGTGTTTGTTGAAAAATGATTTTAAGATAATGTATTTCGTTTAGGTTGTGTAAAAAAATTACTTTTATATAATAAAATTACAAAAAAGAGTATGAAGTTGTTTGTATAATTTATTTGTTTGATAGTTAGTTTTGCAGGGGTGACCTGGGAAGAATGTTATTGATTTCAAAATAATCTAACTACTTTTTAAATAAGCTTCAAAGTCCAAACTTCTAGGTTCTCTAAAAACATTTTTTTCTCAAAAAAAAAAAAAAACAACTATTTTGCAATTTAATCAGTTTAATCAAACATACCAACTTCTACATACTGAAAAACAGCTTTTGCCATCAATAACAACTGTTTGGATTACAATTAATCTTATCCAAACATGCGATTTCTAGTTGAGATTTTTTCTTTCTTGCTCATGGTGAATAACACAATATCCAGGCAAACATAACACACTTCCATAAGACCTTTCATTCTATCTAGCCTACTAATTTTTTAAGACCGTTTATAGCATGTGATCTATAAAAATTATGTTCTGCATATTCGAAAGGGGTTTCAGCAATGGAACTGGAAAGCTCCAGGCTGTGAGTTTTCCTTTCACTTTAGTAAGACCTTGGAAGCAATTAAAATCTTGTTGAAGTATTCTTCCACATTGCACTCTATCTAGATCCTCTTGCCTATAGGCTCAAATTACATTCTCTCTCTCAAGTTTAATGCTTCAAACCAAGTTATTTATGCTGACCTTTGCTGTCCACCACAGTTAATATATATTAGAATAACTAGGCTTAACTCCACCCCGAAAGCTATCTGATTGGGGGAGGCTTACCTAAGTTATTGTAAATGGTTCTTTACTCATATACTCAACTGATGTGGTGTGGCACTTTAACACTAGACCCTCTCACGCCTAGGGTCCGGCTTCTATAGTTGGCCTAACATCAAGATAGACTCTGATATCATATTAGAATAGCCAGCTTAACTCCACCCAAAGCTAGCTTTTAAGGGGAGGATAGCCCAAGTTATTTAAATGGTTCTTTACTTATATACTCAACCGATGTAGGTCTTTAACAATATATTATATTTTATATAGCATCTAAACAAAATGTACTGATGCTAAATTTTTCTTTTTATGTACAGGTTTTTCTCAGTATGTTACTGAAGGTTACCTTTCTTGACTTGCCATTATGGCACCGCATTCTTGTTCTTGAGATTTTGAGGGTAATGTAGATTTGCAGTATAGTTCTTTTTAATTTTCTTTCATATGAGTTGTTGATTTACTTTGTAAGTCCTTAACCTAATAACCAAAAATGGTGGTGCGTAGGGATTTTGCGTCGAAGCACGGACATTGCGGATACTTTTCCAAAATTTTGATATGTAAGTTCAGTTTTTTTTTTCTTTTAATGATATTGTGCGTAATGGTAGGAGGCAATGGTTCATCGGTATGACTTATATTATTAAAATGTTCTGTCCTACCTGTATGTTAGTCTGCTAAACAAGGTAGATTATTGCTTAATGGCCCCATTGAAAATTTGAAAGATTTTGATTTATATAGAGTTAGGGGAATCTTTAGAATATACAACTCAACCCTGCATGTTTATATAATCAAGAAATAGATAGAGTTTTAGTAAAAGGGAATAATCATAGTTGAGGATTCACACATCGTGAAGTCTCTATGGCATTGTGCAGTTTATTCAATTCCTTGGTGCATGTGGCTGGAGTGAATTTATTGGTTCTTTAAGGGTGTCTGTCACGACCCTAAATAAGGGCAGTGACTGGCGCATAGGATCGTCAAGAACTCATTAACACACTATCATCAGAAAATCAAATTTGGAACTCATTCAATGGCTTTTACAAAAATATACATACTCAGGACTCAAGAGGTTGCCCTCAGACATTATATATTTTGACGCACGATGTTCCTGACAAACCTGAATATCAAATATTTCACCTTTTCCAATAAGATCCAATAACATAATCCCATCACCCCTTTACATAGCAATCATACCAGAAATTATTCAAACTGTTAATCCCGGCAAAATAAGTATCAATTTCCATATTACAGTCTCTCGTATCATTACTATCAAATTTTGCAATGTCAATCAAAGGAAACTTAAGAAAACCTTTTCCTAAGATTTTCTAAAACCAGAAGTAATTATGATAAAATTATTCAAAACTTTATTGTGTGTAAAACTTGAGAATATCAATGATAACATTATAGGCAAAAACCATACAGTATTTAGCAAATAAATTTAATTAACAAATAATTCAAATATGCAATTTGGACATATAAAGTATAAACAAGGACAACAGGCAATTAAAAAATAAAAATCATAAAGTACTTAAAAGCAGTGTTATTAAACTCGGGTCGGACCGGCCGGTCGGACTGGTTTGGCCGGAAACCGGACCTATGACCGGTCCGGTCAACACATCTGACCCGGATACGCCTCTGAACCGGTATTGACGTCATCAAACCATGGTCAATCCGGCTGACTCAGCCCGCAGTCCAACCATACATGGTTTTCCACGTGCACTGCACTGCCAATTTGTCTCACGCGCTTTCCGATGCGAAGCTTGGCCCACTCACACGTGCGTCCACACACGAAACCACGGAAAATCAGAAATTCAGCACCCAAAAATGCAGCTGCACAGATTCGAACTTAAGACCTGCAAGCGAAATGCCACACGCCTTACCACTACGATGAAGCTTGGTTTATTATGTGTTAAAAATATAATATATATAGTATTTTTATTGTTAGAAAATCAGAGAAATATCTGATAATATTTAAGAGTGTCCTAGATGATCTCTTAGGATTTATTTCTTAATTATATTTTATGATTTGATTCTCTATTTGATCAAGATTAGGATTCTACTTTTAGTATAAATAGGATTATTAGGGTTGTTTTTTGAAATCATATCATCACCCATCAAATCAATATCAGTCTTACTATTTATTAGTTTATTTCTCTCTTTTTATCCTTCCCTGTCTAAAACCTTCCAATTTAACATGGTATCAGAGAGGTACCATCCTCCGTGACTTGTCTGCCCCATCACAATTCCGCTGCAGAGTTTCGCTAAGTATGAAGGAACTCTAATTATTTTCTCAGCCAAACCAAAAAAAATAATAATAATCACTTTTTGGTTTGTCATGTCCTCTTTTTTCACTAATAGATCATACCAGTGGTTTCTCTTCTCACCGACGATCATTCCGGTGGTGACTCCTTTCCCATGGATGAATAATATTAGTGGTGACTTCTATTTTTGTCGACAATTGACTTATGTTGGTTATGAACTTATGACTCGTACTAGCCTAACTTTTTGTCCCAGATGTTCTGCCCTCGGCTCTTTGTCTTAGATGCACTAGCTATGGCCTTTTGTCCCAGATGCACTGGCCTCGTCTCAATCCCAGAAGTAGTTGTTTACCCTAATTTCAATTTTAGATAACTTTGGTCTCCGATATTGTTGTTGAAGCTTCTAAATGCGGTTTTGAGAAGTTCGGACCTTACTGCTAGATTGCTTGCCAAGAAATTTCTGTCAGGCTGATGATCATTCCAACTATCTTGCTAAGTTATCTTTCCAGCAACTCTCTCCGGCCTCTCCAACATCCTTGAGTTGCCTTCCAACCATTATTTTCGTGGAGCTCAGTTTATGGTTTTATATTTTAAATTTTAATTTAAGGGGAATGCATTGTTTTTTGTGTAACAAGCTTAAAGCTTAGTAAACTTTAGCTTGAGGGGGAGTGTTAGAAAATTAGAGAAATATCTGATAATATCTTTTCATTTCTTAGAATATTTTAGAGTATCCTATATGATCTCTTAGGATTTATTTCTTAATTATATTTTATGATTTGATTCTCTATTTGATCAAGATTAGGATTTTACTTTTATTATAAATAGGACTATTCGGGTTGTCTTTTGAAATCACATCATCACTACATCAAATTAATATCAGTCTTACTATTTATTAGTTTATTTCTCTCTTTTTCTCCTTCCCTATCTAAAACCTTCCAATTTAACATTTATTATTATAAATATACAACCGGTTCATCCGGTTCAACCAGTGACTCACTGGTTCGATCAGTGACCCATTAACCCAGTGCCTTGACCAAGTCGACAACCGGTTCAAGTTTTATAACACTGCTTAAAAGGGCACAGTAGACATTAGCTACTCACAAACTGTGTGCATTTCACACTTTCTTGCCTACCAAGATCTGTTTTGCAATGTAGATGCTGTCCAAGTCCTACAATTCATTCCAAGCCACAAAACAATTATTTCTATGAGCCGAATTTGCACAGACCTACTGGTAAATTTATAAATCCTCAGCATAGATTTATTCCCAGTCCTACCCAAAATTGGAGTCCTCAATTTTTTTTTACCTCAACAAAATGAACAAATGACAAAAAGGGAATAGATGTTTATTAGGTTTGCCCTTGTCCCTCTGCTGCAGCTACCACTACAACACCTATGACCTAGCAGCCCCCCTTCGATCCTCATCTATCTTGAAAACGAAGGGGAGAGTAAATTAAAAGCCTTGCAAGAATGTGAATGGCAAACCAACCAAGAAAAGATGAATCCCGCTGTTAAGGCTTGAGTGTTGAGGACGTGAATCACAGAGGCAAGTATGTTGGCA
The DNA here is from genome assembly GCA_035048595.1 of Echinosophora koreensis. NCBI lineage: Eukaryota > Viridiplantae > Streptophyta > Magnoliopsida > Fabales > Fabaceae > Echinosophora > Echinosophora koreensis. The sequence continues at coordinate 22,280,471 of JAPCYP010000001.1, forward strand.
TCGTGATTGTGAATGACTTGGGGAGCTTCCTTTTATTTTGTGCCCTTTAAATGTTAGCATTTTGAATCTGACAGTGGAATGGCTTAAAAGCCTTGTTAAAAGGGGTTTGGTTGCTAAAAGACTCGAATATCTTTCACTCATAAACTTTATCGTCTTAACTTTTATTTTTAATCATTGTTTAGAATCACCAAGCCATTTTTTTTTTAAAAAAAAAAAACTACCATATTGCAGTGTCTCTTTGCTCCTATACTTGTTAGGTGATGGGATAATATTTGTGGCTTCTCTTTGTTTTTCTGCCATAGGAGTTGCTATTTCTGAAGGGCTTTAATGTTAGCTGAGTGTTGAGTTTTTACGAGAGCATGGAATTGTTTGAATGCAGCAATTGAATCTGACTTTTTCTTGAGAAAGTAGATCCAAGTGTATCTAGTGTAAGCATCAACAAAGGCTATATAGTATGAATAGCCATTTGAGGATGTGATAGGTGCAGGACCCCACAGGTCAGAGTGAATTAGCTCAAAGGCTGTAGTGTGGATTGTAGTAGAGGGTGGGGCATGTAGTCTGTGAGACTTACCCAAACAGCACGCAGAACAAAACTCGTCTGTCATTTTATTAGAAACAGGAATATTACACAATTGCAAAACAGTTTTTACAGCATAAGGATGAGCATGGCCTAATCTATTGTGCCTTGTTACAAAGGAATTAGACATAGTGTTTGTGTGAACAGTAGCAGACAATTTTGAACCTAAACCATTATTTTGACTACAATCTGAACTAGGTTTAGGAATTAGAGAACTTGTAGTTGAAGTAGGAGACTCCTTGAGGATATTGATGTGCTTGAAGCAGTATAGCCCATCATTGCCTAGAGAACCTTCAAGAAGGACTTTATTAGATCCCTGTGATTTGACAAAACAAGAGTAAGGATGGAATTCAAAATAGACATGATTATCCTTAGCAAACTTAGACACAGAAACCAGATTTTTGGTTATGTCAGGAACTAAGAGTAAATTATTCAATGACAGTGTGGTGTATGAGTGATGAGTTGAAGTGATTTTAGTGTAGCCAATTGAGGTAATGGGAAGACCTTGCCCGTTGCCCATTAAAACTTGGTCCTGGCCTCCAAAAGCAGTACTGTGACTGAAATTCTGAGGATCAGCAGTAATGTGGTGAGAAGCTCTTGAATCCGGATACCACATTTGAGATGCTGAGAACTCTGGAGTGGGTGAACTATGATGAGGAGGAGGATACTGATATGACTGAGAGGCCATATATGCAGAAGGTTGATTCTGCTGGAAGGATGGTGGTCTTGGAGGCAATGGCAAAGAAAGTTGAGCCTGAGGTCTAACAGCACCTTGTCCTTGAGAAGAGTAGGTGTAGGCCACTTGAGCTGTTGAGGACTGTTGACCTTGTTGAAGGAGGACCAAAGTCCCGCTCGAACCGATGCCAACAGTTATAGGCATCATGGCCATATTTGTGGCACAACTGACATGTAGGTCTTTCACCACCACTGCTTCTACCTCCACGGCCACATCCACCACGACCTCGGTTCCGATTAGAGTTTTGGTAGCCACCTCGATTCGAATTCACCTCAGTTTCAGATCGGGAACCAGAAGCATTGTTAAGCGAAATTGAGGAGGAAGGAAGCTCTTGTTTGTACCTCTCAAATTGAGCATCCTGCATGATCAAGAGTGCTTCGATGTCATCTACCGAGACAGGTTCAACCCGAGCATAGATCATCATGACGAAGGAGTTGAATTCCTCTGGTAACCCTTCCAAAATCGCGTCAATGTGTTCTTGCTCCGTTACAGGATCACCTATAGCTTGAAGCGAATCAACTAGGGCTCGAATGTGCAGAAGATACTCGGAAATGGATTGAGAACCTTTCTTCGTGTTTTTCAGCTTAGATCGGAATTGACGAATCTTAGCATGAAGATGCGAATTGAAGAATTTGTGCACCTTGTCCCAAACTTGCCACGATTGTTTGCAATTAAGGAAGCGAGGAAGAATCGATGGCGAAATTGAGCTAAGCAACCAGGTGAATAGCATCTGGTCTTGTACTAACCAGAGCTGATACACTTCAGAGACGAGATCTAGAGCTCGATCTTGCTCAGAATTATACATCGGAGGAATGCTTGGGCTTGCAACATAGCGATGAAGCTTGTGCGCTATGATCAGGCCTCAACTTGTTGCTTCCGCAGAAGAAAATTCTGATCGTCATGCTTCACGGAAAGAGAAGGATTGAAGCTCATCGTTGAAGAAGAAGACGAAGCTCTGGTGACTGGATTGTTAGCGAAAGGATTTCCGGTGACCGGAATTCCAGTTCCAGGGTTCGATTCCGCCGTGAACAGAGATAGGTCCCAGAAAAGTTAGCTAACGATACCATAATAGAGTTGAGAGAATAGAGAGAAGAGAGAGTAGAATCGAAACTGAAAAGAATATTATAATTGCATTGAATGAACTGGTAGTTACATCAGAGTTTATATACTGTAGTAATCCAGCTAAGAGCTAACTGCTAACTGCTCTAACAAACTAGTAACCATATGCTGACTCAGCTATACAGTTGAGTTACAAGCTAAGACTCTAAAGCTAAGCTAGGCTATTCTCCAATAATGCCATATTAAATGCGCGAAGAGACATGAAAATGATGAAATAGGGTTCAATTTTTTTGTTACAGAATAATAATTGAGGTATATTTGGGCGTTTTTAAGAGTTTTCCCTGGTTGGCATTTGGTAAGATGTAGAATTTGCTCTTTAACAAAGCAGTTGTTAATCCTGGACTGAAAACTAATTTAGTTTTTTGGTTGTCTATAGTATACTTGAAAATATAAAATCAAGCTTCCATAGCATTCCAGATGGTGGTATAAGATTCTCTTTTTTAGTTTCCTGTGAGTGTGAACATAAATTCTGATTGTTGGCCATCCGCGGCTAAAATCAGATTATTTGGTTATCTAAGCACTTCTCATAAGTGTAAGATGCAGTTTAACCGTTGTGTTCAGGAAACAATCCAACAATGTTATCTATAATTCATTAGTGAAAGATTGATAGAGGAATCTGTAGTTATTATATAAAACTTACACATATAATTAGTGGTAGCCAATTGATGCAGTGCAAACGAGTTGAAGTTTAGTACCATATTCAAACCTTTTGTGTTCTTTTCTCATCAATTGCATATTGGGCATTTGCAAAGGATTTGGCAATTATAGCATAAAGATATGGATTAAAGAAACATGATGTAAGTTAATTGTCATGTATTCATTGCTGCTATCCATTGGCGTCGTAGGCACCCTAAGAATACAAATGTTGTGGAGGGAATGGTCAAAGCTCTTGCTAGAGTTGTTTCAAATATACAGGTATGTTTTGACAGCATAGGTTTCCATCCATTTCTCTCTCTCTCTCTCTCTCTCTTTTTTTTCTTTTTATTTATTTATTTATTATTATTATTATTATTATTATTTTTAAATTTTTATATAAATTTTACGGTTAGGAGAAACTTTAAATGCATTCTGTAGGTTCAAGAATCAAGCGAGGAGAGCCTGGCAGCTGTTGCAGGGATGTTTAGTAGCAAAGCCAAAGGTATTGATTTTCATATTTAGGTTGAATAAATTTTTTGGCTATATTTGTTTGCACCAAGTCAAATAGTTATTTTGACTCCCTTTATTTTCCCACAACTATGTTTATTTTGCATGATACTTTGTTAATATCGTTTCCTGTTTGAGGAAATTGCTTATTAGATTTTATGCTAATTCTTCTTGACTGTTCCTAGGTTTTATTTTATTTAGTTTTTCGTATCTTTAACACATCCCTTCGTGTTGCCATTGGACTGGGTATATGGACAAAAATTTAATTCAAGATCAAGTGGTTCTTTGACTTCTATGTGGAACTATCGTAGTTGATTATGAGCTGACGTTTTATGTTTTCTGCTCTTTGTTGCTTTTTAGCTCTTTCTTTATTTTATTTTTTTTTCGCTTGGCTTCTTCCAAGGGGATGCCTTTTGTTTTATTTTGGAATAGTAGTTTTTCGAATCTTTACTACATCCCTTCTTGTTGTCAGTGGACTTGGTATTTGACAAGGTGTCATTCAAGATCAAGTAGTTCTTTGACTTGTACTTACAGCTATCATAGCTGATTGCTCTTATGAGCTGACATTTTTTGTTTTCTGCTCTTTGTAGCTTTTATTGCTTGATTTCAAAAAGGATTCTTTTTCTTCTATTTCTGTATTCTCTCTCCATACTCATGAATTCTTTTTTATTTTGAAAAATAATTAAACTATTAAAATCTAGTTGACCAGCTGATTTGGAGCTCATTTCTGGTAACTTTTAGGTGGCGTTTGGTTCATGGAATGTTTTATTCTCAAGTAAACTACATTCGCGGGAATCTCATTTCTAAGAATATCTCTCCTACCCTCACACACGGGAATGCAATTTTCAATTTTCATTCACAACTTCTTATTCGTGAGCATCTTTTATGTTTGGGAATGATTTTTTATCTCTTATACCAAACACGGGAAACTTTTATTCTCACTTCACTTTCCCGGGAATATTAAAATATGCCTGATACCAACGTTACCTTAGTTTAATTTGGTTCACTGGAATGATTTCTATGTTAATGAGAATTGGAGTGGAGTTGAACAATTATTCCCATTAAAATGTTTGGTATTGACAAGGATGGAAATGGCTTCTATTCTATCTTTACATTTAATATACCTAATTAGGTGGGAATAGAATGAGAACATTTTGGTCATGACATTATTGCCCTTGGCAGTGAGGTGTGGGTTGCAATGGTGGTGACAGTGGATGTGACTTTGGTGGCTGCGGTTGCAGTGGCAGTAGTAGTGGTAATGTTGCTGAAGAGGTGGTGTGCGGTGGTTGAAAATGGTGGCAATGGTTATATGGGTGGGGATTTTCTCATTTCAAAAGGAAATCTTCAGGATATAATGGTAATGAATTAATCCTCGGTGGAATGTAATAGGTTTCCTTTCAATTTGGAGGGAATGGGCATTGTCTTTGTTTGAATATTGGGATTATTTTTGTGTTTGGAGTGTCACTGGGCTGAGCTTGTACTACACTTGTACTTGCCTATATTATTGTATAAATAGGAGTGTGAGGCTGGTGTTTTGTATTCCTTTTCTTTATAAGATAAGAATTTTATTAAGACAGGAATAATATTTTTTTTGTACTGCATTTGTTTTGTACTTAAGAGTTACATTTTTGAAATATATTCTCTCTCTTCACCTTTTCATCTTATCCCTACAATTTCAACATCTTTATATGACGGAATGCCCATTCCCTTTCCATGGTACTTACCAAACACACTCTTGGCCCATTCCCATCTCTCTAACCTCCATTTCAGCAAACCAAATGTAACTTTAATCTACTTAAAGTTCAGCACAAGATAGTGGCGAGCTTATGCTTTCTTCGTGTTTCATTCTCATTTAGCTTCCATGTCAGAGTGTGACAGAGATACAAGAATAATTCTTTTGCACTTTCTTAACAGCTTAAGCTTTATGTTACATGGTTCTTTGACGTTGACGACCTTCTGTGAGCTTTTTGATTATCTACAACTATGATCTATCTCCATTCTCCACAGTTTGAACAATCTTAAAAGTTATATTGCTTTTCATGTGTCAAAATTGGCTTAAATTTATATTCAAATTTATAAGTAGACAGCAGGAGAGAAATGGGTGTTGATGTAAATCCGGTTATATTTTACCAACTGGCATATGTTCCTTAATGTAACTTAGTATTGGTCTTGGAAGTCACTGTAAAAAAATATTTAATGTGTATGACGTGATATATTTACTGAATTTGATTGTTTGTTATTAGATTTTGGGCCTAACTCAATCCCAGAAATTAGCTTATAGAATAAGGATTGGCCACTACTTATAAGCTCTCATTAGATACTATCTTTAGCCAATGTGGGGCTTGGGTTTTTCCCAATACACCCCCTCACTCCCAGCACTATTGGGCTTGGTGCGCGGATATTGGATAACATAGTAGGTGGCCCAATAATGGATCTAAGATAGTTCTGATACCATATTAGATTTTGGGTCTAACTCAATCCCAAAAGCTAGCTCATAGGATGGGATTGCCCACTACTTATAAGCTCTTATTAGATACTGTCTCTAGTCAATGTGCGACTTGGGCTTTCCCAATATTTGTAATATTATACTATTTTGTGCTCTGACTAAACCCTCATAAAGCTTACTAATCTTGTTCGAGTCTAATGTTTATTAATTAGGTTTAATTAATCTGTTGATCCTTGAACTATTCGGGAATTTTCAAATAGATTCCTATACTTTAAAGTTTGTATTGCCTAATTGGGTCTTTGAACACAAAAAATTTGTGATTGCATCCCTCGTACACTTTTGTGTTAGGGTTTCGTTAAAGTTCCAAAAAGTACATGAACCTATTTGAGATTTCATAAAAAGTACAGGGACCTATTTGAATTTTTCCGAAAAGTTCAGGTACCCACAAATGATGATTGAATGGATCACTTAACGGATACTTAACGAAACCCTAACGAAAAAGTGTATGAGGGACCCAATTACAAATTTTCTATGTGTTCATTTGAAGGACCCAATTAAAAAGTTTTAAAGTATAAGGACCTACTTGAAATTTCCCAATAGTTCAAGGACCAACAAACTAATTAAACTTATTAATTACTTAACCCTGGTAGTTATTTAAGTGTAGTGATGGTATAGGACATCATGGCATCTAAATGATTCTTTATGTTCGTAACAGAAGAGATGTTGTTCCTTCTGTAGGTATTGAATGGAGTCTAGATAATGATGCATCCAATGCAGCAGTCTTAGTTGCCAGCGAAGCACATGCCATAACTTTGGCAGTTGAAGGCCTGTTAGGGGCTGTCTTCACTGTTGCAACTTTAACAGATGAGGCCATAGATGTTGGAGAGGTAGTTTTATATATTCTCTTTTGCTTTCTCATTTCCATTTTATACTTTCTTTTGGTTATGTTGCTTTAATGACCTGCTTTCTTTATGTTCAACCAGCTTGAGTCCCCTAGAGGTGATAATGATCCACCAGTAAAATGGACCGGTAAAACTGCAGTTCTCTGCATTTCAATGGTTGACTCGCTGTGGTTGACAATACTTGATGCATTATCCCTTATACTGTCAAGGTTTGTTTTATAAATGCATTTTATATAAGTAACAGTTGACACTGGTGGAAAGCTGTATATACCTATGACCTATTCCATTCAATTAGCTACTATTAGTTGTGACTTTCTTCTATCCCGACCTTTTAATTAATAATTATTATCATGTTGATCTTGCATTCCAAGTTTTAAAAAAACTGGACATAAATAAGTATATTTGGTGTTTTCTTATATTTGATTTTTTTTTTTTTTTTTTTTAATGTTAGTATTAAGACATACAGATGGATGCAAACTTGTTTCTGATTTATCTGAAATTTTGACTTTCAGCAGCTTGGTGGGGGCTTTTAATAGTCAGATGGATTTGGTGTTTCTTATTCTATAAAATATTGTTCAGTAGTCTAAGATTGATTTTATATTATGCTTGTTTCAGTTAATCCCAAGTCTTAACCCTCTGTTGTTTGCTATGATTTCAAAAAATTCCTTAACATCTGATTTGTTATTAATTTGAAGGTCACAAGGAGAAGCCATTGTATTGGAAATATTAAAGGGATATCAGGCATTCACTCAGGTAATTCAGTCTTGGCCTTCAACTCAGTTCTGGTTCTTCTTTTTCCTTACTTGTGACATTTGAATTGGAATCAACTTTGAACTTTTAAAAATGATATAAATTTTTAATTACTTTGTGACGAGTATAACATGATTTTACAGGCTTGTGGGATTCTCCGAGCTGTAGAACCTTTAAACTCGTTTCTTGCGTCCCTTTGCAAATTTACCATCAATTTTCCTGTTGAAACAGAAAAAAGGAGGTGTGGCGTTTTAAGTGTTGAATTATTACTTTCTGCTCATCATTTATTAGTGTGTCCTTCAAGAATTCAAATTTCAAGCTTACAGTATTGAGATTTTGGCTAAAATTTGAGATTTTGGCAGTGCTTTGCCGTCTCCTGTATCAAAACGATCAGAATTATCAGTTGACCAAAGGGATAGTGTTGTGCTTACTCCCAAGAATGTACAGGTGGTCTTTCTGGTTCTTTTTATGGCAATTTTTGCTTTTTTCCTTTACTTGACAGTATTTCTTTCAGTTTTCTCCTGTTCACTTTTGCTCCGTGGATCTGTATATTTGATTGCAATTGCTCATATATTAAAATATGACTGATCTTGTGAACTAGGCCTTGAGAACTCTCTTCAACATTGCTCATCGATTGCATAATGTTTTGGGCCCATCCTGGGTTTTGGTGCGTTGTCATACTTTTTTCTTGTTATCTGTTAGTAGATTGAGTTTTTTTTCTTAGTGAGTGGATCATGATGAATAACTGCAGGTGTTGGAAACTCTAGCAGCTTTAGATCGAGCAATTCATTCCCCACATGCCACTACTCAGGTATTTTATTTGTCGTTCTATTATTCAGTGAAAATGGGGCCATGCAAGGGTTTTGCAGAAGTCGTGAATTAGCAACACATGCGCTGTGAAAATCTTCCTTGATGTGGAAAATATGTGTTTCTTTGACCATGCAAATGAATAAATGATGTGGACAATATATTGTCTTGTGTTGGTTGTATTTGTTATTTCACTACACAAGTTCCATTTAGATCCTTGTTCACCTTTTTCATGGGTAGTTGTTCTTGAATAAGATTCTGTGAGGACTTCTGGATAGGAATTTACATGATATAGAAGCTACCGGCTGAAAACTTTCTTGCTGATGGTAGAAGCTTTTCATCTTCATCTAATTTAGATAGATGAGTGTGGACTCTTTATACCTCTGGCAGATATTCATGGAAGCCCTGCTTTCACTTTCTTTCCCACTCTTCAAATAGAGTGAAATGTCTCCTTCATGTTGCTCCCTCCAAGGTTAAGTCTTTCATTATTTTTTTCTCTCAATAAGATCATATACTAAGGATTTGCTGCAAATTAGAAGACCTACAAAGCTCTCTCTTGACACGTATTATGTGAATCTAGCTTTGAAATGGTTGCTAGCCATTTTACACTGAACTATATAGCTACATTCATGTCGATCAGTTTCGTAGGCTTAACTTCAGGAGTTTTTGTACAATAAATGATGGAATGGCTCTATGTCAATGTGCTATGTACACTGTTCTTTGGAGTATCCAGCAAGAAATATTTTGAGGAAACATATCTGTTTTAGGACACGATTTTCCTTTTGGCATCTCTTTAGTGCTTGGTAAAATGTCTCTTTATGGGATTGTCCCTAGCAAATACACAAAGGGATTGGAAAGGTTTCTCAGTTTCTAGTCTAGTCCGAAGTGAAGCTAATAATGTCGCGAACCCCCATCTTATACTCAAATGTTTTTTACTTGTTTGTATGATTTTTCTGTTTCCCTTCTCGGCCTCTGCTAACGAGGATTTCTCGTTCTCTCCTGTTGTACTCTTTTATTCTTATTTCCAATATGACTTTCATTTTCAAATAAAAGTTGTTTGTCAAATTAAGTTTATTTGCTGCATAGTTTTGTTTGAATTTTCTTTCTGGTTTGTCTTCAATAGAGGCTTACAGAATACATGACCATTAAATCTGCAGGAGGTCTCTACCCCTGTCCCAAAGTTCACCAGAGAGTCATCTGCCCATTACAGTGACTTTAATATACTCTCTTCTTTAAATTCTCAGGTGAGTGAACCAACTTTGATTTTGTTTTGTGCCAGATATGGAAAATGACTTTCAGCTACTAAACCCTACTTAAGATGAAAACGAATGTCTCTAAAATTGTCTTGTTAATGTTCTTCCTTTGCTTGCAGGCTTGCCATCTTAAAAAGCCCTGCCAAAATATGTTTTCCTTGTTATAACTTCTTTTTTTTCTGTATAAATCTTTTCCACTTTCAATGTTGAGAATGCAAGTTTGATTTTTATTGCTAACTAAGAATTCATTTTGTTTTCTTTCTGCAATTTTCCTTTTTGGATATATAGGCCATTTGCTCTAACCTGGTATGCTTTTTTTTTTTTTTAAAGCTCTTTGAAAGCTCTGCTCTGATGCACATATCAGCTGTGAAGTCCCTCCTCTCTGCATTATGTCAACTATCACTTCAATGCATGTCTAGTACTTCAAATAGTTCGGGACCAACAAGTAGTCAAAAATTTGGAAGCATTAGCTTTTCAGTGGAGAGAATGATATCCATCCTTGTGAATAATGTTCACAGTATGTGGCTTCAATAACTGTTATTTAACTATGAAACATGATAGTAAATGCATTTTTATGCTGGGTGTTATTTAACTGTTCATTCTCATGTGAGCCACGTCGTCCATTCTTCAAGAGGGATACTTGTGATATTTAGATTCTATTTACTTATTTAGGTTTTATGAATATTTGCATTCTTGACTGTTTTATTTGGGTGAAGGTATTAAGACTGTCATATTATTATTATTATTATTATCATCAACATCATCATCATCATCATCATCTCTTTTCACTGCAGGAGTGGAACCATTTTGGGATCAAGTTGTTAGTCATTTTCTTGAGGTTTCCTCTATCTGTCTCTCTGTTTCCTTGATGTGGCAGTGCTAGTATCATTTCCACCCCTCTTGATATTTTGATATATTTTTGCAGCTTGCTGATAATTCTAATCCACATTTGAGAAACATGGCACTTGATGCGCTTGATCAATCTATATCTGCAGTCTTAGGTTCTGATCAATTCCAAGATTACAAACAGTCCAAGTCTCTTGAAACATCTCAGGAAGTGAGATCTTCTAACATTTTTATAGCTAGCAACATCATATTTTGTTAATAGCAGGATATAATGTGTGCCTATGGTATGCAGATGGAAGCCAATCTCGACAAGTTGAGGTCTCTTGAATGTTCTGTCATATCTCCGCTAAAGGTTCTTTATTTTTCTACTCAAAGCATAGATGTTCGTGTTGGATCTTTGAAAATTCTTTTGCATGTCTTAGAGGTAATGCTGTTGCTACTTGCTAATTGTCAGGTTTTGTTGTCTTTCTTATTTCCTTTCTTTACATGATATTATTTTTACGAATTCTTCCAGAGATATGGAGAAAAACTTCATTACAGCTGGCCTAATATACTCGAAATGTTGAGGTTGGCCTTCCTATCATTCTCTTTATGCGCCTATCTTTTGGTAATCCTTTGATTAATCTATGTAGTTTTGTCTTAACTGTAAGGTATGTAGCAGATGTTTCAGAGAAGGATCTTGTTACTCTCGGCTTCCAGGTCAGTGAAGATGTGACTAATTTATTTGGTGAATATTTCGGATTCATTGATATAACATGTTTACCTGCTCTTTGATTAAAACTGTTCACAAGTATCACTTAAAAAACATGTATGTAGCAAAGGGCATGCTTGTCCAAGTATCTACTCTTTATTTGGCTCTCTTCTCTGTGGGCAAGGGAGGGTATAGAGGGAGAGACTTGGGGGGGTTGGGGTTTTGTTGTGGTGGGGGGGGGGGGGATGGATGTTTGCAGCATGTATTGCCATGATGGGGCTATTGGTATGTTGAGTTACCTATTAGCCCTTCTCTCTAACTAGTAGTACTAGTAACTACTTATGATTTCAACTCTAAAAGATTCCCGTAATTAAATGGTGGCTTTTTCAAGTCTAAACTTAATATTATGTGTTAAGAAAGATTCTAAGAGAGAAGATAAGAGAATATTCTGAATTCTTCTGATTCTCATTGATTGCTTGATTCTTACACAGTACAAGAGTTATATAGAGATGCTGAATGCATCAGATAGAAAGTAACTGATCACAACTGAATAACTGATTCAGTTGAGCCAGCTGGCTCTAACAGCTAAGGCAAGGATACAGTGTGCAGCTGTGCAGCACTGTATCCATGTACCATGTGCTCTATCAGACCCCCCTAAAGCTCAAGGTGGTTGAGCCAATGAATGAAGGTCAAGCACCTTGAGCTTGTCCCTGAGATACAAGAATCTAGTTGGAGAGAGTGCTTTGGTCAATAAGTCAGCACATTGTTCCTCGGATGGAATCTGCAGAAGCTTGCTCAAAAATTTCTCCCGGACAAAAAACAAGTCCAGCTCCATGTGCTTTGTGCGAGCATGAAGGATTGGTTGTGGTAGAGTGCAACCGTACTCATGTTATCACAATAGATGACTGGAGGAGGAAGCTTGACATGTAATTCATGTAGGAGGGACTGCACCCAAACAATTTCAGCAGTGGTGGCAGCTAGACTACGGTATTCAGCTTCCGTGCTTGACCTTGCCACAACAGTTTGTTTCTTTGCCCACCAGGAGACCAGATTGGGGCCCAAATAGATGCAGGAACCTGAGGTTGAGCGCCTATCATCAGGTCCGATGCCCAATCGGCATCACAAAAACCAGTGAGGACTAGAGGATAGGATGCAGAGGAGGGCTGTAGGTGCAGGCCATGATACAGTGAACCCTTTAGGTATCTAAGGATCCGCTTTACGGCTTTCCAGTGAGAATCCAGAGGTTGGGCCATAAATTGGCAAACCTTGTATACTGCATGGGATATTTCTGGTCTTGTGATGGTCGCATATTGTAATGCACCCACAATTGACCTGTATAGTGATGCATCAGAGAAGTAATCAGCTCCTTCTTTAGAGAGCTTGCAGCCTCCAACCACTGGGGAAGAGATGGGTTTGGCATCAGCCATTTTAGCTCGCTCTAGGAGGTCTTTGGGATACTTAGTTTGGTTAAGGAGAAGCCCAGTAGGAACTTTGTGAACTTGGATTCCTAGAAAGTAGTCAAGGGCTCCTAGTTGCTTGAGGGCAAAGTTAGAGTGCAGCCTGTTGATAAGTTGCTGTATCAGTTGAGCAGAGTTGCCAGTGACTATAATGTCATCAACATAGACCAGCATATAGATGGTGTTGGCTCCTTGGCTGAAAACAAAAAGGAGGGGTTACACTTGCTGCTAGTAAACCCAAGGGAGAGTAGGGCTCCTTTAAGCTTGTCAAACCAATCCCTAGGGGCTTGCTTGAGGTCATACAAGGCCTTGTGCAGCCTGCACACTAAACTGGAATCTTGAGAAATGAAGCCCGGGGGTTGTTCCATGTAGACCTCTTCATCAAGGTCACCATTCAAAAAAGCGTTGTTTACATCAAGTTGTTGGAGAGGCCACCCATTAGATAGAGCCAATATTAGAATGATCCGGATGGTGGTAGGCTTTACAACTGGAGAAAAGATTTCTGTATAGTCGAATCCGGGTTGTTGGTGAATTAGCTACAAGCCTAGCCTTGTACTTGTTGATTGAGCCATCCGGTTTTCCTTGACCCGGAAAACCCACTTGCACCCAGTGGCCTTTCTATGGGGAGGGAGAGCTACCAAGGACCAAGTGCCATTTTTTATTATAGCCTCATATTCAGCTGCCATAGCAGAGTACCAGTTTGGATCATCAATAGCAGTTTTCACAGTTTTTGGTTCAGCATGAGCAAGAAGTAGGGTGGGGTTGATGCGTGGCCTAGTGATGCCAGCCTTGGCACGGGTGATCATGGGATGGATGTTGGTTGGTCCAGCAGTGGAAGATGAGGTAGGAAAGGGAAATGAGGTGCTGGGAGGGTCATGGGCAGGTGATATTTGGCTGCTGGAACCCGAGGGAGTTGATGTGCTAGATGGAGAGTTGTGAGCAGATAAAGGAGAAGGTGAGATGGTGTGAATTGGAGGTTGATGTGGTTGTAAGGAATGGGTTGGTGTGGGCTGAGGTATCATAGGATTCTATGGGCAGATTGTTGGTTGAGCAAGGATGGGTATTGGAGGTAGGGGTAGTGAGGGATGGGAAGGTGATGGGTTTGGTGAGTCAAAGAGATCATGGTAGGGAAATCTTAGCTCATTGAATACCACATCCTTGGAAATGAACATACGGCCAGTTGGAGAGAGACATTTGTAACCTTTATGATTAGAGGAGTACCCTAGGAAGACACACTCATGAGAACGGAACTCAAGTTTATGACTATTGTATGGCCTTAGAAGGGGAAAGCAGGCACAACCGAAGACTTTGAGAAAGTTATAGTCAGGAGATTGTTTTAAGAGTTTTGTATGAGGAATTTCTTTGCCAATGGAGGCAGAAGGCAACCTGTTTATGAGATAAACGGCTGTCAAGAATGCTTGATCGCAGAACTTGAAGGGAAGGGAAGCATGGGCAAGAAGAGTGAGTCCTAGCTCAACTATGTGCCTGTGTTTACGTTCTACAACACCATTTTGATGATGTGTTTGAGGGCATATCACCCTATGTGTGATGCCAAAATCTTGCAGCACCTTGGGGAAGGAGCGAAACTCACCACCCCAATCAGTTTGGATTGATTTGATTTTAGCATTAAACTGAAGTTCAGCCATTTTTAAAGGATAGGAATGTTGGTAATGCCTCAGACTTATTTTTAAGTAAAAACAGCCAAGTGAAACGAGTATTGGCATCAATGAAGGAAATGTAGTAATTAAATCCAGTGGAAGAAACAATAGGGGCAGGACCCCATAAGTCACTGTAGATGAGATCAAAGTGATTTGCATAGACAGTATTGGAGGAATGAGATGGTAGGCGATGAGCCTTACCAAGACAGCAAGAGGAGCAAAAGTCAAGATTCATTTTATTGCTAATAGGAAGATTACAAGTTTGTAGTACATGCTGCAAGGTGTCTTTATTAGGATGGCCTAATTTTAGATACCATGTGTTTGGTGCTACAAGTGTAGTGGTATTAACAATGGAAGCATTAACAGAAACATTACAATTGGAATGTGAATTGAAAAAGGAACTTGAACTTGAACTTGACTTGGGGAGAAGATGTAGGTTAGTGAACTTGTATAGTCCATCAGCTCCAACATCTCCTCGAAGTAAGACTTCATGGGAATCCTGAGATTTCACAAGACATACATTAGAATGAAATTCAAAGAACACACGGTTGTCCTTTGCAAATTGACTGACTCTCACCAGATTCTTGGTTATGTTAGGAACATGTAAGAGATTATTGAAAACTAGATTGACATTGGAATTAATAGGAGACTGAAAGTAAGAGGAACCATAAGAGGAGATGGGTAAACCTTGATCGTTTCCAACAAGAATCTGGTCTAAGCCTTCATAGGGGATTGGATTTTGGATATTCTGCATGTTGGAGGTAACATGATGGGAGGCCCCAGAGTCTGGGTACCACTAGTTGGAGAAGTTTGGGTTAGTGGCTGCAATCATAGCTTGTGGTGCAGCTAAGGGTTGGGGACCAAAATTTTGGTGTTGATACTGCCACGGAGGTGGATTGGGTTGGGATGGTTGTTGGTAGTTTGGATGTGAAGGTTGCTGGTAGTTGTTGTAGTTTGGGTTTGGATGTGGTGGGTTAGGGTTTGGGGTATAGTGCTGACCATACCTATGCCAACATGCAAAGGCATCGTGACCATACTTATTGCATAGCTGACATTGAATGGAGCTGTGGTCGCCACGACCCCTGCCACAGTCACCGCTACGACCTCTTCCACGGCCACCACCACGAAAATACTACTGTGAAGAAGCCGAATACAGTTGTTGATTTACATTTGCCACATTCACAGAGGCATTATTATGAGCAGTTTGTTTGTATCGATCAAGTCTCACTTCTTGAGCAAGAAGGAGTGCCTCCAATTCATCAAGATCAGCAGCAGAATCATACCTAGTGCTGATTAGGTTGATTAAAGAATCATATTCCTCTGGTAAGCCTTCTAGGATGACATCGATTTGTTCTTGATCTGAGACCGGATCACCGATCGAGTAAAGTGCATCTACTAGGGCTTTGGCGCGAAGGATGAACTCAGAAATGGAGCGATCCTCTTTCTTCGTGTTGCGGAGTTCTGTGTGAAGCATCCTAGCTCGCGCGCGCGTCTTCGACTGAAAGTGATTATGCAACTTCTCTCAGAGTTGCCATGAGTGAACACAACCGATGAGCCAAGTGAGAATTGGCGCTGTTACTGATTGTTGGAGCCAAGACAGAAGCATCGAGTCTTGGAGCTCCCATCGCGTGTATTCAGGATTTAGGGTTCCACTTTGTCGATCAGTTTCAGAGAGGTAGCGAATCGGGATTTGTGGTGATACAAGAAAGCGATGAAGCTGATGAGCTTTGATAATTGGTTCAATTTGCTGTTTCCGTAAGAGGAAGTTGTCCTTTGTGAGTTTCTCAGAGATCGTGAGAGAGAACGCAGGTGGAGGAACCGACGGAGGGGACGGTGGTGGTGGCGTAGGAGGTGGAGGGGGAGGAGGAGAAGAGTGTTCGGAAGCCATGGATGCTTCACCTAGCTCGATGATACCATGTTAAGAAAGATTCTAAGAGAGAAGATAAGAGAATATTCTGAATTCTTCTGATTCTCATTGATTGCTTGATTCTTACACAGTACAAGAGTTATATAGAGATGATGAATGCATCAGATAGAAAGTAACTGATCACAACTGAATAACTGATTCAGTTGAGCCAGCTGGCTCTAACAGCTAAGGCAAGGATACAGTGTGCAGCTGTGCAGCACTGTATCTGTGTACTCTATCATTATGATTATTATCTATGTTATTTGCTACACACCCTGCTCCCAATTACTGTAGCAGTTTTCCTTGAAAAGTTCTCTATATCCTACAAAATTTTTTGCTATCTCTTGCTATTTACTCTTTTTTTTGTTTTTGTTGAGGAAACAGTCTAATAGTTTAAGAGTAAATTAATTTGATCTTCATTCTTCTTTCCTCATTTTTCCACATACCTCTCTGTTTTCTAAATCTCTAAATCAACACAAACCAGCTTGGATTTTCCTGATTTTTCACAAACTTCTCTTGAAAGCCCTAAAAAATCTTCCGTTGAATTTTCCTATTCATTTTATAATTTCCTGTCGAGGGAGCTTGGTGGTTTTGAAAATAGTGAATTACTAACTCAGGTATATTGAGTTCAGTTAAACTTTTACTAAAAATGAATGAATTATAAATTTTACTTCTAAAAGACGGGAAAATCATCTTTGCAGTTGTTTAACCTTGATTTGTGACTGTTGGAGTTCTCTTTCTCAGTCTGTTTATTTACAGATGTTAGCAGATATGCATGGTTGGGACTTTGCTCTTTTCTTTCCTCTTTTCTTTTGTATCAAACTTCTATGCACTTTTGTTTCATCCCTTCTTGGAGTTTTCAAACTATTACATGTCAAAAAAAAGTATATATGGGCACACACATTTCATCATCATCTTTTTGATGTTATATATGGCATATACAACCTTGATTCTAACCTGTCATTTGACCTGTGCACACATTTCAAAATATGTGTAAATTCTCATTCCCATTACTATTAAATCTACAAGTTAATTCAGGGGAATTTTTTTTAATTACAATCACTTATGAATTTATTCCATCAATTGTTTTAATTTCTTTTTCATGCATTCATTTTCTTAAATCTCCTACCTTATGCTTTTTCTGAAACCTCTTGCATGCATGGCTTGTTATAGTTTCATATTTGAGTCTAAATAAATCTGCTGGTTTTATTTTTTTAATGTTACCCTCTTTTCTATTACATTATGATATATGCTATTTTTCCAATTTTTTGTTTCTTTCTAGAATCTACGAGTGATAATGAATGATGGACTGTCCACTTTACCAGCAGACTGCCTTCAAGTGTGAGATTCTAAGTTCTGCCTTGCATACATGCATGTAAAACTTATTGTTTTCTTTTATTTTCTGACTCTTTATTGGGCTGCAATCCTATGAAAAATTACATGTCTGAGTTTCTTTCTGATTTTTCCATTCATGTTACACATACATATGGGCATGCATGCACACACATTAGCTCCTACATGGGCTCCTTCTGTTGTCTTATTTGCATTATGTCACATATACTAC
Organism: Echinosophora koreensis; assembly: GCA_035048595.1. Classification (NCBI taxonomy): domain Eukaryota; kingdom Viridiplantae; phylum Streptophyta; class Magnoliopsida; order Fabales; family Fabaceae; genus Echinosophora; species Echinosophora koreensis. The sequence continues at coordinate 22,298,326 of JAPCYP010000001.1, forward strand.
AGGTGTATTGATGTAACTGGAGCATACAGTGCTCAGAAGACGGAGTTGAACATAAGCTTGACAGCAGTTGGCCTCCTGTGGACTATGACTGATTTTATTGCAAAAGGCCTTCTCAATGGACCTTCCGAAGAAAAGGAAACAGGTTCAGATTTATTTGTCGAACCATCTGTTCATAAAATGTCATTATTTTGCAATTATACTAGTTCTTTAACAATGGTTCTACCTTTCAGGTGGTGATTCCATAGTGAAGCAGATAGACAGCGAAAAGATGGAGGATCAAACTCGTGGTATTTCTAATAATGTGAGAGACCAGGCTTCTTGTATAGATGATGTTGGTTGTGAGAAGCTTCTATTCTCTGTTTTCTCATTACTTCAAAACCTCGGGGCTGATGAGAGACCAGAGGTACACTGATCAAATATCTAATTTTGTTTTTACTCTTCAGTTATCCACTTTTTCTCTCCTTTTTTGGCCTTCTCTCAGAAGGGCGTTCATGAAACATTTTTTATGTGCAAAGATGGATTACCTTGTTGCCATATCTTACTGAATGTAACGAGTAATGTGCATTTGAATCTTTCTCTCTCTAGCCGTTCTTTTTAGAATCTTATTAGATATAACACATTTCAGTTCACGACACACTTTGACAGTGTACTTGTGATTTGTAAAAACCAACGGTTTCCTTGCTATAAGTCAATATGACTATTACCAATCAGAGCATTAATCGAAAGATTGACATAAGCAATTTTAAGAGGTACCGACGTGGTATTTTCTTGTATGATCCGCATCTCCTCACCAAGGAGCCTGGACATGGGTTCTGAGGATTCCTCTCTTTTGGGTATGAAAGGTGTTGGAAAGCCGCTTTAATTGCGGTCCGCCCCGCCCCTAGCCGCCTTAATTGTGGCAACTTTGGGTTGCCTTTGTTGCAGCCTCCAGCACCTTCATGGGTATGACGGAGTGTGTTTAGTCCCACAATGCATAGAAATATGACTTAAGTAATGCTTATAAGGCTGGAGCAGTCCTCATCTTACAAGCCAGTTTTGTTGGGTTGAGTTAGGCCTAAGCTCAAATTTCAAGATGGTGCCAGATCTGTTGTTGGGCCGTCCGCATCTTCCACGCTCCAGGTGCGTATCCCTGGACGTGAAGGGGTTTTTTTTTTTTTTTTTTGTGTTGTGTGTGTGTGTGTGTGTGTGTGGGGGGGAGGAGGTTTGGAAAGCCACCTTAATTGTGCCCCGCCTCTAGCTGCCTTAATTGCGCCAACTTTGGGCTGCCTTCATTGCAACCTCCAGCACCTTCATTATGCTAGGTGTGAGGGGGTGTCTTCGGTCTCCCGTCGCCTAGAGATATAGCTTAAGTAGTGATTATAAGGATTGAACGATCCTCACTTCACAAGTCAGTTTTGTAGGGTTGAGTTAGGCCCAAGCCCAAATTTCAAGAAAAGGTAACAATCAACTTCACAGAATCATTTGTGGGGAATATTGGGGTTTATGAACCCAAAATTAAGGGGAACTCATGGAGCTGTATAATCTTTCCAGTTATGTTTTTTTTTTTTTTTTTTTTTTTTATGGCCTTAGAAATTGAAACTTCTATATTGAAACCTCTCATTTTATTGTTTCTTGGTATCTATCTAAACTGCTAAGAATGAAGCCACTTTTAGATGAGATGTTTATAACTTGTTGAGAGCCTCACATCAACTAGAGATATGGCCTAAGTAGTACTTATAAAGTTTGGGCAATCCTCACCTTACAAGCCTGATTATGTGGAGTTGAGTTAGGCCTAAAGCCCAAATTTTAAGATGGTGGTATCAGAGCCTATCCTAAATTTGTTATTGGGCCAAGATCTCTGTTATTCCACCCGCATTTTTCCACTCTCCAGATGTCCAGCCTGGGCGCGAGGGGTTTGTTGAGATCCCTGTTATTCCTCCCGTATCAATCCACGCTTCAGTTGTCCAGTCCTGTACGTGAGGGGGTGTGTTGAGAGTCCCACATCAACTAGAGATATGGCCTAAGTAGTACTTATAAAGCTTGGGCAATCCTCACCTTACAAGCCGGTTTTGTAGGGTTGCGTTAGGCCTAAAGCCCAAATTTTAAGATAACTTATATGTTGCACAACTTCTCCCTCACTCCCTCCCTCGTTATATAGAAAGGTGAATAGAAAAGAGGAAGTCTGGATACTTGAAGTCTGTCAAAGTATTAGAGCTCTTTGATTGGAAATAGGAGGGATGGGAAATAGTAATTGAAGGTTCATTGGATGTATGTGAAAGCAAGGAAGATTTGCAGACAATACAGGATCAAAGGGTTTTTAGAGTCAAATTGGGAGCTTTGAACTGGACCTGTGCAAATAGGGTTCTTCTGGCTTTGATGAGTTTTGAGGAAACTTCAGGAAGTTCAATTAATGTTTGATGAATTGAATTTTAACTGCTGTCTCCCACAGAAAATTAGAGGGCATAACAGAAGAGAAGAAACCTAGGCATCATCCCTAGCGTCTCTTATGCATCACTACAATTGTTTGATTGCATCACGTAACCAATAAGGGGCCATAAATCATAAATCTGATCTTCTCCCTAAAGAGAGTGTTGCGTCAATAAACCTCACATTACTCTCTACTATTACTAAACCGACAAGGGAACTTTGGACAATAAAATATTAACACCTAACTAACATAAACTCATGACCCATTACAGCCAAAACCAGGAATTACAAAAATTACTAAACTCACTGTAAGACTGAATAAAATTTATAACAGCATATTAAATTTAATAAACCGCCTAGATAACTATGATCTAATAAGATCTATAACCATATAACCATAAGTAAAGCAGAATATTGACATAATTTTTTTCTTTAAATTTAGGCTTTCTTTATTTGTTGGTACTTGAAAGGAGCATCCATATTTAAATAATTGGGATTCCTATTTAAGGGTTAAATAAAGCTACCCTTTTCTGCATTTTTAAATAATAATTTATTTAATTACATTTTAGAATTATTCATCTTATCTGCTCTAGAGATTTTCCCATCCTTCTCATATTGGGATGTTTGTGTTTTCATTTTGTTGCTATCTCTTGTATAATTTGTAGTTGGAGTTAGTTTCTAATTATCAACTAAAATGTTGAAAAAAACTTGTGTTTCAACATTTATAAACAAGTCTATTGTGGCTGCTGGATGTGAAAACTTTCTGGTAATGAAAGTTTTGTTTTGCAGGTGAGGAACTCTGCTGTTAGGACACTTTTCCAAACGTTAGGAACTCATGGGCAAAAGCTTTCGAAGTGCATGTGGGAAAATTGTCTTTGGAATTATGTATTTCCTACATTGGATCGTGCTTCTCACATGGTAAGCTGAAAGTCTTGTTAGTTGATATTTGAGATCTTATTTTCAGCATAAGCTGATGTAATTAGAAATTTTGGTTATTTGACAAGTAGGCAGCTACTTCATCAAAAGATGAATGGCAAGGGAAAGAACTTGGAACTCAAGGAGGAAAAGCAGTTCACATGCTCATACATCATAGGTATTTGAAATTGAAATTGATCTTGTTTTCCTTATTTTGTTTACTTATGGCCTCATCGATACATTTGGTTGAGAAAATATGAAGAATGAAAGGTGGATGGAAAAGTAAGGAAAAAACATATTCACTGTGAAAATTCTGGAACATTGTAAACGATACTGATCCCTAAAGTCCTTCTATTTTTACTGATAGCAATAGACTAAATTATGACACTTATGCTTTTTAGTTTGGATACACTACAACTAACCACTTTCATAATCACACAACACTTCCTTAAGCTGAAGCTTCCAAAGGCTTTCCACTTGTTTTTATAATCTGAAGTTAAGAATTCAAAAACTTAAATTCAGCCAAAAAACCAAGAACCATAAACTTGCACCTTAACTAGTTCAATCCACCACTTGTAACTCATGTAGCTCCAGTAAGGACAGCTTGTAATGAGCTTCGAGAACAACTAACAAAATCAACAACGAACATGTATAGAGATCAATGAATAACAACTTAACAAGCTCAACAGACCACGGCTTGCAGTGAGAATGGACAATGGTTATTGTGGTAAAGGGGAGGATGTGACAGTGAGATTGAATGACCTAAAAAACTGACTTAGAAACAGCAAGGGGAGGATGACGTGGCTCTAATAACTTGTGGAGTAACAGGGAGACTTAAATGATAGGGAAAAAAGTGAGATTGAAAAACTCTACAATATTGTACATAACACTGACTCCAAGACTTGTGTTTATGCTGATACTATGACTACATAATGACATTCATACCTTTTACCGTAGGTGCACCTGCTTCCTTAATCTCAACACTTTCCAAAATTACTTGAGATATACTTATTTTCTGAACTTCTGATTGACATTGCAGCCGTAACACCGCTCAGAAGCAGTGGGATGAAACTCTGGTGCTAGTTCTTGGTGGAATAGCACGTATATTACGGTTGTTCTTTCCTTTTTTCAAAAGCTTAAGTAACTTCTGGTCTGGTGGGTTCGTTATTAAAATTTGATGTATTTGACAGTTTCATTTGGTGTGATTTACAAGTTCTGATTTAATGTGGTTCCATGTAGGCTGGGAATCATTGCTTCAATTTGTTGAGAATAGCATTTTAAATGGTAGTAAAGAGGTAGCACTTGCAGCAATAAATTGTTTGCAGACAACTGTTAACTCCCATTCGTCAAAGGTAGGGAAAGTGATCTGAATTAAGGCTGATATTCTGTTCGTAGATTTTAGAATAGACAGCTGAATTATGTCTCCCTTAAGTCTCCATCATCTTGACACTAGCCATGTTGGCTTTTAATCAATTAACAAATATAAGAAAGCTGCACTAGCTGAATATGCTCATTTATGTACTGACAGAAGTTCATGAATTAGGGAAATATGCCGATGCCCTATCTTATTTCAGTGATTGATGTTTATGAGCTTGTTCTGAAAAAGCCATCCAGTTACGGTGGCAATGCCACTGACAAAGTGAAGCAGGAGATTTTGCATGGTCTTGGTAATACATTGATTTTCATTTAATTAATTAAGATTTTATTCATATGCATACATTATGCTTGGATTAGTTTATGCCTTTAGGTTTCTATCTGCACCATAGCCACCTTAGCTTCAAATAATGATATTCATTTGGGCTGGTTTTACTCTAATTGTTAGGAATCCACAGCGATTCAAGAATAATAACAGGGAAAAATGGCATAGAAAAGTAGAAAACTGAGATGAATTCACCTCTGAACTATATTGAAAGAAAGAATGGAAATAGCACTATGGAAGTAGCACTACTCAAGGGGCACTCCCCTTCACACTGAGCACTCTCAGTCGGAACTTTACAAATGATCCAAAAGCTCCTATCTCAGTTACAGAAGCCTTATTTATAGGCAAGGCAAGTAACTGCCTTCTAACTAACTGCTGACTCAGCTTCCTACAGCTATTACAACTAACTGTAACTTGTAACTAACTATATTACAATCAATAGTCTCTCTAGGCTTTAGGCTTCCTAAACCTCTTCCTATAGTATACCCTCATGGCACAGGGACCCTCATCTGATGACTCTGCTGTCCTAACACTAATATTTTGATCATCTATCAGGAGAGCTTTATGTGCAAGCTAAAGGATTGTTCAATGATGTCATGTACACACAATTTATAGGAATCATAGACTTGGCTTTGAAGCAAGCCATGGTGACTAATGATAACTTTGAAATGGAATTTGTAAGTCCTTTTTTAATGTGTTTATTTCTAAGTTATTTTTTCTTATTCTCTTGTATGTTGGAACTGTTATTATTATGTTCAATATTCTTTCCACCAATATCAGGAAATATGAAGCAAGCGATTATCCTATACATAAATCAAAACAATATCTTATTTCATAACACATTACAATTACCACATGTATATTGCTTTGCAGAATACATGGTATTATGAAATTATGAACTTCATGTATGTGACCTTGGAATAAAAATGAAGTAACTTTACAATCAAATGTTGTCATTAAAATGTAAAGGTTGACCGGAAAGTTCCAAGTGTCATGCATCTTATCATGTGAAAGAAAGTATGTAAAATTATTTGAAAGTTGCAGGTTAAGAGAGAAACTGCATATTCTCTTTTCATTATTGGTTCATACATAGGAGGATTTATAGACCGAATTTGTTAAGAAGAGATAACCAAAATGCTACAAATTAGAAGAAAAAAAGGAAACAAATTCAGTAATAATAAACAGCCTATCTGATAGAATCTGAACTTGATTCAGATTTTATTCTAACCAACAAAAAATCCCTAAAAACCCTATAACAAATAATTCCTAATAAATCCTAATCAAGTAAATATTCCACCAGTTTTCTGAATATGCACTCTTATATTGAAGTACATCATGTTAACTTATGTCTCAAGTGACTCATCTGTAGTCTTGTTGTACAAAGCCATTGCTTCCTCTAATCTTGTTTCGTTTTAGAAGAAAGAATCCTGCTGTATAATTCAAAGAACCTATTTAGTAGTTGGAGTTGTAGTACAACTCGTGAATGTGATGTTCCATTTTTTTCTAGGGAAATGTCCCACCGGTGCTACGGACTGTACTGGAAATCTTGCCACTGTTACGTCCAACAGAGCACATTTCTTCTATGTGGCTTGTTCTTCTTCGAGAGTTTCTGCAGTATCTTCCTAGACAGGATTCTCATTTACAAAATGAGGATGATAAAATAGATCAAGCAAGAGGTTCCAACCTTATCCCAGGTATAGAAGTATCTGGTTGTACCTGATCTAGTTTTCAGTTTTTGCTTTGGGTGAAATTTTAAAACCAAATGATCACGTTTCCAGATTCTCAGGTTAACCATGAAGCACCTAATGGCATTACTCCTGTGTCACCTAATAAAGTAGCAGCATCTCCAGGTTCTGGATCAACTGCAACTATAAATGCAGGCATTCCTAGTTATCTGTTTGCAGAAAAGCTAGTCCCTGTGCTGGTTGATCTTTTCTTGCAGGCACCTGCAGTAGAAAAGTATATTATATACCCTGAAATTATTCAAAGCCTCGGAAGGTAACGATTGCTCTTAATTAATTTCCTTTGTTTTCTGCTACTCCACTGTTAAGGAATAGGATAGGCCGCTAGGATAACTTGCCTAAGGTTTGGAGAGCGCTTTGAAAACTTGCAGTTGGAAAGATTTGTATGCTATAGTCAGGAAAAAGTGAGAATGGATACAGGAAAAGAGTTGTATAGGTAGCTTGACTGACATGTCAAGCTTAGGGTGAATTCTACTCATGTGGGTCCCTGGAAATTCATTTTGTATGTATTCCCCTTTTTTTTGTCCTTTGCTGGGGAACGGCTCCTGCTTCCGATATTAGGAGTTTTCTTTGTTTTATCTGTTTCCTTGCCTCTATCACGTTTCTACTTTGCATAGTGCTTTAATCTCAATTCTTTTTCCACTGTAGGGTCACTTTCTTGGATTTTTCTTTTCTTTTATCAGAAGTGTAACTGAGTGTAAGAAGAGAGGAGGGGGGGGGGGGGGGAGGGGGGGAGGGGGGAGGGGGGGAGGGAGGGAGGGCGAGAGGGAGGGAGGGAGGGGGAGGGAGAGAGAGAGGGAGAGAGAGAGTATTCTAATTGAAACTGAATCTGATTTTCATCATTGAATAAGCTGTTACACTTGTGTATTTATATTAGCAATGGAGTGTTCTGGAAACACTCAGTGGTAACTGCCTAAAGCAGCTGACTCAGCAGAGTGCTGATCAGCTGCTTGCAGAGTAACCATACACTCTAACACACCCCCTTATAATTGGAGGATGGTTTTACAAGGTTCCCTAACACACACCCTTACAAGTCAAAGCTGGGAATGCAGTAAAGACTTGTCTGTCACTCCAAGAGCCTTAATGACAGACACTTCTGTTTTAGTTTCTTTGCTGGGCCTTTTAATACTTCAGATGCTTGGACTTTAGAAAATGAGCTGAGCCTCATAAATGCCATCCCAAAGCAGGGCAGCCAATTTGTCCCAATGCTTTTCCTCTGTCATTTGTGGCTGCTTGTGCTTTGGGCCCATTCTAAAAGTTTTGCCCATTCAATCTTTAAATCTATTCATAAATGAAAGTAGTGCAACAGAAAAGTTTTGGAGATTTAATTACCAACTAATTTGTAAGAAAAGAAATAACATTGCAAAACTTAATTAATGAAGTCTTTTCCGGATAGAACACAAATATCAGTTCTGTAATCTTTATGCAGTTACTATATGTTAAAATGTAATTATAATTGAAGTGGCCTCAGAGATAGGAAAAAACTCAACAGTGAGAGAGAGAGAGAGAGAGAGAAGAGAAAAGAGAAAAGAGAAATAGCTTATAGATATGATTCCAGCTCACTGACCTCTGAAGTAGCTCCTCCTAAAGCTAACCCTTTACGCTTGAAATTGGCGGCTGTGAATTTTACCACTTGATCAGCTCTTTCTTGATGGCATATAAAATTGGACTCCAATGGATTGTAGATATCACCTTGTTGTGTGTGATGGGCAACGCTATTTGCAAACCATAAAATTTACACCATCTTCTCACTTTTCTGGTTTTGGAAAGAAAAGATTGTGTGTGTTGGACTCTGTTTTTCTTGATTTATTATCTAAAAAGGAAGTTGTGTAAAAAAAATTGGTGTGCAATTATCATTATTGGTGTGTATTGTGTAATATCTTCCTTTTTTGTCTATAGATTTATGACTGTGCAATAAGTACTATTATGTTACTTCTCAGGTGTATGACAACAAGAAGAGATAATCCAGATAGTGCACTCTGGAGGTTGGCTGTTGAAGCATTCAACCGTGTTCTAGTTGACTATGTCAGCAAATTAACCAATGGAGGTCCAGATTTGAGCATTAGTAAACCTGTCAGGACACGTATATGGAAAGAAATTGCCGATGTTTATGATATTTTCCTTGTTGGATATTGTGGACGAGCTCTTCCTTCAAATTCTCTCTCAGCAGTGGTGCTAGAGGCTGATGAGTCTCTTGAAATGTCCATCTTAAATATTCTGGGTGACACAGTCCTTAAGTTGCCAATCGGCGCCCCTATGGATGTAAGTTCTTTGCCAATTATAATAATGTTAATAATAGTTGGTACCTCAACTTGTTCTGAAAATGCGCATCCAATGAATTATTGCTAGGGTTTTAAAAGAAATAAGGGCTTGGCTGACGTAGGCATTAAAGGATTTGTTGCTAGTTTATGCCATAGCTTAATCAGGCTGCTTGAAGAAGACAAAATTCTTTATTTACCATGACTATGTTATGGGTTGTGTAGTATGCGGTCATATTCTCATGCCAGCATGTAAGATTCTCTTGGATTTAAAACCCAATACCAAATACTTTGGTATTTAACCATATGTGGAGCTAGAAGTTATAAAGATATACACTGTCGATAGCCCTAAAACTAAATATTAAATTTTTAATTATATCTTATGTATTTATAATTATACTTGCATTCATCCATATATAATTTTAGTTGAATAATACTAATCTAAAAGTGTTACTATTTTAATCAATATCAAAGTCAAGGTTATCTCATCAAATGATAATATTAGATGTTAATACTTAAAAAGTTTACGTCCAAGAATTACATTGCCAACATTTCTCTTTGGAATGTAGTTTAAAGAAATTTAAGTGTAAACTTCTTACTCAGCATCTTTAAAGTTGCAAAAAAATGTATTGAAATAATATTGATATTGATGCTTCCAATATGTCTCTGCCCCTTTACAATGATTATGATGTGCGTGTTACTGGCCCTGATTATGGTATATAATTGTTCTGGAGAAACTACCATGTTAATTATTTATTCATCTAATATTTAGAATTCTTAAATTTGTTTATTGGAATGAGCTCTACTATTGAACGACTCCCATGCCTTCTTGTGCATGATTCACCAATCACCAGTAATGATTAAATTGGCTATTGATAATATATTTCTTGCCACCAAATTTGTTTGCTTGTTTAACTGCAAAAATCACCTGAATGGACTATTTTGAGGTTTTCTTGCATTTCAGATTACATGGAAATGGTCCAATATGGCTTCCATTAGCTTGAGGTTTCAGTGCGACAATTTATTTTTCCTTTCTAATACTGTACATTTTCTCAGATTCTGCTGCGACTGGTCTCCACATTGGACCGATGTGCATCACGCACTTGCTCATTACCAGTTGAGACTGTAGAGCTTATGCCTCCACACTGCAGTAGATTTTCCTTGACTTGTTTACAGAAGTTATTCTCTTTGAGCAGGTGTCATTCTTCGAAGGCTTATTTAATTCAATAATTTTTGAATTTCTAATATATGAGCATTAATTATCCTTGGGCAATTAACTATGGGGAAGCAGTCAATTAAATTCCCATCCATAAGATGATGTAGATGTCAGGGATGCTTTTGTGCTTTAATGTCCATTTCTAATTTTCTTATATAGATTGGTCTGCTTTCTCTGGAAATCTTTTCTAATCAATCCATTGCTTATGTAGTTTCATGACTTACATCTGAAGAAAAACTGTTCTAAATCTTCTTCTTTTTTTTTTTATGCATGTTCTTTTGGTGTGATTTAGATGCCTCATGAGTAGCTCCTGCCATATGATTGTAATTTGGAATTTGATCAGTTACCCTAGCCTAATTTAAGATTATGCCATCCATTGCAAAATTTCCCCTATGCTTTATATACTCTACGTTAACTTTAACCAGCTTTTATCTCAAGTCATTGTTTCCTTCTCTCTCTTTACTTTTTATTTTATAATATATAAATGATTACGTTGACAAATTTTACATAACGTTCTTAGTTATTCTAATGAAGTCAATTGGAATAAGACAAGATCTGAAGTCAGCAAAATCTCAATTACAGTGCTTATCGCCAGATGTGAATACATCTTGAGCAGGTTTCTGACAGATGAAAATGGCTTAGGTGAGTTTCTTCTTTGATGAAAGATAATGAACATCAGTATTATTCATTTCATCTCCCACTATTTGCCACCTTAACTGTTCGCTTTTTCCTTAAGGTGACTATCCATTACCCAAAGCAAGACTTGAAGAAATTATTTATGTCCTTCAAGAACTGGCACGTCTTGTAATTCATCCAGACGTGGTATCCATTCTCCCGTTACACCCATGTTTAAGAAGTGGCCTAGCAGAGGAGAAGGAGAAGCATGACAACCGACCCCATCTGTTTGTGCTATTACCTTCCTTTTGTGAGCTTGTCATATCGAGGTAAATATAAATTTGAGCGTACCGTGCTTTATATTTAGCATGCACACCAATGGAATCTTTTGCTGAGTGCATATCAGTGTGGTGAGTTGGGAGATTGGAAAATGAGACTCCAGAATATTCATTCATGCTCTACTTTATTAACCTTTTGTACTTCTATTATTCTCTCTTCTTTTTGATAAAATAAGAAGCTTCTACTCGAAAGAGAGATACAAAGAGGATAGCGGGGAAGATATCCTCCAGCAACAGAAAAGGACAGCATAAAACTTGTTGAATTGGGAGGTTTTAGGCAGGGAAGGAGGAAAAGAGAAAAACAAACTAATACATAATAGTGATTATGCGATTACAAAAGACAACCCTAATAGTCCTATTTATACTAAAAGTAGAATCCTAGTCTTGATCAAATAGAGAATCAACTCATAAAATATAAATAAGAAATAAATCCTAGGAGATTATCTAGAATACTCTAAGATATGCTAAGATATGAAAAGATATTATCAGATATTTCTCTGATTTTCTAACAAAACTAATCATAAAGCAATATATTTCAAAAAAGTGAATGCAAATCCCTTAGACAAACAGGTGAAAAAACCCTGAAGAAAATTACGTTAGCTTTAACCTATAAGGAGCCAAGGAACCCAAGTCTGTCCCACAGGAGAGAAAAGTCACAAAACCACTGAAAGAGGCGTTTCAATAGCGAAAAGGTGCACAGTTCCCTTTTTTATCCATGTCTTTCCCAAAAACTTGATGAATACTATTCTCTTCTAAGGGAGTTGAGCAATTCCAAAACTCCCCGAAAAAAAAACACCGAGCTTGTTCCAAAGATCCTAGGCCAGTGCACAATGTAAAATAAAAGCTGCTAGATTTTGATCTCTGACAACATTAAACAAGTATCAAGAGACAAAGCATAATGTGCCTACGTCTCAAACATATCCTTTTTTATCCTATCAGCGTGTTTAGGAACGCTTATTTTTTTAGATTGTAGCTGTTTTATCCCCAAAAAGTTGTTTTCAAAATAATATAACATGTTTGGCACTTTGCTTAAATTTATAGAAAAACTTTTTTTGAGGAAAAAAAACTGATTTATGCCATCTAGTTTGTTCTAGCTTAAAATTGTTGTGATTTGATTATTTTTCATTCTCAAAACTCTCTTCCATGTTTACCCCTGTAAAACTAACTTCTAAACAAATATTATTAAATTATACAAATAGTTTCATACCCTTTTTTGTAATTTACTACATAAAAGTGATTTTTTTTTATTTTTTTTGCACCACCCAAACGAAATAGATTATCTTAAAATCACTTTTCAGCAAATAGACCCAAACAAAACCAGATTCTGATTGTAATCGATTATCACAATAATCGATTATACAAAAATCGATTATCAGCATAATCTTTTTTTTCCAGCTTTCCCAAACACACTTTCCAAACAAAGATATAACTTCTAAAAGAATAAAAATAGTGAGAGAAAACCAAGAATTTTCTTTCTTTTTCATCTTTTTATTTCTTTCTTCTTCCTTTTCTGTTTCTGAGTTTTGTTCTCCTATTGATGGACAGAGAATTAAGAATACGGGAGCTAGTGCAAGTACTGCTTCGATTAGTTACCAAGGAGTTATCTCTGGAAAAGCTCAACTTAGTGGGTGAAAATAATACTTCCAGATAAGCCCACTCTTAAAGTCGTCTACTTCAAAAAAAAATTAAGCTCAGAGAATATTTCAGTAAGCTTTTTTTATCCCCCTTTTATCTTCTTGTCTAGTATTGTATATTTTTCTGCAGACTACAATAGAACCACCAGTAGGAGGTTTCCCCAGTCTTCTCTTGCTGTTGCTGTCATGAATAGTGGTGGTCAACCATACTTTCTCAGCTTCATCAACCACGTGCCCATACTTGGCCTACCTTAGTTTTTAAGACAGGTCAAAGTTTTCCATATAGTCCATTTTTAAACCAACTGCTGTTCCAGCTCAAACACAACTTATTTGGGGCCAAACTTGGGAGAAAAATGAAAAATTGAGCAGCTGAGGAAATTGTGTGGTCACTGTGGTGTGTACAACCGAATATTCTGATCACAGGAACAGCAAAAGGAGAGGAAGAAGAAACCTATTAGAATGGTCCTAGTGAGAGGATTTACATTCCCCTAGCCAATTTTGTTGTACTCAATCACACTGTGTGTCTGATGTTGAGCCCAATCTATTTTTTTTTAGAACTTCAACCCAGGCCTTTCTAGCTACATTTTTTTTTTTTTTTTTTTTTTCATACAAACCTTTCTTGCTACTTTAAATGGTCAAAGATGTGTATAATATCAGATTGATTTTGACTGACATACAAATAGGCATTACATTCTTTCAAAATGGAATTTTGAATTAGAACATGTCTCTGGATCCCACCCCGGCCCCCAATTCCAATAGTAATATTTTAGTGTTACTGAGAACACTACCGTAGGGTGCCTCTTAAATCTTTAATGCAAGTTCCTTTGGCGCCATTTTTATTGTCAAATTTATTGTTTTTAAATAACTACACTTAATATTAAAATAACCATTTTTGAATTGTGTTGATTATCTCATCACAAAACATAATGGTTATCTTATGGAGAATGATTATGTAATTATACAATTGTCTTAATAGAGCCTAAAGAACGAAGAAGTATTTGGGAGGTTGCATGTCTTTTTACACATCCATTGTTATTTATACAGTGTTTACTATGAGTATACATCATACTAATCAACTAAGGAAGGTTGAGCATGTCCTATATGCCCAACTTGTTACAAGTGAAGTCGAAGTCGTTTAATTTATAGTAAATATATAAACCATTCAGTTGTTGGAGTTAATAAAGCTAGTAGTAATCTTGCTTGAAAAAATATTGTCTCTGATAAAATAACTATCAATCTCATTCTCTGTATTTGGTCATCAAAAAATAGATTTGAAGCAATATGCATAATAACTTGATTAATTGTCACATTAGTTCCATTTTCTTTGACCTCTTCCAATTTTAGTTGACGAAGCAATTGATTATAAATGAGTTTATAAGGAATTAATATTATGTAAGTTTTGAAGCTCATATTACAATAGCACGATGTTCACTCACTCGGCATCTACACTAGATAGTAGATAGTAATGACATTTTAGTAAAAGTGTCACCCTTTTGAATATTCATATTTTATAACAGAATAATCAATCTGAAAATACGAGTATCATGTTATAGAGAAGTTATTTTACAGAAATTGTTTTTTTTTTAACGGATAGTAAAATTGTTAATAGAACGTATGTATCAACATTCTGAATAAAGATGGTTTTTAATAAAAATAAACGTAATTTAAGTGCTATTATTATTACAACGTAAAAATAATTGTTTCATTGAAAAACAATTTAGCCTATACCATATGGTTCTCGAAGCTCCAGTTGAACATCTTGTTCTTCCACTTACGTAGTGTCTTCTTAAGTACTCGGAGTATAAATCACAATGGAAAATACTTCTCCCATGCTTAAGGAGCACAATTAGGTATTGGACAACGTCGGACCTAAGCCATGAAGAACACGGTTATTGTTATTTCCATGTTAAATTTGGGCGTGCTGAGCCTGGCTTGCGAGGGTTTTAGCTCCTTATGGCAAGGGGAAATCCCTGTGAACTGGAAGCATCATGTAACGGTTGCTAATCAGAAGAAGAATACTTGAAGGCTTGATGCTGAAGCAGATCCTTTAAAATATAGCGATGACATTATTGTGGCTGGTATGGTTAAAATTTTAAAGCCTAAATAAAAGGGGCAAACACGGAGCACAGCAGAACAGTATCATTGGTATGTTTGGATCAAACAATTTAGAAAAGAAGAGAAGAGTTATAATTTTTCGGGTTACATGCATTTCATAGCTCTAATTCTTTTATCCTATTGAACTTTCGTCCTATAATTTAACTGGCTTTATTACAGGATTCTCTTTTAAGTTATTTTACAAAAAACTTATCGGAAATTCTCGGCTATTGTTATTTTCTGTGTAGTTCCAAAATTCAAATCTCTTAGAGGAGAGCAATCTCATATGGGACAGTCCCAAATTACCAACGGGATTAGATGCTATCACATTTTCTCTCACTCACATTATTGGAGGCACCATCGGTAAATCTTTGGAGGTAAGCTTTAAAAATATTTTTATATGATTTTTTTTTATTTTTCTCTGTAATGTAATGGGATTTACCACAAGATTATCTTTACTTCATGACTCATTAGTTCTCCGAATCCCCCTCTCTCCAAGGGGTCGGCTATGTGATCTTATTAGTTCTCACGCTACTCACGTTTGGAAAAGGGATTATGATAAGTCATTCATAGGTATTGCTGAGAAGAAGAAAGATGGGTATGGTTGGCCATTTATGATAAGTTTTTTATAAAATAACTTGAATTAATATGGGGAAAAAAGATCACTGTGATAAAGTCTTCAATTAAATTTGGTTGCAATGTGATTAATTATATAAAGGAGAAGGAATTAAAAAAAACTATTGAAAATAATGTATATTTAAGAAGTGTTATCTTTAAATTTTCAATAAAAAAAAAATATTGAATCATTAAACCAATGCCTTTAGGAAGTAGCAAGACGCTTACATAAATTATTGTGTAAAATGTAGGATACTTTCTCATTGAAAAAGAGCAAGCATATAAAGAACTACATCTAATTTTGTCCTAAAATGTAATAAGATAAATAAATTAGGGTGGTAAAATGCATTTTACCCTTCTAAAGTACAAAAATCATAAAAGAAATATAAATCAGGACGCCAATAGCACAGAAGTCGTACAAAGGTGTTGCAAACGCAAAAAGTAGTTTATTGATACAAGATGCACTCGTGAAAAAACAGCGAGCACCTTAACACTTAACTGTCTAATACATAGTTAAACTAAACACGTAATCCTTCGTCTGCCCTTTTTCTGTTTTTCCACTTAGGTTTTTTCATTACATTGAAGGAAGTATATTCAAGCACTATAAGAAAAGCAAAAGCAAAAATATACATTTCTCGTATAGCACTTATTGGTTAATGGTTTGGTTAAGCCTAGCGGCAGCAGCCACGGATGCGGACACGCCACCAGGGTGAGTAGTGAGGTAAGGATCATTTCTCATCTCTGCACCCACCACCCCCTCAGCATCTCGCCTTGTCGCTGGTCTGTCTGATGGTAGCTTCGAAGTCGCATCCTGCAAAATAATAAGTACATAATGTAGCAACTTTAATTTGAGAAACTCTCAAGTGTTTTGGCATCGTAATGCCTAAGCATTTCATCCATTTTTAGATCAGGAGTGTTTTGTAGTATTGGTTCCTTTCCTTGTGGGGTAGGTGTGATGGAATAGTTTATGGAGGGATTGGGATCAAGTTAATATGTTCAACCTTGTAGTAATGTTTTCATCTCTTGTTTGAGGTGCTCCTTATACTTTAAACTCTGAATATATAAAAATTTTAACTAAATCTTTTATACACTTTTCTATTAGTGATTTATTAAGTATCTGTTATTGATGAGTCAAAAAAAAAAATCTGTTATTGATTCATCCAAATCGTCATTTATGGGTTCCTGAATTATTTTGAAAAAAAAAATCATATAGGTCCATACTTTAGAAATATTCAAATAGTTTTATATACTTTTTGAAACCTTAATGATATATGAAAAACATAATTACAATTTTTCTATGTTTGTAGGGATTCAATTACAAATTTTGAAAGCATTAAAATCTATTTGAAAATTCAAAAATAATTCAAAAACCTACAAATTTAATTAATTAAATAAAAAACAAATCGAATCATATTGTATCAACTATAACATTAATATATTATATTATTAAAAACAACAAATATTATTATTAAATAAAAAACAATATTGGATTTGGATCTTTTCATGTTATGATTCAACATGAAGGAGGTATGTTGGGGATTCTCACCATTAAATCTCACTTACATATTTTTTAAGTGGAATTCATCAATGAGATTTAAGGATGAGATCCCTGATAGGATACCCCAACATGAGAGGATTCTAAGTCCTTAAAACACAATTAAGTTGAAGTAATGTATATGCAATGCACAGAGGGGCAACAATCAGGCCTGTGATCAAATAAATGAAATTCTAGGATTGACTTGATTTACGTACGTACCGCCAGAATATCTGCAAGTTTGGTTTTGTCCTCGTCTTTTGTTGCTCGAGCATTGAGGGTGGCGGCTGACTGTGCCGCCGCAGCAACACCTCCGGGGACAATGTTGGTGCGGCCAGTGGCTCTGACTTCGGCTGCTTGAATAGCTGCAGCATCACTCCACTCCACTGGCTTCTTTCCTGCCGTCAAAGCGGTGGCTTCCAGTGCTTCACCTATGGTGATTCCTACGCTGCCACCAGTTCCTATGCCCATCTCTTGAACAAGAGAAGCTGGCGTCATAGTATTCATTGGAACCTTTTGGCAAGATTGCTCCACCACCTGTTCAGTGTTCATATACAAAAGTAAAGAATATAGATTGTAAATATATTATAAGATCTTTGTTTTTGGTTTATGATGGAATTCATAGATTTATAGAGCCTAACAATTTTCATAGATAGTGATGACAACAATATTGACATGCTTACTGCTTAGTGCTTGTCTAACTGATTTTCACAAAAATTCATAGGGATCATCAACCCTATATATAGCTAATAAAAAAACATTTTTATCTTTGGGATCTAATCAAAATAAAGAAAAATTATATCTTCTTATTGCTAAGCTTTTTCTTTTAATCACAAGAGTTAGTTTCATATAATATAAATAAAACACAACTCTACTAGTGGCATTCCTCCAACGATACAAATCACCTATCTCAAAATGGCTCTGTCCTATCTAATTAAATTGTGTCATGTCATTTGAAAAAATTATAATAAATAATATGATTAATTTTTCAAGTGACACAATCGGATTATATGAGAAAGAAAGTGATACATCATTTGAGACAGGTGATATTTATCATTCATCCAATATATTGCTCGATATATATAGCATAATAATGACCAATGAGACAATGATTTATGTTTTTTTTTAATGTTTTTATGTCATTAATTAGTTCATAGAACACAGTTTACCATCCGCCGGATGTTAGTTTAAGAAAATATTTCTTATATGCTTTTGAAAAAAAACAAATACAAACATATATCTTATTTTGAACTAAATTGATTAATGGCATTCTAACCTAGAGCCGTCTCTCTCTCTCTCAAACTTCCCTCTACTCGTCTTTTCCTTCTTCCTCATCCACCGGAAGGGGGTGGTTTTGGGTCATCTTTTGGCCTGGAATCACCGCTCTACATCATTTTTTCGCTCCTTTTTATCTAAATAAGTGGTTATTCCACATAGATCTGGTTTTTCTTTCGTGTTTTCGTTGTCTGCTTGCAGCGGTGTTTTGTTTGTTTGCCGTCTTGTTGCGGCGTCGTTTCGTTTTTCGTCTTGTTGCAGTGTTCGTTTGGTTCAGATTGGCTGATCAGTTTCGATCCATTACAGATACAATCAAGACTTGGGCGTCAACGTTACAGATCTGGAGGCATGGGTATTCCGGTCACTTTGATTTTGCCACATTTGTAGTCACTTTGTCGTATTATGCTATTAACCTGGGTGCTGTGAGTTTGTTCGCAGATTCATCCTTTTCGGTTTTTAGCGATGTTGAATTTGTGTTGTTTTCGATGTATTTTACCAATTTGAATGAATGAATATCCTTTTTAGTCAAACAAAAAAAAAAAACAAATACAAATATACCAATAGATCATAAATTGTCTTGAAAGATTTAATACCTCTGCTAATTTACAAATTATCTTTTCCTTTTCTTCTAGTTTGTGAACAACCTACGAAACCAATTAAATCAAATTAATAAGAACAAAAACAATATGCTCTAGACGAAAAAACAAATAAATAATAAATTTAAATGGTTTCTATAATTTATACCCTTATATTTAGAAGAAAAAAACTAAATAAATTTTTCTTGTTACAAGCATTAGCAAATTATATATCGCCATTAGATAGAAGTTAATATGCATGGTTAAAGAATTAAAGTTTATCATCTTGACAATATGATAATCTTCATCTAATAATAAAGATTAATTTAATAACATTAAAAATGCTCGTTTAACAAAATAAATATGAGAACGAGCCTTAAAAAGGATAAGTATCTTCTATCCCATTTTGGTATATCATATTATGTCACAGTCAATAATATCTTGTCATGTAAATGAAATTTTTATTTAATATTTAAAAAGTATAATATATTCATAAAAAAAGTATAATGCATGTCAAAATATTATTGATTGAAACATGGTAGGATACATTAAAATATGACAAGAGATCCTCGTCCACTTAAAAAATGTGTAGATTATAAGATCAAATATTGAAAAAGATCAAATATTGAAAATCATGCTTCTAACTAAATAATAATATATAATTAAAGGAGAGAGTTGGTAATTAGCATATATATGGAACCTGTCCGCCAATGGACTCCGAGATGACACGGTTCCCTGAAGGATCAGTCTCCGTTGAAGTGACCCCACCATCACCCGCAACTTTACTCATATCGTTATGTCCCACAACACCACCTTTCTCATTTTTTGTGGCAGCAGCGGCGCCACCCTTTTTGGTCTTTCCAAGCATGGCAGCGTCCTTAGGCGCCACCGCGTTGCTTGCCAGATCTCCCTGCACTCCAAACACCTCTCCGTATTTTATGGCTTCCTTCTCTTGCTGCTGCGGCCTCCGAGGTTGTTCCTGGCTCATGATCTCTCTTCTGAAACAACACGAAACAAAAGTGAGTGTATTCGTTTGTTTGTTGAAGTGGGAGAGCGTGGGAGGAGGAGGAGGATTATTATACGTGCATGGGGCATGCAGTGAGAGGACACGTCGGTGGTGTATGTGCGTTGACACGTGACAAATGGAGAGATAAACACGGTGAACTTGTGAACAACACTTGGCTATAAAATAGGGCTTGTTTTGTGACTCAACTCAACCGTTGTTTTCTTGAGACGGCGAAGACAATAGGACAAGCAGGTCTACAGGCCAAGATCTACGGATCGATCGGCATAACTCGTGGCCCGCGAGTCTTTTGGTTTGTTTAAATGTGACTCACATATGCAAGGTTTAAGAAATTTTGGTTGTTCTGGAGTTTAATTTTCATGCATGCACCGTGAGTTTGTCGCTACAAAGGATTTTTATACTGATATTTGATAATATTTTAATAGATTATTATTATTATTATTATTTCTCTTTTATTTAATAAAATAAAAGCATACATATCAAAATATAAAATATTAGTATATGTTGATATAAAAGTTTTATTTTTTTTTTGACAAAAGAACATTACTGCATTTCATTAATAATCAAAACGCCAATACATGAAGGAATATCATGAAAGAAATGAGGACAAGCATAGGACAAGGCCACCCTAGCTAAGGAATGAGCAACCATGTTAACTTGCCTCCTAGTAAACTCAACATGAGAGTTTTGAAAAAAAGATAAAAGAAGATAATTGCAAGAAGAAACAATAGCACCAAAAGAAGAAACATCCACACAGTCCGAGCACATGTTATCCACCACTATCTTGGAGTCCACTTCAAAAATAACTTTATCTAATTGAAGATCGATCATCCACTTAATAGCAAAATAAAGACCACTTGCTTCCCCTAGATGAACATCCACAATAGGTTCCAGCCATAGAGTTTTAGCACCCAAAAAAATGCCAACATCATTCCTCAAACACATACCAATGCCCACTTTATTATTAGCTGCAGAAAAGGAGGCATCAATATTACACTTGAGGTAGCCTTGGGGAGGCCTACACCAGCGCATAAGGGCTGGACCAGAAGTGTTGGGCGTTGCACTACCAGCAGGGGCACAAGCCTCCTTCCACTCCCTATGGACAATACTTCCACGCTGCACAATAGAAGCTGCTCCTTCTTCCACCGAGTCCCACACCTTTGCATTTCTACTACGCCATAGAGACCATAGAGTCATAACAAAGGTGATCATATCCTCATCTGTAAGACAACCAAGAGCTCGGAAACATAGCTCCCTCACATTATCAACACTAACCAGCCAACTAGAAACAGCTCCCCAAAGATTAGCATACCTCCAGACACTCTCTGCCTTAGCACAACTGAAGAGAATATGCCAACTATTTTCAACATTCATATCACACCAAGGACAAAGATTAGGGCACTGAACCCCGCGCTCCACAAGTTTAGCTCTAGTAGGGAGGCAATCTCTAGCTACTCTCCAAAGGAAATTCTTTACTTTTGGCTGAACTTTGAGGCTCCACAATCCTTTCCAGTCGCCCACAACCTTCAAGTGAGAAGTATCCAAAATATTATTCAAGCAAAGCCAATAAGCCGACCTTACCGAATAAACACCCTTGCGATCAGGCCACCAAAACATGCCATCATCGTGAACTGCTTCCAGAAGAGGAGTTTTCAAAACTAAATTGACACTAGCAGGAGAAACTAGCGCCTCAACAAGCAAAGGGTCCCATTTCTTAGAACCATCTTGCCATAAGTCACAAACCCTCAATACTGGGTTAAAAAAACTATGCTCATGAGGTAACACATTGGCAGAATCATGAGTCCACTTTTTAGACCAAACATTGATATGCATACCGCTTCCAATACGCCACCTAATCCCTTCTTTAAGGACAACTCTTGCTTCACAAATGCTCCGCCAAACATAACTCGAATTACTACCAATGTTAGCATCCAGAAAATCACAATGTGGATAATATTTAGCTTTGAAAAGCTTCCCCACAAGGGTATCGGGATTAGACAACAATCTCCACCCTTGCTTACCTAGAAGCGTCACATTAAAAGCGTACAAATTTCTGAAGCCCATACCACCATCCGCTTTATGCATAGCTAGCTTGTCCCAAGAGAGCCACCTCACACCTTTTCCTCTGCCACTACCACCACCCCACCAAAAAGAGTTCATCATTTTCTCAATCTCATCCCCCAAGGATTGGGGAATAAGGAAAATGCTCATAAAATATGTGGGAATAGATTGGAGAACTGACTTGATCATAACCTCTTTCCCAGCTTTAGATAAGGACCGACCACCCCAAGAATTAATCTTCCTCCAGACTCGATCCTTAATAAAACTGAATAAGGCTTTCTTGCTCCTACCAATCATAGAGGGAAGGCCCAAATACTTACCCGTGCCCTAACAAATTTGGACCCCAAGCAAGTTAGCAATAACATCACGCATCCCACCATCAACATTTCTACTATAAAAGATTTCTGACTTCTGGTAATTAATCTCTTGACCTGAAGCAGCCTCATACGTAGAAAGAATATCCTTCATAACAACAGCTTCACTTTCTTTGGCTTTAAAAAATAAGAAGCAATCATCTGCAAACAGAAGATGTGAAACAATAGGAGCCCCTCTACAAATTTTCACCCCATGGAGATCACCCCTACCTTCAGCTTGATCAATAATAGCCGTCAGACCTTCAGAGCACAGAATAAACAGGTAAGGGGAAAGAGGATCCCCTTGCCTAAGCCCCCGACCAGGATGAATAGGACCAACCGGCTCCTGATTAACAAGCACAGAGTAGCTAACTGATTCCACACAGAGCATAATCCACTCCACCCACTTCTCTTCAAAACCCATGCGCCTCATAACAGCTCTGAGGTATCCCCAGTCAACACGATCATAGGCCTTACTCATATCAATCTTCAAAGCCACATCCCCCAACTTGCCAGTCGACTTACTCTTTAGATAATGGATAATCTCCGTAGCAACCATTGCATTATCAAGAATGGACCTGTTAGGGAGATATAAAAGTTTTATGGTTACTATCCGTACTATTTTAATCCTTGTCAATCTATGGACCAAGACGTCAATCCGCATTTTCATATAATATCATAAAAGTATTATTTTTAAATTAATAAATTCTAACTTACTAGAGTCTTGCTAGTTGCTAGGCCACTTTTTCTTTCCCTTCTTTCCAATTCTATCTCTACCTTTTTTTCTCTCAATGCTGAGTCTCATCTCAATATTGTTGTGTCTCTCTCATTCATTCTTGAATCTTATCTTTGGTCTCTCACTCTTGAATTTTGTTGTTGTGTTCTTTTGAGAGGGAGAGGTATATGGTTTTGGTGGTGGATGCATGGTAGTGGTGGTGGCGTTAAGAATGAAGTGGCTTGCTGAAGCGTAGAGAATGGATGAGAAAGAAGGAACTGGAGACTTAATTTGTCTATAAGAAAACCATTTTAAGTATACAGCTGGTCAGAAAGCAGATCAGGCCTGGCAACCCTGCATATGCACCTCCATGCTCTTCCATTTCCCTTATATATTCTCATATTCATTTTCCAAGTATATATGTTGGCGCACAGTGTTGGTTTAGATGAGGTTGCATTTGGACTAGTGAGCTATATTATGTTGTTGCTGTTGCCACCCATATGTTGGATGTGTGCTTAAATTTAGCCCCTTGTAGTTCCATTTGTATGTAAGATTGGTGTTTTAGATAGGGTGCAAGCAGGTGATGAGTTTTTTTTTTTTTTTAACAAAAATTAGGTGACTGAGTTATGTGAACTCTTACGCTTTGTTTGGTTGTGAGAAGAAAAGGAGAAGAAAGAAAGAAGTGGGAAAGAGTACGAGAAGAGAGAAAATTGTGAGAAATAGAGTAGATTTGATGTGTTGTTTAGTATATGAGAAATAAGACAGAAATAGAGTATAAAAAAGCGTGTTCTCTCTCCCCTTCTTTGGTTGGATAGAAAGTGAGAAGAGAGAAATGTAAATGTTTCTAAAAAGACTAAAATACCCTTAACTAAAATCAATATAAAAATATTTTAATTTTATTAATTAAGTTAATTTAAATAATCAAATAATTTAATTGATTCAAGTTATTTTAACTAATAAAATTTATTAGTTTGATATAATTATTTTATCAATTTCAATTTAATTTAATTAAATAAATGATTAGTTTAATTCAATTTATTTAAATTTAAATTTATTAAAAAATTGAATAAGAACCCAAAAAGAATGATGCAAAAGTTATTTTAGATGAAACACGCTCTCCCTCTTCTATTTTCTTCTCACTCGGGGAGAGAAAAAAATTTGAGGTGGGTCCCACCAATTTTGTTCTCTCTTCCCTATTTTTCTCCTCCACCAAACAAGAGAAATTTATATTTTCTCCTCTTTTTCTCTCTTCTTATTTTCTTTCTTCTCATTTTCTACTCTAACAAACAAAGCAAGCCGTGTTTGTATTCTGTTTAGAGGCCCTGTTTGTTTAGTGTACTTGTACTCTTTCTAATGTTATTTTGCCTTTAAAAAAAAAATTGATATTACATTGATAAGTGAGATTGAATAATAGTACAATACTATATTAATAAAGGGTCATGCTAACGAGTGTCCTTAGGGTACTCTTTAAGGAATCAAGAAAAGCAATTTTTTATTGGAAAACTAACTATTTCACCTTTTCAAACATTGAATACATCAATCCCCGCGAAAACCTTCTTTTCTTGATTCCTTAAAGAGTGCCCTAAGGGCACCCGTTAGCATTCTTCATTAATATATAATAAATATATTTTACCAATGGGGTGTTGGTCTAATGGAAGCAACTAGCCCCCATAAAGAGGAGAACCCTGGGAACCCAGGTTCAAATCCTTGTAGAGTCACCCCCATTGGGAGTTTGAGAACCAATGGGTAAAACCCTGCTCAATCAGCTGAACCGGAGATTTGACAAAAAAACATTTAATTTGATTTGACAAAAAAAACATATATAATTTATGATTGTGTTTTAATTTTGATACATTGTCGATGTATAGTTTTTTATACTATCGATTAATCACAAATTAATTTATATGTGACCTTTGGAGTTTTTAATGATGTAATAATTTATAATAATTTTTTTTTGTTGACGGTATATTTTTTGACATTTACATTACATACTAATTAAAAACTTTATGATTTAACTTTGAAAGTTGTACTTAATGCATTAGGGATGTTATATAAATCAATCTCATTTTGCCCGCCTTAACTCAAAACTAATTACGATGAGTTTGATTTTTAAAAATTAAAATTAGTTTAATTTTGAGTAGGTATAGATTATATTTCGGATTGTTTTGTCTCAACTTAATTTGGCGTCTAACATTTTTTAAAAATTTGAATTTTTTTATAATTAGGTTTACGTCATAAGACTTTTTACAATTAAGCATAAGTCATTTTACATATTATATAATAATATATTTATATTGATATAATTTGTTTATGTATATATATTAAAATATACACTACGTACTTTTAGTTTTTCACTTCTTTGATTCAATGATTTAATTATGCATGATTCAAACTTGTACGATATGTCAACATATTAAGGTTGACTCGATTCCATCTCAAACATTATATGATTGAGTTGATTTGGGTCCAAACAAATAATAGTTTTGTCAATATATCAAAAGGAATTCAAATCAAACTATTTTTTTTCCAACTTATCCTATAAACACCCATATAATACATACTCTAATTAAATAGAAGGGGATATATATATATATATATATATATATATATATATATATATATATATTACAGATGTAATTTTTATTATATATATGAGGATTATAGCAAGAAAAATCTCAATTTTATGATACATCATCAGGTATTTGGGTTACTTTTTTCCCGACTAAGGGAGCTACATAAGAGGTCTTATATGAGGGACATAAAAAAGGTATAAAGGGATGGAAAATGGTGGAGCGAGCTGCAGGGATTTGGGGACACTCTAATAATATTTACATCAAGCGGCTTAACCAACTTGGTTGACCTTAGGATATTGCATTAGGGTTACTTTCATTCATGTAACCTTGAAAATTTCTCATGATTTGTTGAAAGTTGAGTTAACACACGTGAAGATTAAATGGGATTTTTTTTTTATGGGACAGTGACATTTGTTTGTTGAATAAGGATCTTCTGTCCCATTTTGATATACCACATCATATTCCAACCAATAATATATTGCCATGTATTCTAATTTTTTAATATTAAATAAAATTTTAACTTACATGACAAGATATTATTGGCTGGGATATGAGTACACCAAAATGGGACAGGAAGATCATTATCCTTGGTTGTTAGCTAAAATTTGCTTTAATTAATGTGCTCGCGCGCGCGCGCGCGCGCACACACACATATATATATATATATATATATATTAAGAAAATAAGTATATATTCCCTAAAAAAAAAAGTATATATATATATATTAATATTATACAACATAATGTGATTAATCAATCATATCATCTCATATATATGTGACTAGTATTAATATAATTAATTATAAGAGTAAAGCAATTTATATATATATATATATATATATATATATATATATATATATATATGATTGGTTGATAGTATATATTTTTTAATAACAAAAAAACAACCAACATGAAAAAACAAACTGTATAAAACAAATTTGATATTTGATTAAAAACTTAATATTTTATGATAAATAACGAGATATTTGTTTGAAAATTGTTGAGTTAAATTAATAAAAGAAACAAGAAACAAGAGTGTAATAAAAAATGGATTTAATTGATATACACTGATAGTGTAAAGTTTTTTTATACTGTCAACCAATCAGAAATTAATACACCATTTTAAATCTTTGATTCTTATTCTAACCACCTTAAAAGTCATCAATTTCGTGATTTCTAATTGGTTATCAGTGTAAAAATCTTTACATTAACAGTGCATAGAAATTAAACTCATAAAAAATTATTATTCATATAAAATATATACGTTTAACATCCATCGTTTCCTAGAGTATATAACAAAAATTTATTTATTTCATAGAATTATATATATATATATTGAAAAAATAAATGCTTATATGAATAATATTCTTTTTTTTATAGTAATTTCAAATTGCACATTTATGTTTCAAATTAAAAAATCAACTTTATTTGGTAAACAAGAATGCTGAAGGTCAAGTAATTTTTAAAACCTTTTTAATATATAAATATCAAATAACTAATTATAATTATTTTTATTTTTTAAGTAACTTAATGGTATTGGGTTGATGGTTAATCAACACTAAAAATTAGGGTGAGGTGTAATTCAAGGTCATATTTAGGATTTTTTGTTATTTTGATAAACTTTAAGATGGTGGAGGGTAATTTATTTTATTATAATTAAATTATTCATCAAACATATCTATAATCATTATTATATCATATATTTACATACAAGTTTAAGTACATATATGTGCCCAACCGTGACAACCGTTTTTTAACGACGAGAACAAATTATGTTAGAGAAAAAAAGCACTTATCTGTTTTTGATCGTGGGAAGAACTGAATTTATCAATGAGAGTTTTCAAATCACAATCTCTTATCTTATGAATCAATGAGTTTGTACTAGATACAAAGTACATGACATTCAAAATATTTTGGGATTTTTATTGCAAAGCTTGACAAAGCTTATTAATGATCCTCATGATTTCTTTTATCACACGAACGAGTGTCCTAAGAGCACTGGTCAAGGAATCAAGAAAATAATGTTATCATAGAAAATTGATGTAGGAGTATTTAATAATTGAAGAAATGAAATATTTGGTTTTCCAAGAAATACTTGTTTTTTTTGTAGATTCTTTGACCATCCTTAGGACACTCATTGACCCTTACTTAATTTATGTTCTTTAATCCAAAATAAATCCAAAAACGAAGGATAAAGGATGTTATTTAATACAATTCAGCTATAAATAGAAATGTGTGTGAACTAAATCAACTAAGTGTTAGATTGATCCTTTATGAGTCTCCTCTCATTCAAGTGTCTTAGATGTTACTTGCTTATTTATGGGGATCTCTTTCCTTAGGATAATTTCTGTATAATTTTCTCTTTTTGGGCCTAGGCCCCTTTTATTACCCAAAAAAAATCAATTAATAGCTGTGCATTTTTATTTTTTATTTTTGGTTCTAACCGCTGTATATCTTATGATCTTATATGCAATACCTCAAGGATAAAAAATTATTTTTTTATTGAAAAGTAATATTAAACTTATATTTGATAAATTGAAAATGATATATTTATTTTTAAATAAAAAATTATCTTTTTTATTTTTATCTCAATGCTTCTAAAGCAATGGACCAGCAAAACCGTAGAATTATATAGATCAAACTCGAATTATTTGGATGTGAGGAATATTTTTGTTTGGATAATATTGTTAAGGGTTATGCCCATGAGTGTTTTAAGGATATTCGTTAAATTAAAGAATTCACAAAATAAAAAATTATATTAAAAAACTAAGTGTAACACTTTTAAAAATATTAAATACATCATTTTTTAATATAGTTTTTCCTTTTCTGATTTCTTAAGCAATGTTGTAAGGCACTCGTTGACATTCTCCTAATGTTAAATTATTTTAAAGAATTAATATTTAATTTCGTTTTTTTTATTTATAAAATTTAAAAATAAGAATTAATTTGATTCTAATCAAAAATAAAAAAACGAGGATTTGAAACACCCTTATTAGCGAGAATATGAGGAGTCGTGGGTTTTGTTTGGGTGATGAGTTGTATAGCATACGCTTCCTGCGTTACCCTCATGCGTTTCTCGTCTCTCTGCTGTGCTGACTCTCTTGTGAAATGCAAAACGTAAAAAAGCATAGCAACGTTACCAATTCAACTTCAAATCCAATCCATCTCCCTCTCTCTGCCCTAACCTAATTCATTTCTTCGTTATCCTCCCATGGCGCCAACACGACGTTCCAAGAAGGTCGTTTCACCTTTACCCATTCATCATTCGTTCATTCATATCTCAATTCTCTTATCTCACCATTTTTTTCATTTTGTGTGTTTTGAATCGCAGAGGGAAACCCGAATGGACGCTGCACTCGACTCCATGTCCTCCTACGGTTTTCCCAGGAAGCTCGTTCGTCAAACAGTTCATCAGCTTCTTAAGGTAGCCAATTTATTATTTATTTTTAATTCTAATTTAATGCATCCAAATCCAAATATTTCGATTCCTTCATGTTTGTTTGTGTTCACTGTTCAGGTTTACGGTGGTGGTTCCGATGGCTGGGTGTTTATCGAAGACTCAGCTTACACTCTTCTCATTGATACCCTTCTGGACAAACAAGCTACTTCTTCTTCACCCAACGTAACTTTACTATTACTCTTCTTTAATTTAATTTAATTTAATTAATTATTTATCTTCTCTTTTCAGTCATCAAATGTCAGTTCTGTATTTCATCCCTGTTTATCTCATTATTACAAATCTCTGAAATTAATGCTGCGTTCCCTCTGTGTTGCTTATCCTCCAAGCAACTACTTATTTCGATTAGTCAAAGCTTTTTAATTATATCTAGTTATATATTCACTGCAATAAGTGATTATCTAATGCTTCTTTCCTCTGTTGCTTATCTTCCATTTATGATTTATCCAAATGAGTAAGTCTCTGAGATTGTATTGTGGACTTACCCACTTGTTGCCCTAAAAAAACTGAGTCATCTGGCATCATCCTCTCAGGAAAATTTATACAAACTCTGCTTCCTATAGCGTGTTTGTTTCCATGTTTGCAAGGAAACAAACACACCAATATTGTATTCTGCGTGACTAAAATTTCGTTTGTATTTGCAGCCTTTCAATTTTATTTTATTTTTTTTACTTTCCAGAAGAAATAAATGACCATATATCTATCTAACAGCCTGTTTCATTCACTAGCTCATTTAATACACGGCAAAATGGTATGTAATAGCTCTGGTTTTTCTGTTCTGCATCTTTTCCTCTAATATATGAAACCTACAAAGTGGGACTTCACCTAATGGAAAGATAAGTGGAGAATATGCCTTGGGATAATTTTCTTTCTAGGTTGGAATTAAGATCTTTACACAGCTAGTGTGCAGAGGGCGCAGTGTATATCTAGCTCTAAAGCGATCTCTAAGATTGGACCTTTTTAAACTATATTCATTAGGATTAAGATAGGATAATTAGGAAAATCTTTTCTTCTAATAGACTAATACTACCCATCGGCTAATTAATAACCTCCTTTCAGATTCCTTGTTTTTAGTGAGGAGAGAATATTAGCAATTAGCAATATTTTTGGGGGCTTTACTAGTCTTATGCTTGGGTCATCCCTCTTAGCATGCCAGATATTAAGTGGCTAACAGTTATGTTAGTTCTGTAGCAAAGGATGGTCTAGACAATAGTAGTATCTTGGTCATATTTCTCAAGCATCAGTGAACAAAATCTATACCTAACTCAAAGTATGCGTTTTCTTTACTTTGTCGCTATATAAATATAAATTATTTACACTTGGCAGGAAAAAGTTGTAACTCAGAGCTAAAAATGTGTGGATAGATAATAGATTTATTTATTCTTCTGCAAGAAATTAACTGAGGATGGCTTAAAATTCAGAAGTTAATAATTGTCTGGTTGTTGTTAGATATTAAGCTACTGGTATTGTAGCTGTAACAGGGATAGTGTCCATCCTTTATCTGTTGTGACACTTTCAATTGCGTCTCCCGTTTATGTGTCATCCACTCTTTCAGCTCTGGCTGTGAATCTTGTCTTTCCAAATTCAATATTTTGTTTCAAGATGATGTTATGGGCAGCAATGAGCTGCTTGTCTCTGAAAGGGGAAAGCATATTACTCCGTTTTGGAGTCATTGAGACTGTATTTGTGTAATGAATTTCTTATAGTTCTTTCAATGTTGCATTTGTTTATGTGATTCATTAACCTTCCTGGACCTTCCCCCAATTGTAATAGTTTTAGTTCTGGATACACAACATGTTGGCAAAGCCCGTTGCTTTTAATGTGGTATTGTATATTATTGAATTCCTATGTCTTCGGTTCGAATCCTGGCCTTGGGAGTGCAGCAGCATTAAAACTCTTGAGGGAGAGCTTTGCCGCCCTTGTGGTCCTATCCGGCTCGAGGGATTAGTCTCCGCAGTTGCCCGCGGAGGATACCTAGGGAAACCAAAAAAATTCCTATGTGGTTCCTTCTTTGTAATCCCAATATTTCTTTAAATCATAAATTTATAATCATTCCATCTTTTAGTTTCTTTTAATAGTTTAATAGCTTCAAGTAGTGGCGGATCATGGGTTAAAATTTTGAGAGTTTTTTATAATATTTCACTAATGTTTGAGAGGCTACTTGTAATTTTCTTGAGTATCCCAATGAAATTTCTCAAACTTTTGGAAACCATGGCATGAGTCCCATGAAAATCCGCTACTGGCTCCTTGGCTTAGTGGCCTATAATATATTCTTAAATTTATTATTACTTATGTCTACTTCTGTGATCATGTATTGTTCTATCTTCTATGGTGAAGGATGGTTTGATAGAGGATAACCCAGGAGATGGTCACACTGAGGCACCAGCTGCCGGTTGCTCAAACAGAGCCCTCCTACCTTGTTCCAACACAGAAACTTTTGATGATACATCATCAACTAATCAGGCCGTTGACACTGTATCAGCAGCCAGTGAAACTGGTAATGAACTTCCCATCAAGGCTGTAAACACAGTATCATCAACCTGTGAAACTGGTAATTAAATAAGTTCTCATCCGCGTTCAGTCATTTTAATTAGTTTTGCAGCAAAAAGTTGAATGCGTGATCGAACATATTTGTAAATGATTGGTTATCTTGTGTACACTACTGTCTTGCAGATTGTGAGCCAGCAGGAAATTTGGCTGTTGGTGAAATTCATGAAACCCCTCTTCCTCTTGCATGCTCTCCTCCTCTTCAAGTAAAGTCCCCACAACCTGTGGAGAGGCTTGCTCATAAAAGGCGTAGACCTTGCCATGGCTGGATTTCTGATGATGACGAGGAAGAGGAGGTATTAGTAGAACTGCCTCCAGATCCGTTGTTTAGAAGTATTAGGTCTGATAATTAATGATGGGGCCTATTAATGCATACAGCTACAAGCCAGGATATCCTGTTCTACCGATAAGAAGACTGTAAGTATTGAGTAATAGAAGGGAACTCTCAGATTAGTAGTGTGTTTGGAATGATGGTGAGCGTCCTCAGAAGTGCGTTTTTTTAGAAGCTCCATGCTGGAGCTTCTGCGTTTTGAATTTGCATTTCCATTTTCCACCGTATTTTCCAAACATATCCTCCAGAGGTTTGTAAATGCATTTCTTTAAGATGCTCTATATGCTTTATAGGCTTATCAGGCTGTGTTCGTCGGACAATCTTATTATTCAGTAATACAGCTATATACACTTGTATTGGCGAGTTAAATTTCTGCCATATAAACATTTTAGAATTATTTTATATGTTTAAATAAGTTTTCATATTTTTTTAATGCACAAGTGTAATTACCCACGGGGTAATTATCACTTTTTGAAAACAATGGGATATGAACTCATTGTATGACATAAATAAATTAAGATTAATACATTCTTATCTTAATCCATTTTTAATTTGTTGAAGCCAGATTTATTGATAAGCAAAAATAACACACAAAATGACAAGAAACATCTTCGTCCTGAGTGCATGAGAGCGCTTCAATCCTACAAATGAAATAATTTCATATCAAACATCAGCATTAGTTTTTGTTAGGAGATAGTTTTTGTTAGTAGGCTCTATAGGGGGCTGAGTGAGATCGGTTACAATGACTTATCTCCGACCTTACCTTTGGACCTACCCTATTCAGAGTAGATCTACAACCCTCTATTAAGGCTTTGTTTGACAAGTTCAATAAGCTAGTTTATAACTTATTTGACTAGCTTATAAGATTGTTTGATTGAAATAGGGGTGTTTGATAAACAAGCTTATCTTATTAGCTTATAGTTTTTCTTCATAAGCTAATTTATTTAGTTTATGGCTTATAGCTTATAACTTATTGACTTTTATCTCGATTTTACCTCCATTAATGAAATTCTCATATTATCATGTTTATCATAAATATGTCATTTTATGTCATTTTACATTTATAAGCTAGTTCAACAGTTAATTCTCATTTTACCGTTTACTTCTTGGGCAGATTCAAATTCCACTTTTTCCAATCTCTCTCTCTTGATTCGTTTGTTCCTCTTTTTACTACTTCAGCTAGTTTCATACCATTCGTCTCGTACTAATTAGCATCGCTGTTATATTACACTATTGAGAAAAGTGGATACAATAAGTTGTGGGTGAGGAAAACTCCTTTGCTCAGCAAATTCTAGGGTGAGAGACTTCACATGTCTCCCATAGTGAGTGTCCTTAAATAATGAAGTTCCACAGATGCACCACCAACACTCTATCCCTCCCTCTTCAACCATTCTAGCTGTCTCCACCCCCTCCATCGCCTCGGCCGCCCTTCCCCCACCCTCACCCTCACCCCCACCTCCACCGCCTCCGCCACCCCACCCCCACCAACAAAACTCCTCCGTCATCCCATCCCCACCAACAAAAAAATGGAAGATTCTGGGTGAATCACAGAAGAAGCAAATCCATACAAGGGTTTGGTTGTGGTCCTGGTCTCTTGCCTCCTTCAGAGGCATCTCCTCTTTCACATAGATAGAATCCTTCAAAATCTTATTCACATTAAAATTGTGTTTTTTGTGTTTTTCAGTGGTGAGTTTCTCTTTGTTATGCACACATGCATGTCATTTTCTTTTGTAAAAATTAGATTTTTGTTCATCAGATTCAGACACACTTGCCTCATCTTCATTAGCGTCTTAACCATAATTCCCCACTAGGTAGCTCGACCCTAAGCAACCAAATCTCGTTGAAATTCTTCAAAACCTGAGTTGGGGAGACCCTGCCCTGATCGCCGTCATCTTCTTCATCACTGGTTCCGGTGGCGAGCACGAAGACAACGAAGAAGAAGATCCGACGGCTAAGGTTGCTCTTTTTGGGTCCAAGAACTGGCCAGTGCTTGACGATGCCGCTGAAGGAACAAATGAGGGCCCAACAACGGTGACAGCTAGCGGGGAGGACGACGACGGCGTGAAAGAACAAATGAGAGGGACTGGTTCTTTGGAGCTGTAGCATGGCGCCTCAGAATAGGAAGAGAAGCAGAGGGACGGAGGGAGAATGAAATGAGAAAGAATTTGATGTAGGCTAAATGTACAACTTTTTAATCTGACGCTTGTAATACGTTGCAATCCGTGCAAGACATGGCAACGTCTCGCATGCTAGAAGCCGCCAGCTATAATCAATAAAATTCGCCACACTACCAACGACAATTTAAGCCCATTTGGGGGCAAGTGCGTGGAAGGAGAAGATAGACGTGTAGTAAGGAAAATTTACTTGTCCACTGCAATCGGTCTCTAATGCAATAAGATTACAACTTGCAATATTCTATTTGGATAGGAGACATTAGAAATAATGTGTATTTGAGATGAATTAAGCTAAGTGTGTGTTTGGATGAGGTATTTCAAAATTCCAAAGAATTTGAAATACAAGGCAATTCAATTACTTCAATTGAATTATTTTCATTGAAAATACCTTGTTTGGATAGGGTAATTCAAATACATTGTATTTTAAATTCTTTGTTTGGATAAAGCATTTCAATTACCTTCAATTATAATTTTTTTTAATATTCTTTTAAAGAATTGGGATTTTAACTATCCGGGGGCCGGCAGCCCCGGATCGGGTGTCCGGGGCCCGGCGCCCCAACACCGGGTGTCAGGGTCCGGCGCCCCCACATCGGGTGTCCGGGGGTCGGGTCCGGGTGGTGTGGGGGCCGGACCCCAATGGTCAAGGGCCGGGCCGGGTCTGAGAGGTCCAGGGCTGGGTACGGGTGGTTCGGGGGCAGGCGTCGGTGTCGGTGATAGGTAGCACATGAGTAAGGAAAGTGAATTTCAAAATACCACCTCTTTAGGTGGTATTTCAAATTCCTCAAATTTACCTTTAACAAAATACTCCCATAAAATCCCTTGATTTCTAAAATCCTTCATATTTAATACCCAAACAAAGTATTTTAGAGTGAAGTATTTTAATTACACTCTTAAAATACTTCACCCTCTACAAATACATCATCCAAATACACCCTAAATGTTAATACATACGAAATAAATATTGATATAGCAAAATTTGAAGCTGAACTCGTTTTTAGTATTTGAATTGTTATTCGAGATTGTAGTGTAGCTTTTATGAGTGTAGCCCTAAAGAAATTTAGGCAACATTAAGGAGTTTTGAAGGAGATGGAGATGAAGTGGTTAGTAATGGAGAGGTATAAGTATATCACTCCACTGTTTGGAAGTTTAGTGAAAAAATTGAATAAAATTCCAAAAGACCCAATTTGGAGGGTGTTGGAGTCCCACATTTGATAGTGATGTGGCCTGAAGAGTGCTTATAAGTAAGTGACAACCCTTACCCTATAAGCTAGCTTTTTGGGTGGGTTAGGCCCAAACCCAAATTCTAAGAGAGGGTATAAAAGTGGTTTGAGTTATCATCTTAAATCATCCCACTCCATTACTAAATAAAGTTTCAAACAATGAATTGATTAACCTTTTAACCACTCCACTTCATTCTCCCAAACATAGCCTTTAATGATAATGGGATGCACAATGGGTGAATTCTTAGTTGTAAAAGAAGACATAATTTTTGCTAAGGAACTTGGTTTCAGGACCATCGAATTGAGAGGGCATACGAAGCATAATTTTGATTTTATCTAGGAGAGTGATAGAGTTCTCTCTTTTTAATGGAACCATTTTTAGTGATATACTTGCAAATGTTTCATGGTTTAATCATTTTAAATTTATTTCAGTTAAAAAAAATTCATTTTAAATCTAGTTTTATTTCGTACCCATATAATACGATAGAGTTTTTTTTTTCTTTTTGGTAGAATACAATAGATTAAATTACCTATAATATCGAGAAATAAGATCTTGATAAATAGTCCGAATTATATGTTTGATTAAACACTGTTTTGCTATGCTGGCGAATGCTACGGTGAGATAGCAAGTGATGTCTCTCACCGTGAGCACCCCATAATGCAATTTTTTTTTATAAAAAAAAAATCATTTTGCAGTCATGCCCTCTAAGCAACCTGGTGGGACCCAACCATCTCCTCTCTCTCTCTCTCTCTCGCTCAGCCACCGCAAGTGATGCTGACATCGTTCCTAGAACCGTGCACCACCACCGTGTTACCCATCAGATCGGCCTCCTCCGTGTCACCTTGATCAGCCACACTCCGCCTTTGCCTCCACCGCGAACCAAACTCTGTTACCGCCTCAAGAACCGCACCAACCCACATCGAGTAGAACTCGTCAGCCCGAGACCATTTCCACCCAAGCAGGATCGGAAAAGCGTGAGGAGTACAAAGAGAATGGTTTTTGGGTTAAACCTGTACCTGAAGCATTTTGCTAGACCTCTTCTCCTGAGCGGTACGCTTTAGACCAAACCTCTTCCACTTTGGAGCATGGCGACCGACGGCGGATTGCACGACAGCGACAGCGGGAGCATCGAGTTCTAGGTCCTCAACGTTTTGGGTATAGGTATGTGTTGCAACATTTGTTAACACTGAGTCCTGGGTCTTCAACGTTTTGGGTATGTATTGGGGGAAATTGATCAGTTAAAGGTAGGGTTTTGGAGGATTGGGGATATGAGGGTAGAGTTGGTAGGGTTCTTCTTCTAATGCTTTAAAGTTTAAACGAGTAGTATATAAGTTAACATTTAACTTAAACATTAATGTTTTTTATTTTTTTGTACAGTTTTTAAAGACAGATGCAAACATATGGAAAAAATAATAAAATTCAATTACTAATCGATTAATTAATCAACAAAGAAAGTTAATAGAACATTATGATATTACGGATCAGGACAGTTCCACGTAGACTATTCATCAGACACGTGGGTTCCACG
This sequence comes from Echinosophora koreensis, assembly GCA_035048595.1. Lineage (NCBI taxonomy): Eukaryota > Viridiplantae > Streptophyta > Magnoliopsida > Fabales > Fabaceae > Echinosophora > Echinosophora koreensis. The sequence continues at coordinate 22,335,225 of JAPCYP010000001.1, forward strand.
TCAATACCCAATTGGCGCGTTCACTTGGCGCTGTGATTGTTGTGTATCTAAGTGGGCGTGGCATTCTCGATATTTACTCACACTCCGTGCCCATTTGTTTACCAACCAACACTTATTCTACTCGCTTAAGTTTTCCCTCCTCACACTTTCCTCTCGACTGACCACTCCCTTGACCCTCACCAAAAACCAGAGCGAAATAGAAGAAAGAAATTGGAGAGAAAAGAAAACATAGAGGAAGGAAACGAATCACTGAACTGAGAAGAATCACAGACACAGAACACAATCAGAATTCGCTAGTGCCTTCGGTTTCGTTCTGAGTTGTGCGGATGAGTGACAGAGTGAAAAAAGAGAGAATGAAGAACATTTTCAAGAAGCTTCACATTGGGAGCAACAACCACGATCCTCATCGATCCAATGAAACCGCGCCACCTGTCCCGCCACCTACTTGCGCCGCCGATCACCGAACCGTTCAGAATTCCGGCGCATCTCCGGCAAGTCCTTCGTCGCCGCCATCTGCGGTACCAGCTGTTCCGCCTGCCTCTGCCGCCGCAACAACCGCGGCGGTAAATCGGCAAGATTTTTTCTCGTCCGAGGAAGAGTTTCAGGTGCAGCTAGCCCTAGCTATCAGCGCTTCCAATTCGGATTTCCGTGACGATCCTGAAAAGGATCAGATCCACGCGGCAACGTTGCTGAGCTTGGGAGGCCATCGAATTGATCCGACGGGGAACAAGGATGACGTGGCGGAGGCGCTGTCGAGGCAGTACTGGGTAAGTTCCGTGAATTTTCTGAGTGAATTAGGGGTTTATGCTGATTGCTATTTAATGTAGATTATTTTGAAATTTTAATTAGTTTTTCATATAGTTAATTTAATTCTGTATTGGAGCTTATTAGATTCCGGGGTTTATGTGACTGGGGTTAGAAATTTGGGTAAACAGTGAAATCTGATTTTATCAGTAAGAAAGAATCCGAATTTTGATTTATCGTCCTTCAGCTGAAACTGTTATGTTATGCCCAGTAGGAACTAGGAACTAGGAATTTTAGACTTATGTGAATATCTCTCTGTTTATAGTCTGGACTGATTGATTGGGCAAAGTGAAATCACGCCATGTTGAAGATTTAGGTGTTTTTTGGAAGTACATTTCATTGTTAGAAATCAGAAATTTGGATCATTATTTTTTTTTTTTTAAGAACCGTCGTCTGTTTTATTTGTGTGCTTGACATTAAAAAGAAGAAATGATGAAAAACGAAAAGGACTTACGTGTTTGAGTTTTGTTTACTAAACTGGATCAGGATGTTTGGTAAACATTTGTTTAGGATGTTTAATTTCCACTGGATGGACAATAAGCTGAATTGTCTTCCATAGATTCAGCAGCTGGTTGTTTGCATTTTGACTTTATGGGTGGATATTATTGTTACAAATTGGATTTCTAGTTTTCTTCCTTGTATCTTTTTCTTTCAATAGAGATTTTATTAATATGTCTTTATGATTTATTGGTTCTTTACATAAAGTAATTATTCATTTGGTACTTCCATTTTAAATACTCTATCACATGATATTGGTTAACTCTGTTACAGTCTTGCGCATGGTTGTTTGGACTAAGTCAACATGTACTCATTGATTGAACACCATGCATCATATTGATTGAACACCGTGATATAAATAATCATGTTATAAATTTTATTTGGTAAACATGGAATGCTTGCCCCTTGATTTATCTTCATTGATGCTTTTTTCACTTTTCCATTAATGCTCTTTTCTTGAACAGTTCTTGTTTTGATTGTCTTGCATCTTCTATCTTCTATTTCTTTGACCAGGAGTACAATGTGCTTGACTATGAGGAGAGAGTAATAGATGGTTTTTATGATGTATATGGGCTCAATACGGATTCAGCAATGCAAGGAAAGATGCCTTCTCTAACAGATCTTGAAGCAAACCATGGAAGTTCTAGCTTTGAAGTGGTCATAGTAAATAAAACAATTGATCCTGCTCTTGAAGAGCTAGTGCAAATTGCCCATTGTATTGCATTAGACTGCCCTGTTACTGAGGTTGGTATTCTGGTGCAAAGGCTTGCTGAACTTGTTACAAGCCATATGGGTGGTCCTGTAAAGGACGCTAATATTATATTGGCAAGATGGACAGAAAGAAGTACAGAGTTAAGAACATCGCTTCACACAAGTGTATTGCCTCTTGGGTCCTTAAATATTGGGCTCTCTAGACATCGTGCTTTGCTTTTCAAGGTTAGCATTACGGCTTTTGTTGGTCATTAAAGTCTTTTAGGCCATAATTTAATGTTAGGCTAGTCTAGTCATAATCGGCACAAAAAGGTGGCAGACCAAATTAAATTGAAAAAAAAAAGGGAAATTTAGTGAACATGATGTGATACGTCTAATAACTGTTAAATTACTTGAAAACATTTTTCTAAAGAAAGTATTGATGAACGAACAAAAATGAGTCAAATGGTTTGCTTTTTAGAATTATGATAATAGGCGACCAATAGTCAAACAAGTGTATGTAAAAGGAGGGAACAGGGGATTAGTGAAAGGGTAACTAAAGCCTTGTCTATAAAATAAATAAAAGGAAGGTCAGAACCCAGAAGTAGTTAGTTAGTTATGAGTTATGACCTGAGTAGAATTCAGTTAGGAGGGAAAAGGTGCTCTCGAAATCACCTTGCTTGTAATCTGTCTGGATGCATTGCTCAGAGGTATCAAATAACAATTCAGGGGTCTATTAACCTAGTTTCTCTTCAGTTCTTGTTCTTTTCTCTTTAAATCCAGTTGAATCTATCAAACTATTCGCATAGTAATTTTTCCCTGCTAATCTAGCATCATTGGCTTGAATTCAGAATTAAATTTTCAGGATTTAAGTATGGTTAATTGGAAATAAGAAGCCTGCTCAATAAATTGAGTGATCAAATTTTTACTTCTTTCCATAGTTATCATTAGTATGCTACAGCGATGCTGTCGTGGTGCCACATCGCATTGTAGCAGGTGGCTGCTATCCTGGATGTCACGTTGCATTTCCGCATCGTGGCCACTACAGTGACGGAAATCGCGGTGTCTCGTGCGCTCCTTAGCCGTGACTCGAAAATGGCCAATTGTTCCCTCCATAGAGCCCTCCGGCAAGGCTTTTCCGACCACACCCAACCACCACTGTTCGACGTGCTGATTCTTCCTCTCCTGCAGTTGCGGACTTAGAATTAGGGTTCTCTTCTACATTTCTGTTCTCTTTACTTTTTTTCTTACGATTTTACCCTCTCTTTAACTCTTCAAATCTCTATTATGCCCTCTTTTTTATCCTTTCAAATATCTTATTTACCCTCACTTAAACTCAATAAATCTCCTTTTTACCCTTACTTTTACTGCCTCTTCTACCCAGACCTTATTCCTCGTAGCGGTTTTGAGGGTCGGCCGCTCGTCATTATCTAAGATTGATAACTTTGCTTCTTTCTCATCAATACTTCTTCCAACACTATTGCAGATTTCCAACCTTTGGATTTATTGTTGTCATATAATTACGAAGTCTAGTTTTGCATATTGGGAATAAGTCATCTAGTTGAATTGAGTATATGTAGTCATTGTAGTGTATTTTAGATTATCATATTTAAGGTTCAATATGAACTTTGTCAAGATTTTGAAAATTATGCTTATCAGTTTGCTGGCTGTGTACTATTTTTATTTTGTTTTTCTGGATGTAGGTATTGGCTGACAACATTAAGATGCCTTGTAGACTGGTAAAAGGTAGCCATTACACTGGTGTTGAGGATGATGCTGTCAACATTATAAAGTTGGAGGATGAAAGGTTAAGGCTTTTATTATCATTGTATTTTTCTTGTATTTGTTGTTAACTTATTAATTTGTGTGTGCATATGTGTGTCTATTTGTTGCTGTCATTTATCTTTTTCTATGCGTTGGCACTGTTTGATGCAATCATTAAAAGTCCCCATCAGCGTGCCTAGAAAGTTTGGGCGGCTGTTCTGGTCCCGTGATACTGATATTTCTTATTCTGCTTTCAGGGAGTTTTTGGTTGATCTCATGGCTGCTCCTGGAACACTTATCCCAGCGGATATTTTAAGTACGAAGGATACTGCCTATAAATCTTACAATCCCAAGATGCTCCCAAGTTTACCTTCCACTAAGGAAACTGGATTTTCTTACTCAAGACCTATCCCATCTCTTGGTGAAGGTAGTAGTCAGAATCCTGTAATTAAAAGTCATCCTCAACCCTGGAATGGAAATTCATATTTTGAGAAGTCCGAGTACATGCCTTCTAACTTAGACTTGAGCAGAGACACTGGTGTTGGTCCTTCTAAAATGGCTAGTAGAGGGACTCCTAATCCTAACCAACTCGAAGAATTGCCATCCTCATCTGGTATTCCTCTGTACAAAGGGACTCTTGGAATGAATGCAGTTGGTGATGGGACAAGATTGAATGTCAATGTTGTACCATATGCTCAGAACAGCTCCAATGACTCTCAGGGCCTTTTTGCAGATCTTAACCCGTTCCATATAAAAGGAACTGGGAAGACCTTTGCGCATAACAACCCTGTGGAAAATAAAGCTCCTGAGCTTCAGAATACAAGAAACAATACTGCTTGTGGTCGACCACCAGTACCATTGATGTGGAAGAATCGTTATGCTTACAATGAAGTCCCCGGGAAAACTAATCGCAATCCTAATGAATATAGTCCTTCTTTATTGGTTTCCAATAGTTCTTCCATTTCTGAAAAGATTGATCTCAGTAGTTCCAAATCATCATATGATTCAAATGTAAATAATGATATAAATGCTCAAACATTGGCACAAGTTACTGGTTCAGAGTCACCATTTGGTGCAGGTGAGTTGAACCGGTTTGAGGATCTCAATGCTGATTGTAACAGTGAGGATTTGGAAAATTCCCAAAATGTCATTGTAGAGGTGGCTAAAGAAAATGAAAAGAATGAAATCAGACATCAAGACCATAGGAAGCGCACACATGACAGATTCATGGGAAGCTATTTGAAATCAAAGGACCCAGGGACAGATAGTTCTAGCCAGTCGATTGATTCCATTTCAAACAGGATTGATCAAATATTGGATGATGTAGATGTTGGTGAATGTGAGATTCCATGGGATGATCTGGTTATTGGTGAAAGAATTGGTCTAGGTAATGTGCATGATTTCTCTTATTTTTTTGTTGGAATGTCGTTAATATTCACTGGAAAGGAGGTTTACTATTTTTGTCAGTGGAGTTCACCACAGATTCCAATAAACCATTATTGCTTATTGGGAAAAACCCAAGTCCCACATTGACTAGAGATAGTATCTAATAAGAGCATATAGGTAGAAGGCAATCCTCATCCTATAAGCTAGCTTTTAGGATTGAGTTAGGCCCAAAATCTAATATGGTATCAGAGCTATCCTAGATCCATTGTTGGGCCACCCACCATGTGATCCACGCACCAAGCCCAAAAGTGCTGGGCGTGAGGGGGTGAATTGGGAAAAACCCAAGTCCCACATTGACTAGAGATAGTATCTAATAAGAGCTTATAAGTAGAAGGCAATCCTCATCCTATAAGCTAGCTTTTGGGATTGAGTTAGCCCTAAAATCTAATATTGACCTAAACCTGACATTAATCTCTACTGTATTTTTTAATTGATTGAATTACTTTCAATTTTTTTTTTTTTTTTATTCATGCAAGCATTGTCCCAAGTTTGTGGTGAGCTCAAACTTCTCAAAATTTCCTGTTTTTACATGTGATATACCATTCACATGGATTCAAAGGGATGTTTTCTGGTTGTTAGGGAGGCTCCTGCTATGTTAAGTTTTGCATGTCTATAGATTTCCTTTTTAATTCAATTTTTTTTTTCCAAATAGGTTCATATGGCGAGGTATACCATGCTGACTGGAACGGCACAGTGAGTACTATAATTCCTTTATATAATTGACTGGAAAGATTATTGTTGTAGATTGAACTGGAAAATGTTTATCATTTTATTTTATATTCTGTTATTCTGAGCATTGGCAATTCTGTACTTCTGTCTGTGATTCTGTTGGAAATCAAATTACTAAATATTAGGCCTGTTCAGATCATTTGGAGACCCTTCTTCATGAAGTGTTGCATGTTATGTAGTCTAGAGGTTCTTTGTTCAAGTGGAGTGAGATGAGATGGTTAATACAATTAATTTTCTGTAAAAAAAAAAAATGAATATAGAAGTATAACTATGCTGGGATTATTAGTTTTTTAGTTATAGCATGCCTTGTTAAATTTCATGGATGTCTGAAGAAAAGGAAAGGAAGAGAAAAGTTGAAAAAGCTGATAATTTCTTACTAGACTAGTAAATTCTCAAAATCATTTCTCTCTGCCTGCTTAGTTTCTGTTAGTACGGTAGTAGCTTGGTTTTATCTCTTAGTATCGTATAGTTTAGGATAACAGATTCTGTTTTTTCCTTCTTTATATCTTATATTTTATTTTACCTGCTGTATAAATATCAGAATTGTTTAAATGTAACATTAACATTGTATCAGTTTCAGAGATTAATAGAAAAACAGCGTTTTTATATGGTTTCTTTCCTCACCTTAACTATTAGTTTCAAAAGTTTTTAGCCAGGTTAGTAGTTCTAGTCTCTGATTTTATGTCTGCTGATCTGCTGTTGAAATATCAGGAGGTTGCTGTCAAGAAATTTTTGGATCAGGATTTTTCAGGTGCTGCTTTGTCTGAATTCAAAAGAGAAGTAAGCACTAATTTTACTTTTTGGCATAATGCCATCTTATTTGCTTCAAAGAAATGGGAAAAAAAAAATAGAAAACTTGTGAACATTAGAGAAATCATGTTATTGTCACTTTTAATATCAAACTACTGGGAAGATTTGGGTGGAAATATCGGTGAGGGAAAAGAATAAATTAAGTTGACGCAGAGTGGATGATGGGAAATGAAAGAATAAAATGAAAGGCAGTGGTTACATGGGCAAGGGTTCACAATCATGATTTTCATAAAGACCAAAGTTAATCTGCTTTCCTTCCTTTTGCTGCAAGGTGCGGATAATGCGAAGGCTGCGTCATCCAAATGTTGTTCTTTTTATGGGTGCTGTTACCCGTCCTCCCAATCTCTCAATTATTTCGGAGTATCTGCCAAGGTAGATTTGTTTTTCACTATTTTTTCATTATTTATTAAATAAAATGATCGTATCTGCCTATAAGCCACATTGGTCTTTGCAACTTTAGCTCTGTTGCATGTTACTCTTTTCATATTTAAGTGTTACGCAAGTGATACTGATGTGACATTTTACAGAGGAAGCTTGTACCGACTTCTTCATCGCCCAAATTGTCAGATCGATGAGAAACGAAGAATAAAAATGGCTCTGGATGTGGTATGGAATAATTACCCTTTCTCCCATCATTTACATCAATAAAGTTTCAATTTTAGAACACTCCAATTCACAGGCTAGGGGAATGAATTGCTTACACACCAGCACTCCTACGATTGTTCACCGAGATCTGAAGTCCCCAAATCTTTTGGTTGATAAGAACTGGAACGTTAAGGTATATGATTGAAAACAGAGTTGTCATGTGCCCTGTTTGTCATTTCTCTCATTTATACCTGCTCCTGAGTTTTTTCTTTGCACATGAAATATATATGTCTTAGTTTAATGAAGTCAACTAGGTTGGTTCTGGAAAATATGGTGTTAATATTGGTTATTTGATTTTGGTCCAAGGTGCGTTCTGATTTTGTTTTTACATAAAACTTGCTTGTCATTTCATTATATTGGAAGTCTGTTCTAAGGATACCATACAAATGGTAATGTAAAGATGGGTTACTGTATGCATTTTGTTTTACAACTGACTGTAACTTCAGTGATATTGGAGATGCAGATGCAAAAGTGACAATAAGCTAGATGATCTGTTGTGTGTTTGTATATCAAGTTAAATTTGGACGTCCCTGACTTAATAAATAGCCATATCTATATAAGCCCATTTGATGTAACATAGGAAGTGCCATTTATGGATGCTTGTACACAAAATATCTGTGTTGGATATGACATGTAGGTGTAATGTGGGTTCGGTTGGTTGGTGCTAAAGCCTAACATCAATCCACACTGACAATTTTGCTACACTAAATTATCCCAAATAGACAGGCTCACAAACTGACCAACCTAAACGATTAAAATTTTGGTTAGGGTATCTTGGACATTTTTTGTGGGAGCTTTTTTTAAAAGAAAATAAATATCCATAGTATCCTTTTAAACTGAACTCCAATATAACCTGTGAAAGATTTATGTAAACTGAATTTTAAATGATTTGCTTGCCTATAATAGTATATATTTCTCAAGCTGGCTATGTAATATTGTTTATTCTAAATGGTTGCACAGTTAAAGAGAGCCAAACCCAAAACAAATATGTTTAGAAGAGTATAGCAAAAAGATCCAGAATACAAGTTCGACCAGAAATCTGAAAGCATGTTAGTATTAGGACAAGAGGATTGAAAGAGGTTGAGTGTGACTGACTGCATATAAAAGATAGGCAAGCAGTCTTCAGTTTGCATTATTGTTATGTCTTGTACTCTCGTTAAATGATAAAGTTTAATACAAAAGACAGATTGAGTTGGGATACACTAGCTTTTAAATTTTTCTAACTCAAACCAACTTAAACTGAAATTTGGAATTCCAAATAAACCCGACCTAAAGCTGAAAAAGAAACCAGCCTGTCAGTTTGAGTTGGGATGCTCTGGTTTTGACTTTTGACCAGTTTTAATGACATGGCAAATTTGTCTTTATAGGATGGCTAGTTTCTCACGGTTGTTGATTTTTTATTTTCTGGACATATTTATTGAACTACGGATGCATCAATTTATCAGCTATGTGGATTTAATTTTTATTTTGTTCTTCTCAGCTAAGCTATTCAAAAGTAAGCTTCTCTTTTTACAGGTATGTGATTTCGGTTTGTCACGTCTGAAGCACAACACATTTTTATCGTCCAAGTCAACTGCTGGAACGGTGAGAATTTGATAAAATTATGTTTTATTCTGCAGCATGTGTCTTATCTTATCTGCCTTTTCTATATTCAACCCTGACATGTTTTCCCGTCAATATATAGCCCGAGTGGATGGCTCCTGAAGTTCTCCGCAATGAGCCCTCAAATGAAAAGTGAGTTGTTATTAATTTGAGATAAAGCTATTTTTTTTTTTATGGATTTTAAGTGTCTTTTTTTTTTTATGTTATTTGTGTAACCAGTGTTTGCCTATAATCAGTGCCTAAATCTTTACTGAGTCACTAAAAATGTCAATGGTTTTGAGCTAGTTGCATCTGCCAGCCTGCTCCTATCAAAATTCAAAAATATACTTATCAACTTATCATAACTAATTAGTAAAATAGGTTCTGCTACGCCTGTTTGAGAGTATTTTGCTAGATGAAAAGCACTTTTCACACCTGAAATAGTGTACTGGCAATTTCTTTCAAGTCTTTGGTGATTAACAGTGAATCCCTATTTCATTCGTGTGTTATGTTGCTACATTGTTTTTTTCCTGCAATTGTTAACAGCTTGATTATAGCAGTTGGGGCCACAATAATCTTAAATAAATGTGGAATTTTTCTATATCTTTGCGCTAAAAATTTTACGTTATACAGAATGAATAGAGGGAGATGTAAACCATGAGATTCAAGCTAGGTGGATGAAATGGAGGAGTGCTTCAGCTGTTATTTGTGATAGAAAAGTGCCAATAGCTTAAAGGAAAATTTTACCACTGAGCTATAAGACATGTGATATTGTATGGTATAAATATCGTGCAGTAAAAATCCAACAAGAGCATAAGCTCAGCGTCGCAGAGATGAGGATGTCGTCTTGGATGAGTGGGCATACAAGAAAAGATTGGTATAGGATTAGGATTGATTGCATTAGAGAAAACGTGTTGGTAGCACTTATTTTGAAAAAGTTGGTAGAATCTTGCAGTAGGTGGTTTGGCAATGTGAGGAGAAGACCTTTAAAAGCCCTAATAAGAAGATTATATCAGGTGGAGGATAGCCTACTAGCTGTAGGTAGAGGAAGATCAAGAAAAGCTAAAGGTGAAACCACTAAGAATGACTTAGATTTAAATGGAACTGTTGAAGACATGGTTTACGATAAGACACCTTGACGTTTGATACATGTAGCTAATCCACGTAATGTGAAAAATCTTTGTTGTTTCGCGCTAAAAGTTTAATGCTTGGTAGACAAGCTACTTCAGTTTGAGAAGGGCGATGCTGGATTTTCGATACTTTAGCCATTGAACATATAGTTAAATTAAAATATATGTCCATTTCTATGCTGCTTGCAAGTTGCAACAACAGTTGTCTTTCGAATGCATCTCTGTTAATTATCATTTGGAATGTACAGGTGTGATGTTTATAGTTTTGGAGTCATCCTATGGGAGCTTGCTACTCTAAGGTTGCCGTGGAGTGGAATGAATCCTATGCAAGTGGTTGGTGCCGTAGGTTTCCAAAACCGTCGACTTGATATTCCCAAGGAAGTTGATCCTTTAGTTGCAAGAATAATCTGGGAATGTTGGCAACAGTAAGCTTGTTCAACTTGAAATTCGATTTATTCTACATTTCGTGACTTGGAAGATTTTAAGAAATTACAGAATTAAACTTCATTTTCAATTGATGACCTTTATATGCTTTCCCTCCTTTTTCTCTTTCTTTGTGTTCAGGGATCCAAATCTGCGTCCCTCATTTGCACAACTTACAGCGGCTCTAAAGCCCCTGCAGCGTTTAATTATTCCATCTCATCAAGACCAGGTAGCTTCACCTCTGCCACAGGAGATTTATGTAAATTCCACCCCCTGAAAAGTCTCACTTCCCCAATTGTGAATAAGTAGGCTATCTGCGTAGTTTTCTTGTGAGTATAAAGGTGTTAGTTGCAACGAGAGCACAATAAAAGGGAAAAAAATATTACATTGAAACTTGTAACGGCAAACGGTTGTGTTGAGAAATATATCAATTGCTGCTGCAGTCAAACAACTGCGGAGCCATTTTGTGTGTGTTGAACTGTTGATAGCTTGTCCGAGGAACCAAAACTCGGTAATATATGTAAATTTACTGTGCTTCAAGTCTCGAAGTTGTCTTTACTTTTGACATCATCTATGTGTTGGCAATTTTGCATAATCTGACAAGCAATAGTAGTTGCATTTTTTTTTGGCGAATAGCATCTGTATTTATAATTTATAAGTTTTGTTTGTTGTTGATGTATATATATTCTGGTAGATGAGGTGGTGGTTGTAATCTGAGTTCGGTTTATCAGTTTATGTATGCTTCCTCTAAGGTTTGTATGTTGTATGTTAAGTGACCCAAGTACATTTTTAAGAGTCCGTTTGTTTAGGCTCTTCATTAAAAAAAATCACACAGTGACATTCATATCCTTACTTGGTTGGACTTTTACTATATCGTTTATAGGAAGAAAAGAGCTTTTTGCCATAAATATTTTTGGAGAATCGTTTTTTTTTTTTAACATTAAACAAACGGATCCTAAATGTGAGAAACAATGTAGATAGGACTCTAAATGCCATGATTCACAACCAGATAGGTGGTAGAATCTGACTTGTTAAGGTTATAGGTCATCAATATCAGCTGTTGATGTGTATTTGGGCTAACTCAATAGTTTTGAATGCTTGGCCTATATATTTAGGGCTTTGCTATCTACACTCCTCATATTTGGCATCCACCCCCACTCTAAATGTCGGATTTAGAAAATGCATCCATCCCTCCCACACCTTCCGGCATTTAAATGTCAGATTCAGAAACTACGTTTTCGGCATCTAATTGTTGGACACCTTCCGGCATTTAAATGCCGGATTCAGAGCTAATTGCCGGAAACACTTTTTTTCAAATTTTAAGAATTTCCCGGCAATTAAATATCGGAAACATTGTTTCTGAATCCAGCATTTAAGTGTCGGGAGACGTGTGGGGGTGTATGTCAAACTGTAGGGGTTATAGGTAGCAGGGCCCTATATTTATGCCCCATTGAGACCATTAGTATAGTAGTTTTTTAAGATTAGGTGCAGCCATTGATGGCATATGGATATGTACATAGTTGTGTAGAGTAGTGGGGGCAATTAAACTGCAGTCTTTTTTACATGTATAAAGGACAATTCTATAGCTGCTTGTAGTGTCATTTTTGTAATGAAAATGAGATGTGTAACAATTTGTGAATAAAAATATGATGTGACACTTTCTATTTTCATTAGAAAATAATATCATATGGAATAGTACTTCAATTTTAACTACAGAAAAATTTGTGATCTTCCAATTGGGTCCACCCAACCCGATCCCCTCCTCCATCCATTATGCCCTTCAGCAAGCCTTTCCATAAGCAGAAAGAAAGGCATGGTGGCATACCGCAAGCCAGTTTTCCAAAAACCCCAGATTTTATGTATATAAATAAATAAATAAATAAATAAATAAATAAATAAATAAAGTTATAATTCCAAAAACACTGCCAAGCTCATAAAGCTATTTGTATATCTATCAATTTTTATCAGCACGAAGGAATTAAAGCAAGATCAACTGCGTAACTACATGAGAGGTAAAATTAATTAGAAAGCAAAAGCGAATGAACAGCGTAAACAAATTTATGACAGATTCTGAACTTGCTCCACATAGTTTTCCACATCCTTAAACAACGTTGTTCGAATTCCAAACCATTCATTCAGTCTTGCTATCATGCTTTGTGCCTCTGTGCTTCTGTGCATCCGAAAAACTCAAATCCATTCCCCGCATGTGACCCGTGAAGCTTTCAAAAGGCTGCACCCCTCACCTTCTCTACTGTCACACGCAAAGGTAGGTAAAGTAAGCAAGCTGGTCACTCTTCTCCATTTCTCCTCCATGCCAAAACAATTTTTCACTTTTCAGTACAAAAAATTATTGTTTCCCTCTCCCCCTCTCCCTGTATAAATTTAAATTATTGCTTTCCCAATACAGAACTGATTTTCTCCACTGTAACAAGTTTCCATCACTATTCGTCCTCTCCTAACAGCTGGCCCGAGAGATTTGTCACTTTTCTCCTCTGAATTTTTGTTATAAATAAAATGCAACATCTTATAGAAGGATTAGCGGTGGAGAGGCGTGAAAAAGAAGAGGGAGCATCGGACACAAATCTCTCACTAACCTCCATCAGTAACAATGGCAAAACCATCAATTTTGATCGTGATCCTTTATTTTAGATTTTAATTTTATTCCTCTTTTATTTTTTTCCTTCTAAAATAACCCCTTATTTTATAAAGTTTAGCCAACGTGATCCCTTACAAAAGTTATATTGATTCTTTTTATTGTTCAAAAAATAATCTCTCTTTTTATTTTATTTTTTCCTTCTCCGAAATGGTCTTTCATTTTTTAAAAATTATATCAATGATTTTATTTGTATCACAATTTAAATTTAAATATAAATAATCATATTAAAATAGAATCAAAATAAAATAAAAAATGGATTAAATTAAAACTTAAAATAATGATAAAGACCAAAAATATAATTTAGGCGGTAATAAAAGGTTTTCTACTTCTGCCTTCCTCTGCTTAATGCTTACTGTGCTCCCACGACAGTACACTCCTAGTTTGTCATCTTTTTCGTACTCAAAGAAAAAAGAGAAACACCAGTACCCTGTGATCTCTGCTCCTCTGCACCCAAGCACAAAGCTGTTTTGATTCTCACTATAGCAGCACCTCACAGTGTTGTCCCTTTCCTCCATAGCTGGCTACAGAAGTTTTCTTGGCATTTTCTCCCTTGATGGTCAATATAACTCGGCACTGCAAAAGCAAAAGGAGAAACCAACACAAACCATTCCGGGGCACTCAAATTTCTCTCCATTTCTTTTGTTTCTACCAGCCATCAAGAACCTAGGACCACTCAAAAAATATCTTCACCCACATAAACTCCTATCCCTTTTCTAATCAAGTTTGAAGCTTTGCTATGTCAAACAGACCTCCATAGCCAAATGCCTAAGCCATGAAAACATTTCTCAACCCATCTTCATGTAATTTCCCTCATCTAAACCCCACAACAACAAACAAAACACCGACACTGTGTTCCGCCATTGTCCCATTCGAACCAGAACTGTGTTCCGCCCATCTCCGTCACGCTCCTCCACCACCGCTTCGTAGACACTACCGCCGTTAACCAGAGTTCCGAGCCGCGTCGTCCTTCCCGTCGTCATGAAACGCCAGATCTGCTGCACGCACCCGCCGCCGCACGTCGTCGACCATCCCAGCCGCCGCGCCGCCCGCCTCCGCCGCGTCATCTGGCCTTCTCTGTCCACGCCTCCACCAATATCCTTGACCCTCTGCAAGCTGGTAACAATGAGAAGCTTCTTTTTATTCTGCTTGGTTTTATTTTCTTTCTTCTTTTAGCTTTTACTATTATAATTTAGGCTAAAATGCAGTTTTAGTCCCCCAACTTTTTTACTTTGGTGAAAATAGTCCCCCTATTTTATTTTTGGCTAATTTAGTCCCTTTAAAATCATAACTTTGCAAAATTAATCCTCGAGTCGGTTCACCGTTCAAAAGTTAACAGCAATGGGTGAATTACTTTAACGAGGCTTAGCTAGACACTGCTACATGTCCTAATAATTTATTTAAAAAATAAATATATTTTACTTAATTAAATAACTGTAGAAGTCAATTTATTAAAGTTTAAAAAAAAAAACAAATTCCTATGTCCAGACCTTCTTCTCCACTTCGTCAGGCCAGCAATGGCGGATGTGACAGCAGCAAACACGCACACAACACCATCATTTTCTTCCTTTTCCCTTCCATCCAGCACGCCTCTTCTCTCTGCTTTCCTTGCTTCGCTATCACCTAGTTTCTCAAGATCTTGACCACATGATGCGTCCCTCACTCACTCCTCTTCTTACTTTTCGATCCATTCCTTATATGTCCATTTCTCTAATTCCACTTCAATGTATTACTCTCTCATCAAAATTTCGTTTTTTTCATCAATTATCAGATCAAAGTGCTATTAACAACGACTGCACTTCTGCATTGCTAGACCAATTCAAAACAATTTGGGTTTCAATATTAATATTTGATGTAAAATTTTAGTGGAAATTAGGTTTTGTGAGTTTGAACTTTGAATTGAAGCCTCAGTCCTAGCTTTGGACGAAGTGGGGAAGAAGATCTAGACACAAGAATTTGCTTTTTTATTTTTAATAAATTGAATTCTGTAATTATTTAATTAAGTAAAATATATTTATTTTTTAAGTCTCCGGAAGCCACATTACAGTAATTCACTCATTGCCGTTAACTTTTTGAACAGTGAACTTACGGAAGGACTAGTTTTGCAAAGTTACAATTTTAGAGGGACTAAAATAGCCAAAAATAAAATTGGGGGACTATTTTCACCAAAGTGAAAAAGTTGGGGGACTAAAACTACATTTTAGCCTATAATTTATTTATTATAATTTGTTTTGTCTTTTGATGCTTCTGTTTGTTTGGTTTCATGATGTGTGGGTTTTAGTTCGTCTTAGTTACTTTTTTTTTTTGGGTTAAAATAAACATTTGGTCCCTACACGTGTCGTCGATTTTGAATTTAGTCTCTATATAATATTTTTTTTAAAACAATCCCTACACGTGCAGCCGTTACCATTTTCGTCCCTGACATTACCCACCATCCATTGCCGTTGGTAACGTTCCTAGCTGTCACGTTATCTTCAATTCACATCGACTAACACCCATTAACTCCAAAGTCCAAACAACTACCCCTTCTTCCTCATTCCCGTAAACCCCCACCTAATTGAGCAAAACAAAACCATAGGTCCTTGTGTCAAATGCAGCAGCTCAAACCAGCAGCTTCAATGGAGTCCGAAGAAAATAATATTACTTCTAGTAGCACACATGGTAGGAGGAAGAAGATATCCTAATTATAAGGTAAAGGTTTGTTCTTTGAGATGTGCTTGAAGGGTTGTTTTCTCCCTTTGAAGATGCCTGCAACATTTACATAACCTATTTAAAAAAACCCAGTTAAAAAAACGAAAATCCCACAAAAACTGAAAATCCCACAAAAGCTGTGTCGGAACCCATTTAGGAACCACATAACAATAGGTTTTCTGGGAAAATTTGAACGAAAAAATGATGCAAGAACAAATTGAAGGTTAGGGCATTTTTACCCGGAACAGAGGACGAAGCCATGGTTCAAAAAGCACAAAGGGTTCTTGGCTCTCTGTTCTTCTCTGCTACTCAAGTTCTATTCTTGACTCAAGTTGGTGTAATGTGGAGAATGGAGGGAAACTGAAGGTTTTGTCCATGGTGGTGGGGAGGAAAGGAGGTGACCTCCAAGTAAGCAAACATGGCACAAGGTGGAAGGCCAACATGGATCGTTACTAATGGCAACGGATGGTGGGTAACGTCAGGGACGAAAATGGTAACGACTCCACGTATAGGGACTGTTTTTAAAATAAAATTGTATAGGGACTAAATTCAAAATATATGACACATATAGGGACCAAATATTTATTTTAACCTATTTTTTTCTATTGTGTTTAGTTTTCGTTATAAAAAAAAGAACAAAAAAAATATTTTGGTGATATAGCCTGTTCTAAAAGAAAAGTCCTTTAAAAAAAACCATTTTTCGGAACTAAAATTTAAAAATTCAAAAAATCTTAAAAGTATAAAGAAAATCCTTTATTCTAAGCCATCTATTCTCTGGATTTCGAAAAAAATAATATAAAAAGTTCAATTCTCAAAAAAATTATCACTTACCGGATTTTTTTTTATACATTATTATATTTTAATCATAATATTTATTTTGTTTTTATACCTGAATATAGTCTTTTTTTCCTTTCTATAATGTAGGGAGGAATTGATTGGAGGACCACCAACGCTTTGAGTCCCCTTAGAAATCAAGGAACATCCAGTAAGTTGTTTTTATTTATCATTAATTATCAATTATTTTTTATAATATCATTATGGTTTAAAATAATTTTTAGAATATGTCAACTTCTTTCAGCCAGCTATTATGCTTTTCCCGTTTATGCCGCATTGAAGACATTATACTATATCAAAACAAACGATCATATCTAATTATCTCCCAAAGATGTGTACAATAATCTAATCAAGAATGAAAAGGAAGACAAACGGGGAGTTTCTATACCACCACATTTTCTTGGATTAGAGACAATGGACGTGTCTTGGAAAAGACATATTCATACGATAGTATATTCAAGACGTGTAATTACTAATTACGAACACAAGGTATAATTTTATCCTTATCTTTTATATTTCTTGAATATAGCGTTTGATTTTTCAATTTTTTAAACTAATCCAATTTATTTAGATACACTTGAGAATTAAAACTATCAGGCCATTACCACTAATTCTTCGACTAATAAATGAAGAGGTGACAAACAACTTTTGTCAGCATCAATGTTTTGGTATAATAAGCTAGCTAATTTAAAAAAAGTGAGTGTAAATTTTATTATTTTATTAGAAATTCGGTTTAACTCCTGTTTCAGTTGTTTTAATATGATTATGTAATTATAGGATGTGATATACTCGGGACAGAAACGTGTAGCAGGATTTAAAGCAAAAGACATTGGCAAATATGACGTTCTTCTAGTCGATTTTGGGGATAACAAAGAGAACAAAAACAATCAGATACCGGATAATTCAAAACTCTCATGGATCTGAGTGGTGTGATGGCAATCCACCATCGCATCACTCAGATGTGTGACAGTTTTGAAGTATCCGGTATCTGGTTGTTTTTTATTCCTTTATTATCTCCCCAAAATCGACTAGAAGAACGCCGTGCCTGCCAACGCCTTTTGCTTCTTTAAATCTTGATGTATGTTTCGGTCTCGAGTATATAACATCCTATAATTATGTAATCATATTAAAACAATTGAACCAGGAGTTAAACTGAATTTCTAGTAAAATAATAAAATTTACACTCACCTTTTTTAAATTAGATAGCTCATTACACCAAAACATTGCTCTGCTATCAAAGATTGTTTTGTCACCTCTTCTTCTATTAGTCGAAGCTTTAGTGATAATGGTCTAATAGTTTTAATTCCCAAGTGTATCTAAATAAATTGGATTGGTTTAAAAAATAGAAAAATCAAATGCTATATATAAGAAATATATGGGCACTGAAAGTTTAGTAGACAAAGATGGAAAAGATATAGAATATAATAGAGATTAGTGTAAATGATGTTTGTAAATTTAAGGCATTTATGGTATCATCCTCAAGGGTTCCTCCTTTTCGAGATCATTTTTTTGAACCTTAACTTGAATATATAGATTTTCGTTTAGACTTGTATAAGCTGTATTGATAGATGAATGAGAATTAGGAACATGTACCATATATTCACCATATGGAAAGTATGCGTATCATTTTATGAAATATGAGCCAGATATGTTTAGCGCCAGCTTCTTCTATGCACTTTGTTTTGAAGGTGTCCTTGGTTTGATTTTGGAGGTGTTAGCGATACCCCCTTAAATAATGCAAAAAATAGACTCTAGAATCTGGGCTTAGTGTAGGTGGTATAGTCTGTTCTAAAAAGAGAAGTCATTTAAAAAAAATTCATTTTTCAGAACTAAAATTTAAAAATTCAAAAAATATTTAAAGTAAAAGGAAAATCCTTTATTCTAAGCCATCTTTTTTCGGAATTTCGGAAAAATAATACAAGTCCATTTCTCAAAAATAAAAATAAAACCCAGACCATTTTTAATATACATAATTTATTTCTTATATATCTTGTTTGCTTATATTTGTAACTAGTATATGGACCCGTGCAATGCACGGGGAACATGCTAATTTTTATGTTTTGTGGTTTAAATTTTTTTGTAATGAATTATATACAAAAAATTGTTAAAAAAAATATTTTATCCGTACCATCGATAATAAAGTGTAATAAATATTAATTTAATAATTATTTTTGATATTATAATTATAATATGAATAATGACTCTTAAGTATAAATAGTAAGCATATACCGTCTGTCTACTACACAATCTTAGTATTAAAAATATAATTTAAAAAATAAGACATGTATAAAGAATATATAAAAAAAAGCATAATATTTAAAAATAGACATGCCTACCAAAAAATAAAAATAAAAAAATAGACATTAATGTTTTGTTGTGAATTTTTTTAAGGCAAAATTATAAATTACCACTAACCAATTTTTTACCTTAGTATCGCATTTCTTGAATATTTAATAGTAAATAGATATTTTTAAAGCAACAACTGAATTTTAAACTGATTAATCATTTCTCAGTGTAATTCATTTAAACACTAATACTAAATATGCCTTAATGAACTTCGCAATGATATGAATATTTTAAATTTTTTATCTATTATATTATGATTTTTCTTCTATCTTAATTTTTTTTTTTTTGGATTGTCCTCTTTTTCCGTGCAACTCAGTCATTTTTCTAAAATATATTTATTTATCATATTAATTTGTCTCCTCTCTTAAAAATCTATTTGATTTATTTCTTCTATTTCCCCCATGCAAATTAATCATTTCTAGAAAACATATTTATTTATCATATTAGTTTTATTCTTTTCCCTGGAAGATCTACTTCATTTATTTATTCTCTTTACACAGGGCAAGTTGATAATATTTTTGAAAATATATTGTCTATCATGTTGTTTTTTATTCTCTTTTAAAAATCTATTTGATTTATTTCTTTATATTTATTTACCATATTATTTTTCTTCTCCTCACTTGAAAATCTATTAGATTTATTTCTTCTCTTTGCCCAGTGCAAGCTAACCATTTTTAGAAAATATATTTATTTATTATTTTTTTTTCCTTCTTGAAAATATTCTTGATTTATTTCTCTTCTATTCCTGTGCAAGTTAAGGGAATGGATTCTTTAATGTATTTGCACTTAAATTCTATCATGTTGAGACTCTCATCCTCAAAACATTCATCTCCTCCTTTTTTATGTTTTGAAATTTCTCTCTCATCTTTACAATTGATGGCTCAGTTTTAACTGCACTCTCTTATCACATGAGAGAATCCATCCCCCAAACTAACCATCTTTATAAAATTAATTTATCTATCATATTAATTTTTTATTCTCTCTTAAAAATATATTTGATTTATTTCTCATCTTTTTCCCGTATAAGTTTCTCATTTTTAGAAAAATATATTTATTTATCACATTATTTTTATTCTTCTCTCCTGAACATCCATTTGATTTATTTCGCTTTTTTTTTTTAGTGTAAGTTAACCATTTCCAGTTGTCTCTCTTTAATGCTACTTTGCTCCTCTTCTACACTTGGCCTTGAATGTTGGTTTCTTTTTTTATATGCCACATGTTTTGTTGCTTTTGCAATTTTACACTCCACATCCAAATCCTAATTGAAAAAAAAAATGACAAAAAAGGCATTACATATTATTTTTCAGTGTAAGTTAACCATTTTTAGAAAATATAATCATCTTTCATATTCTTCTCTCTTGAAAATCTATTTGATTTATTTATTCTCCTTTCCTACACAAGTTAACAATTTTTAACAGATATATTTATCTATCATGTTATTTTCCTATTTTCTTTTCCCTTATGAGAAGCTCATATTCTCGTATCTTGCATCGGATGTTATGTTTATTTGGTTTTTTTGTAAGGATGTTTATTTGGTTAATAATATATTTTTTTGTATTTTAAAATTATAAAAATTTGATTTGTCTTCGTTATTATATTAAATGAAGTTTTTTCATACAAAATATAAAATATTATTAAATTTAATTAACCAAACACTAAATAAAAATAATAATAATAATTTTAAGTTTTGAAACTATTTTATATTATAATGTAGGACATATCTCACTTTTTTTTAATGATAATACAAATCTTCTCAATATACTTTGTTAAATCAATTACATCTAATTTTGTCTCATGTAATTAATTATATATTAATTAGGTAAAAGGAAATTCTTATTTGCTTTGATAAAAGAAAATCTTCAATAAATTAATTGTGTAAGATTGTAGTAATAAAAAATAATTCTAATAATAATGAAAGTATTAAAATAATGAATTAAAAAATGTAATGAAATCTATAATACATTGCGCGCACTTTTTCAAAGTAATTCATAAGTAAGCATGCTTTCACGTAAAATATTAATCCTCTATTTTAAACGTAATTAGGAAGTTTTAATGTCAGGTATGAATGTAACAAAAACAAATTATGAAAGATTACCACATGTTATAATTAGAAAGTTTTAAAGCAAGTAAGAATGTAAAAAATAAAAATAAAAAATTATTAGTACATTACAAAGATGGATATACAGATACTAATGGAAAAAATTATTTATTACTAATTGATCATAATGGTTATAATTGAAAATAATGATGATATATCAATGACATTTATTGAGATGTTTTAATAATGAGAGATGATAAATAAAATAGACTTGGTTTATTTATTATTTATTTTTAAGGAAAAAGTGTACCCCATGTCGTCATATTTTTCAAAATATATTAATCAAATTAAATCATAAATATTTTTTATTGGGTTTGGAATTATATTACTGGGTTTGGAATTATATTCACTATTAATTTTTAATTCAAATTTTATTTAAATTAATATAACATATCGAATTATATCTGATTATACTTATAAAATTTAAATTATACCTTTAAGTTTTAAATATTAATATCATGTTGAAACTAATTAATATAAAATTACGTGTCAATTGTCAAACAATCAATTTCTGATTGATTGATGTTTTCCAATTTAACTATTTAATTTAATTTTCTCATAATAAAAAGTGATTTGATTGAAGTATATATATGATATTTACTGATATTATCTGAAGAGCACTTAATTTTATTGAGTGATTAGTAATTTAAAAAAAAATCAAATTCTAATATAAATAGAAGAGATCTCATTTATTATTTTCCAACTTATCACCAAATCCTTAATAAAAGAAATTTCAAACCAAGTCACAATAATATTTTTCCCCCTTTTCTATTGTACTTGATATGTTAAATTAAGGATTTCTATATATTGACATTTTTTTTTAGTAAGTCACGAAACAAACAAATATTATTTATTTACAAAAAATCAAATAAAAAAGTTGTCTGGATCAAGAAATAAAGAGGGAGATATTGTAAAAAAAAATGCCAACATGCATACAATTTTTTTGGTGCCAACGATATTTCAAAACAGGAGCATTTGTGTTACATCAAATTTGACTTACTCCTTCAACCAAAATTGGAAGAAGCAAAATGATTATATTTTAACAACATTTTATTCTTCATGATGGTCTCTCTTTAATGTTACTTTGCTCCTCTTCTTCACATGGCCTTGAATGTTGGTTTCTTTTTCTATATGCCACATGTTTTGTTACTTGTGCAGTGTTACACTCCACATCCAAATCCTAATTGAAAAAAAAATGACAAAAAAGGCACACGTTATTATTATTATAAACAAAAAAATAAGTCAACTAAATTTTGACACTCACGAAATTTGTAGTGAATATGTAATGTATATGCATGGCAGATCTTACAAATATTTGCCTAGCTGCTTGTTACTTTAGAGCAAATGTTTTAAGATTGTTACATGTTTTTGTATTGAGAAACAGAAATATAGAAAGAAAAAAAAATGATACCTGCAACGAAGGAAAAAATTATAGAAAAAGTTTATAGAAACAGGAATATACAAAATTTGAAATATAGAAAAAGTTTATAGTCAAATAGGAAAAAAAAAACTCACCTTTAATCGAAGGCTAAGATAATAGCTGCAACGAATGGGAAAAATGAAGAAAAAAGTGTATAAGAATTGATAAAATAAAAAATAATATAAAAGAAGAGAAAAGGAGAGAAGAGACACTAAAATCATACCAATGAGAGAAGAGTTTAGAAGTTGGGGCACGAAACTCACCAATGATTTGATATGAATTGGTTAATAACATCCTTTTAAAGGTGTATATATTTTTGCAATTGATTTGCTTTGATTAATGATATTCAATTGAATTATTTTAAATTAATAATTGTTTTGATTATTGTCATTTTAAAATTTATATTGATTGATGATATTCAATGCCTTCCACGAAATTTTAGGTGAGTTTTAATGTTTGATTGATTCATTCATCAGTATTGATTTTAATTGATTACATATTCAATTTTAATTATGCAGCTTATGTTAATATCCAATTAATTGGAAGGTGATAATTGTATTAATTGTTTAGATTTAGATTTTATAATTTATTAATCATTTTTTTAATTTTTTTAATAGCTAAAATTCCATGAATTGTCCTAGATTCAAGGAGAGCACGACACCTAAGCGAAAAAAGGAAGGAATGCTTGTGGTTATGCCACATGTGAATGGTGAAGGATCCTATGAGTGACACTTGGAAGTTGCCACTTTGAGAATATTCACAAATGTATTATATATAGATTAATTAGTTGAAATTCAGTTTTGAGATGCATCCTATCAATATTTCGTAAAAAATTAATTTCGTATTAAACATCAAAACTTCAACTATAATTATTTATTATTATCACTTAGTAGATTTTTTTTGTTTATACATTATTAGATTTTAATCATAATATTTATTTTGTTTTGGCTAAAATATAGTTTTGGTCCCTCATTTTTTTTCAATTTGGTGAAAATGGTTCCCCAATTTTTTTTTTTGCGAAAATGGTCCCCAAAAAATAAAAAAAATGCAGAAATTGTCAAAATGGACATATCAAAGATATTTTTAAAAAATAATCTAGTAAAAAAAAAAGGTTACATCAACATTGCCAAATGTTACAAAGCTCAACCATGCCATTGCCAAAATACATGACTCAAACAGCAAGGGTTCGTTTAATTCACATCGCATGACAGAACAAGAAGAACAGTACAGTACAAGTAGTTGAGTCACAACGCAACTTTTTGTGCTCCATGATGTTTGTTAATCGATGTACAGGACAAAGGATTTTGTGCTGTAAATTGTTTGATATACTTACGTACAGTACAGAACAACGTAAAATTTACTAAAATATCCTTTGTACCGTATAATGTTTCTTTTACATTATCAAAAGACAAAAAACAAAATTTTTATAATTTAAATTATTTTTTTTATTATGATTAAATTATTGTCATGTTATACTTACTCTTATTTATAATGTATTAATGTATTAATGTATTAATTATTAATAATGTTGATATATTTTAAATTTTTATTATTTTTAAAAAATAATTTTCAATTTTCAAGTATTTTTTCTCCTTCTTCTTCCTTGCTTTCACCTCTTCTCCAGAAAATAACAATTGTGACCAAACTAGAACTACAGAACCTGACCTCCTTGCCAGATCTGGCCAGACCTCGACGCCAGAAGCAACTTCTACACGACCACCACGCTTGTGCTAGCTCGAACCAGAAGCCGTCGTCCTGTCACTCCGACTCGCCTCTCGACCAGTGCGTGCCGCGTCCGTGCTAGCCTGCTTGCCTTGATTCGACCAAATCCCTCCGTCGTCCTCGCACAAACGCCATCCCAGACTCCCGCGCGACCGCCCTCTGTCCAGACGCCCTCATCGTACTGCCGCCTCGCTCCCCTCTACGCCACCACTTTCCGGCCATCATTTAAACAAGCAGTTAAAAGTATTAATCAATGATATCATCAAATTCAGATCCTACACACCCACACCATATCATCACTCAATTTGTGGGTGGGTTTAGTGGAGGACGTGCATGACAGAAAGAGGGGAAATGGGGGATATTTTTGTCATTTCATTCTCTTTGTACATGGGACAAAAAGTTGTCCCTTGCTTAAGTGAGTAACAAATTTTCTCATTTTTGTTCTGTCCTTCATCTAATTTTTTGTACTGTCCCATAGCCTTTTTGCAATCAAACATGGAACAAGTGGTGTTGTTCTGTGCTGTCCCTTAATTTACAACAAATCAAACACACCCCAAATTTATCACTTCTGCAAACTACCCACAACCCATTATTGTAACTTATGTAAAACTACAATGCCTATCAATAGGACAATAAACACCCACGACATCAGTAGAGCCCAGACCAAAAATTGTATCTTCAACTTCAGCTCATCCACCTTCCTCGGCAGACTCACAATAATCGTCTTGTCTCTTTCATTGATTTCTTTGTCAACCCACTCAAAGTAGCTGCACCTTTTTTGTTGCCCTAGAAGAAGAAAACCAAAAAAAAATTATTTAGGGTAGATCATTAGTTCAAACCCTATACCTGAGTTCAAGGAGAAATGAACGCCCATGAACGGAGGTGAGAAACTTTGACCATGAACTTACAAGCCCTATCGCATGCATAAATGAACAGTTGGATGATAGTGACGACGACGGGAGATGGTGATGGCGGTGGGAGATGGCGGAACGGCTGGAACGATGGGAGATGGTGATGACGATGGGAGATGGCGGAACGACTGGAACGGCTGGATGATGGTGATGGGAGATGGCAGAACGATGTTTGGGAGTGACGATGGAAGATGCACAGGGGAGATGGCGGTCCTGATAGTCTTGAGGAAGAAGAATCGAGAGAAAGAGAGAAGAAATGTCCATCTAATTAGGAATTAGGATTAAATTTTATTTTATTTTGATCAGATTATTCTTTTAAAATTTTAAAATTATTTCTGATATGGCCACGTAAGCACCTCTGTTAGATTTTGGACGGAAGATTTGGGGGAGGGATGATTTCTGCAATTTTTTATTTATTGGGGGACCATTTTCTCAAAAAAAAAAAAAAAATAGGGGGACCATTTTTGCCAAATTGGAAAAGATGAGGGACCAAAACTGCATTTTAACCTTTTGTTTTTATACCTGAATATAGTTTTTTTTTGTACCTTTCTATATTGTAGGGAGGAATTGATTGGAGTACCACTGATGCTTTGAGTCCTGTTAGAAATCAAGGAACATCCAGTAAGTTTATTTATTTATCATTACTTAATTTTTATAAGATCATTGCAGTTCAAAATAATTTTTAGAATATTTCAACTTTTTTAGACTAATGTTTCACTTTTTTTGTTTAGGCCGCACTGGAGATATAATATATCTCCTTAGGATATGTACAATAATCTCATCAAGAATGAAAAAGAAGATAAACAGGGAGTTTCTATACCAATCACATTGTTTTGGATTAGAGACGATGGATGTGTCATAGAAGAGACATGTCCATACGATGATATATTTAAGACGTGATTACGAGGGCAAGATGTAATTTTATCCTTATCTTTTATATATCTTATATATAGCTTTATTTTATTTTTTTTAACACTAATTTATTTAGATAAACTTGAGAATTCAAACTGTTAACCCACTAGAGGACTTTCGACAAATAGAAGCACAGGTGAAAATACAACCTTTGCCAGACAGATGTTTTGGTGTGATGAGCTTGCTAATTTGGAAAAAGTGAACGTAAATTTCATAATATTTTATTAAAAATTCAGTTTAACTTCTGGTTTAATTTTTTTAAAATTTAATTAAATAATTATAGGATGTGGTATACTCTGACCTAGAGAAGCATCAGGATTTGAAGTAGGAGATGACTACATGCATGTCGTTCTTATAGTTGGATTCAGAGAGATTACAAAGGAAAAGAAAATAACAAAATATTGGATAATTCAGAACTCGTATGAATCTGATTGGTGCGATGATGGATTCAGTAAGATTAATAGAACAATGTAATGTGCCACGGAAGTTTCCTCCTCGATGTTGCATGGGCCCCTAGAGGTTTAGTAGACAAAAATGGAAAAAATATAATATACAAAAATGAAGAGGAATGTAAATGATGTTTGTGAACTTGAGGCATTCATAGTATCATCCTCGAGGGTTCCTCCTTTTCGGAGATTTTTTTAACCTTAAGTTGAATATTTATAGATGAATGAGAATGAGAATGAGGAGCATGTAAAAATAGTACAAATAGTAGAGCACCATATGGAAAGCATCCGAATCAGGCTTGTATTGAAAGATGAATGAGAATTAGGAGCATGTACAAATAGTAGCACCAGATGAAAAGCATACGTATCATCTTATGAAATACTCCCTCTGGTCCTATATATAAGAGGCAAAATCCTAAAACACACAGACCAAGGAAATGCATTGAAATAAGCTATTTGTAATTAATATTTATATAAATTTACAAATTTAACCCTTCAATAATTAATGAACAAACCTACTTGTATTGAAAGTTGCACTGTCTCGTAAATATAAACCATATTATAAATAAGGGTAAAATTGGAAATGAGCATTTAATATTTGTCAAAATACATGCATGTCTCTTATATTTTGGACAAAAAAAAAGTAGTCACTTGCCTCTTATAATAAGGACCGGAAGGAATATGAACCAGATATCTTTAGTGCCAGCTTCTTCCATGCACATTGTTTAAGCACATGGAGCACAATTACATGAAGTTTTTTTGTTAAATCCCCCCACCCCCACCTTACCCAAAAAATAAAATAAAATAAACAAAACAAAAATTCTTCCTGTGAAGAGAAAATAATTAATATTGCACTCATGCCACGTGGAAGGTGTCCTTGGTTCTGATTTTGGAGGTGTAAGCCTTAAAACTTCCCATTTGTTGAGGTTATTTATTTTGGTGTCACCTAAAAATTTGGGTGGAAAATTCATGATTAAGATACCCTTAAAACGTACTCCATCCTGTCCAGATTATAAGTAAAAAAATCCCAAAACTTTTGGTTCAATATGTAAGTAAATTTTGTTTTCCAATAATTCATTTAATGACATTATTCCTAAAATATCTTTCATTTGATACAAATTCTGTTTTCCAATGACTCATTCTATTCCCAACAACACAATCAACTTTTCATTACCATAAAGGGTAATTTAGGTAAAAACCTAATTTTTAACCAAATTAAATTAAATTAATTAATCACCTTAATATGTGTGGTGCATTAATTTTTTGTTTATAATATCGACCGGAGGGATTACCTGGATACCGCACTCTCTAATGTTCCCATTTATGCCTTTGTTACGAATAAACATAATCTCATACTTCTTCACTTTTTATTTTCTAACAGTCGGTTGTTGTTTTTGTTTACCTGACTATGGCTTCTTTGATTCATTCTCCGGAACTAGAGGAGACTCTGTTGGGTTCGTTGCTCTTTGGACTCTAATGTTTCCGACACGAGTGTTAACGGTTAGTCAGCTTCTGACTTATTGTATGTACATGATGAACCTCGTGAAATTTTGCCTTAATCATGTACGGTTGTATTCATATAAAGTTCATCACAAACTTCAGTAGAAGTTACTCGCCTCAAAATTATACAATTGGATTAGCAAATGACTAATAGGATAGGACCCCCAACAAGCTCAAAAAGAAGGAAAGATCATGTTAAACAGTTAATTAACAGATCCCAACCACTAACATCCCAAGAAAAACACACCTATTAACATGCCACTTGCTACAATTTGTTATACAAATCATTTAAACTGAAAGGAGTTGAAGATCTGCAACCAAGTTATCTTTTCACCATTAGATTAGATTAGACATCCTTCTTCTATGACGACACAATGTAACTCTCAAGTTTGGATCAGATGATGTAACCATCTTGCTTTGAGGATGTATGGTTTTTGATTCCAATTCAATGCTTTTAGGCCTTTCTGTGAGAACAGCATTTGTTTCAGCATGTCGAGATTTTCCATTTGAACTTTGCAGTAACGCTTTAATGCGCGGATCTGAGTAACTTAATGATTGGGAACATGAAAACTGGATTGAACTTCTGGTGACCCCTGATCTTAAACTTTTTAATCTCCCACTAATATCTCCTTCTGCAGCACTTTGCCTTTGGCGACTAGCAACAGTTGAATTCATGAATCTAGGCACTGAATTGGAGAAAGTTCTTCTAATAGACTTCTTAGCTGCTTTAGGAGTTTCAATGACCTCTTTGATATCATCTTTGGGACTAATGGAGGTTCCCATGTCATCATTTTCCAGAAGACTATATGTGGTTGAGAAGAGCTTTTTACTCTCACTTAACTTGAACTCGACCTTCTGTATTTGATCCCTTATATTCTGACGTTGTTGTTCGGCTTCCTTAATGTCTTCTTCAAGCTCCATGATTTTCTTCTCCCTTTGCTTCTTCAGTTCCTACAGTACATGCATGCAGTTAGCAATCTTCAAACAGTTTCTACTCGGGAGAAAAATTTCAGTAAGTTTACCACTGGTACTTCTTTATTGGACTCTATTGCTCTCGCCCTCTTTGCAAAGTTCAAAGAACAAATTGTCTCACAAACATCTTCTTCACAAGGTCTTATATGCACTAGCATCAAGACCTTTGAGCCATCACCTGAAGTATTTTATTTTTTATTATAAAGATTAGACAAATGTGTATATACAAATCATAAACTATCTATATCACATTTGCACATGCTCAGTTCATACAGATAGATGTTGACACCTTAACAAAGAAATCTGATCTTGTCTGACAGTTATTACTCTTGTCTTAATTATTCAGCAAAGGCAGATATTAAAATGTGGAAAATATTTTAATTTCTATGAATTTGTAATTTTGTGAAGGCTTCTTGCACAAATGTTGATAGTGTGAGGAATTTAGAGAAGAAAGCAGTATCATCATACCAAGAGAATCTTTCAGTATTTGAGTCAGCTTGCTATTTCTGCAAACAAAGTAGAGTTAAAAACATTAGCTATATGATACTTTGATTGTATAGAAAGAAACAACAATTGGGATGGTAGAAAAAACTAGAAGCAGTAAAAAGGACTCATCTATGCAGTTATTAGCTATTTCAGGCACAGATCAGATGGAGCAAGTAGAAGGACATAATTAAACATTCCAAATCTACACCAGCATAGTACTTGCCTGTAAGGCACATGACACCTCTTTCTCTTCAAAGCTGCAATGACATCAGCTAAAGCTGAAAGAGAAAGATTAATGGCTCTGCCCTCATCAAGTGTTAGTCCTTTGGCTCCAGTTTTAAGCAACCGTTCACTGCCCCCAAGATCAACCATCCACAATCTACTTAATTTGCTTTTGGCTTCCAATGCATCCCCACGTCGAAAAATGTTGATCCTCATCAAGCTAGATATATATGAAACTAAACAGATAATGTAACTATCAAGCTGAGAAACTCATGGAAATAGCTTGGAGTATCTAATAAGACCTATAACCCACCAGTGTGACCTGCTTGATGCCTCATTGACATTAGTCCATGATGTTGATCTGAACCGTCTACCCTTGTTGTACCACCATTTAGCTTTAGCATAATCTGAAATTTGCACTTCTGTGAGACCCTCAATTTCAACCAGTCCCTTTGGATCTGTTTGGATGTTGAGATTGCTGTATAAGTAAAAGGGGTAAATGGTGAGTGAGCTAGAGTTTTAGACAAATTACTATATGGAATTTAATCTTAATGGAAATGAAAAAGGGTTATACCACTTTGTGATAGGATCATATGCTCTTCCATTTGGTCTTGGAGCCAACAAATCCCTGAGATTGCCCATGTAAACTTCCAACATGCTCATTGAAAATGTATAAGAAGATGAATTATCCATAGAGGCTTGAAGAAAGAGATGTTCAAGTGCACGGGGAATAATTCCTGGATGCTCATTTGTGCCATCCTAAAAAGAACGATTACATGCCACAATCCATTAGTTTTGAGTATTTATCACATGAACACAAAAAATGGTAACACCCTATTTTGACTAACCATTGTGAATGTCTTGCCTGTGCCAGTTTGACCATAAGCAAAAACACACACATTGTGCCCATCCATTGCAGATCTGAGAATTGGCTCAACCTCAACAAAAACACTTTCTGCAGAGTTTCAAACCCAACCCTCCCTTTAGTAAAACTTGGAACTATAATTGATAATCAAAGTTGGGAAACGCAACTAACATTGAATACTAGCCTTGGCTCGCTTCTTGAGGGAAAACCATATCTAACTCATAATCTTTCCTTGTTCCTCCAAACATAACACGAATCCTCTCTGATCCAGCTGAAACGGGTTCAGAAATTCTTCTCTTCTC
Source organism: Echinosophora koreensis (assembly GCA_035048595.1). Taxonomy (NCBI): domain Eukaryota; kingdom Viridiplantae; phylum Streptophyta; class Magnoliopsida; order Fabales; family Fabaceae; genus Echinosophora; species Echinosophora koreensis. The sequence goes on from JAPCYP010000001.1 coordinate 22,366,125, forward strand.
AGCTAACACAAATGGTCGAATTCTACAAAATACTCTAATGCTTCCTGCATATATCAAAATGTAAAATTTCATTGCACAAAAACATAAATAAATTAAAGCTTTTTTATTTTAGTCAATATGCTTGATACCTTTGATGTCCAATATCTTACTCAATGCTTCTCTACGTTTCTCATCCAACATCTTTTGCTTCACCTTCAGCTGCTCCATTTCTCCTACTCAAGAATGAAAAAATCAGAAACATCTATTTCACATATTCAAAACTATAAGCAGATGAAAAAAAAGGATGTGACTTTATTTATCTATACTTTCTAAGTTTGATATCAAATGCTCAAGCTCCTTCTTTTCGTGCTCTGGCACCAAACCCACATCAGTGTAAACGGTAGAAACTGGTGGGGACCCATCAACGGAATCTGGGTTTAAAACCTCACTTGCATTTTCTGAAGCCATTTTTTTCACTATAAGAACATGAAGCACAGCCACCTAGTATGGTAGATTTGTTATGTCTTGCAAAACAAAGACAACCTTATACTACGTTTAATCAAATATAGGATGGATTGAAATGTGTAATGGAAGTGATATCTGCTACCTAGTACCACAGTATTAGACAAAAGTGTAGGGGAAAAAAGATCAACTATTGCAAGCGAAGTGGTAAACAGGAAAACCGAAGAGTGAAGCAAACAGGTAACAGAAGCTTCTACATGGAAGGCCTCAACCTCGAGACATGAAAGACAACCAAACACACACAGCTACAACTTATGCGTTATGATGAAGCTATTATTAATATGGAGAAACATATTCCATGATTCATGTAACGTAAGTACTAAAACCAAAAAAAAATAGGGAATCGTGCCAAGAAGCAAGTGATGATCCAATTATCCAAACTAAGCACGGATTTTCAAAACGCCCTTGAAATTTTAGGAAAGAAAAAGAGGGTATAGGATGAGTTACTTCAATGATTGAACACTACCGACAACCCAGATTAGGAGAAAAAGGTATTGGTAAAGTTTTAGCTTATGATATACTCAATTATACATTTTATCAATATATTATCTTTTATGGGATCGTATCTTATATTTTTTTATAACCATTTTTCTAACCTACACATCCTTAAACATGTTAAAAAAAATTTAAAATAAAAAATATATATTATATTAAAAAGAATAATTTTTAAGCTTTTGAAAAATTGAATACACAACTTTCAAAAAATAATTTTTTTTAAATGTATGACATATGAAAAAAAAAAAAGTTCAAAAAGAGTGTAAAAGAAGTAGTTGTTATTCTTTCTGATGATAATAAAAAAAAAAAAACAATAGTAGTCGAGGGAGGGTATAAGAATCTTTTTGGTTGGTCCAGCTCTTCCACTTGAACTGTAAAGATTGCATTTCAGTGGGAGGGAGCGTGAGGAGCGGAGGGGCAACCTTAAATTAAAACGCATAACCTCAATGCTAGTTAGTGTCTGTCAGTGCTTTTGAGTTTTGAGTAAAACTTTGACTATACCAGAAGCAAGGGCAACGTGCTTGCTAGTTGCTTCTTCCGTTTTAGTTTTATAATATTTCAGACAAACTCTGATGTGTCATCATAATTTATCTAAGTTACATTCAATAATAAGATTAAATACTAGTACTATTTATTTCATGTGCTTTATGTAGAAAAACAATAATAATAATAATAATAATAAATAAATGACAGAATGTGCGTGGATTCGTATGTGCCACATTACACAAAAGGCCCGTTTATATTTATTTTTTTTGGTGAATACACAAAAGGCCCATTTGATACTGGATGGTTTTTGTTTTTAAAGTATTCTAAGAAAATAAGAATTTCTTGGTGTAAAAATTTCTTCTATTGGTCAAAAATTATAATTATCACGGAATAAAGCCCAAGGTTCTAAATAATACTCCACTCCAGGATAAAAACATATCTGAGCTAGAAGAGCCTTTGGCCTTTGGCGGGGAGAGCCTGAATTTTGATTTGGGGACCTTGGAACTTGTACCCATTTTTTCGTAAATAATTAAATAATACTCCCTCCGGTCTTTATTATAAGAGGCAAATGACTACTTTTTTTTTATCCAAGATATAAGAGACGTGCATGTATTTTGACAAATATTAAATGCTCATTTCCAATTTTACCCTTATTTATAATAGGGTTTATATTTACAAGACAGTGCAACTTTCAATACAAGTAGGTTTGTTCATTAATTATTGAAGGGTTAAATTTGTAAATTTATATGAATATTAATTATAAATAGCTTATTTCAATGTATTTCCTTGGCCTGTATGTTTTAGGATTTTGCCTCTTATATATAGGAACAGAGGGAGTAAATAACGTCGTTTTGTGATTCCATCCAAAGTACTCCTACAGCGTTATTTATTGCATTTTGTCCGTTCCTATCCGTTTCTCTGTTTATGTTCTAGGGCGAGCAAGCTTGACAAGTTGTTCACCATGAGCAACCCCTTTTTTGAAATAAAAATAATTGGTCTTTAGTCCTTCAGTTGAAAATTTTGTTTTTTGGTCCCTTCATCAACAACCTCTTCGCCTCCTCCCACGCCCTCTCCTTTGTCGCCACCGTTACCAACGCCGTCACCTTCACCACCATCCTCCCCTGCAAACACACCCATCTCTCTCACGCATTCAAAGGTACTGCTCTAATCGTCATATTCGTCGCCATTCCGGTAAGGTTTGCCGCCACTCCAGTCATCTTCTCCGGCCAGGTCTGCAATGAGCGACATTTTCTCCGTCGAGCGGCGTTCTGTTGGCGGTCATTCCTACCCCCAGCACCCGATTCTTTCCTTACATCTCACTCAAATCCTCCCGTTGTCGAAACCTCGGCGAGTCGCTCCGCCACATCCGTGAGGCGTCGCCATGATCCGCACCAAGGGCGAGGCAGGCAACATCATCTGGTTTGTTGTTTTATTGTGTTTCTGCTACTTGGGTTTTCACACTAGGGATTTGCAAAACAGAGTTAGGGCTTTGGATATGAAGAAAGAAATGTATGGTCTGTCTGAAGAAAAATGGGTATGGTGACTGTTATGGCGAAACATGCAGGAGGGGATAGATCGCCAGAAACAAAAGTCCTTTGTCACACGAGCAGAGGGGTGGCGGAGGTGAGCGCGCGGGTTAGAAGAGGGGTGGCGGAGGTGGCGGAGCAAGGGAGGGACGGCAATGAGGTAACAAACGGCATCAGAGTAGCAGATGGAGCGAAGGATCGAACACACAAAAAGAAAATAAATGAAGGACAGGAAAATAATTATTATTTTTTCAAAAGAGCCCTTGCTCATGGTGAGAGACTTGTCAAGTCTCTCACCCTAGAATTTCCCTTTGACTTATTGATGGTATCAGCTGACAGTTACTGACTACTGATCGGATCATGTTAATTTATGGACTAGTGGCATTCTAGTTTCTAATACAACTAGTATGTTGCATGGGTGGCGTTGTTCTCTACACATATACTAAAATGACTTATAAATTTAATAATTGAGTAAATCATATTCCATCACCTTAAATATATATATTTAAAAATAATGAAAATATCATTTAAACATATATAATCTGAGTATAAGAATAAAGATAAATATGTTTTTATCTTCTAAATAAAGATGGAGCGTCGACCAACTTCACATCCTTTTAAATGCTTAATATATAAATTTATAAAAATAATTTTACTTTAAAACAAAAAGTATATATGTAATATATATATTCATATTATAATATTTTATGCCATGCATAGAAAAAATAATTTGAAGTAAGATAGGCTCAACAAAATAAATAAATTGAATAAGAAAGAGTATTATAGATGCCTTTGTTACATAATTAACATAATAATAAAGGTTGCCTAAAAATAATAATTTATTTTAATTATTTTTAATTAAAATAAATATATAAAAATCATAAAAATATTCAATACATTTGTAAAGTTATACTTATTTAATTGCTTATCATTATTTGACAAAATTATATTTAGTGTTATACTCAAATATTCTTGTTTAATTAATAGCTTGTTGATATAACTATTATAATAATTCATATACTCCATAGATAAAATAAGTAAACTAGCGATATTTATTTAGAAGTTGTTGAGATAAAGGAGTAAAAATAAAGAATATAATAAAAAATCATTTTTCACATAATTGATAAACATTTTATCGATTGTTTGTTAGAGTTTATCAAAATAAGTGTATAACTGACTTCAAAAAAGTATTAAAATATTTATATTTTTATCAATTTTTAGCTTATATATTTCATTTTAAAATTAAAAAAAACAAATTTATTTTATAGACAACAAAGTATATATAAGATTAATATTTTAAAAATATTTTTGGCATATAAATATCAAATTACTTATTATAACTGGTTTTATTTTTAAATAACTTAATGGTATTAATCAACCGTTAGTTAACAATAAAAAAATGGGTGGGTGTATATTTTATGACCAATCTTTGGGTTTTTTTTTTTCCCTAACAACCAATTTTCGGGTTTGTTGTTATCTTAAACTTAAAGGTGTTGAAGTGTAATTTATCTGATATATATCATATCCCTCTTTTTTTTTTTTTTGACAAAATCATATCCATCTTATTAATTTTTTTTATTTTTATATTTATTTTCATGTCAAATGTAGATGTAAAAGCAACCAAAGCCCATTTTAAGAAAAAACAAATAATAATTTTCTCATGTGAAAATAAAGACACCAATCATGCCCATAATCTATTACATACTTCCAAATGTAAATGCTATTGAAGGAAGTAACATAAATAAAGGTCAATCGTTGTGTAAAATTAATTTGAATAATCTAGAGTATCCATTAATCAACTTTCCACTTTACACCATTAGCCAATAATTTAAAAGAAAAGAAAGTCTATAGAAAAGAAAAAAAAATGGTGATTTAAAGATATTATCTTTCTTTGTTTACTATTTGTCAAACAAAAAAAAAAATTTCTTTCTATGTTTAGTACACTAGTAATGATGGCCAAGCTACTAATCTTTATAGAGGATTAGATACTCCACATATCATGAAGAGAAAAAATGGTTTGAAAAGAACATCAGTCAGCCAACTTCAATTTCAAAAATCATGGTTTGAAACTTTTAAAAATTATATATATGTTGCTCCTATTCTACATAGCAATTATGGAGTACATCTGAGTGGGACATGCTATTGGAAACCAAAACTAAATCAGCCCTACATGATCAATTGCCTTACACAAAAATTTTAAAAATCTTGGAAAGAGTTGTGGGAGCTTGATCTTGCCTATATTTAAAAGCTAAACCATATGGGATCGTCTTCAATACTCCACAGCAGACTCAGAGTTTCCATCCTCCGAAAAAAATGACCATGGATATATTAATAAATATATTCGACGGTGGAGATTAGATGGCTATTAACCGGTTACAGATTGCTTAGTAATAACGGGCTACCTGCTAGACAGGTGAATTATGTTCTTTGGTGTCAACTGCCACGTGGCGATGTGAGAGAAAGACATATTTTCACTCACCGTTAAACATGGAGTTCCGCCCACATGATGCAAAGGGGCAATGAAGCTGAGGACACCGTCGAGGGCAGCAGCCTTTGTGGCTGTAACAGCCGCCAACGAGTTGGACAGAAACTCTGCTTCATCTTCATCGTGGACCATGGTGTAGTCGCAAAAGGCCAGAAACACTGCTTCGTCTTCATCGTGGACCATGGCATTTGAGAACTGAATGCGTAAAATTTGTTATATGTTGTGGAGCCCGTTGATTAGTTGGTTATAGTTGCATGCAAACGGTCATTTGGGTATGGTGGGGTTAAATTGAATGGCTTGTAATATGTTGTTTTTGGGTCTGATATAAATGGTCAATTAATTGTTTATCAGGATAACTCCTACTGAACAAGGAAATGATGCTAGTGGCTGTGTTTCCAGTCGGGCAGGATTTGTAAATGAGACATGTATATTGTTTTTCTTAGTTTGTACTGTAATAATAATGGTGGTATGTTCAGCTTGACTGGTTTTAATGGCTGTCTTAAGGTAAGGTAGGGGAAATGTAGAGAGGTTGAAGATTTTTCTACTCTATTTAGTAATGTTAATATTCTTTTTTGTTTTATCCTCTGTTGGCATTGAGATTATTGAATTAATGAAAGTTACTATGCTTGTTCTCTTTGAATGTGAAACTAGGTTGGTTGCTGAAGCATTTTTTTTAAAGAAATTAGTCTCTTTCAATGTTGCATGTAATCTATATGATAAAATACTTATATGAGTCTCTTTAAACGGTCATGGTGTGTTCTCTGATCTGCTGGTTCGAAGAATCATTTTGGTCCTCAAACATAGTATGCGTCTTGCTTTGGTGACATACTTCTCCTCTGGTTGCAGAAAGGAAATCAAGCAAATTCTTATTACAATGATCAAGCAAATCAAGCAAGTTTTAAAGGGTGTGGTCTGCATCCTTTTGCTGGTTTGGAGAGCTGGGAATTTTCATTTGTTTTGCTCTTTATAAGACTGTTTAATGCCTGCTGGGTTTGGTTATAGCCAACGATTTTCCTCTATTTTGGCTTTGCTGTCATGGGTTGCAGAGTTGTGTTACAAAGCTTATGTTTAATTGGGTTTTGTAGAAGGTGCACACTATGGTGCTTGTTTTTTTAGTATGCCTGCATTGATGAGAATAATTGTATCTATGCTGAGAAGGATATGTTGAGACACCCTAATTACATTGGTACTTTAGCTTGTACAAAGCTTTCATGAATTTCACAGTGTATGAGTATGAATTATTAGCTTATCTGATCCTTTCTAGTTTCTACCATTAAATTAGTTTTTTTTTATTTTATCTAGATATAATTGTATGTTTTATTCTTATGTCTTTTCCTTGTGGTCTTATAAAGTAAGATGAGGCAATATTTGTGGGTTGGATAGAATGCATGTGTTGGGAGAATGATGATTATTGCTATTTGCTCTCGTTAGATTGACTACTATTTTTAACATATATGAATATGAATGAGAAAATTGTAAACAATTTGGAGCCATTTAATCGTGCTACTGGACATGAATACTTTCCTTGGTTTATCACTTCTTTTCTCTTATCTAAAAATAAGGAGAATAAAAAGTTCAAATCTGAACATTTTTTTTTTGGTTGCTAAAAGGGGCTAAAAGCCCAAGAAAAAAAAGTTACATGAAAAAATAATCTAAAAATTAATGTAATGATGTGGCTGTCTATGTGGCTTTAAATAATAATAATAATAATAATAATAATAATAAAGCTAATGTGGTGTTCTATTAGCTATGTCAGCACTTAACACTTAACAACACTCTATTATTAAATTTACAGGGATCAAAACAGAGAAAAAAGTACAAGGACTAAAATAAGAATTTACTCGCTTTCCAGGGATCAAAACCAAAATTTATTTTCAAACGTGGCAGTCAACGTGACATAAAATAATTATATTTTTTTGACGTGACAGTGCTGACATGGCACTCCATTTGCCATGTCAGCTCTTAACGGAGGGTAACTGACGACAGGGACTAAAATCAAAAGTTTTAAATTTAAAAGGACCAAAATCAATGAAAAAAGAATATATGGACTAAAACCAAAACTCACATACTTCCGAGGATCAAAAAGTTCATTAAACATAAATAGTTTCTAAAGTTACACCAGTTTAATGATAAAGCCTTAATAAAAAAAAATAGTCATTCAATACTACAGTATTTTATTGATTGTTCAACTAATTCGTATTATTTTAAATATTTATTACTAAATTAGTAATATTTCTTTTATAAATTAATAATATTAATTATATAATTACTTAATTATTTGAGCGTGACTTCATATTAAGTCAATCCTTAATATAAGGATAGTTAATTGTGGAGCAAAGGTAGATTGATAACAGGGCTGCACGTGGGAAATTAAATTTTTTGTTTTTTTTTGTTTACAAGACTGTAAATTAATCTTCGGAGCCGAAATATATGACAATCAATTCGGTGGAAATGGAATTGGTCAATCCCTACTATGACTGGAGTAACCGGATGTTGCCCAAAAAGTTTCAATTTAAAAGTACCGGAAACCGGCTTGGTCTGTGTAAAATTACTAGAGGACCGATACACAACTCCAATGACGGAGTATTATAGAATTGCCCCATATTGCGAATGTTTTATTGTCATTATTTGTGTCTTGATATAATTTTTTTCAAGTACAATATATTCTCTAACACTTTCTTTCTAACACACTTTCTGTTATTGGTTAAAATTTATCTGGATCATGCAAAATTCAAGTGGCACCCACATGAATTAGTGGGATCCATTTCCAAAATAGTGGGTTATAACTTATAAGAGTGTGTTTGGGAACATGGTTTTAGTGCCCATTTCAGCTGGTTTTTTTAATTTAAGCTGTTTTGGAAAAAAATGTGATGTTTGGGAAAAAAACTGAAATCAATAAAAAGCTTTTTTTTTTGGAAAAACGCTGTTTTGCCATAAGCTTCATGGGGGAGCTGTTTTGCTTAAAACGCTGAAAAGGGGAGGGCGGCACTGTTGCATTTTATGCGTGCGTACCACTGTGCCCTTGTTACTGTTGGAAAAAGAAAGAAGAGGGAGGGAGGCGCTGTAGTGTTGCAGTTGAAACTCTAAGTAGTTTTTTTTTTTTTGTTTAATAGGTAAATTTTGTGGTTGAAATTAATTTAAAAAAATGAAAATAATATTAATCATTGGATTTAAAAATAATGAGTGACAAATATATGCTTTTAAAATTTAATTTAGAGTAAAAATTAATAGTTGAATTGATCAATCAAAAAAATCAATGACCCAAAATTTAGAAATTTTATTCAATTTTTATAGATAGGTAAAATTTTGATGATATGATATAAAAAATTTAATGTTAAAATAAAAACAAATATTATAAACAAATATCTTCATACCCTTTTTCGTAATTTACTATGTATAAGTGATTATTTTTGTATCACCCAAACGAAATAGATTATCTTAAAATAGCTTTTCAGCAAACATACCCAAACAAAAACTGATTCTGATTATAATCGATTATCAAAATAATCGATTATTTGAAAACAGATTATCAGCATAATCTTTTTTTTCCAGCTTTCCCAAACACACTCTAAGTCTCCTTTTTTTTTAAGCTGAAAATCTTATAAATCTCTTAATTCTTTTTTTTTTTTGAGTAAAAAAAAAAATCACCAACAACACCTACCAAAATTATGATATTAACAAAAATGAAGTAAAGAAGGGATAGTGTAGCTTCAGCCTGATATACATGATCAATTCACTTCTTCCTTTTAAAAGAATAAAGTCTCCCGGCTAGAACACAAAACTTATTATAATCCAGATCCAAGAAACTACTATTTACGTTACTTTAACTTTAGTCCTTCTCAGTCTTAACTACAACAAAATCATAGTTGAAGCTCCCATTAATTTGCAATCTTCTCGCCTTGAGCTCTCCTATTGGGTACAAAGGAATTTGTCATCTAGCTTCCTCTTCACTGGAGTAAAGTTCTGATTGTGACCAAGCTTAACAATTTCGAATGAGAAAGGACTTACAACCACATCAGTAAAAAAAATTGCTGCATCAAATTAATTGAAAAGCTATAACTAAATACAAAAACAGCCTTGCATGAATAATTACAAATAATTACATCCCACGATACAAATAATTTTCCCCAACATACAAGGGAGGTGGAAGCTACCAATATGGGGAGCCGCAACATTGCAAGATTTAAACATAATACAAGCTTATATGCACAACACTTCCTTATTTTTATTCACTTCATATGTTTTTCTACTGATATTAGATATTGATATATTATATGGGTATCATTGGTTAATGAAATAAATTATTTAATCATTCTCTACCAATTTTAAACGCACGTGCAAGTGGTGCAACACAACTTGATTTTCACCCCTTTTTTTTTTAAGCAAGGTGATCAAGTCACCATAAATTTATTAAAAAGAATTTTGACCCTAGCATTACCTGATGGGAAATAAGATGAATGTTAATATGCTTTATAATTTGGAAAAATTCATATGCTTGTTAATGTGCATGACTATTGAAAAAAGGTTGTAGTCGTCTAGCTCTTGTAAAATGTGCATAAAGTATGATTTTTAAGTCTCAACCAATGTAAAGGCTCGATTAGAATGTGGTAGGCATTGTATTATTTCAGATCATGTGATCCCGGTTCTTGAAAGATATGTTTCCATTAGTTTGCGGTAAGAATAGATGAGGCAAATGCAGAAACTACCAATTATATTTTCTGTTCTAATTAGCTAAGGATTAATTGTAATTTCTGTATAAGTACTAAATGATGTATATTTAGTCAAAAAAAAAAAAAAAAAAGGAACTCAACATAGCAAATATCACTTTGCTGCTCAACATGCAATGAGAAGAAAAGGGAGGGGGAAATGAGAAGAAAAAAAGGGGAGGAGCTCACTTTGCTGCTCGTGAAAAGAAAGAAAAAAATGAAAGTGAAGAGAAGGTGCTATGAGAAAGAAAGAAGAAGTTAGGCTAAAATATCATTTTGATCCCTTAACTTATTTTTTTAGATTCAGTTTGGTCCCTCTTAACTTTTAAAAATATTCAATTTGGTCCCTTAATTTGTCTCTGTTGACCAAAGTTAATCCTCTCTGTTAATAATTCAGTAATTGTGTTAACTTTTTTAGGATCAGATTGAAACTCGCTAACAATTTAGAGATTCAGTTTGAATCTCGTTAACAATTTAAAGGACCAATTTGAAACATGCTAACAATTTAAAGGACTAATTTGAAACACATTTAAAACATAAGAGACCAAATTGAAACTCATTTAACATTTTTACTGACTTTATTGACGGAGATGACTAACTTGGGTTAACAGAGATAAATTAAGGGACCAAATTAAACATTTTAAAAGTTAAGAGACCAAACTGAATTTAAAAAATAAATTAAGGGATCAAAATAGTATTTTAACCAACTTTGAAATAAACAATTTCAAATCTATAATAAAGAAGAAGAAAGAGTTATCAGAAGGAAGAAGAAAAAAAGTGTGATGTGACGTGAAAAAGACAAAGAAGAAAATAATAATAATAAAAACAATTTTTTTAAATTGAAAAAGAGAACAAAGTTGAAAAAGAGAGAATACAGATTTAAAAAGAAAAAGAAAAAAGAACACAGAACGGTGGTGAAAAATGGGCCGGAATTAGGAGCATAAAATTTTGCCACGTGTCTAATTTGGGAAGACTTTTCTTATATAGTAGAGATTATTGACGGAGATGACTAACTTGGATTAACAGAGATAAATTAAGGGACCAAATTAAACATTTTAAAAGTTAAGAGACCAAACTGAATTTAAAAAATAAATTAAGGGATCAAAATAGTATTTTAACCAACTTTGAAATAAACAATTTCAAATCTATAATAAAGAAGAAGAAACAGTTATCAGAAGGAAGAAAAAAAAAGTGTGATGTGACGTGAAAAAGACAAAGAAGAAAATAATAATAATAAAAACAATTTTTTTAAATTGAAAAAGAGAACAAAGTTGAAAAAGAGAGAATACAGATTTAAAAAGAAAAAGAAAAAAGAACACAGAACGGTGGTGAAAAATGGGCCGGAATTAGGAGCATAAAATTTTGCCACGTGTCTAATTTGGGAAGACTTTTCTTATATAGTAGAGATAGGGCCTCATCTTCAGATCCCTTGTTCATGTTCTCCTCTATGTAAGATGCAATTTAAGGTATGTTTCTGCCAAAACCCGGTTAATTGGAATTAGCTAATGTTACAAGTGTTTCTAGGTATGAAATTGGTGAATGATTGATGAATATTTTAGATTTTAGATATAGCCTCACAGTATATGATATTATGTTCCTATATATCCCTTGTGGGAATCAAAGAATCAAAGTTCACGTAGCTCTGATTTAGTCCCTCTATTTATGATGTTAAGGATGACAATTATTGAACAATAGTGATCACATCTTAGGATCATGGGGAGGGGTTCTCTGACTTTGGGGAGGTGTAACTTTGGTGACTTTAGTTATAAATGAGATGAGAGAGGTAAGAAAAAATGAAGGAAAAAGATGATAAAAAAAATAAAAGATGAGAGAGATAGAGAGAAAGTCACCAAAGTTACCAAATATGAAAGTTAGAGGATCCATTTCCTTAGGATCATGGGTGGTTATTCCCCTTTTCCTTGGGCGTAGTGCCATTAAAGTTTTTTACATTGTTTACGTATCACAAATCATCTTATATACATGGCTTTTTATATTATTTATTATAAAAGTCAAACACTTATATGATGTGATCATTTATGATTGCTTGACGTTGTAAAAAACATTTATGCTGACATTGCATACTAATGAAATCCATATAATTTTGGATTAAATTGATATGTATGTATTGTCAATGTAAAAGAATTTACACCATCTTCAAATCATAAATTATCATATAATTAAAAATGTTTGATTCTTATCATAATTATTTTAAAAGTCACACTTGATTGACAATAATTTTTTTTTTTGACTAAAAAGGATATTCATTCATTCAAGTTGGTAAAATACATTGAAAACAACACAAATTCAACATCGCTAAAAACCGCAAAGGATGAATATGCGAACAAACTCACAGCACCCCAGGTTAATAGTATAATAAGTAATAACACGGCAAAAAGCATACAAATGTGACAAAATCAAAGTGACCGGAATACCCATGCCTCCGAATCTGTAACGTTGACGCCCAAGTCTTGATTGAATCTGTAATGAATCAAAGCTGATCTGTCAATCTGAACCAAACGAACACCGCAACAAGACGGAAAATCAAACGACACCGCAATAAGACGACGAACAAAACACCGCCGCACGCAGACGACAAAAACACGTAAAAACACGAAAGAAAAACCAGATCTATGTAGGAACAACCACTTATTTAGATAAAAGTAGAGAAAAACGATGTAGAGGGATAATTCCAGGTCAAAAGATGGTCCAAAACCACCCCTTCCGATGGATGAGAAAGAAGGAAAAGAGGAGTAGAGGGAAGGTTGAGAGAGAGAGGCGGCTCTAGGTTTTTAGCAGAAAAGATGGCCCAAAACCACCCCTTTCGTTGCTGTGCTATGTGCCAGTGCTCTACCACTTGATTGACAATATAAAAAGAGTTTAATTGGTATGTTCTATCAGTATAAAGTTTTTTACACTATCACCCAATTAAAAATCATGGTATGAATGATATTTAAGATAGTTAGGATAAGAGTCAAACATTTTTAATGATGTATTAATTTTTTATTGTTTGTCAAAAAATATTTATACTGTCAATGTATATCAATTAAATCCATATAAAAAAACTTAAAAATGACAATATTTCAAAATTAAACTCTATAATTTTATCAAAGTTTCAAAATAATATACATAATTAACGCTATTGAAGTAAATATATTGAAATAATACAATTTTCATCTTTATCATAAGTTTTCTTAATCAAAAAATGCATCAATGTTTTATGCTTATGCCGTTGTGTTGTTTGAGATAAGAGTATCACTTCTAAAATACCTAAAATTAATTATATAATAATATTTTTAAGAGTGTCATAATGATATTTTTATATTAAAAAAATTGGGGAGAGTCGTTGCTCCCTCTAACTCTCATAATGGTCCGCCAGTGCATGCATCTTTCTAAAACTAGAGTTGATAAATACGTCAACCCTAACCAATTTAGTCTTAACCCATGTGGGTTGGAGTCAAAAGGCCCGTAGGGCCAAAAAGCCCACAAGATCAGAAAGCCCTTAGCGCTAAGCGGGCTAAGTCTAGCCCGGACTGGCCTACTTGAAAAAAAAACTCAATTATTTAGTTAGACATGACAAATTTGAAAAGTTGCTCAACTCCAATAAATTTGAACGTACAAATGAATACACATCCAATGTCAGCTTTATACAATTAAAATCTTTACATCTAGACTTGCTACAAGTGTATGAACAATAATCTTTAACAGAACAAGTAGTATTTTTTAATCTTATTGATGTTCAACATATGGCAGCCGTAACCATGTGTATGAATGGCAATGACATTGTAGTCCTGGTTAAAGTTTTAGAAAAAATGAGTCAAACAAAGATCAAAACCTGAATTAAAGTACCCGTCAGTATCATATATTAATTCAAGCTATACATCATACATGAGATCCTTCAATTCTAGTTTATAATAGCTTCAATTCTAGTTTACAATAGCTCAAACATAAGCTCATCCTTTTAGAGCTTGATTACAAAGTTACTTGATACATATTCACTCCTTAAAACTGGAGTTGTGTTGTTTGAACACAAATTTTAGACATCGTATATGACACTGTGGCTAGTCCAAGGGTGAAGCTACTAGAGTCCTAACTTTAGGCCCACCATTAAAAAAAATATTTACTCTTCATTTTTATAAAGCAAAAAGGTACATATGCTAACAAAAAGATTCAACTTAGAGTACAACCTGATCCAAATAGATTCTCTCACTTAAAATGAAAAGGTCTCCTCAAAATTTGTTTTAAGCCTCACTCGCTTTTGGGCCGGCCCTGTGTAACACCATATATGTTTCTTTTCATCTCTCACTTACTTTTCATCATATATACACATCTCGAAAATACATCCAAAAATAAAAGGAACACACCATATGATATTCCCAATTTTGTGTTAAAAAAACATTCCTCTTGAAACTAAGGCGTGTATAATCATTCTACTCATTTTGAGATAAGTGTCATAGTAGCAGGTGGCCAAAAAAAGAAAATCCAAAAAATAATTTTTTTTTGGTAAGGTGGGAGAGAGGAAGAAGAGAATCAAAAACTAGTGTGGTGTTGATGAAATGTTCAATCAAGAGCAGAACAACTACTTGATGTCATAGGAAGAGTCAAAAAAAATCAGAAACCAAAAACATTTATTATTTTTAATATTTTTGAAATGGATTATAAAATGTAATATGTTCAGAAATAAAAAATAGATGACATCGACTTGAATATTTTCTCAACAACTTTGAGCATCCAAACAAATTGTAATAAAACATGCACTGTTTCTTGACTTTAGGGCCCGTTTGATGATCATGATAAGAGAGACAATATATGATAAGTTATCATATCATGTCTTAAACTATTGTTTGGTAAATCAGTAAGTTAGGATAAATCAATCATGTCACCCTATCGCATAATGTCCATCTAGATAAAATACTATCTTTGGGGACGAATTGATTAGAGATCAACGGAACACGATAGAGTGATTTAAATTATAATAAAATGTTAAAAATATTAAAAATATAAAATTAAGAAGTTAATATTCAAAATAAAAAATTATAAAAATAAATTTAAAATATTCAAATAAATAAAAAACTAAAAAATCAATTTTAAAAATTATAAGTAATTTTGTAACAAGACTAAATTTGTCATTTTATATAATATAAAGAAATTTAAAAAATAAAAAAGTAAAATTGGAAAAACAAATCTAATAAAATACTAAATTATATAAAAAAAACTTACAATAAAATATTAATATAAAAATATATAATAATTTTAATTAGTAAAAATATACTTAATTTTAATTTTTTTTAATTTTATCACAAGATTAATTTAATCATTTTTTTATTATTATTTTAAAAAACTGAAAAATATACAAATATGTTCCAATAATTTAAATATATTTAAAGTAAAAGCTAAAAATGAATATTAAAAATTAGTTTAACTTAAAAATATTTTGAAATTTTAAAAACTATATGTAAATTTGTTACAGGGGCAATTTTATCTTTTTATATGATTTATAAAATTGAGAATTATAAAAAATAAAATCTAATAAAATATGAAAACATTTAGAATAAAAACGAATGTTTTAAAAGTTATATTAAAATTATAAAAATTAATAAAAAACATTACAAATTATTTTTTTAAAAATGATGTATAATTTTGTCGCATGGGTAATTTTGTCACTTTATACAATTTAGATCATATCATACTATTATTTAGTCCATCTCAAATACATGATATGTTTGTTATCAGCATGCATCAAATACAAGATAGTTTAAGAGCCAATCACTTCTATATCCTATTTTTTGTTTATCAAACCCTCTTATCATATTTATCCTTATTATATTCTGATCATTAAACGAGCCATTATTAATTTTAAAAATCACAGCTACTGTAATTTTAAGCTTGTACACATATTAGCTTATCACCCTAACCAGCCTTAGAGTTGTCCATTAGGGCCAAAGCCCATGGGTCAACCAACTTAGCCCTTATGAGGTCACTTTCGGTTTTAGGTTGGAATCTAACATGGTATCAGAGCCAAAACCATCTTCCTGCGTATTTATGGCAATCTTCCTGTGTAGCGCCTGTTCTGGCAAACATCTATGGAGGAAGGGTGTTGGAAGTCTCACATCGCCTGCCTCAAATCCTAGAGTGCGGTTTAAATGCCCGTTAGGCAACTCCATTTAATACTAATCGGTTTTAGGTTGGAATCTAAAAAAACTGTCAATACGACGGTTCAAACCATCATAGTCGTTGGATAAACAATGGTTCAAACCGTCATAATTTTAACCAGCTATAATACGATATAATAATACGTTGGTTCGCTAGTATATATAGAGGGCGTTTGGGAAAGATTGTTTGTCGTAGTTTCTTTTTGTTTGTGTTTTTTTAAAAAGCTGTTTTGTAAAATGAACTTGATGTTTGGGTCAATAGATTAAATTTCAAAAAAGCTTTCCTACACAATTTTTTAAGAAGCTGAGAGAGAGGACTCTTTATACTGGAAACGCTTTTTTCTTCCCTGCGTGCATGTGTCCTTGTGTAGTTGTGCGCATATGTCCTTGAAACGTTGTCTTTTTCATAATAAACAAACATCTTTTTACCCTTTTTTGTAATTTACTATGTAAAAGTGATTATTTTTACACCACCCAAACGAAATAGATTATCTTAAAATCAATTTTCAGCAAACATACCCAAACAAAAACATATTCTGATTATAATCAATTATCAGCATAATCTTTTTTTTTTTTTTTCATATTTCTCAAACACACTCATAATCCCCGGATAAAATGACAGTTACAAGTTTTAATTTTTAACTATTACTACCTCCGGTCCACAATATAACAAACAAACCCTAAAATATACACACCAAAGAAATGTATTGAAATGAGTTAATTGTAATTAATACTCATATAAATTTTCAAAAACACCTATTCTAATTTTAATTTATATTCTGATGGCCTATATATAATGAAGGACGATAATTAATAAGGTTAATATTAAAAATTAATATTTAATATATGTAAAAATTGACGTATATCTTTCTTATATTTTGGAAAGAAAAAACAAAAAAGAACCATTTGTTGGATAATTTTTCTCCGGTTCTATTTTTTACACATTGGTCGTACCATGCCCCTCTCTCAAATCTACTGAGTTTCCATTCCAATAATATTCAAGTTCCATCCACTCGAGTCCTTCCACTGCTACTACACGAATTCGAAGAACCACCACTTCTCCCAACGTTGCCCGCAACCGGAGCCGTCGTCGCCAACATAATTGTTGTCCCCAATCGGAGCCGTCGTCCGCCACCGCCGTCGTTCATTCTCTCTGTTGCGTTGCAGCTAGGGTTTTATCTCAGCTTCCTTTAGGTTGGTTCTGTTACTATGTCTTCTTCTTATGTGCTATGTTTTCTTTCAATTGATGTGTGTTCCATTGAACCATCTTGCATGCAATTTTTAATTAATTTTCATCTTTGTACCAAAATAGAGTTAATTTTGGTTTTAGAGTTTGTATTTATGTTGCGTTGGAATCTAGATCTTGTCAAAATTTGTGCATGTTCGATTTTAGGAGTTGTTGGCAGTTCCTGATGAAGTTGATCAGATCTGGGTGATGTTTATTTAACCGATGGAAGCTGTGGATTTTACTTAGTTTGGATGAACATATATGTTTGTAACAATACGATGAAGATATCCTTGATTGAAATATTGTGTGTTTATTAGTTTTTGTGGCATGTTGTATTTACTTATGTTTGTGGCATGATTGAAATATGATGAAGCTGTGGATTTCCTGTTATTGTGCTGTTGAATTAAAGCTTCTCTTATTGAAAAAATGAAAATGCATGTATATTATGAGGAGCAACTGTTCTTTATCATTGAGTCAATACTGGGATTTCTTTTTGCATGAATTGAGGCTACAATGATTTGAATTGGTTTCTAGTTTTCTTATGGAGCTATATGTTCTCAGGTTTCAGTTAACCTTTTAGCACTGTTTTTCTCTTTCTACTGCATTTTAATTTTTCAATTAGGATTTTAATACAAAATTTAAGTACAGGGATTTGTCAAGCAACTTATTGAAAAAGTGTTATACTTCCTCTATTGGCCATCTCTCACACTTGCAAGTTCTGTAAGTTAATTTAGCCTATAGCTCTATGGTATAATGATACTGATGACCTTAACTTTCAGTTTATCGTAAATTGTTTAAGCTGATCCTGCTTGTCTTAGGAACTTGTCTACCAATTTCTTTTTTGTTGAATCCCTGACATTGGAGTACTTAGCAGTTAGCACCTTTGGGAACAACTCATGCACTCTTGCCTTATAAAGTTTTGTGGTTTGGTTGATATGTTTTAGCCTTTAGACAAAATGGATTTAAATTCTATTAGATTTTTGTAATAATGAAGTTAAGACTTTTCTTCTTGTGCTTTACCCAGGGGCTGTTGCAATGCCATATCAGGTTGAGTAGAGTTGACAAATGGGCCAGTCCTAGCCCATTCATCCCTTACCCACATGGGCTAGGGCCAAAAAGCCCACAATGAAAAAAAGCTCACAGGTCCTAAAAGCCCTTAGGGCCAAGTGGGCTAAAGACTAGCCTATGGGCTAGCCCACTGTAAAAAAAACCTCTTTAGACATGTTATTCTCTGTTCAGTGTTCCTTTCTCTTCATAAACACAAGTTATAAACTGCTCTTTAATTTATGTTGTTTGTAGCATGTTCATTTTACTCTCTGTTCACCAAATACTTGTTATAATGCTATCACCGAATACTCTCTGTTCCTCTGCTTTGTGGAAGTATAAACCCACAACAAATTTTGTATGATACCTAGACTAGAAAAACGATTTGCACAAAAAGAAGTAAAAGCCAAGGGTTTGAATTTGAAAAACAAACTGAATCTGTAAAGATAGCCTCGTCACAATATAAGGAGAAGGAAAAAAAATCAAACTTTGGATATTGGAATCCACAACTGGGTTCATTTGTTAATTTCATCTTTATATGCAACTGAGATTTAAAAACTGGTGGATTTAAGCTATCTGTGCAAGCATTCCAGTTTTTTTTTTTTGTGTGAAAATTCTTTCTTTTATATAAATATATTTTAATTTTTTAAATAAATATCCATGGATATGCAAAAAATCGTTAAGAATCAGTTTAGTGGGTACCGTGTAGGGCGGGTAGCGGGTGACTGGTATCTATGCCCGTCCCACCCCATTGCCATCCCTACCAGAGTTTCTTATATTATATTACAGGGAAGCTCTTTTTCTTCCTTCGGTGTAGGAGAATAATTTTAATTCCCGAATAAACTGAAGACAAGCTTCCAGAAAAAAGTATAGCCAAGAAAGCGAACCAAAGTATCGTACTGTATTAGACTCTTCCAACACGAAACACCCTCCTCCTTCCTCCTCTTACCTCTTGCAGCTTTTTCATCAAACAGGTGTATGACGTCAGTTTCCGAATCTACAGGCATAAGAAAGAAGAAGCACTCTTGAAAATGGCAGAGAAATTGGCACCAGAAAAGCGCCACAGTTTCGTCCATGACGGTACCTTTCATCCCTTCTCTCTCTCTCTCTCTCTCCAATCTTCTTCATCTCAACCATTTGAATTTGTTTAGGTCAAAAAGTGTTTGAGTGGGATCAAACCCTAGACGAGGTTAACATTTACATCAATCTACCTCCCAACGTTCATTCCAAACAATTCTATTGTAACATTCAGTCCAAGCACATCCAACTTGGCATCAAAGGCAATCCTCCATATCTTAATGTAACCCCCTCAATTTCTCTTTCTCATTCTTCTCTTGCCTTCTTCCTATTTTATTTTATTTTATTTTATTTTATTTATTTTAATTCTTTTTTGTTTATGTGTCAGCATGACCTTACTTGCCCTGTAAAGACAGATTCTTCTTTCTGGACCATAGGTAAAGGTTTATGCTTTTATTTATTTTTTGTTTTTTGGAATCTTATGAATTAGTTTAAGTTATTTTTCCTATTTTATTCCATGTTTTGCTAATTGTATTAACCAATGTTTTAAACATTGAAGGTTGAACTGGACAACATAATAAGGAATAATTGGATTGGAAACTTGGCTAGTTCAGGGTTTGACCGGTTGAACTGGCTGGTCAGCTGGTCCGGTCCAATTTTAAAACATCGATATTAACTTGGCATTGGTTTCAATTGAAGAAGATTTATGTATTTGAAATCACATATGGATCAGTATGATTTATTTGGTGTTTGATTTGGTTTAATTTCTTTGATTGATGGTGATGCTTTTTGTTGTGATGGATTGCTGATTGCTGATTGCTGATTTTGGAATTTGGCCTACAGAGGATGACATAATGCACATAACACTGCAGAAGAGAGATAAAGGTCAGACATGGGCTTCTCCCATATTAGGACAGGGTCAGTTGGACCCTTACTCTAGTGATCTTGAACAGAAGCGCCTCATGCTTCAGAGATTTCAAGAGGAGGTCAGTTTTGCTTTTTCGTCATAATGCTTGTTTTGTGTGCTGGGAATCGGAAGTTGTTACGTTTAATTTGTAATCAATTGTGTGTCTAACATAAGCTTCTTAGCCTCTTTTGTTGTTATGGTCTAACCAGTTTATTTCAGAGTCACTCATTCCAGTTCATCTTTACTTTTCACTCACATCAGTTTCCTTTATATAAAATTTGTGCTCGTCTTTCTTGGTAACTGTCCCTGGTGTTCTTGGAAAGAAGGCAAGTCATGTTTGTATGTTGGTGCTGGTTTGCTGAAACTTGTCTATGAAGGAGGAGGAGGGGGAGGGGGGGGGGGGGGGGGGGGGGGGGGGGGGGGCGGTGATTAGTTGTTGCTGTGAATTGTTTTTCTGAATACTGGTTTGTCCTCGTTATTATGCTTGGGTCAATAATGGTAAATCGTCATGTTAGTGTATAATGCTGCCTGATGCATTGTTGAGCTCATGTGTCATTGAGGATATTGGGACTGTTTTGATTCAGATGCTACAATGTATTTTTTTGACGTTTACCTTTATGTTACAGATTGTCAGCCTCTCCCAATATTAAGTGATTTCTGATATTTTCCCCTTTTTTGCTCATGACTTGAATTCTATTCCATGTTACTTGTTTTCCATCATAACTATTATATAAGACAGTAAGATGTATAAATTTTGTTGTGCTCGAACATACTTAGAGGATGTATCACATCCATTTGTGGTCCACATGGTTACAGTTTCTGTATTGGGTTTGGATTTCTAGTGTACTAGGTGATACGCTCATTGTTGGCATTGAATTATTCGAAACTTGGGGTCTACTGGCCTTTTTTCTTAGCATGTATCAACAGGTCATGTTTTAGAAATATAAAGGATATTTATTAGCATGTGTTGAACTGTTAATGAACTTGCATACTGTACCGATGAGACTTTATTAAAGGATACCCGGAACTTGGTAATTTCGTTATTACATGTACTAGTTAGATTTTGATGTGCACACAGAATATTAGATAATTTCAAAGTTCCCTGGAAATGGGAAGTCAATTGAGAAATTATCTTATACCGTGGGGGTTAAAGAGATCATCATCATCATCTTGATCAATTTATTTTGGCCAGGGAGATTGTTCTGTTGAATTGGTGTTGGATTATAGCACCCACCCACCCCCCATAAAAAACGCAATAACGCCTGTTTGATGTTGACTCGTGCTTCTGACTGAATTTGTCCATCTATTGGTCAATTTCCTCATGATTTTGTTGTGGCTTCTGCAGAACCCAGGTTTTGATTTTTCCCAAGCTCAATTTTCTGGAAACTGTCCTGATCCAAGAACCTTCATGGGTGGAATCCGATCAGATTGATGATCTTTGCTGCAGTATTTGTTTGTATTTGTCTGCTTTGAGATGATAATCAGATGGTAAATAATCTGTATAGTACCTTTTATTTCCCTCTTAGACGTCATTTAATTAAGGCAGTCTTGATGCACTTTCTGTAATGAATGATTGTATTGAGATCCTGTGATATTTGTGAATCTCTCTGTTGCCCCTTGGCTTTTTAAATGTGTATACAGAATAGAGCATTATAGCAAGAAATATCTTCACTGCAGTTTGATATAAATACTATGCCAAACCAAAATAATAACCTGGTTTGGTTAATTTTTTTAAGATAGTTGCATAGAGGAGTTTGCAGCTCCAATTGACATTATTGGCAGGAACAATTTTTGGAGTTGCCTTGGACGTTACACGACCGTAGATATTTAACATTTTCATGTGATTGATACATCAAAGTTCTGGTCGGGCTTTTCAACAAAAAGTTAAAAAAAAAAAAAAAAAAAAAAACTTGGAACTAGAGTATGTGAAGGAGACAATAATAGTATGAGAAAATAGATGAAACTGGAAAATCTTGCTCACGGTAATGCGAACAACACTCTAGGCTATTCGGTTGGAATAATTTTGCGTTTGGAAGTCTACGTATTTTCATAATGTAAATAACAAAAACTAGTAAAATCCCAAACATCAATTTATTTTTTATTTTGAAAACGAATTTATAATAGTACGTTTTAACTCAAATTAAAAGCATTTTTCATAAAAAATTGTCATTAGAAAACTATACAAAAGTGTTTTTATACAAAAAGTAGGATATATAATTTAAATTTTTGATTATATATATATATACATACACATACGAGCTATTCACGAGTAGCTAATTTCAAGCATGTAAGGTTTGGACTTTGACGCATTTAAATAATCAAGCTCAATCTCAAGCTTGAGTGTGTTTACTTAATCAAACAAATGAACTTGATCGAGCATTTAACGAGACGAGTCAGAATAGTTCACGAATAACTCGGTTTATTTACACCTCTGAGAGCATGTTTGGGACAACTTATTTTCTCACATTTCAGCTGTTTTTTGTGATTTAAGCTGTTTTGGAAAAAAAATATGATGTTTGGGTAAACGGATTATTTTTCAAAAAATCTTATTTCCTTCTATTTCAGTTGTTTTTGTTTCAGCTGGGAGGTTGAACTTTTTGCTAAATTTTTTTTTTGATTATTCGCTAGTTTCCCGTAATAGCCTTTGTCCCTCGTTTGTGACTTTGGGGATACTGTACACGTTTTGTGACTTTCGACCCCCTCCCCTGTTGGCCTGGTTCCTTCTTCGACCATAGTTTAGTCCTTTTTTTTAATTTATTTTTGTTTTATTATTATTTTATTCATTTTTTTTTATTTCTGCAAACTAATCTGAGTTGGTTGTTGGATTCTTTCGTTATTTTATTAATTTTTGTTTATTTTTTATAACAAGATATAAAAAAAATATAATGTTAAAAGAAAAACAAAATTTATAAACAAAATTTTTCATACCCCTTTTTCGTAATTTACTATGTAAAAGTGATTATTTTTGCACCACCCAAACGAAATAAATTATCTTAAAATCACTTTTCAGCAAACATACCCAAACATAAACAGATTCTGATTATAATCGATTATCACAATAATTGATTATTTGAAAATAGATTATCAGCATAATCTTTTTTTTCCAGATTTCTCAAACACATTCTAACTATGTCCACAAGTAGAGAGGGGAGGGAAGGTAGAGAGAGGGTAAAGAGAGGAGAGAGAAGGGAGGGAGGGTAGAGGGAGAGAGAAGGGAGAAAGGAGAAAGGGAGAGAGAGGAAACAGAAGGGGATAGCAAATATTTTAAAAGTTATAAAAATTATTTGATTTTTTAAAATAATTTTCATTGATGGATTGAATATTCATCTGGGGAAAAATTCTTAATAGATGGGTTGGATGATAATGAATTAGTGGATTGTTATCAATCCATTCATTATAATCCGAATAAAAATTTATCCAATCCATCCATTTGCCACCCCTACGATCAACCACTCTTTGGGAGAATGGGGCATCGGGAATAAGGAACTCGGCAGTAGTTATGAATGAAGGGGTAACGCAGCGAGGTGAGATCCTCTCTAGTACCGGACATTTCCAATGGGAGAAAGATAAACACAAAGATTTTGAATGACTTAAATGATAAAAAAAATTAATACATCAATATTTCTTTTGTGTCTATCTCTCTTCTACTAGAAGTCTGGAACTGTCCTGTACGGAGAGGATCTCAACTCTAAGTTTCTAAAGCAAATCAGTTGTGTTATTTGAACATCAAAATTCAACACAATTTTCATGATTCATTGCAGTTTAAAAAGGTGGTCAATGAAGTGTTGAATTTGGTTAATGGATATATCAATGTGTCGTAACTCATTAACTATCAACTAAACTTCGTTAACCACTATTTTGAACGTCATTAATCACGATTATCGGGTGTTCAAATATAATCTACTATATGTATATTTGAATACCTAAAAATTGTGGTTAATAAAGTTCAAAATCGTAGTTAATGGTGTTTAGTTGATGATCAATGAGTTGTGACACATTGATATATCCATTAACCAAACTCTACACTTCATTAACCATGTTTTTGAACTACGTTGACCATGAAAATTGTTGTCGAGTTTTGTTGTCTCATTTTGATGTTCAAACAATAACACAAATACGGAAGCTAAGAATAAAATTGGTACCTCAAAAATTGTCAGGACTAAGGGTGTGTTTAGATATACAACTTATTTAAGCGCCTACACAATAAGCTCTTTTTCGAATAGGCTAAAAACAACTTATTTTCGTAAGCTTATCTAGCAAGCTTATGGAAATAAGCTAAAAAGAGTTTATGAAAATATCATAAACTATTTGCTTAGGCTTATTATCATAAACTATTCTCATAAGTTCTTTATAAGCTATTCCAAATGCATCCTAAATCGGGCCTAATTTATTCTAAAATAAAACAATAACATGGAGCACATCCCCGATTTACCCATTTACAGTTTTATCCTTGGCGTGTAAAGACGATATTGCCCTCAAGTAAAAAAAAAAAAAAAACAGAAACCGAGTCAAACTGACCTGCCACAATAAAATCGAAGCAAAGCCCATTTAACACCCATGTTGATGTTGTTGTTCACTTCACTCTCTTCTCTCTCTCACAGAAAGAAAATTTCTCTCTCTGAAATTTGAGCTTCTGCAGTAGTAACAAACCAGCAGAAAAACAAGTCCTGCGCATTTGTCACTGATCGAGGTTGGCACTTCAATTTTTTCTTCTGCTGTTCCGTTTTCTCATTTCGATTATTTATTTATTTATTTACTCGTATCGATTATTCAAAATTTTATGCACATCGCCTTCAAACGCCTAGTTATGATCGAGTTAGTTAATTTGCGTAACAATTTAAGCTTTTTTATTTTTTAATTTAATTTTTCGTCTGACTCAATCTGTTTCCTCTTATATGTTTGTCTTCGGTGATTGATTATGTAACTATGTTTTTATGTTTGAATTCAAATTAAGTTCTTTATGAATTCGATATTATATTTATGCTTTGACTAGTGAATGAGTTTGAACTTAGGCTGGTTGCAAAGGTTATCATTTATCGGAGTGTGATTGCAAGAAACAAAATGTGTTATTATAGACTTGGATTTGAGGATTTTTTGTACATTGTTAGTTCAGATATTGAGAAGACTAAGATTAATCTCAGGATGGGAGAAAGCATTTGTCCACAAAGTGAGCAGTGATTGGCTTAAGGAAATTGTGTTGGGAAAAAAACATGACATAGATTGGGGAAAAGGTTCCATGATGTAGTTCAGGATTATTTTTGGGTTTTCATGTTACTTGTCATGTGCATAATATTACTGTCTTATTTGAGGTTGCATTAGTCACGATTCTCGTGGTTTGGTGAAAGTATTGGTTCTACTGGGCTCAGTTTTGTGGTGCATTTTAGTATTATATTTCGTTATTTTGCATTGTATATGCTTCAAAAATCACTACATTTGCAACTGATATCAATACAAATATTTGTTACTCGGTTTTGGAATACTTTGTATTATTGCTATTGCAGAGAATTAGATGTTCTAGATTTATTTTATGTTAGAACTCCAGGGTTTTGTTATAGTTGGCTGTTTTGTGGAAGTGGTTGGACATCTTAGCAACGGTGGCCTTGAGACTTGAGAGTTCTTCTATACTGTGAACCTTCTTTATGAGATGGATGGTCATAAATTA
Organism: Echinosophora koreensis; assembly: GCA_035048595.1. NCBI lineage: Eukaryota > Viridiplantae > Streptophyta > Magnoliopsida > Fabales > Fabaceae > Echinosophora > Echinosophora koreensis. The sequence goes on from JAPCYP010000001.1 coordinate 22,392,331, forward strand.
CATCAGCTTAAGTTTTTTTTTTTTTTTAACACAGCATAGTGGATTTTTTTTTATTGGAACCATTTTTCTGATGAGCTACTGGGATTGACAAACAAATTGTTAACTGTTCAATTATGTTGTTGGCTTTAATGAGTGCAGATATAGTTCTTCAGGCCTCAAGGACAGACCTATGTTATAGTTTGTGGGCACACATGCCCCCATAAGTTAAAAAAATTTATTACTATATAGCCATTATCATTTGTGTTTCTATAATTTTACAACTTAAAAATATATCTTTGCACATGCAATCACTTGCAACAAATAATTGATTTTCTACCTTGGTTTCACTACATCTATAGAGATACATATTTGATAATGAGAAAGTTACTTTTTGTTATCAAAACATGATAATATGCAACAACAAATATCAATTAATAATTAATTATTTTTTATGTGTAAATATAAGTTTTATCTTTAAATGTGTATATATTTATTTTCTTTGACTTTGCCCCCACTGTTAAAGATTTCTGGGTCCATAACTGTATTTCTTTTGGTCTTTTGGTAACGGGGATAAATTTTGAAGCACTTAGATCGGCAGAGACTGGAGTTGGGTTGTTTCTATTTATTGAAAATTCAGTGTGTGAGTTATTAGATTCAGACATACAAATGGATAGTTGATCCTCCAAGAAAGTAACTTTTAAAATAAGGTGGTGGTAGATCTCAATTCCCTTCTATAACACTTGTGAACTGCAGCAAATTATTGAATTGGCATTACCACCTTTGCACTAATCACTTTTAAATATAAATTGTATTTTTAATATGCCATGTGACTCGTGTATGGCTGAAGCTAACCATTTAATTTAGTATAGCACCTTTGCATTTTCCTTAGTTCATTCTTGGATATGCTGTTTATGCTTTGTGATTTATCATTTATGTACTGTCATAGTTTCGGCAATGCACCGCGTGGGTAGTTCGGGGAACACAAACAATTCAAATCGTCCTCGTAAGGAGAAAAGACTAACATATGTATTGATTGACTCTGATGACACAAAGGTGAACCCATTATTTCTTGGATTTAATTGTTATGCACACTGTCAGTATAATTTTTTTTTACAGTATTAGTGTCAACCGATCAGGGATTGCCACATCATTAAAAATAGCTGACTTTTATAATAAATACCTTAAAAGTCATACATGATGATTTGTGATTGATTAGTAGTGTAAAAACTTTTCATGGATAATGTATCGAAACTAAACTCTTATTTCTTTCTTCCATTTGTCCAGGAAAATGGCCAAGTTTCATGTTTGTTTCTTATAATTTGCATCTTTATCCCAACAATTATTTTCTTTGTAACCTTTCAACTAGACAAGATCAATTGTGTCATTCTTAAAGTTAATAATTTTGTTAATTTTTCAATTAGTTGAATGAAAATTTTTTAAGGTGATTATTCTCTATCTTTCAATATTAGATTCTTTGTTGGATTGCAAAATTTCCCCATATTTTTAATATATACATTACACCCATTATTTTACTTTATTATCAATCAAAGCTTCATGAATAGTTTGTTGTACACTACAGTACCTGACTCCTTCTGGTTGGGTACTTTGTATTTTGCTTCAAATGGATTTCATGTAATATGTGCTACTTGGGTATCAAACTTGCAGGTTTTAGCTAGAAACTCTTTAAAATCTGTAAATTTTCTTAGTTAGTCTATCTATATTCACTTGAAAGTTTGTTCTTTTCTGCAGCATTGTGCAGGCATAAATTGTTTGGCGGTACTTAAGTCTGCAGTATCTGATGGGTCTGATTATCTCTTAACTGGGAGCCGTGATGGCAAGCTAAAACGGTGGGCACTAGCTGAGGATGCAGCAACATGCTCTGCTACCTTTGAATCTCATGTGGATTGGGTAATCCTGATATTTATTTATTTTTTCATTTTATAAAAAATTTTCTTCCCGTCCATATGTTAAGTGACATTTGATTTATTGAGCCAACAACATCTGTAACTTGCGATGTTTATTTGCCATGGTTAACTTGATAACACTTCATTTACATTTTTTTAACTTTTTTCTAATATGGATAGTTAAGTGGATTTCTTGTTAATTATGCATGTAATTTTCTTGCTTAAATGCCCAATCTCAGTCTGGGACGGACCTACATTGAAGACATTGGGGGCAACCCCCAATAAGTGATTTTTTTTTTAAATTACATCTTAGATAAAAAATTATGTTGCCTCCACTAAAAAAATTATGTTGCCCCATTGCTTTACAACCCTACTTTAAATAACACTAAAAATGTTGCCTTCATTGTTCTACAACCCTACTTTACGTAACACCTTTTATTTTTTCAATACAACTTGGTCACATACATAGAGAAATATTTTTTATAGCATTGAAAATGAAAAAATATACAACAATCTCAAAGTATAAAAGCACGTAGAGAGCAATTATAATTTATGAAAGTTGAGATGTCTTCAATTTTATGGGTATATAATATAATGATATAGATTCTGTAATTTCCAATTTCCGGCTTAACGATAATGTTATTAATTTTTCGCATATGTATTTATATAATTATTTTAAAAAATATTTATAATATATAATCTTGTCCCCACTATAAAAAATTTATGGGTCTGTCCCTGATCTCAGTTGTCAGGTTAAAAGGTGAATACGAAGGAAAGCTGTTCATTATGCTATGTGCAAAATGTTTCTTATTCGTGGGATGCCTGAGATTGATTATGTGGGACCTGTATGTGATGTCTGATTGAGATGAATATATTTTTCTAGTCTTTTATCTGGAAAGGAGGTCTGCAATTGCTGAATTTTGATATGAATCTCATTCATTTTACTTTGTTGAGTGCTTCATCAAGCAACCTTACTTTACACTTCATTTTTAATTGTCTTTGGTGCTTTTTTGTGTGTTAAGAGGTCACTAGCCGTAATTATATTAGAAAACTCAAGATTGAGAAGGCAAAGGCACTAAAAGGCCATCAATTTCTCTAGTGCTAAAAAATTTCTAAAACTGCCATCGAGATTTCTTTGAATACTGAAAGAGACAAGTTCCATAGTCAATGAATTCTTGAACTTCTCTTGACTGTTGTTTCATCTTGTTTCTGTCTCTTAACTTATAAAATTCACAATTCTTCCCCTTTAAAAGGTAACTTTTTTTTTTGTTTACTTATATATTACTGGAAATTCCAGTTACTAGTTTCTTGAGATCTTGCTAATCCTTCATGTATCTGCCAGTTTCTACAGCCTAGAATCATTATTAAATCCATACATATTTTTGTTTAATTTCAAAAACCTGTGAGTGTTTACATACTACATTAGTTGGGAATGCCGGAATGGAAATGATGAGCTCTTCATATCAATAAAACATGAGACCTACGCAATTTGTGCAACATGTATAACAGGATGAGTTACAGTTGAATGTATAGAAGTTTTTATTTTATTTTTGCAGGTTAATGATGCAGTTCTTGTGGGTGATAGTACGCTTGTTTCTTGTTCTTCAGATACGACCGTTAAGGTTTGTTGATTGCTAGTTGTTTTTTGTTCTAATCAATCCTTGCTCTTCAGTCTTCCTCTGTCATAGGAGTACGGATTATATTTTACTCCCTTTTATTAATTGGGCTGCTGTTTGTTTGTGCTAGACATGGAATGCCTTGTCCAATGGAACGTGTACTAGGACGCTCCACCGACACTCAGATTATGTTACTTGCCTTGCCGCAGCTGAAAAAAATGTAATGTACTTCGAACTTTCCATGCTTCTTATCAAGTGGATCAGGAAAAGGTCATTTCTTGGTTTTATGTGTTCAAATTAATTTTGATAGATAATTTTATTGAACTTAAAGTTTGTATCTTGTAAAATCCATTTTCTAATCCTTTAATAGTGTCATGAATTTTAGAGCAATATTGTTGCCTCTGGTGGCCTTGGGGGGGAGGTTTTAATATGGGATCTTGAAGCTGCAATTGCTTCAGCTGTAAAGTGTAATGATGCTATGGATGATGATACTGACAACTCACTACCAACAACCAGCTTACGTACAATCAGCTCAAGCAACAGTATATCCGTGCATGCTACTCAAACTCAAGGATACATCCCAGTTACTGCCAAAGGCCATAAGGAATCTGTTTATGCCTTGGCTATGAATGAAGGTGGAACACTTCTTGTCTCTGGTGGCACAGAAAAGGTACAACGTGGCACTCATGTTCACATTTATGTTCTAACTTGGTGAGGCTTCTGTTATTACCTTTGAACCATATTAGGTTGACTTTTGCTAGATAGATTGTGGGATCTTGTCTCTACCTTAAGAGCATGCTTTATTTTTGCTTATTTATTGTTTCTCCAGGTTGTGCGTGTTTGGGATCCAAGATCTGGATCAAAGACTTTGAAGCTAAAAGGGCATACTGATAACATCAGGGCTCTGCTTCTAGATTCTACTGGCAGGTTCATTGGGTGGACATATAATTTTTACTTGCAAATTTTATCTGGCATTTATACTTCTCAGTCCCCCCCACTCTTTCATACTTCAAGTATTTCTTTTACTCATAACAAATTATTGTTTACAAACATTAGAGTTAGGAACTTGTTGTTGTTCTCTTTGCTTATGTATTCTTTATTATCACAAAATTCTGCCTATGTTTTTCTGCTTTGGTCTTTCTCATATGGCGTTTCTATGTATTACCACAACATATAAATAACTATGCACATAAATAGCATAATATTTTCATTGACAATGTCATAGTGGATTGTTATTTAATAGTCAATACTAAACTGAATGAAATACTGTCTGGTTTGCTTTGGCATTGCATATTTCCATGCATATTTCGTTGCATAAGTTTTTTAGGTCAAATTATGTAATACTTTTACTACATCAGCTGAGATACTTCTAACATTTATAATTGCAGGTTTTGTTTATCAGGATCTTCGGACTCTATGATAAGGTAGTACATTTTTTAGATAATAATAAGGCAGTGCATGTGTATGGTATTATAAGCATTTATGTCTGTTTGTTGTATGGTTGACTAATCTCACCATCTTTCCTCATAGGCTTTGGGATCTAGGTCAGCAACGTTGTGTGCATTCTTATGCAGTTCACACAGATTCTGTTTGGGCTCTTGCCAGCACTCCAACATTTAGTCACGTCTATAGTGGTGGTAGAGACTTTTCAGTGAGTGCAGTCTTCCTTTCAAATAAAATGATTTATTATTATTGTTGTTATTATTATTACGAGTTGAATTTATCTGATGTTTCCTTGTTCTGTTTAACTTGTGAAGCTCATCTTCTGATGATCTATTCTTTTATATCTCCAGTTATATTTGACAGACTTGCAAACAAGAGAGAGTGTTTTGCTTTGCACAGGCGAACACCCTATTCTTCAATTGGCTTTGCATGATGATAGCGTATGGGTTGCATCAACAGACTCTTCAGTTCACAGATGGCCTGCTGAAGGACACAACCCGGAAAGGATCTTCCAAAGAGGCAATTCATTTTTAGCTGGAAATTTGTCCTTTTCAAGAGCAAAGGTGTCGCTGGAAGGATCTACCCCTGTATGTTACATTTATTTCTCAAAAGTTCAACATACTAATTTATTATCTACCCAAGTATAGCCCTTTTCGCTGCTTCCTTTTTGGGGATTTCATGAATTCATGGGATCTGTCTTCCAAAGATGTTTCTGTTGAAAGACAAATGTTCTTTTGGTACTTTTTGTTCTGGGGCACTAATTAGTTTTCATATCGTTGCCAAAATTACAAATATCAACAGGTTCCTGTATTTAAAGAACCTATCATAACTATTCCTGGCATCCCTGGAATTGTACAGCATGAAATTTTAAATAATAGGAGGCATGTCCTGACAAAGGTTAGTCTTGATGTTTTCTGTTCATGTTATTATGATTATTGTCATCTATTCTGTTGTTAAGTTGATAATCTTTCTGTCTGTTATCTTCTGAGCTGATAAATGGCTCTCTTTCTAGGATACTTCTGGTTCAGTGAAGTTGTGGGAAATCACTAAAGGTGTTGTAGTTGAAGATTATGGAAAGGTAAGAAGAATTGATTGTACTTTGATTTGGTAACCTGAATGATATTCTTGTTTGTTAGGAAGGAGCTTAGTTGTATCGATTATCATTTTCGAATTTCAACTATAACTGATAGCTTATAGGGCTTATTTGCGAGTTTTAAATAGCTCATGTTTTAAATGTGAACTAATTAGGTTTCATTCAAGGAGAAAAAGGAAGATCTGTTTGAGATGGTATGATTACTGAGATTAATCACCATGACTTCTATTTTTATATTATGCTTGTTTTAATTATATTAGTTTGTTTGTTCTGAGTGTTTTTATTTTCTCACCGCACTTCTTCAGGTTAGCATACCTGCATGGTTCACGGTAGATACCAGGCTTGGAAGTTTGTCCATACATTTGGACACCCCCCAATGCTTTTCTGCAGAGATGTATTCAACAGAACTTAACATTGTAGGCAAGCCTGAAGATGATAAGGTAAATGGATTTATTGACATAAATTGCTTACCTGCCATGCACTTAACTTTTTTTTTATCATATTGATTTTGCTCCTAGTTTTGGTATTGTTATTATTGGCTGTAACAATCAATATCCAGTTTGTACAACAGCCTACATTGTTCTTTCTCCCATCCCCGCCAAGTTACTATTGACTTTAACAATTAATAATGTCAAGTTTATGCAATTCTTAACATCATTAATTTTCATGAATGTGTTATCCATTAGTCATTGAAACATAATGATCTTAGTATTTTACTCCTCGTTCTTGCTCAATCTGAAACTATGCTTGCTATGGTGGTATATTTATTCTAAAGTTATATTTCTCTGGAGTCTGGAGGCATTCTATTATGTGTTTCTGCAGTTTTCAGACATTGGAGGAGGTTCATGCATACAATTGCATTCTGAGAATGCTTAGATACATTACCATCAACTACCCAGATCAGTGCCTGTTTGATTCTTTAAATGTATTGAAGCAGCTAATGACCCTTCCTGTTACTCTGTAGGTTAACTTGGCTCGTGAAACCCTGAAAGGGCTCTTGGCTCATTGGTTGAAAAAACGAAAGCAAAGAACGGGAACCCCTGCTCTTGCTAATGGAGAATTATTATCTGGAAAGGATATTGCTACGAGAGGTCTTTTCCATTCAAGAATCGAGGTTAATAGTACATCTGAGAATGATGCTATGGTTTATCCTCAATTTGAATTCTCAGTTATTTCCCCTCCATCGATTGTTACTGAGGGAACTCATGGAGGTCCGTGGAGGAAAAAAATGACTGATTTAGATGGATCTGAGGATGAGAGAGACTTACCCTGGTGGTGTTTGGACTGCGTGTTGAATAATCGGTTACCTCCTAGAGAAAATACTAAGTAACCTTTTGCCTTCATGTTCATTTTTATTCCCTTTAGATTGTCGCATGTAACCCATGCTTTTTGTAGCAAGGAAGAAACCTTGTTCATGGGACATGGCAATTTGCGTTTATTGTTAATGTAGCATGATTGACGGAAAGCTTTCTTGGATTTTTTTTTTTGGGTACAAAGAGCAAGGCAAAGCCCCTTTCTTGAATTTATTATTAATATTATTATTCGTAGAGTTTGAACTCATATTCTAAGCATTTCTGATGATTTAAAGTTGATATATTCCTTGTTCTTCTGAATGAGAACTTGTGACTCTTGATAGTTAGATGTTGGTACTTTACACTCATCCAAAAAAATATGTTGGGACTTAACAAAGCAATTATAAGTTTATAAAAGAAACTTGCAGTTTTATTAAGAAGTCATAGTAGTTTGCTTCCTATTAATCCAGTGGTGTCTGTTGATGTATTTCTCATGGCATCTATAGACATTTTTTGCACTTTTAGTGGTTATTGTCAGGAAAAGATTGAATTTGTTTTCCTACTTTTCCAGACTTGGAAAACAAGTGGAACATCATCTATGGTCTATGGATTTGAGTTTCTGACCATCATGGCAGTTTTATAATTCTTGAAATCTTTACAATTATCATTGGTCTTGGACCAGTTATATAATGTTCTCTTTAATATAGATTCTTTTGTGATAACCTCTGCAGATGCAGTTTCTATTTGCATCCATGTGAAGGTTCTACCGTCCAGATCCTCACTCAAGGGAAGCTAAGTGCTCCACGTATATTAAGAATTTATAAAGTAAGTGTTAACATTTCATAATAAATTACAAATTGGAAATAATAATTTCATGCGCTCTACTGCTTTCTCAATCGCACTTCATTTCTATATGAAAAGGAAATCTTCTGTAGAAAGAGGACAGTGTGCTACCCTTATCCTTTGAAGCTGTGAATTGCTTTTAACATCAAATTAGACACATTACTTTGAATTTGTTAGTTAATTCATTCCATCCGTGGAAACTGGCAATCAGGACATTGTTTTCTTCTTGTAGGGATGCTGTGTTGCACTTTTGGAATACATTTCCCCTGTAGTTGAACATATCTGGCATGAGTAATTTAATAAATGCTAGTTTCCTTTCCTTCTTCCGATTTTGTGTCGTTCCTGATAGGGGAAAGGAAGCGGTGTTGTTAATGGGGTATGGTGGCAAGTCTCAGAAGAACTGCAATGGTGGATTGCATGTTGGTCATTAAAAAAATAGATAAGTATATTAAACACTAATAAAAGTGTGAGTACAAAGAGGGGGGAAAGAAATGCATGTGATATTTTTAGAAGAAATTCAGAAGAGAGAGGAAGACGACAGTTCTATTGGCAGTCAACAAATAAATAATGAAAAAACAGGAGATTAGAGGAAGAACATACATGAAAATCATGTGAGTGAGGATTTCATTACTTTGTTTTTGGAGGGATTCTGTGAGCATATTTCTCTCAGGTAGATGATGCATCTCGGAATGATCAACTGAGCCATTATTATTATTTTTTTCTAATCTTTTGTCTAGGTTATTAATTATGTTATAGAAAAGATGGTGCTCGACAAACCTTTGGATAGTGTCAATGCCGATGGTCATCTTCCCCCTGGACTTGCTGGGTCACAGTTAGAGCACCAAGCAGTTGGGGATGGATCTTTCCGACCTGGATTTAAGCCTTGGCAAAAGATTAGACCTTCTATAGAAATATTGTGCAACAATCAGGCAAGTTATATGTTCTCATTAATGCAGTCTTGTGCAATTGTATATGATAGTTTTCCAGATGTTGAGATTGAGCCAGTTCATACTTTATTTTGATATTAGTTGGCCTACTGTCCTGATAGCCGTTTACCCATTGTGGTGTTTCCTGCAAGTCATCAAAGACATAATTTTCTTAGAATTTTGTGCTTCCTTTAATGTTGTGGATTATAATTAAAGTTACAACTTTGATCATCTTCTAGAATCCATGGTGCAGAATTTGACAAAATCTGTCAGTAAGCCAAAAGTGGTTTAGCCTGTATTCTGAAAATCAGGTTGCATACCTTATACCTATGATACTGATAGGTATTGGTTCGGATTAACAAGAAAAAACAATGAATCCCCAAATATTCGAGAGACTCTTGACTCTCCCTCTCGCTTCTTTTCCCAATTCCAGAAAATACAGAATGTCCCCCTTTCCTTCCATACCTCTGTTTATAGAATGCTAACCAATTAACTAACTCTTACTACTTTATTAACAAGGCCTAACTAACATAGGCCCCTTATTATTTCTTGTCCTAATGAGGGCCCACACCTAACAGCTACCTGGAAATGATCTGTTCAGCAATGTATTCCAGTTGAACGACAATAATACTTCTTTCAGTAGAAACCAATGAAGCACTGATACAGATGCGGACACCAGCAATGTCCAAAATATAGGACCCCCCGACATGGCTATATATATATATATATATATAGGGGGCAACTCAAGTGAGAGGAGTGTCTTATTGTGAGAGTGAGAGGACCAAATCTGGGTCATTAAACCATACATGGATGGTCAGGATTAGAAATTAGGTGGTGGTCATGTGATCACTTAAAGTCACATGACTTTATTTTCTAATCTTGACTATTCATGTATGATCCAAAAGTTCAGATTTACTCCTCTCATCTCTCATAATAACACACCCCTCACTTGAGTTGCTCCCTATATATATATATATATATATATATATATATATATATATATATATATATATATATTTATGTATATGTATTTGTGTGCTAAATAAAATTAAATATGAACATCATTCAAAAGATCTGATTTTGAAAATCAAGATTTATATATTTATCATTTGAAATAACTTGTTAAGCATTACATTTTTCCTATAATAATGAGTCTCACAAAAAATAATGAGACATCATTATATAATTTGATCACTTTATTTCTTTACAAAGTGGAGGTGCGAGAAGGAGCGTGTATAAGGAGGGAGTAAAAAAGTCGTTTAATGAAGTAGAAAAAACAACAATGATAAGAGTCTTATTATTTAAAAGTTTAATTTATCTTTTATTTAAAAAAAAATAAAAATTTGAGATGTGTCCTTGACGTGTCCAAGGCACATATAGAAGTGTCGGCAAAGTGTCCGAGTCAAAAAATAATAATTTTTAAATCGGACACCTGACAAGAAGTGTCGGACATGTCGTACGAGTGTCGGTGTCATATGCGTGTCCGACAATCGGACACCCTGAAAGCTAGGAGTGTCCATGCTTCATAGTGAAACTATATTCACCACGTTCTTGGTTACCTTCACTCTATGTGATAAGATGAACAGATAACGAGACTTGAAAGAACTCTGTTTTCAGACTTAATTAAATGCTTAATGTACTACAGTACCATATTAGAAAATTCATTTACAGATATTATATGCTCCCAACTGAAACATTAAAGCACTTACATTGAAGTCTTAAAAATATATCAGTGATTGTATTTCATCTTTAGTTTTCATTGTGTTCTACCAACTTCTTTTCAGATGTTTTAGTGAAGTTTATCAACTTATGTCTTCTGATTGATTTGATGATCACAGTATTAAATATTGTTTGATCCACTTGAACTGAAAATAGAGTGACTGAATTGAATTGCTTGACATATCGCTGGCTCTAAGCAGAATTTATATACAATCTTACATGAAATAATACAATTTATGCATTTGATTCTAGGAATCAAATCAAATCCCTTATGTCTAGTATCTTACTAATTATGTACATTATCTCCTAAATTATGATATGCTATAAAATAGGGAATTAGGAAACTAATGTTGAAAGGAAACTAAAGATTTTAGTAATATTCAACATATCCAAATTAATTGAGAGGAGTTTAGTTGATCAACGATAGTCTTTAATTTAATCTGATATTATATGTTATTTTTTCATTGAAATAATATGCATTTAGCCACCTGATTTGCTTATTTCCAGATATTGTCTCCTGAAATGAGCTTAGCCACAGTGCGAACTTATATATGGAAGAAAACAGAAGACCTGGTCCTAAATTACAGAGTGGTTCATGGTACGTGACTGCAAATTGCACTTGCATCAGAGGTGGGATAGCATCTTGAGCAATCCCTAGCTTTTCACAGCTACACCATGATATTAATATTTTCATGGCATTTTTTCCTGCAAATTTTTTTTTTGGGTAAATATTTGTGCCTGCATTTTGTTTTTATGTATTCTTATTCTACTGGCAACTGGAAGGAGAAGGGTTTGGTAGGATGGTATTCTGTATTTCTTTTTTGGTCAACGTAAATGTTGATCCCCAAATTCAAAATGCTTTATAGCCAGTTTGTTGCAGCTGGGCTGCTGAGAAAAGTAATCCGAGGTTATAAGAAACCTAAACTTTATCAATACAATTTTTCCTCAATTTGGAGGAAAATAAATTTTCAAGTTTTGCCAGTAGATAATGTCGATTTTTGGCATCAAAAGTAACTTCTAAAGGCTTACGATGGATTACATATAAATTTGCCTACTCCTAATCATGCTCCATTTTTCTCTTCATGATGTTGCATCAGCAAGATTTGCGGACTAAATTGTTGTTAATACTTGCAGGTTTTCTTCTGATTGTGTAAAATGCTTATGAGCATGGATTCTTCCGGGGGGAGGTACCTGCTTTGACTCGGTGCGTTATAAAAGATTTGCAAATTCTGAAGTCTCATTGATCACCAACTACAAACCTCCGTGGACAGATTTCACTTTATTACAGAGCTCTCACTATAAATTTTGACTTATATCTGGCTGGCGTGCATACTTTCACTGGACATGAAGCAGTCATGGATGTTCTGCGCCAAGTTGAAGGTTTTCTAATCAACTCTGTTGAGAATTAGTAGGGATCATACTGGCGTGTCGGGTGTGTTTTCCAGGACGTAGGTAGTAAATTTAGAGATGACAATGAAAACATTGTACATTTGAATTGTGCCTTAAATACCTAGAATTAGAAATTCTGTTCTCAAAAGTGTATCTTCACATCCTCATGCGTTCTATTTCCTTTTTACTTTAAAATTTGGTTAATTGTTAATTGCAAATAATATTTTCATTTGTTCAAATTAGATATTAGATATTTGATGTGTAGTGCTAAGTTTCTCGTCTCGCCTACCCTCTATTTGAGTCCTTTTCTGCTTATCTTCCCCTTGCGTCTCTCTTCCCTGGGAGCTGTATTCAATCTCATGCCCTGAGTTGCTTGGTGGTTTATAACTTTATATGTTGAATTTGCTCTCTACAAGTGTATTTATGGATTGTGGTTTATCATACCGTTGTGTCTTATTTTATGTTTATTTGCAGGGTCCAGAAATGTGGATTTGTAAACTGGAATCAAACAGAATGGAAGGCACTGCTCTTATAATTATTGTTATCTATTGCTGCTTGTTAGATTTTTTATTGTTTTCATTTAGTTTGGAGAGGAACGCAGTAGCCAGTATGTTTCAACTGAGTTGGATTGGGACGCTCACATGAGGTTTGGCCGTCCTTAAATCCAGTAGGATTTCTTGATTGATAAGCACTGAATTAGAAGGCTCTGTTATTATTTAGCAGATGACCGCAGTTTCAACTTCGTTCTCGTGTTGCAGGGCATACCTTTGTTCGGGTGCTCCCATCTGGTTTGGAAAATTGGAACTTGGGAGTGGAATGCGAGTATGCAACGTGGTAACCACTATTTAGTCTCCTACTTACCACCTTACCACTTCTACCCTGCCATACAAAAAAGAAAAGAGAAAAGAAAGGGAAAGAGTTCCAAAACGGGCAAGAAGTGAGACTTCAGTGGTAGTGAGAGAAATGGATATCGCTATCTGTGGAGCAGAATATAACAGTTGATAGTTCCTAACTTGGGTGCATCATGGAACAAAAGTGGAGCACCGATTATTGTGGAGAATAACCATTCTCCACCATGCAAAAAGAAGAATGACAACTCGTTAGTGTGACTTGTGAGTTGAGTCTTGTGACTGCTATTATTTTCTTGTATTTTTCATCATGCATATTCGTTCATCTACTTGCAGCTTCTTCTCTCGTAATTTTATCAGTTCTCCTTTGCAGGTTACTCAATAGTTTATTTCAGATGTGACCCGCATAATTTTGTTTAACTAATATTACAGAGAAGTTATCTCCATTTCTCATGTCCAGCTTCACTGATATTCCCTTGTACTGTAGATTTCTATAGATTCTTGCCTTTGCTGAAATAGGTTCATATTCTTTTTTCTTTTTGTTCGCTTGCTTTACTTTGTTCTCTTGAATCTTGACGTTGGACTCCAACATGTGTCATTAAAAGCACTGGAATTTACGCTTACATCCACCTATATGTTGACAGAATAGGATTCTATACTTCGACAGACAGAATATATTGTTAATATAAGAACATGAATATAATCCATATCCTTAAGTAGCATATGATTCTCTTTAAGCACGCTAAGTTTGAATCTTTTGTCTTTAGTATTTTGGATGGAAGTCATTGGGGGCTTGGTTCTGGTGTCAACTCATAATCTTTTTTCCTATATAAGTAGAAGTTATAGGAGCTTTGAATTTAAATTTAAAGAGTTATCAAACCAGAACATAGAGAAGGAGTGAGGGAGTGTGTCTTTGATAACCAAAATCCAAAAGCCATGGGAGGGTATGGTTACATATACCGGAACTTCTCCACCTACAGCACAGTGAAAGAAGAATCACGCGGTCCTGTTATTAAGCCCTTTGACCCTTTCGTCCCCAACACCAATAGCAACTCAGAGGGTCATGTTACAAAAAAAACTGTAGTCCCAGTTGCCAGCAGACCTTATAGTGATGAATATCCTGCTAGAGGTGATGACTATGGCTCTCCACGTAAAGTCGACGAGTTCCTTACCAAGGTGCAGAATGAAGCTAGCCGTCCAGCAAGGTTCACTCCTGTGTCTTCAACCGATTGGCGCCACACCCCGCAGCCAACAACTTATAATAATAGTGCTAATGGCTATGGTGACTATGGTAGCAACAAAGAAGGGGGGCACAAGCCAATTGGAAGCACCATCAGGAATGACAACTATGATGGTTACAGTAGCCCTAATGGCAATGGTGATTATGGTAACAAAGAAGGGCGCAAGCCGATTGGAAGCACCATTAGGAATCACAACTATGATGGTCCTAATGGCTATGGTGGTGACTATGGTAACTATGACAACAAAGAAGGCCGAAAGCCGATTGGAGGTACCATTAGGAATGACAACTATGATGGTTACAGAAGTCCTAATGGTTATGATGACTACAATAACAAGGAAGGATACAAGTCTGATGGCAGTCCCATTCGGAATGACAACTATGATGGTTATAATGGCTATGGTGGTTATGGTAACAAAGACGAGCACAGGCCGTTTGGAGGTACCGCTAGAGATGACAACTACCATGGTGGCAATGGCTATGGTGACTATGGAAACTACAACAACAAAGAAGGGTACAAGCCCTCTGGCAGTCCTATTCTGAATGACAACTATGATAGGCATCGTCCTGCAGAAAACTATAGTGCCACGGAACCAAAGAAAATAATCCCTGGTGGTTGGAATAAGCCAAAGATTAGTACAGCTTGGACTGCATCACCAAGAAAAGGGACTCAACTAAGTGAGCCAACTAATGATATTGACAAGGCAGTGGAATTGTTGAAGGCAGCTGCAAAGTTGAATGACCACAGCAACAAAGAAGGGCATAAAGCTGGTGGAACTGCTTATGATGATTACCAGCGTAGGCATGAGGAGCCAACTAGCAAATTCAGCAAGGGTATGGAGCTGGCAAAAGAAGCTGCAAGGCTGAAAAATATTTTGACTAATACTCCTCAATCTCGAACCTCAGTGCCAATAGAGCCATCAAACAAGGACTTTGGAGATGCTACAAGGAGGTATGGAAAGTTTAACTTTTTATCACGACCCTCCACACCACAGACACATGTTACATTTGTTGATGGTAGAGAGGCTGATCATAGGGATAACATTGATGGCAGGGATGATACAAGACGTTATGGAGACACACCAATCATTGATAGTTGGGAAGCTGAGAAGAAGTATAAAGGCAAGAGGGTCTGAAAGCTATATAACAATACTCTTTATATATTGAAGGCTTCTCAGGTGTCCTTTTAGTTAGTATGCTTATGCTTATGTTTTTCCCCCCATTTTTAAGTTATATGTTTACTTTTTTGTTGGTGGTGATCGTGTATGCACCTGGTGTTAAAGATAAGCTCTTGTAAAATATAAGATGTTATAAGGATTGAATAAATATATGATGTGCTAAATAATTAACAATCCTTTCTTAGTGACCCATGTCTAGGAAATTGGTAATAATTGACTGGCCTAGCATCAGCAAATGACAGCGCAATGTCTCCCAAAAAGTTGGAAACATAACTATATACGGGGTACTGTGCAAATTTGATAGAGATCACCTGTCTCATTTTGGTGTATCACTTCATATATATCCCCATCATTAACATGTTATCACATAAACTAAAATTTTATGTAATATTAAAAATATAGAATATGTAACAACATATTATTGATGAGGACAGGAAGTGATACACCAAAATATGATACAGATGATCACTTTCCGTGCAAATAACATAACTAGGTGCTTTTCATTTTTACTTGCCTAGAGTTGGAGGCGAGGGTGAGATCTTTGACATATCTTGGAGAAATCAGTAGCATATGATCTATATGCTGGAATCGGTTCATATTCTTGTTTTCTTTATTTGCATGGCCAATTTTACTTTGGGCTGAAGCTGGACTCTAACGAGCATATTGCACATATGTACATCTATTAGAAAGCATGCATCATTAATCTCAAATCTCGCAATATGCATGTTTTCTACTCGATATAAGGAGAAGTTCTAAGAGCTTGTAAATTTAAGAGAGTTCTGGGAACCAAAACAGAGAGAACTTGAGAGAGAAAGATAGAGTACGCCTTCAAGAATTAAAATTGACGTGCATCTCAAACAAAATCCTACAGTTCGTGCGTCTTATATAAAGTCAGAGGAGCTACTATGCGTCTGATCGAAAGAGCATCACGACAAGATCCAAGAGAGGCTCAAGGAAATAAACATGAATGATTTCATCCGCAAAATGGAATTAAATATATACTTCTTGATCAACATTTATCCAGACGTCATCTACAATTTTCTTTACTTTAGATACCTATTTAATAATTTCGCAAATAGTTGGCTTAAGGATCAACAGAATAATTGAACCTAAAAAAAGACTAGTTAGCATGACCCAAGAAAAATAATAGGTTAAACTATTTGACTTAAAGAGTGAATATCATTTTGTCATTTCTATTTAATAATAAAAACTTTTTTTTCCTAATAAACAGAGTGACTTTTTTTAATTTTAATTTGAATGTATATTTCAATAATTATTTAATACGAAAGAGTTGTTACGAAATTAAATAGGAAAAACTAATCATAAATAATAAATTTTATGTAAAATTATTTAAAAATAATTATCTGTTCTCACTCAACTTCATGTGATTTTAGGAAATATTTTTCATTCAAGTTAAGAGAGACCAAAATTACATACTATAGCAGGGTGATTGAAAGTGTAATTAAGTTTATTTTTTTTAAGAAAATAAATTGATGAGTCAACAAGTTAACATGTTATCAATATGTATTGATTTGAGTGGTAACAGGCTCGGACATGGGCGTAACTGTCGCACGTAAATGTAGAACTAATACCCTCGAATATTAAAGATAAATTTTCTCCATGCAAAGTCAGGGATCATACCTCTGACCACTAAAGGATCCAATCCCATTACTACTCAGACCATGGTATAAGTTAACATGTTAAATAAGGTTACTGAACATTTTGGTCCCTGAAAATATGGTCACTTTTAGTTTTTGTCCCTGTGTTTTCTTTCTTTGCATTTGGTCCTTTTAAATTTTTAAGATTTAAATTTAGTCCCTGCCATCAAAAACATCCGTTAACTTCTGACCTGTCTAATGGAGATGCCAATTCAGGATGTCACGTGGCATTAAATTTAATATTTTAATGCCATGTGGCAACTTCGATTTTTTTTTAACAATTATATATATTAATATTTTTTTTCCATGTCTTCTTCTTCTTCCCCTTTCTCCAAATCCCCTTTCTTTCTCCTTCAAAAAAAGATCCCCTTTCTTCATTCCATCTCCCAACCCTTTCTACATCTCCTCCACCGCTGCCACACAGACAGGGTTCGTCTCATTGCTAGTATCACCATTTATGCTCACTAATTGATTTCTCCAATCCCAAATCCCCTTTCTTTTGGTCATGCTCTAACTCCATAGAATCAAAACTTTCACTCCCACTATTAGGGTTCGTCTATATAACACCATCTTTTAAAATAAGACTAACTAATTTAATAAAATGAAAATTTTTAGAAATATTTTCAAAATGACCTCTTAAAAAAATGGATCTTTGCATGCTGTTAAAATAACACCTGATAAACATTTGATAAATTTGAAACTTCCTCAAATAAAAACTTGATCATTGGTCTTATATCAATTGCCAAGAGAGAAATAAAATGAAACAAAATAAAATTCCATTTATACACTAAAAACTTGGAATGTTTAAGTACAATAGTTCCAAACGAATTTTTTATAAGTATGAGAAATAATTACATATATTGAGATTTCGAAAATTAAGTAAGCTTATAAATTTTCTCACGATTACCAGAAATTAAATATAATAACATTTTCAATTTACTTTAGGCAACAGACAACTCTAAACATCTATAATCTATAATCTATAACATATACAAATGAGAATGTATACATGAATTTGTTATCCACGTGTCGATCAATCAGTCTGTCCATACCAGCATTTTTCTACGTGTCATCCATACCATGAAACAAGGGATGACTATTCAGCTATTGAAAAGTAAATCGGTTAAATAAAGAAAGAAAATCAATGCATCAAATCACATATATTTCAATTTCAAATTTCATTCCCTTCTTTTGCACCCTTCTCTCTGTCTCTCTCTCTCTATTCTTTTCTCTCATTCAATGTTTTCATCATATTTCATCTTTCTCCTTTGAAGTTTTTGCAGATCTATGAAATTATGTAGATGGAGTGCATGTATTTTTTAGATCAGCACCGCTGCCAAGAGATCGCTGCCGTTCAGTCACAACCCTCTCCTCTCTCCGAGGTACATATATATTTTTTCCATTCTTGTTTTTCTTTATCCATGTTGAAAATGGAATTGATTGATATTGAGTTTTGTTTGAATGTTTCTGAAAATGGAATTCTCTTAAATTTTTTCCCTCTTAGGTTCTTCAAAGACGTAATGTTCCGTGCTCCTTCAATTGTCTCTCATCTCAAGTAATGACTCTCATCTCTTCAAAGATTATATTTGGTTCATTTTTTTTATCACTGCAAGGTTCTAAAATTTAGAACCCTTTGATTCTTGCTATTTTTTTATTTTTTCCAAAGGACCGTCCCAAATCTTCAAAAGGTAAGGGTCGATTCTCTTCTCATTTTTTTACGAAGATTACGAAGAAGATGATGAATCGGATGACAATGATAACCATGATGTAGAGTCCCTCTCCAACAAAGTTGTCCCCCTTCTTCAAGATTTTTTACGTAGCGTTTTAATTTTTTTAAATTAATAATAGTGTGTTAATCAATATCAATAGTTGAATTCCATGTTGCTTGGGTTAATTTGGTAGAAGGAAATGATATAGAATCGTTATCATTAAATAAATTCAAAATAGAAACTTCATTATATAATATTGCATTGATTAGAATTTATTCAAAATTATTCTGACCAACGATTCAAAATTCATCATAATACCATCAATGCATAATTGATTAGCTTCTGATTTCCTGTTTTTAAAGTCTTCCATACTTGCATTTTTAAATTCAAATTTAATCATAATTGATTATTAGGAAATCAAAATAATTGCAATTGTTTTTAAACATTTTCATAAATGGCATTTTTGCCATTAGCATGACATTATTATTATTATTCTAAATATCTCATGACATTATTCCAATGCAATTATTGTTGGAATTAATGTGGTATTTGTTTCCTTATTGATTGAAAATTTGAAATAATTCGAACTTAACTACAAATTTTTATTGATGCCAGACGTGAATGTTGTTGTCTGAATTGGAAATTTATACTGATTTAAACAAATTTGTATTAAGTGGTATTTAAAAATGGCATTAACATAATATTTGTTTCCTTATTGACTGGAAATTTGAATTGATATGGTTTCAACAATTTAAAGCAATTTAAATCTGGAACCCATTAATACTTAGTAATTTAAATCTGAGCCATTTAAAATATATTTAAAATATATATCGTATAAGGAAGGTTTTTGTACCCCAATTCGTATAAGGAAACTCGTATAAATGTATCTTTAACGAAAAATGATATGATATCAATAATCAATAATTTAAATTAATTTAAGAGTGCAATTCAAATGAAGTGGAATGTCTTGATTTGTTGATATGGATTTGCTCCTATGTTTTAATTTTTAATTTCAAAATGGAACCCCACGTTCAAATGTGGGGAAAAAAGTTGTCGGATCAACTAATCTGATTTAATTCAAAGAAAAAATGGGTGGTAGTAGGCAATGGAATAATAGCATATAAGCATTGAAGTAAATGCAA
Organism: Echinosophora koreensis; assembly: GCA_035048595.1. Taxonomy (NCBI): domain Eukaryota; kingdom Viridiplantae; phylum Streptophyta; class Magnoliopsida; order Fabales; family Fabaceae; genus Echinosophora; species Echinosophora koreensis. Next base: position 22,412,310 of record JAPCYP010000001.1, read on the forward strand.
ATCAAATACAAATATTACTGCAAAGTAAGAAGCAAATTAATTTATTGAAGATATTCCTTTATCAAAGAAAATTTGAATTTTATTTTACCTAATTAATATATAATTAATTACATGATAAAAAATTGAATTAATTTATATTTAGATGTAATTGATTTAATAAACTATATTTATAGGGTTTGTCTTATCATTCAGAAAAATTTTGATATGTCCTATATTATAATAAAATATTGTTCAAAAACATAAAAATTATTTTTTGTTTTAATTTACCAATTAGTTATAGGGATGGCAATGGGTAAGGTCTGGGTAGGGTACTATAGTACCCGTCCTCTCATACCCGCGTTTGAAAAGATTACCCGGACCCGTACCCTTGTGGGTAACAACTTTAGTACCCTTACCCGTACTCTCTGGGTACCTAAGTACCCGTACCATTACCCGCTACCCGCACTTTAACATTGAAAAAGCAATAAATAACAAAATAAAGTTATAACAATTAAAAAATGATTCAAATGCCTTTTAAATCTACTAGTAAATATTACAAATCAAAATATTTAGATAAATAAAAACATCCAAAAAGGAATTATAGATGCCACTAGGTTTAGAAAGTTAAGAATTTTTAGATTAATTTTGGTTTTAATTTTTTTTATTATAGTTAAAATTATATATACATATACATATGTGCGGATGTGCGGGTATGGGGGCGGGGTGGGTACCATAGTACCCGTACCCACACCCGTACCCATTCAAATTTGAGGGTAATTACCCGTACCCGAACCTTTACCCATTTTGTGGGTAATTACCTACCCATTGTGGGTAATTTTTGTGAGTACCCAATGAGTAGAGTAAAAATTGCCATCCCTAATTAGTTAATTAAATTTAATAATTTTCAGTATTCTATATATAAAAAATGACATCCAATAATAAATAAGCGTAGAAATAAAAAATTTATAATTTAAAGATATAAAAAATTATATTATTAAACAAATATGCATAAGATCCGGTGCAAGGCACGGGGAAATGAGCTTCTAATAAGGAAAAGAGAAGATAAAATAACATGATACATAAATATGTTTTCTAAAAATGGTTAATTAACTTGCATATGTTTTCTAAAAAAGGAAAAACAAAATGACAGATAAATATTTATCTAAAAATGGTTAACTTGCACTGGCAAAGAGAAAAAAATAAATCAAATAGATTTTCAAGAGAGAAGAAGAAGATTAATATGATAGATAAATATATTTTAGAAATGGTTAATTTGTATAAGAAAAAGAGGAGAAATAAATCAAATAGATTTTAGGAGGGAAGAAAAAATTAATACGATAGATAAATGTATTTTAGAAAAATGGTTGACTTGCACCGGAAAAGAGGACAACTAAATTAAATAGATTTTTAAGATAGAAGAAAAACAATAATATGATTGATAAATTTTTTTTTTCTTCTAAAAAGTCATATCATTACGAAGATCATTGGGACATATTTAGTACTTGTGTTTAAATAAATTACACAAAGAAATTATTAATCGACATAAAATGAAGTTGTTGCGTTAAAATATATATTTACTATTAGATGTTTAGAGAAGTACGATATTAAGGCGGTGAGAGAAAAAATGGTTAGTGTTAATTTATAACTTTACTTTGAAAAAAAAAAATCACAATAAAACCTTAATGTCTATTTTCAAATATTCTGCTTTTTTATATATCGTTGTACATGTTTTATTTTTAAATTATATTGTTTATACTTCCCTCAAAAAAAAAATTTATATTGTTTATACTAAAATTATATAGTAGACAGTATGTACTTACTTACATCTAAGAGTCATTATCTGTATTGTAATATCAATAATAATTATTAAGTTAATATCTGTTACACTTTATAATCGACGGTTCAGACAAAATAATTTTTTAACAACTTTTTATATATAATTCCCCACAAAAAATTTAAATCACAAAACGTGAAATCAACGAGTACATATTTGCATCAAAAAATATATATATATGTACATATTTAAAAATGAAATTATAAAAAATAGCATATTCCCCGTGCATGTCACGGGTCAATACACTAGTATATCAACAACATATTACATACGACATTGAAACTTTGACGTCTTCATAATTCTCTTTTGTCATTGTCTCAGCATCTTCCAGTCCTTCCCTGTCTCTCTTTTGCTTTTCGGATGAAACTAATCATTGCCCTCAAGAAACGAATAAGAAAAGAATATAAACAGAGGAGGTAAGATTCTACAATAGGCTAGCAATGTAGATATGGGCATGCAGATAAACAAACAAGTATTCAAGTATATATATATATTTATATATATATATCAAGGAATATATTTTTAAAATACATATATAGTTTTAGAAAAAGGCTGAGACTCTAATGCATGATTTGAACTAGAACTAACTTTACTCCATGTAGACTATTGTTGTCAAAAAGTTCCGTCGAGATACCATTTAGGAAATATGTGTAAACAACTCTGTGCACAAGGCCAACAATTGGAGTACGCTAACAACCATCTCCTTGGTACTTTCACACAAGAGTACTTAACATCTGAATAGTAGTTAGTTCAATGAAGTGTCAAGATAGCCCTGTTATCCAGGTCTCCACCAGCACAGTGCAACCGAACATTGAGTCATTGGCAGGATCCACGCCTGACTATCCCCAAGGTCTCTGTGGTCCCTACAAAATCCCCTAATCACCTATAAATATGTGTCTATACTTTCGGAAGGACAACAACTATGATTAGGTTGGAACGTTGTCTTAAGACAAACAAAGCAGGAACTAAAAGTTCCAAAGTGCCGATATCAATTTAAAAAGAGTTATTGTTAAGAATTGGGCTCGAATAGACCATTGACCAAAATTATTCATTTCAACACAAGTTCATCTGAACACTTAAAATTTATTAAAGCATACGTAGGCTAAAATTAATTATTTTACAGCACAGGCATCAATATAATGATTTAACCTGATTTAACCCGATAAATTACTGTTTTGACTCGTTTTGGGTAAAATATATAACAACATTTAAAATTAACAGTTCATACCTAAAATTAAGTACAAATCATAGTTTTAAAATATCATAAGACTCAGATTTTGAAAGTCTTTAAGTTTCTAATAATTTGTTCTATTTGTTTCATTTCAAAATTTCACAATACTATATGTTACATTAATTTCAAGCCCAAGGCTTAGTAAAATATAAATAAGGATGAACCTTGAAATTGAATTCATAAATTCAATAAATAAGAAATTGATACCAACTAATAATAATATTTCAACACCTCCCGAATCTAAGCTCGGAAACAAATGCACGTCACAAAAGTCCCTAAGCGACTTAACGATAGTAACGCACAACGTCCGAAAATTCAAGAATAAGTAAGGTTCTCGGATTCTAACCTTACCCAAAAATTCTCAAAGGAAAATGCATCATAGTTTAGATAATTACTTGCTAAAATAATATAGCGCAAAGAGATGTGAGCTACATTTAAATATGCCATCGACAAATAATTAATATAAAATATTGATAGTCAAAGTTAATCCAATGAGGGGAATGTAAAGGGGTGCTGTCATAGTATTATAAACAGCCCAAGGGGTGTCTATTTGGCAGAGGGATATAGTCTATGGGTGTTAGTTGCACTTTTCAATGATAGTTGTATGTTGCTTTGATTAGTCTAACTTGGAGCACATGATTGTATGTCTGCCCTTCAACCCTTCCTAGAAGGTGGGGAGAGTTTTGACACTATGATGCTATAGTTAGACATATACTAATGAAATCTTTAATTATCGGAAGAAAAAAAAAGGTTAATCCAATACTTTGTCTCGATCATCATAGTCTAACTAGCACAAAATATTTTCTTCTATCATGATCAGTATCTTTATTAAGCTCTTGTGTATCCTTTATTTACACGTAATATCCCTATACCCTATCTCCTTTCTCGTTCATCCTATCTTGTACTTTCAATGTCTGGTCTCGTTGACAACTCTTATCCAATGCTTTAACCTCACTTTTATCATCCTTCATGACTAGCATAAATCCTATACAATTATGTCATTCACGGTCCTTTGAACCTATTTCCATAATACATCGCCCCAACTCTACATATAGTCCATTAAGAATCCTTCCTCTTATTTATGACATGCACCTCAATGTGCATGTATCCAACCATGTATAATATCACCCTTTGAATTCACCAATTCTGTAATTTACTAAAACTCATTCCAAAGTGTCACATACCTTCCATCATTCATCTTGACCTACTACTAATTTCTTAAATGTTATTTGCAAATTAACTTCCTTATCCTACACCTTCAATATTATAACTCATTGTAGACCAAACCTATCATACCTTATACTTAACTTTTAATTACCTTCATTATAGATCACAACCCCATATGAATTTCATGACCTATAGGTGCTATACAACATATACAATTAGCAAGGTCTCCATTCAGGCAAAATTAGACATTATTGGGCATTTACTCCATATACATATCGTAAGCATCCTTCTAATCATCCAACTTTATATATCTCATACTTGCATTACTTTTGTGGCTCCTACTATTATTATCCAAATTCAAAGCAACCCAAACAAATATATTTCCAAAGTCAATCCAACATTCACATATTTGACAATAGATTTAATTATAAAATCATAATCTAACCCTCCCAAGCAACCTATTTTCCTTTCCAACACTATTGACAAAATCCAACATAAAACATCAACAATCTTTCACATAATGTCACGTAAAGTGCTAATTACATAACCATACCATGCACACAGGCAATCATCACAATAATAATCAAGCAATTTATAATAACAATCTCCATACAATTAATTTCATGCAATATCCTAAGCATATACCATAAGACCCGCATTAAAACCCACACTACACCTAGAGTGTTATCTTCCCCCACCTAACATTGATGCCCTGGGTTCCTTGTGACGCTTCATAGCACGCGCAGACACCTCCTCTCAGCTCACTGAAATACGAATCCTGCTCCTCCAAGCATGATAGTCACAACCACTAGATGAAAATTGGCCATCAACGTAGCCAATAGCAAGAAGAACCAAAACAAACAATTTATCACCACAAAATACAAGTTTGTGCAACTTAAATAATTTATTTAACTATGAAAACATCATTAGTTTTTCACTTAAAACTGATTGGGGTTTTATAATTCACTAAAATTTTGGGGAAAATCGATTTGGTCAAAGAAATATGAAATTCGCCTAAGGAATCATCAATTAACAACTCTAACTGCATTAAAACGGAATCAATTTCATGATTGGAGTAAGATGAAAATTTAGGGTTTGAGTGGAATTTGGGGATTCCAAATTTAAAAGGAAATTTGAGCGATTGGCCTGGGGAATTTGGAATTGGCATACCCAATTCACAATAAATATCATCGCAATTAGGTTCCTATTTAAGAGTTAGGTTTTAAATTGGGAATTTAGGGTTCCAATCAATTTGGGGAAACATGAAGGAGAGAGTGAAAAGAGGGGGAACAACTCACCAAAGTAAGGAGATGAAAGATTGCGGCAGCAACTTGCTCCGATTAGAGTAAAAATTCAAAATTTAAATTAGAGTAGAGATCGGTGGTTGGATTGGCCAACGAAGGAAATCAATGATCCAAAATTAATTTCCGATTAATTTTGAACCAATATATTTTTATATCTAAAATTAAATAGATCAAAATCTGAAAATAAATTTCAATCATATTATTTAAAATATTTTTCTAAACAAGTAATAATAGTGACAATAGCATAATATTATTGTCTTGTAAACCATGCATAAACTGCAAATAAAATCAAATAAATCGAAACACATAAAAATAAACATCTATCTAATTAATAAAACTATTCATCAAATAAACACATATATAGAATTATCAGGATGTTATAGTCTCGTTTCTTGTATGACCATTCCGCTCACTAAGTTGATCTCTTCATTTCAATGAACCCTGCGCAGCGAGGGTTTAAGGCATGAAGGACAACTGGACAAGCAGAGGAACGAAACGTTTTTCCATATACACTCCAAAATTCAAAATTCCTCATTGCATATATGGAAATCATGACCATCTCGCTGCGATCGTTTTTAATCTCAAATACACTCCAAGGAGGATGAGGATGTGCGAATTGAATAAATCAACTTAGTGAGCAGAAATGGTGATACTAGCAATGAGACGAACTCTAATTGTGAGAGTGAAAGTTTCGATTCTATGGAGTTAGAGCACGACCAAAAGGAAAAGGATTTGGATATTGAAGAAATCAACTTAGTGAGCAGAAATGGTGATACTAGCAATGAACAGAAATGGCGATACTAGCAATGAGACGAACCCTATCTGTGTAGCAGCGGTGTAGGAGATGGAGAAAGGGTTGGGAGATGGAAGAAATAATGTAGGTCTGGAGAATGGGGAAGAATAAGAAGATATATATATAAAAAAAATCATATTAATATATATAATTGTTAAAATTAAAAAATTAATTATTAAAAATTAAAAAATTAATTTTTCCCGAAAATGGCATGTGGCATTAAAATATTCAAAGATTATAAAAAAATTATTGGGTTTTATTTTTTTTATTAAAAATTGTTCATTTCTTTTTTATCTTTTTTCATTGACTCTTGAATGTTTGCTAAAAACTCACGTATTAATTTTTTTTTTGTGGACAAAATCACGTATTTCTTTCAAATATTATAAATCTGTATAGTCAATTCAAATAATATAAAGTCTTATGATATAAATCCTTTAAAATCCAAACTTGAAAATCTTGATTGTAATAATTTTTTAAAAAAGTCTTATAAGTCATTATGTTCCATAATCTTTTAAAATCCACGATACATTTTTAGAATAAAACAATCTTTTAAAATCTCAATTCGATACCTCCCTAAATTTAATGCCACGTAACATACTAAACTTGCATCCCCATCATACAAGTCATTAATTAACGGACGTTTTTGACGGCTTAGTGGCTTACAGTAGGAATCTAATGCAAAATTTTTAAAAAGTTAAAAGGGCTGAATATATATATATATATATATAAATGGTTGAAAATAAAAAAATGACCATATTTTCATTTTCATGGAGCAAAAACTTCGTTAATGAACGCGTTAAATAATGAACAACTATGTCATCCCACTTCCGCCGCACCCTTTCCCCCTCCTCCTCCTCTCGTCGTCGTCGTGTCTTCTTCTCTCTCTTTCTCTCTCTGCAAGTTTCTGGCATTGTGTGACACCCTTCTACCCCGCATGTTATAAAAATTTAATTTAAAAACAATTAAAGGAAAACATGGAATTATTATTGAAACAAATAAAACAATTGTCCATGGGTAGAAAAGTCCCACATGAACCGTTTACAACGCGGAAAATGGAAAGAGTTTTAAATAATAAAAACATAACAACTAATGAAAATATCCGAACCACGATGTCACCTACAGAGCTGGTATAACCGTTCCGGGATAACACCCACGGAATTACAACTGTAAACTAACATAACACAACTAGCCCTACTATGAGTGGCGGCTCCTCAGAGTCACTCCTCTCCGGGCTGCTCGTCATTCTCTGCAAGGTGCCAATTAGGCCAAACACAAACAAACATGGGAAGTAAGAATCGTATAACATATTAGCATGGAGATAGGCAGTAAAGTAAACAGCAAGCATAGCAACATCATATCAGACATCAACATCATCATCATCATCATCATTATGCTATGCAATACAATGCAGTCCTACTCCGCTAAACCATCAATGCATGTGGATCCACTAAACTTGGGACGAACGACTTCGGAGTTACATATCCACATTGAGAATATACTCAACGCCGGAGAATCTACTCCTTGGATAGCCAACGCATCAAACCAACGAATGCCTCGTCACAGGGGCGCTAGGAGAATCTACTCCAACCGTGGATGGCCGGATCGCCGTACTCTGGGACGATCTCCCCTATGTCGAACATCCCTAAACAACAACTCTGATGCAATGCGTATGCAACACAACAACAACGGCAACACTACCTCCATAACTCCAACGGAATCGACCGAAGGTAACGGCGGAATCAACCGCAATGCTTGTCTCGCGGAATCTACCTGAGGACTTAGGCGGAAACAACCGCAGTACCTGGGGCAAACTCTCGGCCACCAAGGTACACAACAGCAACAACACCTTAGACCCAAACCACGGGGTCAAGGCCTCCTTGGTCAAAAGCACCAAGGCACAACTCATCAGTTTGCGGCACCCAAAAGGGTATCGACTAAACATCTCACCATCTCATCATCTTTAATTATCTTTGGTATTGTCAACCAGATTGTCTAATCAATTAATCATCGTTGGGGGAATGAGGTTTTAAACCCCTTAAGTCCTTAATTCGGTTCTGTCTCAGTGGGTTGAGCACGGTCGTGCTCATAACCCAGCACGGTCGTGCTCAAGCACGTGAGGGGCGTGCTCCCCTGTAAGTGAAGCACGGTCGTGCTTCCCATTGAGCACGGTCGTGCTCAGCAGCACGGTCGTGCTCTTTGCCCTGCACGGCCGTGCTGAACAGCGCAGCCATTTACCCAGAATTCAACTGGGAGCACGGTCGTGCTCCCTGTTCAGCACGGTCGTGCTCATCGAGCGACAGTGCTGTTCTGGGCAGGGACAGAGGCTGTAAGTTAACAATCTTTTAGGGTTTTAATCCTTTAAAAGTCCTAAGTCACTTTTAACACATTCTTAAGGATTAACTGGCAGTAACTCAATAATCATAACATCAACCATGCAGCCAGCAACATCAACAACCATCTCATGTTAATAACAATGATTAACACATCAATATCATGCTCACATTCAACATAAACATACTTTTCCAGAATATTGAACATATGACAATCTCATCATATAGCAGTCAACATGCATCATCATTTCAGACATTTAATCATATAACAATGGATATTAAAAACGGGGTTATGGGAACCCCTTTACTTTACTCTAATCCCAAACCTATGTAAATACTATCCTTCTCCCCATACCTGGATTGAAGGTAGCTCTCTAAGATGTCCTAACAGCAACCGGTTCTTCTCCTTTAGGCGGCTCACGCACGAACGAGCCTTGATCAACCAGAGTAAAATCAACCATTAGTTTTCCAACCAGAACACCAAAAAGGATTGAAAAGGGGAAGGAGACCGTTACCTCTGACTCAAACTAGATGCACAGGGTTCCTCTAAGGTTCCAGAAACTCTGAGAACTGGCTGAGTTAAGCGAAAGCAGGGAAGAGCACTACGTCAGCCGCAACAGGATTAGCAGCCACTAAAAGTAGGGTTAAAGTGTAAACCCTCGACTCTGTTTTCGTTTATATAAATCTCAGACTTGAGCACGGTCGTGCTCGACTTAACGTTACGAGACGCGGTCAGCGTATTGAGCACGGGCGTGCTCACTGTTGAGCATGGTCGTGCTCAACTTAAAATCAGAAACACGCTCCTGATTTTAAGTACGGGCATGCTGGCTAATGAGCACGGGCGTGCTCATGTACCAGAAAGGGACTTTTAGCCAAAAATCTCACTATGTTCTTGAACGATAAATCCAATTTAATATAACCAGTTTAATAAAATTAATTCTGGGAAACAGGGTGTTACACATTGCAAGGTGGGACGTTTTGGTGTTCTAATGGCAACCTTTGATCACTTCGGAAACATGTACGATGTTGCACTCAAACCACACTTGCTTCGCACCCTCATCAGTGACCACCTCCAGCTCCCCTTTTCCAACCCTTCCAAACTCTCCAAGGTCGTCTCATTGATCAAAACACACTCTCTCTTATCCGAGTCCGTAATAGAATCCATGCACCCCAAGCTTATTGAAGCCTGGAATTCCGCTGTTGATTCATGGGTCGACACCATTTTGCTCCTCCTTTCTAGCAACACGGTAAATTTCATTACTTTGCACTAACATCTTTTCTGGGTATTCAACACATTTTTTAAGTAGCACTCTCTATCACTCTTTCTAACACAATTGGCTTAGTTGATATTCACGTGAGTTTTCACTATTTTGAAAATGGGATGCGTCCCATTAATTCATGTGGCTCCCACTTTAATATTGAAGGACCCAGATGAATTTCAATCAATACGAGGGATTGTGTTGCTAGCATTTCTCTTTCTTTCTTTTGTTCTTCACTTTGAGTTCACTAATTAATTTAATTGACATGGCTGCATTTTGCTTTTTTTAGTCAGTTGAGCGTTGGGCAGGAATATCTTTGCTAGGGTTTACTTGTGAAGAGTGCAGCTCTGTTCGTTTCTTAGGTTCTTCACGTGTGTGGTTCAAGGAGTTGCTGAAATTTCTACAGCCAGAGGAGCCAGAGGTAACAAGTTGTTTTGCCATGCGTGCAGATAATTCTCTTGCAACCCTTCTTTAATTTTCCCTTTGGGGAATATCAAATGCTGTTCACTGCCGATTTGTTGTTGTTTTGGGCAGTAGATGAAGTTAGAGATGAGTAATATCGCCTTGGTGCTCTAAATTTGATTCATTCTAGCTATTATATTTCATGTGTTATCATGCACTGCACACCTTTATCACAAAAGACAAATTTGATACTCTAGAAAGAACAATATAATTGACACTGACACTGACACTGTCTCAAACTTAATCATACCACACAATTTGTTGTTTAGGAAAGTCTATATATTCATTCACCTTTACAGATTCAAGGCAGTCCCAGTTGTTCTTAATAGAACTTTCTATCTTTGACTGATACATTTTGGAATTACTAAATATGCTTATTCTCTCTCTAAGCCATTCTAGAGTACATGAAGTCTCCTCTCATGTAGTGAAGAAGAAGGACAATATTTCTTTTTCTACATGCTATGTTATAGAATAATAAATAATGTTAAACATAATAAATAATGTTAAACATTATTTATCTGATACAACGTTTTTAACTCTTTTTCTCTCTTGTCTAGTGGGTATCATGTGTGGTATTCATGTGTTTGGGCTGCCTATTTGAATCATTTAGAGTACATGTGCACTCAAACATAGATACCCCTTGTTTCATGGATCTCTGAAGATCAATGTTCAAATTTTTGAAATGAATTTCACTTGTACACAATTATGACGTTTTCCATGATCTTTATTTAAAACAGTCTCAGGCAGATTCTCATTTACTGAGGGTGGCTGCTTGCGCTTCCATATCTGATCTATTTGCAAGGTTAGATATTTCTTTTCTTACTAAAAGAAATTCCTATCAATTCATACAATTATTGATATACAATGTAGAATACTGTTGTTTGTTGCTGCTTGATTGAATCCCTTCCTTGTTATCTCCCCCTCTCTCTGCTTGTCTGCAAGTGCTTCTGTGCACAGTAACTGAGGACATATGTAAAAGAATATTTGATAATCTTGAAATGTAGATCTGTAATATTCTATAACTATTACAAAAGATGGTCCTATGAAGTTGCTTAAATTCGACATTCCATCTACTTAATTGCAAGCTAAATTTCTGAATTATATATGGGCCATAGGATCTCTTGCGAAACAAAATTACTATAGCTCTGCATTTAGTCTTGATGCTCAAGGCAGTCCAATATTTATTGTGTAATATTTTTTATTTTTTTATCAGTTATTGGTATTCAGCCATTTTCTAAGTCCTGTTGCTGGTAAGCATTGTCTTTATCAAATTAGCTGCCAGCTACCTGTATTAACTCTATTTTATAAATTAGGTTAAGTGGATTTCCAAAGTCAAAGAAAGAATGGTCTTCCGATGCTGTGAAAGTTGTTGAGCCTGTTCTGAGTATGTTACGTGCTGACAACTCAGAGCCTACATGGGTTAGTGAATAGTTTGAAGATTATTGAATTTTAGCTTCTATTCAACATAGACAATGATAAAGCTTTCATCATGCAATGGGTGGAGGTGGAGTTGTATTTATCTTTTTAGTGGTTTCATTATTTTTTATGTCAAAAACAAAAGTGAAAAACTCTAGATTCCTGTAATAATAGTTGAAGGAGAAATTCTTGTTTTGAGGTTGGGTAGTGCCGTTGTGCTTAGAATTGCATTTAAATATTGATGTAAAATTTATGTTGATAGATCATGGATGTAAAATTTGGTTCATCACATAATGGTTAAATAATTTAAACAAAAACATATATAAACTATTGGAACTTGGAAGCATGCAACTATTTTCTCAGGGAAGTATTCTTCATTGCTGCAAGTGAAATAATTGAGTGAAAGCACCATTTCTTTTACTCTCTCTCAGACCCATGCATAGGTATATGCTAAGAAAAAAATATCTCATGTTAAACTTGGCACATGTGAAAGATCAAAAAGTTTAGTATTTGGCCCGTACTTGCTGAATGTAGACAAATATTTGAATACATGATATCTTGTATTCTTTCCATGCCCTTGACAATAGACCCTACTTTCTTTGTCATTTGTCATATACCTGCTATTTATTTGGACATAAATTATCTGCTTTATTTGCTTAGAAGTTTTATTCATTATTCAAATTGTGGTGAATGCAGAAAGTTGCAGTTCATTTGTTATGCACCATGATAACTTCATTGCAATCGTCTATTAATCGCCATTTTGAAAGTCATTACGAAAGTGTAAGCTTCTCCTTTCCTTGTTGCAAGATTTGTTTCAAGCTTAATTCCTGCATATATAATTAGAAATTTGTTTCTTGTATGAAGTCCAATACTTCCTTTAATAATTACTGGATTCCGGAACATGAACTTCCCACTTTGATGGTAGTTTTGATAACAGCATCTCATTTAGAAGCCAAATAATTAAAGAGTTTGAACATTCCTTAATGGTTAGCTGGAAAAATATCTATATAATTTATTCAATTACTTGTATGGGGCATGTCATAAAGGCCACTTGGGCATTCACCTTGATGCAAGGCATCCCAGATAAAACCTCAATCATGCAACATGAGTTTCAAGTGTTGTTTGTGCCTGTTTCACATTGAGATGATTCTTAATCTACAATTGAAAATTTTGAAATTTATCCATTATTAAATCTGATATGTACTCTAAATTTTACTTTTATAAGTAATACAATAAAATGAATCCTAACAATTCAGCTAAAATAATTTTACACATCTAAATAAGTATTTTTTTAATGCTTCGCTAAGTAGCTAATTTTCTATTACATATTGTTTTTTGTTTATAATTAAGAAAATTAATATTTTTAATATTGTCTTTCTTCCCCTTCTTGTCAACCAAGAAAATCTAAATCAATTAGTTAATACTTATTGTATAATTATGTTTATTAAATAGATCTAATCAGGTTTTATTTTCCTCATGAGTTTATTTATATTTACTTTAATAAGCGACAGACGTGTATGTAGTGTATAGGAAATAATCATACAACACACAAGGAAATAGAGACGGACATGTGTGGTTATATTTCCCCTCAAGTTGGAGTACATAAATATCATATGCCCCGAACTTGTTATTGGTAAAGTATCTACAGGGAGATCCCAAAGAGACTTTGTAAGGCTATCTTCAAGCTGGTCACTAGATTAAACTCAATAGTAAATTGCTTGAAAAGAACTTTTTTGAAGACAAAGTGGCAATCAATTATGCTTGGCTCTCATGGAAGACTAGAATTGAGGTGATATGTAAACCACTTGATGATCACAATACAACATTATATGATCAACAATTCCAAATTTTAACTCATGACATAAGTCAACTGTTGTATCCATTGCCATAGCTCGATATTCAACCTCTACTAAATCTAGCAACTGCATTTTGCTTTTACTTTTTCAGGATACCAAGTTACCACCAACAAAAGCACAATATCGTGTAGTTTGGCTGCAATTGTCTTTCAGTAGTTGGCCCCACCATGACTTTAATGACCAGTCTGTTTTTCAGAACATTTTGGGCAATGAAGTCTCTAATAAACTGGACTGATGTCAGAACAGGAATGGGATCAGATTTGATTATGTGGTTTAGAAAAATGGATAGGTTGTGGTAGATTAACTAGTGGTTCATAATGAGAAGTTTAGGGATATGTACATTGCAGCAAGGTACTTTTGTGACTGGAAGGGTAATAAATTGTGCAACTTGAAACAATGACCATATTTAGACAAATATACCAAAATTTCATCCATATCTGATATATGTTGAGGATTTTTTTTTTAAATAATTGTTGTACTTAATAGCAAGATATTTTAATAATATTTGACCATGCGGTTTTCATAAATAATATAAATTTCCACATTTCAGTTATTTTTAGTTTCATTATTGAATATAGAATTATCAAGTTAAAAACAGCCATTTAGGTTCCTGATATGAAGTCCGATAACCATTTAAATCTTCCTTATGAAATTTTATTTTAGTCTTTCTCCATGTTTGCTTGAACAACATGAAATTTATGTCTCTGCAGGAAATCAGCAAATTGGAACAAAAGTTGCTGAGTTATGTGCCCATGCTCTGTTAACCTTGGAAGTGCTTATACATCCCAGGGCACTTCCGTTAGTAGATTATGCATGTACAAATAACAGTACTTTTGGTGAAGCTCAGTGCAATTTCCGGGATGATTATGTTAGCCGGAACAACACTGGTTTACCACAAGCAGTACCTCCTCTTGACTATGATGATAATTTTGATGTTAGATGGTTTGGAAATGGTGATGAAGTTGTTGGGTCATTGACTAAAAATGCAAAATACACCAAAGTGCCGCCGTCTAACACCATCCAAGAGAGGAGTGAGATGGTATCCGAGACCGCCACATGTGCGGATGTTGAGATGAGAATAGTTGAGGATGACATCAATTTCAAGTCAGATGAACCTAGAGAATCTGTGGTGCAATTTCAAGAACCCGTCTCTTGCATTCCAGTCTCGGACACTGGTGGCGAGATAGAGCCGGAGAGGATTGTTTCAGATAGCACTGTACCTCATATGGAATCAGGCCAAGGAAGCATGATAGTTCGTTCTAATAGCAGTTCATTACAAAGAACATCTGACTCTAATATGGTTCAGGAATTTGCATCTAAGCTAAATTATGGCCTTTCAATGGTTGATGAAGATGCTTTTCCTGATATTGTGGATGTAGACCCTGATTCTGATTTTGATTCCGAATAAGCCAACATTTTGAAATTTCTTTGTCTTAATTGCAGTTTTGATCCTCTACGTGATTTTGGTCCCCCAATTTTTATGGCCTCCCACACTAGGTATGGCTGGAATTGTCAATGTATTACAAAGGCTTTCTTATAGTTCTATTGTCACCGAGTTTATAGCTCACATTGGGGATTTTGACAACACTTGGTTTCAGATGTGGCATTGGGAGTTGGATAGCATTTCCAGGATGTTTGATAGCATGTCCCAATGAAGAGGGTCATTCAATAAGGTCAGGCCGGATCGGAATCTTATATTTGGTCCGCATAAGATTAGTTTAAGAGTTTGTATAGTGAGAATGATACATTTGTCAAGGATTAAATATTTATTATTTTAGTTACTATAGTACTTTCAGAAACTTCACTTGAGTATTAAAGGAAATCTAGAACTGATGTTTATATACAATTTAAAAAGAAAATAAATTCTTATGCTTATAATTTTCTATCAGTTTTTCTCAATATTTATTTCAAGCTGAAGATGACAATTTCTACTAAGTAGTACGTATTATCTTATATTTATTAGGGTGTTACTCTTCACGCCCAGCTGTGGCAGGTTCTGGGCACAAGGGCGTGGAAATTTCCACACCATGATATGGTTCTGCAACTAGAGGATAGTCACATATAAAAGAAAAGCAATGAAACATTATAAGAGCTTTTATTGAATCTGAAATAGCAACAGAAAAAGTTATCACACCACTCCCGTGAAACTCTCTGTTTGGTTCCTTCAATCTGGTTTTGTTTTGCCAACTATTCGTAATATTTAAACTTAGACATTATACCAACATATTAGATATTGACCCGAGCATTATTGAATTATGGACAAGTTAGCTTCGAATCTAAATAAATGACTCAAACCATCAAACATATGGATGTAAATGGAGTTGGTGGGCATGGGTATTTTTGTGCAGGTTTAAATAGATTTATGAATATTCACGGATATCTGCGGGTATCCATGGGTATATGTTAAAATATTACAACTTTAAACAAAATATAAAAAATTACCAAAAAAAAAAAAAAATCTAACTTAATACTTCAACCAATACATTAATAAAATTCAGAAGTTAATTTTATTATATTTAATCTCATAAGTCTAAATAAAAATAAGTTTTTAACACTATTCAAAAGCATTATTTTATTTAAGGGCATTTTGTTTCATATATATATGTGTGTGTGTGTGTGGGTGGGTAGAGAAAATGGGTAGAGAAAATACCAGTTTATTCTATTTGCGGATATCTATTAAGGTATCCATACTCAACCTGTTGTGAATTTACGGATATCCGTGGATACGGGTAATAATTTTATCCCCACTCAAACACAATATCAGCCAAGTTAAGGTCATGGCAAGCCTGTCCTAAATTGTCCCCTCAGTGCCTATAATTCAAAATTTTGATCTTTTAAGTAAGATTTGTCTAATTAGCTTTGACTAAGTGTTAGATGTAAGAATAATATAAATTTGTTGATTTGTAAATATTAATTTTTTATAAAATAATTATAACAATAATAAATAATGGTAAGTTTTAAAAACAATTGACTACAAAAAGATAATTTTGTTGTATCATCAATGAGTTTTGAATACAAGATTTAATTTTTAAATTAAATAAATCAATTCAAATTAAATTAAAGTGAATTTTTTAATTCAATGAAAATTATTGTGGTAGACACTTTCTACGAAAATTAAACGCTCTAAGTCTTCAAGTCTTCTCGGACTCGTCCTTGTGCTCTGAAAATAATACTTTTAATGATATTTATAATCTTAGTGAATGAAAACAATTTCGAAAAGGTTCTCACAAACAATGTTGTTCTCAACCAACAAGGCAACCAAAAAATTAACCACGGTACCCGCTAATATCAAAATAGAGTACATTTTAAAATAACCTTTAATATTCAAATAATGCAATTTAATTAACCACATAGCACCAAACAGACTATACTTTCTAGTTTCTAGCAATCAACAATTATCATTTAACTCATCATTTATTGTATCATATAAGCAAACGACAATGATGTCTCATTGTCCGTTTCTTTTCGTAAGAGGTGTTTCGATATCCCCTTCTAGGGTGATGTAACTAATTTCGATACCCCATTCTCTGGTGGTATAACTCATGTTTCGACATCCCATTCTTTGGTGATGTAATTAATTTCGATGCCCCATTCTTTGGTGGTAAAACTCATGCTTTGACATTCCATTAAAACGATGATGTAACTATTTTGATACCCCATTCATAGGTGGTATAACTTATGCCAATTCATCGCTATATCACATACATTTCATAAGAGCATGTCAAATCAACACTATATCACATACATTATATGAGAGCATGCCAATTCAACCATCAACAATTCCAAATAAACATACCAACACATAAAGCATGTTCATAACCAGAAAGCATGACCATATTCATGCCCACACATTCAATTTCACACCAAAAGCATTTTTGGTGAAAACTCCCAATTTGGAAAATTAGTTTTCAAACATAAACACGTTCTTTCTTCATAAATTTATTTTAAATATCAATTGATTCTAAAAACCCAAGACCCAGAACGCTTGCACCATGGAAGAGTGAGAAAAACTACTTTTACTCACCTCTTGAAGACCTCCAAAATGTAACACCCCATTTTTCGGAAGTATTTTTATAAAGCTGGTTTTATTAAGTTGGAATTGTTGGTTGAGGGCTTAGTGGGATTTTTGGCTTCAAAGTCCCTTTCTGGTACATGAGCACGCCCGTGCTCATGTGCCAGCACGCTCGTGCTCACTGTA
Organism: Echinosophora koreensis; assembly: GCA_035048595.1. Lineage (NCBI taxonomy): Eukaryota > Viridiplantae > Streptophyta > Magnoliopsida > Fabales > Fabaceae > Echinosophora > Echinosophora koreensis. Next base: position 22,430,139 of record JAPCYP010000001.1, read on the forward strand.
CAGACCGCGTCTCGCTGACGCTAAGTCCAGCACGACCGTGCTCAGGTCCGAGTTTTATAAACGTGCACAGAACCGAGGGTTAAAGTCATAACCCTAATTGTGACGGCTGCTGCTACCTTGTTGCAGCCATCACTCTGCCCCTGTTTCCTCTTCTCCCAGTGCTATAGTGGAGTTTTGGAAGCCGATTGGGAAGCCCTGTGCATCTGTTTTGGTATAGAGGTAATGTCCCTTTCCCTTTATGGTTTCCTTTTCATGGTTTGAATTAGGAAACTGATGGTTGGTTGTGTTCTATTTGTCCAAGGTTCGTTTTGGGTGTGAGCCGCTTAAAGGTAAGGAACCGGTTCGTTGTTTAGGACGCTGATGGAGCTACCTTCAATCCAGGTATGGGGAGAAGGGTAGTGTAATCATAGGCTCAGGGTTAGAGTAGAGTAAAAGGGTTCCCATAATCCCGACTTGTTTGTATGAATATCTGTTTTTATACATATGTGATTTGTTGATTGTTCTGAGAACATGATGGTAATTGATAATATGCTATTTGTATGCCTATGTTCATAATATTTGGTTGTGTTTATGTTGTTGTTGTGATTATGAACCTGATGACGTTTTGAGTTGATGCTGATAATTGATGAGTTTAATCCTTAAAACGTATTGATAACTGACTTATAACGATTAATGAATTTAATCCCTAAAATTGGTTAAAACTTGATTGCTGTCCCTACCCATAACAGTGCAGTCGTGCGATGGGCACGACCGTGCTGAACAGCGAGCACGACCGTGCTCCCAGTTGAATTCTGGAAAATGGCCGCGCTGTTTAGCACGGCCGTGCAGGACAAAGAGCACGACCGTGCTCAATAGGAAGCACGACCATGCTTCACTTAAGGGGCAACATGCCCTTCACGTGTTAAAGCACGACCATGCTGGGGTTTAAGCACGATCGTGCTCACCCCTCCTGGACAGAACAGAATTAAAGAACTTTAAGGGGTTTCAAACCCCATCCCCCCAATAATGATAAGTTGATTAGACAACTTGGCTAATGTCTACTAAAGATAATTAAAATGATGAGATGGTGAGGTGTTTAGTTTGATAAGTCGTTGCCCATTGGGTACAGCAAGCTGATGAGTTATGCCTTGGTACCTTTGGCCAAGGAAGCCTTGACCCCGCGGTTTGGGTCTAAGGTGTTGTTGTACCTTGGTGGCCGAGAGTTTGCCCAAAGTGTTGCGGTTGATTCCGCTAAAGTCCTCAGGTAGATTCCGCGAGGCAAGTTATTGCGGTCGATTCCGCTGTTGTCTTCAGTCGATTCCGTTGGAGTTATGGAGGTGGCGTTGCCGTTGTTGTTGTGTTGCATACGCATTGCATCTGAGTTGTTGTTTATGGATGTTCAACATAGGGGAGGTGGTCCTAGAGTACGGCGACCTGGTCATTCACGGTTGGAGTAGATTCTCCTTGCGCCCCAGTGACGAGGCATTCGTTGGTTTGATGCGTTGGCTATCCAAGGAATAAATTCTCCGGCGTTGAGTAGATTTTTAATGTGGATATTTAACTCCGAAGTCGTCCATCCCGAGTTTAGTGGATCCACATGCATTGTTGGTTTAGCGGAGTAGGGTTGCATTGCACTACATAACATGTCGAATGTTGATGCTGTTGATGTGTGTTTATGTTGGTGCCATGTCTGTATGATTTACTTTACTTTCTACTTCCTTGCTATTATGTTTACATGATTCTTACTCCCTATGTTTGTTTGTTTGTTGTTGTTGGCCTGATTGGCACCTTGCAGAGGATGACGAGCAGCCCGGAGAGGAGTGACTCTGAGGAGCCGCCACTCATAGTTAGGGCTAGTTTATATTTTGTTAGTTTATTCCCGTTGTATTCCGAGGATATATTTCCGGAACGGTTATACCAGCTCTGAGTCGTGACATCGGGGTTGGGTTATTTGTTGGTTATGTTTTTATTGTTTTTAAACTTTGTTATATTTTCAGCGTTTGTGAACTGGTTCATGTAGGACTTTTCTACCCATAGACAAACATTTTATATTATTCAGTAAATGCATGTTTTTCTATTTATTTTGCTTTATTTTAAATGCCTTATAACATGCGGGGTAGAAGGGTGTCACATAAAAGCTCTAAGCGTTTCTATGGCAAATCCTATATGTCACCTTCTTCAACCTTGAAACTCCCATTTCTTCTTCTTTTCTTCTCCTCCTCCTCCTCCTCCATCTTCTCGACCGCTTATGAGTTTCTAGGTACAGTTAGGGTTAAAAAATGCACCCTAAAGGCATTAAGGTTTTGTTTATAAAGCCCCAAAAGCCTAAAATGCGTCTAGGCCCACTTACCCAGTGTTAAGCTTGGTATTTCACACATAACTTGAGTTATATAATCCAAAAATTATGAAATTTATATCGTTGGAAAGATAAAAGAAATATCTACAATTTTCATGATGATAAATAACATTAGGAAAAATGACAACAAAGCAAACATCAGGAAAATTTGTGTTAGTTAACTCCATGAGAGAGCATCTAGAAAGCCAAGATTAACTTATGTTAAAAAAAATGTTATAATGTTCACTTCACTTTCCTTTGTATTTTGTTGATTGCAATGTTTAGGAAATTTTCATTGAGCAAACGCAAAAATATGCATGTTATGACGTTGAATGTCATATTCTATCTCAAATTGAAAGATACATATGATAAGAGAGAGACACATACTATATTTACCACTACATTCTTGCACAGCTATGGAAATGGAAGAGCCATGAGATAACTAGCACGAAGCACCACACTACCGGCATGAAGCTCCAGACGTGAATCATTCATCTCTATGTCAGTTATCCTCCTACAATTTCCTGTCTCCACATTGTAACTATAATATATTTCCCTGTCACAAGGAAACATTGGTTGCCTAATAACCAACTCTTGGTTCATCCAAGGACAAGCATAAAACATAAAATATGTCACTTCATAGCCTACGGGAATGGGAATATTGACTTGTCTTGTCCTGCAATAGAATGTCCATGTACTCGATTGCGTCAAAAATGCGTATATGAAATCCTCGAGATCCATCCAGGTGAAAGAGAATGAAAGAAAGACATCCTCAACCTTGTGAACAAACCTTGCATTTGAAAGGAGGAAAGTAGCAAGAAGCCTTGTCAAGATTTCAAAAAAGATGTTCTCTTTAATCAATCGCACTTTTTGACTTTTTTTTAGGCAGAGAGCAATTGCATTAGCTTCCTTCTACCTATCCATATTACAATGTTTCAATTATTGTATGCATTTTGGCCAGAAACATGAAGTGATTAGACCAAAAGAATATTAACAATCAAAGTAGCCAAGAGGAATAAAAATAAAAAAAATAAAAAGATACAAACTTTCTTAAAATCAAAAGAATAAAACAAAAAGAGAGAACGCAAAGAAAGAAAGGGAAATATGAAAAGATGGAGAAATGAAGAATGAAGGAACCTTTGAGTGGTAATTGTAAGTATTGAGTCTAGTGATCTTGGAAGAAAGAATAAATGAAGTGTAAAAATCTGAAAGAAGTGAAAAATATGATTACATTTTAATAGAATACTTCACGTAGAGAGAACAAAAGTTTATAGAAACTGAAAATGATCAGAATGATTTAATTGATTACAGAAACATTACATCATTGGTATATGTAGCATTAGCCAATGTAGTTGGAAGCAGTGACGGATCCATAATTTTCTTAAGTGGGGGCAAGAAAATAATATATAAATATATACAATTTTTTTTTACAAAAATAAAATATTATGAGCTCTACAAAGTACATAATCTCATGACAAGAAAATCCAAGATACCCAAGTTTTACAAATTAAAAATGCCCTATTCACATTTTCATATTTTTAAAATGTTGTACGGTTTTTCCAATTTTCAATACTTTAAAAATATATATCTCTAAGTATGTGACCAAACAATCATTCAACCATCTATTTCTCAGGAGATTGCACATTTCATTTTTCACAAAATTCATTGTAGAAAAACATCTTTGAAGCTAATTGTTGCAGTTGTTGTAGGAAAAATCAAAGCTATAATTTCAAAAGTAAATATTTTATTGGATACACAATATATTTTCTAGTTTTCATCGGCATTTTATAAAGATCAGTAGTCTCATTCAACTTTGAAAATTGATCATTTGACCCAACATCTATTATATAGATTCCAAGTCGACTATCAAGCATCATAAGCTCCATAGAAGAAAATTATGAATATAACTTAGCCAAACAAATCTCTTAGATTTAAGCTTGCTACATAGAGAAGCAATCAATTGTTCACCTCGATAAATCTATTGTTAAGATCTTGAAGTTGTCTATCAACCACTTGATAAAATAACTTAACTTGAAATTGATGGAAATTTGAAACATTTTGAATTTTACCTCTTGATCTTCCTTGTGTAATGAGTGCATCATCCAAATTTGGAATGTTAATATATCTTATTTCTCACAAAATAAGTATTGTGTTGTACTTTGGGATTTAAAATATTTGAAAACTCTCCCTTAAAGAAATAGTGCCAAGTTAATTTTTTCTTTTATCTCTTATGACTTTTTTGTATTCAATTAAAATATTTATCATATAGGGACAACATCATATTTATCTCTTCTCTCAGCTTGAACCGTCGCTGTCGTTCGAACTTGCAACCACCATGACAAGCCGTTGGAGTTGAAATCATTAAATTAAGAGGGTATGAGGTAAATTTTGGGGGAGAAGTTTTGTTTAAAAAATAAACGTTAAAATAACTTTTTGGTCCCTATACATGTCCTTGATTATTAATTTGGTCCCTATACGTAAAAAACTTGCAAATCAGTCCCCATACGTGACTACCGTTATCACTTTAGTCCCTACCGTAACCCACCGTTAATAATCGTTATCACTTTGGTCCCTATATGTGTCCCTGATTGTCAACTTGGCCCCTATACGTGTCCCTAATTGTCAATTTGGTCCCCATACATAAAAAATTTGCAAATCAGTCCCCATACGTGACTACCGTTATCACTTTAGTCCCTCTTGCTCTCGGCTCACGCCGCCCGCCGCCGTCGACGACGCTCCGACAACGTAAGGTGGAGAACTCAGAGAAAAACCCAAATTTGCTTACGTTGGCCTCTTCCTTTCAACCTCATTGGATCCATGTAATTATGTCTTTGAATTCATATCCTTTGATAGTGCTAGTGAATGTATATTATTTTTTAATTGTAATGATGACATTCAACATCTATAGTTTGCACACCCAAGACTAAGGATGACATTGGGTGATGTTGCGGAGTATAACTGGGTTATTGGAGAAGATGGGTTAATTCCTGAGTACCTGTATTCGTACAAAAGGAAGAGCTTGAAAGATAAGACATTGATGAGAGCAATATGCATTCTTGACCTATACTAACTAAAGCTATCACAACATTTTTTGCAACATAGAGGATTATTCAAAGGAAAGTCAATGAAAAAATGATGCCTTGTGTTGTATTGTTAGTGGTGTTGCTGTTCTGTTGCTATGCTTTGCAGGTTGATGCGTGGTGGGGAGCTTCCATCCCTGACCATTTTATTTGTGTTGAAATAGTGCAGTTTGTTAAGACATGGAGATCTTTTTGGGATGGTCAAAAGTAAATTAAGGTGCATTATGTAATTAGAGAGTTAATTAAAGGTTTAACAGGCAGGTGACAAGTTTCTAGTTCTTTTTTGCTATAGCTGGAAATAGTATGTCTCTGTTATAAGGGTTAAAGGTTTAACGGACAGTGTGAGCCGAGAGTGAGAGGGACTAAAGTGATAACGGTAGTCACGTATGAGGACTGATTTGCAAATTTTTTACGTATAGGGACCAAATTGACAATCAGAGACACGTATAGGGACCAAGTTGACAATCAGGGACACATATAGGGACCAAAGTGATAACGGTTACTAACGGTGGATTACGGTAGGGACTAAAGTGATAACGGTAGTCACGTATGGGGACTGATTTGCAAGTTTTTTACGTATAAGGACCAAATTGACAATCAGTGACACGTATAGGGACCAAAAAGTTATTTTAACCAAAAATAAATTTGGGAGTGCTGTCGTGTCAACTTCCACGTGTCAGCTGTAGAATGGAACAATTGTCGTGTTAACGACCACATAAGCCACAGGTGGTGTCACTAACAAAATTGACGCAAAGGACGAGTTTGAGTAACATTTGAGGGATAAATGAGTAAAACGAATCTTTTTAAAGATAAAGAACCAAAATGAATTTTGACCAAAAGATAAAGTACCAAAAGTATATTTTAACGTAAAATAATTGACTACAAAAATAATTAGTATAATTAATGAGTTTTAAATATGAGATTTAATTTTTAAATTAAATAAAGCAATTCAAATTAAATTAAAGTAATTTTTTTAATTTCAAACACAACGTGATAGATACTTTCTATGAAAATCAAACTCTGAAATGGATGGTAATACTCTCATAGTAAGTTGGAACAGAACAAGTTATTATGAAGTATTGAAATGACTAGAAATGCCTTTGTAAGAAAGAGACTCGGGGCTTTGACTTTTTGTGAGTAGTGGGAAGATCTCATCCTCTATTCCTCTCTCTATATTCCATTCCTTCTCTTCTCTTGTCTGAGAACCAGAAAAGACGCCAAAACACCAAACACCTCAGCAACACAACACAACACAACACAAATCGTCATCAAACAAACGCAGGTAACAGGACACCACACACACACACAAATCCTCTCTCTCTCTCTCTCTCTCTCTCTCTCCAGAGACGAGAAATTCCAGCTTCAATCACCGGTACTTGTAAGACTCCTGTTTCTGTTTTCCAAACCCATCACGTGCTCTATCTGGGATAAACAAAAAATATATAAAAATATAAACTTTAATTTTCACTTTGCTTCTATCTAGATCACTTTGATACCCCACTGAATCTTGCTACCTTTGACCTCAATTCAATTCTAAATTTCTTACCTTTTTTCCTTTTTGATCTCAAATTCTTTTCATCATATGATGCATAATAATAAGTTGACTGCATTCACGAGATGATGCCATTAATTGTAGAATTGCCAAGTTAATTAATGGTAAAAAAGCATGCTACTCATTCATAACCTAATCATGCTCATGTTTTTTTCTTATTGGATTTAATTAATTGTGGTGATTATTTTGTAATCAGTGACCCTTTACACAAACAAACCATGTCAAGGGAATGAAGCTTAGAGATTTTGAGAGAAATGGGGTGTGTGATTAGCAGAGAAGTATCATCAGGAATAATCTCTGAGGTGAAGGAAGAGAAGAGTTTGAGTGTTGAGTCCAAAAGGAAGGTTGATGAAGTCTCCACCAGCAATGCTGAGGGGGAAGTGGTAGAGGTTCAGAATGGTGAGAAGCAGGAGGAGAAGGAAGAGAAGGGTGGCGACGATGGGGCTCATCCTCAGCGGCCACAAGGTGAAAGAAGAAGAAGATCAAAGCCAAACCCAAGGCTAAGTAATCTCCCCAAGCATTTGCAGGGGGAGCAAGTAGCAGCTGGGTGGCCACCTTGGCTTACTGCTGTGTGTGGGGAAGCACTTAGTGGGTGGACTCCACGGAAGGCTGACACTTTTGAGAAAATCGATAAGGTGGGTTTTATTTGCTGGAAATTTGAACTTTTTGGTTACTTTTTGGGTGCATATATTACATTAAACTTGAAATAGATATGTATTTGATAGGTGATGTCATATTAGGGACATGTAGATGAGGTTTGAAGTTCATCGATGCCGATTATGATACATTGATGTTGTGATAGTGTTTTCCAAACTTATGATGAACTATTGGAAATATCAATTTGTGGGAAGGGTTAAAAGGAATACAGTCTGCATTAGTTGAGTCAGAAGAACTTACATAGTGTAGAATCTCTCATTTGCTTGTTTAACAATAGATCTTGTATTCTCATACTTGTTTTCTTTTTCTTTTAATGTTCCCTTCATATTAGATCGGTCAAGGAACATATAGTAATGTGTACAAAGCTAAAGACATGTTGACGGGTAAGATTGTTGCACTGAAGAAGGTTCGATTTGACAATTTGGAACCTGAGAGTGTAAAATTCATGGCTAGAGAGATTCTTATTTTGCGAAGATTGGATCATCCCAATGTTATAAAGCTAGAAGGTTTAGTTACATCAAGAATGTCCTGGAGCTTGTATCTGGTGTTTGATTACATGGTGCATGATTTAGCTGGACTTGCTGCAAGCCCTGAAATCAAGTTCACGGAGCCTCAGGTTAGACCAGGTTTGCCTTAATAATTTAAGACATAAAGTGTGTGCATATGTACATATATATCCTTTGATTCTCTTTCTTTTCAAGTGCTGGTATTTGATGTCTCCAAATACTATGTATTACTATCTCCTATTGCAGGTCAAATGTTACATGCATCAACTGCTATCAGGACTTGAGCACTGTCATAATAGACATGTACTTCACCGTGATATTAAAGGATCAAATCTTCTGATTAATGACGAAGGAATACTTAAGATTGCTGACTTTGGACTTGCGTGTTTGTTTTGATCCAAACCGCAGGCATCCCATGACTAATCGTGTAGTTACCCTTTGGTATCGGCCTCCTGAGTTGCTTCTTGGAGCCACAGATTATGGTGTGAGTGTGGACCTTTGGAGTGCTGGTTGCATTTTAGGAGAGTTATTGGCTGGGAAACCAATTATGCCTGGTCGTACAGAGGTGAAAACCTAAAATGTCTTGTTTTGGCTTATAGGATTTTTCATTTCCCTGAATCTCTACCTAACAGTTGGTGTGGTACTTCAATGAGTAAGTTACCTCCAAATCTGTTGTTTATGAGAGGCTTCAGTAATTTATATATCCTAATGGAAGAGTCTGATTTCCAATTAATGCATGCCAGAAACCCCACCCCCCCCCAAAAAAAAAAAATTTATAAGATAAGGGGTTCTGCATAGTGCATAGCCCAGACCCTCTCTGCTTGCAGGGGTTAGGTGTCTACAGTTGACCTAAGCTATTAGAAGGTCTGCAATTGTGCTTATATGCAATTAATATCAAAACATGCAATCAATGAGAAATCAAATAAAAGAAAGGATACATAATAACCAAGGGCTCAATTACTGCATGATTTGATAAACTACTGTGTTACATACATAACCGCACATGACTCTGTTGAGCTTCAAAACATTATTGGCGAAAGTGGAATACATCAAGTTTAGCCCAGATAATGTAAAAGCCAGTAGATGGAAGAGATTGTAATTACTTGTTACTTCTTTCTACTCTCTTGGATCACTGTGGATAATTGATTCATTGCCTCCTTAATCAGCAATTGCTTTTGATTTCAGCATCTGTAGTCTCTGCTTAAGGCCCCTTGTTCAAGCTGTTTGATGTACATGTACTATTGGGTAAAAAGGAGATACAAATTTTAGAATTCTACAAAGGATTGTGATTTTTATAGCGGGGATGAATGATGGTCAAAGTACATTTCTATAAACATCTGGGGTGAATGAAGTGGTGGAGCACAACTGGATGTTTCTTGAGGTCGAAACAGAACACAATTCAAGCTGTAAAACTTACTAATTCAAAATGTTATTTCTCTAAAAACATTTGCCAAGCTGACTGTTATAAACTCATAGCTTGCCCATACCATTTAGTTGTGGTTTAATGATAAATCAGGTAATGGCCTCTCAAAAGTAGAAGGATCAAGGTGTGCATTTGTGAGGATTTAGATATACTAGTGGTTATGACGATAGTGATAGTAATTTTGGCTCAGTTATCTAATTATGCAATGTGGACTGATAACTAGCAAATTACATTCTCTACAATGTGTACAAGATTTCTGCATTTATCATTTAAACGCATCTCCAAGTTTGTTTTAAGTAAACCCTTTTCAAGTGATATACCAGATCTTATGTTTAATTCTCACATATCTTACATAGTTAAAGGAAATTTGTATTGCATTAACGATATATTTGAAATCCATGTTGGATATTTTCTTACCCTTTTCTTGAATATTTATGCAGGTGGAACAACTGCATAAGATATACAAACTTTGTGGTTCGCCTTCTGATGAGTATTGGAAAAAGTCAAAGTTGCCTAACGCTACTTTGTTTAAACCTCGAGAGCCATACAAGAGATGCATAAGAGAGACATTTAAAGATTTTCCACCTTCTGCGCTACTCCTTATTGATACTCTTCTTGCAATTGATCCAGCAGAACGGAAGAGTGCCTCAGATGCTCTAAGAAGTGAGGTGGACTTTTGAAAATCTCTGATCTTTTTGTCATTAAGGTGCCGGTGTGACGTTTTAAATTCTGTACTGTCTTGTTATTGATATTATGATTTGATGACACTTAGACTGTCTTAATCTGTTGGTTCCTGATCTATTATCGGTGCATGTATGTTTCCTAAAACACATATTTGAAACTCTTTGTGAAACGTATTGAATAAGCTGCATGTTGAACTTCGTGAAGCCCTATGATGTGTAACTCATTTTATTAGGCACAATGATCCTTAACTGCAACGATTGCCACTGGATGGTTCCTGATGTTAACAACTAATCTTCTACGAGCCTGGTTCTTCAGCGTCTTGGATATCTAATGCAAAAAAAATAAAAAATGCTTGAATGTTATTAACTGCTGTTATAGGAGAATAGTCCATTAAATCTTGAATGTTGTCTAAGGAAAACCGTTGATGATGTGCCTCTCTTAAGCTCTGTTTATTTTAAAATATATATGCCCCTTGTTGGAATAGGATCAGCAAGTTAGTTTTGGTAAAAAAAAAACAAAAAAAACAAAATGGTGGGTAGACAGGCTACCTTGGAAGTCAATTTGCTCCATCTTGTTTTCTTTGGAATAATAAGTAAATAAAGGCCCTAATTGATGGAATGAATGGCATGTTTTACATGATCATGATAAAGTATGTAGACATTAATTAATGTTATATAGGTCTATGAAATTATAAAACAAAACTTGTCTTGAATCTGATTTATCTTTGTTGAATTTAGATATTATTTTTTATATCAAACCTATATACATTTACTTTGCTTGTCTATCCTTTCATTTTGCAGTTCTTTACCACAGAACCTCATGCTTGTGATCCTTCAAGTCTTCCAAAATATCCCCCAAGCAAGGAAATGGATGCTAAACGACGGGATGATGAATCAAGGAGGTATCTGGTGCTTTTAAGTTTTCTTTCTGCATACTAGAAGTGAGGCACACACTAAATGTATGTTAATATTTAAAAAATTGATATAATTAAAAAAATAATATTAGGAGAGAAACTGGGAAGAAGATGTCCACAGTGAGGAGAAAATGTAAGGTATTGTTATCTGCAACAGTTCTATTTTTATATTATTCAAATTATTCAATGACAATTATAACCTTATATCTTTTATTGAGTTACTTAAAGATATGCATATATTAATGACTCTTGGAACTTTTGGTGGAAAAGGTGGAGACTGAAAACTGTTTACACGTTATCTTTATTAACATTAAGGATATAGGTGGTGAACTATATATTTCCTTTAAGTATACTTTAATCTTATGACCGTGTGTAAGTGAATAACCTGAAAATGTCAAGCACAAAAAACACAGCAACACCACACAAGAAATCTTGCAGAATTGAACTAAAAACAATACCAAAGAAGATAAAGGGTAGAAGAAGAACACCAAGGGATTAACGTGGTTCAGCCGGTGGGGCTTACATCCACGGGGAGGGAGCAATGAACATCCACTAAGAATTAGAAACTGAGTACAAGATCAAGCCTCTTTGAGACCAATAGAGATTCCTTGGTTCCTAAGCTATCTGCCCTGTTGAGATACAGTTCAAGAAACCCAAGCTTGCTACACTCTATTTTCTCTTCTTTAACCTTGATCCCTATCAATACTCTTTCTAATCTATCGATTACAAACCAAGAGAATTACTATCTATATGATGAATCTTTCAATCTATTTCACTATCTACATAGACACTACCCTATGCTTATATATATAGATCATCAGCAGCCTGGTTGCACGTGCTCCTTCCAAGTCAGTAGCTTCAAGTCTGTTGTAACAAACTGCTTTAAGTTGTTGCAACTGATTATAACTGTTCTGAATTGAAAGCTTTAACCAAAAGGTAACTGATTTTGAGTCACATATTCCACAATTCTCCACCTTGGCTCTAAATCAACCAATCCTATTGACATCCATGCTCCCTCGCCAGACCTGCACAAAATTACATAAAGCCAATCAAGTTCAAGCTATGCTTGAACTTGTTTAAAGGTAGGGATTTGGTTAAAGCATCTGCAGGATTGTCCTCAGTTGGAATTTTTTCAACTAGAACTTCTCTTGCTTCAATCACATCCCTAATAAAGTGAAGCTTAACATCAATATGTTTGGACTTTTCATGATAGACTTGATGTTTAGATAAGTGAATAGCACTTTGGCTATCACAGAAGATTGTAACACTGTCCTGTGTTATTCCAAGTTCTCCAATCAGTCCTTTTAACCATATTGCCTCCTTCACACCTTCAGTTAGTGCAATGAACTCAGCTTGAGTTGTAGAGAGAGCAACCACAGATTGTAGTACAGATCTCCAACTTACTGCTGTACCAAAAACAGTGAATACATAGCCTGATAGAGACTTTCTTGTGTCTAAGTTTCCAGTAAAGTCAGAGTCCACATAGCCTGTGATGATCTCACTAGTTTCTGCTTGTCTTTTGAACATTAGACCTGAAGAAAGAGTACCACTAAGATATCTTAGAATCCACTTAAGAGCTTCCCAATGACTTGGTCCCGGATCTCCCATAAACCTGCTAACTACATTAACAGCATAAGCTAGATCAGGCCTGCTGCATACCATGCCATACATGATGCTACCAACCCCATTTGCATAAGGAACTGTTGACATTCTTTCCTTCTCATCATCTGTTGTTGGAGCTTGCTTGCTTGAAAGCTTATCATGCTGTCCTAATGGAGTTCCTACTGGTTTAGCTTTGTGCATTCTGAATTTCTCAACAACTTTCTTCATATAGTCTTGCTGAGACAGAAACAGCTCACCTTGTTTTCTGTTTCTAAAGATGTCCATACCTAGGATTCTTTTTGCTTCTCCAAGTTCTTTCATATCAAACTCAGATTTCAAATCTTCTTTTAGTCTTCTAATCTCATTCTTCTTAGAGCTTGCAAGAAGCATGTCATCTACATATAGAAGTAGATACATGAGCACTTCTTCATTTTCTTTCAGAATGTAGACACAATTATCATAGTTGCATCTTTGGAACCCCATCCTTATCATGAAATCATCAAACCTTTTATACCATTGCCTTGGACTTTGCTTTAGACCATACAAAGATTTTTTCAACAAACAAACCTTGTTCTTGTCTTCAGCAAAGCCTTCAGGTTTGCTGCATAAAAATGGTTTCTTCAAGGTCACCATGAAGAAAGGCTGTTTTGACATCAAGTTGTTCCAATTCCAAGTCAAATTGAGTAACAATGGATAGCAAAACTCTGATTGAGCAGTGCTTGACTACAGGTGAGAATATCTCATTGTAATCAATCCCTTCAAGTTGAGAAAACCCCTTTGAAACTAGTCTAGCTTTGAACATGACCTTCTTGCCAATTTGAGCTTCTTCTTTCCTTTTGAAAATCCACTTGCATCCTATGATCCTTTGACCTTTTGGTGGATTAACCAGAATCCAAGTTCTGTTTTTCTGTAGAGAATGCATTTCTTCATTCATTGCTTCAAGCCAGAATTGACCTTCTTTGCTTTCAAGTGCTTCCTTGTAGTTGTTGGGCTCCTTTCCTTGAACATCTTCACCAACAGTTAGAGCATAGTAAATGAGATCAGCTTGGCCAAATCTCCTTGGTGGTACTATGTTCCTCTTTGCTCTATCTCTGACTAAGTTGTAATCATTGATTTCTGTTTGTGGCTGTTGCTCTTCAATCATCTCTGCTGTTTGATCTCTTTCTGTATTGCCTAGTTGTGTTGATAACTCCACCTCAACTTGAGAGTTATCTGGTTCATAAGGTTTGTCATGCAGTTGCTGTTGATCCTTTGTCAACATGGCCATCCTAGTTTCATCAAAGATAACATCCCTACTAATGAAGCATTTAGGCTCTCCAGTATCTATTCTCCATAGCTTATACCCTTTGACACCATCAGGGTATCCTATGAAAGCACACCTGATAGCTCTGGCCTCAAGTTTGTCTTGTCTTGTGTGTGCAAAGGCTAGAGCTCCAAATATCCTCAGGTGTGAATATTCTGCAGGTTTCCCATTCCACATTTCCATAGGAGTTTTAAATCCTATTGCTGAAGAAGGACACCTATTGATTAGGTAAGCTGCAGTGGCTGCTGCATCACCCCAGAAGCTTTTGGGTAGGCCAGCACTCAGTAACATGCATCTAATCCTTTCCAATACTGTTCTGTTCATCCTTTCTGCCAGCCCATTCTGCTGTGGAGTCCCTGCAACAGTCCTGTGTCTTTGAATGCCTAAATCCCTGCAAAACTTATTGAATTGCTCTGAAACAAATTCCAGGCCATTATCAGTCCTTAAACATTTAAGTTTGGTTCCTGTTTTGTTCCCTATTTGAGTATGCCATTCCCTGAATTTTTCAAAGGTGTTACTTTTGTTTTTAAGTATGTAAATCCATACTCTTCTAGAGTAATCATCAATGATTGTAAGGAAATAAGAACCACCTCTATGAGTCATGGTTCTAGCAGGACCCCAAAGGTCTGAATGAGCATATTCAAAAGGTGTTTTTGAAGTATGCAAGCCTGTCCCAAAGCTTACTCTATGAGCCTTTCCTAATATATAGTGATCACAGAAGTCTAATTTCTCAATCTTGTCACCATCTAACAGATCCTGTTTGGCTAATTCTAATAAGCCTCTCTCACTCACATGTCCAAGCCTCATGTGCCACAATTTTGATTTGTCAGTGTGTGTGTGACTAGCTATAGCAGTTTGTGCAATAGTGGATCCTTCTAGGATGTACAGACCATTTCTTTTTAATCCTTTGGCTATAATCACATTATTATCAATAATTTTCATAATGCCATGTTCAATTTGAGTAGTGTAACCTAAACTATCAAATATGCTAATTGATAACAAGTTCCTTTTTAGTTCTGGTACATACCTTACATCAGAGATTAACCTTTCTTGGCCATTGAACATCTTTAGCCGGATTGTGCCAAAGCCTTGCACCTTGCATGGCTTGTTGTTTCCTAGTAACACAACTCCACCTTCTTGTAACTTTATAGACTCAAAATAGTCTTTCCTTGGACACATGTGATAAGTACAACCCGAGTCCATAACCCAATCTTTGTCAATTTCAGAATTAGAGACCACCAAGGCTTCTGCAGAATCATATCCATTTGATACATAAGCTGCATCTTCTGATTCTTGGAAGTTCTTTGAGGCTTTGTTCTTCCTTTCAGGGCACTCCTTAAAGTGACCTTTCTTGTGACAGTGGAAACACTTGTAATTTCCTTTTGATTGATTCTTGGACTTGGATCTATACTTCTTTGGCTTACCATTTCTTTTCTCTGGTCTGCCCCTTATCACATTAAGACTCTCAGCTATGTGTTCAGTTTTCCCTTCCTGCCTTTTCTGAAATTCCTTGGTTCTGATGGATGACTGCACTTCATCAAGGGTGATGGTTTGATCCCTTCCAAACAGTATAGCATCTTTAAAGTGCTCATAGGAGCTTGGAAGAGCACTTAGAAGGATGAGTGCCTTATCTTCATCATCTAGCTGAACATCAAGATTTTCAAGATCATCTAGGATCTTGTTGAAGTCAGCTATTTGCTCTGCTACAGATCTTTCGTCATTCATTTTGAAAGAAAACAATTGTTGCTTCAAGAACAATCTGTTTGCAACTGATTTGGTCATGTAGAGTGACTCCAATTTTAGCCACAAGCCAGCTGTAGTTGATTCCCTTGCAACTTCTCTGAGTGGCTTGTCACCAAGGCATAAGATGATGATGCTTCTTGCCTTGTCAATCAGTTCTTTCCTTTCTGCTGCAGAGAGTGTTACGGGTAGGGCAGCTTCACCTTTTAATGCCTCTCCTAGCCCTTGTTGAACAAGAACTGCTTGCATCTTTATCCTCCATAAACCAAAATCATTTGTCCCAGAGAACTTCTCTATATCGAATTTTGTTGACCCCATCTTCAAGTTTTCAATTCACTTTGACCAGTTGTTCCCACAGACGGCGCCAATTGTAAGTGAATAACCTGAAAATGTCAAGCACAAAAAACACAGCAACACCACACAAGAAATCTTGCAGAATTGAACTAAAAACAATACCAAAGAAGATAAAGGGTAGAAGAAGAACACCAAGGGATTAACGTGGTTCAGCCGGTGGGGCTTACATCCACGGGGAGGGAGCAATGAACATCCACTAAGAATTAGAAACTGAGTACAAGATCAAGCCTCTTTGAGACCAATAGAGATTCCTTGGTTCCTAAGCTATCTGCCCTGTTGAGATACAGTTCAAGAAACCCAAGCTTGCTACACTCTATTTTCTCTTCTTTAACCTTGATCCCTATCAATACTCTTTCTAATCTATCGATTACAAACCAAGAGAATTACTATCTATATGATGAATCTTTCAATCTATTTCACTATCTACATAGACACTACCCTATGCTTATATATATAGATCATCAGCAGCCTGGTTGCACGTGCTCCTTCCAAGTCAGTAGCTTCAAGTCTGTTGTAACAAACTGCTTTAAGTTGTTGCAACTGATTATAACTTCTCTGAATTGAAAGCTTTAACCAAAAGGTAACTGATTTTGAGTCACATATTCCACACCGTGAATATCAATAAAGATTGTGAACAGATAAAGTGGAGTTTGTTTTTATTATCTATATAGGTGAGAGAAGAAGAGAGGGATATTATAACTTAGAACATTTATCTTTATTATTTGGATAAGAGACACCCACCCAAACACTGACATTTATTGAGATCAGTAGAGTGAAGAGTGTTCCTTTGTTCTTTTTGGTTAACATCTGCAAGTCGTGATTTATCCATCCTATTATGTTTGACCAACTCTAAGATACTCTGAATGTTAATGTTCAGATTAAGAGCTGCTGGCAAAGCTCATGGTGATGGTACAAAGAAGCATCGTACACGTGATCGTGCTGTAAAACCTATTCCTGCTCCTGAAGCCAATGCTGAGCTTCAATACAATATTGATGTATGTTAAAAAAATTACTTTCTATTGATAATCAAAAGTATATGTCTGATAGGTTGGTTTATGAAGTCACTGATTATATGTGCTTTGAGATTATTATACCTTTGAAGAATGCATGATAAAGTGAAATGATTGAGAATAAGTAGGAAGACTGTTAGGATTTGGCAATAACAATTTCAACAACTAGATTATTAAGATTTTATGATCTTTTTGTTCTAAGAAGTGGCATTAAACTGCTTGTGTGATGGTTAAAGCTAGCAATGTGTTGCTGTTTTTCTCTCTTCTTTTTGGCTTTGCTAAGGATTTTATTTTATGCCTCCATTTCTTTGTACTGCTTCTTTCCTTAAAATAAAATTCACTTTTATCTTTTATAATTGAACATTTGCATAATTTTGATTGAAAGTAAAAGGTAAAGTTGATTAATATTTGTTGGTATGATTTCATATATAGCAGAGAAGGCGTCTAGTGACTCATGCAAATGCCAAGAGCAAGAGTGAAAAGTTCCCTCCACCACATGAAGATGGACAGCTTGGCTTTCATTTAGGATCTTCACAACATATTGATCCAGATGTTGTTCCTCATGATGTCTCTTTGGGTTCAACCTCATATATCAATTCAAAGGAACCATTCCAAGCTTGGTCAGGTCCCATTGGTAACTCTGCTGGCATTGGTGTGCCAAAGCGGAAGAAACACACTGCAGATGATGCATTGAATTTATCAAAACCACATAAAGGTTCCCTCAAGGATAAGGTTAAAGGAAAGAAAATCATAGCTTAGATATTCATTACATTCTTATAGAGTCAAGTTAAGAAAGAAACTCTCTCTGCTGCCCCATTTTTGGAAACCAACTGGCGCTTTTTAATATGTCTGGTTGCATGCCATGCCTGCTTCCTAAGTGAAGAATAATTGCTTGTGATCAAGGGGTAACATCACTTTTTCCTCTTATTTACACCTTCATTTCTTTTTTCTCCCATAGTTTTTATTTATTGGTTTTACTTCGGATAAAGATTTTTTTGGGTTCAGTCTGTTGGTATGATGAGAGAATTACTATGATGTACATCGTGATTTTATATCTCTCTTTTTTAAACTCGTGTTGATATGAATTCTTTTTCTTTTTTTTTCTTTTTTTGTTGAGAAACTATATCTACATTAATCATATAAAAGTAATGTTATTAGCACTCCAACTAGGGATGGGAATAGGCCAGGCCGCTCGTCAGGGGCCTATGGCTTGGCCTATTTAAGGCCTAGCCTGGCCTGGCTTGTTTATTAAAAAGGCTAGGCCCAAGCTTGTTAAAAAGCCTTTTTAGTTAAATAGGTCAGGCATAGGCTTATAAAAAAGCCTTTTAAGCCTGGTAGGCCGGCCTACTTATAAATAATAAATAAATAATATTATTTTTATATATTATATTACATATTATATATTATTATTATTATATATATATTTATTTATATATTTATATTATTATTATTATTTTGATAGAATAATATGCATTTTGCTATTTATTTATAGAATGTTGGTTTGCTTCATATGTATATTTTGAGAGATGTGGGACTAACTCTCAATGAAACATCATTGTATATATTAACCTTATTTTTACGCTCCACCTGCGTTGCCATCTCATATGGATTATGGATCCTTTCACAATCAGTGATGCAAATAATGTGACCAACACCTTGTTTCTAGACATATCTTTATGCTAATGCTAATGAAACCAATGTCAGACTCTTTGGGGATTGAAATTTTCGATTGTGGTTAGCTTGCTTGGCTCTTAGATGTCATCCAGTTGGCCTTATTAGATAATAGTAGTTAGTCCCACATTGCTAAAAGTATACATCTGAAGTAGATCATCATTCTATAAATAGAGACTAGAGAGCAAATAGAAGTTAGAATCATTGGATAAGTGACTAAGAAGGCCCATAGGGTGCCTTATGTTGCTTGCTGGAAGTCCTTATTATTAGTCCAAATATAGAACTTGACCAATTTAATGGCCTATTAGCCTATTTTGAGATAAGCCAAATGTCCTATTTGAAGCCCTTAATATGAAATAGGCTTTTAAAAAGGCCAACAGGCCAGGCCAGGCTTTTAAAAAGGCCAGGCCAAGCTTCAAAAAAAGCCTTTGATAGGTAACAGGCCAGGCTCAGGCTTTCTTTTTTTTAAACAGGCTAGGCCTATTTAACCAAAGCCTGGCCTGGCCTATTCCCACCCCTAACTCCAACTGTGTATCCATACTCTCTACTATCTTATTCCCTTTTAAAAATTAGATTTTCTTAATTTGTCTAGACTTCCACATACATCTAAGCTCTACATTAATCTTCTAAAGCAACCTTGCAAATGCTTTAAAACCATCTAAGCTCTACTTAAATATACCCCACCCACCCGCGCGCACACACACCGGGAGCAACTCAAGTGAGAGGAATGTGTTATATGAGAGATGAGATAAGTAAATCTGGACCTTTGGATCATACATGAATGGTCAAGATTAGAACATAAAGTCATGCGACTTTTTTAGTGATCACATGACCACCAACTAACTTTTAATCCTGACGGCTCCATGTATGGTTTAATTACCCAGATTTGCTCCTCTCACTTTTACAATAATACATTCCTCTCACTTGAGGTGCCCTATATATACATATATTTGAAAGTAAAGGCCTATTGGTATATTTAAGTAGAGGCCTACTTGCATATTTATTTATGAAGGTCTGGTGTTCTATTTATCAGTAAAGGTCTACCGGCCTCTTTATCATTAGAGGCTTCAAATCCTATTTACAAGTGAAGACCTATGACCTATTTATAGATAGAGATATTTAAAGGCATTGCAGAAAAACAAGCCTTTAAATAGGTTTTCAGGTAAGATCGGGCCTTAAAAATTAACTTATATTAGGTTAATAAGCCAAGTTCATGCCTTGATATTGGAACATAGGCCAGGTCTGTTTATGTGAAGGCCTAGCCTGATCCAGCCTATTCTCACCCCTAGGTACCAGTGGGTTAGTGACCTGTTAACTTACATAATATTATCAATTGATTTTATAAAATATTTTATTGATATTAATTTATAACTTAATAAATTAGTTCATGCGTATGTGTCTAATTGTATGATTTGTTACCATTTCTCCATAAGTTAGGTAATATAGTGATTAAGATATTATAGGAATAAAAAATGAAGAATAGTGTATCAAAAAAAAAATATTGAAGAATAGTTTCTTCAAGTCAACTCAGTTAAGCTATAATTGTGAGTGCGTCGTTAAAATCCTCAGAAAGTCACAATGCATTTTGCCGTTTTCTAATTTCCTTACTCTCTGTTTTCCTCTCCTTATATGATCTTCTATGAGTATTTCTTTGAACAAATAATAATAATTGAAAGTGCGATCGAAAGTAAGGGTTTGGAAAAACAAAAACTGAAAGATTTGAATGAAAAAGGAATAGAGGAAGAGAACTTTGAGATGGATTCCCCGTGATTCCAGTGGGTAGGGTACTACTATTTCAATATTCATGAGTCCTCCGTTGATGACACTAAATTATGTGCCTTTTTTTTTTTTTTTTGCAAAAATAACAAATGGATCTTGTGCAAAGTAGAATACATGGAAGAGAAACTCTTTTTCCTAACAAACTCTTTTCTATTGATTGCAATTTACGTGAGTCCTATAGAATTTAAATGGGAGTGTGAGACTCACATCAGTCACATGAATTAACGAGACCCATTTCTAAAAAGGGAAACTCATTTAATTTTAATGAATAGAAAAATGTATTAGAAAAAGAGTATCAAAGAATTTATTAGTAGCACTCCTCTACTGCTCGACATCGGAATCGTGCACTTGGATTGCAGGCTGCAGCTCCGTTGCGTTCGGGTAGTAATCTTGTGTCCTGTTAAATTCTTACATAAAGTTGTATTTTTTTTTTTTAATCGAGTTTAATTTATTATAACATTCAAATTTGAAAAGTGCTACCTACGCATATGTATCACACACATCTCTCTTACCCATACATAAGCAGTAAATTAGATTATAAAAGTCTAGAAAATAAAGTAGACCCAATTACATTTAAATTGTAAAAATTAAAGTAAACTCAGTTATGTTCAAATTGTAGTGGCTATAACATTTGGTAGACATATCAAAACGGGACATAAGAGAACATATGGATTTTATTATATAAATTGAATGGAACATGAAATTAAAAAGTGTAATTTTTGTTTTCACTTAAAGGATGGAAGTGTGGGGTGTAAATGAGTCCAATCAAGCTGAATATTGATGCTCGATTTCAGCTTGTGAAAAAGTTGTTGCTTAAGCCTAACACATTTATTTAAATGAGCTAAATTTAAAGTTTGGGATTGACTTATTTTAAAAATATGAAATCATTACTTGTCTCGTTTAACTTATTTATTGCTTAATTATTTATTTCTTTAATCAATTTTCTTATTATATTATTTTCAAGATAATAAATTAATATTTAAAGAAACATCTTCATACTAGGTGTCGAAATAAAAATACAAATAAAATACAATTTGTATCCAAATTCCATTGCATAAATATTTCATAAATTCAAGCCATTACACTCTAAATAATACACACATGTACGAGCTATTTGTGAGATATTAATATCAAGTTTCAAAATTTGAGCTTGACTCAATTATATAATCGAGTTTAACTTCAAGTTTAATATTTTCATTTAGCTAAACAAACGAGTTTGAATTAATATTTTATTAGTCGGACTTAAAATAATTCATGAGTAGCTTAGCTAATTTACCCCTCAAGTGAAACCAAAGATAATAGAATGGGACATCCTATTATGTTCCCCTACCAAGTGCGACCATAAGATGATGTGAGTAGAAATGTGTACAAGTAAGGTTACTCTTTAAATTTTTTATACTGTTGTAAAATATTATCCTTCCTAATATTTATGGTATTTATTTGTAGTGAAAGTTTCAATAAGTTATATATTGAGGGTGTAAATATTTTATATAGTTGATAGATCATAATGAAATATATAGTCATTGTACTTCCTTTTAAATAAGTGATTTACATTCTAAATTGTGTTTAGTTAAAATAAGAGAGAATTACATTCCATCACCTTAAAGCTTATTAAAAGAATAGTAAACCTCAAATTTGACTAAAAATTACACTTCACTCAATTATTTCGGTATTAGTTAATTATTGACCTAACACCATTGAGCTACCAATAAAAAATTATAAGTTATTTGATATTTATATATTAAAATGTTGGAACCATAACTCTAATTTGGGAAGAAAAAAAATTGATGTACCATCAATTTTACAGCACATCACAATTTATGGATCCAAAAACAAGCGCATCCGCTCTTAACTATAAGTTGTGTTGCTATCAATTAGCTTATCTATTATTCCCTAATTTTATCAAACGAAGCTTAAATATACGACTTTCCACTAATTTTATTTTTATTTCTTAATCATCGTTCTAAAAACAATAAATAACAAAATTGTATTCATTTACACACTTCATTAACTAACATGATCATTATTGTCTCCTGGTATCTAATTATTTTTATTGCCTCTATAATAATTATGAAAAATGAAAACAATAAAGGGAGTTAGAAAAAAGACAGCTGCATTATTTATAAGGAAAAACAGCTATACAATTTTGATACTGTCAAATTTGGGTTCTTGTTTCTTATCCATTGTGATAATGGATACAATAGAGAACAACTGTATTCCGCCACTGAGCTAATGATACATAACCCCACTTATATTTAGGAAACAATACAGAGAATTAGAAAAGGACATATGTATTGTTGATAAGGGGAAAAAAGACAGATCTACAATATTTTGAATTTTGTCAAATTTGGTTTCTTATTTTCTTATTCATTATGATTATGATAATGAATGCAACAGAGAACAACTGTATTACGCCACTGAGCAAATGATACATAAACTTACTTATATAGGTTGATTGAATTGCCGTATTTAAAAAAATTACGAGTGTCTAGTATTATATTAAGACCAATAATAATAAAACAAATACCGCGGTATCTTTTTCACATAAAAAAATAATAATACAACTGAGCAACCAAAAAAATAAATAATAATACAACTGTACCGTGTTTATTAGAAGAGAAAAGTAATCGCGGATCTCGTGTTTGAATATTTTATATTCCTCAACAAATATGTGTCTACTGTATTTTTTTTTTAAAAAAAAAAACTATGCCTACACCGTCTAATTTGAACTTTAAATATTTTTTAACATAAAAACGTCAACACTGGTCCAACATTACCAAATAGGGCGTTGATGTCCTTCCCTCACCGGACGCACTGGAGATCTTTAGATAAGACTAAGAAATGAGAATAAGGTTAATTGTTTTGAATAATTTTGTCATCTCATATACACTATAAAAGAATAATTTAAATTTCATTGCAGTTGGTGTAAAGTTTATTATTATTATATTATTATTGTCAAAAACAATTATTATTATATTATTATTTTTATGATATATTACATATTTGACTTTTAAAATAATTATTATAATAGCTAAATATCTTTAATGATATGATAATGTATACTTAACAAAGGATAAATTATAATTAAATAAAAAATAGGGTTAAATATATTTTCAGTCCTAATAAATATAGTGTTTTTTTATTTTTAGTCCCTATAAAATCTTTTGGGTGTTTTTAATCCCTACAAAATGCTCCCTTATGTTTTTAGTTTCTGTAGTTAATTTAGTGATGACATGGCATTTGCCACATGTAACATTTTTAATGACATAGTATCTGAGTCATTTTTTTTATTTTTATATTATTATTAAATTATTAAAATAAAAGTTAATTCTACAAAATCTTAACCCCAAATTTCCAAAACCCTCGCCTCTATGTGTATCTTCGTCCCCTTCCTCTTTGCCTCTGTAACAAAGACAACAAAAGCAAAAAATGTAGAAGTAGTAGCCTCAACATCCTTTGCAACAATCCTACCCAAAGGTCCTGTACCCACAACCTTCCTAGCTCCACCTTCAACTCCTTCGCCAGTTATTCCCTCCCTCCGACGTCGGGTGCCTCGACGCAACCGCAATCGAGAAGAGCAATGCGGGATCCGACGGTGGCTACACCGCCATCGTGTCGGGTTTGACGCAACTGCAATCGAGAAGAGCAATGCAAGGTAACTGTCGTAGAAGGTCTCGACGTCCATGTCGGGTTTGACGACGATGACATTCTCGCCTTTTGAGAGCTTGTCGATGGACTTGACCCAAGAGACGATCTTGCTTTCTGTGAGGGTGGAGATGAGGGTCGGTTTCACGGATCTTGGTCCGAATGACGACGTTCGGGGTTCTGCCATGGGCGAAGAGGGGGAGTGGGGCGAAGGGAGGAGGAGAAAGGAGGAAAGCAGTGATGAGAAGTAGATCAGCACCTACAAAAAAAAACATAATGGAGGCAGAAACTCTTGTGGGGGATGAAGGGGACAAACTTCAGATTTTGGATTTGGGTAGGAATGGCACCAGAGGTAGAGATTAGTTTATTTGAGGGTTAGATTATAGAATTAAACAATTTTTTAATAATTTAATAATAATATAAAAAAGAAATTAAGAAAAAAGTTTGACAAATGTTCCATGTGGCAATGCCATGTCATCACCAAGTTAATAATAGGGACCAAAAACATTATGGAGCATTTTGTAGGGACTAAAAATGCATAGAAAATTTTATAGGGACTAAAAACAAAAAATCATATATTTATAGGGACTAAAAACATATTTAACCCTAAAAAATATATCATTTTTTATGTTATCATTA
Organism: Echinosophora koreensis; assembly: GCA_035048595.1. NCBI lineage: Eukaryota > Viridiplantae > Streptophyta > Magnoliopsida > Fabales > Fabaceae > Echinosophora > Echinosophora koreensis. Next base: position 22,455,011 of record JAPCYP010000001.1, read on the forward strand.
ATTGCACATTTCAATAAAATTTTACATACTTTACAACATAAAACAATTATTACCAGCTTCCTTTTCTCTTGAATATGGTAAAGGTGTTGCACAACATACTTTCAATTGAGCAATAACATATATAGCTTTCTTTGCTTATGTGTGTTTTAGATTAATTTAGAAGGCTTCTGAATATTGGTTTAATAGTTTGAATTAGGCTTCATAAAAAAAAATAGTTTGAATTAGGCTCAGTCATATAATTTAACATGCTGGAAGCAGTAGCATGCAATCTGGGAATTGGGAGGCCCCTTAGCCCTAAAAAAGACATATATGTTCTCCATGCAAACAACACTCATTTGGACCTGGATTCCAACACCTTAAATCAACTCACGTCGTTTTTTTTTTTTCTTCCTTTAACGATAACAAATGAAAATTGATTGTTTTTTCTTTACACATGAAGATTGAATTTATAACCTCTCATAAACTAGTAGAGTCCTTCCCTACTAACCCAATTTTTATGGGATATAAGATTTGAACTTTACTTTTACTAGTACAAGGAATTGATGCTGAGGGAAACCAACAAACGACTAATACGACAACCCACCAACGTGCACTAAATGGCTAATACACGGAAATGAAGTTCTTGCATTTCAGCATAGAGGAGTTTATTGTAAAAGATTCATATTATAATATCGATCATATGCAAATAATCAAAATTAAAAGTTATTTATTTAAAAAAGGCACATACATTTATATTTTAATCTTAGTAATTTAAGTAAGGTCAGATAGCAAATCTAGTTAATAATTAGTAAAATCATAGTATATTTATTTATCTATTTATTTTAACACGAAACTCTACTTAGTGCTGATATTGTACTCTTAACCTCGGATCCAGATGTGATGTAATTCTCTTTCTGAACTACACCTCCTGCAGTTTGAGATCTAGTAGTTAGAAAATAATAAATTGGGCTCAGTGTTAATATTTTATCATCGAAAATAAAATTTTAAAGGCTTGGATCTTTTGCGGTTCAAAAGAAATTGCAGAGGATCATGAACCTGTAGCTTTGAAGGAAATTGGTGCGCAGTGCGCACATGGAACGTTAGCGTCTATATTTTTCTTGGCCTTCGTCATTTATTTTATTTTTATTTTTTTGAAAAAAAACGTCACATTTTCTGACAATAGTTATACATTAAAAAAAAAAACTAAACTAAACTATTTATGGTTTACCTAATTCTTTAAAAATAGACATAAAATAATTTAAATTAATGCTTTTGCATGCCTTACAAAAAATCTTGGTTGGTTACTTCGATATCCCTTACATTTGATCTTAAATTTTTCATTTTACTCATCTTTTATATTAAAGTGTTTCTGCAATTTCCATTGTAAAAGCATATTATTTTTGTTCTAGCATGTGATGACATGCCACAATGAGCACTGAGCAGGCCTGGTATCTGGAGACTCGACTCCACCACGGTGAGATTCTGAAGTAACTGTCCCTACTTATGCGCCACCAGCAACATTCCAACTTTTTTTTTTTTTTTACTACATACTAGTAGGAAGGAAGATTCGCCAATAATATGGTGATGGTGTATTCACCTTTGATTATATATAAAGTGAGGCAATGCACTTAAGTTTTTTTTTTTTTGGTGCACAAAATTTAGGGTGAGGGGAGGGTGCCCCAGTCCAAGGCAGGGAAAACCTTCGGGTTCTATGAGCACTTACAAAGGGATTTACATTTACCTCACCCCAAGGAGACTAGTGGGGGCTTGAACCTGCAACCTATCAGATACAAGATCCTGTCATGCTCCACTAGACCAACCCCTTGGAGTTAAGTCAATGCACTTAAGTTAATCAAAGGTGAATATATCCTCACTTTCTGATTAATTTATACATTTGTTCATTTTAGATGAGCTTTATCCTGTGATTATTGTTGATCATAATAGAGCCACATATGCTCAATGATCAAACTATAGCTTATCTTCAGATTACAGATGTATTTTTTTATTTTATATAATTGCTAAGTAGAATGACTCTGTAACTTAATTACTCTAGTATCTCCTCTCCTTATACACGGTCTAATTTGAGTGTCAAAATGCTTTTGTAGGTATATTACCCCTGCTGCCACCAACATGCAGTACAAGAAAAAACCACCCACTTTATAATGCAGCCAAGTAATGTTCTCAATCCCAACATGGATGAATTCATTTGAAATGATATACTTCAGTCAATTTTAAAAGTCTTCAAATCTGTATTTAAATTTGTCAGATTGATTAATCATTCTTCTCATATTTTATTTTTCAATTCATAAAACTGACTATAATATGTTTTATTTTATTAACTATATCACCTTTTTTTTTTTTTTTTTTATGAAGATGAGGGGATAAAGCCTAGAAAAGATAAATTACGTAGATAAAAGTTAACTATATTATTATTGTCTTAATATATGATATTTACTTTATGTCTTTTAATTATAGCCAATTCTTATATATGTGATACTTTAGGGGTCGACTCGATTTACTCCAAAGTTCGATTCCTAGCAGTGTTAAAATAATGTTTGGTCAGCGGAAGCCACGCCCTGAGAATAATAATTAGTCGTTTGTTGATAGTGTTGAGATATATTGGGTTTATAAACAAAAAAAAAATATTTTTTAACATGATAATTTTTTTTCTATAAGCCTCAATGTTATTATCAGACTGTTAAGTTTCCTGACTGACATTTGACCACGAATGAGAAAATTTCAGCCGGGAAGGCTTATCACATGTGGACCCTCGTCTCTCTTCATTCGGACCAATATGCTATTGGTTGCAGATGGATTTACAAAGTGAAAATCAAGTTAGAAGATTTTGTTCACCGACTCAATGTCAGATTAGTAGCCAAAGGCTACACTCAAACAAGTAGTTATTGATTGGTTTTAAATAAGTTTTTGGTCCCCGTAAAATACAGTAATTTTGGTTTTAATCCCTGTAAAAAATTTTCTTAGGATTTTGTCCCTATATTTTCAAAAATTTTGGAAATAGTCCCTACCATCATCTCTCTCCGTTAACTGCTGACGTGGCAAACGGAATGCCACGTCAGCAGGGACCATTTCCAAAATTTTTGAAAATACAAGGACGAAATCCCAAGACAAAATTTACATGGACTAAAACCAAAATTTGTGAATTTTGCAGGGACCAAAAACTTATTTAAACAAAAAAAATTCTATATTCTAGCCAAACTTCAGAGCAAGTCGTATTGGGACAGGAAACTTCCAGACAAAGGGATTTGTCAATTTGAAACTTGTGGCTCTAATGTTGATTTCTTTCTATTTTGTAGCCAAATTTTGGAGCAAGTCGGACATGAACAAGAACTTATTTAAACAAAAAAAATTCTATATTCTAGCCAAACTTCAGAGCAAGTCGTATTGGGACAGGAAACTTCCAGACAAAGGGATTTGTCAATTTGAAACTTGTGGCTCTAATGTTGATTTCTTTCTATTTTGTAGCCAAATTTTGGAGCAAGTCGGACATGAACAAGAAATTACATCGGTACCTTGAGTACTAGATATCTAATTAAATGAAGGAATTTAGCAATTTTAACCATGTGGTCCATAATATATGATTTTGTTTCTATTTTCTTGCTAAATTTCATAGCAAGTCGGACAGGTAAAGGAAATTACCTTGGTACCCTTGAGTACTAAAAATCATACAAGATTAAGGACTTTAACAATTTTAACCTTGGTAAAATTTGGCTAGAATATACAGAGAAAATAGGGGTGGTTATCAACAGATCCAAACCGATTCAAACCGCAAAAACCGAACCGAAAAACCAAACCAAAAAACAGCATTTTTTTACGTCGGATTGGATCGAAATTTGGATCTCCTAGTGAAAACCAATCTAAACTACATTTTGGATTGACAAGTTGACAAATCCCTTCATCTGGAAGTTTCCAGTCCCTATACGACTTGCTCTGAAGTTTGGCTAGAAAATAGATTTTTTTTGTTTAAATAAGTTTTTGGTCCTTGCAAAGTTCACCAATTTTGGTTTTAGTCCCTGTAAATTTTGTCTTATGATTTCGTCCCTGTATTTTCAAAAAATTTGGAAATGGTCCCTGCTGACGTGGCATTCCGTTTGCCACGTCAGCAGTTAATGGAGAGAGATGACGGCAGGGACTATTTCCAAAATTTTTGAAAGTATAGGGACGAAATCCTAAGAAAAAATTTTGTAGGGACTAAAATCAAAATTGCTCTATTTTACAGGGACCAAAAACTTATTTAAACCTTGTTGATTTTAGAGACACGTTTTCTCAATGCTAAACCAGCTACAATAAGGGTCCATCTATCTTTAGCAATTGTAAAAGGAAGACATATATTGCAACTTGACATCAATAATGCCTTCTTAAATTGTGACCTATTTGAAGTTACATAGACTTACCTTTTGGTTACAAGGTTCAATGGGAACGCCTAGTTTGTAAACTTAACATGTTCGTTATGGCCTTGGACAAACCTCAAGAGAATGATTCACATAAATATTTCAACTCCTCGACCAGTTCAAGCTTCACACAGTCCAAGTATGACTAATAGTCCCAAGTATTGCCATAGCGAGACAAGTGCACCATAAATAGCCGCTTTTGTCCAAATTAGAGATTAGAGATTAGAGATTAGAGATCCTAGAGAACCTTAAGTATTTTCTTGGCCTTGAAGCTCAATCTAAGAAGGGCATATTTATTTGTCACAAAGGAAATATACCATTTTCTTGTAGGATGATTCATGTTTCCTTGACTACAAGTCTACATCTCTCCCTACACTACAAGAAAGTCATGATTTAGCGTCGAAATATTAGCGTCGGCCACGACTCCAACGCTATAGCGTCGGCCATCCCGACGCAAAATGGACACAACACTATCACCCGTATTTTTTTTTTGTTTTTTTATCTGTGTCTAATCTTGCGTGGGCTAGGCCGACGCTATTTTATGACATTTTGCGTCGGCTTTGGCCAACGCTAAGTTGATTAGTGGGTCAGCGTCGGACTTGTGGACGCTACACTTTGAGGGAACCCTTAACTTTTTGCGGGAACACTTAGATTTTTCCCTCTTTTATTCATTCTACACCCGTAACACACAAAAATGAGAACCCTACCGCCGCCCCTGCTAAGATAACTTGTCGCAATCGTCGTCATGGGAAGGCGAATTTGTCGCAGCCGTCATCGCCGCCGGTACTATCGGTCCTCAGTCTCCTTCGTCGTCGCCGGTATGTTTCCTTCTCCTTCTCACTTTCTTACCTTCCATCTCTCTCATCGTCACACACCACACATATGTTCTTTTGAGAGAAGCAAATGAAGGGGGGTCAGAGAGAAGAAAAAAACGCAGAAATACAGAGGGAGGAGTAGAGAGGAACAAAGATCTTGCTTAGAGATAGAAAGGAGTTTGATGTTTGTTGGAGAGGTGTCTTTGAGTTGTATTTTTCTTAGAAAAATGTGAGAAATCAAGAGAGTTTCTTCCATTGTTGTACTGATATATATATATTTTTTAATGAAGTTATGAATCCTTTTCCTTACTGATGTCTATCTGTTTGACAAAATGCTCATACCAGTTTCCTTTGTTTATTTTTCATATCCTCTGCTTCTGTTAATGTCAGCTCTGTTTATTTTGTGAAGCTGTGAACAAATGTGATTCTTAGTACTTGAAACTGGCAAGGGAACAAGGGAACAGACCTGCTTGACTCATTGCCTGAGGTTTTCATGAATCTATTTCTATTTATTTCTATTTACAAGTGCCTCGAAGCCTTCTTTTAAAAGGAACCTCTTGGGCCAAAAGGATACATTGTGTCTGTTATTTTATCTTTGAATATTTGTTTTGTTTTGAGAAAATTATATCTTCAATGCAAATTACCATGATTTATATTTAATTTAATCAAGAGTAGTGTCCCTTATGTTATAATAGTAAGACAACATATATTAGTCTTTCAGATGTTTGATATTTCAATTTGGTGGAGTTATAGGTACTGTCCTACCTGAAAAATACCTCAACAAGCAACTACAAAGAAAAAGAAGCTTTGATAGCATTCCCCGGTAACATGGAGATGAGCAGATATTGGATTGAAATATCTATAAATTGATATATTTTATTTCTAGTTCCAATTTTCTATGTGTTTTTTACCTTGTTTATGTACATGATCTATCTACTTGATTGTTTACCATTAATTCCACTTGTACCAATATGATGCTTGCTTAAGTTTTGGTTCCTCACTTCCTCTGATTCTTTCTGCAACTTTTTACATATCCTTCCTTGAAGCATATTTCCTTAAATCTCATTTGATTGGACTATTAATTCTGGGCTGACAGACTTCATTCATAGTTCTTACATATTTTTTCTTGCTTATAGAGGTTGGACTTTACCTTGCTGAAAAGGGGTAGTGCCCCTTTGAAGAATACCAAGGAAACACCTTTCCCTTCTATTCATCATTCAGGTACTGCAACTCAAAGTGAAGCATTTTATTTATTTATCCTCTTTGTTTAATTATTGGACTTCCATATTTGTTTAATATTTGTCTATATTATTGGCTATTTTCCCTCTTTGTGCAATTGATGCTCTGTGTTTGTCTGTCTATATTAATGGAATATATGTTATGTAGTTTGGTGTATTAACATGTTTCAGATGAGTGAAGATAGTTTGGTGGCTTCATGTTTGGAGAGCAGATTTCTACTTGCTGATCTTTCCTTTAAAAGAAAATGTTAATTGTTTTATTGCAACTACTACTACTTTATAATGTTAATGTTTTATAAGTGGATCTGTGTTCCTCAAGAGTTATAATGCATTTGACACTTGGAAAGATTACAAGTGTAGTTCTAAGGGCAGTTCTTCTGTTTGTTTGTGGATTACATTGTGACAAATAATTTTATGCTTATCCATAAAAAATCTGGGATTTGGTACAAAGAAGTGTTTGTTTTGTAACTTCATTCTTCTACTTCTGCATAACAGACACAAGACAAGTTCATTTGTTATAATCTCATTTGTTTCGACAATCGACCCAATGATAGTTTATGCTCTCCTTTAGTCATTTATTCATATATGAGTAATAAGCTATAATTTAACAGCCATCATTTGTCTATCTTAGGTCTAAGGTCACTTTTCACGATAATTTCCGAGGGTATGTCAGAGCTAGAGTACTTACAAGTAAATGTTGACTTGATCTCTTTTGATGTACCGTGGTGGCTGCACAACTTTCTATTGTTTATGTATATACCCTTTGTTGTAACTTTCTGTTTATTTTCTTATTCTTATGTCTCTGTCTTTTATATCCATTTTTGGTCTTCTCAGCCGTCCATTGCTATTGTTTTCGGATTTATTGGGTGTAAGATGATCTTCGACTATTTTGGTGGGTATACTAAGACTTCTCGAATTGCTAATTTATTTATTATCCATTGTACTTCTATTTTCACATATTCTTGATCTTCCATTCCTACAGGAATCCATGTCTCAACAGAGGCGTCTCTTGGTTTTGTAGCCTCAAGTATTACCATCGGGGTGCTATTAAGTCTGGCAAAGAAATCTGACCAGCATAAAAATTAAATCCAAACACAGGGTAGGTTTAGCAACATATGATTAGTTATATTTAATTTGTTCATGTGGCATCCATTGTCAATTGAGGAATCATATGTAGCCTGTTCCATGGCTTAGGTAGTTGTCAAACACTAGGCATAACAGTCAAACAGTGAAATGTGCCCCCCTCCCAACAAATTTTTTGCTAGAATCTGGATCATCCTAGAATTGTCTGAGGCTTTATTGCCTAAAATAGGTGGCAGTTTCATTTATGTGGCTTAATGTGAATATTTGTCCATGAAATCAGTTCTAGTTTGTAGTTATAGAAGTTAGCTACTAACACAATAGATGCTTCTATTTTATATCTAGATAACTACAGTTTTGTTTATTTGTGATTAGTATATGAAATCTTGCTTATGTTTTGGCACTGAAGTTTTATAGCATGATTGTTTCCTTTTCTGTAGGTTGTTTATGTCTTGATTGAAGCATTGAGTTATGCCAAGGAATCAAGATCTGTGGGGATAAAATTGCAGTAGTCAAATCACTCCAGTATAACCTACTATTAGTAACTACGGGTCTAAAAAATAAATTGTTGCAGTCATGCTAGATAATAGGTTCTATGTTATGGTTGTGTAATAGTGTTGCATATTGTTAGGAAGATGAAAAGAGAATTTGATACTAAGAGTTTTTATTTTTTAACTTTGTATGTGAATTTAATGTATGAAGTGGCCAAGGCCTAATAGTTTTCATATGCTATTTACTGTTTCTAGTCTTCTCTATTTGAAGGGAGAGATAATAATGAATGATTTTTTTTTTTAATTTTTTTCTCATATTAGCGTAGGCCAGGCCGACGCTAACTAGCGTGGGCTTTAAGGCCGACGCTACTATTAGCGTAGGCTTAGGCCGACGCTAATTTAGCGTAGGCTCAGGCCGACGCTAGTTTAGTGTCGGCCATTCTTTGGATTGTCTTAGCAGCAACGTGGCGTCGGTTTGGCCGACGCTAACTTAGCGTCGGCCAAAATTTGCTCGACGCTAAACGTTGCGTCGAGGCTGGTAGCGTCGGCCCCGATGTCGACGCAAAGCCGACGCTAAAATGGCCATTAGCGTCGGTTTTTACTTTGTAGCGTGGGCTTTTGGCCTACGCTAAAAGCTGATTTTCTTGTAGTGCTATGGATCCCAATCTCAAATCAAGTGCTTCTAATGATGAACACCAATGCATCCCAATATCAAAGACCTATCGGCAAACAATTGTATCCGACCATCTTAAGGCCTAATATTAGCTTTTTTTTGTTTTGTGACAATCAATCAACAATTCTTCTAGCAAAGGTTACCTTCCCTAAAGATTACAAACATGTTGAGGTAGATTGCTACTTTATACGAAAAAGAATGTCAATAATAATTTAATTCAGCTAGTGAGTCAGCTCATCAACTCGTTGATATACTCAGTGGTGGAGGCAGGGGGAGGCCTACAGTTGCCATGGCCTCCCCCAAGTTTTCAATCTTATTTTATTTTATACACATATATATTAAAAATATATGTCTAAGAACAACTTCTCATATGTTCAATTTCAAATCATCTATCAAATTTCATATAAAATCTAAGAAGAAAATGTATGTATGTTTGCTACAAATATGTTTGTACAATTTAAATTATGTTAAGTTATTAAATATGAGTTTGTTTTGTATGCATTGTTAGTGTAAAAAAATTTTATACTGTCAAACAATAAAAAATCATGACATGAATCATTTTTAATATAGTTATTAGGATAAGAATCAAATATTTTTAGTGATGTGTCAATTTTTGATAGGTTAGAAGTGCAAATTTTTTTTTTTTTACACTGACAATGCTCACCAATTAAATGTTAATTGTATACCAAATTTATTTCATATAATTTGCTTCTATATGTTAGTTAATTTTTTTTATTGGTAATATATGTTATGTATATTTAATGGTGGCCCCCCTCACATGAGATTTCAGGCTCCACCCTTGGATATACTCACAAAACCAGTTGTAACACCTTTGTTTCACTCTCTATTATCCAAGTTAGGAATCCATGACATTTACTTCCTGGCTTGAGAGGGAGTTTCACCACACTTATATTCAAATAGCTTGCCCAATCAACTAATTTAGTTAGCTAAGCAATTTGAATTTCTGCTATTAGTTGCTACTTAAATCAAATAGTTTATTGTTAGTTTGGTGTACAAGTTAGTTACACTAGTTGCAACCACGACTCTTATAAGTGATTGATGGTGAGAGCTAGGGGTGGGAATAGGTTAAGTCGAGCTAAGCTCTGGTAAGCCTGGGCTGGTCTGTGTTCCAATCACAAGGCTTGGCCTATAACCTGATATAGGCCAATTTCTAAGACCTAAGCCTGGCCCACTTTAAAGCCTGTTATGACCTGAAAGCCTACTTAAAAGCCTATTTATCAACAATACATTTAAATATGTCTTCATCTATAAATAGGTCACACTCCTTGACTTGTAAATAGGCTCGTAGGTCTCTAATGATAAAGAAGTTGATAGACATATACTAATATATAGGTCACTAGGCATTCACAAATAAATAGACAAATATGCCACTACATGGCCAATAGGCCCTTACCTTTAAATATTATGAATAATATATTATTGTGTGTGTGTGTGTGTTAAATTGGCCGGTCTAATAGGTTTTTTTTAAAGCCTTAGGCCTAGCCTATTTATATATATAGGCTTTTTATAAAGTACTGACTTGATAACTTGACCTTTTTACTAAATAGGTTAGATCGAATTAGACCTTAAATAGGTTAGGCCGTAGGTCCCCAACGAGTGACCTAACGTATTCCCCCACTAGTGAGAGCTCAATTCAACGAATCAATTCCAATCTGCTTTCTAAGTTCTTTATCATATCAATATTTTTTAACAAATGCGTTGAAATAATAATAAAAAAATCGTTGGATTTCCAATGCATCCATGTCTTATTTTCATATTAAACAGAAATATTTTTTTTTGTTGGTTACACATAATTAAACAGAATTTTAACTTCCTTAACCATTAACTAGGAAACTTTTTCTCTGATTCACGATAAACGAAAAACTAATCTCTTAAATATGATCAAGCGTTTAAATGAAAATTTCTTCTCCTAAATTTTTATTTATACATATGAATCTAAACATTAATACTAAAATCACATATTCAAGATATTCAAATTTCTTTCACTTAAACAAACACATATGAAACAACAAATTTTATTATTATTTAATATTATGAGAATCAATCCTGCAAAAGTAAAAATGATATTAACAATTGTAATAAGTCCTAGTAAAAGAAAAAAACAGAGACGTTAATAATATGACAAATACTATGAACAGGATAATCATTGAAGCCACGAATCTAGGCATTGACAGGTCTCACTATAATTGACGGAAAGAGGAAGGAGCTGCCACCACGACCTGGTTATCGATAGACTTTCGCCACTATGTTTGGTACAATAGTGATACAATCTCGTAACATGATGGATGGTAGCAAAGGCTAAGGTTCCTAAATCTTAAGAATAATTGAAGTATTGAACCCTTGTTCGTCAAAATAATTCAAATAGATGAAATGAATTCAATAAAAATAATAAGGGTTAAATATGTTTTAGTCCCTCATTTTTTACAAAAGTTCAGTTTTAGTCTCCCGTTTGGAAAACATACTTTTTTAGTCCCCCGTTTTCCAAAATATGTCAGAAATGGTCCCTATACTACATATTTTTAGTCCCTCATTTTTTACAACCACACATTTTTAGTCCTTCATTTTTGAAAAAATTCGGTTTTAGTCCCTTATGTTTTTCAAATGGAAGTTTGGTGTAGGGACCATTTCTGACATATTTTAGAAAACGGAGGACTAAAAAAGTATATTTTCCAAATGGGGGACTAAAACCGAACTTTTGTAAAAATTGAGGGACTAAAAACATATTTAACCCAAATAATAATTAAATAATTAAATAATCAGATAATTTCATCCTACTGCGTAATAACTCTATTAATCAAACCTAATTAATCAAAACTTGAAGGGACACCTCACACACACCGCACGATTGAAAAGAAAATCCAAATCTCACGGCGCAACGCCGAAACCGAGTCATCACTGTGCTTAACACAGACGCGTCGTACGTTAGTGAAACTCATTAATATCCTCTCTCTCCTTTGTCGTTTGTTACTTTGTCTCGATTCTCTCTCAGCACGGGTTCTGTTGTGTTCTCTTCCTCTGCTTTTTTTTCTTCTTTCTCAAACCATTGTCTTCCACTTTCTTTGTATTTCCAGAGCTTTCATCTCCTAACCTTTTTCTCTCTCACTGTCGTCACAAGAAAGAAAATCCCGAACCATTTTACCTTCATCTTCTCGCCTCTTGTTTTCTCTTTTTCATTTTCCATTTCCTTTTCCAACCAACACCCTTGAGCTTCACGTTTTATTTTTACCTTGCAACCTCCTTTTTCTCTTCTTTCCTCTGCTTTTGTCTTTCTCTGTTTTCTTATTTGTCGCTCTGCATAAATCCAGGGTTGGATTATTTCCATTTTGCAAGGAATTCGAGCAAAGAGATTGGTTTTTAGCTTTTCTCTGTTCGAATTCTTTGGACGTTGGATTCGTTCTGTTCCCAAAAACACTCACAAATTCATAGGCTTCACGCAATGCCCCTTTTTTGCATGGTTTTGGTGAGCACTTTGCTCTATTCTTTTTCAGCTGTTTGAATCCAAAATCTGTTTATGCGTTTGTTGTCTTAGATTTTGAGCAGATTTTGATCTTCTGTTTTTTGGAGATTTTATCTGAAGCTGAACAATGATCTTTTCTATAACTGCATGTCGTGATTTCCTCCTCGTTTTTCTTATTTACCCAACATTGAATTATGTACTTTTGATATATAAAAAGCTCATTTTTTCCTCACATGCTTTGGGGTTACCCTATTTTGATTCCTTTTGGCTTTATTATAAGTCTGCATCTGAAATAGAATAATGGGTTTGAGTTTTTATTTATTTTTATTATTATCTCCCGCTTTGTTATGGAAAAATTTACATGTATATTTGTTGGTCTGGTTGCAGGGAATCATTTGCTGATAAGATCCAAAGGTGCTTAAAATGGACAGCTCAGAGACATAAATTTGAACTCAAAAATTGACTTCGAAGTTTGCAACTCAGCAATAATCTGAATTTGTGTACAACCTGGTTCTGCAATTGCTTATTGGTTATAGAGAGGGTGGACAAAATGGCCTTCCAATTAATTTCTGTAGTTTCAAAATTGCAAAATCTATCCACTTCGGATCATGCCTCAGTGGTCTCAATGAACCTATTTGTGGCACTTCTGTGTGCTTGTATTGTCATTGGCCATCTTCTTGAGGAGAATCGTTGGATGAATGAGTCTATAACTGCCCTTTTGATTGTAAGTGCTGTTCACTTTCTTTTACCTCTTTTTGGCAATATACTATTGTAAGGAAACCTATTCCTATAAATATTTTGCTATCCTTTGAGAGACAATTATATCTATGTGTGTATAATGAATGAGTCTATCACTGCCCTTTTGATTGTAAGTGCTGTTCACTTTCCTTTACCTTTTTGGCAATAAACTACTGTGAAGAAATGAATTCCTTTAAAAATATTTTGCTATCCTTTAAGAGGCAATGATGTCTATGTGTGTATGATATGATGGATGCTTAGTTTGAGCCATATGGGGTGTGTGCAGCCTTTTTTTTGCCTCCTATTGGATAATGACTGACTTTTCATATGGATTGCTCTCAGGGTCTTTGCACTGGCATAGTCATTTTGCTGTTAAGTGGTGGTACAAGCTCACATATTCTTGTTTTCAGTGAAGATCTTTTCTTTATATACCTTCTTCCACCTATAATATTTAATGCCGGGTAAGTTTTTTGCCCCATCTTTTGGCTAATGAGGAATCAATGTTTGACTCTGTGTTTATTGTTGTTGGATTAAAAGTGAGGGGTGTTTTGCCTCTTTAGGAACCATTAACTGGTGACAAAATGAAGATTTGTTCGCAGAAATCCCGATATGATAATCTGAAAGTGGTCCAAAAGGTGTTAATTTTTGTTTTTTTTTGTTTTGTCAAAAAGAATGTATTTCTGCAGAACAAGTCATAATTAATGTTGCATAACTAATGGCAGAGAATTTTAGGAGCATATGGCATCTGTGGAGTCTGGGTGTTTGAAATGTAGCTGGTACTAGCACTCTGTTTACTTGCTTGCTCTTATACGAGTGGCTTAGGACTCAAGTCCTAGGTTTGGGGATTTCCCTCTTACACTATTTCAATATTGTTGAAATTAAAAAAAATCTACTTAGTCTTCTTGGCTGTTGCTTGCAGATACCGTCAATGATTTCATCTCTTCTGAGTAATGATTATTTATGTGACTATGTAGTTAAAATCAGCTATTCTGTTTCCCATGATATGGCCGTGAATTGTGTTGTGCCATATGTAAAACTTTGGAATCATATTGTTCCTCATCCTAAATTTCTTGTTCTGCACTCTGAGAATTGAGATTTTATTCTTAGCTTTTAACTTCATCATGTGTATTGTAGATTGCAGTTATTTACTTATTTTTTTTTATTAATATGTTCTCTGTATTTTTTATTCCAGGTTTCAGGTGAAAAAGAAACAGTTTTTTGTTAACTTCATGACCATCGTGTTGTTTGGTGCTATTGGTACATTAATATCTTGTACCATCATTACTTTGGGTATGTCTTGCCCCTTTAGATGGATTCCTTAGGGTTGTTATATAAGATTTACGTAATAATAATATAATTTCTAAGCCCAGGCAATCAGAATTTTTTGGTTTAAAAAAATATCAATCTAGTAAATAAATAATTACTTTGAGGAAACTGGCCATAGAGAAATTTGTCTAGTTCCGTTGACTTACAGTTGAAGCATTATTTCAGGTGTCTCACTAGTTTTAAAGAGGATGGATATCGGTCCACTGGAAATAGGGGATTATCTAGGTATTATATTGTCAATCTCGTCTACTTGGCAACTTCTCATGCTGTTTGTGACTCACTAATTTGTGAAAATTTTCAGCAATTGGTGCAATATTTGCTGCAACGGATTCTGTGTGCACATTGCAGGTTTGAAACAATATATTTGTTGCATTCTTCCAGCAAATAAGGTGTCAGAGCTAATTACTAAACTTATAAATGATGATCATGCAGGTGCTAAATCAGGATGAGACACCTTTACTGTATAGTCTTGTATTTGGGGAGGGTGTTGTGAATGATGCTACATCCGTGGTGCTTTTCAATGCAATCCAAAGCTTTGACCTGGAGCAAATTGACCCCTCAATTGCCTTGCAATTTACTGGGAACTTGTTGTATCTGTTCATCACAAGCACAATGCTTGGGGTTTTGGTAACTATCTTTCTCCCTCTAATTCTCTCATGCACACATCTAAAAAGTACATGGATAGGATCTATATCAATAGTGAGCATGCACATTAATATTGACATTATTACATGTGGCTCTTGTCTAATGTATTTCCTTCACCTTGTAGGCAGGTCTACTCAGTGCTTACATTATTAAAAAGCTATATATTGGCAGGTATCTTGTTGACAGAATTGTTGTTGTCATTTCCATTGTCTGTTCAGTAGTTACTATGATCGTATTCCATGGTTTATTATTGTATATGTGCAGTTTATTCATAGAAAAAATGAAGTTGTAGACAATAATGATGCCAAATAGAGTTCCTGCTTTTGCCAATCTCAATTTATGTTATCATTTATTAATCTGAGAGAAAGTCTAAAGTTTATGGAGATTATACTGAACTTGGTTGTAGAGTTTGAAGTAACCATCCATGTTTGCCGGTTCATTCCTGCTTGAAGCCATCATCATCATCATCATCATATAATTTTATTTTTATTTTTAATGAGGGTTCGTCATTTAACTAGTTCTAAATGTTTTGTCAATTATCAATGATGTCGTACCACAAGAAGGGAACAAGTTTAATCAAATACCCTGATGATGAGATACCATTAAAGATGAAATTGCACTGGACCTGTTAGACTTGGGTTATTAGTATAAACATACTGCATCCCTGAATTCTTGCTGGTAATGAATTAATATATTTTTTCAATTAAGTATTAATTTCTTTCTTTTTTAGGGTGAAAAAAATATGTGTTACATTATTGTGCTGGAATCTCTTAATAGCTGGGGTCTGTCTCTGTCTATATCTGTCAGTTTGTGTGTTTCTTTCTTGAGTATGAGATTTTTTGGACCTGGCACAGGATGATTTGAAACAAGTCTTTACTGATGTTCAACAATTTTTTGCTTAATTTCAGGCACTCTACAGATCGTGAGGTTGCTCTTATGATGCTAATGGCATACCTCTCCTACATGCTGGCTGAAGTAAGTTCTAAAGAAGTTTAGTAATGTTTTCTGGAGGCTGTATGATGCTAATGATGTG
Organism: Echinosophora koreensis; assembly: GCA_035048595.1. Lineage (NCBI taxonomy): Eukaryota > Viridiplantae > Streptophyta > Magnoliopsida > Fabales > Fabaceae > Echinosophora > Echinosophora koreensis. The sequence goes on from JAPCYP010000001.1 coordinate 22,470,916, forward strand.
TCTTCATCTTCTGCAGTTATGCTATCTGAGTGGCATTCTAACTGTATTCTTTTGTGGGATTGTTATGTCTCATTATACTTGGCATAATGTGACTGAGAGCTCAAGAATCACTACCAAGTATGTCTTCTAAACGGATTTCCTCAAGCTATGCAGTGTCCAATTCTAGATATATAATTAATAAATATATATTTATCGCCTATCTCACAGGCATGCTTTTGCAACCTTGTCGTTTGTTGCTGAGATCTTTATCTTCGTTTATGTTGGTATGGATGCCGTGGACATTGAAAAATGGAGGTTTGTCAGTGATAGGTAAGTCCTATGTTTTCTGAGAAACTAATGAATAGTCATTGAGACACTAACCTTTTTGTACTCATGAAAAATTTGTTGATGTCATACTTTTCATGTCAACAAATGGTATGATATAGCTTCTTTACTGAACAGTCCTTATATTACTTGATATGACTGGAGAGTTCTTCTATATTGCTGTTTTGTGCTTTTCCTTTTGGAAAGTTTAATCCTTTATTCCTCAATCCTTTCTCTCAAAACTTCCTTTTATTATAATAATAAATATACAATTCATGTTCCACTCTCGGTTTCTTCTGCAGCCCAGGAACATCGGTAGCAGTGAGTTCAGTATTGTTGGGTCTAGTACTTGCTGGAAGAGCAGCTTTTGTTTTCCCCTTATCCTTCTTATCCAACTTATTTAAAAAATCACCAAGTGATAAGCTCTCCTTCAGAAAACAAGTATGGCTAAATTACTGTTGATGTGTATCCTTATTCCAGATTTATTATGCTACTACCTAGTTATGCTGACAAGTTTGTCATTATTTCTCATTCTAGGTGATCATCTGGTGGGCTGGTCTTATGAGAGGTGCTGTTTCAATGGCACTTGCTTATAATCAGGTATGAGCAACACTGCTGATTAGGAGTTCTGGTTTTTTGCAAAATTAAATGATTGGTCACTGATTCAGCCAAATTAAAAAATTAAAAGAGTTAGTTGATACTGATACTCTTATAAAATGCAGTTCACCATGTCGGGGCATACTCAACTGCGAACCAATGCAATCCTTATCACTAGCACCATCACTGTTGTACTTTTCAGCACAGTGGTAAGATATCTTTATAGTTTCTGGCATCCTTGGACAGTGCTCCCTGGTTTGGTTTCTTTTCATTACAGAGGTTATCTTGCCATTGCTGCATCACTGATGATTACTCTATTAGATTAACCAATTGAGATGGTCTATATGATATGAAATCTATGAACAGATTGATTTTTTTTTGACATAATAATGTGCTAAAATGTTTGCGCCGAATGAATTGCACGCTTAGCCGTACTTTGTCAGTCTGTATAGCTAATTGCACCTTCACCTTGTGACTACTTATAATTATTCAAATTTTCTACAAATCAGATATGGCATAGATAATTCTTTTGGAGATTGTACTGACACAACTTAATTCCAAATTCTTAGGTATTTGGTTTGATGACTAAGCCGCTGATAAGGCTTTTGCTGCCCCATGGCCCTCCTAAAGGCACAAGCAGCATGGTGTCCACGGATCCATCTACTCCAAAATCAGTCACTGTCCCACTTCTAGGAAGTGCCCAAGATTCTGAAGCTGATATTGGTGGCCATGAAATTCCTCGTCCAAGCAGCATTCGCGCCTTACTATCCACTCCGACCCACACTGTTCACCGATTATGGCGTAAGTTTGATGATTCCTTCATGCGGCCCGTTTTTGGCGGCCGGGGTTTTGTTCCTGTAGAGCCTGGCTCACCATCTGAACGCAATGGCCATCAATGGCGTTGAGAGGAAAGCCAAGAAATATGTAAAATGTATTGTAAACTACGTACATTCTTTGGATATCAAACAATGCATGTATGTATTAGAGAATATGTAATGTAATTTTGTTAAGCTTTTAGATTATGTTTGTGAGTTTTTTTTTTTGGAGGGAAGGGAAGGGAAAGGAGAGGTTAATTTTCTCCCCTCTTGTTTGTGAGTTCTATTAATTGGAGGGAAAGGTCTTGGGGTATTTTAATTAATCCTTCATTCTCCTTTTCAATCCATTTTTTTTCATTTCACTCTCAAACAAGGAGAGGGATATACTCTCTTTCTCCTCCCCTCCCTCTCTTTTCCTTCCCTTTTGATCCCCTCCAAACTCGCTAACAATGCCTTAGGGAACTGAGAAGGCTGTGTACCATAAAGTCATCTCCGCCTTTCTTGTGAAGCTATAATATCTTGTTATTAGATTCTCTCACCCATTATCTGTGCAACTCGTGTGCCTCTAATCTAGTGAGCAAATAATGAATCGCACACTACTCATAATGAATCCGGTGAACAAGAAATGTCTCTCATTTTTCTTATAGATGCAAACTTGACAGTGAATTTTCTGTGCACTAGATGACCAAATTTGCAAACTATGAAATGCCTGTCATCATTGGCTATGAATTATTATATTAATAAAGGGTTATGATATTTGAACATCTAATTTCGGACATCGTAGATGTTTATTTCTATTTCTTATTTACTTTTTCATCTTTTTTGTATATATACATCTCAAAAAAAATCAAAAAACATATGATGTCCCAAATTTGTTGTTCAAATATAATTTAGAGAAATGTTATTCTAACATCAGCTTTTTGACATCTACGGGACGTCTCTACAGTACCTTACCTTTTTTTTTATTACAAATTTTGACTTTTAAAAAATAAGTAAAAAATTTAGCTTTTTTTAATACTAACATTTTTGGTTAATTACGTGTAAATATATGGTTAATTCAGTTCATTATATGGTTAATGGGTCATCCTAAAGCTAACAATTATTTTCCACAACCATATAAATATTTGGTTAATCCTTTGAAAATGGATGGTTAATTCAGTTATGTAAATGGTTAATTCAGCATCGTGACACTTCCAATTTTTTAAACATCACTTAAAAATATTTGGTTAATCCTTTGAAAATGGATGGTTAATTCAGTTATATAAATGGTTAATTTAGCATCCTGACACTTCCAAGTTTTTAAAAAGTCAAAATTTGAAAAATTAAAAAAAAAAAAAAAGGTTTCGGTACTGTAACGCTACAGTAACACTACAGTACCGTAATTGTCAATGTAGTTGTCCCAAATGGGATGTTAGAATATCATTTCTCTATAATTTAACAATTGTGGCATCTAAGGTGAGGGAGCCAGTAAGTCCCTCACCTATGAGGAAGTAAAATTAGCCCTTAGATATATTATTTAAATAAATGGATGGCCATGATTATTTGTAGGTGACCTGGTGTTCAGGTTGATACAACTTTTATGAGATTGCCCCAATATTTTCTTAAAACCCCTTCCTCATTCTTTTCTAGGCTCTGTTCTGGCTTGTTCCTGCTTTCCATTGAACGCCATTTTCAAGTAATAATAATGCTAACAAAAGTTCATTTCAGTAATAGCAAAGATTGGAGATAGCAAACGCAAGAGAGGACGGAAACCCCCAAAAACCCCCTCTGGCACCCAAACAATAGGAGAAGAAATCCACGGTGGCGGAGAAGGCTCCCCCGGCGGAAAAAAAGCCTAAGGCCGATAAGAAACTCCCTGAGGAAGGTGGTACCGCCGCCGACGAAAACAAGAAGAAGAAGAGTAAGCAAGCATTGAGACCTATAAGATCTACATCTTCAAGTTGCTGAAGCAGGTTCATCCTGACATTGAGATTTCGAGCAAGGCCATGGGGATCACGAACAGCTTCATCAACGACATCGTCGACAAGCTCGCTCAAGAATCTTCGAGGCTCGCTCGTTGTGTTTAGATTTGATCGGTGGTGGTGGTTTAGGACTGTGTTTAGATCTGAATTTGTAGGGTATTTTTTATTTTGTGTTTTTAATAAGAAGTAGGATCTGCTCGTTCCTTTCATTTCATTTCAAATGGTACATGAATCAGCTGTTTGAAATGAAATCTTATCTAATGAACACTGGAGTTACTTTGCAACTTTCTTTGCTCTAATTGTTTTGGGCTTTAATAGAATATAATTTTGCTGGTGTTGTCATCCAATTAGGTGAAATTGAAGGCGATGGGCATGGCCGCATGGGTAGTTTAAATACCATTTTCTCCTCTTTGCGTTGTTCTTGCTTGCCTTGTTAAGTTGTTATAGGTGAGTTTTTTTTTTTTGTGGGAAGGACTTTAGCAAGACTCTGTCAAGTCAACATTTGAATGAAATTGTTTTGCTTTTTTTTTTCTTACAAGTTATTGGAAGTGCTCCACCGAATGCAGTTCGTCGCTCTGATACAGAATACTTGACTCCCGTCCTTGCCATTGGAACCGAGTGTGACAATGAATGGTGGCAGGCCCTTTATTGCAAAAAGAGTGTTTACAAATGTCTATTATAACACTTTAAATTAATAGAAACACCATGTTTACCTGTTATGTCAGGTGATTTTTGCTCCGACTTACTCCCCCACCTTATATGCCACCTTGCAAATATGTTAGGTTGATGAACATATTCACGAAGTCTTCTTTGAATTGTGCTCGAGGTGTCATAATCTTCAAATATCGTTGACTGTCACAAACTCTCAATTTTCTCTTTCCAGTCACCGTCTAACAACCGTCCAACAATTAAAGAATGATGTGACAACAATTGCTATTTAAAGGCCCACCAATTGATACATATTTTTCTTTGGTAGACCAATTGAAATTAATACATACATATGATTCACCACATACTTTTATATTACTCCTTCTTAACTCAATTATAAGAAAAAAAGTAAAATAAAAATATTTATATTTTATAGACTTAAAAATAAGTAAAATATAATGAATTCAACTTTATCTAATGTCAGTATTCCAAAAATAAGAAAATTAACCAATATGATGTGATACAGTTGGTAGATAATTGGGCCCTTTAAGTATGTGGTCACGGGTTTGATTACTGGCTCATGTGTATGGAAGGGTATCTGTTAGGAGAGGTCAACCCCTTAAATGGATCTCAATACCTCGAGGGATTAGCCTCTGGCTCTCGGCCGGAGGATACCCGGGTTCATCCAAAATAAAATAAAATAAACTAATCTAACCAATTCTTCTTTTACTTTTCCAAGAGCATTGCACACTCCCAAGACAATTAAAGGGTAGTGTAGTAATTATAACTCTTTTTTTTTTACATAAATCAAGACAATTAAACTAAATTAACTAACTTCCTTAATAAGTGTGAAATTAGTTAATTTTACTTATAATTGAGTCTGGAGGGAGTATTAATTAACCACGAATTATGTGCATTGAATTGAATGTTTAAAGGGCTATACACTAATCAAAAATGTCCTCATTAACCAAGTAATATACTCCCTCTGGTCCAATATATAATAAAAAAAGTCCCAAGATTTTTTATCCAATATATAAGCAAATTTTGTTTTCCAATGACTCATTTAATGACATTATTCCCAAAATATCCTTCATTTAATATAAATTCCAATGACTCATTTAATGAAGATTGAAGTTTTAGATGAAGGGTAATTTAGGTAATAAACCTAATTTTTTTACAAGATTCAATGAGATTAATTAATTACCTTAATATATGTGTTTCATTAATTTTTTGCTTATAATATGGACCGGAGGGAGTATATGATTAACTATGTATTTTTACATCATTAATCACAAATATGTACACAGTTTTTTTTTTTTGAAAAGAAAATTTGTACACAGTTAATATAATTAATAATGTATAAATTGTGATTAATCATGTGTATAAGTTGGTTAATGAGTGCTTTCATGGTTAATGTTTAACTCAGTTTATAACAAAAGAAAAGAAACAAAAACAAAAGGAACAAGTCTAACGCCTCACAAAAACAACCCCCATAACATCCACTAGCAGTATACTATCCATCTCTGCAGGCGCTGTATCAAACAAAACAATAGGAGAATCACTTCTAGCACCTAACTTGGCTAGATAATCCGTACAATGATTGCCTTCCCTTAAAGTATGAGATAAGTGGAGCTCCCAATCCCTTGGCAACATGATCCTGATCAGAGCAATTGTTTACTATTTAATTTAATACTTCATGATATATCCCCAATTTTGTACATTATTTACATTGTACAATAAGTGATTAAAAATTAGTGTCTGAACAATCGTGGTGGTTGATGATGTACAACTTCGCTCGTGTATAAGCTGATTAATAGGTAAATTTATAATTATCATTGACGATAATCATCGTCTGCAACCTGTCGCCGGTCAACGTTGGCCACCAGTTACCACTAAGTCTAACATTTTTTAATTTTTTAAGGTGATGTGAAATTTTTGAGAGTTTAAAAATGAATTATAATATGAAGGAAAAAAAAAAATGGTAGAGTAGAATGGATGTGAAAAGTGGTGTGGAAAAAAATGAGTTTGAGATGTTTATCTTCCCAATGAAAGTATCCGTATTTTATTTTTTTGTGGTTTGTGACTTGTAATATGTTCCAAAAATTTCACCTTACGTTACTTTGGGTTTATAGAACCTAGTACCCGTCAAGTGCCGAAGGCACAACCTCTGTTCTCCGAGTCCGAGGATTAGATGTTACTATTCCGCAAACCGCAACTCCGCGACATAGAAAACTTATCTTATTCCGTTCAATTTCCCTTCCGTCAATTCCAACTTTCCGCACTCGGTTCCATTTGAATTCAATTCAGAAATTGGGATTAGGGTTTCATTCCAACCAAAACCGCGTCGTAGTAGAAATGCTTCAACAATCGGTGGTAGCCTCAGATTCTTCAAGTCTAGCAGTATCGCCAGATAGGTTCTACAATTGGGTATTGGAGTGTCATGGGTTCTGGCACAACGCGGTGTTGATCATCGCCTCGTTTCTCTTCGTGTTGTATTTGGCACTGCAAGCCAAAAAGAGCTTCCTCAAGCTCTCACATGGCCGCTCCTATATCATTATTTCATATTATGTCTCTCTGTGGCTTGTCAGCCTCCTCAACCTTGCTTGGTGCACATTTCAGGTTAGGTTACTCTATCTGTCTTTGTAATCTTGTTTTATTTATTTATTTGTTACTTTAGTTTATATATACTTGTTTAATAGTCAGCAATATGATTTTGAATGAAATTGATTTTATAAAATTGGTTTGTTTACGATTGAGTTTGAAGTGAAGTTATTTATGGTTGGATGTTTGTATTTTGAAAACAAGTTTGATGTAAAAACTTAGTGTGAACTTTTCAAACCAATGCAAAAGCTATTTTCTGTGCCTTATAGTCAAAATCACTCTTGAGGGCTAAATCAACTTTGTCTGACAATAGTCATATACCTCATTTTTCCTAAAATCACCTTTGACAGGAGGCAAAATAAATTCTGAAGCTTTCCAATGTGGAACCAAATACACACTCAATTTCATTGTTTATGTTGAATGTGTTGATTCCTACATGTGTTGGTTGTTATTTTGATTTATTGGCATTGATTGTGCAATGATACTTGAGAGAGGTTAAAAATAAAATTGGGTTTAATTTTTTATGACCTAGACATGGGAGTGCTCTTCTGGGAAAGTGATGGCATGGAACTTGTTATCCTTGTTTACTACATCTGGAATGCTGTTTCTAGAAGTGAGCTTGCTGGCTTTTTTACTTCAAGGAAATAATGCAAGTGGCTTAGAAGCATTGACACGAGTTTTTGGGATCTCAGGGATCATTGTTGGTTTTGATATATTGTTGAAGGTAATAATAATTCTTTGATTTTCCACTACAACCCTCTGTTGTCCTTGTAATTTTGTGTGAATCGTTGCTCCTTTTTCTTGTTTTGTTAGGCTATATATCTATTTGCATTTGGGATCCCATTGTTCATTGACAGCGATGGCGGTACTAATCACGTAAAGTGGAATTTGTGGGTTGTCCATAAGTTATTGCTCACTGTTGTTTATGGCTTCATATTGTTCATGTATCATTCTAGGTGGAGAGAAAGGTTGCCTGGTAAGTTAATTGTCTGGGTTGTTACATCATGTCTGTAATTTGTCTTATGATTGCATAATCCCCTTTCTTTTTTCTTTTGCAGCAAGACCTGCGTTTTACAAGTATGTTACAATTATGTTCATCTTGAATGCAATTGCATTGTTTGCTTGTGGCCTTACTGGAAGCGGTTCTGCTTTTGGTTTCTGGTTAGATACTCCCATAGCTTTGCAAAAAAAAAAAAAACAAAACAAAAAAAAAGAAGAAAGAAAGAAATTCTTCAAAGCTTTTTTCTTTGGCATCTTACTCTAAAGGTTTGTATTTACTTTTGTTCACAGGTTGTATCGTGCCACAGTTGTATGTTACCATGCCTTTTATCTTCCTCTTCTGTATATAACATTTCTGGCAGACTTTTTCCAGGTTATAGTGCTCTTCACTTGATAGTTTATACCCTGGGTTCAGTTTTTTCCTATTCAAACATTGTGTTGTTTGTAGTTAGGACAGCATTCTTTGACTTCTTTCTTTTATTGATCTCACTGATTGTTCTTAATTGTGTTGATTACAGGAAGAAGATTTGCACTTGGAGAATGTGTACTACTCTGAAATGAAAGATGCTGGTTTCTTTGAATCGGATTGGGAGTGAAGTGGTATGGTATCAAATGTTACGTTAGATTAATATGGCCTCAATATGCTAATTGTAGGACATCCCTTTCACGAAATATGTAAATAAAGTAAATATCTTAGATTCGTAGTAGATGTTAGTATTATATTAAATAAAAAATGTTACTACACATTACAATCCTCGAGTGTTGAGTTATTTAATAGATTTGTGTTGTAAAAGGTAATTAAGGGTGTACCATTTGTGGTGACAACCACATGTTATGTTAGCGTTATATTTGCATGTTCTACGTGTGCCGATATGTTGAGTTTTAGTTGTCTGTTAATGCAATGAGTTCCTGCAATGTTATATGGGACCAACTGATGGGCGGTAAAATGTCAATGACAAAATAAACTCAATATACACGAGAATATTGCGTTGGACAAGTGGGAATGATTGCATTATAAAGAGTTGGGGTAACACCTGTTGTAAAAAAGATGGTAGAACTCGCCTTAGTTGGTTGGAGCATGTGTGAAGAAGACCTCTAAAATCCCTAGTGAGGGGAGTAGATTAGATGGAGGGTAGCTCAATCGTTAGAGATAGAGGGAGAGCTAAAAAAACTATAGGCGAAATTGTGAAGAATGATTTAGAGGTCAATGGTTTTGTGTATAGGAGTGATTCACGACAGAACATTATGACGTGACATTGTCTAATTCATGTAACCGTCCCCGCCTAGTAGGAAAATGCTTGGTTGTTATCATTGTTGTTAATGCAATGAGTTACTTTAATAAAGACCGGAACAATCAGTTGCGTTTTGAGCTTTTACTATAATATAAAAACATCAACGATTTCATGTATGACCTTCGGAGTAGATGTATCACTACATGATGACGATGATGATGATGCTACCACACCAGAGATCTTATATTACGCTATAAAGCTTAGTGATGTCATTAGGTATCTAGTGTTCTGATTCCGATTATAATCCTTCCTGAAAGTGGCAATTTTTTTTTTCTTGGCTACAAAATATTTTGATTGTATTTTGCATCGGCTAGACAGTCCTTCGTTAAGCACAAACAGGATCTGAAAAGTGGTTGTTAGATTACATGAATAAGACAATGTCACGAGGTTACGGCTGCTGAAAGCTTCAACAGACAACTAGCATCGGCCACGTTAGATTACGAAAAATATCAATATCAGTGTTCCCTTTCGGCTTTCAAATTTGAACCCCGAATATTTATACAAAATAAGATTGGGAAAAAAAGATAAACACATACTTGACTTTGCGATGGTTAGCTTGCATTAAAATTACTCCCCTTCTGTATATGCCCTAACACTAAAATAGTTATTTCGCAACATTTACATACGATACAATTCCTAGAAAAATCAGAGATGGTTACTAAATTTGAGTAAGACCTCACCTTTGTACCTGATATTTATTCAGTTCCGTGCTCAGACTACAGCTTAATTATCCTAATTTTAACAAGAGGCAGACTATAGGTTTTCTGACAATGGCCAATTCTCATAATTATGCAGCAATCTTATGTGATTGCATCCGCTGCTCAATTACATAAAATACCATTAACATAATTGTTTAAGCCCTTCCCAATGCAAAAACACAACCGTCATATTGTTAATCAAAAAACCCAATGGCTCGTCTAATTTGCTTTCTCTGTAGACATATGAAACAAAGCAATAGCAGAGTATACAGATATAACACTCAAGACTCAACTACCCCATACTATAATACGGATAACTTTGCATGTTACCAGAGATGTTATTCGTCTGGTACATTTTTACTCTAAGGACTCTGTTTATTAATGATTTCTTCAATAAGATCTGCAGCTTCTTGAACAGTTGTGATGCTCTGTGCGCTATCCTCTTCAACGGTGATACCAAACTCCTCCTCGAGCCCCATCACAATCTCAACCTAAAGGGCATGGCACGTAAAAGGAATCCACAATAATCAAATCAAGTGTCATGGCAATTAATTTATACGAATTTGGTAAATAAATGGAAAGAGAACACAGTAGCAATTTTAATGTCCGGCAAGATGTCGATTACCGTGTCAAGTGAATCAGCTCCAAGAGCAGTAAATTTTGACTCGCCAGAAACATTAGAGTCATCTGGTAAAGCTAGCTGCTTCTTTACTATTTTGCATACCTTTTCTACTGTTTCCGGTTTAGCCTGCTCAAGACATTCAACATAAGCATGAAAACAACACATATACCCACACACGTACACGGGAGATTTAAAGGAATCGTTACATATGTGGAGGAGGCAGTTAAAAGGTATTTCAATAACAAAGAAGACTGATGCCTCAGCTTCACTGATAATGTCAGTCATTTCTTAAAAGAATCACATTATTGAAGATGTGTGAGTTGATTTGTAAAATATTTATATTTATATATGAACTTAGACATCTATAAGGATCACTGAACTATCTAGACATAGTAAGACACAAGTACAGAACTGTCAGCATAACCATTCTTATAAAGCCTCTAAAAATTTCATAAAACACATCCTTCAAGATTTGAGAACATTATTTAGTTCACATACTCCATTTAAAAGGTTAAAGACCTTCTGAGCTATCAGTACATAAATTCAATAGTGCCATATGTATATAGGTTCTAGACGCTGGAGTTTCATTAGATACAACCATCCTTAGTCTTTCAAAGCATGGAAATTATATAGCAACTGTAGCCTCCATGAGGCAGGGATGGATTGAGACTTGGGACAGAGGGCCCTCGCTGACAATGAAAGGAAAATTGAGATGTGTGAGCTCAAGTCATAAAATAGGTATACCATTTCATCCTTCACATCATAATTTCTGACAATCAATCATTATAACAGCTTCAAACTGTAAGATTTCATGAAGTGCAGTCCATAAAAGAAATTACTATTAACTTCAGTTTCAAGTAGTCTAACATCTAGCAATATGGTGTCCGTGCGAGCAAAACGTAAAATATCTATAAAAAAGGCTGAAGTGCACATACAGCGCAGGAAACTCTAAGGCGAACTGAGTGCGGCTGCAAGCGAAAAGAAACATTCCCTCTCCCATAGCTTGAATTCAAAGTAGACTTTAGGCCAGAAATTGAATTACATGCCTGTTCAACATATACATTCGAAGAAACTTCATTAAAAAGAACAAAACAAGAACATACATTTTCTAAATTCTGATGCTGCTTTTATTTAATTTAATAAAATAAAAATCGTGAACTATTAGTGAGCACCATTGGTGTTGACCTGAAGTGTAATGCAGAAAAAAAATTAAAATGCAAAGTATTTCACATATTCTGGCCCAAAATTTTCAGTTTCAATTTAACTCTTCATCACTAATAAAATGGAATTTCATGATATGATTTTAAAGGCAAAGTGATTTAAGAAACAATAAAATACGATTTGCATATTCATTGTTCTTCAAACATAAAAGATAAAGAAAAGTAACAGATTTAACACAGAGCTAATAGTACGTAGTTATGTACTTGCGTGTACGTGTATAATATTTGTCAAATTAGAGCAGAATAGTAGCTAATCTCAAATCCTAAATCACAATCTGAGACAAAACGAAACTCTTTTAGAACTTAAAATGCAAAATTCATAGATACATAAGAATGAAAAATAAGTTAAATAAACAAATAGCCGAAAAATAGATCAATCATTATAAAAATAAAAAACGAAACGAAACGAAACGCACAACAGCACTGATAATTAAAGCAGAGAGAAATGAAAATGATACCAGTCTCGGATTGAAACGGAGAGAGCGCATGGAGATCGATGCTCCGGTTACGGTGTTCGTCGCCATGAAGAAGATGGTGAGTTTGTTTGTGCAAAGAAGATGCAGAGAGAATCAAAGGAAATAATAGAGAATTGAGAAGAGAGGGTGGCGGGGAACGCGAAGAGTGTGAGCTGCAAAGTGAAGAGGGCGTTAAAGAAAGAATATATAGCAGCTACTTTCCGCTGCTTTCGATTCGATCCTTGATTCTTGAGCGAGTCACTTCCTCACTCTCTTCCAACTCGGAGTGGGCTGCATCGGATTTGGGCTCGGATCAGGGTAGGGCCCATCTTAGTGTACCAGGAGATGGGTTTAGTCCATACCGCTCGGATGAAGCCCAACAAAAATAACCTGAATTAGTTCATCATCTTAATTCTTGACTTGAGTACGGACAAAAAATGATTATACAAGTAAATAAGAAAGGCAAAAGTATATGAATTAAATAAAACTCATATAACTAATTGAAATATATGCTGCTAATTACTTTTTTATATTGACTAAATCATTTTTTATTTTTAAATACACATTGCAATAAAAACTAAGATACATCGATCGTAACACCAGGATGTGAGTTCATACTACAAGGAATAAAACATTTGGTGATAGCAAAAAATCATAGGTATAGCTATGAAAACCTATACCAGCCAACGTTTGCCTCCATTGTCTATAATTTGTTGCACTTACGGTTTGTGTTCCCATCACTATAGGTTAATTTTAGTGATATTCATAATTTGCTATACCGACAATTGTGGCCCGTCACTATAGATTTTAGTATATAAGCTTGACAAAAAAATAATAACAAATACCCACGGTTGTGACCTGTCACTATAGATTTTAGTGACGCTCAAGTTACTTTTATATTTTCTTTTAAAATGTTAATCAAATTATAAGTTAAATATACAATAAAATACATAAATATATTTAGGAACCAAAATAAATAAAACTTCAATCATCATGAAAAGTACACATGACAATCATATTTGATAATCTATAACAAGACCAGCATATTCAGCAACAAAGCATATCAACCTAAATATAAGTCCTGAGTTTTATTTTGATGCAAGGGGTGATTAGAAGTCTTTATTCCATAACAAGTTTAAGGACAGAGACAATGTTACAGTTTTCCTTTTTAAAAAAAAATTCTCTTTTGGAATAAAGCTTGATAGAATCTGTTAGGCAAGTATTCCAGTGAGATTAATAATTGTTTGTGTTTCTTTTGATGAATGTATAGGAATATGACCTCTACTTTTCAGATTTTTAAAGTGGGATACCCATTATTGAATATGCTAGACATCCATACAAGTAGAGATGATATCCAAAAAAATTTCAATATTTTTTTTCCCACATATTGTACACTTTAAGATTTATTCATACTCTCTGTTTTTTTTTTCACTATCAAAATGGTTTTTATTTCTTCTTCTTGTTTGCTCTAAGGCATAACTCTGTCGCCATTTGTAGAGGCAAACATTGCAAATGTCGGTCTGCACCGAAAGTTAATGACTGCACCCCACAACCTTTTCTATATTAATAGTGTACCTTTTGACATAAAAGTATTCTAAAAGCTTTCGGTTTTATTTACACTTCATTGATGTTTTCCTTCTCATTTCTCCGAATATGAGGAGTCACTCGTTGCTAGTGTCTACTATCCATAATACTCCATAAGTTCTGATTTCTGCATTTACCTTTATATTGACATTCCCAGTCACAGCTTATTTTTATATTTGTATATTCTTATCAATTTTAGGCACTTTGAATTTGCTATCTCAGGACTCCTTTAATTCAGGCTAGCATCTACTCCATGGTTTTCTTAGTCTTCAGTTCTTTAGCGTTTGAATATAATTTGCCATTTGCATTTTCCCTGCTTCCATATTTTGGATTATAATATCTGTGTATTAATTTTGTTTTGACATTTTAGTGCTTGCTTATTCTGGGTGATATTTTGAGAACTCATAATTTACGGTGACTACTTTCTATTCTGCTAGCAAGTTTAGATAGTTAGACTGGGATGATAGGGGAGTAGGTATTAGATTTTGGGCCTAACTCAATCCCAAAAGCTAGCTCATATGATGAGGATTATCCACTACTTATAAGCTTTCATTAGATACTATCTCTAGTCAATGTGGGACTTGGGTTTTTCCTAATACACCCCCTCACGCCCAGCACTATTGGGCTTGGTGCATGGATAACATAGTGGGTGACCCAATAATGGATCTAGGATAGCTCTGATACCATATTAGATTTTGGGCCTAACTCAATCCCAAAAGCTAGCTCATAGGATGAGGATTGTCCACTACTTATAAGCTTTCATTAGATACTATCTCTGGTCAATGTTGGACTTGGGTTTTTCCCAATAGCAGGGACAAACTATAAAAATGAAACTTCATCTAATAAATATATATACATCAAAATTCATACAAAATATTCATAATTATTTGTTCTAAAATGTTAATCATATTTGTAATCTATCAAAACACAAGGTAATCTAGCTAGCCACCCAAAGTGGACCCTCATACCCCTGCAATTACACCCAGCATAAGGTTCATCACACATAGGGTGTGTGTTGTTGATGACTTTTTGGACGTGGCAGGTAGTCAGAAATCCCAAATGGTCCACAAATCTTCAAACGGTCACAACTCACAATTTTTGATCCAGATGAAATTTTTGATCATATTATATATGTACGGAAAGCCCTTTTCGAGACCATCGTCCTAGCAAATAGTCACCAACCCCTAAAATATTCATAAATCCGTTGGACACAGGTTGCTAATTTGCTCTAATCTTTTCTTTGCACGCAGTACATTTTATATATTTGGATTCTTTATGTGGGAATAAGTGCGTGATACAATAATAAGCTCTTAGGTGTTTAGGTGGTCTTTGATTGCTGGGAGAATCCTTCGAAGGTATGCAGAAGAGATTGAAAAATATTGGACTACTTATAAAGTGTGCTTCATTAGTTCAATAAACTTCCTTTGCATGGAGACTGAGGGCTACTGAATTCCTTGCCTGATGCATTATTAATTGATGTATATAGTATTTGAGTTGGTGTATGTATGCAGAAATCACTACTAGAAATTTATGGATTACTTGCTGCGGAATTTGCTGTGAATTTTGCTGTAATTTTTTCATAAATAAGGTTTTTTTCTATATATTTGAATTCGTAGAAAATTTTATAGAAAATTTTGACATTTCCTACAGATTTAAATTTTTCGCAAGAAAATTTGTAGAAAATTTCCTACAGATTTTAAAATTTGCAGGAAAAAATTACCCACGAAAATAAATTTATAGAAAAATCCACATGAAAACATGTTTCTTGCAAATTTTAATTTGAACAAAATCCACAGATAATTAAAAGATTTCTAGCAGTGAATACTTAGTGAATATCCGAAGTCTTAACATTAGATGTTTTGAAATCATCCTGAACACTTTAATAGTTAATACAAACCCAGACGGGTACATATTAATTAGATTGATTTGATTCTTAAAAGCACATAAATACAACGAGAAAGCGAATATGTCTACTGTGACTGATAAGTGATAAACGATCCCTCTCTATCTCACACACGTACACAACAGCCAGCATCCTCCAAAGCCTTACTGATAGCCACTGCAGAACTAAGAACAAAAGTTATATCCAATTAATGTGTTTCATTGATTAAATTCCAATATTTCATATGTACACTTGTGCAACTGTATATTTTATTCATCATTCACTTGCAATCTAAGTACTGGCTAAAAATCATAGAACTCAGATTTTATTTTCTTTTACTGCAAAACAACACGAAATAAACATGTTGTGACACCTAAGACTGACACATTGCATGATACTAACCACGTACCTTACTTGTATATATTATATGGTTCTGAATTAGCTAGCTTGTATGTGTATGATACATCCATGACAAAATTATGAGTGGGATATAGGGGGTTCTAGTTTTTTATATGGGTGCTTCATCATTATGCTTGTTCTTTATTTATCATCATTTAATGTGACGGATACACGTTTGGCTGAACTATAGTGATCACTAGTGAGTAGTGAAGTTGCCCTGTCAACCATTTATGGAGTTTGACCTTTGAAGTTCGTATGAATCTTTTCCTTGCTGGAGGGTAGGTCCAGGTTTCCGAAGAGTGTGGTAGGGCTTTAAAATAAATTATAAGGAGAGGTCAGAAGTGGTTTTCCATTGTGTTCCATTTTCTCTCGGCTTCTCAAGTTTGTTTCAGAATTCGGGTTCTCAACTAATAAAATGGTTTCTTTCATTTTCGCCCTTGTGAAATCAATGCCGAAAACAGGTGTACTTAGGGCTCGTTTGGTGGTCAGGATAAGAGAGACAGGATAGGATAAACTATTATATCCTGTCTGAAACTGTTGTTTGGTGAGCCAGCAGGATAGGATAAGTCTATCCTGTCACCTATCATATCCTGTCCATCTAGTTAAAATTTTATCCTGAGGGGGGAGCTGGGTTAGAACTCAACAGAATAGGATAAGGTGATTTAAAGTATAATAAAGTATAAAAATATTTAATATATAAAATAATTAAAGTATAATAAAATATAATATGGTTACAAAAAAGGTACAATAAAACATAAAATAATAAAAATATTAATAATTAATTTTAAAAAATATTTTTATTTTGTCATAAGGCTAATTTTATTAATGTATATTATTGTAAAAAACTAAAAAAAAAATAAAAAAAATTCTAATAATTTAACTATATGTAAAGTAAAAACTAAAAATGAATATTTAAAATTATAAAAAAAATTAATTTAAGTTAAACAATATTTTAAAATTTTAAAATATTATACGTAATTTTATCACAAGGACAATTTTGTCTTTTTATATAAACTTAAAAAATGAAAATTATAAAAAAAAACTTAAATCTAATAAAATATGAAAACATTTAGAACAAAAACAAAAAATTTAAAATTCATATTAAAATTATAATGCTATCCAGTTGGTTATCTGGTGGACATCAAACGTCGGATAGGATAACAGCTTATCCTGCTCATATCCTATCCTACTCCTATCCTACCCTCTTATCCTATCCGCCCCTATCCTATCCTGACCACCAAACGAGCCCTTATTGTATCTTGATGTTAACTCCCCCTCTAACAACGCGTAAGGCAAATTTGGATTTACAAGAAAATATTTTAATAATATAATAATGATAAGGCCTAATTTGTTGCATGTAACATCGGTTTGGTTAAACGTTGATATCGAAGAGATTTCTCTCTCTCTCTTTTTTCCCGTTTATTAAATTTTGGATTGCATAACACACAATAATTATTTTGTATTTATAATTAATTAGTTTTGGATATGCTATTTTTACAGATACTGACTACTGAGATTGAAATTTTTTATCGCCATGTTAACTTAAAATCTGTTTTGAAACTCTAGTAATTTCGATTTTAAGAGTATCTATCGCCATTATAACACCGACTAAATTATGATTAAGATGATATGTGAATTTGTATCGTACTTTGATTAATTCACGTAAGAGAGTAATATATGCCTGAATACTAGATAATCCACTGTAACATAAATATAATACAATATTTGAAGGATGAAAAAAGGGTCAAAATGGAATGATGATTGGCAAATCAAACTCAGTTGCATGGAAACAAAAGGATGCTTGAAAAAATTCACCGGAAAAAAAAAAGCTTAAAAAAAATTCTTTAAAGTTTAAAGTAAGATTTGGTGTATATACACATTTGCTTTTGGCTGAGTATGTGATGGGATTAAAAAATATTAGAAAATATTTAATTATGAAGTATTTTAAGTAAAAAAAATATTTTATAACATCTGCATTATAATATTATTAAAAATGTTTGTATTTCAAAATAATTTTTTTGGAAAAAAAATATATTTTATGATGTACGATTATTATTTATTATTTTTTTTGTAGAAATGATGTACGATTAATTAATAATATAAAAAATTATTATCATAATATATCATAATTAAACTTATAAAATAAATTTAAATATAATTAAATATAAAAATTATATAAATATAAACTGACGCAAGTCTTTACCTATAGCATTATTTATCAGTCCAATATGTGAGAATGTCATGGTCGCAAGCGTCACCCAAATCATCATGGTAGAATAATGCGATCACTCGGATTCAATATAATAATAATAAACCAAATCATGCGATTGACTGCATATATAATTTGGAAATATGACATTACTATCATCGTCGACAACGCCACCACTCAAGCACCGTCCATGCGGTTGAGTGGCCTGGAAAAAAACGTGCCGTCCCATTCCATGCATCATCACCATCTTTACTTTAACACAGTTACAAATTCAAACTATTGAATCTGCTTTCACGGGAAAGAATAGAAGCCGCCGAGCCAGGCGAAGGAGCTACGCAGCTACATGCATGAAAAGATGATGTACTATACATTAACGAAAAAAGATAAAAATAAAATATATTACTTTTTTTTTTTGCTTTCGATACATAAAAGATATCACTTTTTAATTAAAATTTAGCTTTGTTAATTCTTTATAATCAATGGTCTAACTTATAAGGTCTGGTTGGTTTATATTTTAGTGTAAGATCGGAAAAAAAAAGTTTTCCAATACACTTTTTACTAAAATAATCATATTGTTGTTTCAGACAAAAATTAGTTGGAAGTGTCTTGAAAAATATCTTTGTCCTGCTTACTTTCACAAAAACTGGATTAATCAGTTTTGGGTTGCTGATGTGGTCTAACTAATGTGTCATCCTACTTCCCCATTTTCATTAAAGTTCAATTTATATCATCTCCCCACAGTTCTTTTCATTTCTACTTCTAACTGTCATATATCCAATGTCCTAAAGTTGAAATTTGGAGGGTAGTATACACACGAATAATCTTATATAGAACCCGAGTTGGGTCAGGTGCACTATTCATCTTCTGTCCTACAAATTTTGTTTTATGGCTTAAGTTAACGTGGGGACGAAGAGAAAATGAGGTTAAGTTGTTATTTGTAGAAATCAAGAACAGAGATGAAATTGAACAAAGTGACCTATAATTGGTCACAAAAGCAAAGGAATTGAACACGAGCACAAACTCTCACTGAAGCTTAGCAGAGAGAGAATAAGAGAAATGAGAAAAGTGATTGAGTGAATGAGTAACTGATTTCATTCATCTGAAGTGGTTAGTTATAGAGAAGGCTATTTATACACATTGGTCAAGCTAGCAGACTAACTGCTTCTAACTGTCTAACTATCTAAGCTGCTCTAGGTTAGTTATTTTAACCATCTAACCTACTTAGTAAATACACTGATAACACCCCCCTCAAGCTGGGGCACACAAGTTTAGAAGGCCCAGCTTGGAATGAATGTGATTGAAAGTTTGAGGGCTTAGAGGTTTAGTGAATGTGTCTGCAAGTTGGAGTGAAGATGGGACAGGGAGCAACTTGATCAGTCCAGAAATACACTTCTCTCTGACAATGTGACAATCAAGCTCTATATGCTGGGTTCTCTCATGAAAAACAGGATTGGCGGCTATGTGCATAGCTGATTGGTTATCACAATATAGGAGAGCTGGAGAGATGAATGGTACTTTGAGGTCTTGCAGCAGAAAGTTGAGCCATTGTATTTCACAGGTGGTGGCTGCCATGGCTCTATATTCAGCCTCACAGGAGCTCTTGGATATGGTGTTTTGTTTCTTTGATTTCCAAGAGATGAGGGATGAGCCAAGGTAGATGCAATACCCTGTGATGGACCTACGGGTATCTGGACAGGTCGCCCAGTCACTATCACTGTATGCCTTGAGCTGGAGTGTGGAATTGCTGGACATGAACAGACCAAGGCTTGGTGAATTCTTAAGATATCTTAACACCCGAATGGCAGCACTGTGATGGGCAGTGGTTGGCTTGGCCATGAACTGGGATAGTTGCTGGACAGCAAAAGCTATATCAGGCCTAGTTGTGGTCAAGTACAGTAACCTACCAACTAGTCTTCTATAACCAGAGATGTCTTCAAGTGGCTCTCCATCAGTTTGGCTCAAGTGAACCTTGCAATCCATAGGTGTAGTAGCTGGTTTGCAACCAAGAAGACCTGCATCTGAGATCAGTCCGAGGGCATATTTCCTTTGGTTTACAACAATTCCAGCCTTGCTTCTAGCTACCTCCAGTCCTAGAAAAAATTTCAAGTCACCCAAATCCTTGATTTTAAACTTGTCATCAAGTGCAGCCTTGATTTGGGTGATCTCAATGGCATCATTTCCAGTGAGAATCACATCATCAACATAGACCAAAAGAGCTGTGAATGAGTGTGCAGAGGCCTTAACAAAAAGAGAATAGTCACTTTTGGACTGAGAGTAGCCGGATCCAATCAAGAATGAAGATAACTTGGCAAACCATTGCCTACTCGCTTGTTTAAGGCCATAGAGGGACTTTTGTAACTTGCAGACTTGGCCAGAGTGAGCAGCAGAGAGTCCAGGTGGCAGGGTCATATATACATCCTCCATCAAATCTCCATGCAAAAAGGCATTGTTCACATCAAGTTGCTTAAGAAGCCAACCATTGATGGATGCCAAGGATAGGACCAGTCTCACTGTAGTCATTTTGGCTACTGGAGAAAAGGTATCTAGATAGTCTATCCCCTCAGTTTGAGTGTAGCCCTTTGCCACTAAGCGAGCTTTGTACCTCTCTATGGAGCCATCTGCTCTATGCTTGATTTTGAACACCCATTTGCAGCCGATTGGTGTCTTATCCTTGGGGAGATCAGTTAAGAGCCAGGTTTCATTTGCTGCTAATGCTTGTAACTCAGCTTGGATGGCTTGTTTCCAGCAATCTTGTTTGATGGCTTGAGTATAACTGGTTGGCTCAACCTCAGCAGAAACAGAAAAAACAGCAGACTTGTGAGAGGGTGAAAGATAATCATAAGATAAATATGATTGAATAGGATAGGAGATATCTGATGACGATGTGACAGCAACTGTAGTGCAACCTGCTGCAAGATTGCAGTGATATTCTTGCAGGTATGAAGGTGCCTGCCTCTGTCTAGTAGATTTTCTAAGTGGTTGAGGTGATGGTGATTGGGTTGAAGGTGGAGAATCTGGAGTTTGGTGTGTAGGTGAGCTATGAATTTGGGAACTTTGTGGGGAAGGAACTTGTGTGGAGGGCTCAGGTTGAATTAACAGAACATCATTATACACATTGGGATCAATTTCCTGTGGAACAGGTAATGGGAAGGTGGATTGTTTTGGTGAATTTAGAGTAGAGGTGTGGTTTTGAACAAAGGGAAAAACAGATTCATAAAAGGACACATTCCTAGAAACAAATAATTCTCTGGTATGTAAATTTAAAATGATGTAGCCTTTTGTACCTGCCTTGTAGCCTAAGAAGACACACTTGCAAGCTCTTGCATCAAGCTTGGTAAAAGAGCCTGCAGAAATATTTCCAAAGGACAAGCAACCGAAAACTTTCAAATGGCTAAGATCAGGTACCTTACCATAGAGTTTTTCATGAGGTGACTGTTTCTTTAGGAGAGGTGTGGGTAAGAGATTGATGATGTGGACAGCATGCACAATGGCATATGTCCAATAGACTTTAGGAAGGTGAATTTGTAACATGAGAGCTCTAGCTACATTTAGAATGTGTTGGTGCTTCCTCTCAACAATCCCATTTTGTTGGGGGGTATAGGTACAGGTAGTTTGATGGACTATTCCATTAGTCATGTAATAGTCCCTCATAAGGAACTCAGGGCCATTATCACTTCTTATGGTTTTAATTTTGCAATCAAATTGTCTTTCAATCATTGTGACAAAGTTTTGTAAAAGTTGAGAGGCTTCCCCTTTTGTTTTCATTAGGAAAATCCAAGTGAATCTTGAAAAATCATCCACTATGCTCAAGAAATACCTATGTCCATGGACAGAAATGATGGGAAATGGTCCCCATATATCAACATGAATCAATTCAAAAGGTTTGAGAGATTGTGAACTACTGACAGAAAATGGAAGCTTTCTTTGCTTTGATAAATGGCAAACATCACAAATGTATTCTTTATTCACATTAACAGAAGGAACAGAAGAATGAATAGTTTGTATACAATCATTTGAGGCATGAGCCAAACGAAAATGCCATAGACTAGAATGTGGGACAACAGTGACATTTATTGACACAGAATTGGAAGAAAATCTACTTTTACAGATAGGCATCTTCAAGATATAGAGCCCATGTTGCACTTCAGCTGTACCAATCATCTTCAATGTAGTTTTCTCCTGAATACAAGAAGAATTAGAATCAAAAGAAAGAGTATAGGGTAATGATGAGGTTAGCTTAGTGACTGAAAGAAGATTATATGAGAAGTGAGGTATATGCAGCACATTGTGCAAAGCAAAATCCTTAGAAAAAGTGATGCTACCTGAATGGCTAGCAAGAACTTCATTTCCATTAGGGAGTTTTACCCTTATTGGCTTTATTTGATGGAAAGATGAATAGAAAGAAAGACTATAGCAGATATGATCAGTGGCACCACTGTCCAATATCCAACAACTAAGGGGAAACGATAAAGGACTACCTGAATCATGAGGAGAGGGGTATTGTGCACATGATGTTGATGACATTATAGTGCTGATTTGATTAGCTGAAGGTGAGGGTAGCTCTTTCTGAGATTGCTGCAACAAGCTCATCAAGCCTTGATACAGCTCAGCAGTGAAACTGAAACCTGTTCTTTCCTGATCAACTTTCTGGATAATGCTACCAAGCTCTTCATTGTTGACAACATCATTGTTTTCAGCTGCAATAGAGTTAATTCTTCCCTGATTCCGGAATTGAAAATTAGGAGGGAAGCCATGCTTCCTATAGCAGGTATCAACAGTGTGTCCTGTTTTGCCACAATATGTGCAGACCTTTCCACTGTTAGGACCTCTACCACCCTGGTTCCTGCCAAAACTTCCAGAACCTCTACCATTTCCACGACCATAGCCATAGCTATTGTCCCTTCCTACTGCAGCAATCATCTTTGGTTCAGCAATTTCAACAACTAACTGTCTTTCTTGTTGGACTATCATTGAGAATACCTCATCAAGTGGAGGAAGGGGCTTCATCAACATAATTTGTGATTTCACTTGCTTGAGGGAGATTATTGAATCTTCTATGTCAGAGATGCGGAAGAGATCTCCTTGAGAAAATATTGATTTGAGCTCCTTCCAGACATTGATTGCTGCAGCATTGTGACCATGTATGCTCTTCGCAATTGACTCAGATACGGAGCACATGATCCATCGCACAACTAGGTTATTGGCTCTTCTCCAATTGGAGAACATGGAATCGGTTTTCGATGGTATAGGGATGGTACCATCGATAAACCCTATCTTATTCTTCGAGATCAAGCTCTTCTCCATGGATCTTGCCCACTGGTGATAATTTTCTTTCGTCAGAACTGGAGAAACGAGGACAATTGAAGGATTCTCAGATGGATGAACATAGTAAGGTGAAGAATCATCAATGACATTTCTGGAACCTCTATTGGAACCAGAATCAGAACTTTCTTCCGCCATGAATGCACCAACGAAATGTAGCAGAGATGAAATTGAACAAAGTGACCTATAATTGGTCACAGAAGCAAAGGAATTGAACACGAGCACAAACTCTCACTGAAGCTTAGCAAAGAGAGAATAAGAGAAATGAGAAAAGTGATTGAGTGAATGAGTAACTGATTTCATTCATCTGAAGTGGTTAGTTACAAAGAAGGCTATTTATACACATTGGTCAAGCTAGCAGACTAACTGCTTCTAACTGTCTAACTATCTAAGCTGCTCTAGGTTAGTTATTTTAACCATCTAACCTACTTAATAAATACACTGATAACAATATTGCCCGTATATTTCATTTTGTAGTCTAAAATGTACCATTTTTACTTTTGCCAATGGCCCAATGGTGCGTTCTTCGTTGAACATGTTTTTGGTTAAATTCCAATTTCCAATCATACCACGTTAGAACTTAGAACCAAAATACCTAAACTCAGGCAACACATAACATATGCCTTGAACTTGAAACTACATGTAAGTTAGTCACCACTCAAACAATATAACAGGGGACCATTTGTTTCAACTTTTTTTTAACAAAAGTTTTTAAAAAAAAATAAAATCACACATTTATATTTATATACTTGTTTAGTTGACCTTTTACTCAAAAATAGAAGTTTAAAAAAGTAAAATTTAATATTTTATGAGAAGTATTCCGATCAAGATTAGGTGAGACCTAATAATCCTTCCGTACCATAGCCCACAAACATTAAGATTAAAGAATACCCGGAATCTCGAGCTCTTCAGCTCGAGGTCCCATGCCTAATTCGAGCACTAACCCAGCTAGGTTCCATGAGAGCCATTTTTAGGGGCTTGGAAATGAACAAAGGACATGAAGGTTCTATAAGAGGAGACACCATATGTAAGAAAGGGAAAGGAGAAAAACATACGAAAGGAGTAATGCAACAAAAAAGAAAGGCGTGACATAATTATTGTAATTAAAAATATTCATTTTGAAAATAAAAATAAAAATATAATTAAATAGACTTGAATTTGTATTTGAAGAAAGATACATGACGCATCTAGGAAGAATAAACAAATTGTGAAGAAACTCAATGGGTGTAGCTCAGTTGGTCGCGCATGCTGAGTTTGTGGAGGACCTGGGTTCGATCCCCGCAGAATACATATTTGGGGAGGGGCGAAGAACCTTAACTGTGACTAAATACCCGAGCGGAGATTAGTCACTCGTGGGATACTCTGTGGATCCACTGGGGAGCCAAAGGCCCTAATTACGATAGGTTCCTAAGAAGAAGAAGAAAAAGACAAATTGTGGAGAATGATGTTTAAAAATCAGAACTTTAATTTAAGGATTTGATTTAGAGCCCTCTCGCTATAGATTAGTTTGGGAAAAATTAATTATTTTTAAATAATAATCACTTATGAAGAATTTAACTGTGTTTGTTTCGGATTTTGTTTCATCTTTTGAAAATAAGGAGAATATAAAAAAAATGATTAATATGAAAAAATAAATATGAATGGATGAGAGATAATGTTGATAAAAAAACTAAAATCAATTTTGGGACCAAACTAACTTTATAAAATTTTAGATATTACGACCCGTGTCTTTGAAAATAATTTTATTTTATATATTTTATTGTAAATTTGTCACTTTTATATGATTCAATCCAAAAAAAGTTAAAAATTATTTTTCATGTAAAAAATAATTTTTATAATGATAGATAAATATAAAATAATTCAATTCACATGAAAACTAATTTTTTTTTAATTTTAACCCTTAATTAATATAAAGGGTTGATATATTATTACCAGGAAAATACATTGTTTTTAGTTTTTCTCCTCTCGTCGTCGCAATATTCAGGTAGCGCGCCGAGCCATCAAAAGGAAACAGACGAAAACGGGCTCCGTGTCGGTAAATCGCCGGTACAATCAATGCCTTTCCATATACGTCATTTTCACTTGCTCTACTCTGTGCTCCTCCCACCTCATCACCAGAATAAAAACTTATAAAATTTGAAAAAATAATTATTAAATAAATAAAGAGAATTTTCAGATCCTAAAAATAAACAGTACGATATTTTTGAAGTAAAAAAGCGTATCTATTCCCCATTTTCCATCACATGATCTCCACGCTCTCTTTCTCTCTAGTTTCTACTGTTAGTAATTGAATTGAATAACCACACGTTTCAGACGTTTATTCTCATTAATTGCATCCATTTCCATCATGATCCTGCATTAAACAACAAGATCATTTGCCATTACTATAGTTCCATCTTATTCGTCTTGCTCTGTGCCCTGGATTGGGTTGGGTTGGGGTTTCTTCGCTGAAATTCGGTTAAGCTCTAACAACTTCAAACGCTGCCGTTTTCATCTATTGGTTCTGGTTTCACGATTATTGCTACGTGGTAGGTTTCCACTGAAATTTGGACTTCCTGTTGGTCAATCATTTAATGCATGTTTTGTTTTCGTTTTTCCAGAGTACGAGTTCAGCTGAGTTGACTCGCTGAGCTGGGACGAGGACGACTTTGACTCGTTTCCCTCTTCTTCTGCTTAAAATCGAACGATTTCACTGAAACTCTGTCGTTTTAGGTGTTGATCTCGATTTCGGATTACTGTCTCGAGAGTAGGTAATCATGAACAAAGTGCCACTCATCGAAATTGAACCCAAGGAACTCGAATTTATATGTGAGTACATTTTCAATTACTTCGTATCTTATTTCTCCACTTTACATGCAACTGAAGCAATCATTGAATTTCGAATTGATGAATTTAGCTGATAATAGTACGAACCGCTACTGGATTTATTCATACTGCAAATGCATGTTTCTAATTCCTATTTAGGGCAGGTTTGGGATTTAAGGGTTTTGGAGGGAAAGGAAAGGAAGGTCTTGTTCTTTATTTTGAGTAAAACTCTATATTTTCTTCTTCTTTTTTAAGTGAAGGAATAAAATGAAAGATGGTCATATAGTCTTTTAATCATTATTTATTTATTTATTTATTTTTATTAGCATTTTATAATTATCTTAATTTAGAGATGAAAATGAAAAATAAGTCTTCCTTTTTCCTCTCCTTCCATATCCTCCATCCAAATCCACACATACCCTTAGAGGCCTCTGTGATCACAAGAATTTCTTGTGCTGGCTTCCCACTTTTAAATATAGATAATTGAGTTCATGATGTTTCTGTAATATCAACCATTTGTTTGTAATTTGTGTGTATGTAATGATCAATTGACTAATATGTTGCAATTTTTGGCCTTCATAGTTGAATTGAAGAAGCAAAGTACATGCTCAGTTCAGTTGAGTAATAACACCAAGCACTATGTTGCTTTCAAGGTCTGAGCACCTTCAGTTCTTCACCACTCGATCGTATTAGCATAGAATGCTGAAGAGATTAATCATTTTGGTGTGATGTTTGCAGGTCAAGACGACATCACCTAAGAAATATTCAGTGCGACCAAATGTTGGAGTTATGGAGCCAAAATCTACTTGTGAATTCATCGGTATATCTTCGCCTTTTGTGTTTTTGTTTGTCGTTTTTCTTAAAACTTTGACTTGTTATTCTATACTGGTCACGAAGTCGGTGTAAAATGGATTTTATATGACTGATTGGGAAGGTTCTGTTATAGTTGTTGTTCTGGTTGGTATCAGAAAGATAGAGGTGTTTGTGATTCACTGATGCAACCGAATCATGTTCACAACTAATGCTCTCTTGAGAGTAAGCTTAGCCATTGTAGTGGATAATTTTGGATAGATGCCAAATGGACCTAAATTGGCACATTGTGCTAGAATCAAATACGAATTTTGATTTTATTTATAGTTTTCTTTGGTTACTTAGAATTGCTTTTCAGTTATAAACTATTGTAATGCAAACTCAACCTAGCCTTGCAGCCACCAGTTGTTCAACAAAGAATTTCATCCCAAACTAATCACTTATTAAATATCAGTTTTCCAATAATAACGGTTGGAGATGAATCAAAACATTTGGGAATTTATTCTAGCATCTTGGTTTCTCTCCCCACACACCCCCAAAAAAAAATTATCTTCACTGTATCTAGTTTTGCATCAAACAGTTACAATGCAAGCTCAACGGGAAGCACCTGGTGATATGGTGTGCAAGGACAAGTTCTTAATCCAAAGCACAATGGTTCCTGCTGAAACAACCAGTGAAGATGTTAATTCCAGCTTGGTATGGATGATTAGGCTGTGATTTTGTACTCTGGCCGCTTTTATTTTTAATTTATCTTTTAAAAAATTTTCTGGCTCTTTCTTTTTAAATGACAGTTTGTCAAAGATGGAAGCAGATATATCGAAGAAAATAAGCTGAAAGTGGCCCTGATAAGCCCACCTGGTTCACCAGAACTCTCTCCTATTAATGGAGAATTCAAGAATGGGCTTGATCATGAAAAAGTTCAGATATATAGTAAAGAGGAAATCCAATCCCCAGAACCCACGGTTAGAGAAAAAATCATTGATGCTTGGGTCTCAGTTCTTTCCTTTCCGCCACTTCTTTAGCTTCCATAAATATTTCAAATCCTTAAGAAAGATATTTGAATTTGTGAGTTACATATTTGAAGGGTTTGTCAGTTATGATTTTGGGGATAGTTATTTTTCAAAATTTTAAAAATACATTTTTATGAAGTTGTATCAAACACAATTTAAGCAATTTCAAGCCTGTTTCACATTCTCCGTTTCCTTGAGTCTCGTGGGAAGTTATTTTCTTTGAACACGTTACACGTTACCTTCTTTTTTCGGTATGTTTATCTTGACAATGTTGTTACTCTTTGTGCATGTGTTTGTATTTTCAATTCTACAAGTTCAATTCAAGCTTATTAAATATGTCATTCAAATGTTGTATTCTGCTCCTGGAATATGTTAGGTTTTCAAGAATCCAGAGCATAAGATGGTTAACGGGGCTTTAAAGCTTGGAGATTATGTGGAGTTGAAGCCGGAACAAGACATGTGGATGAAGACTATGAATGATGAAGGGGAGCCAAAAGAAGAAGCAGGGTTAAAAGTGTCAAAAAATGAGGAGTTGAACACAGTAAAGGATGTAGAGGAACTGAAGCCAGAAAAAGCAGAGGTAGAAGTGTCTAAAGATCTGGATTTGAACACAGTAAAGAATGTAGAGGAACCAAAGCTAGTAAAAGAAGCAGAGTATAAAGTATCACAAGATATGGATTTGAGCACAGTAAAGAATGCTAAGGAGCTGAAGCCAGAAAAAGAAGAGTTAAAAGTGTCAAAAGATATGGATTTGAGCACAGTAAAGAATGTAGAGGAGCTGAAGCCAGAAGAAAAGGCAGAGTTGAAAGTGTCAAAAGATCTGGACTTCAAAACAGTAAAGAATGTTGAGGAACTGAAGCCAGAAAACGAAGCAAAGTCAAAAGTTTCCAAGGGTATAGAGGAGCTGAAATTAATGGAAGTTATTGAACAGATGAAGTTAAAACTAGATGGACTTGAGTCAAAACTAAACGAGGTCAGTCAGGCACTCCACCATTCTACTACGATTTTTTTTTATCTGCTTGCATATGTGACATGCTTCCTAGCAAGTTGCATGTTGAAGCAAATTGCTGCAGGAACTTCTTCTGCAACCAGATCGAGAGTTTGGTTATTAACTCTTTCTGGGCTCATGTTTTCATTTGGGAAGTTTGAAATGTCAGTTACACGGTTACACCCTTTCGAGGTTACGGAAATATCATTATTTTGGTAAACTTGTTTAAATTCTATGGTTTCACCAGACTTTTGCACGACTGTGATTATTCATGGACATGTTTAATCCTTACCTGCGTTGCATCGTTCTTCCCTTCCCTTCATTTGATTAAATAGTATATTCGTGGTTGGAACTCCACTACCTTGTGTTTCACAAAATATTAAGTTGGAATTAGAAAAAAGGGTTCGCCTTGTTAAGGAATCAAAAACTTACTTTTTTTTATTCCTTGACAATTAGCAGAATCCTTAGAAAACCACAAAGGAGACTGCAAAGATGCCTTTTATGTCTTGGGTGCATAGGGGTGTGATGTGTGTGTTCTGTCCCATGATTAAAGCCCACAATATGGTATAGCTATATTAACAGACATGTATGTCCTTTTAAACTCTTGAAAGCCCATGATATTACTATATGCTCAATCCTTTGAAAATACTTCTAATTTTATTGCTTATGTTATGACTTATGACAGTGGAAACAAAGCAATGTTGCATATGGGTTTCCTCATACATATTAAGGGTTTTTTCATATTAAAATTGGGCAGATGTTTGTTGTAGTGGTTTTTGAGTTCTATGCTAATCTGTATTGATTTAACCAAAGTGATGATCAGGTTTCTGCTTCCTTTGCAGTCTGCAGTAACAATATCAAAGTTAACACAGGAGAGGAGGCTGAGCAATCAAGAGACAAAAGTCTTGCAAGAAAAACTAGTAAGCTTAAGAATTACTGTCCAGTTTTACTAGTAATGTTTTTGCGGCCCATTAATCATTGGTTCTTACCATGATCCCTGAGATGGTTCATGTAATGCAAATTGTCTATCATTCTAGAAATTAATGTATTATTAAATATTAATATAAACGGTGCTAACAGGATTGAAAAAATGAAATACATGTTTACTGTCAGGTATCTGGACTTCCTATAAATTACTTTGTTTTTGCTTGCTGAAGGAAAATCATTAGTTGTTCAATAATTAAATTATTACTTCAGGAAAAGAGAAAAAGTGGGGGGTGACGCGTTATTTGATTTCAAATACAAACTGGAGTGTTAATAAAAAGTGTAAATTAGATTTGCATTTCACCTTTTACCATATTGCCTACTACTGTAGAATTATTTCTCGATTACATGCTTGAACTTGTGCAATTATCTACCGTTTACTCTTTTGGGGTCTTCTTATCATTGTGTAAAACGTGAGTAAACTTCATTACTTGAGCAAACTTATTTACATTTGCAGGCAGATCTTATTAACAAAGGTCCAAGAAAAGTTCAAGTTGGGTTCCCACTTCTATATGTCTGCATGGTGGCGCTTGTCTGTGTCTTCTTGGGTTACCATTTACGCCCTTGATACCTTGGGGATCGATCATCTGCAGGAAGCTACTAACGTTTTGAATGGCTTTAAGTTTGTTAATATCAGAAGTTTAGGCATAAATGCACTTTATATCTATCTACAAATGTGATAGGAGATCTCTATACTCGAGGTCGGTAATGTTCTGATCTATCTAGCCCACAATCATGTATGTCTCTGCTTTTGTATATGTAAAATTACCCAGAGCCAGAGGTAAAGCTTGTAAAGGTACAAATAATGAGATCTATAGGAATCGGGTAGGTGACTTATGTCATTAATGGAAAACTGGAAACTGTTATGTACGCTTCTTGAGTTGGCAATATTTTCCTTTTGTATGTGAACTCAGCTTTCATCAGTGTTTCTGTGGAAAATACTGATGTTTGGTGTGGCTTGAGTGAATACCAGCCGTGACAGAGCGCATGATATGAAGGTTGCAAAAAAATTGCTATTCAGATAAAATTGAATTTGCTTTCTAAAAACAGTTGCATGTCTTTATTATTTTTATGTTAGTTTAGTTATGTATTAAAACAAGATATACAAATTTATAAATTCTATCAAATCTCAAAAAATCCCGTGATTCTATTCTATATTTTATATTATTATTTTTGGTTAAATCTATTTATTTTTGAATCACTTCATTTGTGAGGAGTCCGAATGAGGTGAAAATCTCATGTCCTATAATAGCGATGGAATTAAAAGGCAACCATCAACTATAACCCTCAAAGAACCAGATTCCATAAACAACGTAGAGGAAGAATGAAAGGAATATCCTATCGAGGTAATCATATTTGTTTTGGAAGATATGCTCTTTAGACACTTGAGCCTGCTTATATTCGATTCAATTTGTCTATTTTAGATTAGGATCTTCTCCTTTTGTTTTTTTTTTTTTTTCTATTTCTTCTTTTATGTTATGAGAGAAAAAGATATAAAAAGTAAGCTTTATTGAACTTTATACACAAGAAAATTTGATTTGAATTTTCATTATTGTAGTTTTTTTTTTTGTGTGTGAAAATTACTTTAAATTTGTCCCAAATAATGAGATTGCCATGTGGATCAGCGCCTACTTAATTAGCATTTCAACACATAAATTGTCTCCCTTGATAATAATATTTAGGATTTAATTTTGATGATTTATCGAGTGTAAAAGTATTTTTATATTGTTGTTTAATTATATACTATTATGTTTTAAAAATATTTGAGTTCTTTAATAATTATTTTAAAAATCATATATATAGTAATGAATTATTAGTTGATAATGTAAAAAAAACTGTTTCTTAAAATTATATTTTGATGTTTAAAATTTAAATATATGATTATGTATGTTAACCGGAACATTGATTAGGAAATTAAAAAATAGAATTTTTTTTATTAAAAATTATAATTTTTGAACTTCAAAATATTGATTATATAACTTTTGATAAAAGTTTTTATTTTTTTGGTGAAATAAAAGTTTCTATTTTTTTCTCTTAATAAAGCATTGATTAATAGGACCCAACAATGATAATGATATGTAATCTATATCTATATTATTATACAAAACTCAATAATGTCTACTGTTCAATGCATGCATGTGTCACTACAAGAATAAATTTATGTTTGGTTACATATATTTAACTATGAAAAATGTGTCAAGAAAACTCTGAAAAAAAAAAAAATCAACTCAGTAGTTAAAAAAACACTTCGAACTCATAAAAAATAAAAAAAAATTAAGAGACTTCCGGAACCCTTTTTGCCACCCTCCCTCCTTTTTATCAATGCCTAAGTTTTATTAATTTAAAAAACAATGATTAGAATGTTTTCACCTTTACGGGACTTAGCAAAGAGGTCTGAAAAGTAACAAACCCCACAATCTCATGAAATCTCATAAAATTAAAATAAATGAATATGCATTATTTTTGTTCAAAATTTATTTTTAGAGTAAAGACTCAAACTGGTACTTGAGAAAAAATATAGAAACATATCTGGTCTCCATGAAATGAAAAATACGAATTTGGGACATTTTAGTCTCCGGAAAATTTTAAATGACGTACAAAATAATATTTGTTAAGAATTAAAATATCCCTAAAATTTATCCTAAAAACAACTATTTTGAGCACCATTTAAAATTTTTTGGGGACTAAAATATTTTAAATTAGCATTTTTGATTTCTCAGGAACTAAATATATCTATGTTTTTTGTCAAAGACCAATTTGAGTCTTTATTTTTATTTAAAAATATAGTAATGAGGAGAAAAGAAAAGGAAATCAGTTTTGAGGTTGGCAATGCCATGAGTGAAAATTGAGAAAGAAGACCCTGATAATAGTGAATACACACATTCCAGATTAAAAAAAAAAAAAACAGAAGTATAAAAAGGGGAGAGTGATACTTGTGAAGGGGGAAGGGTATTTTGAAAAAAAACAATTAAAGATAAAAAAGGAAGGGAGGTGAAAAGTTAAAAAAAAAAAAAAAAAAAGGTGTACGTAATCGCAAAAGAGATTCTAACATTCAAATAGAAACAAAGCTAAATTACATGGAGGTATTAAATTGAATAAATTAAAACAAATAAAGGGACCAAAATAATAATTTAGCCTAGAAACAATAGAAGAGTTTAGTGGGGGAATGTATGCATTTAGCATATGTATTAGATAAAAATATTTGGTGACAAAAAAAAATTTCAATATCTATATTAATATTCTAATATTATTAATTAATTAATTTATGTAATATATTTGTTGAAATTCCTTTATATATATTAACTCAACCGATTCAACCAATGGCTCATATTCGATCAGTAACTCATTAACACATCTTTCTTTCTTTGTTTCTTATAGGAGTCAGATTATGTATGTGATGTTTGCTTTTTTCGATTAGTTATTCAATGACGCAGAGACCTGCAAGGTGTGGCTTGAGTGACTAATAGCTTGGGCCTTTTAATTATATGTCCAGGGTTCGAATTTTGGTGGTAAGAATAGAGTTGCATCTGTGTGTAGAGGAGTTGTCCCTTAACTGATACTCTACATTATCGGGGGATTAGTTATATGACTGGGGATACCCTGAATTCCATCCGGACCTAACAAAAAATAGTCATATCCTATTAATAATGAGAATCTATTATATATCCTTATTAATGTATACACTGGCCGCCTACTAATAACATGTATAAAAAAAAAACAGCGTGGCTATTGATATAAAAAATCCAATGCAGCCGTAAATAAAAATAAAATAAAAAATCAAATGCAGCCATCGTCATGATTCATGAATTTGTCTCATTTCATTTCATCTTTTTCTTGAGTTTTGATATATTTTCTTACAAAATCCTTTCACTGTTAAATGAATTTAATGTTTTTTTTTTGAGAAAAAAAATTAATGTTTAAAAAAATATATTTCTGCCAAAAAAAATATAAAACATATTTAATAATATGTTTCTTTGCCAAGCAGACTATTAGTTGGATGATTTTCGTTAGTCACGGATATGAATTTGATAATATTCCCTCCGGTTCAGAATATAAGAAACAAAATCCTGAGCTTGTCCATATTTTTGATAGACTTTATCATTCAACTAGGGAGCCCGTCTTTTTATCATTATATCTATATATCTATCTATCTTTGTGTTCCTCTATCGCTCTGAGAGTCTTGGTTCTCTCTCATCCTTGAGAGTTTCCGTCTTTGAGTTTTAGCCTATGGTTTCGGCTTGCATCTTTTCTTGTGTATCTGTCCTGTTTCCATGGCTGATGACATGGAATCAAGCTTTGAAAATATGTCCTTATTGGAGGATGGGAGTATGGTGTTTGAAAGTCAGGGAGATCAGGTGGAGAATAATATAGGAGAATTATCACTGGTAGGGAGATTTCTAACTAACAGATCCATCCGTTTTACCAGCATGAGGGATACAATGGCTGATGTATGGCAGCCAGGGAAAGGAGTGAATATATAGGAGCAGGAGAAAGGGCTCTATATCTCTCAGTTCTTCAACAAGTTGGATTTGCAGAGGGTCCTCTTGGACGATCCTTGGAACTTCAACAATCATCTGCTTATCCTAGAAAAGATCAAACCGAGTGAGGCTCCAGATCAGGTTGCCTTATTCCATGCCAACTTCTGGGTTCAGATCCATGGACTCCCAGTTGGTTTAATGTCTGAGTTTGTGGGGAGGCATCTTGGCAATTTTATAGGGGAATTTGTGGAGTATGATGTAAAAAACAATTCTAGTGCTTGGAGGACATAAATGAGAATCAAGGTGAGGCTAGATGTGCGTAATCCCTTAAAGAAAGAGAAGAAAGTGAAGAAAGCTGGTGGAGAATGGTGTATAGTAAAGTTCAAGTATGAAAGGTGATAGCGTGAATCCGCAAGTGTACGGTTTCGTCGTCAAGTAATAAAAAGATCGAACCCACAGAAACCGTGATCTTAAATAACAATTAATTATTAAATCAATTTAACTAAACTATATATAAAAAAAATATTTGGAAAAGATTTGGTTTTTAAAATGAAGATTAACTAACAAATCAAATATCTAAAACGAAATCAGTTAAAAATCGCAATCAAATCTAATCTGGTGTTTTTCAAATTAAAAGATATTTCCAGGAATTGGGTTACCAACAAGACTGCTTATGCTACTAAATTGAATACTCCTCTTGTTAATTATCAGAATTGCTTTGAAGGTGAATTTATCCTAATAAAGTTAATGTTCCCTCTCGAGATACAAGAACCGTGCCCAATTAAACCAACCCCTACTCTCGTGGTAATTGTATTTAAATTGAACCCATTAAGATTCGTGACAATTCAATGAACCCTCGAAGGACCGCTTCTAACTCTCGTGATTTAAGTCCTAAGTTCAATTCCTATAGATCCAATACCTAAGTTCACCGCTAGGTTCATCCTTAGAATATCTATGACATGCAAATAAGTACGCACCAAATTTACAAGTAATTCATATATGCAATAGGAATCAAATCGAAAGCAAATTGAAATTAACAAGAAGTAAAACGTCAATTCATCACATAAAACGAGTCTTGGGCATAGCCCCATTTCCTAGAAATAAAATGACTACTCACACATTGCCATGTTGCTAGCAACGTTGAATAACAAAAACATGAAAATCCTAAGAGAAGAGAAGAAAATTGAGAAGAAGAGAAATCCTAATTTAAGCCTAAGGTAGCAGTCCAGAGGTGCCTATTTTCGAGCCTAATTCCCCTATATATAGTGTAGGTTAACTTGGGATTAAATCAATTACAAATCAGATCAAAAACAAATCCCAAAATCCCAGATTTTACGCGTCACGGCCGTGACGGCTGTCAGGGCCAGGCCATGACAGCTTCTGCTTTGTGAATTCTTGTGCTGATGGTCTGTCATGGCCATGATGGCTGTCACGGCCAGGCCGTGATGTCTGTCACGGCCAGGCCGTGATGTCTGTCACGGCCATGATGGCTGTCACGGCCAGGCCGTGACAGCTTCTGACTTACACTTTCTTCTTTTTTCTTCAGTCCCACGCGATCACGGTCGTGATGGTTGTCACACCCAGGCCGTGATGGTCTCTGCTTTGCTCATTTTCCTTGCTTTTCAAGCTCCATCTTCATACAAACTCCGATTCAACTGGATTTGATTATTTTAATCATGAATTCCTGCACACAAACACCACAGAACCACCTTACCCGTTCCAAGGTAAAAACTAACAAAAATCAAATTAAATATGCCTAAACTATATGAAAATGCATGCAAAATGACAAGGAAATATGAGGTGAAATCACACTCATCAAAAGGCTTGGTAAATTCTGCTTTCTTTGTGGTCTCCTTAGCCATTCTGATAAGTTTTGTGTCAAGATTTTTGACATGGAGGAGGACGATGGTACTAGGCAATGGGGGTCGAAACTTAGGGTGGACAACAGAAGGGGTGGCGGCGCAGGAAGAAGCAGGTGGCTGAGAGATGATCCAAAAAAATCGGGTGAGGATAAGTTTGTTAACCAATATCCCGGTTTTGGTGGTAATGGATATTATGATAATCAGGAGAATAACCAAAGTGGTCCCCATATCCCAAATAATCAGGAGCATGCTATCATAACTAATGATAATGGCAACCCAAATAGTGGAATGTCTAATGCGGAAAATCCCGAGGATAATGACCCGAGAAAACGTAACCGTACAGGGGGCCTTTTGCATGGCCATGCGCAAGGGTACATGAATAGTGACCAGGGTACAATAACTAATGATGTTTCTGGAAAAAATAATAATAATATGGTGACTTTTTTATCGGCAAGTTCTGGTTCCCAGACCTGCCGGAAGCCATGATTATCCTTAGTTGGAACGGCCGAGGCCTGGGTAACCTGCGCGCAGTTCAAGCTCTAAAGGACCTTACCCGATCTCACAAACCAGACATTATGTTTATTTGTGGGACTTTGGTCCATGAAAGGAAAATTCAAGAGTTAAGATTAAAGCTGGGATTTTCTTGTGGTTATTGTGTAAATAGAGAAGGTAGAAGTGGGGGTCTTGTAGTCCTTTGGAGAGATCCTTTAAAGATCCAGGTTAAGAATTATGCCACTAATTTTATTGACATGGAAGTTGAGGAAGCTGATGGGGTTAGATGGAGGCTTACTGGTTTCTACGGTTGTCCTGAAAACACTCGGAGGAGGGAGTCTTGGAATATCATTTGTTCTCTGGCGGGCATGTCTGACCTTCCGTGGTGCATAATTGGTGATTTCAATGACCTTCTTGCTAATGATGAAAAACGGGGGAGAGTGGAGAGGGTCAATGGATGATCGACGGTTTTCGTAATGTGATATTGGATTGCAACTTGACTGATATTCCTTTGGAGGGGTATCCTTTTACTTGGTGGCGTAGTAGAGAGAATGATAATTCAATTGAAAAAAGACTTGACAGGGCTATGATAAATACTTCATGGGGGGCTGTTTTTCCTGAAGCTAGCTTATCTAATCTTGTGGCTCCAATTCCGGATCACTCACCCATTTTACTCTCAACTAGTAACCAGCCTTTGATGTTCAAGAACAGGAGATTCAAGTTTGAAAATCAATGGCTCATGGATGGCTTAGAGAAGGTGGTAACTGGAGGTTGGGATTCGGTTGATGATACAAACTTACTAAGGAAGATCTTGTAGTGTGCGTCGGATTTGAAGGACCGGAGTCGCAGTATTGCCCCAAATTTTCGAGTGGATATTTCTATTTGCAAAAATAAGATGGAGGTTGTCAAGGAAAAAACAGATAGAGCTTCAGTCAATCATTTCAATGCTTTAAGGAGGAGATTATCTAAATTACTCTTACAGGAGGAAGCGTATTGGAGGCAAAGAGCCAAGGCCCATGAGTTAAAGGGAGGTGATTCTAATACTAAATTTTTTCATGCCTCAGCCACCACGAGGAAGAACTTTAATACCATTGTTAAACTAGTTGATGATAATGACAATGTAGTGGATTCCCAAGAAGGGCTCTGTAACCTGGCTAATGATGATTTTGAAAACCTCTTTGCCAACCAGCCTAGTGAAGTTGATGTTGTGGTTGACTTAGTCCAAAGTAAGCTATCTGATAGTGATAATTATATTCTTCTTGCTCCGTTTTCTGATGATGAATTTAGAAAAGCAGTCCTTGAGATGCACCCTGATAAGTCTCCCGGCCCTGACGGTTTTAATGCAGCGTTTTATCAAAGATTTTGGAGTTTATGTGGTAAGGATGTTGTTCTGGCCTGTAGAAACTGGTTGCAGGTTGGTACTCTTCCTCGTGAAATTAATGGTACCAATATTGTCCTTATTCCAAAATGTGAGGAGCCTACTTCAATGCGAGATTTCCGCCCAATATCTCTTTGCAATGTTGTCTATAAAATCTTCTCGAAGACTCTTGCTAACAGGTTGGCTCAGGTTGTTGGTAAATGTGTTTTAGAAGAACAATCCGCTTTTGTTTCTGGTAGATCTATAGTGGACAATGCATTAATAGCTACAGAAGTAATCCATTACATGAAGTGCAAACAGAATGGAGCCAGATGGGATGCGGCTCTAAAGCTTGATGTTAGCAAGGCTTATGATAGGGTTAGTTGGGTTTACCTCCAGGATATCATGCTAAAAATGGGTTTTTCACCTCAGTGGGTCCACTGGATGATGATATGTGTCTCCTCAATTCAGTACTCGGTTTTAGTGAATAATGTGGAAGCGGGTCTGATCTCTTCGGGGCGTGGTCTCCGTCAAGGTGATCCTCTTTCTCCCTAATTATATATTCTGTGTACTGAGGGGTTATCATCTCTAATAAAAAATGCCGAAAGGGGTGGTTTTAATCATGGAGTCAAAATTTGTAGAAGAACCCCTACTATTACCCATCTTTTCTCTGCGGATGATAGTTTTATCTTCATGAGAGCTAATGAACAAGAACTGAATCATATGAAAGGGCTCTTAACTTCCTATGAGCTAGCCTCTGGGCAAGCTATCAACTTGGAGAAATCAGTTTTGTTGTTTAGCCAAAATGTTCTGACTCATTCTCAAGCTATTTTAGCTAATGTTGTTGGTATCCGCAAGCATGCAGATATTGGAAAATATTTAGGTATTCCATCTTTTGTTGGCAGGAATAAAAGGGTTTAATTATGTCAAGGACCACATTTGGAAAATGGTGAGCTCGTGGAAAGGAAAAACCTTATCCATGGCAGGCAGAGAAATTTTAATTAAAGCTGTGGCCCAAGCTATTCCTTCCTATTGCATGAGTATGTATCTTATCCCCCTTCTCTTAGTGATGAGATTAAAAAAATGCTTAATTCTTTTTGGTGGGGCTCGGCAAATAGAGATTCTAAAGGAATTAAATGGCTTTCTTGGGACAAATTATCAATGCCTAAAGAGTGGGGAGGTATGGGCTTCCGCAATTTACATGCTTTTAACATAGCCATGCTTGGAAAACAAGCTTGGAAATTTATGGTGGAACCCAACTCTCTTGTGACTAAAATCTTCAAAGCTAAATATTTTTCACAAGCGGACTTCCTTGAGGCTACTTTGGGCCATAATCCTTCATATGCATGGAGAAGCATTTGGTCAACCCAATTCCTAGTGAGAGAAGGTATGAGATGGCGAATAAGCGATGGCTATAACATACCTCTTTGGAACTCCCCATGATTGTGGTCCGGTAGGGGTATTCCCTACCCTGATTCACTATTACAGAATGGCCAACACATGGTGGTTAGAGACCTCTGGTATCACTCCACTAAAGCATGGAACGCGCCTTACATACATACCATCTTGCCTCATGCTGCTGCTGCCAAGAAAATTTTGGAAACTCCTTTACTGTCTTCAGCGAGTGTAGACAAGATTATTTGGGGTCCAAGTGCTGATGGGTGCTACTCGGTAAAATCAGCTTATCAACTTGCTCTTAATTCTCTTGTTGATTGTTCCCATTTGCGGAAGGAAGGCGAGTGGGGCTTGATATGAAAATTGAAGGTACCAGCCAGAGTAAAAATCTTTCTTTGGAGAGCTTGTAGAGAGTGTCTCCCTTCTCGGCTTAGGCTTCAAGGAAAAGGTATTCCATGTCCTAGTACTTGTGTTTTTTGTGATAGAGACATGGAAAATCTTTGGCATTTACTGTTCTCTTGCCCTGTTAGTCAAGCTTGTTGGGAGTACCAACAAATGTGGCATCTCATTAATCCTTTGTTGATTTCTGCTCAATTGTTCTCTGAGCTATGTTTTAGCATGTTATCGACCTTGGACCACAGTAACAGGGCCAATTTTACTATGACCTTATGGGGCCTATGGAATGCTAGGAATGATAAGCTGTGGGAAAATAGAGATCATGTGGCTCCTTTGATTTGTCAGCGTGTGCTAACCTTTCTATTGGAGTGGTCAAGTGCTAATGCTTTGCGCCTAGGGCATGCTTGCACAGAAAATCCCAGCTTACATCAGGTGTGGTCTCCTCCACCAGCGAGCACTTATAAGTGCAATATTGATGCATGCTTCTCATCTCAGCATGGCAAGACAAACATAGGAATGTGCATCAGAGAAGATTGTGGAAATTTTGTTTTGGCAAGATCAGAATCTTTTCCTTTTCTCTATCCAGTCAAGGAGG
This sequence comes from Echinosophora koreensis, assembly GCA_035048595.1. Lineage (NCBI taxonomy): Eukaryota > Viridiplantae > Streptophyta > Magnoliopsida > Fabales > Fabaceae > Echinosophora > Echinosophora koreensis. The sequence continues at coordinate 22,511,695 of JAPCYP010000001.1, forward strand.
GGGAAGCTTTGGGCTTGCTTCAAGCTATCAAGTGGATTTCAAGTCTAAATCTTCAGGCTCACCACATGATTTTTGAACTTGATTGCCAAGTGGTAGTCAATAGTGTTAATGGCCCTAGGAAGGATTTGTCTGAATTTGGTTCCATTATAGACGATGAATTTGGTTCCATTATAGACGAATGCCACAATCTTCGTTTATCTTTTCCAAACTATGGTGTTAGTTTTGTTAGGAGACAAGCAAATAGTGTAGCCCATACTTTAGCTCGTGCGACTCTATTATTATCTAGTCCTTAGGTTTTCTATCATGTTCCACCTTGTATTGCTCTTTTAATTAATAATGAAATGCATTGAGTTTCCTTCTTAAAAAAAAATAAAAAATAAAAATCCTAAAACACACCAACCAAGGAAATATATTGAAATGAGTTAATTGTAATTAATACTCATATAAATTTTAAAAACCCCTTCTAATTTTAATTATTATTTGATGACCTATAATTAATGACAGTAATTAATAAGAATAATATTGAAAATTATCATTTAATATTTATAAAAATCGGTGGATGTTGCTTATTTTAAAACAAAAGAAAGGACCCATTTGGAGGGGAGTATTACGGTTTACCATAGAACCAAAAGGAAAAAAATGTGAATTTCCTTTGGTATCCCTCCGCCCGCCCTCCCTCCCTCCCTTCCTTCCCCAGTTAACGTGGAAAAAACAAGAGAGGAGAGAAGAGGAGGTTGGAATCTGGATCGGGAAAGAATGGTTCGCGAAGTTTCAGAGAGTTGCTTGGATAGTGTGGTTCGGGAGATGGTTTCTTCCTATTGCAACGTCTTCTACGCCAACAAGCCTGACCTCGCCGCTCCCAGGATCGAGGCCATTGGTTATCAGCTCGGTTTCCAGCTCTCCGAAAGGTCATTCTTTCATTATTATCATCAATTCTTCAAATTAATTAAACCCTCACGAACATGAAATTTGAATTAATAGTTAATGAATTGGGGTCATCAGGTATACGATGGAGCGGCCTCCGTTCAGTGATCATCTAGAGGCAATCAAGTTCATCTGCAAGGATTTTTGGTCTAACCTCTTTAAGAAGCAGATTGACAACTTGAGGACTAACCATAGGGTGGGTCACTCACTTTCCACTTTCCATCTTATTGCATTGCAACTTGCAACTTATTCATTTTTGCTTTCCCTCCACTTTCAGGGTACCTTTGTATTGCAAGATAATAAATTTCGCTGGCTTACACGCATCTCTATTGATCCTTCCCCTGATAATGGCGCCGCCGCAGTTGAAGATAGTTCTGTGCCTACAGCTGAAAACAAGGCAGCACATGCAATGAGCATGCATCTTTATTTCCCCTGTGGGATCATTAGAGGAGCTCTTTCTAACTTGGGGATTCCTTGTGCTGTTTCTGCTGATATATCTAACCTTCCAGCATGTGGGTTTTTATTATCATTATTTCCTTTGTTCTATTCTCTCTCACATATTCATATGAAATGGGTTTGTTACTAGGCCTAGGGAGAGGATTATTATGCCCTTCTTATTAGGATAATGATGATTGTCTCTCATTGGGTGTGAAAGGTGTGAATAATTGGATTGGGATCCTCTTCTTTTTTTCTTCTCCCATGTTCATGTTATGAGAGGAAAAAAAACTCTATTCAATTTTGATTTTGTTTCTTTCCCTCTCATAACATGAACATGAGAGAAGAAAAAAAAGGAGAGAATCCAAATCCGTGAATTATGAGCTGTTTGGAAAATGTTTCAGTGGGTTCTAGTTGATATCTAATTGTTTACACTGAGGATTCGAGATTGAGAAAGTGTCATTGGCCTCTTTGTTTTGTTTTCACTTTCATGTTTTCATAACAAGGTGACATTTTTGTAAACAAGATATGAAAACAGAGAAATAGAAACAATGCAAACTGGCCCTAGATTGTCATCTGTAGCTCTCTTGATCTGATTTAGGAACTCGTAGTTTTTGTGTATGTTTCTAGAAAATTTTCATCCAAGTTTGTTAATTTAGGATCTGGGTTCAACCCTCTATCTGGAATACACATGCTTTCATTGGCATAGTGGTGAAGCATTTTTCACTCAAAATATGCTGGTTGCTTTCGTTTGTGTCAAATATGTGATTCTTTCTGCTGGATGTGAATTAATATGTATATGTTTGTACCTAAAAGTTGCCTTGTCTACATGATTTGCTCTGATCAATCTCCTTTTGTACACCATGGAGCAGGTTCATTTGTGGTCAGCATAAAAGCTTGATGAGTTCATGGTTCTATTACTAATAGCGTGCAAGCATTAGCATTCTCTGGAACAATGCTGTGATTTCTGAGACCTCTTTTGTCATGAATTTACTGGACTGGGGAATATTTCTTTGTTCTCATTAAAGCAATAAATGTTAGTGATTTGTTGTAATAGGAAGGGCTCCTGAGGTAGCATTTTGATAAGTAGGAATTGTTCTTCCAGATGCAGACGTGTCTCACAAAATATGGTGCTTTTGTAAAAGGTCGTTGGGAATTTCAGTCATCTTAATGTTAAGTGCGCTTGTATGGAATGAACAGTTGAACCTTGCTCCTTTGGAAGATGAGCTTAAATTGATTCATTAAAAAAAATTGATCTATCAGGTATTTAATGGTATATAATATTTTGCCTTATTTTATAGCAACCTATAAATCAATGAAAGGAATTGGGCTTTGCCGGTGGTGAAGCTATTTTAAATGCAATTGTATGATTGTATCAGACACAGAAGCCACCAAGTCGGTTATACACTGCATAAACAAGGCCTGGCAAAGTTAGTGCAGGATTGGTTTATAGGCGGATTCTATGGTGGACAAGTGGTATAGGTATACCCATGGTGCACAAGTTTCTTTAGCCATCAGATTTATGTAGACTACACTAATATAGTATACCCTCCCGCACTGGATTTTTTCCATCTTCCTCTTCTATCTCTCTATCTCATGGACCATATTCAGATTCTGAACAAAAACAAACCAGTGTTGAGAAGCCATTGAACCCAGCCCCTGTAACCACCGTGCCGGAAACGTCGCCTCCGGCCAGAGCAGCCACCACACGCACCAAAGCCTTTCAGCCGCTACCGCCCTTCTCCACCACGGTTCCTTTGCCCAGCACCGCGTCACTCGGCTTTGTCGTTGCTGCTCCACACCCCGCCACCACAAAAAACCGCCGCACCACACCTCGCCGCCGCTGCCCCACACCTCGCCGCCACCAAAACCACCGCACCAGACCAGATCCGCTTCCACCAGCTTCACCGCCGCTGCTCCACACCCCGCCGCCACCCAAACCGGCGCACCACACTAGATCTGCGTCCACCATCTTCGCCGCTGCTGCTCCACACCCCACCGCCACCAAAACCGCCGCACCACACCAGATCCGCGTCCACCACCATACAGGTGCATACTTCGAGTCTCTGTCTTCGGCAAACCGCCGTGAGTTCGTTGTCGACCGGACTCCACCGCCGCGCCGTCCGCTCCACGCGGCCCATGTGATATTTGCGGCGCAAGAACAGAAAAAGATGGTGTTGCAGCAGGAAGAAGAAGAATGAGGAAGAGGAAGAGGGGACAAGAATTGGGTGTGGGAGGTGTACCATAGATTAAGACAATCTCAACCGTCAAATATTTTTGTGTTTCATCTGATGGTTTTGAAAGACTTGTGCACCATGGGTGTACCTATACCACTGGTCCACCGTAGAATCCGCCTTGGTTTATATTATAACTTTGATTTTGTGAAAAATATGAAGTTCTAAAAGATCCTGGTAAATATAGATTCAGTTGATTGCGAATATTTGCATTAATTATTATGTTTGGGTTGTACAAGACATTTGAGCTCTGATATTGTTAACTCATTCCTCAATGTACAAGACATGGCGCTCACATCACGTGACTATCCAGTGTACTCGTTGTCGTTTGGCAAGTGAGAGAGAGAGTCCCACTTGTGAATCTCTATTGATCAGGTGACTTATATTAAGTTCTTTACCACTAGTTTTGATTTTATCATTAAAAAAAAAAAAAAGAATTAATACATAGTCTTACTTTGAAGTTGAACATCTATAATCTCTATATTGTAGACACTATCTAACAGTCATCCTATAAGTCTGAACAAATAGCAGAGATTAAAGGAGAAAGGTAGTACCATCGTACGTGATAAATAAATATATCATCATGAACCTACCAGCTATTTCTAATTTGCCTATTTTCCTAAACAAACAAGTTTCTATCTTTCCTTTTTCTCTCTTTTCTCTGCAGCAGCATAGCATATGCACTCTCGTTTTCCGCCCCAAATGACTATCAGCACCGTGCCGGTATATATAATATATACTTTCACACCTTATTTACACCTAAGTCAAAGTGTTCATGACTTAAAATATGTCTACTTGACTAGTTCAGTAATTCATATTTCATCACTCACATGTTATTTTATGTTCATCTCAGCTAGTTCCGTGACCGCTGCAACTTAGAAAGTTCCAATAAAAATTTCTTAATATAATATTGTGAAACTCACGTTCTTAATGTACATGCTGGGCAAATCCAGTGGGCTGCCACTGATCTTGGAATTGCGAGTAGTGGAGGCAGAAGAAACTCAACACTAATCTGTGCTCCAATCATTGCGGACTCGGTGGAACAAATGGTGTTTCAGATGCTGAAGGCAAAAGAATTGGGTGCCGATCTAGTGGAGGTTCGGTTGGATTTCTTGAACCACTTCAATCCTACACAACATCTTCAAATTCTAATCAACAACCGTCCTTTGCCCATTTTAATCACTTACAGGTAAACAACCCCACAATATTATAATGTTTTCATCATCCCCTAATGAACTGAATCCATATGTTCTAAAGTTTTAACTTATAAAATAAGATGAACTATTATGGGTAATTTTATACATTCTGAAATTTAGTTATAATGCATGCTTGGGTTTGGGGTTGTGTGCATTTGGTTGAAACTTTACCTTGCTTGCTTTTCCTTGTAATTATTGGGTATCTCGTACTTATTTTAATACATTCTTTTGCTTATAAAAAAAATGCTTGCTTGGCTCGTGTCATGGTGTGTGTTTGGGAGAGTATATATATAATTATTATATATATATATGCAATACCTATTATATAATCTCTTAAGCAATTCATTCGGTAGGAGCTGATATGTACATATATAAAACTATTTTTAGATAAGGGGAATGTTAATTAATACCCTTGGGACACTGATTAAATAATCAAATAAGGAAACTTTGCATAAAAAATGAGGTAAATGAAACTTTGCATGAAAAATGGTGTATTCAATGCTCTTAAGATACTGGTTAACAAGACCCTTTAGACAATGATGCATTTCCTTACTGAAGCTTTTATAACCTTACAGATGTTTACTAATATATTAAATGGAGTGCTTAATGCTTACGATAGAAATTGCCTTTAAGAGTTAATAGGAGTCTTTGGATATTGGTCTCGTTTCAGACCAATATGGGAAGGAGGGCAGTATGATGGTGATGAAAGCAAGAGACAAGGTGCTCTACGTCTAGCCATTGAATTGGGGTCTGAGTTTGTTGACATTGAGCTAAAGGTAATTTAAGTAACTGCCATACCGTATACCTACCATGCAAAAGATATTAAGCTGTAAGCGACGTTTCACTGGACAAGATTAAAACTATTGTATTTTTGTTCATAAACAACTTCAATATCCGTACGTATTTTGTGTATTGAAGGTAGCTCTTGACTTTTACAAATCCATTGGAGGGAAGAAACCTGACAATGTCAAAATCATTGTCTCTTCACACAACTTTGAAAACACTCCTTCTGCGGAGGAATTGGGGAATCTTGCTGCAAGAATTCAGGCTTGTGGAGCTGATATAGTGAAGATTGCAACAACTGCCTTAGATATCACAGACTCTTCACGTGTTTTCCAAGTCCTAGTGCATTCTCAGGTAATTACGACGGATCAATCAACACAAGTTTCATGTGTTTTTTTGTTTTTGAGTTCTTTTTCTATTATCTTTAATGAAAGACAAACAATATTCTCAACATATATTAGTGTAATGCTATTGATACTCTAAATTGTTTTTCTATGTTCTCACTAACTAATCATTTTTGAAGTTTGTATTTTACAAAACTATCATTGGTTAACGAGAAATGTGATTAGAAGTGTCAATAATTAACCCCATCTCATATATCATCAATATTAATAATTGGATATATCTGCTATCTTATCAATATCTTGTAACTTACACAATTATGGGTTCAAAACTTTAGGTTGAATGTAAATGGCATGCTATGATTGATTAATTGAATAATTATAGGTCCCAATGATAGGAATTGCCATGGGTGAGAAGGGATTTATGTCACGGATACTTGGTGGAAAATTTGGAGGCTTTCTCACATTTGGTTCAATTGAGGCAGGAGCTGTATCAGCCCCTGGGCAACCAACTATTAGAGAGTTGTTGGATTTGTACAATTTTAGACAGATCGGGGCTGACACCAAAGTACATGGTGTCATAGGAAATCCTATTGGTCATAGCAAAAGTCCTCATCTTTATAATGCAGCTTTCAAGTATGTGGGATTTGATGGAGTTTACTTGCCTTTGTTGGTCGATAATGTCCCAGAATTTCTCAACACTTACTCATCTCCTGATTTTGTTGGATACAGGTGAAATAACATTCTCTTATATTAATCTTCCATTTGTAACATATATTTGTAGTTGGATTGAATGCCCTCTAGTCACCTCTATATTTTTTTGAAAGGACAGAACTTTGGTGCAGTCTCATAACTGTTTTATGGTATTGTTTTCCAATAAGGAGAATACATATGAATAAATATGTAACATGTGAAAGAGCTGTTACACATGTATTCTATTTGGTCGATGATTTTATGAAGTCTTTCAGTTGCAATAGATTGGCAAGACAGCATGTTTTTTGAAACTTGCCAGGACTGAGTCAAAATTCTGATTCTAATCTCATGGTTACTTGAAGTAATTCTTATTTCTTTTTACTAAACAGTTACACGATTCCTCACAAAGAGGATGGACTTCGATGCTGTGATGTGATCGATCCTGTAGCCAAGGTATTAAGCCTTTAAGCCTGTGTCCCATCCAATCATTTGTATTTAACATAGCTTCCTAATCAAATCTTTTTTCCAGGCTATAGGAGCTATTAGTTGCATGATTAAGAGGTCACATGATGGAAAACTAATAGGTTATAACGTTGATTATCTTGGGGCCATTGCAGCTATTGAAGAACAACTACAAGGTTTCTATGCTTCTTTGTTTTCTTTGCAGCTATTGAGAAAGGACTAGGAGGCTTTTATTTATGGATTTTTCTATCCTATGAAACCTTACACATGTTAAGGAATGAAAATAGAAATATTGTATTGGGAAGAGTAATTTTTAAACTTTTAAGTAATTGAATACACAATTTCAATATAATATTTCTATTTTTTGATTCCTTAACATATGCAAGGTTGTATAAGATAAAAAAAATCGTTCGTTTATTTATTTATTTATAAGCTTTCATTACCTGTCTATGCAGAATCAAAGGGAAGATCCATATCTGGTAAACTGTTTGTTGTCATAGGAGCTGGTGGGGCAGGAAAAGCACTAGCTTATGGTGGAAAAGAAAAGGGTGCAAGAGTAATTGTTGTCAATCGTACATATGGTGTGAAAATCTTGTTGGTTTAGATTATTATTCCTGGTTGATGAATGATGATGCAGAGCATGATATGTTTCTTTTCTTTTGGCTATCAGGCAAAGCCAAAGAACTTGCTAGTAAAGTGGGAGGAGAGGCTATTACTCTATCTGAATTGAAAAACTTCCACCCAGAAGAAGAGATGATTCTTGCAAATACTACATCTGTTGGAATGGAACCGAATATTGATGAGACACCCATACCAAAGGTTTGGAGTTAGTGTTGCATATTCTGTTACTATTGATGGAAATTAAAGGCCTATTTCTTCACCAACATATTCTAGGGGTTTTAGATGTTATTACTCATCATATAGCAATTGTTTGTGTATTTGCATGACTTATTACTGAACTATACTACTTGTCATATTTAGCATATTTAATGAACTATACTACTTATCATATTTAGCATATTTACTGAACTATACATGGCTTATTACTGAACTATGCTACTTTATCATATTTACTGAACTATATTTAGCATTATGTTCAATTTACAGCATAAGATGGTTGATAACCAAAGATTTGTCTCGGTTCAGTATCTTGCATAACTATTGAAAGTCATGTATCTTTAAACTTGATATGGGAATTTAGATGACAAATGGAAGAATCATGGTACTAAAACTCTTCAAATAAGAGATGAGTCTGAATTTGGTTAAGCAAACAGAATTTGATAGTTATCATGTCACTTTAAACTCATCTTTAAGTTATAGAAGCCATGCCATTTCCTGTTTCTATGTTCTAACAGGAAGCCCTTAAACACTATTCATTGGTATTTGATGCCATTTACACACCCAAATTGACAAGACTCCTTAGAGAAGCACAAGAAGCTGGAGCTGCCATCGTCTATGGTACAGAAATGTTCATCAACCAAGCATTCGTGCAGTTTGAAAGGTTCACTAATCTGCCAGGTTGGACAAAAAATAACATTTTAATAAGCAAGTTTTGTACTCTTTTCTCACTTTCACCTTCTACTGAAATTCACTTCATATTTTTCTGTCACAGCACCAAAGCAACTCATTAGGGATGTGCTGGCAAGAAATACATGAGAACAAGTACTCGTTAGACTGCAGCTGTTTAGATGAATCTTCTATGTGTAGTTTTAATTTTCGTTTAGGTTGATTGGGTACTTATGTAATTTGTGGCATGTAACAAAAATGGGGTTGTAGTGTTTCTAGATACATAGACACATGTACTTTTAAACTATTATTCATAAATTTATGCAAGTGGGGGACTCGGTTCCGTCAAATTTATTAAAGGGGAAGATGAAGGATGCACGAATGTCTTCATTATAAACCTATGCATATAGATAAAATACAGTAATCAAATATAATTAATAAATTACCTGTTATGTAGGATGATTTGTGATTTATTGATAATATTAAAATCTTTTTATTGATAATGTATCAAAATTAAACTCTTTATTTTTTGTCATCACATAGTTATGTAGAGTATAGAAATAAATTTAAAAGATAAAAAGTTTCACCAACTTTGATTAGGCCAAATTATTAAAAGTTTAATTCTAATACAGGATTAATATGAAAATTTTCTATACAGGATAAAAATTTAAAATGATCTCATGTTTGACTTCTAAAATAATTATAAAAATAATTAAATATTTTTTATGATGTGGTAATTAATGATTGATTGATGATATAAAAAAATTATACACCAAATATAATAACTAATAGAAGACTTATATGAATTAGTGACACTCATTTCTAAAATAATGAATTTACATGAATTTTAAGAAGAGAAAAAGGCTGAAAATAGATTGTTAAAGAGTGAGCTGGCAGCACCTTTTATTATAAGGGTCGTGCTAACCTACAGATTGTTAAGGAATCAATAAATAGTAAGTTTTTATTAGTAAACTTAATATGTCACTTATTAAGATGTTGAAAACATTATTTTCAATAAAATATTACCACTTTTGGCTCCTTAACTAATATCCTAAGAACACTTGTTAGCATTCTGTTTAATATAAATATATCTCTTCTTTTTCTCTCTCAATCGAAAAAACACGTCTCGGGCAAGTGAAAAATACCCGCGAGAATGCGTAGAGTTCAGTTAACTCAACCTAATAAGGCGGGAGAGACTTTATGCTTTCCCTCTTGTTTTCGAAATAGTTTCATGCTTCCCGCTTTCTGGCGCTTTTCTTTTTCTATATCTTATCTGTCTGTCTCTCTCGACAACGACAAGTGTAGTGTTTCGGTCTGAGTTGGACTTTAACTTTCGCAATCGCAGTTCAACTTGTAAGTTCGTTCCCATTCATTTCCTCTTTCACTTTACAAGTCACCCTTCACTTTCCAATTTAGGGTTTTACTCATATTTCCTTTGTTCCTGTAAATCTGCTCTATTTGCATTCTGTTTGCGCTTCCACTTGTTTATTTTGGGTCGGTTCAAATTTGGATTTTGCTTTGCGTCCCAAGCATCAATTATAGTAGGACTTAGATTATGCTATTTATTGCCCGAGCGATTCTCTTGGAGAAATAGCTGAGGAAAAGTGAAATAAAGATAAGTTGGAAACTTGATGTTTATGCCTGACTCTGTTTGGTTTGGTACTATGCTTTGAAAATTTAGTTTACATTTGCTCATTTCCATAAATCGTGCGTTTTTTCCCTAAGCTGTATTGAGGTCTTTCCTCTCTCAGTTTTTCCTTTCCTAGCTTGTTTTTCTGTGTTTCCAAAACTTCTGATTTTTCTATATTATAATTTAAGGCAACATATCCTTTTGCTTCCTTTCATAGAACTTTCGAAATGATTTTATTCCTACCAATACCATTGTGAATAGTACTGTTAGATTATGTAAAAAAATATCTCATATTATTATTATATTTGATAATATTTTAGACTATGATGATCTCTTAGGTTTTTTATATTTATGATATTTGCCTTTACTCTCAATTTCCTAATTCCCTGTTTGAGAATCTATTGTGCATGCATGGAGCATGTCCATATCTAGTATGTTTTGTTTAAGCGAGTGATGCATAACATGGTGGTTTGGTTTGGCTTAATTTTTCTTCCTTGGCTTGTGTCAATCAGGTGAAAATATTGTGCTGCTCAATGTGAATAGGTTCAATTTCAGAAGTTACCTATTCTATGTTTTAGTGTAAGATTGAGAAAACTAGGTTGAATTTTGATATCAATTCACCCATGGAGTGCAACAAGGATGAGGCTATGAGGGCTAAGCAACTTGCTGAAAGTAGACTGCAGAGAGCTGACTTTGTAGGGGCACTGAAGTTTGCTACGAAGGCCAAAAATCTATATGCTGACATTGAAAACATTGCTCAGATCCTTACGATTTGTGAGGTTCATAGTGCTGCACAGTACAAACTCTCTGGGTCTCACATGGACTGGTATGGAATCCTTCAAACTGAACGATTTTCTGATGAAGCAACCATGAAGAAACAGTACAGGAAGCTTGCACTACTACTTCATCCTGATAAAAATAAATTTGCTGGTGCAGAAGCTGCTTTCAAGTTGATTGGGGAAGCCAATATGGTGTTGACTGACCAAGCAAAACGTTCTTTATATGACAAGAAATGTGGAGTCTCTGTGAGGACTGCAGCACCTAAGACTTCATCCCATCACTCAAATGGGAATGCATTCACTGCAAAACATGATGGGAATGCAACAAATTATCAGAACACAACTTATCCAAACCCTTTTTGGAATGCCTATCAGCAAGCTGGACAGAAGACATTCTGGACATCTTGCAATCATTGCAAGTCTAAGTATCAATACTACATTTCCTTTGTAAATGCAACCTTGCGTTGTTCAAAATGCTTGAAATCCTTTACAGCTCATGATTTGGGGTCCCAGGGCGTCCCACTGGGGTATACATGGACATCATTTAACCAGAAAGAAGCTTCAAAGCATGGTCCGCCAAAACCAACCTCAAAAGGTAATGGTGGAAAACCCCTTGGTGGAGGGCATGCCACATCAATTAATAACCAGAAAAAGGCTTCAAAGCATGTTCCACCAAAACCTGCCTCAAAAGGTAATGGTGGAAAACCCCTTGGTGGAGGGCCTGCCAATAAGTTTGTTGGGTCACATCCTGTGTCTATTAAAAAATGTGCTGCTAGAGTTGGTGTGCATTGTAAAGGTGAACAGACCAAAGATGGCTATGTGACCAGAAAGGGGGCAAAAGGTAATGTTCCTGCATACAAAGCCATGGACTCGGGAACCTCAACAAATGTTGGAAGTAAGAGAGTAAGGCAGCCTGCACCAGGTTCCAGAGAAAGTTTTAACACTGGAAATGGTGATGACGTGAAAGATGCCAATGTTCAAGAAAATGGTCTTGATCCTTGTAGACCTAGGAGATCTTCCAGGCAAAGGAAGCATGTTTCGTATGCAGAAACCCCTGAAGATGATGGTTTTGAGAGTCCTTCCAAAAAGTCACGACTAAATGAATCATTTAACACTGATCAAGGTGAGAAAAAGAAAGAGCCTGCAAGTGGTGGTGGGCTTTCCAATAACAATAATCCAGCTAGTTCTGCTGCTGCTGCTGTGGGTGGTCAGAACAGAGAGGTGAGAGATAAAGTAAGTTGTCCACCTGAAGAAACATTTTTAAGGAATAAAAGCAATATGGAGCAATTTCATGTTGTTCAAGGAGAGGAGCTGTTCAAGTCAGATGTTGATGTTAGAATGTCAAAATTGGACAATTGCTCTCCATTGAATTCAAATGTTCCTTCTGGTCCAAAGATCATTCATTGTCTTGATACAGATTTCAATGATTTTGAGAAGGATAAGGCAGAGGATTGTTTTGATTGTAATCAATTCTGGGCTATTTATGATGCCACTGATACTATGCCAAGATTATATGCTCTTGTCAAGAAAGTGACCTCCCCTTTCAACTTGCACATTACTTGGTTGGAACCTGACCCAGATGACCAAGGTGAGATTAGTTGGTTTAATGCAGATTTGCCTATTGCTTGTGGTAAGTTCAAACTTGGTGATCCTCAGAAAACTACAGATCATGCTATGTTCTCTCATCAAATCCATTGTATAAAAGGAAGTGGCAGAGGTTCTTATCTGGTATATCCTAAGAAGGGAGAAACTTGGGCAATTTTCAGAGATTGGGATATCAAATGGAGTTACGATCGAAAAAAGCATTTAGAGTACGAATTTGAATATGTGGAAATTTTATCAGATTTTGCTGAGGATGTTGGCGTAGAAGTTGCTTATCTCGGCAAAGTGAAGGGGTTTGTTAGCCTCTTTCAGAAAACCGAGAAGAATGGAATGAACATATTTCGTGTTCTCCCTAATGAGCTGTATAAGTTCTCACATCAAATTCCTTCATATAAGATGACTGGTAATGAAAGGGAAGGTGTTCCCAGAGGATCTTTTGAACTTGATCCTGCTGCCCTGCCTAATCTCTTTAAAGTTGGTGATTCTGGTGATGTGAAGATGGAGAATGGAACGTTAAACACTGGAGTGGAAGAATTGATGGCTAATGAGAGGATTAACAAGACAATTATGCACGGGTGTAATGATGCTGCAAGAGATTTCACAATCCTTGGAAAATCACCATGGGGACTGTAAATGTACGGATAATGGTCAAGACATATTTTGTGTTATGAGGAGGTAAAACACCAAAGGAGTAAAGGACAGAAGGTTTCCTCATTGTGTTTTGATCAGTAACATTCCCTTTTTTTGTACATTGTAGAAAGACAAATAGTAACATTGTCTTATGTCCATCTTTTTGTTTCTGGCACGCCTTGTCTGATCTTGTGTTGTGGCTTGGCATTCCTTAATTGTGCCTATTATAAATGAATGAAAATCAAATATTTCAAGATAACATGAAACAGTGGTTTGACATTACTTTAATAATTAACTTGTGACTCAAAATGTATGTTACACAACCTTATTATTTTTCTTGAGCGAATTGAGATAGTTGTCTTGCTCGAACTGAGATGCAGATACGAGTGTTCTTTCACTGCCTGTCACATTAAGGTCAGTAATTTGATTTGATATCTATTTTTCTTTTTTAGCATACACTGCTTTAACGGTACGTTACTGACATATACATGCTGTTTGTGGCAAGCAATGTTTATTCATCCTGCTTGGTTGCATCTGTATCAGATTTTTGAATATTTCATGGAGGAATTTCATGTTTATTTCATGAATGATAGATAGTTGATAATTAACAGATTAAGGCTTTCAGCACCGAATGGGGAGGGAGACATTCTTCCAAAAATTCCATATACCAATTACCATTTTGATTGTCAAAGTCTGCCACTTTTACATCCAAAGAGATGTGGGAGGAGGACGAGCAAAAATGATACTCCCATGTTTTTTGAAACGAGCTTAGTAAGTAGCTATTTCTGTGCTTCGTTGATGATACGTAAATCAGGTTCCATCCAACTATCAAGCCGAAACCTTGCTGTATTTCCTTTCCTACATCCCACAACTCCATTGATTTATTTAATAATATTCTCTTACATATGTTCTATTTATTTGTGACACAAAAAGAAGATTAATCATATTGACAAAAGTGAAAGTCTGGATTCTGGATTAATTAAAATAGAACTTGCTCTGATTGTTTATGCAAAAAAATAATAATAAAAAATGTTACATAATTTGTTCATGATAACGAATATGAACAAATCAGCTAATATACGGAAGTGTCTTTATTTAGATTTTATGTATTATCATACCAAAGGAAATAGTCAAGGAAATTTTCTTTGTTGAAATCTGAATGACATGCCTGAATGTAACGGTCACTGCAACAAATAAAAAAAAGGCATTGCTAATTTGTTTATATATTGAACAACTCTTTCCCTGACAATGGGTAGTAATGATTAGATGAAGGGCTGTGCAAGACTTGATCTATTGACTGATTTTGACAATTGTCATGGACAACAACGTAGGTATATCTTGAAAGCTCTTCTAAGTGATGTCAATGATGTCTATGCCGATCTTTCTCCCTTGACGAGTAAGAGGAACCATGGTAGTCACGATCTGAAATCAAAGTGCATTAGAAGATAGATTGATTGCCAAAAGGAAAACAAATGCCAAACTCATGAGGTCAGAGATTCATACCACGCGATGAATGGTGTTTTGACTTGTCTGAATGTCCTGCATCCAATACAAAAAGTTGTCTTTACCCAAAATACAACAAGAAAATAATAACCAGACAAGAAATCTATATACATACCTGAATCCTTTGCTCTCTCCCTAGAACGGTGACCATGATCCTTGAGTTTGTCTCTCTCAACCTCCTCTCTTTCACGTTCTTTGTCAGAATCCCTTCCCCTATCACGATCCCTGGATTTTCTTCGATCCCTGTCCCTATCTCTGTCTCTATCCCTATCTCTTTCCCAATCCCTCTCCCTGCCCCTCTCCCTATCCCTGCGTGTCTCCCCACTGGTCTCCGTTTTACGGTCAGACTTGGACTTCATCACAGGTTCATCTCTTGCCTCTCCCTCTGTAGACATGCTTTTGGATTCATCATCAGCCTTCTTAGAATCTTTCAGCTTATCAATGGCTAGCTTTGCTATTGCAACCTTGCCACCAATCGATTGATTATTAGCTTCCCCAGGAGCTCCCTTCGGCACTGAGGTGTCATTATCAACTGGGGGACTACTTTGTGGAACATCCTACAAATTGGCAGCGATTTAAAACATATATCAGATCAACAACTTTTAGTTGACTGTGAATAATAAATGTTTAAAAATCCCCATCATAGCAAATATTTGTCATATAATATCCAACTGTTACTGATAATGTACCACTAAAGACAAGTACAAAATGAATAGGAAAAAAGTTGCCTTCACCTTTGGTGTTGACTGAGACTTTGATTCCGATGATTTGTTGAACGTAAAGTCCCCGTCCTTGCAGACTGGTATATATTGTGCCTTAGGAAGGCTATAAAGGTGAGCCAGAACCCTGCAGACTTCATCAATCCCAGACTTGTCTGCATCAAATGCCTTCCACCACGGTGGGTTCTCAGGAAGGGGTACCTGGAACCTCCGAGCAGCAGCATATACAACTCCACAAGCCACAACCTCACTTTTAAATCGAACACACAATGTAGTGCGCAAACTGCATCACAAAGAGAATAAGGGAAGCATAATGTTGAAAACAAGCCATAACCAAAGATACTAGCACATTGCAGACAGGCAATTGAATGAGTAAACAGATTTTTTACTCCACCGTGGATTGTGGCTTGGTTCAGATGTTTGCCACAAAATATTATCAGGAACATCAAGAGTTTACTAACAACCACAAGTTCAACAAATCCAACAACTTAATGAGAACCTTGGATTGAAACTCCATGTGTGTTAAACTCATACTTATCCAAATTTTCAGCCTAGATGGTATGATATTATACAGAACATCCATTCACAGGATAACAACCACAAGCTGAACAGGTTTAACCGCTTTATATGAATCTTGAAACTTCATACCATATTACAATCATACTTTCAGCCAAATCTTCTTCCTAGACAGTACGCTGTTCTTCAAAGCATCTATTTATTTTTTACAATAACTGCTGTTTTCACCTTAACATCGCAAAGTTTAAATTGTTTAAGGATGAAATTATATTATCAGGCTGTCAAAAAATGTCATGGACAGCTTTGTCAAGATTTTGTTTATCTAACACAGATAACCTTTTGAACTTTGAAGACTGTTGATTAGAGACACTGCAAGTTCCTTACATGCATGCTGAGGAATAACCCATCTCTTAACTTGCAAACAAGTACAGTCATCTTAATATAATATCTAAACTTCCAAAAAGTTGTAGAGAAGCACAAAGTTCCAAAATTAAACAGAAATGAAAATACAGACTAATTTAAAAATCTTGTGGGAGCAACAAATCACGGTGTTTTACAAACCAGCATAAAAGTAGAAATATTTGCAGTCATGTACCTATCATTAGCCAGATTCCAAGCTTCTTGCCTCAATTCTGGAGGTGTTTCAAGGGTAGCAAGGTAATTAGATATAAACTTATGAGGATGTTCAACATGACAAATGAATCCCATTTCTTTCAAAATATGTCTCTCTGTTCTGCTCAACTCCGTTTTCAAATCCACATATTTCTGTTCATAAAAACAAAAAACAAAAATATTCAAATAACAAGAAATTATAGAAATAGAAAAAAAATCATCATTTATCACATGTCTATGTCCGTATGTATGTGTATGCGTATTAAAGGCACAGAGAGAAAGACATTCATTTCTGACCCTGGAATACAAATCTAAATGCTCCATGGGCAAGTTCTCCCTCCTGCATTCCATTCTGTGAAAAACGATGATTACTTGCCTGGCTTTTCTAGTGCTTTCCTCCAGTTTTGAAGCAAGCCATACACAGCTTGCAGCAACTTTCTGCAAAAGAATTTAAAAAAAAAATTAAAAACACGTTGCAGAGAGAGAAAGAGCAGCAAATAATATATTTACAAGATAATGTATTATTACCTTCACATTGAACCGTGCAAATGACTTCTTACAATAAAACCGATGAAACAGAACCTGCCCAGTGGCCATGACCGCTTGGGGTCTGCCAGACAATTAAGGTAACAATCTAAACCAAACGCAGAAATCAACCAATATGTAAAATATTTATACAAAAAAAAAGGATACAAGCGAAGCAAAATGCCACTTTCTTGGATGAGATCACAGCCATAGATTCTGAGGGTGGTCTCGGTGGCTTCATCTATGCCATCTTTTCTAGAGGGTGAATTATCGAGCTGCTCGTCTGTGAGGTAGAATGTGTCAATTGCTGTGTAGATCATCCCCTTTTATCTGCAACAACCTAAGACAATCTCAATTATCAATCTACAAAGTTCCAAGTTCAATTTTTAACTTACAAACTCACCTTAAGTCCTTAACCCTTGCATCCAACTAACTAGCACAGATTTGAGAGGTAAACATCACTAAATAGGTGTTTTAATTACAAAACCTAACTTATTCCTCATTTTGTTTAAGACACGACTCCTCTTGATTTTTGTCCTATTTGAATCAAGATCCCTCTTTTCTATCAACACAAGATTTACTTCAATAGATTCAACACTATTTCATACCCTTCACCATCTTCCTCCCCATTACCCTTCACCAATTTTGATTCAACTCACCCAAGGGTAGTACTAGGAGTAATTTTCTTCAAGTACTCAAAGCAACAACAATATATGGCATAATAACAACTTTTTAATATCATTATTTGTAGGGTGCGTAGATATGGCTAAGAACAAAACACAAAACAGAAACCCCAAGGTGCTTAGGTTTCAGCAAAATAGCAGTAATAGCTGGTTTTAATTCATCAAAACAGAATTGGTTTGGTGAGAAAATAGAATAATAATATGATAAGGTTAATAATCTCATACAACCATATAATCACAAATCTGAAAAGTTAAAATAAAATATCTACCTAATACCAAAAAAAAATATAAATGGCATATATACATACATAACATAAAACAATGTAACACAACAATTATTCATCATTCAAACTCCACAATAATAAAGTGTGCCCAAATCATTCATAAATTCTAAAAAAACATAAGTTCCAAAAGTAAAATCATTTCAAAAAACAGCTCCTAATTTCTTCAAATGTCCAAATCCAAGACATAATAGCTTAAAAGTGGAATCCAGCTAGCAAAGCAATCAGTAATAATAGTCCTTGCCACTCCATTGCAATGAGAAATAAAATGTCAAATAAATTATAACACCAATTCAATCTCGCTACAGCACTAGTGTCCAAACCGTGATCAGAGAGATGAGGATGAGAAGAAAGTAGCTAATGATGCGTGAGAAACAATGGAGAGAAAGAACATGCAAATTAGGAAGATTGATAATTGGGTCTGAGAAACAACACAAAAAATGGAAGTGGTATAAAAAGAGAAAGATGAACAGATGAAAGAAATTAGAGCAGCTGCTGCTGCAACTCACCCGAATACAACACTTTATCAGCGGCGGACTGAGGGCAAAAGCAAGCTCGTTTGGAACGGGTTTTACGTTTTAGGGCTCGCATGAATTTTGGAGAAGGACGAAGGGAGGTGGTGGTTCGCGTCAGTGAGGTGGGGGTGCTAGGGTTTTCTCGTCGATGCTTCTGAACAGGGTCGAAATCAAGACTGAAGATGGGAGAACGGACGAGAATGTACAAAATAAAGGAGAATCAATATTTTTTTGAATAAATTTCTATTTTGGTCCCTGAGAAAAATGTCTGGATCTGTTTTAGTCCCTCACAGAACTAAAGTATCAAATTAGTCCCTCGCAATTTTAAACTATAGACGCTTTAACCCCTCCATTAACCTCATGTTAGTTTGAGTTCGTTAAGTCGATGACATATTCTGTTTTCTTGCTTAGATGTATTGTTATATGATATTTACAAATTTCATAGTGTAAATTGGTTATTAAATATTTACTTAAATGTCTAAAATTCCCAAAACAACATCATTTTGAACGCACACGGTAAAAAGAAACTAGCCCCTTAAGCAACCAAAAATGGCACTTAAATGTCCAAAATGATACCTAATCGACGTCACTCCAATTTCTGCCCCAAATTAGCAACTATGGAACCCTAATCCACATAAATAACAGATGGTGTCTAACGAGATCAAACAAAGGGACTAATGTGTCCCTATTTTGAAATTGTGAGAGATTAATTTGATACTTTAGTTTTCTTAGGGACTAAAACGGACCCCGATATTTTTCTTAGGGACCAAAATGGGACTTTTTTCAAATTTTTTAACCCACAACGCACCATTTTGGGGCTTTTTTGCATCATTTTGAAAGCATACATGACCCATGTTTGGGAAACCTTAAAATTTTAGATTTTAGCTGTTTTATCCCCAAAAATCTGTTTTCAAAATAATCTAATATGTTTGACATTTTGCTTAAATTTATTATAAATAAAAAAAGAACTTTTTTTCAGGAAAAAAATTGTTTTATGCAATCTAGAGTGTGTTTGGAAAAAATTGATTTTTCCCATTTTAGCTGTTTTTTAGCAAAAAAATTATTTCATATATAATCTATCATGTTTGGCAATTAGCTTAAATTTTCAAAAAAGCTGTTTTTTTATTTATTTAAAAAAAAGCTATTTTTTTACCATCTGTTTCATAAGACTGTTGGATGGTTTGATTTGGATTATTTTTGCATCTCAAGGTTGCTTTCCAATCTTACCCCCTCTAGACTAGGGCTGGACAAAATTTCGCAGCCGACCGAGACCCGAACAACCCAGAAGACAAATTCAGCGTGCGGACGGGTTTTAATGGGTGTCGGTTTGGCGGTTTGAAAAAATTGGGTTCAGACGGTTGCCGGCGGTCGGGCTCGGTTCCGAAAATTTCAGACCGTCGGTGACCGAACCCGACCGACCATGCTAGAGTAGAAGAGAAGAGGAGAAGAACAACAGCCATGCGAGAGAGGAGAAGTTCATGAGATTCTCGACAGTAGAGGACAACGACGGCCATGCGAGAGAGGAGGAGAAGAAGATTGCGAGAATGGAGAAGAAAGACGACCATCCGAGAAGGCGAGAAGATTGTGGCAATGGAGTAGAAGCTTGGTTGAAGTTTCCTGCTGCTTCAATGCGAAACTAACGTGGTAAGGATGGAGGGCGGCGCTACACAGAGATAAGAAAGAAAGCTTGTTCATTTTAGGGTTTTTGATAGGTTAAAGAAAAAACATAAATGGCCCAAAAAAATAAATGACCCAAATGTTTATCAGAATTTAAACGTATGGGCTATAAGCCCAATAACTTAAATTACCAACCTAATCAATTTTTTTTTTGATCGGATGGGCTATAAGCCCAATAACTTAAATTACCAACCTAATCAACTTAAGTAAATTTATTTTTAATATCAGATTCCCCTTTATTGTGATTGGCTATCTCAGATTTTTCTTTGATCTTATTGGCTACTACCTTATCTTCTTTCCCAAAATCTCTCTCCTTATCCTAATTTGAATTTCTCAATCTAATCAACCTCTCTTTCTCGTTCAACACTTCAACCACCACTCATTCACTCATACTCAGCCTCTTTCTTTATCTCTTTCTCGTTCAGCCCCTCTCTCTCAGTCAGCACCGTCACCCACCGCCGCCCCTCTCTGGTCTGCACCGCCGCTCTCAGTCTTTCTCGTCCCCCTCCCTCATCTGGCGTCTCTGTTAGCGGCCGCGAGCAGTGGCGTCTTTGCATCTCCCACGAGTCCCGCCTCTGGAACCGCCCACGAAAGCCAAAGCCACCACCACAGCACCCAGATCTGTGAAGAAGTAAATATGTGAAGTGTAAACGAAGTCGATCTGCGAAGAAGAGATGTTTTTTGGTTGAAAGTTCAAAACTTTATGAGTGTGTGTTCTTATTTGTTTCTGGTTTTATGCCTTTATGGGTTTGTTTAAGATGATGTATTTTTATGTCTCTGTATTTTGTTGAATATTGAAGATCTTGGAACTTTCTGCTTCCTCCTACAATTCTTTTTATTTGACGAAAACCGTCGAACCCGCCCGAAACCGCCCGGCACCCGCCAAATCCACCACCCGACCAAACCGCCGTCCAAACGGACGGCGACGGGCTGTGTATTCTTCTACTCGGTTTTGGTCGGATTGGGATTTTTTGGCCCGAATCCGATCGAAACTGACCGTTGTCCACCCCTACTCTAGACCCCTTTGCAGCAGAGCCCATTGTGCAACGAATTTCCTAAGGTACACGATTGAGTTTTTAAACCCATTGTACAGTACGTCAAGGTTACATACAAAAGAGAAATTAATGATTAAAAATAGGCAAAATTGCACTTTTGGTCCCTTAAGTTTATTTTGTGATAAATTAGTCTCATAAGTTAGGTTCGAGTAACAACATTTTCCTTTTCACTCCATTCCTCCAATTCCTCTCCTACATGACATTTTTTAATCTAGTTGGTTTGATGATGTGTCATTTAAAATAATAAATTAATATTTTTAAAAATAATAAATTAAATAAATAAATAAATTATTTTTCATTATTCTCTCCAATTATCTTCTTCAAGAACCCCCCACTGGCATGTCTTCGTTGGGCGGCGATGCAGCTACCGGGCGGCGACGATTGGGAAACAATGTTTTCAGCTTCACCTTTGCCTTCTCTGTCTCTCACTACCTCAAATCTCAAACATTCCACCTTTATCATTCTCAGCCAAATGGGTAACTTAGATATGCTCCTCCTTTGAATCCTCAACTGGACCTCCACAAAATCCATCACTTACTGAATCCAATAGGTCCTTGACTCCTTGAGGTCATCGTCACGCTGCTTGAGCATAGCCTTGAAGCGACCCACGAGGATCGAAGGGGGAGGCTTCTGTACGATGATTTCATTGCTGCTCATGGGTTTTGTGGTGGTGGCCAGAGAGAGTGGTTGTTGAAACGTTGCGGGTCTATGGTTTTATGGGGGAGTATCAGATTCTGAATAGATAACAACATAAAGAGTTCTTGGAATATGCAGTGTTTGAGATAGATATAGAGGGGCTAGGGCTAGGGTTTTTGATTTGGGGTAAATTGAGAGAGCAATACGATGCTTCTTGTCCACCGTGGAAGGAGATAGAAACCCAACGCCATGTAGAAAGAAGAAGAAGAAGAAGGGGGTGGGAGGTGAAGGAAGAAGAATGTGGGGAAGGAAGAAGATGAAGAGGAGTTAATTTTTTAAATTATTTTTTATTTATTAATTATATCTTTTTAAAATTATTAATTTTTCCTGTTTGGATGTCCAGTCAGCAATCAACTAGGTTTGGAAATGCAACGTAGGAGAGGAATTGAAGGAATGAAGTGAAAAGGAAAATGTTGTTACCCGAACCTAACTTATCGGACCAATTTGTCACAAAATAAATTTAAGGGACAAATTTAAACAAAACAAAAAACTTAAGGGACCAAAAGTGCAATTTTGCCTAAAAAATACAAGAGAGAAATTTGGTTTATGGGTGGTGAAATTGGTTCCAAATATTGCTGTGAACCATTGAAGCGTGAAGGCAGGGCACACATGTGCATTGATCGGGAAAGTGATACCAAGTTATTCAATTTTTTGTAATAGGAAAAAAAAATGTTATAACAAGATACAAAAAACAAATATTTTAACAAGTTTTAATGTTAAAAAACCATCGAATATTTATTAATCTAAACAAATAACTCCTATCCTTTTTTTTTCTTCCATAATTTACTATGTAAAAGTGACTCTTTTGCACCATCCAAACGAAATAGATTGTCTTAAAATTGCTTTTCAGTAAACAGACCTAAACAAAAACAGATTCTTATTATAATCGACTATCACAATAATCGATTATACAAAAATCGATTATCAGCATAATCTATTTTTTCGTAATTTACTACATAAAAGTTATTTTATTTTTTTTGCAGCACTCAAACGAAAAAGATTAGAGTAAATAGCCAATTTGGTCCCTGAAACTGTAAGGGCGTATCAACTTGGTCCCTGAAATTAACGAAATTCCAAAAAGGTCCATGAAACTGTAAAACGTCAATCAAGTTAGTCCCTCCGTTAATCCCAGTTGACTGACGCCGTTAACGGTGCTGAGGTGGCACGTTAAGTGTCCAGCTGGCTTGCCACGTTGCTTGACAGCTGTACTCCACGTTAGGGACCAACCTGCACCTAATTTCAGGGACGAAATTGACACAACGTCACAGGGACCAAATTGCAATCTTCCTCTTCATCTTCCTCCTCTCTCTCGCGTGAAACCCAGTTGAGCGAATCTAGTGATCATCAATGTCCAAGGAACAACATTTTTCCCACGCATTTTATCATACACCATGTATGCAAATCCCACACGACCACTACCTTGCGCAAACATATCAATCATTGCACAACCAACACAAACATCAGAATCAAAATACCCCACCTTTAAAACAAAACCAAATATTGCAAGCCCAATAGAAAAACAATATCGCGAATTAGAACATGTTGTTGCGGTGAAGCAATACTCGTTAGGGAAAAGCCCATTTCGAAGCATATCGAGAAACACTGATTCCATGTTGTTGTTGGTGAAACAGGGGATGATGGCGCTCCATGAGACCAAGTCTCTTTTGCTGTGATCCATGTTGTTGAATATTGAGAGTGCTTCTTGCCAATCGCTGCATTTGGAGTAGAGGGTGATGAGTGAGTTGAGGAGGAGCGAGTCAAGGACGAGTCCAGACGAGTTGAGCTTGTGGTGGAGGAGTTTGCCGAGGTGCAAGTTGTGGGACCTGATGCAGGCTTTGAGGAGGAGGGATGAGTTGATGAGTTTGTGACTGTGGTGGTGGTGGTGGGATGCGAGGTCGAGGTTGGAGATGGCATTGTGGAGTTGTGGGATGGAGAGAGTTGAGGTGTGTAGGAGTGGGTGTTTTTTGGATGAGGATGGTTCTGAATTTCGATTGGTTGGTGTCTTGAGGAGAGGAGGGTGAGGAGTAGAGAGAGGAGGAAGAGGAGGAGGTTTTGTGGAGGTGGGAGGAGGAGGAGGAGGAAGATGAAGAAGAAGATTGCAATTTGGTCCCTGTAACGTAGTGTCAATTTCGTCCCTGAAATTAGGTGCAGGTTGGTCCCTAACGTGGAGTACAGTTGTCAAGCAACGTGGCAAGCCAACTGGGCACTTAACGTGCCACCTCAGCACCGTTAACGGCGTCAGTCAACTGGGGTTAACGGAAGGACTAACTTGATTAACGTTTTACAGTTTCAGGGACCTTTTTGGAATTTCGTTAATTTCAGGGACCAAATTGATATGTCCTTACAGTTTCAGGGACTAAATTGGCTATTTACTCAAAAAGATTATCTTGAAATCGCTTTTATACAAACAGACCCAAACAAAAACAGACTCTGATTATAATCGATTATAAAAAAAATCGATTATAAGCATAATCTTTTTTTTTCTTCCCAGTTTTCTCAAACATACCCTCAGACTTGCTCACTCGTCCCTAATATCACCCGTTTTGCCTTTGTAGAATCGT
This sequence comes from Echinosophora koreensis, assembly GCA_035048595.1. Classification (NCBI taxonomy): domain Eukaryota; kingdom Viridiplantae; phylum Streptophyta; class Magnoliopsida; order Fabales; family Fabaceae; genus Echinosophora; species Echinosophora koreensis. Next base: position 22,536,253 of record JAPCYP010000001.1, read on the forward strand.
AGAATTCTACGAGTTAACTCGTGATTTTGACAACCATAGGGATACTAGCAAGTATAAAAAAATATAAAATATATATATATATATATATATTTAAAATTATATATATGTAATTAATTCAAGAATAAAATTAGAAAACCTAAATTGAAAGAAAAAAATACTTTTGATATAAAATAAAAAATTTCATAATTAATTTAAATTTAAACATATTAGAATCGTCATTGATTATATTTTATTAGGACGGTAATATTATTTGAAATATTGCAAATAATATATTTGTTCATGGGGTTCAGGAGTTAACAAAAGAAATTTTCTTCGAATTGACAACTTGTAAGACCGGCACATATTACACGATAGGGTTCCTTGCTTTGTTTGGTTGTGAGAAGAAAAGGAGAAGAGAGAAAGAGGTGAGAAAGAGTATAAGAATAGAAAAAATGGTGAGAAATAGAGTAGATTTTATGTGTTGTTTGGTGTAAGAGAAATATGAGAGAAATAAAGGAGAAAGAGGTGTTTTCTCTCTCTCCCCTTTGTTTGGTTGGATAGAAAATAAGAAGAGAGGAAAGTAATTTTTATTAAAAAGACAAAAATATCCTTAACAAAAAACCAATATACAAATATTTAAATTTAATTGATTTAAGTTATTTTAACTAATAAAATTTATTAGTTCAATATAATTGCTTTATTAAGGTGTACCTGAAACCTACAATTAAAAAAAAATTCAAAATAGAGATTATATATAAAAATTATTCATAGATCCGGGAAAAAAAATTCAAAAACAGTGAACTACAGTTGAATTGAAGAGTGAATTTGAAGAGGGAAATTGAAGTTAAGAAGATTGAAATATCTACCAAAGGTGAAGGAGTGGTTAGATATTAGATATCAATATATATAAAAACAATAACAAAAAAACACTTACCAGCTGCAGCTGATAAGATTTTGACGAAGGAGATGATTGATGAAGCTTGAGTCAGTGTGTACCCCAACTCCTTTTCTTCACACAATGGAAATTTAGAAGGGTATAGTGGTATTTTAGAAGACACAGCCCCCTCTCTCCCCTTTTTCTTCCCAAATCTGCAGAGAAAAAAAAAGGGGGTGGGACCCACCATTTTTATTCTCTCCTCTCCATTTCTCTGCTCCACCAAACAGGTGACAAAGGCATTTTCTCCTCTAAATCTCTCTTCTCCTTTTCTCTCTCTCCTTCTTTTCTCTTACAACAAACAAAGCCTTAATGTGAAATTATGTGTAAAGTGGGTAAATAAGAGTGTATTCATCATTGGATTATTAGTGGGTTAAGATTGTAATGCATTTTGCATTAAACCAAGAGTAATATACTTTTTAGTTGCTCACTTTTTACATAAACTTATTTTAGATGAACTTTTCCCATATTGCATGTGCGTAACACTCTGAAGAGTCTGAATTACCTGATTCTACATCCAATTTTAATTTTATTTTTTAGTTTATTTTCGGTGATTTATACATGAATTACTATTCTGTTTATGTTGCCTAAACATGTTGGGGAGGAATCCTTGGTGCAGCAATTACATTTGCACCATGACCCTTGAATCAATCATCTGACTATATTTGTCACTGTCACAGAAATTGGTGGACGTGTTGGAAAACTTGGATGTGGTGGAATCTATACTATACTAATTAGTGGAGCAAGTTTCCACTATTGTGACACTTGGCATTTTCATGGGGCCCACAATAAGTTTGATGGTTTTATCTTTTTTATATTTTTTCCATTTTACATTTATGGAAGGTTTTTTTATTTATTCCTCTCATATCATACTGTAGAACAATTACACATCGAGACTTGTCACTTCCGGTTCCCACCTCAGATTTCCAGCCTCTGATTGAATTATTTAACAGATAAAATATTATATTTTGTGCATTTAAATAATTTTGTGCATATTATTTGATCTGGTACATACAGTATGTAGCATTCTATTACTGTTCGCCAATTAACGTTTGATGCATATCTCGTGCTGGTCCAACTTCAGGTTCCGGTCCTATTTTTCTTATTTAACAAATAAAATATTATATTTATTTCATATCAATTTATCTGTTACAAACCATGGGTTTTTTTATTTATTCCTCTCATATCATACTGTAGAACAATTACACATCGAGACTTGTCACTTCCGGTTCCCACCTCAGATTTCCAGCCTCTGATTGAATTATTTAACAGATAAAATATTATATTTTGTGCATTTAAATAATTTTGTGCATATTATTTGATCTGGTACATACAGTATGTAGCATTCTATTACTGTTCGCCAATTAACGTTTGATGCATATCTCGTGCTGGTCCAACTTCAGGTTCCGGTCCTATTTTTCTTATTTAACAAATAAAATATTATATTTATTTCATATCAATTTATCTGTTACAAACCATGGGTATCCTGTTTTACTCTATTGTAATGTAATGTAATTGTAATACTAATTAAGAGCCAGTTTGTTATTGCTTATTTTTTCATTAAAAAATCACTCTTTTTTACCATGAAATCATCATTCTTAAAAATTTTAAGTTTTTTTGTTTTTTCTTTTGATAATAATTAGAAGCAAAAAAAAAAACATTTTTGGGTTAAAATCAGAAGCAACTTTCACTTGCTTTTTGAAAAAAAAATCATTTTTTATAGCTAACTACTTTAAAGTCTTCTTTTTATTATTGTAAAAAAACACAAATATGTTTTTACTTTTTTTTTGTGAACCCGAGTATCCTTCAACCGGAAGCCAGAGACTAATCCCTCGAGGTACTGAGATCTATTTAAGGGATTGATTTCTCCCAATAAATGCTCTTCTATACGCATGAGTATGGAATCGAACCTCTGACCATATGCTTAAAGGGCCCAATTATCTACCAATTGTGTCACACTATGTTGGTTTTTTTACTTTTTTTTAAACCTCTAAAATTAATCACTAAATCATTTTACAACAAAATCATTTATTTTTAAAATTTTAAACAATCGGGCTCCAAAATATACTGAATAATTTATAATTTATTAATTATTGTTTTGATTGTATAATTTATTCTAGAGCTTTTTATATTTGTTACCCTTTTCTTTTGTTGGTGTTGTTTTTTTAGGTTAAAAAAATCATTTTTGGTGTTAAAATCAGAAGCAACCTTCACTTGCTCTTGGAAAAGTTCATTTTTTTTTATAACTAACTACTTTAAAGTCTTCTTCTTATTATTGTAAATCAACACAAATATATATTTTTTTTTTGTGATCCCGGATATCCTTCGGCCGGAAGCCAGAGAGTAATCCCTCGAGGTACTGAGATTCATTTAAAGGGTTGTCATCTCTCAACAAATGCTCTTCCATACGCATGAGTATGGAATCGAACCCCGACCACATGCTTAAGGGGACCAGTTATCTACCAACTGTGTCACACCATGTTGATTGTTTTTTATTTTTTTAAAACCTCTAAAAATAATCACTAAACTATTTTACAACAAAATCATTTATTTTTTAAATTTTAAACAATGAGGGTCTAAAATATACTGAATAATTTATAATTTATTAATTATTGTATTGATTGTGTAATTTATTCCAGAGCTTTTTTTAAGTGTTACCCTTTTTTATAATGTATAATTTTTTTTATAATTTATTAATTATTGTATTTATTGTGTAATTTCCATACGCATTATGTATAATTTATTCCAGAACCAGAGATGGTTAGCTTAAATGTATGCATTTTCATTTGTTAGTCTTTTTATAATGCATGGGTCCCACACCAGTGTGATGGTTTTGTCTTTTTATAATTTTTACATTTTACATTTTTGTATTAGTTATCTGATGGATGGCTGATAGATGGATAAAGTTACAATGATATGAAGCTTTCGTTACACGTTTTCATTACACATTACAGAAGCTATCACCCCACCACAGTCTGTCCATTCAGAAGCTTTCATTACACGTTTTCAGGCTTCTGAGTGTTTGACCTCCTTTTCAGCCATTCTGCAGAGGTGGAGTGTTATCATCAACGGAGTTCAGCTTTCAAAGAAGAAAAAATAGATGAAATGAAAGAGTTGAAGAGAAATACATGCTCACTGACGGAGGAAGGAGAGGTGGAGAAGCGACCCTAGGGATACCGTAGGCGGCGAGTATTTGCAGGAAGGGGTTCGTTCAACCACCGAATTAGGGTTCATCCAAATCTCGAGCCTCTTCTTCCATGGAGAGAATGGCGTGTTCGGGTGCGAGCCCGATTTCTTCTCGGCATCGAGCTTTCGGGCTTCGACTTCTTTGCCGCTAAGCTGGGGGAGCTGTCACTGCTGCTGGAACCGCCATCTGGGGCCTAATTTAGGGAGCGAGGGGGCTTTCCTACACCTGCATTAGTGGTTCTATAATATACTAATTAGTGGTTCTACTTTTCACTATTGAGCAGCTTGTGGCCGACATGTGGTGGCTTCGTGGGGCCCACATAAGTTTCATTGATTTGTCTTTTTGTGCATATTGGTTAATTATTTAATCTGGTAGGTACGGTATATAGCATCATGTCACTGTTCAAAAAATAACATGTGTTTCCCACTTCAGCTTTCGGTTCCTGTTTTTATTTATTTAGCAAATTAAATATTATATTTTGTTCATATCAATTAATCTGCTACAACAAAATCATTATGTTTTTGCTTTTGATAATAATTAGTATCAGAAAAAAATATATTTTTGGGGTTAAAATTAGAAGCAACTTTCACTCGGTTTTGGAAAAAAAAATTTTTTTTATAACTAATTGCCGTAAATTTATCGTTTTATTATTGTAAATAAACACATATATGTTTTTTAAAATTAACCTACTACAACCCATGGGTATCCTGTTATATTTTAGACGGATCAAACGATGACACGTGTCACTGTCGGGTCTTACATATGTTCTGGGCCTTTGTTTATATTATTTTATTTATTAAATTTATATTTTTTGTTAAAATTTTTTAGTATGTTTATTTTTGCTTTTGATAATAATTAATAGCAGTGAAAAGTTATTTTTGGGGTTAAAATTAGAAGCAGCTTTAACTTGGTTTGGGGAAAAAAAATATTTTTTATAACTAACTACTATAAATTTATCTTTTATCGTTGTAAATAAACACAAATATGTTTTTTTTTTTTAAACCTCTACAAATAATCACTAAATTATTTTTCAACAAAATCATTGTTTTTGCTTTTGATAATAATTAGTAACAGGAAAAAAATCATTTCTGGAGTTAAAATTAGAAGCACCTTTCACTTGGTTTTGGGAGAAAAAAACTAACTACTGTAAATCTATCGTTTTATTATTGTAAATAAGCACAAATATGTTTTTTTAATTAATATCAATCAATAATATGCTAATTTGGTTTTCTTTAATATTATTTATTTATATCTATATTTGTTTATTATTTATTATATCTATATCTATACTATACTAATTAGTGGAACCAAAAATCACTATTGAGCTACTACATGCTGACAGATGGCGGATTGGTGGGTCCCAAACAACTTTTGTTGCTTTTGTCTTTTTATGCATATTGCTTAATTATATAATTTGATAGGTATAGTGTATAGCATCATGTTACTGTTCAAAAAATAATTTGTGTTTCCCACTTCAACTTCCGGTTTCTATTATTATTTATTTAACAAATTAAATATTTTATTTTGTTCATATCAATTAATCTGCCGCAACAAAATAACCTTTTTTTTTTCCTCTTTCTAAGAATTAGTAGCATGAAAAAAAATCATTTTTGGGATGAAAATTAGAAGTAACTTTCACTTGGTTTTGGAATAAAAAGCAATTTTTATAACTAATTGTTGTATATTTATCTTTTTTATATTGTAAATAAACACAGATATGCTTTTTTAAATTAATCTGCTACAACCCATGGGTATCCTATTATATTTTAGACGGATCAAACAATGACACTTGCAATGTTTGTGTCACAAATATTTTAGGCCTTTGTTTATATTATTTTATTTATTAAATTTATATTTTATGTTATACTTTTTTGGTATGTTTGTTTTTGCTTTGATAATAATTAGTGGCTGTCATTTTCCACTTCAGCTTCCGGTTCCTGTTATTATTTATTTAACAAATTAAATATAATCTTTTTGTGTTTCACACTTCAGCTTCCGGGTCCTGTTATTGGTTATCTAACAAATTAAATATTATCTTTTATCAATTAATCTGCTACAACAAAGTTATTATGTTTTTCCTCTTTATAAGAATTAGTAGCAGGAAAAAATTCATCTTTGGGGTTAAAATTAGAAGCAACTTTCACTTGGTTTTTGAATAAAAAGCAATTTTTATAACTAATCACTGTATATTTATCTTTTTATTATGGTAAATAAACACATATATGCTTTTTTAAATTAATCTGGTACAACCCATGGATATCCTATTATATTTTAGACGGATCAAACGATGACACTTTTCACTGGTTGTCTCACAAATGTTTTAGGCCTTTGTTTATATTATTTTATTTATTAAATTTATATTTTATGTTATGCTTTTTTGGTATGTTTGTTTTTGCTTTGATAACAATTAGTGGCAGTCAAAAGTCATTTTCTATCAATTAATCTGCTACAACAAAGTTATTATGTTTATCCTCTTTATAAGAATTAGTAGCAGGAAAAAATTCATTTTTGGGGTTAAAATTAGAAGCAACTTTCACTTGGTTTTTGAATAAAAAGCAATTTTTATAACTAATTACTGTATATTTATCTTTTTATTATGGTAAATAAACACATATATGCTTTTTAAAATTAATCTGGTACAATCCATGGATATCCTATTATATTTTAGACGGATCAAATGATGACACATTTCACTGTTTGTCTCACAAATGTTTTAGGCCTTTGTTTATATTATTTTATTTATTAAATTTATATTTTATGTTATACTTTTTTGGTATGTTTGTTTTTGCTTTGATAATAATTAGTGGCTGTCATTTTCCACTTCAGCTTCCGGTTCCTGTTATTATTTATTTAACAAATTAAATATAATCTTTTTGTGTTTCTCACTTCAGCTTCCGAGTCCTGTTATTGGTTATCTAACAAATTAAATATTATCTTTTATCAATTAATCTGCTACAACAAAGTTATTATGTTTTTCCTCTTTATAAGAATTAGTAGCAGGAAAAAATTCATCTTTGGGGTTAAAATTAGAAGCAACTTTCACTTGGTTTTTGAATAAAAAGCAATTTTTATAACTAATTACTGTATATTTATCTTTTTATTATGGTAAATAAACACATATATGCTTTTTTAAATTAATCTGGTACAACCCATGGATATCCTATTATATTTTAGACGGATCAAACGATGACACTTTTCACTGGTTGTCTCACAAATGTTTTAGGCCTTTGTTTATATTATTTTATTTATTAAATTTATATTTTATGTTATGCTTTTTTGGTATGTTTGTTTTTGCTTTGATAACAATTAGTGGCAGTCAAAAGTCATTTTCTATCAATTAATCTGCTACAACAAAGTTATTATGTTTATCCTCTTTATAAGAATTAGTAGCAGGAAAAAAATTCATTTTTGGGGTTAAAATTAGAAACAACTCTCACTTGGTTTTTGAATAAAAAGCAATTTTTATAACTAATTACTGTATATTTATCTTTTTATTATGGTAAATAAACACATATATGCTTTTTAAAATTAATCTGGTACAATCCATGGATATCCTATTATATTTTAGACGGATCAAATGATGACACATTTCACTATTTGTCTCACAAATGTTTTAGGCCTTTGTTTATATTATTTTATTTATTAAATTTATATTTTATGTTATACTTTTTTGGTATGTTTGTTTTTGCTTTGATAACAATTAGTGGCAGCCAAAAGTCATTTTCCACTTCAGCTTCCGGTCCCTATTATTATTTATTTAAAAAATTAAATATAATCTTTTTGTGTTTCACACTTCAGCTTCCGGGTCCTGTTATTAGTTATTTAACAAATTAAATATTATCTTTTGTTCATATCAATTAATCTGCTACAACAAAGTTATTATGTTTTTCCTCTTTATAAGAATTAGTAGCAGGAAAAAATTCATTTTTGGGGTTAAAATTAGAAGCAACTTTCACTTGGTTTTTGAATAAAAAGCAATTTTTATAACTAATTACTGTATATTTATCTTTTTATTATGGTAAATAAACACATATATGCTTTTTTAAATTAATCTGGTACAACCCATGGATATCCTATTATATTTTAGACGGATCAAACGATGACACTTTTCACTGTCTCACAAATGTTTTAGGCCTTTGTTTATATTATTTTATTTATTAAATTTATATTTTATGTTATACTTTTTTGGTATCTTTGTTTTTGCTTTGATAACAATTAGTGGCAGTCAAAAGTCATTTTTCACTTCAGCTTTCGGTTCCTGTTATTATTTAGTTAACAAATTAAATATTATCTTTTTGTGTTTCGCACTACAGCTTTTGGTTCCTATTATTATTTATTTAACAAATTAAATATTATCTTTTGTTCATAACAATTAATCTGCTACAACAAAATTATTATGTTTTTCCTCTTGAAAAGAATTAGTAGTAGGAAAAGATAATATTTGGGGTTAAAATTAGAAGCAACTCTCATTGGGTTTTGGAATAAAAAACGATTTTTATAACTAATTACTTTATATTTATCTTTTTATTATTGTAAAAAAACACAGATATGCTTTTTTAAATTAATATGCTACAACCCATGTTACTGTTCAAAAAATAACTTGTGTTTCCCACTTCAGCTTCCAATTCCTGTTATTATTTATTTAACAAATTAAATATTATCTTTTGTTCATATCAATTAATCGGCTACAACAAAATAATTACTAAATTATTTTACAATAAAATGCTTTTTTTTTCTTTTTTTTTCTTTTGATAATAAAAACAAGAGTAAGAACTCGTCTTTTGAAAAAGTGGCTTTTCACCATTGTTAAAAAAAAAAAAAAGGTCACAAGTTGTAGACTAAAAAAATGATTTATCACTGTACCAAAAAATGTAGTATTTTAGTGCATAATTGGGATGAAAATAATTTAAAAAAAAAAGCTTATTTAAGGTAAACAAATCTGGGTTTTGGTTATTAGATTTCGGTACCTTTTTTTTTATATAAAGATTTCGGTGCCTTTAACTTGTCCGTGATAGTGTTTTTGCTACAGTTGATTAGATTTGTCACTGTAGTTCCCCGGTCAGACGCATGGGCTCAACAGAGGGTTGCTTCACTATCGAACTTCTACCCCTATTTTTTTTCCCCGGCCAGGCGCATGGGTTTCGGCTCGCTTCATCTCCCTCGGTATGAATCTGTTGCGTGGGTGTGGATAAAATCAAGAGCTAGGTATGAACCTTTTCGCATTTTCTCACCAAAACCTCTTCCATCTCTCTTCTTCTTCTCTTCGTCTCTCTCTCCTCTGAACTCATTTTTGTTTTGTGATTGTTTGCAGGTTGCAGATTTATAATATATTCGATGGGTGATCTTTTGTGAGTAATACTTCTTGGGTATTGGTTTTTTTGGCCTTTCATTTTGTCTATGATTCTCCTCCTTTCTCTTTGACCGATCTTTGCTTTCTATGGTAGATTTCTATTGTAGATTGAAGAATCGAGGGGTCTTGGTTGTGGGATGAGGAGGAGGATGGCGAATGGGAAGCCTCGAAGATTGATAACCCAAAGTGTGAGATTATATACTCTGTATGCTTTCATCTCAGTCAGGTGACGAAATTATTTTTTAATAATTTCGGTGTCTTTTGTTTTGGATTTGTGTTCTGTGATTCTTTCAGTTTGACATGCATTTACTGAATTTTATGGGTTGATTTTTGTGAGTTTTTGTTATCCCTGCCTTCTGCATTTTTAATTCCTCTTCCTTTTCTACTTCTCCTATTGTTTTCAATGCCAATGGGTCGGTAGCCCAATCCAAAAGCCAATGATCTAGAAGGTTTATACCAGAAGAATGAGGGATAACTCTTTCTCAGGTCTGGCACTATTACTACTTCTAACTCTTAATTGTTACCATATTTGGTTTTGAATACTTGAAAATGTATTACCTATTATTCTCTTACCTAACAAACTCATCCAATTATCGGGTGAAACCTTCATGCTCTTTCACCCCTATAAAATTTGACTAATTGACGGATCACATACAAAATGGTGGAACTGAAGTTGTTGAGGTGAAAATTTATATATTTACTTTTTTTTAGAAGTCTCTATTTAATCCCAATTGCTAATAATCTAAATTTCAATCATTGCTCATCTGTCATTTCCTCATCAACCACAGAGGTCTTGATGATTACTGTCTTAACTCTAAAGTATGTAGACTTCAATTATATATGGGTGAGAGATAGCAAAAGGACTGGTCCGATAGGCAACTCTGCACTCCCACCAGTGTAAGAGACCAGGAGAGGTTTAGGTGATAATTTTTCAATATGGGTTGGCTTAACCACAAGAAGGCTCAAGTTTCAGATGAGAGCTTATGTAAAAGCAAATTGGAGGAAACCATGTGTTGCAGGATAATGATACCCCATTGGTTTTGAAAACAAGTTGTTGTGATATAGTTGAATTGATTCAAAAGGTATTCATCTATTGCTCTCATAACTTATACCAGCAATAATGATTTCTGGGATGTTTTGAGTACATTTAATTTAATTTTCATTCCAATTAGTTTTTGTTTAGTGTCAGTTGTAATGCTTTGTTTTCTACTCCATTTGCTTTCTTTGAAATTTCCAATGCATTTCTTTTCTACTCCATTTGCTTTCTTTGAAATTTCCTCTACCATTCACCAGTTGGCAGCCTGCCATGTTCCATAATTTAAATTGAAAAGCCTCTGATTTATTTGGATGGTATTGGTTTGACTAAAGGCTCCTAAAACTTCTTGTGATCATTCCAAGAGGAGTCAACATGGTTTAAATTCATTTCATAGCTTAAACCTGTTTTCTTTATTGGTTGGCAGGTTTTACTATAGAACACAAAGCAGCTGGAGTATTGACGGGGTTTAGCTATACATACCTTTTACTAAAAACAGAGGACCTTCCTTCACTCAATGTACCATTTTACATCACTGCCTAATTTTCTGCATCAAGAACATACCTGTTTAACTATACATACCTTTTATTTGTTTAATACTCTATGTGATATGGGTGATTTTAAACATGAAATTAATGATCCTTTAAGTTTAATTGTCAATTTATTAGCTCTTCCTATATTTAGTCTGTTCTTCTAAGGCCTTCATCATAATATCCAATGAATGTAAAGAATAATGAAGTGATTAGGATAGAACCTGCATGATTACAATTGATGATGATGGAAACAAATTGCAGTGTTTCTAAAATGAAATGGGTATTTAATTTGATCATTATCAAAGGGCCTGCATTCACATAATTGCGTAAAAGGCCTTAAAGTTTTTGCCATCCTTTATTCAATGGGTTTTGTGGCCTTCATCATAATATCCACTGAATGTAAAGAATAATGAAGTGATTAGGATAGAATCTGCATGATTACATTTGATGATGATGGAAACATATTGCAGTGTTTCTAAAACGAAATGGGTATTTAATTGAATCATTAAGTTATCAAAGGGCCTGTATTCACATAATTGCTTAAAAGGCCTTAAAGTTGTTGCAATCCTTTAACATTGTTGGGTTTTGAAAAAGATGTAATAGATTCTTTGCAGGTACTTTTTGACAGTGTGGGGGTATGGTTTTGGTAGTTGTTTTCTAAAAGTGATCAATGGCTAAGAATAAATGGAGAAAGAATAGGACACAACATTAAATTAGAACTATGAACCTGTCATATTAACTTAGAATGTCTACTGTCAGTCAATATTTTTTGTTATATGCATTCTCAATTTTGTGAAAACTGAAACTGTCATATACTGACATAAATTTCAGCAATTCATTGCAAATTGAATAGTCTAAAGTAGAGAAGGAATCTCTGCACATTAGGACATGATTTTTAGAACCATTTATAAATTGTAGTTATTTTGTGCATATGCTATCATACATTGGTGTATAAAACTCTACTATGCATTCATGAATATGCATTCATGATAAACGTGCCTCAGATTTTGGTCTAATGAAGATAGAAAACAATGAAGGATTCATTCATTCAATGAAAAGCCAAAAGGAGAAGATTTGAAAGGAATGGTAAAACTCATGTTTACCATACATTGCTTCCATGGGAGTGTATGTCTTCAAGAAGAAGATACTACTTAATCTATTAAGGTACTACTAATAAGTATCTACCAAACTGTAGCTACCAAACTGAGAGTTGCCTTTGTGGTTTGCTTGCTGAAATATGTACTAAAATAAACTGATCCTATAATTTTTTTTCATTTAGTGGCGCTTTCCTACTGCCAATGACTTTAGATCAGAGGTCATTCCAGCATCTGTTATAGAGTTTTACATGAAGGTATGGATGGAAACAAAAGATGTCACATGTTTGGATGTCACCCAGTGTTTGCTAAATAAAAGCATTCTACAAGTGTCTTTAAAACATGTAAATAAAATATGTTGTTTTAACTTTTTCTTTGTTCATAAATATGCTTTAAAACTTGGTTTCATCTCCAACTTTAACACTTAGTTCATCTCCTAGATTTCTTGGAAAGATGTCTTTTCTTATGACACTATATCATTAATTAGGCAAGCATCTGGTATGGCAAGCATCTAAAGATGAGCCTTTTGTCAACAGAAGAATCTCTGGAATATGAACATAGCTCTGTAAGATGAACATAGTAGAAAAAGGGTGGAAAGAAAGTGAGAGGAAGATAAGTGAAAGGATGATAAACCCAAGTGTCATCGTCAAGTGATCGCAACACAGCCTTCACTGTTGGATATGAGAAGAGTAAAATATATTGAAGAGATTAGATAACATAGATCCATCATCCATTCATCAATCCGTCATATTACCGTTAGTACCCTTATTTCTTCACCTTATTACCTTTTTCAGTTTTAAACTTCTATTTTTAATTATTGTTAATTTTTATTTGTATCCCATTTATAATTGAAGATACAATTGGAGTTTGATGAATTCACAATGTTTTCTTATCATTAATGTTTTTTTTTTTTTTGGTCTGTTAAGATCTAACTTGATATGAATCTTGATGTGAAACTATTTAGCCTTAGGCCATAATAGTGCATAGCTCTTTTGTAAATTTTGTTCTTAGATCAATTTAATACTCATGGATTTGGGCGTTGGTGTCTGGTATCAAAAGTGGAATATATAGTGAGCTTTAGATACATTGTGTTGCAATAGGATATGCAAGGATTGTGGAGGAACACATCGTATGAGGGAGCTAGGCCACTACAGGGGCTATTGATATCAATCTCAAGTCTATTCAGTTCTTAAACATACAGGGGCGATGCTTCTCTAACTGGTCAAGGCTTGGAATTATAAAACTATATGCTTCAGAAGTTGGTAGAGGTTGCTGCCAATATACTTCAGGTTCGATGTAGAAAGCATTGCTTTTGAATTTTCAACAACATGGTGTCTTTTAATAGCTTTATACTCTGTCATATCTTGGGTGATAGTGTGCCTCAAATTATTTTACTTCCTACTGCCACCCTTTTGTCATCAAACATTTTTTGGTAGCTGCTTTTGGTCACATCTTGTGATTAAGAGTAGCTTTCAGTTTTTTATTACAATTATTTTGCTTACCAGAAAAAAATTAATAATTTGATGTTGATATGGAAAAAAGTGAAGAAGACGAAGAAAGAAGTTTTGGAATTTTGAGTAAGATGAAATGAGAAGATTGAGGTGGGTGTCTAAGTGAATTGGAAAAGGAGTATATATAATGGGAGACAAAGGTGAATATTTGCACATTTGAGACTTTTAAATGACGTGCTGCTCTTGAATCTACAATGTGTATTTTTTGTCATTTGGGATGCATGATTTTGCTGAGATGTTTGTTTAATAACAATTTAATTTACTGTAATATACCCGTGTTCTAAGTAAAAGTCCCATTTCATTTTTATATTCTCATTCTTTTTCTGAAATATTGACTGATGCTTATGTTCTTTCCAGTTAGGTGGACCAAATGGGAAATGTACATGGTCGAGTTGAAGGTGCAAATGTAAATGCTGAGGCTTTATTGATTGGATCACAAATGGTGAGGCATTTACTTACTCAAAATTTATTTTATATAAAACTGAATTTTTCCTTGACAATTGATGGAGGAATTTAGTGATTGTCCATATTAATGATGGATAATTATTTTGGGTAGGACACTGTGGTTGATACTGGGATGTTCGATAGATCACTTGGAATAGTCTTTGCAATATCCGCATTAAAGGTTATAGGATAGTTTTATTTGAGCTGGGTGTTCAATTCTGGAAGGACTTATTTAAATTATAGCACAGTTTTATTTGTAAATAGATGATGGAGTCATTCAGCTTAGAAGCTAATGAATCTTTGAACCCAAAATATGTATTCATGATTTTGTTTGGAGTCAAATTTGTAGTAAAGGTCCACCTGATGGTGTTTGGAGTCAAATTTGTAGTAAAGCAAGACGATGTTTTGCTTTTTGGTTCACCTTAATTTAATTCAGTCATTGACCCTCTCAAATGGCATGTAAGTTTTTGTGTTAATAAACAAGTTTATCATGGGTTGGTCATGAACGACAATGGATCATTCATCCTATATTCCTATTAACAATACCAGATTGTTCTATGCTAATATTTCCTTGACTATGTATTTAATTATTTTCTTGAATTTAACTGAGTCCTAATGCACTTGTCGTTTCTTAATGTAGCACCAATAATTTGATGGTGACAGTAAATGAGACTAAAACTAAAGGATTTTTTTAATAGTTAAAGGGCTTCATGTTTTTTATTTATTTATTTTTTCACTTTGTATGACTCAGATTGGGTTTAGTACTCCTCAAGGCTGTGGAAAGACAACCTTTGTCTTTGTTCTTGGCTATATTTTCTGAATTACTGGCAGGTAGGGTCTAAATTTTGTAGCAACGCTGATTTTCAATTTATCCTTTGTTTTGATGACTATATTCAAAGGAGATTAACTAACAAATTGCTGATACATCTTAAAAATTTCAGGAAGTCCATATCGATATCAATAGGAAAAAAGGTTAGGTATGCTTTGTAAAGGAGTATTTGGCATCGTTTGTCAATAACTATACATCTACGTGAACTGTTTTTCAATAATTTACATAGGAGAAACCATATGCTTGAAACTATTTTATGTATCGTGGGTGCATTAGAGACTTGAAGGAGTGTTTTCCTTTGGGTTTAAGTTATTACTGCATTTGTGGTTTTGTGATTTCTAATTATAAACTCCTAGGAACTGTCCTCTTTTTTTAGGAAGAGAATAATAGAATAATACAGATTCTATTTAATATTTTATGCGGTTATTGGAAGTATGACATATAGCGCTTTCCTTTCTATATTACATTTGTTTGGCCAGCAGCATATATTGACATTATCCTCATACCGTGCTAAGCATCAGCTCTCTATGACATGGATGTAGATTGTAGAGTGTTCACTATGCATATGGATGCATATACAATGCTAAAACCTTTGCATTATAAGGGAGCATTGCTGGATAAAAAAGCTGAAACACATTGTGTATTTTATGGTAAGGATATAAAATTGTAAAATGATTTTATAAGCAGTTAACCAAGATAGTATTTCCACTCTCAACTCAATGGACTCATAGCAATAGGTGATAGCAAACTAGATATGGATTGTGTCCAAGCAAAAAAAGTTTGTGCTTTCCCCTATAGTGAAGTTATATAATAAAATTCTGAGCAGGCAGATCATATGAAAATATGATGCATGAGGAACTTTTTATATAGTTGCAGTATCCACAAAATATATCACCCAATCACAGCTGCACAGCTCCATCCACGGCCTTTTGTTCTCTCCACCTTAGTGGTTCGTCTTTGTGTAGATTATTATAGCAAAGTTTGTTTAGATTCATTTCATTTCTTATAGTTTGGTGACTTTGCTTTTTCAGCTTCCATAATTTCCCCCTTTCCATATGGGGATCCTATCCCTTTTTGTGCTTAGTTTCTTTTACCAATATTTCTCTTTTTTTCTTTGTTGCTCTGGCATTAAAGGAAAAGGGAATAAAAACAGTTTTGTTTTTTGTTGTCTAAAGTCAGCTTTCCCTTCTTCTTTAATCCCCTTATAAATTTTGCGTCTTTCTGCTCTTTCCTGATTTGGTTTGCATATTCATTGTCTTAGGCCTCTCCCCTTTTGCTTTTCCATGTCTTTGAATTGCTTTCTCAATTAGGTTATGCTTAAAGTTGAAGCAATAGATAAAGTAATCAGCTTCTCTTTGAAAGTTATTTTTTTTTCTACAAGAATTCTAAACAGCTTGCAGTTCTTACTTTGTGGGATTTTTTTGGCCATGTCTTAATCTCAGTCCATCATCTGAGAGGGAAGTAGATATTAGCCAAGCCTTCTTAGCTGTTTTTGTTGGTATTTTCCAGGAGTGCATGGATAAGTTACTTTTTATTAGTCATCACGGTAGTATTTATCAGCACTCAATTCCTTATTGTAGCATAAGCCCCAGGCAAAGGATCCACTGTGGCCACCCCATAACCACCTAAAATAGTATTCCAAGAATTTTTTCTTTTAAATGTCTAAGGTCAGATCATATTATCCTTGAAACCATAATTCAACAAGAAAAATGTCTAGGATCTTATAGATCATCTTAAAGTTTGTAACTTTCCTGAATTTCTCACACTGGATGAAAAATGGGGCCAGAAATCTGCTTCTACTTTTATGAGCACCTATATTCTTCCAATTTTAAAAGCTTGTCATCAAATGTGGAAACAGCTTCTGGGTTTTTTGGTTCAGGAAAAAAAATTGAGCTTCTTTTGTCTAAAGAGTTGTAAATTCATCTTTTTCTTTACCACATGATGTACTTAGAAAATTACATGTTAGTGCAATTGGGTTGTCATTGTATTTTGTTGTTGGTCCAAGGAAGGAGGTTCAAGTGTACCATGGTGCTGGATTAAAAGGGAGGAAGGGTCTAAATGAATTTTGGAAAAGTTGGAAAATGGTTTTCTATTAATGATAATTTAGTAATTATTTTGGTGCAAGGTTCTTTTATTTTAATTTTTATAGTTTTTTATTTGTTTGTCTTTTGGATTTGGCAGGAGGTAGTGGAGTTAGTTTACTTGGAGTTTCTTTGAAGGGATTATTTGCGGTTTGTTTGTTAATTTTTTTTTGTTGAATGCTGAACTGGGGTTGTCATTTACTGCAAAGTGCAAACTATTACCTCTTCTAAGACTTATAAATCAGATTCGTTATTGCCTTTATTCCTTTGACATTACTATTGCAGGAAGGGTTGTGCGTCAGGGGCTTTCAAAGAGAGGTCATTTAGTTAATTTGCCTCTCTATCACCTAAAATATTAAAATATGCAGACACCAAAAGCAAGGTAATATTATCGTTATTGAACACTTGCAGCTTTCTATTTTTTATGTTGTATTAAGAAGAATTATGGGGTATAAATGAGGCATTATTGGCTTTTATAGTGTAATCTTGCTTTCCATGTCTAATCAAGTAGCTGAATTGACATTGGTTTTTTGTGTGTTTTGAAACATTATTCATCTTGTGTTTTCTGTTATTAGAAGGCGGAATTTTTTCAGTAAGGGGAATACAACAAAGATCTGAGCTCGGTAAGTATCTTCTTATCTTATGTGTCCTGAACCCCTTTATGAGAGAATATTATGTTTTAGGTTCTTTGTTGCAGATGTTGCTTAATTCACCAATGATTAGCATAGTTAAGAGGAAGATGTTATGGAATATAAAAAAAAAAAAAATGGAAGATGTTATGTTCATCACAACTATCCCATGATTATAGCAGGACTTTTATTGCCATTACTTCTGCATCGTTAATCCTTCCATATATTTGGGTGCTATTTCATGTATTGCGGGTGCAATGAAGAGTTGTAGTGGTGTTCTTTTGTTGGATTAGATTATTATCTCTGCATTTTTTATTTTTTTGAGGATTTCTAATATTAGATTTCTAGGAATTGACATTTTTCTAAGAAAAGGATAATAAGACAAGTCACATATCTATCTATACAGTAGTAATAGTGGGATCAAGATTTCACTGTAGCCGATTCACTGCTTGACATGTGTCGAGCTCGCTGGGCCCACTTTGGGTTTAATTAAATTTATGGGCTTTTTTATGTTTATTTTATTGTATGGTTCCTTCGGCTCTACTTTTCCACTTTTTTGCTTTACCAACCATGGTCAGAAGCACTTATTGGTTTTTTGGACAACTGTGTGAGGAGCGTAGGAGCTTGAGTGCTTCAGTAAGGTAAGGTTTTTAGGGTAGTTGAGTTGATCTAAGCTACCTGAAGGTGATTAGGGTAGGATATTAGATTAGTTTCTTGTCACATGTTACACCTCAAATCGGCACTCCATCCCCTCTTCATTTTTCTGCAACTATAATTTCTACATTCTCTTCTTATTGGAAGTTCTCTATTTTTATTTTTATTTTTCACTTTCAGTTGTTGTTTGCACCTGGTGAAGGGAGCTGTCGTCGACGACGGTGGGAAGATGCCAGAGGAGCCCAACCATGCCTTTCAGTAGGTACATCGTGGTCACTCTTTCTCTGAAACGATCTCTTGCATCGCTAATGAGCCCATCCCTTTGTTGTTTTTATGTATTCTTGAAATACGTGTATACAAAAAGATAAAAAGTAAGTGAGAGATAGAGATAAATATGTACGGTGTCACATACGGTGTCCAAATTTTGTGTTCAAATAGCATAACTATTTCTTTTTTGAGTTTATATGTGAATCCTTTACTCTTCATTTGCATTAATGTGCTTGGGTGTGTTCTCATTTTTTTATTTTTTTTTGCGGTGCTAAAATAGGGATTTAATCATGATTGTTTTGTGTTTTGCTGGGTTTCAGATGTGCCATGCACAAACATGGTGTGACTCATCGGGATCTCAAACCTGAGACTTTTTATTTGCAAATAAGAAGGAAATGCACAACTCTGAAGGCTATTGATTTTGGACTGTCATTGTTCTTTAAACCAGCTAGCATTTTTTTTTTCATAGTACAACTGGTTAGTGATTAGTGGGTTAGTTGTTAGTGGGGGTGGGGGGAAGGGATCGAACCCCATATCTCCAACTTAAACTCCTTCAAATATTCCTTGACTCACCAAGTGAGCCACCTACATGGGATTGAAACTATGGGATCAAACCCCATATGCTTTTGGCTACCAATTGAAACTCTAAATGTTGTCGCTTGATTTTCAACAATTTGGTTGCCTTCATTGATTTACAATTGGCTGAGGTTTGCTATTTTATGCAATGGAAAGATTTAATGAGATAGTTGGAAGTCCATATTACATGGCTCCTGAGGTATTAAAGTGAACTTATGGCCCGTAAGTAGATGAGTGCTGGAGTAATTCTATACATTTTACTTTGTGGTGTCCCGCCATTTATAGTTTTGTTGTGAATGATGTTTCTTGGCTTTTCAGAGACTGAAATCTTAAAAGGTCCACTTTCAAGTCACTGTGATGTGTGGAGTTCATGCAACTAATGTACTTTAGTAAATTTATAATAGCCATAGGAATTGTTTAAAAAAATTTAATACATGTTTCTGAGTTTCATTTTGGTCAAGAAAGAGTGGTTTATTAATTAGTAATTAAATATTATTACTTGGTCCATGGCATCAACCTAGACTGTGACAATAAAAACAAGATGAAAGTTATATCTTGGTTGCACTTTCTTTATGATTAGTGATCTTGGAATCATTTGCATTACATGGTCTTTCATTTGAATGAAATGCTTAGATGACTAATTGCATTACTTGTGGTGTCAACTGAGCAAGTATTTTACAATTATTCATTAAATTAATAGATTCGTTAAGTAAGTCAACCTTACCCCTTGAATGCAAAAGAGACCGTGACATTTAAATTTGCATAGATAATAATATTGTTACTATTATTTTGTTACCATATGAGTTTAATGTTCTCATTTACTTTCACTATATTGTCACATTGTCACTAATACAATTTTATGAGTTTTTTCTTTGTATTGGTCATTTATTTATGTGATATCATCATCTATTTTTGTTTTAACAAGTTGTTGGATGCAATTATTTTTTTATTATTATTATTTAATATAAAAAGTAAAAATACTTTTCACCTCGCATAGTTTCTCAAAATGAATATGATAATTTTTTAACTTCTTATTAATTCCAAAATGTTTATTATATTTCTTACTATATTATTTTTATTTATTCTTGCAATATTTTCCTAACGCATACTGCCAAAGTATTTTTGCTTTTTTATATTAAATAATAATAAAATATATGCATCTAACAACTTTTTCAAACAAAAAGTGTTTTCACTTTTTATTTATTTAATAATGATAATAATAAAGGGTGTTTATGCAAATATGAAAATACAACACAATAGTGTAGGTTACATGTCAAGCTATTGATATTTTCGTATTTTTTATTATTTACTTTCCAAAAATTTTATATCTTGTTTTTTTAGAATTTTTCAGACCAGTAAAGGTACGATATTTTGAGGAGTCAAGCACGGCTATCTTCGAATAGACATAATAGGGATTGAGCTATTCAAATTCTTAGGAGGGCCTTTGCTCCATCTAAATTTTTAAAATTTCTGAAATTATTAATTATTAATAGTATAAATTTATTATTTTTATGTCATTGACATGTACAAAATACAAAAAACAAAACTACATTTTTTTGTAGAGTTATAACTCTTATTTTCACCCTTGCTATCTATGGAGCATTCTTTTTTAGTCATGAATATAGTTAAAACTATATTTTGCAACAAGATGGAAGATGATTTTTTAATTGATTGTCTGATAGTATATTTTGAAAATAAATTTGTTAAAATGTTTAGTGTAGATTTAACTATAAATGATTTTTATGACGTGTAAGAAAAATGATTCATATTTTGATAGATTACTAAATAATTAACATCTTAGAACATTTGATGATGAATATTTTGTTTGAAATTTTGTGCATATATATTTGTTGGTGATGGTTATGGTGCACCACCTACCAAAGTGGTACATGATGCACCACCCAATTGGTCAAATATGGACCATCCAGATTGCCACTTCAGCAATTTCATTTTTCAACACTTTTTCATTTGGTAAAGAAGTCTATATATTATGTATTTGCAATTAAAGGTGCAGTATTTTAGTATTTGCATGAAATTTCTTTTTTATTATTATTTAATATAATAAAGTAAAATTCCTTTTTTGTTTTGGCAAGTTATTGGATGCATTTATTTTATTATTATTATTTAATATAAAAAGTTAAAAATATTTTTCACCTTGCATAGTTTGTCGAAAATTATTTATCTGAATATGATAATTTTTTAACTTCTTATTAATTCGAAAATGCTTATTCTATTTCTTACTAAATTATTTTTATTTGTGTTCACTAAAATATTTATTCTTGCACTATTTTCGTAAGGCATACTAGAAAGTGTTTGTGTTTTTTTATATTAAATAATAATAAAATAAATGCATCCAATGCTATTCATATAGTATTTTGGAATGTTATACCGTGACTCATCTCTCGGTAGAATCCTTTTGCATGCAAAATTTGTTTGCTTATTGCTATTCCATGCTGAACTCAAATAAAATTTGAGCTATTCATGCTACAGCTTTAGAGTTAATATAATAGTTGCTTTTCCAAAGTAAAATAGGCAATGTCTAATTTTAAGTAAATATCATTAATATACAAGTGATTTTAGAACATGTGTAAAAACCAATTCGAATGCTAGAATAAGTATTTGTTTTTTGTTTTTTTTAAAGAGAGAACAAGTATTTGTTGGACATGTATTAGTTATTTTAAAACATACAAATAATGATTGTTGTTATATTGAAATCATTTATAAATACTAGAAAAAAATTATCTAATAAGGCCCGTGCGTTTCGCACGGGCAACTACACTAGTGTCATACAAGCACAACTCATGGAACTTGTGATATTTCCCATATAGGATATCTTTGTTTTTTTGGCAATTGTTGTCTTTCAAAATTCAAATAAGGTTTGCAATATGTTGGAAGCAACTTGCAGGTGGATAATTTGATATTGACTGTGTTGGTAGCAAAAAGGAATCCTTGCACTCCATTAGTGGAAGCACCGAGTTTTAACTTCTAAGCCCCAAGAGAATGGTTGCTAAATACATTACCGGGCTGAACTTGTTTTGGACCAAACCTCCCTAACAAGTCAACAACTATAAGAAAATGCTATTTCAGATATTACATAGATAAAATTAACAAACATTTAACAATATTATATTGTATGTTTATGTGACACCGAAGTCATTGGTGGCTTCTAGCATGGAGACAATGTTTTACGGGTACATGGGTGTAGACCCAATTTTTTTCATTGTGAATTATTTTGAACCGTTAGATATATTGTTATTATAATATATGGTTCAGATTTTACACTTCAAACAAAAAAAATTTACCTGCTACTTGCCATTCAGATATTTGCAAAAAAGTAAAATTATAATATTGTCCTATCGTCTCAACTAAGGAGATCGGCAGTCTCCGATCAGGCATCTTCCCCGACCAATCCCTTGCCACCACCACCGTGTCGTGCATCAATGGCGTTCCAGATTTTGATACACTAATCCATAACTACACACTGAATCAACTGAATCAAACTAAAAATCATAAAATCCAAACCCAAAAAATAGAGTATAGCAGCAAGTATACATCCATATCGGAGTGTTTAGATCAACATCCACCTTCGATTCTTCCTTTTCTTCGCTTTTTATAGATCCACATGATCTACTAAAGTAGATCGATATTGCCCATACAATGAAAGCAGATCTTGGTCCATGGAGTCCCAAGAAGGTAAGAACTCCAACCTGTCTGATGGTTCTTCGGCCAAATACAATATCACTGCCACCAATAATTCTTCTGTCCTAAGCGTGGAAGAACTCAAGGGTTTCAGCCATGTGGGGTTAGGAAGTTCGAACAAATCCATGGGTTAGGAATTTGAGAGAAATTAAAACCAGTGCCAGTAACAGTGTAATGTGCGATGATCGGAATGTGTTTGGTCGGGTAGTGTTTACTGGAATTTACAATTATTTGATGAGTCCTCCTTGGTTTGGTGTGAATGTGTTGTTTAATTTTATCGCAAATTGTATGAAGCAATCTGGCAGTCATCGTCTATGGAGTAAGTTCCAACCGATTTAATGAATAGGAGTAGTGGTTTTGATCAAACAAGGTGCAGGATGGAATGACCAAGACAAGTGAGCAAGGCTGGCGTATTGGAGTCGGATTCCTCCACCGCCACCCGACGAAAAAGATGCCACTGTTGATTATATATGATATATATATATATATATATATAATATAAAATTATAATATGTGTAGAAATAGATATATATTGTCATATATTATATATATATATACTATATATTATATAGTATAGAGTCATGCTAACAAGTGCCCTTAGGGTACTCTTTAAGGAACCAAAAAATGTAAGTTTTTATTAGAAAACTAAGCATTTCACTTTTTCAAATATTAAATGCACTAATTCCTTATGTAAATTTTTTTTTTTGGTTTCTTAACAAGTGCCCTAAGGACACTTGTTAGCATTTTCCTATATTATATATTATATTATTATATTTAAATGTATAAAAATAATAGGGTTAAAATACCATTTTGGTCCCTTAACTTAATTTTTAGATTCAATTTGGTTCCTTAACTTTTAAAATGCTCAATTTGGTCCCTTAACTTAGTTTTTATATTCAGTTTAGTCCCTTAACTTTTTAAAAGTTTAATTTGATCCCTTAATTTGTGTCTGTTGGCCTAAGTTAGTTATCTCAGTCAACGAGTCATTAACAATGTTAATTTTTGAGGATCCGGTTAAAATTCGCTATCAATTTAAAGGACCAGTTTGAATCTCGTTAATAATTTAAATGATTAATTTGAAATAAGTTAACAATTTAAAGGGCTAATTTGAAATTTATTTAACATTGTTACTGACTTCATTGACAGGAGAGGACTAACTTGGGTCAACAGAGACAAATTAAGGGATCAAATTGAACCTAAGGGACAGAGACCAAACTGAATCTAAAAAATAAGTTAATGAACCAAATTGAACATTTTAAAAATTAAGAGACCAAACTGAATCTAAAAAATAAGTTAAGGGACTAAAATGATATTTTAGCCAAAATAATATAACTAATACTAGTATATATTAATAATTAAAGTTAAATTTTAAAGATACTATAAGTAAAGACATTGCCCAAAATCAATAGGGTTGCTGCTTCCCTCCCAATCAGTATTGGCATTGAGACTTTGAAGTTGGCGTGGTTTGCGAGGCCTTCGGTCCACAAGTCAAGCAGAAGGACCTGCCGCCTGGGATGGGAGCAGAGATAAGTAGGCCCCTCAATGCAAATATCAACAATTAACTGAAACTTGAAGCCACCGGAAATCAGCGACAAAACCGGCTACTGTAGGTGGAAATTTTTAAAATTTTGTCTATATGAGTATACCTATAAATGAATAACTGCATGCTAGAAGCCACCGAAGTCATTGATTAATGCAATGTGGCATTTGTAAGTCACAGGGAGAAAAATAAGATGAGTTACTCTGTCATTAGACTCATTACAGCTAAGCTAGCTTGCTTTTTGATATTGTTTGCAAATTACCTGCGGACCAGGAGACAGGAGACATCTCACCTATATGGAAGAAGTTGACCTTGCAAAGTGTAAACTACACTCATCCATTGAATGTAGTCCACTGTTCGGACCAATAGAACATAGACTGGTGACTAGAAATATTCCTCACACCTCATGAAAATAAATACTGTTATATTAAATTTAGGATATTGCTAACCAGTGCCATAAGGGTATTGATCAAAGAATAAAAAAATATAAACTTTGTATTGAGAATTGTAATTTTTAAACTTTCAAAAAATGGAATACACCACTTCCTAATACATAATTTATATTTTTGTATCTTTAACCAATATCATCAGGACACTTGTTAGCATTTTCCTTAAATTTATAATATTATTTAATTATTTTTAAATTAGATCATCTTAACCAACATTACTTTGTTCTTAATGGAACTGGACTCTAATCCCTTAAGCAAGATCTTATAACTAATGGTTAGGAGTGAAGACATCACTATTATTTTTTCACTTTATACTTTTGTTCATTTTACACTAGGTGTATCATTATTCATTGCTGATAAATTGTGTTTCTCTCGATAACATGCTAACAAGGTGGATTCTATTCTAGGAGCATGTGCATTGTACATGGTCGGTGCTGGTGGAACATACATCGAAATAATTTGCATTTTGGACTATAGGGATTCACGTTTTTGACATGTTATCAGAACTCATTGCCCCGGCGCTTGGATGTGCATTACAGGGACCAAGACTACGCATATTTTTGTTTTTTATTTTTTGATCAGAGAGACTACGCACATAATGCTGAAGAAAGGTCGTGAGCTTCTGCAGTAATGGGTAACACTGTTGCTTTAAGAAAAATACATTCTATTAAGGTACCCCCATGAAGGAGATGAGCCGATGACCAAGCTCTATGATTATATTTATAGATAAGAATAATGATATTTACACACCCAAAATTGACACCCAAAGTTGACACCTTGGTTAATCGGTACAAATATTTGGTTAATTCAGTTCATTATATGGTTAATCACGTGTAAATATTTGGTTAATTCATGATAACCCATTAATCATATAAAAAACTGAAATAATTAGATATTTGTATGTGATTAACCAAATATTTATATGATTATGAAAAATAAGCTTCATATAACCCATTAACCATATAATGAACTGAATTAACCAAAAATTTACACATGATTAACCAAGGTGTTAACTTTGGATGTCAAACCCAAGTGTTCAAATATCATTGCTCGATAGATAAAGACCGTCAATGCGGCCATTCTTTTGGTTCGTTGGCAAAGATGGAGATAGCTAATATTGGACTGATCAGATGTCCAGCTTCCATTTTTATTTTATTTTTTAAAAAGAAAAAACAAAGGAGCATTATTATTCACATTGCTTTTGGACTAGATAAGGATCAATTTTGGCTTAAATCATAAATCCAATTTAGCACCTGTTTGAAATCACCTCCAAGTTGGACATGATGCAGAAGCTGGTACTAGGAGTTGCTTCTACTTTTGATGCTTTTTTATTTACAGCTATGCCATTTTAACCGTAATTCAGTTTGGAAGTGTTCCAAACATACACTTAAAGAGCAAGATAGAGTGGACAAAATCATAAACAAAGTGAAAAATACAACAAAGTTGGCAGTTTGGGCATGATCTCTTCTGACTTGTTAGTGTTTGCAAATTGCAATTGCAGCAAACATCTCTGCCACGTATCACACTACCTAGAAACTGAGCCCCCTGCGGCCAAAAGCTGTTGCTCCATCTACAATCAGACACATAGAAAGATAAGATACATAAACAGCTTCTCATGAGTCATTATTTAATACAAAAAGATCCTCATCCTCTTACCTTGAAGAGAGTCTCAAGCTTGCTTTTCACCAAGGAATACTCCTGTTTTACTTGTTGCAAGCTTTTAAGACACCTGAATACCATACCTTTATTTCATATCACCATACATAGATTTTTCTTTTGGGAAAAAAATAAAAATAAAATAAAAGTATACACACAACTAGGACACATATATAACATGATACTTAACATAAGGATTCATACCCTTCAACATTTTGCGCCTCACACGAGTTTCTGAAGGAAATGCAGACTGTGTGAATTCTCTGTGCTCCAACGCTGTATTTCCCATAAGGCAACCACTTTATCAAAATTATACCAGTTGTAGAAAATGTATTCTCCATTAGTGTCTAAGAACAAACAAAAGTGAGGTCTTTGATTCTATACACTTCACTCTCAATAGGAGTGACAAATTAAAAATAATAATATAGATCCCAAAAAACTATATTGTATTATGCCTCCAAAAAAGGTTTCAGAAATACTCCAGTCATTAACATGTGGGTCAGTATGTGTTTTCCAATCTAGCTACCCAAACCATGCCTCTGTAGTGTGTCTTGGCACAGTGACAAATCCTGGTAATAGTAATACAACTGCAGTGAAGCAATGACAGCACTTTTGCTAATTAAGAATGTGCTATTTCTAGTGACAACAGGTGGGTACAACTTCCACTAACAAACATCCCAAGTTCCTAACTATTAGTACAAGTTAACAGCTTTGTTTGAAGTGGATTCTATATAAAGTTTAGGTCATGATGAACAATTTACCTGGAACTGCTACCCTTCAGCTGGTGAACATGAGCATCCAACCTTTTAAAATCAATGCTTTCTTGGCTTCTGTTTGAGATGGATCAACATTGAAACATGAAGTTTAGAAAGATATTCCAAAACATAGATATATAAAATAGGGAATTTGTTTGTTCCCTTACAATGCTTTTGTCAGCTCATTAAGAAGCCTCTCTGCATCTTCAAAGAAGAGAGTCACCACTTCAACCACAAAATCCGGGTTGCTTTCATCTTGAAGTTGATGAAGCTGGTTAAATTGTTCATCTAGAAAGCCCTTTTCAAAGAGAACAAACACCAAAAAAAGAAGATGCAGTAAGCAACACAAGAAGCACAGCTTAATTAGGAGGGTTTTCTTTCTACTTCAGTGTAATGTATAATGGGAATTGTATAGCATGCTTACCTCCTGGAATAGAGAGGCAGTATAATCAACAAGTTGCCTCTGCAGTTGAATCATACCATCCATTTTTTAGTCTCAGTTTTCACTTTTCAACATTCACTCAAGGCAAGATCTTAGGCACTCGCTTCTTCTGATGCCTGGCTTATATAATGTGATTTTTTGTTCTGGGAAACTACTAATGCCTCAATAGGGATTTGGTAAATGTCAAAGTCTATGGGTACTTGCACCTAGGACTGGATATATATGGTGTTTTGTTTATATTTTTACCTTTTATAATTATGGTAACAGTATTCAGAGTTCAAACTTCAAAGTCAGTCACTTATTGTGTGTTTCTGTTCTTTACTTCCCTATCAACCTATCATCATTCATGGGCAGCCTAGTTTAGATTAACAACCATGTTATATACATATTTTTATATGTACTTATTTTATCATTTAATTACATTTTGATTTATTTTATTTTTTATAAATCTATACATTAATTTTGCATATAGAGATGTGTGTGAGAACAGTAGTATATAGTAATATTAATGTCTTACTGGGTCCTAGCACTTTTCTTAGATTAAGAGGATCATTGATCACTAGATCCAAAACTCACGCCACGTACCATTCACCTTTCCATCTTTTTAATTCAGTAATTATTGCCCCCTCTATTTTTTTTTTCCCTGCAGATATTACCTCCCTCTTTATCTCTTATCCGTTTGTATTATTTTCATAAAACTAGCATTTCTTTTTTAAATCCCACCTTTCAAACCATGGTGGTGACTGGTGACTTGTCTGTGGGGTAATGGCATTTTCAAAGTCTACACATCAAGACTTGCAATTTTTTGAACTACAAAAGAATCTGATATAACTTACCGACAGATGCAGTTATAGAAATGCATGCATGAAAGTTAAAAACTTAAATTGTCCTTATTATAAAGCAAAAGATTGAATATGAGACTCTATCCTTGGCACACAAATTGGAGGGTTCAATTATGGGGCAACATTGATTTTCTTGGCAGCACAATCAACTTGCTGCACAGCTCACTGTCACTAAAGAGAAGGAAAAAGAAATTTTAGACTTTAGAGAGGGCATCTTTAGATATTATTTTGGTGGATTTGGTCTTTTTCCAAACGACAGATGAAATGTTCTAAACAATAGATAGTGAAAATTTAACTTATCCTGTCAATCAACTCTAATTTGGTATCATATATTATGATTAGACTTATAGTTATTCCATAGCATATCTGATTTTATCTTATCCCTATCCCTTAAGAAATTCTAAAGTACACTTCTTTTATAACTTTTAGAATCTACTATATAAGATGCTGCTGTTCTCGCATTCGTTGTACATTATGTTGCTGTCCACCTCTGATTGGATTAGATTTCCATGGAACCACAGTTGTTAATTAATTCGAAAAGGGACAATTTGCTATAAAATATGCACCTGCCCCCACAATTTTCACTTTTCTTTTGGAAAGTTATACTAACCTCTGCCAAGGTTTGATTTCATCATATTTTGATCACTATTTTGTTCTTCTTCCTTTTTTTTTTTTTTTTTAAACAATCACTCTTTTGTTCTAGAAAATACAATAATTATTTTGAGATTCATGTTTTAAAGAATGTGAGTATATATAATGACAACATAAAACTTAAGAGAGTAAGTGTAATGAAAACATAAATAAGAGACAAGTCTAATGAAAACATATATAAACTTTATGAAAGGTTAATGTAATGTTTTTTATGGACGGGGATCCACTTACTACGGGAGTGACTGTTGTCAGAGTTATTCCACTTAATAACTCATCGGAGACATTGAATTTCAATAATCTAACTGTTGAATATTGTCATATTATACTAACAATCATGTACATCAAATTTTAGAAAAATTAGATATTCATAGCTATGTAATCTTATAATCGATATTTACTCATATTTTTAGAAAAAAAACGTATTATACGTTCAGTCGAAGTTATTCGATGAAGTATCAAATACTTTTGAAATTTTATGAAACTTTGAGGAGTTGATCTACTCAATAAAAAGTTTTAATTTGACGATCGGATCAATATTGAAATTCAATGTATCCGGTGAGTTATTAAGAGGAGTAACTCTGATAAGAAGAGTCATTCCTGGAATAAGTGGATCCTCACCCATTAAATAATTTAAATAAGAGAAATATG
Organism: Echinosophora koreensis; assembly: GCA_035048595.1. Taxonomy (NCBI): domain Eukaryota; kingdom Viridiplantae; phylum Streptophyta; class Magnoliopsida; order Fabales; family Fabaceae; genus Echinosophora; species Echinosophora koreensis. The sequence goes on from JAPCYP010000001.1 coordinate 22,566,036, forward strand.
ATTAGAGAGAAATAAATATAATTTATCTTTTTCATTCATTCATCCGCTATATTTCCTAACTGCAAATATTCTAGCCGTTTCCCTATGAGAGTCCAAATATCAATAGCTTTTCATAAGTGACAATTTAGAGAGGAAAAAACATAAACATTATCTACCAAATAGTTTATATATTGAATTAATAAAACCAATTAATTAAATATTTGGACATGTTGATCTAGAATGTCATGACAATATCAATATCGTGTGGCACAGTTAGTAGATAACAGGGTCCTTTAAACATATGATCAGCAGTTCGATTCATGATTCATGTATATGAAAGAACATATGTTAGAAGAGTTCAAACCCTTAAATGGATCTCAATGTCTCTCGAGAGATTAGTCTTTGACTTCCGGGCGAAGGATATCCGGTGTACGAAAAGCTGATAGTTGAAGGTAGGGGTGTTCATCAACCGATCCAAACCGATTCAAGCCGCAAAATCGAACCGAAAAACCGAAAACCGAAAAAATCGAAAACCGAAAAACCGCATTTTTTTATTGGATTGGATTGGAGATCCTATACTGAAATCCAATCCAATCCAATCTAAACCGATCTATTATATACATATGCTATTATTTTTGAAGTTATGGTATTACTCATACTTAAACATTGTTTTTAATACTTTTATGTCCCTCATTCTCTTTAATATTTTTGTTAGAATGACATATATGAGACTATTTAGAATAAATATTAATGTCTTGAAGTTATATTTTGCTAAAAGTTTTGATGCATAACATATATATACTTGATTGAGTAAACATGAAAAATATGAGATCAATTAAGTAAGTTTGAAAAATAATTAGTTACAATTTATCTCTAGTCGATTCAAGGAAATAAATAGGATAAGTGAGAGTAGATATAGAGAATTAACATAAAAGAATGTGTTAAAAAATATCAATAATTATTTTTTCTCAAACTCCCAAAATAAAATTAATATTATCCTTTATCCACTATTAAATAAGTAGTAAGGACATTAGACATAAGAAAAAAATAGGCTAAAATATCATTTTGGTCCCTTAACTTATTTTTTAGATTCAGTTTGGTCCCTTAACTTTTAATATGTTCAATTTGGTCCCTTAACTTATTTTTTAGATTCAGTTTGGTCCTTTCACTTTTAAAAAGTTCAATTTGGTCCCTTAATTTGTGTCTATTGACCTAAGTTAGTAATCTCCGTCAACGAGTCATTAACAGTGTTAATTTTTTAGGATCCGGTTGAAATTTGCTAACAATTTAAAGGACCAGTTTGAATCTTGTTAACAATTTAAATGACCAATTTGAAATAAGTTAATAATTTAAAGGACCAATTTGAAACTCATTTAACACGGTTACTGACATTATTGACGGGAGAGAACTAACTTGAGTCAACATAGACAAATTAAGGGACCAAATTAAACCTTTTAAAAGTGAATGGACCAAACTGAATCTAAAAAATAAGTTAAGGGACCAAATTGAACATTTTAAAAGTTAAGGGACCAAACTGAATCTAAAAAATAAGTTAAGGGACCAAAATGGTATTTTAGCCAAAAAAATAAAGTATGACAAAAATCGAATTATCCAATCCAATTCGAACCACATTTAATTGGATTGGATCGGATCGGATATTTTTAAGGAAGCAAATCGATCCAATCCAAATTACATATTATTTTAATCATTGGATCGGATGATTTTTTAACTCAAAACTGATCCAATCCAATCGAATCAGTGAAGCTTTGGAGGTTGAGGGAGAGGGGGGACTGATCAACTGAAGTCGAGTGAAATTGTATACGTGTCTGAAGCTAAGGTGGATGGTTGAGTAGGGGGCAATCTTTGAACAGTAAGTAATAAGTAGGGGTGGACACTACAGTGTTACGTCAGCAAGCACGAGCTGTCTGCTTGAGCCCCACCACCACGGTACATCTTGTTAATTTTGGATGCACCATATACATCTTGCATTTTTATTAATTTCTCCATTTTTATTTTCTCTTTCTTTTGTAATGGCAGTGGCGGCAAGTGGTGATGGTTCAATTGAGTTTTGGTTCTGAGGGTGGTGCTTTACTGCTTTTCCTTGAGATCATCAAGTTGGTTTTGATAGTGATGACTAAATTAGTTGATTGTATGTATAAAAAAAATTTATACTAATAATGTATATTTTGGTATTAACATGTTTTTTTTCTCTCTTTCTGGACATAACTTTAATATGAGAAGCCACTGCTTCCATTTAAATGTCAAATACTAGATTATTTTACCACTTAAAAGCCATGCTTATCATCAGCCACCAGGGCTATAGGCAAAAATGGAAACAAGTAAATAACGAGATATTATCAATTTAGTAAAAAATATGTCAAATGAAGCTGTTTTGTTTCTTACACATCCTTATAAATTATGATACTTTGGTTTCATGCACGTCATTTTCAATTGTACTGCCCCCATTAAAAAGAGCCCACGAGTCTGTGGCCCATTTAACAGTATACATAGAACACAAATCTCTGCAGTGACTAGCGACTGCTGAATAAATAGTAGGAGGCAGTAGCGCATGGTTACTGAGCGTTGGGTCCCGGGTTAAGCTAAGGGTATTCGATATTCATGGGATGTGCCTTTTACCAAATGGCGCATAGACAGAGTGACGCTTACAAATAACATATAATGTTTCCTTCTCTTCTTAATATATAATATAAGTCAGGTTTAACTCATATTTTGATTCCTTATTGTAATGTTATTTTTTAATTTGGTTCTATATTTAAAAAGATTTAACAAATATTATAATTTTTTTATCTTAATGATTTTTTTTAACTTGGTCCTTATAGGGAAATCAATCCTTACATAAGCAAATATTTACAAATTCATTTCGATCATCAGTTAAGTTTCTAATCGTGTCATTAACAGATGACAAATTGAGACTCACATGAATGTTTATTATGTAAGGTTAAATTACATATTTAATCTTTATACTCGACACATTTTTAGTTAGTCCCTATTTTAAATTGATCCCTACACGTGCAATCGATGCCCTTACCGTGTTGCTTAATCTCGTGAGCCCCTTTTTGATGACGTTCCTTTTGGGTCTGTTTGGGAGTTTGGAGGGGAAGGAAAGTGAGGGGATCAAAGGGGAAGGAAAGGGGAGGGAGGGGAAGGGAGGGGAATGAGAGTATTATCCCTTCCCTTGTTTGTGAGAGTGCATATTATACGAGGGAAAGTAAATGGAGGGTTTATAGCATGCTTTTACAATTTTACCTTTATTTTAGAAAATTAACATAAGTAATATTTGTTAAATAATAATAATGCACTTTTGGATAAAAAAAATTAATACTAATGCAAAAAAAAAATTTTTTTATTCATTTTCCTCAAAAAATTGGGGTAAACCCACCCCCCCCCCCCCCCCCCCCCCCCCCCCAAAAACCCCAAATTGGGGTAAACCAAAAAATTGAGGTGAGGAGGGGTTTGGGAGGTTTTCTAAAATCATAAAAAACTTCCCCTCCAAATTTTTGCACTCACAAACAAGGGAGAGGTTCTCATAAACCTTCCATTTCCCTTACTTCCCCTCCTAAACAAGACTTGCAAACAGACCCTTAGAGCATTTCCGATGAGAAATATTTAAGCAACTCACTTTGGGTTATTTATCTCCCATTAAGTGAGCCTCATTGTTTACTCCAATGAGACCTATTTAAGCAACCCACATTTTTATTCCCTTTTTTTTTAATTTGCACTTAGTTTTGTTTTAATTTAAAATATTAATTCATAAGCAACCTAACCCATTTTTGTGGTTCCTTTTTTTTTTTTTTGGATAGACAAATGTTAGTGTGTTAATGTTAGTATTTTTGTTAATGGGTAGGGTTTGAACCCTCAACCTCCTTATCACTCCACTCCTTAACTCTCCCCACCCAAACCACCTTAACCACCTTATGACTCCATTTTTGTGGTTCCTTATATAAGCAACTCATCGTTATTTTAAGCAATCCACACTGCCACATGCCATTTTGGAAATACTTTTTTTCTTTTTTTTGAATCCAATGTAATTAGGGTCTTTGGCTCCACAGTGGGTCCACAGACTATCCCTAAAAGCTTAGAATCTTTGGATCCGCTATGAAATTAATCTCCCATCAGGTGCTTAGTCACAGTTAATATTCTTCGCCTTTCCCAAAAAATATGTTTTGTTGGATTCGAACTCAAGTCCCCCTTACAAGCCTAGCATATACAAGCAAGTGAGTCACACACCCCCCCCCCCCCCCCTCCCCCCCTCCCCCCCTCCCCTCTTTTTTTTAATAAGAAGAGCCATACCCATTTGGGTATTTTGGAACTACTTTGAACATATTTATTTATGTTATCATGAGAGACTGATTTGTAATACTATCATATAACATGTTATAAGCAAGTTGTAAATATTAAATAATTAATTCCAAATTTTTTTTTTTTTTTACAAGATATAGGCTATACTAACAAAGAGCGCTCAATTGGTTGTGCAGGCTGAGTTTGTGGGGGAGGACCTGAGTTCGAATCCCACATAACACATTTTTGGGGAGGGATGAAGAACCTTAACTGTGACTAAGCACCCGAGCGGAGATTAGTCCCATAACGGATTCAAAAGATATAAGTTTGTGGGATACTCCATAGACCCACTGAGGAGCCAAATGCTTTAATTACGGTGGGTTCCTACCAAAAAAAAAAAGCACTCGTACTTTGGTGCATTTGAAACATTGTCCAAAGTGGAAAGTGAACGGTGGTAGAATTTAAATTAGGGGTGTTTATCGAATTAGATTGATCCTATGAATTCGATAATTCAAATTAATCCAATTAAATTGATTTGGATTGGTTTAATTAATTTGTTCATTTTACTTCAAATGCAAAACAAACTAATTACAATTGGTTCGGTTCTTCCATTTATCCTTTTTTTTTAATCTAAACAACCCGATCAACTATTTTTTTAACTTTTAAATTTATACATTTTAGATTTCAATACTCAAAGCTCTCTTCTAATTTTGTCTTTTATTTTTTTCTATTAATTTTTTCTTTTTTAGATTCTTATTTAGTGTTACCATTTTGTCTTTGGTCATGATTAGTGTCTAATTTCACTATCATATTTTAGGTAAAGAGTCTAAGCTATGTAAAGTAATAACTAGGTTAAATTAGTATTTTGGTCCCTTATCTTTTTTTTTTTTCCCGTTCTGGTCCCTTATCTTTATTTTAGTTTCCGTTTTGGTCCCTTATCTTTGTTTTAGTTTTCATTTTGGTCCTTTCCGTCAGTTTTGCACTGACGGCGTTAGGTATCCGCCGTGAGACTCACTGTTTCCGACTGCGGTTTTCGGCGACTCACGGCGGATACCTAATGCCGTCAGTGAAAAACTGACGGAAAGGACTAAAATGAAAACTAAAACAAAGATAAGGGACCAAAACGGAAAATAAAAAAGATAAGGGACCAAAATGAAAACTAAAATAAAGATAAGGGACCAAAATACTAATTTAGCCTAATAACTATAGAATAAGATAAATATTCTTTAAAAAATGATATTTGCGTTTGAAATCAATTCGATTATTACGTAAAATCATTAAAGAATATAAGAAATCTTTTTTTTTCTTGTAGTAATATTAAATTTAAAATTTTATTTAAAAATAATAATATGTGAGGATAAAAAAGTATATATATTTTTTATTTTTTTTTTACCCTAAGTCGATGACCCGAAACAAACATATTTGTTTGTAATTTGTAAATCATTATACCCAATATTGGGCGAACACTTAGAAGGGACCACCCTCTTGTCTTGGAGTGAAACTATGGCTCTTAATACCAAAACATCACGGTGGCGGGTGGGCACTGCAAATATGGAGGTATAATAATTTTAGGTTTTCTGGTTCAAATTTTCTAATAATTCTTTTATTTATTAAATAAAAAATATTAACCATTTTGTATATTTTTAAGACATTAACGACGCCTATTAGTCCAAGTGCCTAGAGTATATTTTTAATCAAGGTTTCGTATTCGAGTTTTGTGAACGAAAAAAATAGGTACTGATTATTGATAGAGCTTTATCTCCTTATACAAGTCAACTCAGATTATTCAAGGTTTAATGCGACTTCTAGATATCAAAGTCTAGGAAAAAAAAAACTTTTTATTTAGTATTTTCTTTATTTGATAGCTTTTTCTTTCCTTTTCAGAAAGTTATAGCAAATCTGGTGGAACCATTACTCCACGTATGGTAGATTCCATGCCATTAATGCAGCTTGCCACCGCTGGAAGGTCGAAAGAGTACAAATGTGTAGGATGTCCGAGTATCCAAAGCCAAGAATCCTTAAATATAATTAAATATATATACTCATCGCTTAAAGTTTATACAAACAGATTAAAACACATTAAAAAAGTTATAAATAACATTAATTATTATTAAATATATATATATAAATTATCGTCTATTGAAATGTTCAAGTATCAAATTTTCCTCATTTTATTTGATAAAAATAAAATTAAAGATAAAATTAAAAATAATTAACAACTTTTTTTTGTGGATATTTAATTAATTAATTAATATCTTTTTTGATTTTTAAAATAATAGATAAAATATATTTTTTTTCAAAATGACAGATAAGATAATAAATACATTTTTTTCCGTAGATATTCTTTATTGGTACCACAAAGAAATTCAGTTTTAGTAACTATTAGTTTAGTTTTTTATTTTCAGTGTAATATTAGTATATTACCACTCAATCATACTTTGCATATTAAAATGTCATTTTAAAAGTTTCAATATTAAAATAAATTTTTTTTTTTGTGCTTTAAAAAATAATAATTTAAAAACTTACTATTCTTGATTTCTTGGACGGTATACCCTGTGTTTAACTTTAAAATTAAAAAGAAGGCATAACCTAGTATATTAGATTGTGTTGACTACTTAACTAAGGCATTTTTGGTGTTGATTCGGGCGATCTTTGGACAAACAAAGTAAACAGCCTAGTATTTTTTTAAGGTCCGGGATGGAACCTAGGGTCTCCCCATAGCAAGAAGCCATATGACTAATCTCCCGGAGATATAGAGTATAATATTTAGTAACTATTCCGAGATCCATGACTAATTAATATTTTTATTCTCATGACTGATGAATAGTTAACAGTACAATAAGTTTGAAAATACAGTATAAACATAAAAGTTTTGTCAGCTGAAGATTGATTATGAATGTTGTTAGTTTATGGGGTTAATAATTACAATCCAGTTTTGGAGACTAATTAGCTCAACTAATAAATACTTTCTACAAAGTCCTAAAATTAAATTCTGATAAACCTTCAACACATGAACAAAGGTGAATGTGAATTGCCCCCTCCTAAGATGTAGATATTGTGTGTATGTGAATGTGGATAAATATTACTAGTTAAAATCCGTGAAATTTATCCAAAAATCATTTTTTTGCTTATCCAAAAAACATATGTGAAATTTATGTGTGCGAAAAAATAAAATAAAAAAACAAATTACAAACCTTGTTGTGCGATGCTTACCCAGCTAGTGGCTCCTTGAGCTGTGCGTATGTACACCCGGTTTTTTCATTAATGTTATTATTCAAAATATGCTAACTTTTTACCGGAGACCTTACTAATTCACGCAATAATATAATAGGAAATAGATTATTTTGAAACCATACCTTTCAGGATCACATTACTATTTTCCAATGGATAAATGAATCTCTTGAATCCAACAAGAGCGTGATGAGAAATGTAAGTAATCCTGCTTGAATCAGTACATGAAAGAGCAGACAACTAAGCTATTTCATAATCATAGTTTCTCTCCTTTTTCCCTGCCCCTCCCCTCCCCCTTTCTTTGTTTGATTTGTTCCCTTTCCCTCCATTCTATGAACTATGAAGGAAAAAATATAATGATACAAACATGTAAAGAACCCACCTAGTGCCCACACAAATAATCTGTAGTTGTTAATTTCAATATACAACATTTACATGGAAATTAGAAGGTCAGAAGAATCATTTGCCTGGGAAGGAATATTGTGAGTGAAGAACATTAAATTCCTTGAATCAGTAGTCAGTAGCATTTAGCTTGTTGCACGGAAATCACCTGCATTTGTCAATTAAATTCCTTTACACCACCAATTTACAACAATTCGAAGGGAGAGGCAAGCATAAAAGAAGTCATCAACCTGCAATGGCAACATCCCATAATTTTGAGGAAAACATGAACAAAACAGGCAAGATGGTGACTGAGAAAAGAAAACTACTACTGTCAATACTTCTGTTTCTTTAATACAAATCTTTAATTGTTAAACATACCACATACATGCACCCACAGAAAGGAGCTACAGCTATGCTGAATCTCAATGAAATCAAAAGGTTAACTGTTTCAGATTCATACCTTCCTCAGAAAAATCAAATACATCTCCAAGCATGTCATCAATATCACCACCATCATCAGATTTCTCCCTTCCACAAGGACTGCAACAATCCACATCAGTAGCAACTTCTGTTGATTCATGACAGTTGACTGATGCTTTACAATAACCCTCTTGAAAGAATTGTTCGAAGTCTGGTGAGCCATGTATTGGCTCCTCACAATCACGTGTAACATTCATATTCAAATCACAACCACTAAAACTTGTATTGAAACTGTCAGTGGCTTTTCCATGTTTTGATGATTTAACCTTTGTAGTTATACTATCTGCAAAAGGTGAGGCACCTGTTGAAACATAATTTGCGTTAACAGTTTCCAGGATTAAAAGAGTTGATGTCAACACACTCCCTCTCTGTTCTCGCAATTAATCTTATTACTAGACAAGTCAATCGATGAAGCAAACTATGCCGACAAGCCTGAGAGAATAATCTAAAACAAAGAGTTGGGTCACTCATAAATATCATATAAGATCTCACACTGAATTGCCTATCTTACCAACATCTGCCTTTTTAGTTAAGCCAGGTACCATCAACTTCGAATGGGAAATTGCAGCATCTTCTGACAACTTCTCTTCAGCTCCGTGTGAATCAGATGAAGAGCTAGAGCATCTGCCCATAACAAGGCATCTGCCAAAAAATTTAGAAATTGTTAGAATGCGAATGGACAGTTATGAAGATATATTTAAATTTCTCTCACAAGAAAAAAAAAACGATTAAACAACCCTCCAATTCCAAATCCTCAACAAAATGAAAAATAAACAAAATGCTCCCCTAAAAATCACAGTCAATATTATCGGGCAGTAAACACAGAAACAAGGAAAAAGAGTTTAAGCCCTCACCACAAACCATCCATTTCTAGGCTCCATATATATATACCTTGTAAATAAAAAATGACAATAATACATAGGAAATATAAGCTAATAGAAATAGTTCCTTAACACAAACAGGATATCTCAAACTCCCACGTATTAACACGTAATTATGTGACTTAAGTCTGGAACTTAGAGGCGCTACATCTTTAATGATAGATAAAAAATCAAACAAAAAAATAGCAACAAAAGAAAGCAAGTGTAAACTTGAGAGCATATCTCAACAAGAAATCGAGGATAAAAGAAATGCAGAGCAGTAGAAAGCAATGAGGGTTCAAACTCCGAAAGAGGTGGTTCAAGTATATCCACCAGCATAGAAAATTTGAGAACCTGGTATTTAAATTGAAGGCATGCCCCATATCTAGAATTGAAATGATCTGAGTGGATAGTTATTACAAGACTTCTCTAATGGACCAACAAAAATGCAGTAAGTGATCATTACCTGTCACCCCAGGTAGACTGAATTCTATTGATATTGTTAAAGACAGGCAACAAATCCTTCTGTCTTATTTCAACTTCATTAATGGGAATGTTCTCTATTTCAATCTCTCCACCGATACTAACTTCACATAAATTCAGCTCTCTGGCCTCCAAGAGACTCATCACAAAGAAAGACACCTAAAAATCGAGGGTGAAATAGTTTAATTGAAAGAATATATTCATGTTAAGAAAGGTGGCTGATACGAGCCTTGGGAGAACCACACCACAAAAACTAGTCGTTGTGGTTGGAGAGCCCAAGGCCTCTTATAAACCCCATGCCAAAATCCCATGCTTCCAGTGTGGGACTCAAGTCCCATACCTCGTCACAATTGGATCTTAACATCCCACCATGCTCCGCATCCCCAGTGCCCACAAGGGCAACTCAGCACTAGCACTTTGGCTAGTCCTGGGAAAACATTGCAATGCCAACGTCAACACCCGCACCACACGTTTGTAGCCGAGAGACATGGTGGAAAGTCTCTGGTACCAATTGATGCAAACCTTGGGAGAACCACACCACAAAAGCTAGCTGTTGTAGTTGGAGAGCCAAAGATCATATAAACCCCACACTGAAATCCCATACTTCCGTTGTGGGACTCCAGCATTGGATCCTAACAGTGACATACAAGAGTATTCATAATCAAAACCACAATGAATACCTCACAATTCTGCCAAATTGACATCCTCCCGGAGTTTATCTGTACCTCTGCATTTGAGAAGTGATATTGCTCGTGAAGTTTTATATAATTATTGTTCCCAACACTATTATCTTCATAATCTGAACTGTCCAAGATCATTTCTGCAGCTTCCAGTCCACCAATAGCATTTCCTGATATATATACCTCTCTATCTGGCCAATCATTTCTCCTACAAGCATCCCACCATTGAAGAGGTTCAACCTTCACTCGCACATCCTCTTCTTGTATTTGTGCTGACGAAACTAGGGCTGTTCTTGGAGTAGTTTCACTTGGCTCTGCCACCAATGACGGTAGTAGCCTATATTGAATTAAATGACCAGAAGGGGTATAAACCAATAAGTGCTCCAGAGCATGAATTTTTGAGTATGCATTGTGTGAATCACGAGGTAAAGAATTATGAAAGACAGCAGAAACAGCACCAGATGGAATAGAGACTTTCCCTGCTGCAGAAGATGCAGCATTACTAACTGTATTGAGCCATCCAGCATTATTATTTTTTATTCTGCTAACCACAGAGAGAACAACAGGAGGTGGGGGTGCTAGGCAAAGCTGTTGCTGGTTTATTGGGAAATGTGGAGGGAACCACCATGGCAGAGGTAAAATTGGTAAAAGAGCAGGCCCTTCGGTGTCCGGATTGTGTATCTTAAGAACTGTCTCATCACCAAAAGGGGCAAGAACAAAAATATGACAAGTTCCCTTGGAGGAAATAATGGCAACCCACTGACTGTAACTGCTAAAACAAATATCTTGTATAACCTGTATAATATACACAAATTAAAAATCTTTGCAAGTACATAAACCAAGGATTTAAATTGCAGACTGCATCATGTGATGCAGGTGCAACATCTCGATTGTGGTGGCCGCCGCAACCGCATCAGGACTCGATTGCGGCCACATCAGCCAGCATCAACTCGTAACTGCAATTTAAAACCTTGATATAAACATAAGGATTTAATTTTGGTCCACTATTCTTTACACTATCATCCAATCATGTATTGCCAAATCAAAAGAGAAGTTTGACTATCAACACCCATACCTAGGAAGTTGAACTCTTTTAATGATGTGTCAGCACATCATTGAATGATAGTCGAAAAAAAACTTCACAGCAACAACGGATCAAATTGAGGCTCTATACATAAAGTCCTTAAAGAAACACTGAAAATAGAAGCATACCGCTGATGTCATGCCACGGTGAAGCTTGTATAGGTGCACATGAGAACAGCTCCAATCATTGCTTCGAGAACCTGATCTATTCCTTGAGTAAGATGGCATAATGCGAAATATATTAATGTTGTTACCATGAATTGAGGCAGTAACTAGAAGTGTCCCACTTGGGTCAAAACACAAAGCAGATATTGGACTAGTATGGGCCCTAAATTGTGCCACGACAGCTCTAGAAACAAAATCCTTGACAACAACCTGCATTAGATCAGTAATACAAGTCAACAACAATATAGAATGATTACTTTCCAGTTTCCACTGACATAAAACAACCATTAAAAGATGGTGGAGTAAAGGAAAGAGACATCAGCAAAATACTCAGTGCTATTTACTACCTTAGAAAATCCTTCCTCTATGGCTAAGCTGAACCAATAGATGATCTCATGCAAATTGTAATACAGATGCCAATATTACTTTAAAAAAGAAAATATCTAGTCAGCTGTCCAGCACATTGTCAAAGAAAAATCAGATTATAACTTGTTAATTATCACCAAAAATAGAATACTCACCACACCAGCCGTATCAGTTTCTGTAGAATTTGATGTAACCCGACTAACTTTCCAGCTTGAATTTGATGACACAGGAGAACTGGATCCATCAGGTATAAGGTCTTGATAGTATTTAGACAATGTTTTGTACCCCATATCACTAAGGTTGATAAGCCCAGCAGCCAAGTGCTTGCTAGATTCCATGGCATATCGGGCTACAAAGTTTCCACTACTGGGTGATGTTGAAGGGCTGACAGCTGGAGGAGTAAGACTCTGAGGACTTAGGCGACCATTGTTTGACAGCAATGGGTTGTTAGAAGCATACGCTAACCACCGGGGACCAACAGACATAGGACCATAGCCAATATTAACCCCAACCATTCCGTGGCCTCCAAACTGAGGTACAGGGTAAGTGACAACACTGAATTTATTCTCAAGAGTAAGAGCATCAAAACAGTATATCTGCCAAAAAATAAAAAGAAGAAAACAAATTAGCCAGGTTTTAGTTATGGGATTTGGGAATGGCAAACTAAGTCACTGCATATTACATTAAATACACATCTAAAAAACAATAAGTGATACATTAGGTGATGTGAGAAGCAATCAGTATCCTGCCATCTTGCAATTTTCAATTACGTTTAAGTAAATTGGTAAACCCTACCCAGAATCTACCAAAATCTATCATAAACTCAATTAAACTCAATTTCCTCTGTGGTTTCAAATATAACTCCAAATATAAGAGCTAAAGGAAAATTGAAAAACACATGATTCAAAAACTCACTTGAGTAGCAAGACCCACAGCCACTATTTGAGGACTGCACCTAACCGTGTAGACAGTTGAACGGAATCTTAGAGCATGAACATAGGTATGGGACCTTAGTGAGTAAAATCGAATAGTTGTAGCTGAACTGAAAATATTCTCAGCTTGAGCTTCATTTTGGCCATCTCTGACATTTTGTATTGTACCAGGGATCTTTGATTTATCACATGCAACAACTAAGAGTAGAGGATGTGATGCTCTAAATCCTTCACCGCCCTCCAATTTTGCAGGGAAGGGCTGCATCTGTAAAAATGAAACTGGATCATCACGCTTTGAGACGACTTCCTCAACATTAGAGGCATCTTCCACATCGAGAACTTGAAAACCATTGGAATAACCGAGTAAGAGGACATGCTTGAAAGAATACGGACCAACTTCTAGCCTGTCAAAGCCGGCCCAAAGCACCTGCATGACCACAATTATAACAAGTATCAGAATTTTTCTAACTACTCCATCCTCAAACAAAATCAGTCTCACATTAATTCTGGTCTGAAATGATGAAAAATAACCAAACCAATATCTCTCTTTTTTAAACCAATATTTTAATCAGAACATTCCATACTTCTTTACTTCATCCATGCAAACAACACAAAAAACAAAAGGAAGAAAGAAAGAAAACGATTGGAGACATTAATCATGTGGATTAAGTCCTTAACTTCACTCAATAATCCAGTCTAAATTTAATTTAAATGTTTGATGCAAAAAAACAAGAGAAACAATAAACAGTTAATTTCCTCTGATGTGGGACCAGTATCTCAGCAATAAGAATAACATTTCAGTTATTGTGGCAAACGGAACTAAATTTCCTCAAATGAAGAATGAGCAAAACTCATATCACGTCATTTCTGAAAATCATTCACAATTTCAAAAGGCAACAATAACTAACAACTGAAGAATAATAAGAATAAGAAGAGTAGCATGCTACCTGGTCTTTGTGGTCGTGTCCATCGCCGGAGATGGAGGCGGTGACGGAGGCACCGGCAGAACGGACACCGGAGGAGGCGGTCTTAATGCAAGACGAAATGAACCTCAAAGAAGAAGGAACGAATCCATTGCTCTTGTTACCGTTTTCCTTGCCCTGCCTCTTCATAATAATCGATGAAGCGGTTTTCAACCGGCCACCGGTGAGTCACCGGGAATTCCGTCCCCGCCGACGAGGGTCGCGGAACGCAGGCGATCGAATATAGCATAAGATTTATAGGAGTCGGGAGTCACCGTGCACGGCGGCGGAGAGCTTCGGCGTTCGGTTTAGTTTGTGGTGGTTGAGAAATTTTGACGTTGACGGAGACGGTTCCTTTGTCTTCTCCCTCCGTATTTTCTGTCTTCCGTTTAAGACACACTGGCCACTCTTGCTTTCTGCTTTTTGGCTTCAAAGCTTATTTCTCTAATCCCACCACATTTTCACTATTGTCCTTTGTGTCCCCTTCAAATATTTTTTAAATTCACGCTTGGTTCCAATTTACCATCAACCCCTCAACACCCCTCCTCTAATCTATACATCGAGTGTCTTAGGATGAGCGTCGTATAAAAGTAATTTTTTAATGTAATTGATTTTATTTTATGATTGGTTAGAATTGAGATTGAAGTAAAATTATTTATTTTGAATGTATTCATTTTGAAAGTAAATTTGATATAAAATTTAGTGTAAATTTTCCAACTCAATTCAAAAGTTACTTTTTTTAGCTTCTAGTCAGAATCACTTCTGAAGGTAAAATCAATTTTATCTGACAGTAACCAAACATCTCATTCTTACTAAAATCACCTTTCACATAGTATAGAATTGATTATGGAGGTTTCTAATTTGAAACCAAACACACATTAGATCATCTATCATTTCTTTCTGGTTCTATAATCATTAATGATAATTGTACACACTTTTGGGACATCTTTGGTGGACATCATATGTGGTATGTTGTTTTGAAGTGCAAAATATATGTGATAAGAGAGAAAAAATAATAAACAAATATGAATAAGCACGTTTGTTTATATATATAGACACACACGATGTTGGACATCAAATCTGTGCACAAGTAAGATTGCTCTTCTATAATAATACGTTTCAACGCATCTTCAAAAATCTTCATAGCGATGGCACTTGAGTGTTAATCCGATGAGAAATCCTAATATACAGTGTAATATACTCTAGCCTACGGTTGAGAATTAATATTAAACTTAATAATTATTTTATTTTGTTTTGTTTTGTTTTTTGATATTTGATATTATGCTTGCTTAGGTGATGTCTAAATCTATTTGCTCATATTTGGATGAATTTAAATCTGCTAAAAACATATCATTTTCACCTAAATTAAAGGTTCATTAAAATATTTTTTATAACTTAATTTTGAAAATATTGAAGATTTAAGTGGTATACATCATGATTCTTATGTATTGAGAAAACCTAATTGAGAGTAGAGGTAATGTTTAAATACCATCCAAGTTTCTTGATGGAGATTAATAACTATTTACAATGACGGATACTTCGTACCAATGACATGACATAGTAATCCAAAAAAAATTGTATACATTATCAACATATTTTTTTATTTATTATCAATCAATCATAAATTGTCATATTATCAAAAAAAAATATTTAACTTCTATCATAATTACCTTAAAAGTCATCGATAGAATAATTCGTAATTGTTTTACCGTAGGGGAAAAAAAAAACTGTACACTTAAAGTGAATAAACAGTTCATGTTATGATTTAATTAGACTATGATAAATAATTGGTGTGATTTTGTGGGTGATTTTTATAATTGGATTGGAAAGTAGTGTAGGGGGGCATGTTGGACATTAGACGTGGTGGGTATAGATGGGCACGTGGGTGTCGTGTGGTGTTTTGGGATAAAATTGGGGAGCGAAATGGAGTTAAGTGCAAGTTTAGGGGAGAATTCTGAGACGCAAGGTTGGAAGGAAGGAAGGAAGGTTGGGGTTGAAGAGTATAAAAAATAATCCACACGGCATATTGATTACGAAACGACAAGCTGGCAAGAATATCTTAAACTAGATGCCGATACAGATTAAAATATTATCTGTTGCCCTTGCAACTTGTGGTTGTTTACAAAGAAGGATTTAATATATATACACTGACAGTATAAAAAAAAATTTACACAGTTATCCAATCATATATCATCATATAGATATTTATGGATATATTTTAGGAACTAATATAACAAAATGACGTAATGATGAAATATGATAGGATGTCTATGTAAAACTTTTTTACACTGTCAGTATATATTTATTAAACTCTACAAAGAAAAATTAATGATTGAGTCCTAATTGTTTTTTTTTATTTTTTTTTATTTTTTATTTTATTTTGAAATGAGTCCTAATTGTATCTAGAACTGGTATTATGTACCAGTGGAACGTAGGTTATTAGAAGAAAAGTCAAAATAAGTAATTTGTTTATATAATTCCATCCGATTTTTTGTGTTCTTTAATTTTATTTTATTCTTTAATGTAAGTTTTTATATTTCTTTTAAATTTTAATTCTTAAATTTAATTTTGATGTACTAATATTTAAAACAAGTGTGCAAATTTCTTTCCGTAAACTACTTTTTTTTTTTTTAAATAAGATATGAAAACAAGGCTTAAAAATTACTTCTCGGAAAACTAATTTACAGAAAATATTACGAAAATATTATATAAGAAAGGGATTAAAAAATCATTTTAAAAACAAGTTCATAAAATAATTTTAAAAATAGGATATAAAAACCTTGGTTTTATTAAAATAAAAATTATTAAATTGGTATATAAGTATTTATTTATATAAAAATATATATTATTAAATTGGGGTATAAAAATAAGGTTTACGAATTATATCTCATAAAAACTAGTTTATAGAAAATAGTTTTGAAAAAAAATTAAAATAATATATACAAATGGTTTTAAAAAATACTTTTCAAAAATTATTTTATTTTATAGAGAAATATTTTGAAAAATAGGACACGACATATAAACAAGGTTTTATAAAAAAAAAATTTATAATATGATATAACAACAAAGTTTAAAAGTTATAATATATAAGAAAGGGTTTAAAAAACTTTTTAAAAAAAATAACTTTATAATCAAAATTTTTAAAAATAGGATATCAAAAAAAGTTTTTAGCAAAAAAATTCCAGAATAGGATATAATACAAAGTTTAAAATTTACTTCTCAAAAGTCAAAACACTAGTTTATAAAAAAATAAAAGTTTTGAAAATAGTATAAAAGAAGGGTTTAAAAAATATAGTTCAAAAAGAGGAGGGACCATCTTACACCCAAGAAAAGTTACACCTCTTACACCCCATCTCTAACCATTCATTTTATAATAATTTGATGGTACAGATTTAGTCACTTAAAACTCACGTGCTCACAAAATGGGATTTTACATATCTGCCTTCCCACTCGACCTGCACGATACTCTTCCCTCTCTAACTGAGCCGATCCGCCGCACAAGACACAAAAAACTAAATTGCAATATGAACTCCAATTCGTATACTTCAGACGGAAAAAAAAAAAAGCACAGTAGGCCAGTAGCGGTGGGCTTGTAAAAGGAACTGGTTTATTGGTTTAGTGGTTTAGAAATATATCTAGGTTCAAGCTAAGAACACGAGCTTCAAAATATCAATGGAGTTTATTACGCATGCATAGTACAAATGTTAATTTTATGTCCAAATCAGCATCGTTGAATTGAATTCTTGACTGAGAATTTTTTATTTTTTTTTGGCATAAATTGTAATTTGAATGAAATGCACTCCCTGAGAAGTTTGAAAAAGGACAAATGTATGTGAGCACGTGGGTTCTTTAAGTGACTGAATCTGTACCATCATATATTTGTATAAAATGAACGGTTAGAGATGTAGTGTAAGAGGTGCAAGATGATCCCTCCTCTTTCAAAAGAAACTAGTTTTGGCTAATTTTTTGAAACTATGATATAAAAACATACCTTAAAAATTTCTTCTAAAAAAAATAGTTTATAAGAATTTTTTTTTTGAAAATATATGAAGCATTAAAAATACATTTAAAAACTAATTTCAGGAATAAGTTTTGAAGTTAGGATTTAAAAACAAGGTTTAAAAATTAATTCTTAAAAATCTAGTTTATATAAAGAAGTTTTAAAATAGTATCTTTAAAATAAATTTTTAAAAAACAAGTTCATAAAAAAAACTATAAAATAGTAAATAAGAAAGGTTTTAATTTTTTCCCAAAAAATTTTTTATAAAAAAACTTTTATAATAATATATTTAAAAATCACTTATCTAATAACTAGTTTATGTAAAAAAATTGAAAATAGAATATAAGATAAAGAAAACATTTTAAAAACAAATGAGCAGGATATGAAAGTAATTATCAAAATAGGATATACAAGAGAAAGTAATTTTTAAAAGTCTTCTTTATACAAAAAAATTGAAAAAAAGAGAGATGAAAACCAAGTTCAATCAATAATTCATCAAACAAAACAAAAAACCAAGTTCAATAGATTCTTTCAAAAAAACTATTTTATGGAGAGAAAAAAATATGAAAGAGTGTATGAAAATTGTTTAAAATGCACTTCGCAAAAATGTAATTTAAAGAATTTTTTTGAAAATGAAATATAAAAAAGGATTCACAAATACTTTTCAAAGAAAGTAGATTGTAAAAAATGATTTCCAATATGATATAAAATGGGTTTAATAAATACTATTAAAAAATTAGTTTACTGATAAAAGTTTTAAAATAGTGTAAAAGGTTTTAGAAAATACATTTCATGAAAAGTATTATACAGAAAAAAGGTTTTATAAAAAGGAAATATAAAGGATTCAAAATTACTTTGCAAAAATCTATTTTGAAAAAGGATAGAAAAGTAAGGTTCAAGAAATACAGTTTTCAAAACTAGTCTATATTTCTGTAAACTTTACTGATAAAGTTTAGTAAATATTTTTAAAAAAATGAAAATTAAAATGTTAATTATTTCTGTACGAGTTTTAAATATAAAATGAAAACTGGTCAAAATATAGAAAAAACCAACTATCAAATAAAACTAAATAAAAACAAAAGTGAAAATGATTTGAAAATGGGGAAAAAAACACTTTTTTCAGAAAACTAGTTGTTGAGAAACAAATTGACAATAAGATTTAAAAATGACTTCTCAAAAACTAATTGGATATAAAAAAGAGCTTGAAATTTACTTGTTAAAAATTTCTTCTTAAAAAAAAAATTTTGTTTTTGATACAAAAGAATGGTTTAAAAAGTATATTTTAGAGATTATTTTACACAAAAAGTTTTTAAAATAAAATACATGGGTTTCAAAAGTGCTTTTCAAAAACAATATTTTATACAAAACAGTTTTGAAATAGTATATAAAAATAGTCTAAAAAAATTCATTATAGGAGTTTAAAGTCGAAAATACTTTAAAAATGATATAAAATAAGGGTGAGAAATATTTTTGAAAAAAATTAGTTTGTAGAGAAAATGTTTGAAAATATTATATAAAAACAATGTTTTTATAAAAGTTTTTTGAAAATAGGAAATTATAAAAATGTGTTTTATAAAAATTGTTTAAAAATAAAGTTTATAAAATAGTTTCCTCCTGTTGAAAAAACTAGTTTATAGAGGAAATTTTTGAAAAACAAAGGGTAAATTTTTTTATAATATACTCTTTAGAAAACAAGGTTATATGAAAAAGTTTTAAAAATCGTAAATAAAAAGTGTGCAAAAAGTAATTTTCAAAGAGACTAATAAAGTTTAAAAATATACTCTAAAAATTAGTTTATAAAATATATTTGAAAATAGTATATAACAAGGATTTAAAAAACTTTTCAAAACACTAGTTTTGAAAAATTAGTTTATAGGGAAAAGGTTTGGAAATATGATAGAAAAGATAAAGTTTTTATTAAAGGTTTTCGAAAATAGGTTTTATAAATTGTTTAAAAATAACGTTTATAAAATAGTTTCCCTAAAACCTGTTTATAGAGGAAATTTAGAAAAAATTATTAAAATACTATATGAGAAAGGTTTAAAAGAAATTTGTATAAAAAATATAAAAATAGGACATAACAAACTGGTTTTTTTTTTAAATAAATAAAAAGGGTTTAAAAATTACTTCTCAAAAAGCTAAATCATAGAAAAATGTTTTGGGAACAAAGGAAGGGTTTAAAAAGTTTATAATTCAGAGATTATATTATAAAAAAAGTTTTTAAAACAGAATACATAAAGAGTTTAAAAAGTCCTTTTCAAAAAAATAATTTATATAGAAAAGTTTTAAAATTGTATATAAAAATAGTATATAAAAAAATTCATTATAGTAGAGAAATGATTTGAAAATATGATATGAAAAACAAAGTTCTTATAAAAGGTTTTCGAAAATAGGATATTATAAAAATGAGTTTTATAAAAATTGTTGAAAAATAAAGTTTATAAAATAGTTTCTTCCTGTTCAAAAAATAAAATAGTTTCCCTAAAACTAGTTTATAGAGGAAATTTTTGAAGAAATTGGTAATTTTTTATAATACACTCTTTAGAAAACAAGGTTATGTGAAAAAGTTTTAAAAATTGTAAATAAAAAGGGTTTGAAAAGTAATTTTCAGAGAAACTAATAAAGTTTAAAAATTTACACTAAAAAATAGTATATAAAAAATATTTGAACATAGTATATAACAAGGGCTTAAAAAACTTTTCAAAAAACTAGTTTTGAAAAATTAGTTTATAGGGAAAAGGTTTGGAAATATGATATAGAAGAAGATAAAGTTTTTATTAAAGGTTTTCGAAAATAGGTTTTATAAATTGTTTAAAAATAACGTTTATAAAATAGTTTCCCTAAAACTTGTTTATAGGGGAAATATTGAAAAAATTATGAAAATACTGTATGAGAAAGGTTTAAAATAAATTGGTAAAAATAAAAATAAAAATAGGACATAAGAAACAGTTTTTTTTTTAAAATAAAGAAAAAGGGATTTAAAAATTACTTCTCAAAAAGCTAAATCATAGAAAAATGTTTTGGGAACAAAGGAGGGGTTTAAAAAGTATAATTCAGAGATTATATTATAAAAAAAAAGTTTTTAAGACAGAATACATAAAGAGTTTAAAAAGTCTTTTTCAAAAAAATAATTTATATAGAAAAGTTTTTAAAATTGTATCTAAAAATAGTCTACAAAAAATTCATTATAGTAGAGAAAATATTAGAAAATATGATATGAAAAACAAAGTTGTAAAAAAAGGTTTTCGAAAATAGGATATTATAAAAATGAGTTTTATAAAAAATGTTGAAAAATAAAGTTTATAAAATAGTTTCTTCCTGTTCAAAAAATAAAATAGTTTCCCTAAAACTAGTTTATAGAGGAAATTTTTGAAGAAATTGGTAAATTTTTATAATACACTCTTTAGAAAACAAGGTTATTTGAAAAAGTTTTAAAAATTGTAAATAAAAAGAGTTTGAAAAGTAATTTTCAAAGAAACAAATAAAGTTTAAAAATTTACACTAAAAAATAGTTTATAAAAAATATTTGAACATAGTATATAACAAGGACTTAAAAAACTTTTCAAAAAACTAGGTTTGAAAAATTAGTTTATAGGGAAAAGGTTTCGAAATATGATATAAAAGATAAAGTTTTTATTAATGGTTTTCGAAAATAGGTTTTATAAATTGTTTAGAAATAACGTTTATAAAATAGTTTCCCTAAAACTTGTTTATAGAGGAAATTTTGAAAAAATTATGAAAATACTATATGAGAAAGGTTTAAAATAAATTGGTATAAAAAATATAAAAATAGGACATAAGAAACTGGTTTATTTTTTAAAAAATAAAGAAAAAGGGATTTAAAAATTACTTCTCAAAAAGCTAAATCATAGAAAAATGTTTTGGGAACAAAGGAGGGGTTTAAAAAGTATAATTCAGAGATTATATTATAAAAAAAAAGTTTTTAAGACAGAATACATAAAGAGTTTAAAAAGTCTTTTTCAAAAAAATAATTTATATAGAAAAGTTTTAAAATTGTATCTAAAAATAGTCTACAAAAAATTCATTATAGTAGAGAAAATATTAGAAAATATGATATGAAAAACAAAGTTGTAAAAAAAGGTTTTCGAAAATAGGATATTATAAAAATGAGTTTTATAAAAAATGTTGAAAAATAAAGTTTATAAAATAGTTTCTTCCTGTTCAAAAAATAAAATAGTTTCCCTAAAACTAGTTTATAGAGGAAATTTTTGAAGAAATTGGTAAATTTTTATAATACACTCTTTAGAAAACAAGGTTATTTGAAAAAGTTTTAAAAATTGTAAATAAAAAGAGTTTGAAAAGTAATTTTCAAAGAAACAAATAAAGTTTAAAAATTTACACTAAAAAATAGTTTATAAAAAATATTTGAACATAGTATATAACAAGGACTTAAAAAACTTTTCAAAAAACTAGGTTTGAAAAATTAGTTTATAGGGAAAAGGTTTCGAAATATGATATAAAAGATAAAGTTTTTATTAATGGTTTTCGAAAATAGGTTTTATAAATTGTTTAGAAATAACGTTTATAAAATAGTTTCCCTAAAACTTGTTTATAGAGGAAATTTTGAAAAAATTATGAAAATACTATATGAGAAAGGTTTAAAATAAATTGGTATAAAAAATATAAAAATAGGACATAAGAAACTGGTTTATTTTTTAAAAAATAAAGAAAAAGGGATTTAAAAATTACTTCTCAAAAAGCTAAATCATAGAAAAATGTTTTGGGAACAAAGGAGGGGTTTAAAAAGTATAATTCAGAGATTATATTATAAAAAAAAAGTTTTTAAGACAGAATACATAAAGAGTTTAAAAAGTCTTTTTCAAAAAAATAATTTATATAGAAAAGTTTTAAAATTGTATCTAAAAATAGTCTACAAAAAATTCATTATAGTAGAGAAAATATTAGAAAATATGATATGAAAACAAAGTTGTAAAAGAAAGGTTATTAAAAGGATATTATAAAAATGAGTTTTATAAAAAATGTTGAAAAATAAAGTTTATAAAATAGTTTCTTCCTGTTCAAAAAATAAAATAGTTTCCCTAAAACTAGTTTATAGAGGAAATTTTTGAAGAAATTGGTAAATTTTTATAATACACTCTTTAGAAAACAAGGTTATTTGAAAAAGTTTTAAAAATTGTAAATAAAAAGGGTTTGAAAAGTAATTTTCAAAGAAACAAATAAAGTTTAAAAATTTACACTAAAAAATAGTTTATAAAAAATATTTGAACATAGTATATAACAAGGACTTAAAAAACTTTTCAAAAAACTAGGTTTGAAAAATTAGTTTATAGGGAAAAGGTTTCGAAATATGATATAAAAGATAAAGTTTTTATTAATGGTTTTCGAAAATAGGTTTTATAAATTGTTTAGAAATAACGTTTATAAAATAGTTTCCCTAAAACTTGTTTATAGAGGAAATTTTGAAAAAATTATGAAAATACTATATGAGAAAGGTTTAAAATAAATTGGTATAAAAAATATAAAAATAGGACATAAGAAACTGGTTTATTTTTTAAAAAATAAAGAAAAAGGGTTTAAAAATTACTTCTCAAAAAGCTAAATCATAGAAAAATGTTTTGGGAACAAAGGAAGGGTTTAAAAAGTATAATTCAGAGATTATATTATAAAAAAAAGTTTTTAAAACAGAATACATAAAGAGTTTAAAAAGTCCTTTTCAAAAAAATAAATTATATAGAAAAGTTTTAAAATTGTATATAAAAATAGTCTATAAAAAATTCATTATAGTAGAGAAAAGATTTGAAAATATGGTATGAAAAACAAAGTTTTAATAAAAGGTTTTTGAAAATAGGATATTATAAAAATGAGTTTTATAAAAATTGTTAAAAAATAAAATTTATAAAATAGTTTCTCTAAAACTAGTTTATAGAGGAAATTTTTGAAGAAATTGGTAATTTTTAATAATACACTCTTTAGAAAACAAGGTTATGTGAAAAAGTTTAAAAATTGTAAATAAAAAGGGTTTGAAAAGTAATTTTCAAAGAAACTAATAAAGTTTAAAAATTTACACTAAAAAATAGTTTATAAAAAATATTTGAACATAGTATATAACAAGGGTTTAAAAAACTTTTCAAAAAACGGGTTTTGAAAAATTAGTTTTTAGGGAAAAGGTTTGGAAATATGATATAAAAGATAAAGTTTTTATTAAATGTTTTCGAAAATAGGTTTTATAAATTGTTTAAAAAAATGTTTACGAAATAGTTTCCCTAAAACTACTTTATAGAGGAAATTTTGAAAAAATTATGAAAATACTATATGAGAAAGGTTTCAAATAAATTGGTAAAAAAAAATATAAAAATAGGACATAAGAAACTGGTTTTTTTTTTAAAAATAAAGAAAAAGGGATTTAAAAATTATTTCTCAAAAAGCTAAATCATAGAAAAATGTTTTGGGAACAAAGGAAGGGTTTAAAAACGTATAATTCAGAGATTATATTATAAAAAAAAAGTTTTTAAAACAGAATTCATAAAGAGTTTAAAAAGTCCTTTTCAAAAAAATAATTTATATAGAAAAGTTTTAAAATTGTATCTAAAAATAGTCTACAAAAAATTCATTATAGTAGAGAAAAGATTAGAAAATATGATATGAAAAACAAAGTTGTAAAAAACGGTTTTCGAAAATAGGATATTATAAAAATTAGTTTTATAAAAATTGTTGAAAAATAAAGTTTATAAAATAGTTTCTTCCTGTTCAAAAAATAAAATAGTTTCCCTAAAACTAGTTTATAGAGGAAATTTTTGAAGAAATTGGTAATTTTTTATAATACACTCTTTAGAAAACAAGGTTATTTGAAAAAGTTTTAAAAATTGTAAATAAAAAAAGGGTTTGAATAGTAATTTTCAAAGAAACTAATAAAGTTTAAAAATTTACACTAAAAAATAGTTTATAAAAAATATTTGAACATAGTATATAACAAGGGTTTAAAAAACTTTTCAAAAAACTGGTTTTGAAAAATTAGTTTTTAGGGAAAAGGTTTGGAAATATGATATAAAATATAAAGTTTTTATTAAAGGTTTTCGAAAATAGGTTTTATAAATCGTTTAAAAAAATGTTTATAAAATAGTTTCCCTAAAACTAGTTTATAGAGGAAATTTTGAAAAATTTATGAGAATACTATATGAGAAAGGTTTAAAATAAATTGGTATAAAAAATATAAAAATAGGACATAAGAAAACTGGTTTATTTTTTAAAAAATAAAGAAAAAGGGTTTAAAAATTACTTCTCAAAAAGCTAAATCATAGAAAAATGTTTTGGGAACAAAGGAAGGGTTTAAAAATTATAATTCAGAGATTATATTATAAAAAAAAGTTTCTAAAACAGAATACATAAAGAGTTTAAAAAGTCCTTTTCAAAAAAATAATTTATATAGAAAAGTTTTAAAATTGTATATAAAAAAATTCATTATAGTAGAGAAATGATTTGAAAATATGATATGAAAAACAAAGTTCTAATAAAAGGTTTTCGAAAATAGGATATTATAAAAATGAGTTTTATAAAAATTGTTTAAAAATAAAGTTTATAAAATAGTTTCTTCCTTTTCAAAACTTTTGGAAATATGATATAAAAGATAAAGTTTTTATTAAAGGTTTTCGAAAATAGGTTTTATAAATTGTTTAAAAATAACATTTATAAAATAGTTTCCCTAAAATTTGTTTATAGAGGAAATTTTGAAAAAATTATGAAAATACTATACGAGAAAGGTTTAAAATAAATTTGTTTAAAAAATATTAAAATAGGACATAAGAAACTGGTTTTTTTTTAAATAAAGAAAAAGGGTTTAAAAATTACTTCTCAAAAAGCTAAATCATAGAAAAATGTTTTGGGAAAAAGGAAGGGTTTAAAAAGTATAATTCAGAGATTATATTATAAAAAAAGTTTTTAAAACAGAATACATAAAGAGTTTAAAAAGTCCTTTTCAAAAAAAAAATTTATATAGAAAAGTTTTAAAATTGTATATAAAAAATAGTCCATAAAAAATTCATTATATTAGACAAAAGATTTGAAAATATGATATGAAAAACAAAGTTTTAATAAAAGGTTTTCGAAAATAGGATATTATAAAAATGAGTTTTATAAAAATTGTTTAAAAATAAAGTTTATAAAATTGTTGCTTCCTGTTCAAAAATAAAATAGTTTCCCTAAAACTAGTTTATAGAGGAAACTTTTGAAGAAATTGGTAATTTTTTATAATACACTCTTTAGAAAACAAGGTTATGTGAAAAAGTTTTAAAAATTGTAAAAAAAAAAAAGGGTTTGAATAGTAATTTTCAAAGAAACTAATAAAGTTTAAAAATTTACACTAAAAAATAGTTTATAAAAAATATTTGAACATAGTATATAACAAGGGTTTAAAAAACTTTTCAAAAAACTGGTTTTGAAAAATTAGTTTTTAGGGAAAAGGTTTGGAAATATGATATAAAATATAATGTTTTTATTAAAGGTTTTCGAAAATAGGTTTTATAAATCGTTGAAAAAAATGTTTATAAAATAGTTTCCCTAAAACTAGTTTATAGAGGAAATTTTGAAAATTTATGAGAATACTATATGAGAAAGGTTTAAAATAAATTGGTATAAAAAATATAAAAATAGGACATAAGAAACTGGTTTATTTTTTAAAAAATAAAGAAAAAGGGATTTAAAAATTACTTCTCAAAAAGCTAAATCATAGAAAAATGTTTTGGGAACAAAGGAGGGGTTTAAAAAGTATAATTCAGAGATTATATTATAAAAAAAAAGTTTTTAAGACAGAATACATAAAGAGTTTAAAAAGTCTTTTTCAAAAAATAATTTATATAGAAAAGTTTTAAAATTGTATCTAAAAATAGTCTACAAAAAATTCATTATAGTAGAGAAAATATTAGAAAATATGATATGAAAAACAAAGTTGTAAAAAAAGGTTTTCGAAAATAGGATATTATAAAAATGAGTTTTATAAAAAATGTTGAAAAATAAAGTTTATAAAATAGTTTCTTCCTGTTCAAAAAATAAAATAGTTTCCCTAAAACTAGTTTATAGAGGAAATTTTTGAAGAAATTGGTAAATTTTTATAATACACTCTTTAGAAAACAAGGTTATTTGAAAAAGTTTTAAAAATTGTAAATAAAAAGAGTTTGAAAAGTAATTTTCAAAGAAACAAATAAAGTTTAAAAATTTACACTAAAAAATAGTTTATAAAAAATATTTGAACATAGTATATAACAAGGGTTTAAAAAACTTTTCAAAAAACTGGTTTTGAAAAATTAGTTTTTAGGGAAAAGGTTTGGAAATATGATATAAAATGTAATGTTTTTATTAAAGGTTTTCGAAAATAGGTTTTATAAATCGTTGAAAAAAATGTTTATAAAATAGTTTCCCTAAAACTAGTTTATAGAGGAAATTTTGAAAAATTTATGAGAATACTATATGAGAAAGGTTTAAAATAAATTGGTATAAAAAATATAAAAATAGGACATAAGAAACTGGTTTATTTTTTAAAAAATAAAGAAAAAGGGTTTAAAAATTACTTCTCAAAAAGCTAAATCATAGAAAAATGTTTTGGGAACAAAGGAAGGGTTTAAAAATTATAATTCAGAGATTATATTATAAAAAAAAGTTTCTAAAACAGAATACATAAAGAGTTTAAAAAGTCCTTTTCAAAAAAAAATTTATATAGAAAAGTTTTAAAATTGTATATAAAAAAATTCATTATAGTAGAGAAATGATTTGAAAATATGATATGAAAAACAAAGTTCTAATAAAAGGTTTTCGAAAATAGGATATTATAAAAATGAGTTTTATAAAAATTGTTTAAAAATAAAGTTTATAAAATAGTTTCTTCCTTTTCAAAACTTTTGGAAATATGATATAAAAGATAAAGTTTTTATTAAAGGTTTTCGAAAATAGGTTTTATAAATTGTTTAAAAATAACATTTATAAAATAGTTTCCCTAAAATTTGTTTATAGAGGAAATTTTGAAAAAATTATGAAAATACTATACGAGAAAGGTTTAAAATAAATTTGTTTAAAAAATATTAAAATAGGACATAAGAAACTGGTTTTTTTTTAAATAAAGAAAAAGGGTTTAAAAATTACTTCTCAAAAAGCTAAATCATAGAAAAATGTTTTGGGAACAAAGGAAGGGTTTAAAAAGTATAATTCAGAGATTATATTATAAAAAAAGTTTTTAAAACAGAATACATAAAGAGTTTAAAAAGTCCTTTTCAAAAAAAAAATTTATATAGAAAAGTTTTAAAATTGTATATAAAAAATAGTCCATAAAAAATTCATTATATTAGACAAAAGATTTGAAAATATGATATGAAAAACAAAGTTTTAATAAAAGGTTTTCGAAAATAGGATATTATAAAAATGAGTTTTATAAAAATTGTTTAAAAATAAAGTTTATAAAATTGTTGCTTCCTGTTCAAAAAATAAAATAGTTTCCCTAAAACTAGTTTATAGAGGAAACTTTTGAAGAAATTGGTAATTTTTTATAATACACTCTTTAGAAAACAAGGTTATGTGAAATTTTTTTAAAAATTGTAAAAAAAAAAGGGTTTGAATAGTAATTTTCAAAGAAACTAATAAAGTTTAAAAATTTACACTAAAAAATAGTTTATAAAAAATATTTGAACATAGTATATAACAAGGGTTTAAAAAACTTTTCAAAAAACTGGTTTTGAAAAATTAGTTTTTAGGGAAAAGGTTTGGAAATATGATATAAAATATAATGTTTTTATTAAAGGTTTTCGAAAATAGGTTTTATAAATCGTTGAAAAAAATGTTTATAAAATAGTTTCCCTAAAACTAGTTTATAGAGGAAATTTTGAAAAATTTATGAGAATACTATATGAGAAAGGTTTAAAATAAATTGGTATAAAAAATATAAAAATATGAGAAAGGTTTAAAATAAATTGGTATAAAAAATATAAAAATAGGACATAAGAAACTGGTTTATTTTTTAAAAAATAAAGAAAAAGGGTTTAAAAATTACTTCTCAAAAAGCTAAATCATAGAAAAATGTTTTGGGAACAAAGGAAGGGTTTAAAAAGTATAATTCAGAGATTATATTATAAAAAAAAGTTTCTAAAACAGAATACATAAAGAGTTTAAAAAGTCCTTTTCAAAAAAATAATTTATATAGAAAAGTTTTAAAATTGTATATAAAAATAGTCTATAAAAAATTTGAAAATATGATATGAAAAACAAAGTTTTAATAAAAGGTTTTCGAAAATAGGATATTATAAAAATGAGTTTTATAAAAATTGTTTAAAAATAAAGTTTATAAAAGAGTTTCTTCCTGTTCAAAAAATAAAATAGTTTCCCTAAAACTAGTTTATAGAGGAAATTTGAAGAAATAATGTAATCTTCACAAAATCATATAAGCTATCACAGAAACAAAATAATAGTTTACCTGAACGGGAGCTATCAATGGATAGCTTAGTTTGGAGAATTTCGGCAATTGTAGAACTCAGTTTCCCATTAACAGTTGGACCAAGCCCCCCAATTGAGATCAGTTCTCCATAAGCAGCTGCCTCTTCAGTGCCACCAAATGCAATAGGCACTCCCCCATTCATCAAAATCATCACATACTGAAAAAAAAAAGGCACAAATTTATGTCAAATTACACTAAAAACTAAAATAGCAGAACAATTATATTCAACAGTACCCCATCAAGTTAGTAAATAAATGACACAAAAACCAAACAAACAAAAAAAGTTATCTTGGTATTTACACAGTAATTTCATCAAAAATAGGTGGTCAGTGTTCAACAACATGGAAAGAAAGTAACTTGAACGAAAGAGGGTGAAAAAAGAAGAAGAAACAATAGATGGATTATGCATACAAGTTAAATAAGTACAGTGCAAGAAAAACGTAATTGAAAGAAGACATTTTCAATCTTTCTTTTTTGTTTTCTTGAGAACAAATAAAAAAAAAATGATTAAGAAAAGGGAAATAAAACATGTAATGTAACAGCATCCTTGTATTTGGAAAGGGAAAAGAAATTAAAGAAAGGAAATGAAGGAGGGTAAAAGCAAAAGGAAGAAGGGGTCTAAAGATTAAAGAATGTGGCATTTTGTGAGAGACAAATTAATGTCAGATGTAAAGAAAAAAGAGAAGAAAATCATGGAAGCCCATACTCAAATATACATTTCAAGACTACTGATCTGAAATATAGTATTGGAAGGAGTGAGTACAACTACAACCACTCAGTAGGCAAGAAGGAAACTGAACATTTCCTCACAAATCAAGGTTTTACGAAAACTTTGCAATAAAACTTATCACAAGTCACCTTAATGCCAAGGTTTTTCATAAGAAACTTTAAAACATAAAAATAAGACTCATAAAGAACTTCGATGAATAAAAATCAACAAGTAGGCAAGAAGGAAATAGAACTCAATCACAGGCAGATTTGATTTCTTGAAGACAATTGAAAAAGGAATATAGTACCTCTTGAAGTTCACATCTTTAATTTCTCTCGAGTCTTGATCAACTACCTCTTGAAGTTCACATCTTCCACTGAAATTCTCCTACACCTATACAAAGAAAATATATAGTACCCAATTACACTTTGGTTGACTCTTGAATGTTCACAAAATCTATCTAGAATCAAAGATGAGTTCTCCTTTTCAATACCTTCCCATAGATCCATGATTTCTCTGCTACTGAGGACATTGGAACCCCCTTCAATGCCATTGGAACCCATTGCAGTGGATCACCCCATGCAAGAGATGACTCTGATTATCAAGAGCACCCTTTTCAGAATGACAGAAAGAACAATAAGAAATCTTTGCCGTGCATGATATAAAAATTCAAACATAGCAAAGAACCCGTATCCGTATATCTGAATAATAAGAGACTTGCAAGAATCACAAGTCACAATGACAAAAAGTATAAAAGACACCAAATTAAGAAAGCACAAAACTTGAAAAGAAACCTTTTCAGAACATAAGGAATTCAATCATACCCAGTTCAAGAATCATGAATAAGATGAACCCCAAGTGGTAAAAAAGAGAACTTTATTTGGAACGAACCAGAAGAGCGGCAAGAATGAGGTTGGGCTTGCATGTCGTGGATGAGAATCGAACGTTGTAGTCTATCTTGCAACAACGTTGTAGTCTTCAAGCTCTCCACATTCTTGAAGAAAGAATCGAACGTTGTCTCGCGCAGAGGACCAGAGGGTAAGCTACGTATATATAGGGTACCGGCAATGAATGAGATCATCGAGTGTATGTGGGTGCGGTAATTAATTAAATACTTATTAAATATAAGTTTGTTCTTTTCTAATTTGTATTTTTAATCAAATTTTGCTATTTTTAAAATCTCAATTACTTATATTTATTTGCTTATTTATTTGAATAATTAAGTTACACACACATATCCCTTATATTTTAAAGTTTCATCTCTTTGTTTTTTTTTAATGATATTTATAAATTCTACTTAAATTTGAAAATATAATTTATAAATTAAAGATATTAGTAAACACAATTCTATAGTCCATATTGTCTTACCTATATCAAGCTGTAATTTCATAGAGAATCCACCCACTTGTTTTAATTTTTTTTTTTATATATATATTAGTATAGATACACAAGAGTGTCATCAATTTTTATTTGAAAAAATAAAAATAAAATACCAAATGTATTAGGTATAAGGTTTAAATTGTATATATATTTTAACGATCCTCATTTATTTAAATTTTTAAATATTTTATTAATAATTTAACAGGCTAATGTGTCGACCTGCACTGTCTACATTGGCTCAAATCATAATATATCAGATTTGACCCAATCACCTTAGCGTGCAGCAACTCTAAACAGCTAAATGGAAACAAAATGTAGTAACCACCATATTGTTAGCTAATTTGTCAATGTATTAATATTCATGATTTTTGCTTTTCTTCATGTGAATATAATTTGGATGACATGGAATATCCGGTAGCTTATCATGTCCAACACATGCAACAAGTATCACCTGCTAGGAGATAATGAAGAGGAAACACAATTATATTGAATCTCGAGTTGGTTTAAGTTGATTGGATTCTAAATTATGGAACTTGAGAATCAAAGTATTTGGGAATAAGTCTAATTGGATATCAAACCAAATAGACTAATTTAATTGATTTGGTTCAGTTTTTTTTTTTTTTTACTTAATGAATTGCATGGAACAAGTATAGACTCTTCAGTGATACAATTTAAGATTACATTGTAGTAAGCCTTATTTCTACTCCCTTAAGTCTCTATTATTAGAGTGAAAAGATGACTCAAAAGTAGCCAAACATTAAGCCTACTTGCAAGGGTAAACAAGGAATTCTAAAAAATGAGTTGACAAATTTATTCTTCAAATGGGCAGGAAAAATGCTATGTAGCTTGTGAAATAGAATTGTATGGTTTATAGATAGATAACAGTATATGTAAATCTAACCTGTGAATCCTTCTTTTAATTAGTGCAGAATAGGAGAAGACATGGCTACATTGATGTATATTTTGCAAAGAAAATAACTAGGCATATAACTTATTTATTAATTTTATTGCAATTAATAAATATAACGTTTCTTAATCTTTAAGGGAAATTAGAAAAAGTCTATATTCCTAAAGTAATGAAATTAAAATTTCAAACTTAAAGCACCAAAAACAATTGCATCAAAGTTATAAAAAGACATTTACCCATTGTAGAGCATGTTTGCGAACCCACATTTCAGCTGTTTTCTACTAAAAAAAGTTGTTTTATACAAAATCTTCAAGTGTGTTTGGGAAAGATTATTTTTCTCCATTTCAATTGTTTTATAGCTTAAAAGTTGTTTCATAGATATCTATCATGTTTGACATTTTGCTTAAATTTATAAAAAAAGCTTTTTTGGGGGGGAAAAAGCTGTTATATGTCATCTAGTTTTTTCTAACTTAAGATTGTTGTGATTTGATTATTTTTTATTCTCAAAACTCTCTTCCCTGTTTACCCCTACAAAAAATATTATTAAATTATACAAATAACTTCATACCCTTTTTCGTAATTTATTATATAAAAGTGATTTTTTTTACATCACTCAAACGAAATAGATTATCTTAAAATCATTTTTCAGCAAATAGATCCAAACAAAAACAGATTCTGATTATAATTTATTATCACAATAATCGATTATACAAAAATTGATTATCAGCCTAATATTTTTTTTCCAGCTTTCCCAAACACACTTTTTATGTTTGGGCATTTAGCTGAAATTTGAAAAAAGCTTTCTCTTGAAGAAAAACATTGTTTTAAGCAATTTTTCAACCATCTCTTTCATCCAACTGTTTTTAAGAAAAGCTTTTTTAGCCATTTTGACTTTCCGTTTCAGCCCCTCGCGTGGCCGCGTATGTTGCCTAGTTGCCTTTATACGTTACAGTGTTTTACACCTCCTCCACTTTACCTTTATAGTTTATACATTACCACTTCCATTTGCTTTCATTGTTTATTTATATACTTTTATTTTACATTATTCTTGAAAATTCTAACGTAAAAAAAATAATATAAAAGTTAATAAATTAAAATTTCTAGAGTGCAAAAAATAAATTAAAATGACTTTTGGGACTCTTATCACCGGTGTCTCTTTTTAGAATTTTCAAAAATTTGAATTTAAAAAAATATAATTTCAAAACAAATTATTGTAAAAAAAAATCAAATATTATTAAATTATACAAATAACTTCATACCCTTTTTCATAATTTACTATATAAAAGTGATTATTTTTACACTACCCAAACAAAATAGATTATCTTAAAATCGCTTTTCAGCAAACATACCCAAACAAAAACAGATTCTGATTATAATCGATTATCAAAATAATCGATTATTTCCACCTTTCCCAAACACACTCGTAGTCTAATCAAATAGAATTCAGTACAAAGTACAAACCAATGGGCAGTCAAGAACTGCAAATTGGATGCTCAGTTCTGGCAATTTGATAAATATAGCAGAATGAACAATGGCCCTTGCAAAGGAAGTTGCTCCATGTAAATTCAGGTAGCCTTTAATGCCTTACTCTTTAAAATCAAATGGATCTAATTGTGTAAACACTTTAAAAGTCTGTCTTAAGGGCATGTTTGCAAGTTGGGAGGGGAAGGGAGGGGAGGGTTTGAGAATGAAGGTAGGGAGAAAGGAGGGTAACCCTCCAAACTCCTCCCCAATTCATTTTTTAACAAAAGAACCAAAATCCCCCAATTCGGAGAAACTAAAAAAATGAATTAGAGGAGGGTTTTGACAGGTTTTGGAGGATTATTTTTCTTTCCCAATCCCTTTCCCCCTCCCCTATTCCTCAAACTTCTTCCCCTCCCTTCCCCTCCTAACTCACAAACAGACCCAAAGAGTTAATTTCCATGGACTTTCTGATACTTTAGGAAGTCTTCCTTAAAAGTTTTATACATACATCTTTCTAGTACTAAAAACTAATAACCTAGCCATAGGTTTTAAATATGATGTCCTTGGCTCTCAAGAAGCCAAGGCAACCTGCTTATGACGATTGAGATCTCTCAGATATTTTGTTGAGTTGTATTCTTGCACATCCAGTAGCTCTTCTGAGTATGTTCTTAGGAAAGGCCTCCTTCTACGTGCTACTTTAAATTCCAGGACACGATCATCACCTCTTAGCAGTGTTACAACCTGCAGCCATCAAAGAAAACATGATCAATCTTTTTGTGAAATTAAATTGTTTCTACAACCTTATGATCCTTATCTTTTCATTATGTTCTTCTCTCTCTCTCTCTCTCTTACTCTTTTATTTCAATTGTTATTATCACTCTACTATCACAAAAATACAAGGGTGGATTCCAAGGAACTTGAGTGCTTCTGCAACAGAGTCACTGTAACACAAGAAACAGGATTCAAAAGAAAAAAGAGGTACAAGACCTACTCCTTGCCTATCAGATCAGATGACAAACAAATTCATCAAATTTAAGTTTTCATCGTCTCGATAGGGAGCTCGTAGTTGATACCTGCTCCATTTTAGGAAATATACTTCGTTTTCTTTTTCATTGTTAGACGGTTAGACCTCACGGTAATGCCCGCTTAGCTCATTTTCATCTCAGTGTAATTTACTGAATATCCAACCTATTCTTTTTTACCATCTACGCCTTTCAAGAATGCAGTATAAAACAAAAGAGAGTAATATAAACAGATACTTGTCTAAGTAAATCATGATTTCCCCTAATTTCATGGAGAAAATAAAAGAAACTTGTGACATGGATTGATATTTATTAAATAGTAAATTTTCATTTCATGTGAATAGCATATTAGATAACTCATCAATGCAAGGAGTTAGTTCATCAAATATACAGTACAGGTTATGAAATATTCAAGCATCACATACATTTCTAATGAAAGAATATGACCCGGACTGGTGAACAATAGAGATATGGCTTCATATTTCTTAGTTAGCTTCATTCATAATTCTTTTCAGACTACTATCTTGTCAGTTAGCCTAACCAAAATGGTGAAGTCACGTTAGCTATCAGGGAAGATACATAGCTCAGTAACTGAAAATAACTCTCAGTTTCCTTCCATTAAGATGATGTTAATGCCATTGTACAAAGTTTCAATTTGAAAGAACCAATTGAAGAAAGTGCAACACTATAGGTTCTTGTGTACTTGCCTGGCTCATGCGAGGGCGTAGAATAGGAGACTGCTCAACACACAGTGATGCAGTCAAAACAACATGACCCATCTGTTCTCGGTCATAATTATCGCCAAGAGAAGGATCAACAAGTTCCTTGATGTTATTAGCATCAAGCAAAGGTTTTGCCTACAATAAATAAGAAGTCACAATGTGCTGAGGCCTCTCATATAGTGACAGTTAAATGATATAATATACCACTTTTTAGGTAAATGATTTACCCATATCACAACACTCTTCTGCAAATGATCCAAAGCTGGATGCCCAGTTATGATCTCCAAAAGTAGGACCCCAAAAGAATAAACATCAGTTTTCTCATCTACGATGCCATGCATGCAATATTCAGGAGCAAAATACCTGCCAATCAAGTAATTAGGGGGAATATCAAATCACGTGAACCTCAAAAACTCTAGCATGAGTAGCTTTTTATTAACATACCCAAATGTGCCTTCAAATTTTGATACATTATGGTGAGTCCATTGTTCAGGTAACCACTTTGCTAGCCCAAAATCACAAATCTGAAGAAATCTCAGTTATTAATCAGGGAGTGATAAATCAGAAGAAAGATAACGTCAAAGTTATACCCTCCTAACAAGCAATACAGAAGCATCTTAAAATCCCATAACTATAAGGACATTGTCAGCAGCTAATCTAATTTACAAGCAGCATGCGCATTAACAGGCATGAAAGAAAACGTCTAGGACAAACAATGACACAACTCAGTTTATGTATCTCCTGGCAAAAGTTGAAAAATTTTCATGGAATAAGAATTATGTTAAAAAAATTAAATCGGACACAGATAGTATCATACAAAATCACAAGCCTGATGATGTTTCTCTGTGAAAGACTCTAAACATAGCCATCAAAAGAGTCATTAAACCCACAACTCATTACACAGTTCAAGATAACCACCACATAAAATATTCTTGTAAAATAATTTTCAGGAGGTGATCATCCCAAAGATAGCCATGCACACAGGTAGAAGAAAATGAGCATAAATGTGCACAAAAATGCTAAGCGGCAACTTCAATACGGTCTATATATGGTATGCAACCACAGAATACATATGGAGCTAAAGCTTCATTTAGCAAAGTAATATGCTAAAAAAATCTTTTTATTATTCTCTCTAATGAAGATCAATAAAAAAACCTGTGGCTCAAAATTCTCAGTGAGCAGAATATTCTCTGCCTTAATATCTCTATGAATGATTCGTCGGTGACAATTCTCATGCAGATAGAGGAGACCATCAGCTATTCCCAGGGCAATTTTATACCTTTTACTCCAATCTAATTTGTTTTTATCTGAACCTGGAATACATCATGAGAGAGTAAGCAGTAAATACATTTAAAAGTTTAAACATCAAGTTTTCCCATATGAGGAGATTGCAAACTAAGAACAAACCATGAAGAAGAGATCCTAGACTTCCCAGCGTAGATAGTTCAAAGACAAGGTGCATTTCTCCTTCTACACCACATCCAATAAGCTTGGCAGTATTAGGATGATCAACATGAGCGATAACCCCTAGCTCAGATAGAAAGCCTGATATCTTTTCTTCTGTAGACCCTTTAGTCAGTTTCTTTACAGCTATTAGTTGCCCATCTTGGAGATGACCCTTATAAACCTCGGCAAAACCACCTCTTCCAATTAAATTTTCTACAAGTAAAAGGAACAACAAAACCTACATGGTAAAAAATTGATGCCAATTTCAAGAAAGCTATAATGTTTTCCCTAAAAGCATCCATACACAGGTGGTCAAAAGAAATTCAAAAGAGTATTACATCAAACTATGCTATAATTGACTAAAGTAATGGAAAAGTATTGGCCTATAATCCAGTGCCAGAATACCAACCATTGCTAAAATTGTTGGTAGCATTTCTCAGTTCAGAGAGGCTAAAAGTCACCAATGAAGACCTGAGGTTGTATAGATTACTTAGATCATGATTTTCTCTAGTGCTTTTGCTTTTCCACTTTGGTATCTTTGGTACACCAATTGGTGGCAAGGATTGCAAGGATGGCATGCGCTTAAATGATCTTTTTTTCCAGAGTTTGAAAAATTTGCCCCAATGAGACCGTGCTCTCGAACTCGAACAACTGGTCTCTGATTCAGGTGGTTGGTGCTGGGAGTCAAAGTCTCTAAAGCAGGCTTCTAAGACACCTCTTGGAGATGCCTCATCTTCTTTCTCTTTCTCCAAGTCAAACTGCCTCAAATCTGGAAGAATGAAAATGAAAATGAAAGTTATAGCTTATAAGCATAAGGAAAGTCTATTCAATTGAGATGTAAAGTAAGCAATTAGAGAGAAGAACCTTGGGCAGAAGCAGAGGAAGCAAAAAAAGATGCACTTCTCTTTGGTTTAAGATCTAAAAGATCGC
Organism: Echinosophora koreensis; assembly: GCA_035048595.1. Taxonomy (NCBI): domain Eukaryota; kingdom Viridiplantae; phylum Streptophyta; class Magnoliopsida; order Fabales; family Fabaceae; genus Echinosophora; species Echinosophora koreensis. Next base: position 22,603,972 of record JAPCYP010000001.1, read on the forward strand.
CCAGTAGGACCTTCTTTGATGTATTAGCAGAGCTTTTCTTATTGACCCTGCATAGCACATAACATATAGTTGGAGAATCAGGAAAATATCCCTGATTTTATCCTCTTTGATTCTATTTTATTTTATCTTTATTATTTTGATTTTATTTTGTTTCATTTCCTTCCTTAATTATAGGAAGAGTTTTGATGTGATTTGTTTTGCCTTTATTGTAATCTCTCTATAAAAGAGACTCCTACTATGAATGAAATAACAACAATTATTCCACTGCCTTCTATATGGTATCAGAACCTATCCTAGATCCGTTGTTGGGCTGGCCAGTTGTCCACGCTCCAGGTGCATAGACCTGGGCGTGAGGGGGTGTGTTGAAAAAGTCGTCTTAATTGCGGTCCCCCCCAGCCGCCTTAATTGCGGCAACTTTGAGCTGCCTTCATTGCAGCCTCCAGCACCTTCATTGTGCTGGGTTTGAGGGGAGTGTTGAGTCCCATATTGCCTAGAGATATCGCCTAAGTAATGCTTATAAAGCTTGGGCAATCCTCACCTTATAAGCCGGTTTTGTGAGGTTGAGTTAGGCCTAAAATCTACGATATCTAATAAAATCTCAAAAATCTCAAATATCAAAAATAGAAAACACCTTATCCCTGCATGATACACCAATTTTTTTTTACACCGAGATGGTTTTAACGTACGGAATAATTGAAAATTAAGAAGCATGATACATATTTGAGGTTGTAAACCATTAGCACATATGATATGGAAGCTGCAATGTAGGTGCTAAAAGAAAAGAGAAAAATGAAGAAAACCTAAAATCAACGTTTAGGAAGGAAAAGGCTAATGCATACCATAAACAATAAGATGCCGGATCAGCGTCACCGTCATTTGCCATGAAAGCTCAGTTGGGTTGTTCTTCAATCTGGTTTTGATGAGTTTTGAATGAGTTTCAAACTGAAGTGGTGTAATTGCTAGTCAGAAAAGAAGGGGGAAAAAACAAAATCCAGAAAGAAGCTGATAATAGAAAGGTTCGCGTTCACACGCTGACCTGTCCATTTGTCGAAGGTGAAACAAAAGGTGTGCAGCGATATATGCTCTCAACCAACAGCATGGAAGAACGTTTGACACAGAGAAAACTAAGTGAACGACAACGACTTCCGACTTAACAGCAACATAAGATTAAGAGCGTTGCTTTGCTTTTCCCTTCCTGTCCTTCTCATTTTTCGGTCCAAACTTTTGGATTATCTTCATTACTCGTGTAAGTTTAGAAATTACTGTAGGACACCTAACTTACTTTTGATCCCTTGTTGCCGTTGGACATCTAACTTTGATTTGATAAATGCATGGCAAGTATTTTTTAAAATATATATATATATATATATATATATATATATATATATATATATATATATATAACTATAGACATGTTAACTATTCTTTCAAAAAATTGTTAATTAAGCCAAACAAATTTATATCAATATGCTTTCTGTCTCTTAAACCAATAGTTACAGTCGCAAAATAACATCAGAAAAATGAGAAAATCCAACAATTGAAACAATGAAAATGTCCAACAATATAAACAACGAAAAATTCTAACAATAGAAACAATGAAAACGTCCAACAAAAACAAACTTCACAAATCACAATGAAAGTCCAACAGTAACAATGATATATTTAAAATCCTATGTTTTGGCATCAACATTGGCATTTAAGCCTCCTAAAGAAAGCTTTACATCTTCAAAATTGATGGCATCCCACTCATCATCATCATCTCCAACAATATTAGCCTTTTTTTTATAAAAATTTTTTCATTTTTTTATGTTTTTTGTTGAATAAAAATGAATAAAATTAAAGTTTATAAAACTAATCAAGCTACCCGAGCCCGATGCGGGTTCGGGCTTCATAGGGTCGAGCCAAAAAGGCCCGTAATTAAAATGGGCTCAAATTTAACTGCCCAAATCCTACAATTCATCGGACTTATTCGGGCAAGCCCAGTTGGGTCGACCCATTTTGCCACCTCTAGTTAAGGATACCAAAAACAGAAAATTTTCTTTGAAAATTCAAGTGTATAACTCTTAAGGCAGGAAAAGGCTAATGCATACCATAAACAATAAGATGCCGGATCAGCGTCACCGTCATTTGCCATGAAAGCTCAGTTGGGTTGTTCTTCAATCTGGTTTTGATGAGTTTTGAATGAGTTTCAAACTGAAGTGGTGTAATTGCTAGTCAGAAAAGAAGGGGAAAAAAAACAAAATCCAGAAAGAAGCTGATAATAGAAAGGTTCGCGTTCACACGCTGACCTGTCCATTTGTCGAAGGTGAAACAAAAGGTGTGCAGCGATTTATGCTCTCAACCAACAGCATGGAAGAACGTTTGACACAGAGAAAACTAAGTGAACGACAACGACTTCCGACTCACTAGCAACATAAGAGCGTTGCTTTGCTTTTCCCTTCCTGTCCTTCTCATTTTTTGGTCCAAACTTTTGGATTATCTTCATTGGACATTAGCGTGCCCTTCAAAAGTTAACCTTTTCAATTTTAGGATTTGACTCGTGTAAGTTTAGAAATCACTGTAGGACATCTAACTTTTGATCCCTTGCTGGACATCTAACTTTGATTTGATAAATTTATGTATAAAGATTTTAACCCATTATAAATGACTCACAAATAAATACGTCATCTACCTTGGGCCAGTGCTTGGCCATTAAGGCAGTTGCTTTATGCCTCATTTGATTTTGGGTTGTATTAAGTGTCCTTAGGATATTGGTTAAGGATAGAGATGACAAAACAGGCTATCCAGCCCCGTCGCGGGTTCCAGCTTTATATGCTCGGGCTAAAAAGGTCTGGAATCAATATGGACTGTAAATTTGGTGCCCAAACTCAGCCATATGCGGGTTGCGGGCTTTTTTGGGTCGGCCCAACATTTTTTATTTATATTTTAAGCCTTTTTCATTTTTATTGAGTTTTTTCCCAAACGAATTATGACTAATATTTTTTTTATTAAAAAAATCTGCTTAAGTGTCTTAAACAAAGATGTTAATTAAAGAGATACTATGGTGTTTTAGAAAAAGTTATCACTACATTCCCCAGTTATGTTTTGTACATTGATATTAGCACTTAAATCCTTGTTTTTTGGGCTACCACGTTGGTACACATTGTGACATTGACAAGTATATATTTTTTTTTTTAAAAAACTCTTTATAACTACAGATATGCTAACTATTCTTCAAACAAATTGTTAATTAAGCCAAATGAATTTACATCAATATGCTTTGTGTCTCTTAAACCAATAGTTACAGTCACACAAGAACATCAAAAAATCAGAAAGTCCAACAATTGAAACAATGAAAATATCCAACAATATAAACAATAAAAAATTCTAACAATAGAAACAATGAAAAGGTTCAACAAAAACAAACTTCACAAATCACAATGAAAGTCCAACAGTAACAATGATATATTTAAAATCCTATGTTTTGACATCAACATTAGCATTTAAGCCTCCCAGAGAAAGCTTTACATCTTCAAAATTGATGGCCTCCCACTCACTCATCATCATCATCTCCAACAATATTAGCCTTTAAAAAAAAAAAAAAATCATATTTTTATGTTTTTAGTTAAATAAAAACGAATAAAATTAAAGTATATAAAACTAATCGGGCTACCCAAGCCGGACACGGGTTCGGGCTTCATAGGGTCGGGCCAAAAAGGCCCGGAATTAAGATGGGCTCGAATTTAACTACCCAAACCCTACAATTCATCAGGCTTATTCAGGCAAGCCCGGTCGGGCCGACCCATTTTGCCGCCTCTAGTTAAGGATACCAAAAACAGAAATTTTTCATTGGAAATACAAGTGTATAATTCCTCAAAGTCTTATTTTACTCATTACTATTGTCATTATTACTAATTGGTAGTGCAACTGTGCAAGCCAAAATCATTATTATTATTATTATAGGTCATTGCTAATTGAGAGAGAAAATACAAGAATGAAAAATATGCATGCTTATGATTGTAAGCATTTAGCATATTTTCCGTATTCTTTATAAAAAAAAAATCATATTTTCCATAATTCATTCCATATTAAATATGGGCAAGCAGGCATGCAGATTAGCAAAACTACAAAACTACAAAACTGCCATCATTATGACAATATAAAGAATAATTTTTTAAAAAATTTAAATTGCTTAAATCCTATATAAGATTAACAATAATGTTCCAAAATAAAATAAATGAATTAGTCATCTTATATTTTAAGAGTAATTAGAATTATTTGATTATAAAACTTTGATAAATGATTTCGCAGCTCAAAAACTAAAAGATTAATATAAGGATTTGCAAAATATTGCCTAAGGACCCAACACGGCCCTACATTAACCATGTAGCCATATGTTTATTTTTATAAATCAGGAGTATAAAAAAATACCATTAAAAAGAACCCGTTTAGACGCCTAATTATACACACTTAATTAAGGGAAACAAACTCAAATGAATTAAAAAAAAATAAGAATATCAAGTTTTAAGTAAATTGATAAATTTTATCAATCCCAAACAGACTAAATTAATAAAAACTAGATGTTGTACCCACGGACATATTATAGTTTTTAGTTTTTTTTTTTTGTTTGAGAATTTTTTTTTAAATGTAGAAAATAACACAAAGATAAATGAATGCATATTTGTGTAGGATTTGAAATGGTCGATTTTTGTTCTATGGAAACGTCTTTGAAAAGATTTTTTTTGTAGCATATAGGTGAATGGTGTCATAGTAATATTCAACATGAAGCTATTTTGTTCATAATAATGACATGCGTTGCAAGAACCAAGAGAAGGAGTCTTGAAATGTCATAAAAAGTTGAGTCTTCCTATTGTTCCCTCCTGGATAGCTTTAGCAACTTTTCACCTTCTCTATGAGCTAGATATCTGAGTTGTAGGAGAAAAAATACTTCCCTGATAATCATATAGGTAGTTAAAGATATATCAATATCCATGGAAAAGCAGTTGAATCAGTCATTTCCACCATTCATGACCATTTATGCCTTTATGGAGCCTTGTTTTGCCAGCATTTAGTGTGATGACATATTAAAGAATGTCAGACAAAAAATAAAGATAGTATTTGTCAAAGAAGTAGAATTTCAAATCATATTACTCATTCTTGATATTTGCTTCTTTACTGCTAAATATCGAGTTGAGAAACCATAATAAAGTGAAAAAGAAGGAGAAGAAAATATGTGAAAATTGTGAAACTGACATCAATATGATATGTCTCGATCTTTTTATGAGCCATAATGTTAAACCACCAATCAACAATAAAAATAAAATTATACTTTAAACTTTTCAAGTAAACAAAAGTAGGAAACCATCTAATAGCAAGCAAATCAAATAAACAAAAAAAAGAGTATCAGGAATGAGTCCACGGTCTCCAATTCTACCCAGAGCATAAATATTGCTTGAGCCTTCTCCATCATCTTTGTCCTTCTAGTCAAACATTCCACCCTAGCCGCATCGCCAGCTTCCTTCCTGTATCTACACATAAGTCAAACCATTTAGTTTTTCAAAACTATGTTAAATATATCATTTCCTTTTAGTAAACAATAAAGAAATAATCATGTTATTTATATTATCAATTCAAAATGTGGCCATCAAAGGTCATAAGCTATTATTCTTAGAAAAGGAGAAGAATGAAAGGAAAATCAAGAAATAATGAATCCAAAATCTATCTCCTATATTCCCCAAAGCCATGTATATTCTTCTCATAATCTGAAATTTCACACGGCTACCTATGTGTCCACTCCACCAGCCATAGTCCTTATTAAAGAGTAGTTCATACCTTCCTATCATCTTTCATATTATACATAATTTGTTCTCTGAAGGCTGCAGTTCGACAAAAACACAATTATAGGCATCTATTCTGCACCCCAAATGACCCTTACATATTTACGGTGGTTTGAATAGACCTAAACTATGGCGACATAGTTGGTTCATTACCACTTGAGCTTGGCATGCAAAGAATCAGGGTACAACCTAAATGGTTTTTTTAGCTGCACAACTACATAAGGCATCTTTCCAGCAAAATACTTTAAAGGCGGTGATATGTCATTTGAACCCTTTGTGTGTGTGTGTGTGTTGCGCGCACATCATAATTCTTCCAAAACTACGTCATGGTAGATAGTACAGGTAGGAAGTGCAATAGAAAAACAAACAAAATTAGTTTTCCTTGGTTGTTTCAAAGGATCAGCGAATTAGTTTTACCAAACTTATAGTAATAATACTCAATAGTACCACATCTTTTGCACCTTTTTTTTTAAACTTCGGCTAAGTGCAAAAAGTGAGTTCTACTTCATGGAATCTCCATTAGTCATATAGTTTTAACAGTTCCATCCTCTATAAAACAAAGAAATATAAGAAATAATAACTACTTCCAAACTTGGATGCAGAACACTTTGTAAATAACCAATCACAAAGATAATAGAAAGGAGGATATTATACCTGAACATGGAAGCCTGAAATTTGTCAATACATTGGAGTAGTATATGGTCATATTTGACTATAAAGTATAAAATATGAGAGACATTATCAAATGAAAAAGCAGCAATTTTTTTTTTTTTTTGCAAAAGACAGAAGCTAAAAGGAGTAATCAAAGAGAACCACATGTTAGCAAAACCGAAATTAAGATTTCATTATCAAGTTTTTGACATTCAAATTTTATATTCCAATGACAGGATACATTAGTAAAGCTCTATATTTGAATCATTTATGATTTCAAGCAAAGCACAATGTAAATGGTTAGTTCATTGATCAGAAGATGATAGTTGGAAGAAAAACAGAGTAAACCAAACATACTGATTACAAAAGTAAAGAGGAAAGAAGTTGAGTACCCAAGCAAATGAGGAGTGAATAGCTTATCCCTAAGACACGGGCCGTGAAAGAGACGAAGATAGTAGCTCCTCCATACAATGTGATCTGTTCCTGAATCTCACCATTTTCGATCAATTTCTCTTTATCAATTCCTCAACCATCCAAAAAATAAAAAACAAAAACAAAAACAATAGAAAACCACAAAAGTCACCTAACTAGCCCCAAAACCAAACAACCATTACCTTCACACCACGCTCCGCACCACCACGCCGGAGCACCACCAGAAGCAGAACTGTGTGTCGCTTGGCCAAGTTCCCCTGCTACCGCGTCATTCCCGAACGCTGCATATGCCTTCGCGCGTAGTCACCGTCCAGCACCGCAAGCCAGCCACGCAGAGACTCTGTTGCCGTCGACGCACCAGCTCCACCGCCGCAAACTTCTTGATCGCACCTTGAGACTGGTTCTGATGTCGTGTTTTTGTTGGAGACATGGAGGTCCAGAAGCTTCCAAGTTCATCAACGACCACTAACCTTATGAGGATTGCTAAAGAAAACGATTCCATCTCTGAAAATATTATCAACAGTGTTGTTACTGCTATTGAGGATAGGATTTACTCTTGTTGGTAAGAGTTATGGAATAAAGCCATTGATAGCAGGAATTCCAAAAGTTGGGGTTGCAAGCGGTGCTGGACAAAAACTTCAAAAAAGACAAATGTGAATTTACCATTTTACCTCTGGTAGCTGCGGAAGCCTTTGAAGCCTTCTAAGTGATTTTACAAAACTACCCTAGTCATCACTTTACTTTTATATATAAAGATAAATAAATGTGTATTTTAGAAACCAGATTAAATAAGTTTAATTTCACTACAAAAGAAATAGGAAACAGCAAGTCTCATTTCCACTTTAAGCCAAAAGGATTGTTTCTGCCTTCTGGATGTCTTTTTGAGGCATTGCATTTCTCATTTCTTCAACGTAGCTAAGAAAAACAAGAAACAAACAACATTTCGTTGTGATAGATGAGTAATATGTACACTTGTGATAGATAAGTAATATATTAACAGACAACTTGATCAATGATGTATAAAATCTTGGTTAATGAAGCTCAAGAGATGATTAATGAGTTATTCAATCTCGATACACTTATTAACTAAACTCAATATATAATTAACCATAATTTTAAATATCATTAATCAGATATCTGTATCAGATTTTTTGATATTCGAATAACAGAAATGTTCGTTATATATGTTACTTATGACAATAGGTAAGCCATTCATTGCATGAGCCCAGGACGACAGTGCTTCCATAATCATCCACGTGATTAACATGTTCTAAGCTAGCTTCTCCACCTTCTTAAACCACCTTCCCTATAATTTTTCATATAAATGATAAACCTGAAATTCATATACCCAACAGAAAAAAGCTACTACCCTATATGCCATAAGCATAACTTTCTCCTTTGAAAACAAAATGTCCAACTCATCTTTCATTCAAAACCAGGGTTCAAACCATCCTCTCCACAAGACCCTTGCAAGTGCAGCTAACCTTGCTAACCTTCTTCCCACAGGCACCGTCCTAGCATTTAATGCTCTCATCCCTCCCTTCTCCAACAATGGAACATGCCAACAACTTTCCAACAAGTTCCTCACTTCATTGATCATTGCAATTTGTGCTATTATTTGCTTCTTGTCCTCCTTTACCGATAGCTTCATGAGTAGAGATGGAAAGCTCTACCATGGTATCGCCACATTCAAAGGTCTTTACATCTTCAACTATGGTATTACTGGCGAGGATGAGACCACTGAATTGTGCAAGTTTAGAATCCGTGTGATAGACTTTGTCCATGCCTTTTTGTCACTTTTTGTGTTCTTGATGTTTGCTGTGAGCCACTCCAATGTGCAAAGTTGTTTATTTTCAACTGAGGAACCTAATGAGAGTGCATTGGTCATGAACTTGCCATTGGGTGCTGGGGTTTTATCTAGCTTCTTGTTTACCATATTCCCAACCACGCGTAGAGGGTTTGGACACGCAGACATGCCACCAGCTCCAAGCTTATAATGACAATGCATGCAGTGTTAGCATGGAAAATGTTGACTAATTGGCATCATTATCATGGCATCATTATCATGGAAAATGCTTTTATTTTTTTATTTTTGGACATCTGCTTTAATTTTGATAACTTCTGTAGGATCAGAATATTATAATATATATATATATATAATATGAGTTAAATGTAGAACAAATGTAGAACCTTTTTTTTAAGTACATGTAGGACGTATTTAATTTGAAGGTAAATTAAAATGTACTGTAATAATTGTGTTAATTAATTAGAATTATCAAATCAAGAGTTTTTTTTTTTTTTTGTGCTGGACAAATCAAGAATGTTTAAATATTAAGGTAGGTGGCTTGAAAGCAAAAGTGGAGAGAAAAGAAGAACGAAAGAAACAACTAGTTGTTCTACCCAAAAAGGAAACAACGAGTCTGGTTGTGGTATTCTACAATAAGTGCCTTCTAAAATTATTTGATACAAATTATATGATACAAATACTTTGTTGGGTATTAAGCTTTAAAACACTCAAGCACATATATGCATAAGGTTTATAGCCTTTAATTGTGTTTTGAATTCTTGAAATGCTTGTCAATAATTGAAATTGACTTAGAAAAACATTTTAAAATTAATTTTCACTCAACCTTTATTTTGCTTAAATAGAATAAGAGTTATATGCAGAGAAATAGAGTGTTTTATTTCGCTTAGTTTTTTATTTTTATTTTTATTGTCATTCCTTATACTTTTGATATGAGATTAGGATTCATACTAACCCCTTTTGAATGATTAAATTCGATGATTTTTTTAGATAAGCGAAATATTGTTAAAAGTAATTAAAGCCATGAGTGAAGTGCAATGGCACAGTAATTATATTTATTTAAAATCCGAAGCCCGAAACGGATACAAAAAATGAAAGTCCAGAAATTTGTGTATTTTGGATAGGGATGATCATAGAGTACGATAAATTCGAATTCCCATTCTTTATGTTATCTCTTTGGAAACTAAAATAGATATTTTGCAACCTTTGCTAAAACAATCAGTAACTAGATAAATAATTGAAAACCGTAAACGAAAAAGAAAAATACAGCACTTATCCTGTCTACACGTAATTTCATTTTTAAGATGTGGGTGGATAATGCTTTGAAATTGCGGAAGAAAAATGGCAATGTGGCATTTTGGGCGGAATTAATGAATTATAGGCCATCTCACGTGGGACCCGGCACCATTTGGTAATTTCTTACTTGGCTCTATCACTAACCACAGCTCATGCCTCATCTCATGATGATATTCATTTTATAATACCAGAGGGTGTTTATTTTTTATTTTTTTTTACAAGAGTGTTTAGATTTAATTATCTAAATTAATCCAAACAAAAATAAAAATTTGATTAAAAAAATTGAAAACCAAATAGAATCATTTTTATTGAATTTTTTTTTATTCAAATTGATTTTCGGATTCAATTTTTGAAATCAAATTAAATCCTATATATAAAATTTAATACGTAGTTACTATTTTTTTTTTGTTACTCGAAAATTTAGGTGAGTTGGGTCTCGGGGGTTCACCAGGGTCAGGGCAGGCCTCACGGCTCAAACAAGGCTTACAGATTACCCACCAACAAAGTCCTCACATCGGTAGTGAGATTCGAACTCACGTCCTTGTGGAATATGAGTTGAATCTTTACCAATTGGACTAATCTTCGTTGACAATACGTAATTATTTTGCCTCCTACATTATTGTACTTTTATTTGTTCGTTTTTAGTTTTCTAAAAATGCTTATAAGTTTGACGTGATGTAAATTTTTTTTTTTATTTCTAACGTTCCAAACATAAAATTGATATTTATTAGTTCGAATATTTTAATTTTTCAGTACGTTATATGTGATTTGTCAATGTAATTGAAGCTTACTTTTTGGTTATCATGTCGGCAAAAAACAAATAGTCCAATTTAATTCATATCACTTTTAATCAGATTTGATTGATTCGGATTTGATATAGAAATCAATCTAATCCTAACTGAAACGTAACTTAATTTATTTTTGAATCAAATATTCTTTTTATTCCAAACTAATTCAAACTGATCCACGAATAACCATGTCTCGCATTTCACACTCTTCTTAATTTTCCTCTTCAACTTTCTTCATCTCACCATAACCTAACCTAATTACGATTACCCTAACCCTCTTCTTCTATCTCTATCTTAGGGGTGAGGATATTATTTATTAATAGGGTCATTCATATCCAAATCGATTAAAAAAACGAAAACTGAACAAAAACAATATTTATTGAATTTTTTTGGACCTTGTTATATGTAAACTTATCGAATTGGATCAGATTTCAGATCCTATTTTTGAAACCAAACCAAATCGAATTGCAAATTTGTATTATTGATATTTGATTTTTTTTTTCTTAATAATATTTATTGATTTGATGTAACATAATTTTTTTACTATTTTTAATGTTCCAAATATAAAATTGATGCCTGTTAGATTGTAAAATTTTAATTTTTAGTATGTTACATGTTATATATATTAATATTAATAATATTTAGACTTATTTTTTAACTATTATGTTTGTAAAAACCAAGTCATCTAATCAAATTCAAACCACATTTAATCGTATCAGATTTTCTAAAGAAGCAATCCAAACTCAATGAAACTACATATTTTTTAGGTTAAAGTAATCTTTTGGTCCCTATACGTGGCACTGATTTTCAATTTGGTCCCTATATGTAAAAAATTATTAATTTGGTCCCTATACGTGACATTGGTTTTCAATTTGGTCCTCATCGCTAATTGGTCCCTATATAAGAGGACCAAATTGCAAATTATTGTCACATGTAGGGACCAATTCAACAAAAAAAATTTGAAATCGATCCCTACATGTGACAATTATTTTCAATTTGGTCCCTACGTGTGATAATAATTTGCAATATGGTCCCTCTTATATAGGGACTAATTAGCGGTGAGGACCAAATTGAAAACCAATGTCACGTATAGGGACCAAATTGATAATTTTTTATATATAGGGACCAAATTGAAAATCAGTATCACGTACAGGGACCAAAAGATTACTTTAACCAATTTTTTAATATTTGGATCAAATGATTTTTTTCCACAAAATCGATCTAAACGACACTATGTTAATACTCGCATTCTCTTTCTTCTCTTCCCTTCTCCCTTGAACTTGTTGCTTTTCAAAAACTACAATCATAAAACAGAGAGCACTCCCCTCAAAACCTACAAGTGAAATGTCGATTTTCTCTTTATGTTTTCGTCGTCTTCTTTCAGTTCTTTCTTTCCCTCTCCATACTATAACCAACTCCTTCAAGAAACACATCCATTCTGTCATGCGTCTCGCCACCGCCATCAACACTACTGCTTCTAATAATGCAACCGACAATCTCAAATGCCACCACCCCATTTCATCCACCGCCGCTACCACACATCTCAACGCGTCTTCGCCATCACCGCTTCGAATATCCGCCGATGATATCATCGACGGGTTCGAGAGCATCGACGAGAGGAGAGAGGTCGATGATCACATACATCATGAGATTGATGATGATGAGAATGAAGATGGTGATGGTGATGATTGTTGCAGTTGGAGGAGGAGGGTGGCGGCGGAAGGAAGACGAAACTGGAGGGAGGTGAAGTCGTTTCCGCCGCCGATTTCGTCGTTGAATCCGAACGGTCAACGTAGTTTCTTTCTCCTGCCGGTGAGAAAGAACGGAAGGTTGAAAATCACCAAAGTAAGAATAAAAAGATCGGAGATTCTGTATGCTTGGAGACAAGATGGACGTTTGAGAATGTATCTCGTTGATCCAGATCAGTGTGAGGATGAAGAGGAAGAAGAAGTGGTAGAATCAGAAGAGGAAGAAGAAGAGGATGAAGAGATTAGAGATAAGAAAGAAGAAGAAGAAGAGGATAGGGTTGGAGAGATTCCAATGTGGGGTAATGAAGGGTTTAGAAGGTGTCATCAAGTTGTGAATCAATGTTACTGTGTTCATGGATGCCATCATCGCCTACATAATATGTATGGACTCGGCATTGCATGATGGCCTGTTTTTTATTTGTTACAAGGAAACATGAATGGTTGTAATACAAAAATTTTGTGACTATTTGATGTTAGTATCATGAATTGGTATACTGTAAAGTATTGTAATTATATGTGGTTCGCAGGGTTGCTCGGAGAATCTGATAACTATGATCACAATAGAGCATACAGGGGTTTGATAATTGATTTTGCACCGTGTAAATAACCACAATGGTGTTGTTTCCTTGCTGGACGGAGACGTAGCAAAAATATTGAGGGCTCCTCTGTTACTTTCTTGCTCTGTAATTTTAAGTAGTGGGAGACAGAGAGAAGAAGTGAAACATTAACCAATTTTGCTGTATTTACAATACTATGCTTGCTCTTTCAATATTGCAGCGAGCTCAAGTTCGGTCTAAAATTATTTCTGCTTGTTTTGGCTATGCGAAAAATACTAGTATCATATTCTTCATCACACTCTTCTTCAACACATCCTTTGTTATTGGGTGAATTTCATGTGAGACCCACCAAAACATACAGTCCCACATGAAATCCACCCAATGATAGAGGATATGTTAAGAGGAATGTGATAAAGAGTGTGATGATAACGTTGCTCTGGCTAAAAATGCCAATTGGTATTTGTTATATAAAAAAGCAGGGAGCATGGAGCTTGTGGACTTGTTACATAATAATTGATTAACTAATTGGACTATTAGTCAAAAAAAAAAAAAATTATGCATTTTGCTAACTTGGCTGCACTGTTTCTTTACATGAATTTATATAATCACTTTTAATTGCAAGCTTATAATTTTGAAGAATGATGGTTAATTCCCATAGTATTTGGGTTGGGTCTGAATTCGATTGTATCATGAAATGGTGATGGTGGGTTATCCAAATCTATTTTCCCCCTTTATGTTTGGGGCAAATCGTGAATGTGGTATGATTTCAAGTTTACTCCTGGTTAAAAGAATACCAAGTAAGATGATTTTGTTCTTTAATTTATTGATTTTTAATCTGTATTGACGTCATATTTTACCGAGATTGTATTTTTGGTTTTGCTTCGTGAGCATTAATTTAAATAAGGAAGTTTTGGAATTTACACTGATTTTTTAAAAAAATATATATAGAAAATTTTATAATATTATGTATTGGAATCGCTACCAATTAAGGTTGGTCTAAGTGGTAATGGGTTTAGGTCCCTTAAGCAAGTGGTCAATGATTTGATTTTTGGTTTTTATGTATGGAAAAAACCTAGTTGAGAGGGGCATCCCACCTCGAGTGTCTTCAAATCCCCCGAATGAGATTAGTCTTGGTGAACACGACGGGATACTCCTTGCAATCATATGCAAATCCAAAATGTATTGGGATGGGTTAAGTAACTAAAATATCGTTCGAACTTGACATGAAAATATATAAGACGGGTCATCCAACCCGATTAACTTGGGCTAAAGCAGGTTGAGGCTTGAACCTAAACCAATAACATACGGCCCAAAATATCATTGATGTAATTACTTGATGAACTCTTCCTTGGACCTTGGTTATGTGATCGGCTTCGTGATTAAGGGATAAATAGAACTTAGACCAAATGAAGCGTTTTAAATTTTTATTTATATGTGTAATAGTATCTAAAGTAGAAAACTGTGAGGGGACGTAGCTCATATGGTAGAGCGCTCGCTTCGCATGCGAGAGGCACGGGGTTCGATTCCCCGCGTCTCCACTCTTTTTGTCCATTAACCTATTTGGTTTTATACACAGAATTTGAACATAGATTCCAAACATGGGAGATTTGTTTTTTGAAACGTCTCCCCAGTAAAGTATTTAATTCGTAAGCAGGTTTCTTTGAAATTCTGTGGACATGAATAGGCTTTGTCACGAGACTTTATTTATATGAGAAGATAAATAGATTCTGCATATGACAAAATTTGAGGAGTCCAATGTTTAAGTTTTTATATCTATCCATCTCTTCATATGAATCATATCACATCGTCATGTCGCATTTAATAAAATACCATTTGCTTTAGAATTAAGTTTCTCTTGTTCAACACTCCAAAACAGAAAAGAAGCTGATTATAGAATTTTCAATGCATATAAAGATATTGCAATGTCACCACATCCACACTGGCTTGCCACCAGCTGTTTCATACATATATTAGCAACACTACTACCGAAATTAACAAGTTGAATTTGATTTGTCATTGAGAAGTGAGAACAGAACCCACTTTCAGAATTGATCGCAGAGGCTTTGGTTCTTCTTCTTCTTCTTCTTCTTCATCATTTTGATCCAGGGAACTTGATTTTTGGAAGGACCTGCTCCTCCTCTTCTTCTTCTTCTTGCTTGGGACAATCTCTTCCACATTGTCATTAATGCTAACCGTTTTCTTTGGAGGTTTGGCTCGTGGTAAACTACTTGTTGGCAATGACAATGTCTTATTCTCTCCCTCCAACCCATCAATGTTCATGCATGCATTATTCTTCTCTTCACCCTGCCCTGCAAGAGAAGGGATAGAGTCGCCGCGAGTTGGTGGGAGCTCCTTGTCACCACCATCTTCTCTTGGTCCCCCTATCCCTATTTCTTTACCTGCTTTAGAGCTAGAACCTCTTAATGCAGTTGAGCTTGAACTGTAATTTGTAGGATGCCCTAAAGTTACAGTCTTCAGCACTTGGGAAGCAAGAGTTTTCATGATAAATTGGTAGAGTTTGTAGCAGATGCCAAAGGGTTGAAGATGGAATTCTCTTTGGTCCATCTGCTGAATTTTTATCCAGAGATAAAGATGTGAAAAGGGTGTTATGGTGTGTGTAAATGAATAGGGTGGAAGAAGAGATGGAATAATGAATAATCCCACCGAGTGCTAAGAAGATAGTTTAAACTTGGAAGTAAATATTGAAACTATTTGGAAGATAAGATATTCTTTGCTTTTCTTAGAAGGGATGTTAACCATAAAGTTTGTAGCCTTCATAAAGTTGATATTAAATATGAAAGTGGAAAGCAAGAATATAAGAAGGCACTGCTTAAGATTGCCTGCTTCTTGTGTACACTGATTATTCTTATAAAATATAAGCCTGCTTTAGTGTCCTTCCAAATGATTAGCAGGGTTATCAGATTACTAGTTCACTACGGAATCGTTAATCTATTTGTGATGATGAATCTTGGGTTTAGGGGTTTAGGATTGCTTTGCCCATTTTTCCACGTTTACTTTTTTATTATGCTGAATTCAAATTCCTTTCCCACTTTGGTTTCTTTGGACGCATACTATTTTGCAGTTTGCCACCAAGGAAGAGACTGATAACGAGAACAAAAGAAGAGGGGAAAAAACCTCTCTAAATGGATTTCCCGTTAGGTGGGGTTGGCTCCAAATGGATTTAATCCAAAGAACAAAATTTGGATAGGTTTACACCTACATTTGATTTTATTTCTCATAGTTTCAGTAACAAATCAATATAAGAATTCAACTCGAGCCATAAGTTAGTAGGTTACAACATAGGAGCAGCTAAAACTATCAACAAACTTTGTCTCAAATTTCAAGGACGTAGCTATGATTCTTTTGGTGATATCCGTCCACACAGACGCCAGTATGCTCCTGAGTGAAACAGAGACTTCTCAAAAACCCATATATCACGGACAAGAACCTGGAAAACATAAGAAACCAGCAATCAGTCCGAAGAGAAGGAGGCCTTTATTCAAAATAGAGAGCAAGGCACTGAAGTCTGAACTCGAGTAAACAACTGATATTGGCAGTCAGAAATGCAAAGGGACATGAATTTCCCTCTGCTATAGCAGGTAGCCATCTCATAGAAAACAATTACCCAGCTTCTATATAATTCATACCAAGGAAAAATAAATATTCACTGCCTACTTCTATCCGGAAAATGGGCAAGAAAATAAAAGCCAATGAAGAAAGAACTGACAATGCTTTGATGGTTTAATGCATTTTGCTAATTGGCAGAAAGGAAAAGGGAGTGAATATCAGGAACGTCACTAGGCTGGAAACTAAGAAATTTATCATCATTACCTCCTTGTTCTTATCTCCAGTTACAACATCACCTTTTGAGTCATATGCTTCAAATTTCTGCAATATAACGTTAATTCACGGTTCTAAGTTCTTGAAATTCCTATGACTCATGAAACAATGGGTACAGATTTTCTGGGATACCACTAATTTTATTGTGTGAAAAACATACCTGCTTAGCCAAAAACTCAAGAGTAAGCTGAATAAATACTTTATTTAGGTTTTTATCAATGGCAACCTGTAATTGATAAAGAAATCTTCATAAAAATCATTATATAGAGAAGCAAGATACTGCAGAGTGTGTGTGTGTGAGAGAGAGAGATACAATTCAGCATCATACATAATCTCCTCTTCTGCATAGCACTAGTCAATTTATACTTCTGGAATTCTCATCACGACTCAAGCAAACAAATACAAATTATACAGTTTCACAATTTTATAAAAGTATTTTATCCCCAGCAAAGGTCTATGCAGCAGAAACTACGAAAAATCTTCAAAATCAAGTTTTTGCTCATGGTGCCTAGGAGACATACCCATAGGGAATCGCCCAGAGAATACATTAGAAAGATGCCAAGAAATGATCAGAACACTTCCAAAAATACATCCTACCAAAGCAAATAGTAATACTTGATCCAATTGAACCAGGTTGTAATCAGTGATGCTTCACCGTTTTTTAGCAAGTTAACAATATCAGCTCCTTGATGTGATCCAATGCCAGGAAAGGCAGATATTCTTTCTCTTATTTCATATTCATGCTACATTTTGAGTCGCTACATCATCTTGACCAAAATTAATATACATACAGTAAAAAGGAATACTCACCAGACGAGCACGCAAAGTTCGTATCTTAACAACAGGCTCAACCAGTTCCCAATAAACCATGCTGAATGCAGTTTCTCTTTGCTTAATTTCATTCTTAAGTTCCTATGGACAAGAAAATGAAATACAACATCTCAGAAGTCAAACTATATTCTCTTTGGAATTATTGGACAGGACTGCAGCACAGTTCTTACAGTAATAAAGTTAAATCATAAAAAGGAACCGAAGCGTACAGAAAACATCCTCTCAGTAACTGCTTTCCTTAATGATTTTTTGTCACCATTAGCTATTAGTGTGTTTATCTGGAGAAAAGGAAAAAGAATCTTCAGCATTGAGCCAAAAAAAGATACGCCAAAGTGAAACCATGGAGCAAAAGAAATCCAAGATAGAATAAAACACATGCTTCATTTGTATAAAATTAAATTTGAACCCTCTAGTTTTAAACAAGTTTGATTTTGATCCCTGGTTCTGATATCAATGGTGATGTCATCAATGGTTTTCAAATTGATGCAAAGTGGACCAGTATGGCACTCTTGTTGCTGATTTGGAGCTGTGCGAGACCATATCCATGTCAGCAAAGATAGTGCTACACCAGAAAACGAGAGGCACAAGAGCAAAGATATGACCATGCCAGCCATTTTTGAGGATATCACACTATCTTTGCTGACATAGAAAGGATGAGGCACACAGAAAATTAACTAACTTATTTATATCAATTTGAATTTTGAACATGAGGGCAACAAATGTTGATACTGGAACTAGGGGGGCCAACATAGAACTTGTTTGAAGCTAGAGAGACCAAAACTGTAATTATTGCAATATTCTTTTTGCCTACATAGTTTCTTTTAGTCCTACCATATAGCTTCAACTACTAATAGGAAACCAGTAAAAGATTGTATGATCAAATGCCAGACTGAGTTGTTAAAAATTGTAAAGCTTAGTAAAGGCTACAGAACATAACAGGTACAAACCTCCTTGTACATGTTGACAGCCTCATTGTAGAACTGAGTTTTTGAATATCCTTTTTTTCTTAACTTTGCAATGGAATAGGCATTTTTGACCTGCAGCAGAGCGGAAAACAAAATTTAGTAAGGTAATCATTGATAATATCCATTAATACAAGGGGTTAATGTCCAATGTCCAGGATTCAGTACTTTCTGTGTGACTTTAGTTTTCTTTTCTCTGATAAAGAATATATAGCAGAAAGAAAGGGGAGAAAGAACATCAGGAAGAGGAGAGTAAATCGTCCCTAAAAGCAATCTGATCTAATTTCCAAGATCGTGGTAAAAGAAAAGAAGGAATGTGAAAGAAAAATATGAATCAACACAAATTATTACATAAAAATGTTTAGGATCAAAAGAGGGGGAATATGCAATTAGCATAAGTTGCATGCATCATCACCTCCACCATTATGTCTTCTTTGGTTCTTTTCCAACCACTTTTAGTGAACCATCTGATACATCAAACATCAAACATCTGAGAAACTATAGAAAAAATCATGATACATAATTATAATTGTTTACAAGGAAATGTAATGCTATACAAGTGTTGAAGGCATGTTAATTTGGTAAAGAAAATCTCTAGAAAAAGATGTAAATAATTTATAATTGTAAGAAGATGCAGCATTATGAATATTCGTTCAAGGTAAATTAAACTCAGAAACTGTTAAGCAAATTTAAATTTTAGAAGGAAAAAATTCATACATATTATGGCAGTAGCAACTCAACCACAAGTTTCTGCTATATTTTCTTTTATTTATAAGAGGAAATTATATTAGACAGAAGTCAATATAAAACCATTGAGATCTAACCTCTTCCAAAATGGGATTTTCTCACGAGGTTTGTAAGGTTCATAGATAAATCCAGGACTTGTTATGGCTATTTGTGTTCCCTGCATCAATTGTATGTTCGCAAAGCATCAAAATTATTACCTATTCTGCAAATTAAAGGATCAAAGACAGCTGCAATAGATCGATTTCACTTTTGTTGTTATAATGACAAAGCAATTGTTAAGCAGTAGATACATGCCCAAATTCCTATAAGAGGATTGCCTAAAATCCATCTAATTTATCAACTCTTTAAGTGACTGTTCTAGAGCACAACACACGTTTATGGTGCTATGAATCTGCTTTAAAGTTGTTAGATGGTGGAAGCTTCTCATGTGGTTTGCCAAGTGAAATGCTAATATGCTATGAATTTTTAAAAAAGGTACATAATATATGAATGATCAAAAATATTTTTATTGCGTTAATTATAGGTGTATCGCTATAAACTGCATGCCTTACGACCTGTTTAGTTTGTTTCTAGTTTCATGTTTTCATTTCCTATTTTTAAAAATAATTATAAAACTACCACATTGTTTTCATTTTGTTTCTTATTTTCAAAGATTTGTATAAGAAAGATTGAAAACAACTTTTTTGTTTTCACCGTTTCCTGTATAATCTTTGGATACAGGAAACAAAATGAAAACAAATTAACAACTTTGTAATTATTTTTGTTCTAATTATTCTTGAAATTAGGAAATGAAAGCAGGAAACTGGAAATAAACCAAACAGACCCATAGGCTCCACTCTCCCTCTAAGTGTAGGATGTTGTTCGAAGAAACCTTTCATTCCACTTAAATTGGTAATTTTTTCATGGAAAGGAAACATGAGACAATAAATTCAGTAATTCAATTCAATTATTAAAATAAATGGGTATATAATCTGGCATACAAGAAGCATAAAGAAGAGAGAAGGTAACAAATCCATTGAAAACATCATAGCATATAATCAAAAACAGAAAGAAAGAAAGAGAATGTATCAAAATAATTGAAAACATCATAGAACCAGCAGCTCCATAACTAGACAGACGAGCATAGCTCCGGAGTAAAACGGGTTCCACCATCCATATGACAAAACTCATCCCATAAATTTTATCAATCCAATACAACATTGGACATAATGTATATATCATGTATGATGAAGAATAACATAAAATACTCAGATCATCATAAAATGAAGGGAGGAAATTTAATAGAGCCCACCTTTAGCCGTCCTTGTGGAGGAGGAGTAGGGGCTTTGGCCACTTCAGGAGGAGCTTTGGCTTCAGTAGTTACCATCATCTTATGGTTCATGAAAATGGACAAATCAGAAGCCTAGTAAAGAAAGGCACAAGAAGAAGGTTAGGAAGTCAAATCCCAAAATATCTAAAAATCATTGATAAGAGATCATCATGTTCAACAATATTACCATTGTAGAACGGAGTGTCAAAGTTTTTCCACTACCCAAGGGAAAGCCATTGTGGCCCTTATACAAAAGAGGATTAAGGCTCTTGAAACTATACTCAGAACCTGATCAAGTAGAAATCACTTGAATTGTTAACAAATTGAAATTGAAGGTTGAAAAGGCAAATTCTCAATTCTTAAAGTCCCTTTTGCACCCCAAATTGTTAAAACATGTTACCGTTTGATAGAGCACTGGAATAACTCCTGAGCCTGAAATTTCAAACACGACTGAATCTTAATAACAGTAATGGAAAATTTACAGAATGGAATTTTATTGATACATTTTCCGAGAAATCAAGTAAGGCAAGGGAGCGTTACTCACAGATAGGATGAAGATTCTTGTCGAATCTGAGAAGCACGATAGAGTGTTCGAACTAACTCTGAATGTAATCGTTTGAAAGGTATCATCGTCTTCAACTTCAATATCAATGGAGAAACATTCGATTAGGGGTCTCAGATCACAATGATCCAAAACACACACACAGAGGTTTCGAAGGGTTTAAGCCTTGAAGTTCAAGGGAGGGAGAAGAGAGTTACGGAGCAGAGTTACAACTTAGAAATGCAATCAAATCAAGTACACCAATTGGGCCTCGGGATGGGCCTGCCCAGCCTGCAAAACATAACAAGCTTCAAATTCATAGCTCTGTATTTGTCAATTTGTGTAGTTTCTTGGGCCCTGCACATGATTATTACTCTCTATTTTGTATTTTGCTTGATATATATATATTTTTGCCACACCAAAGATGAAATAGAAGTGAGCTTTGCCTTAACAAAACTTCTATCTACTATCCTTGGTTGGCTTCTTGAGATAACCATCCTAAACAAAAAGGACTAGAATAAAAATAGAGTTCTATCTGTGTTACGTGAGTAACAGTGTAACACAACTATAAACAAATAAAATTTCAGTTGACTATTATCTATAAGCTATCTACACCACATTTTCTATTATCTAGATTTAAATCTTCTCATTTTCTATTAGTATGTTAGAAGAAGTGGAAATCTGAGCAGCTCACGAAATAACTCAATTAGTCCTTGCTAATCCAAATTGTGTTTTGATTAAAAAGGCGCCTATCCCTTTTAATGAAAGTTTATTTTCTGGTAAAAAAATATTATCATCATTATTAGAAAGAAAAGGTTTGTGCCAAATTAACGAACCTTATCTACAATGTACCTTTTGTAAATCAAGAAATATTATACACAAAATAATTTGTAAATGAATTGAATTCTTGAGCTAATATAATTCCAAGTAAGTTTTATAGAAGAATTCGAGAATAAAAAAAAAATTTATAGAAGAATTCGTTTATAATTAAGATCAATTTTTTTCCCCATTTTAAAGATTTCAAAGACATTGTAAAAAGAAATTCAGCAAATTCCCGTGGGCTGCTAGTTATTATCTTTTACTACTATTGGCACCACTGAGAGGAGGGACAGGTGCTATTTGTAATACCTGGTTGTTGTCTCTAATTGACATTTTTAAGCTGCTGGTTTGGCACAACATTAGCTAGATAATAAATTCACGAGTAACAAAAAAAATAAGCTCAATAATTAACAGCAAAATACAGACCTATCATCTGTACTTTCTTTGGGTCACATGCACTACAGAGTGACTAAAACAGAAGAGCTCAGAAATCTATGGGAGTAATAATAATTATCATTGCCGAGTGCAAGTGTTCACGGGGTGCTAGATGTGGTGGTGAAGCAATACCATGCAAATACACACTAAAAAAATTCATCAATCTCTTTGCTTGTAGAATAGTGCTCTTTCTCTAAATAGTGCAACTCTGGGACTTCACATTAGCTATTAGTTTGAAGCAACCAACTGGGGTGTGCATATAAGAAGTGAGAGCCAAGTGCCATGGCTTCTAATAATGTTGTTGCTTTTCAGGTTGTCTTATTTTGCATCTGTTTGGCTGTGGCAAATTCGATTCACTTCAATTACCCTGCAGTTTTCAACTTTGGTGATTCAAACTCGGACACAGGTGAACTTGTTGCAGGGTTGGGCATTCAACTTGCCCCGCCTAATGGACAGAGTTACTTCAAAACTCCATCTGGGAGATTCTGCAATGGCCGCCTCATAATTGATTTCCTATGTAAACTTTCTAATCGTTTCATGAAGTCCTCTTAATAGTATTATAATTATTGCAATAATCATTCATTATGTTAACTCCTAATTTATATTGTACACTCCTCAATCTAGGTTGACATAATAAACAAACTTTTGTAGATTAAGCACAACTATAGGTTAACCGTTAACATTAATTATATGCTATAAAGTAGTGCATGTAGCATGCCAAAAAGAGTTATCAAGTGCTATAAGTTACTTTTATTCTTTGTTTTAGTATAATGGAAAAGAGATATACTTCTGCCAATACTTTTAACATATAACAACTAACTAGTTGATTATTACAGTGGATGCAATGGACTTGCCATTCTTAAATGCCTATATGGATTCAGTGGGTTTGCCAAATTTTCAGAAAGGGTGCAACTTTGCAGCAGCAGGTTCAACTATCCTTCCTGCCACAGCAGCATCCATCAGTCCATTCAGCTTTGGGATTCAGATATCTCAGTTTCTCTTGTTCAAAGCTCGAGTTCTTGAATTGCTTGCAGGTATATGATAAATTGATCAAATATCTTCTCATTCCTTCAGTGTCGAAACTAAGTTTGCTGTTTATCTCATTCACTCGTGAAGAAAAATTTATCACAATAATGTTTCAGGCAAGAAATTTGACAAATACCTCCCAGCTGAAGATTATTTTGAGAAGGGGTTATACATGTTTGACATAGGCCAGAATGATCTTGCTGGTGCATTTTATTCAAAAACATTGGATCAAATACTTGCCTCAATTCCAACAATTCTATTGGAATTTGAAACTGGAATAAAGGTTGGTGTCATTGTGTCTAAGAAAACAACAATGAATTGGTATATTTTTTTATTCAAAATATTTTTATCCTAAATTTTCTTGAACTCTATTGTGTGCTAGAAACTGTATGATCACGGGGCTAGGTATTTCTGGATACACAACACGGGTCCTCTTGGATGCTTGGCTCACGTTGTTGCCAAATTTGGCACTGATCCATCAAAGCTTGATGAACTGGGATGTGTTAGTTCACACAACCAAGCGGCTAAGACCTTTAATCTACAGCTTCAGGCTGTCTGTAGTAAACTGCAGGGTCAATATCCAGAAGCAAATGTTACATATGTTGATATGTTTACCATAAAATCAAACCTCATTGCAAACTATTCTAAATATGGTAAGAGAAACTTGCTAAAATTTATTATTGCCTCATCTCAATTCCACTCATTTTATTGATTTTGCCCTTTTTTTTGGATAGTTAATGTTTTCAAGAGTTTTAGATGTTAATTTCTGATGATTTTGAATTCCTCATATGCCTTTGGCATCATGTGTCCCCCAGGTTATGCAGCAGCAACTTATGTTTTATTCACACCTCTTGCTACAATCCATTCATTAGTCTTAAGTCATCACCTTGACATGATTTGACAATGGAAGAATATACTTCCTTGTGAATTGCATGATACTTCATGGAAATTCATCACATTTCTAGCTTTGTTTTGTCCTCCTTCCCTTTTTGCCCTTTAATTTTCCAGTTATCT
Organism: Echinosophora koreensis; assembly: GCA_035048595.1. Classification (NCBI taxonomy): domain Eukaryota; kingdom Viridiplantae; phylum Streptophyta; class Magnoliopsida; order Fabales; family Fabaceae; genus Echinosophora; species Echinosophora koreensis. Next base: position 22,628,588 of record JAPCYP010000001.1, read on the forward strand.
CATACGTTTTCAATCATTAAAATGCTAGAATTGTGTCCCAAGGCAGTGGTGAATGCATGGCACAGGATTAGCCATAATGAAGTTAAATTCTTTTCTAACAGATCAGCATTTGTGGGGAAAACACAGTTAAATTTGTGTGGTTCTTTGTTTGCAGGGTTTGAACAACCTATTATGGCTTGTTGTGGATCTGGAGGTCCACCATTGAACTATGACAGTAGAGTTTCTTGTGGGCAAACAAAGAACTTGAATGGGACCACAATTACAGCAAAAGGTTGCAATGATAGCACTGAGTATGTAAACTGGGATGGTATTCATTACACTGAGACCGCAAATCAATATGTCGCATCACAAATTCTCGCTGGAAAATACACTGAGCCACCTTTCACAAACAAAATGCCCTTCCTCCTCTAGCTCAAGTTCTTTATCCCAAATTCCCAGTGTGTTTATTGTCATAATAATTCTCTCTGTACTGGTTTAGTGAAAGCAACAGCTGATCGTAACCTTGAATGAAAGTCAAGCTCTTTAAACTGAATATGATTTAAGATTGTACCAATTTACTTGGTCACATGGGAAGTGTAATTATGTTCAGGGCTTTTTTCATTTGCATAGTTGCTTTTATTTTCTTCCACTTCATTTTGTATGCTTGATTAGAGACTGACAACATAACCCTTGTTATGACAATTAATACATTAAAAACTGTCATAATAGTCCAATACTTTTGAATTGTATTTACAAGCCAAAACTCTGACCTTATTCTCCAACATCCCCAAGCTCAATCATAACATGAGCATGATTACAACTGCACATTATACTTCTGAATTTAAAGAGTGAGAATTTGGAAGGCAGATCTAATTATATAACTATTTCTTACTTTTTGGATACATAAGCATAGTATTGTGCTATAGGAACAACGAAAGCAATGACCAGCAAAGGGATTAAACTCTTCAATTTCACTGTTCATGAGGATCATAACCACAACACCAGCAAATAAAACTTCTTGTCCTTTGGCAATTCTTGCAATGCCTTAACCTAGCTCGCATGGCACCACCTTTCCCTCAATATTCCCCCATTTTAAAGATTCCTGAGGCACAAAAGGATAAGGACTGGTTTCCATTTGAACCTGCGTAAACAAGTGGCAATAATATAGTTCCAAAGTCTTTGGGTTGGAATGTTGATACCCTGTCATATTGTGCCTCATTGCCAAGTTTGGCTGTTGATGGTTCCTAGATTGCCAAGCAAGGCTGAGGTAAATTAATTTTTTTTTAATCAAGTCAAATCTTAGTCATGTTTTATTTGTCTATCATTCAAGTTTGTAATTTAGAAATTACAACTAAAAACGATTTACTACTATTGACTTTTGACCAATGTCTATTACTGACGTTGTCACCGTAGAACTTTTATCCCTTTCTAGCAAATTGTTTCTGAGGGAGGGCTCTCCAACCGATATCCCGACGAAAGAAGCCTCCCGGCCAGTTAATAACCTCAACAGCTTGATAAGCTCGATCACGTGCCTCTTCAAGATCATTTCCCTTGGCAGTAACCCCAAGAACACGCCCCCCAGTTGCAACAAATCTTCCTTCAGAGTCAAAAGCAGTTCCAGCGTGGAATATCTTGATACCAGGAGCAACAAGCTCAGCTTCTTCGAGGTTTTTAATCAAAGTTCCCTTTTCGTATGATCCAGGGTATCCCTTACTTGCCATTACCACAACCATGGCAGACCCGGGAGACCAGTTCAGTGATACCCCCGTCAGCTCTCCTCTGCAAGCTGCAAGCAGAATTTGTGCCAAATCAGACTCCAACCGTACCATCAATACCTGTTTAAAATCCCGAAAGAAAAAATGATACATACATCAGTTAAGAACATGGCTTCAATATTAGTAACATAACAGTGTTAATGTGATTATCTGTTATCACAGGTTGTACGCCTTGAGTTTTGTAAATAAACCGAGTGTGTGCGTCTGTTTGTCAACTCAGATTAGATCTAAGATATCATTGAACTAGCAAGATGACTACAAGAAAGGTTTGAAGGAATATAGACATGTAGTCTCTTGATACATAATGAACAAAGGGGACAAAAGAACTATAAAGAAAAATTGCAAATCTTTTGAATTAAAAACTGCATATCACACTAAAACATGAGCTCAATGACAATGGATTGACACATGTACAGTAGCAACTGTGCTCTGTGCATAAATGAGAATTATGAGATTCCTAAAGCATTTTTTTTTCACTAACGCCTTTATGAGTTCTGGCCTGTCATAGTTAAGTACTTATATTAGAAAGTTGATTCATTCCAAACAAGCATCTTATGACTTAACTGACCTGGCACTCTGGATCACCAAATCGTACATTATACTCTATTAACTTAGGCATGCCAGACTTCTTCTCAATCATAAGCCCGGCAAACAAAACCCCGACAAACTTGCAACCTTCTGCTGACATTCCTTTCACTGTTGGGATGATAATAGAATCCATTACTATAGACTGAAGTTCCTTGGTTAATATAGGAGCTGGAGAGTATGCACCCATGCCACCAGTATTTGGCCCTGTATCACCATCACCAACTCGCTTATGGTCCTGAGCAGATTCTAGCGGAATTGCATTTTCACCATCCACCAGTGCAAAAAATGACACTTCTTCTCCTTCTAGAAATTCCTCAACAATGACACGACAACCTGCAGAACCAAAATCACCCTTCACCAGCATTGAATCAACAGCTTCTGATGCCTCTTCCAGCGTCATGGCAACAGTAACTCCCTTTCCAGCAGCCAGTCCATCTGCTTTGACAACAATTGGTGCTCCTTGTTCTTGAATATATTGCTTTGCAGCAGATGGGTCTGTAAACGTTTTGTACTGCACTAATTAATCCAAGATTAGGAAGAACTAAGTAAGAAATTTCCAGCAGCATAAATGACATAAACAAGTCCAAGAGAAACTGGAGTCTCACACGTCTATTCAATGAGGGCAGGGACATAACACCATATACATGGAATTGAGATAGAAAAATAAGCACAAACAAGATTATTTCACTAATATCATATATAAGCATCGATTCTTAAATATATTCCAACTTGATTAATTGATCAATCGAGGGGCAAGCAACAGTTCTCATATTAACATTAACTATCAAGGAAACCCTGTCAGCTTAACAAAAATTACATACCCAGCAACCAAAGCAATACGGTTTTAACTAGTCCTCTTACTTATTAGTATTTTACAAAATTAAGGGAGAAAGAACATATAAACTACTCATAAGATACAATACATGAAGGAAACATGCACAAATAAGCAGCATCATTCCAATAGAATAAGGATTAATCATTGATCGGGTTAATGAAATTCAGAACAATAAGACAGACCTTGGCAGTTGGAATATCATACTTGTCACACAAATGCTTCATGAAATTCTTGGAACCTTCCAAAGCAGCAGCCTCAGCAGATGGGCCAAACGTTGGGATTCCAGCCTTAACTAAATCATTTGCAAGTCCTGCAACAAGTGGAGCTTCGGGTCCCACAACAACTAGTCCCACCCCCCATTTACGGCAAAACGAGACTACTGCTGCTCCATCATAGATATCAAGGTCTGAAATGCAAGTGGCATTTCCTGAGCTGGAAATTCCTGCATTGCCTGGTGCACAAAATACAGCATCACAGGATGGTGATCGTTGCAAGGCATAGCAAAGCACGTGTTCACGTCCTCCTCCACCAATAACCAGAACAGCCACCTTTTCTTCTTAGGGCATAAATGAAATAAAGTGAGGAAACAATTCACATATAAGACATTTATTCTTCTCTTCCTGACTCTTAAATCATAAAATCATAACAAAAACAGAAGATTGAATCGGTTGCAATTGTGAAGAAACTATGAGAGGTTTGTGCATAAAACATTAATATCACTGCAATCCAATGTCGAAACAGAAATTAATGATTTTCAGAGCCACAGTGAAATACCAATAATGATTTTAGAGTATAGGGAAAAAAAAAACAAGGGGAATGAAGAGAATTAGTAGCTGCAGTGCTTACGAGAATTGTTGTTTGTCTTTAACGGCAACAGAAGCTGAAGGCTCTGAATTCTGAGCAGCGCACTTCAAAACACGGCGGAACGAGCGTGGCTGCGTATTATGAGCAGTAAAGCTCAAATTGCAGGTATCGAGAAAGAGAGAACGAGACTTGTAGTGTCTGAACCCATCAAGATTCAAACAAGCTCCAACATTGAAGGTGGCGCAATACATTCCTAAGGTATCACAGTAGCAAGCACTCCTGAGTCTTGACTTGAGGCACCGTATTGTATATTTGTAACTTTACTGGGTTTTAGGCTTTTAGCTACTAAACTCGTTCAGTCAATTTATCAAACAGCTTGAACCCAAGCTAGCTAAGCCGGGAAGATGCTTCACTGGAGCGGGGCTCAAAATTCCTTTACACTGTATTCATATTCCATGCAATGCTTAAAGCTGTAAAAATGGGCCGAAATTCATGGCCTATATTTGGTCCAATTGATGATGGGCCCACTTTTAATAGGGCTGTGTAGCCCTAACCCATGAATGGGTTTCGAATCCTTGAAGGCGGGGTTATCCATGGATCAGCCAGCACGTGAATTGCAAACAAAAACGTGAGCTGCTCCTGCTGGCTTTGTTCGATCTCACATTCTCTCAACTCTACAACTCCGGTGAAGGTTATATCATTGTTCTTCAACTGCGCAGTTCCCAGGTTCTTCAACTGTTTCAATTTGTTTATCTATTGTTATGGTTGTCATTTATTGCTCTGTGAATTTGTAATATGGTTGTGGTTGTTTGTCCATTTTTTTTAATGAATATGTGATAATTGGTATAATTATAACTATCAATACACATTTTGCCTGGTGATGAGAAACTATACGGAGTCAAGGTCACATTCCTTCTTAACAGCTTAGAAAGCTGGTGTACTGCTTAGAGATGAGTAGTGTTGCTGCACTTGCATCCAGTTCCCAAAAGTAAAGAGTTATGCAGTCTTAACCATCCTAATAATTTTCCTAATTAGTACTTCTGTTTCAGAATAACTATTGTTTTAAAGATTCTGTTTACATCACTCATCAGATTCCAATATGTAGTCTTATGATGATTAGTCCTTAGTGTGGAACGATTCTGTTTACATCATATCATGTTTTTCTAATTTCTACTCTTAAGTGGTTTTGCTTTGCCCTCTGTACTGCACATCTTGTTTGCATTATTTCTGTTTAAAATGATCATTTTTTACTTTGGGGATTCTGGACTTTATTTGCTTCTATTTTTTTTTTCCCTAAAAATAATTTTGTTTGTTGTAACATATAGGAAATATAAAGTTACGGTATGGAGTCTGCAAATCAAATTGTGAATGTAGGAGACAAAGTTGTTTTTGAAACTCCTGACGCTTTTTCTGAAAATACCAAGTCAACTAGAAAAGAAACTTCAAACGTTTGGAAGTTTTTTACAAAAGTTGGTAAAGATAAGGATGGTATTGATAGGGCTGCGTGTAATTATTGTGAACGTGATTATGTAATTGGTAAAAATCCCAAGACCAAAACAAATTATGGGACTTCACATTTAAGTCGTCATATTTCAGTTTGTAAAGGGATTTTAAACTCAAATCTGAATGTGGATGATGTGTTGTCTAACCAAAAGCTTAGCACAAGAAAGATTAATCAAAAGACTCACCGTGACTTGCTTGCACAAGCCATAATTCAACATGATCTTCCTTTTAATTTTGTTGAAGATGAGAATATCAGAGAATGGGTGAATTATCTGAATCCAAATATTGTGATGCCCTCTAAGAAGACTATATTATCAGATATTCAAGAAATTTATATCAGAGAGAAGGAGAAACTTAAGCAAGTTATGTCCAAAATTCCTAATAGAGTGTGTTTAACTTCTGACATGTGGACAATCTCTACTACTGAGGGATATATTTGCTTAACTGCACACTTTGTTGATGAGAATTGGAAGTTAGTTAGTAAAATTCTTAATTTCTGTCGGATGGAGCCTTCCCACACCGGATCTCAAATAGAAGCCGTCTTCTTTGATTGCTTGAAACATTGGGGAATTGATAAGAAAGTGTTTTCTATCACTTTGGACAATGTTTTTTCTAATGATAGTATGCATACTCTAAAAGCCCATCTTTGTTTGGAAAATAGTTTGTTGTGTGATGGTGACTTTTTTTATGTGCGTTGTTCTGCTTATATACTGAATTTGGTTGTTCAAGAGGGCTTGAAAGTGGTTGATGAAACACTTCATAAAATCAGAGAGAGTGTTAAGTATGTGAGAGCATCAGAAGATGTGATGATTAGATTCAAGGATTGTGTGCAACAAGCAGGCATTGACACAATTGTTAGTTTAATATTGGATGTATCAACTAGGTGGGATTCAACATACTTGATGCTTGAAAGTGCAATAAAATATGAAAAGGCATTTGATACTCTCAGGATGACAGATACAAATTATTTATATTGTCCATCAAATGAAGAATGGAGGATGGGAGAGCAAATGTGTGAATTCTTAGAACCATTTTATGAGATTACAAACATGATATCTAGTTCATCTTACCCGACCTCAAACTTATATTATTTACAAGTTTGGAAGATTGAATGCATGTTAGATGAAAATTTGCTACATGATGACGACATAATAAGGGAAATGTCTGCAAGGATGAAAATAAAATTTGACAAATATTGGAAGGAGTATAGTGTGGTCCTGGCTTTTGGAGCTATTCTTGACCCACGCATGAAACTTGATTTTGTACTCTTTTGTTACGCAAAGCTTGATCTGTCAACCTCTAAAGGCAAGGTTAAAAATGTGAGGGAAAAGTTTGAGAAGCTTTATGGAGAATATGTAAGTAATTTCAACACACCAAATGCTTCTCAGTCTCAACCAGTTAGTGAATCTAGTATGTTACATAAGTCAAGTGGAGAAGGAAGCAGGCCCAAGAGATCAAAAGTATTCAAAGTATGTTTTTTTTAATACTAACTTAGCCATTATTTGTTTCTTACTTCCATTCTTGTCTTGTTTAGATAATTAATATATTATATCTTGCAGGAGTTTAAAATGTTTCTGAATGAAACCAAATCGAACATTGGGAAGAGTGAATTAGATCTTTATTTGGAAGAAAAAGCACTTAATTATGATGACAATGAGGATTTGGATGTGCTAAATTATTGGAAGACTAATGAAAAAAGATTTCCCACACTTGCTATCATGGCACGAGATGTGCTTAGTATTCCGATTACTACAGTGGCATCAGAATCCGCTTTTAGTATTGGCGGGCGTTTTCTTTCCAAATACAAAAGTTCCACCCTTCCTGAAAATGTCCAGATGCTTATTTGTACTAGAAATTGGCTACACGGTTTTGTTTTGAATTATAATGGTAATAATTTGTATTATCTCTTTGTAACCATATTTACTATTAGTTATTATGCTGGGATTGATTGTGTAATTGTTTCTTGATTGGTTGAGTTTTAGATGAAGATGACCATAAACCAATTTGTCACGGGACTATAGTACCACATTTGAACGTGCATCAAGAAGAAGAAATTGAAGACTTTGAATGTTAGACTTGACTGATTCAACACATTCTAGAAGCTCTTTATATAGCTTGATGTGAATTTGCTGCAAAATGTTTAATAAATGCGCTGTTACCAGGTGTGGAATTAACTGTTGTAAATACTTGTTTGCAGGTGGTCGGAACTCCCAACTACATATGCCCTGAACTGCTTGCAGATATTCCTTATGGATTCAAATCTGACATTTGGTCACTAGGTTTGTGTTGTGTGATGAATATCTGGTACTTGCAGAGTTGGTTTTGCTGCAGCTAAAATGAATTTTGGTTGTTCAGGGTGTTGTATATGAGATGGCTGCTCATTGCCGTGCTTTTGTTGACAGAAAATTATATGACAAAAAAAATCTATTGGAGGATTAGCTGATGTGGCTGAAATCAAGGTAGCTAAAGTCTCTGTTTCATTGCCAAGGTTGCATTATTACTAGTTTTATAGCAATATATGTAGTAGTGTTTTGCGTAATTTAATATTTTATCTTACAGGGAAGATGGTACAATGCCTTAAGAATGTAGGAACAGCCAACCCTCATGTCTTGATTGATGAAATTGAAAAGTAAAACATTGCTAGATGGTTCAATTTATTTGTGGCTGAGTGATTTTTTCTCTGATTTCCTGTTCAATTCTCCTTTATTATGAAGTTACCTTATCTCTAAATCTAATATCTAATAAATATAATGCATGAATTTAGTCTTTGACATGTTAAAGGGACTTGAGTGCAGCAGTGAGACTGTTCCGAAGATCTGTTTTACATCTTGTCGTGCTAACGTGAAGAATAAGTACAGTTGGTTAAAATGAAAGGTCGAGAGGTCAAGCACTCAAGAGGCTGAGCTCTTATTAGTGGAGTAAGACTACTCCAAAATGAGCAATGAGCAATCAGAGTGTATTCACTCTAAAAACAGGCTTCCTTTGTTAATGAAATTGAGGTCTAATTGAAATGTAAATGCTCAGTAAAAGTCTTTGGCTTCTAATCCATTTGCTCCTACAGAATCAGTACAGTACCTATATCCCTTTGAAACTTGACAAACATGCCCATCGGTAATCCATCAGACTGCTTTGAATTCTTACCAATTAGCTCCATGATGCAGAAATTTTTATTCAACTAACTTGGTTTAGCATCCCATCTAGTTGGTAGACATTACTTATTGAACTCATAAACTGTTGCAAAATCCCTCTCCCTCCAGGTAGTGAAGGTTGGCGGACGCACAATTGGCAATGGAGAAGTGGCCTGTGGCTAGAATATCGGCAAGCTGTACATAAAAAGGTTGACAGAGCAGTCTGGTGTACCTTTACAGAACTACCTCGAGACTTGAAAGGTGTAGAATCTTGTTCTTGTGCTCTTAGCCTATGCAAACAACTGTTAGACTTTGCCATACCACACTTTTTGCACTTAGTTTCCATGATCCCAATTTTCTTTTAATTTCTTTCACCCTGCTGTTGGAACTTGGGAGTGAGTAAAAATTGCTGGTGTCATTACTGAAAGCTACTTATCTAAGCATTTTTCTCTCATCAAGAATACAAATTTATTTAATTTAATTTTTTCTATTTTTAAGCTTCCAAATAAATCGATATAAATATTAGCTCATAAATGTGATTTGAAATATAATTCCCATCATTACACCCTCAATTTTTATTTTTATTTTTTTTGCTATCAAGAATGTTTTTAATCATTTTAATTCTCTCTATCAAAGACACCACTTGTCCACTAAACGCAAGCCAGAATCCATGGCCTGACACAAACAGGTATAGTTTGCCAACCAACCACCACTGCGATGATTAAATCAGCTTGTTATTTGGTTAATCAATATATGTATTGAAGTGAAAAGCTTTTTGATTAATTATGTTTTATGATTCAATCATTCGGTTTAGAAATATGAACCAAATTTTTTAATATTTTGGTGAGCTAAACATTTGGGTCATTTTTCAATAATTTGTACGTCCGTTTAATAATGTTGTTGCCAGAAATTTTCTGACTTTTGGGCTCAGTTCATTTTGGGCTTAAATAATTTGACCTTTTTTTCTAAAAGAATGTGCCTTGGGCCAGCCTCACTGACCAAAGCAATCAAACAGCTCTTTGACTCAATCTGCTGTGCCTTGCCCTAGCCCTATTTTGTTTTATATATTAATAAATAGTATGCTTTGCCCGATTCTTCAAGTTATATTTAGACAACAGGTGCTCTTATTTTCTTTTGTTGAGAAGGGTATGAATTTGATGATACCAATCAATTGTTGTGTTACAATTTCAAAACCCATTCAGCAGTGTCTCATGCGGACCAACATATGCTATATTCACAACTACTTAGTATGTATTAGGCTTCACGTTGGAAACCTCTAAGATTGATTCTGCCCTCTGTCAAACGTGATTTTAGTAAAAATGATATGGTTGGTTATTGTTAAGTAAAATTGATTTTGCCTCTAAAACCTATTGTGTCTAGAAGCTACAAAAAGTAGCTTTTGAGTTAAGTTGAAAAATTTTATACCAAGTTTTATACTAAATTCGCTTTCAAAGTAAAAACATCCAAACATATATTCAAACTTAATTCTAACCAAATCACTTTTACAAAATCAATTACATTCAAAATCACTTTTATCAGATGCTCATCCAAACACTTCCTTTCCTTCAATTGTTGGCGTCTTACTCTTCTTTGATATCATTTCCTATTTTAGGGTGATTTTCATTGTTGTCTTAGTAACTCTATCTCTTTTTGCTTTATACTATTTATATAATTATTATATTTTGCCAAGCTGCACAAAAGGAAGCTATGGCCCTTATAATGTTGTAGTGATTCATGTGAAATCTGACGTTAAAAAAAAATATAGGGGAGGAGAGTGGACCTAAAACAATAGGGTGAAAGTGCCTAATATGTATTTCAAAGGACAACTGAATCTGTAAAAGGATATAAATTGCAAAATCATGATCATATATTTTACCCTGCTATGCCTATCACCAGTCTTTAAAAATTCTGGAAAATTTATTTTATTATGGATTCATATTGACATTCACGGTAAGACATTAAACATAATAACAGTGATCAAGAATAAACTCTAATCAATTATTTTGAACTTCAAGTCATGAGAAGTTCCTTAACTGGTTTAATAAGCTTATATCTTATCTTCTTTCAGTATTCTTATTATTGAAGTTCAAATAAGAAGGCATTGGGTCTCATCAGGGTATGAAAAGTTATAATAACTAGAAGAGTATTAAACAACATGTTTTCTACAGAAACAGCTCAATTATGTACCCCCAATGGCTTGATTGGGCATAACTGGATTGTTCAATTTCACCATGATTACTAAGAGGATACTTCAATTGTTGATTGATATAAATCGAGTATAAATCATGATCCCTAGCTTCTAACAGTGCATTTAGACCCGTGTTGCCTAAAGTTAGAATCATGTTTTCTGTTCAAAAACTATGTTTCGTCCTAGCGTAAACAATAAAGCTCCAGCAAGGCAGAGATGGTGGGAGAGTTGTGGATTCAACCTAACGGAATGTGGATTTCGGCTCCTACGTATCATGGCTAACGTAGTTCTAACGTTCTATACTTATGAAGTAAAAATGAATCAGTCCCCTTTGGAGGAGCTAGGATCTCCTTATATAGCCTCTTTAGTGGGCTTTTAGAGGGATTGATGCCCAATTTGGCTTAACCCCCAAGGAATTGAGCCTTATCCAATTCTGGGAGGAACAAACTACTTTATAGCTTATGAGAAACAAACGTTCAAGAATTCTGAGTTCTGACAGTTTCCAAATATGCACTAACTCTTAGGGCTCTCCTTTTAGGATTTCTATTTGCTTGCTGGGGTTGATTAATAATTAATTTGTTTGGTTCATTTTATTGGGCTTTTATCCCCTTTTATCTACGCAAAAATTAAAATAGAAATGCTGATTGTTATGAGATGACAACTTTACAAAAGAAATTTTCTATTCTGATTGGTTGAAAAACCAATAAAACCGTAAATGAAGGAGAGCGTTGATATTCGTGCTGTTTAGCAGTCCTGAAAATAAAATAATCAACATTTTTTAAAAAATTGACTCATTTAAAGTAAGGGATTCACTTTACAAAGTAAAGTGATTAGCAAGATATGTAGATGTCGAATTATTTCAAAGTACTGCTATTTCAATGGACCACACACTCAACCGCAACGTTAAATTCAATGTGTTGCCAAAATTCTTATACACTCCAAAATGATGCATTTAACTGTTTAAATTTCATTATAGTTAATAGTTAATTATATAAATGGCACAACTTTTTTTTATGTCACTATTTTAATTTATTCAATGCATTATTCTGAAATTACACATAAAAATTCCATTTCACTAAACAGCTACAATTTGGCTGGGAATACTATCGGGTAAAATAGATTTTGCTTAGTATTTAATATGTTTTTCTTGTAATAATAATTCCATTTAGAAAGGGTGTAAAGAAATTAGTCGACTAACACAACATTGTGGAGAGGGTTTTATTGGCTTTACCTTTTTCAATTTACCAAAATTGGATTTGCAGAATTCACTTTTCTGTAACTTTCTCTGCAAAAAACAGCAACCTTTGGCTACATTTGTTGTTGGCGGTACTTTGTAGTTGGTGGTACTGCTAGTTTAAAATGAAAAATAATCAAATGCTTACTAAAAAATGTTTGAAGTATTGAAGATTTTTTTAAAAATTACAAAGTATTCTATGAATCCATGTTATTAATGTTTTGGATTTGACACATGGAATAATTTTTCAAACAGAATAATGATTTGAGTTCGAGTAAACATGACAGAATGAGTCCAGTTAAGAAGTCATACAGTTCATTACTCACGCAATCATCATGCTAATTTAATTCTCTAATGCATACAAAAAGTTTTGAGTACAGAATAAAGTAGATCAATGAAGGGAATAGTACAAAAACTTTATAACTTTCATTCTGCTGCCTAGGGATTCGATTTGAGCATAGTACAACTTCATGGGGCCATTGCATTGTTTTACCTTCAATGTTCTAATCACTCGCTTTTTTTTAATAGCTATAAAATAATTCTAGATGCACAAAGTGGAAGAGTAAGAACTCCATGATATAATATGTACACGTAGACTCAGGCACGTGCATCTTAAAGTTCCTGGATTCAGTTTAGTAATTTTGATAATGATGAAGATGATAAGGATGGACCAATTTTTCTTTGTTCTGTGTGAAACATAAGAGATGCATGCAGAGCAGAAAGGTAGCTCTTCTAAAAGTATGTCTCTCCTTTGATAGTGGCTAAAAGTCTACAGCAGAATTTTATACAAAAAAATGACATTATTATTTTCACTTAACATTGTCTTAATTCAACATTGCCTGCAAGTAAATTTTTCAATACAATTATGGAGAAGCTAGAAAAGGAACTCTAATGATATCCAGAGGCAGAGAATGCTAAAAATGCCTGAAAGGACAAACCTTAACACTGAGAGAGTAGTGGACAATTTCACCAGTGGTAGTAGTAACATTTAGGTGCAAGATTGTGAGACGCATGCTATGCAAACCAGATACCATCTTCAAGGGCTGCTTTGGCTGCTTCTTGGATCTTATCTTGAGATTTGCATGGCTTTCAACCATTGTCACTTCTATATCAGCAATGCCACACTGAACCTTGCCCACTTGCTGCTCACCTATGGCCACAGAATTATCACAGCCACTGACACTTGTTGAATACTGGGGAAAGCTGAAGAACTCAGAAAATGGCATATTTGTTGCACCAACTGCATCAGATTTCCCTTCTGTTTCTTTCTGAGAACCAAGAAATTGCAGCCTGTGCTCAAGCTCTTTAACAAAGTTAATAGCACCTCCTATTATAGAGGCTTGATCACTCTGTGTTCACCAACAAAAACAAACTAACTTCAGCAAAACCAAAATGTATAAGTATAAGCATTAATTATTGGGAGCACCTTTTGGTTTGTGTTGGACACTATCAGAGGGAGAAAATTAAACAAGATGACAACATGCATCACATAAATATAAGAACTTCTAGAGATGAAACATCTTCACTGAAGGCTTTGTTTGTGAGTTTTGTTTTGGAGGGGAAGGAAGGGAAAGAGAATGTTTATGAGAATCTCTCCCTTGTTTGTGAGTTTAAAAAGTTGAAGGGGAAGTTTTTGAGGATTTTAGAAAACACCCAAACCCCTCCTTAGCTCAGTTTTTTGTTTTACCCCAATTTGGGGTTTTCTGGGGATAATTAAATTACTAATTTACCATCAAAAAAAGCCTTTAGTAAAGAGTTAGAAACATAGCATACAAAATAATCATGGAGTTAGAAACAATGTACAAGAGTTAAGTACCCTTTGGACATAAGAGTCTGGCATTAGAAACAAGTTCTGAGTGTTTTTGAAATGAGTGACCTCTGAAGATGGATCATTGGAGTGATCATTGAAGTCTTCATAGCCCCAGTTGGCTGCACCATAAACAGTCTTTGACTCCATAAACAAATGGGTCTTGTGTTTGTGGGTATACCACTGCTTCTAGAGCCATGCCTCTCTCTCCCTCAGGCAAACACATACACACAGTTCAGTTTTGACGCTGAGGCCTTTAACAAGAGAGGTACGAAGAAGGAAAAATATGTGTTGGGTCCTTGATGATGCAAAAATGGACATTGCTTTGCACTTGAAATATAATTTGATGTAAATATTAGGTTTAATTTAATTTAATTTAGGTAGACAAAATCATAAGAGAAATGACTCTTGATCTTTAACTCCAATGAATTTGTATGATCCTCCCCTTTTACAAGGTTATCTGGTTCTAAAGATATAAACATAAGTTTTAATTGTACTGATACCTACAACAATGGAATTATAAAATTCACTAGCCAGGGGGTAAAGAAGTTGAGAGTAGGCTTGACAGCCAAAATTAAACTGTCAATAACAAACAGCATAGCTTAATAATTTTTTGAATGGAAATTAAAAAAAAAAAAAAAAAAAAAAACCTCCTCAACATTTTAAGCACAAAATCTTTCTTCCCATAATCATCTAGTTCCAGAAACTATTCAGCGGAAAAGGTAGATCCACGGAAGAATTGACTGATTTTAGTCCTCTGCAGATCTACCTTTTCCGCTGAACAGTTTTTGGAACTAGATGATTATGGTATTTTTGGTCCTTTACCCCATGGTAGAAGCCACAGAACGCCTCTCCTCTCCCTCTTGCGCCGTCTCTAACAGGGAAACAACAGAGATCCTAGGGCTGGCTTTTCTGATTGATAGCAACAATGGGCTCACTAATGGGGGTTTAATTTGGGAGCATTGGGCCTTTGTAACGCATCTGGGCCTTTATCAATTTATTCTGTTCGGCGCCGCTGCTTATTTTCTCATCAAGGCTTATTATTTAGAGCACCACTAATTGGTGCGAAAGAAAATTCGTATGTCTCAATACGAATGACGTGGCACGAGTTTTTTTTCCTTATTTTTTAAAGTAATATCATGTAATTAAGCTTAATAGAAGTATAGAACCAGTTTATTCTAGTTTATTCATATTTTAATGGGAATTGGAATTAGTTCCGAGCAAAACAGATTAGGAGGGTCTTTTCTGGTAGAAAGAAAAAAACAAAAAAGATAAGAACCAGGTCTTTTGACTAGAAAAGGAATGCCATCTTGCTGATAGTCTGATACCACACCCTCACTTCGCAGTTTCTGCTCCCCAACATCTCTAATACATTTCCTGAACAAATGACAGCATAAGAAGGTGAGGACGAAACGCTATTGGGAGATCATAAGAAACGATGATGGAGGACGACGAGGCATAGGCAGAGATCCGAGCATAATAAGGTAGGGAGGTAGGGAGGCGGCAACCAGCTAGCGGTGGTGGAGGAAGACGAAGCGTAACCGGAGATCAAGCAGTATGATAGGATCGTGATTCGTCGGTGAAAGTGCGAAAATGCTTTCGCACACTTAAGCATTTCTCTATTATTTATTACGTGAATGTGAAAGTTTTGTGCTATGATACTTATTTTTATGCCTTTCTATGTACTTTTTTTTTTAATATATATTTCCTACATCTTTTTATTGTTAGTTGTGTTGTTGCAAAGTAGTGTTCTATTATTTTGTTTAATACTAGCATACCAACCCGTGCCATGCACGGAGAATATGTTAATTTTCTAGGATTTAATTTTTAAATATGTATTATTGATTTCACGTTTTGTGGTTTAAATTTTTTTAATGTGGAATTATATACCAAAATTGTTGAAAGATTATTTTGTCTTAATCGTCGATCACAAAGTGTAATAGATATTAACTTAATAATTAATATTAATATTACAATACAGATAATGACTTTTAAGTGTAAATAGTGAGTACATACTGTCTACTACATAATTTTATTGTGAATTTGTTTTTTTCAAAGTAAAATTATAAATTAAAACTGATCATTTCTTCGTTCACTACCTTAATATCGCATTTCTCTGAACAATTAATAATAAATTTATATTTTCAAAGCAACAACTACATTTTAAGCCGATTAATCACTTCTTAGAGTAATTTATTTAAACATTAATACTAAATACATCCCAATGATATTCGTAATGATACGAATTTTTAGAAATAAAAATTATTATTTTTCTTCTATATATCTTAAAATACTATTTGATTTAGTTGTCCTATTTTCCCGTGCAAGTCAATCATTTTTCTAAAATATACTTATCCATCATATTAAATTTTTTATTCTTTCTTGAAAATCTATTAGATTTATTTCTCATCTTTTTCCCGTGCAAATTAACAATTTCTAGAAAGTATAGATAATTATCTATCATATTAGTCTTCTTCTTCTTTCTTGAAAATTTACTTGATTCATTACTTCTCTTTGCACGGTGCAAGTTAACAAATTTTAGAAAATATATTTATCTTTCATATTGTTATTTTCTTATCTCTTAAAAATCTATTTGATTTATTTCTCCTCATTTTCCCATGCAAATTAACCATTTCTCAAAGAAAAAATATTTATCTACCATATTATTATTCTTCTTCTCAATTGAAAATTTATTTGATTTATTTCTTCTATTTGCTCGGTGCAAGTTAACTATTTTTAGAAAACATATTTATCTATCATATTTTTTTTCTCTCTGAAAATCAAGATTTATTTCCTCTCTTTTTCCGTGCAAGCTGAGAGGAATTCTATCATGTTGGATTTTCACTTGGATTCTCTCATGTTGAATTCTCCATCCTTAATACATATATCTCTCCCTTTTTATAATTTTTTTATTCTTTCTTGAAAATCTCTTATGGGCATCATGTGCATCTTCCATTGCCAGATGTCTTAACAGTTTTTGAGCTATTCCATGTATTGGATTAGAGAGGACACAGTTTTCCTGAGTCATGATAGATAATGAAAAAAGCTAAGAACTTTGAAACAATTATAAACTATTTTTGCAATGTTATAGATGCACTTGCAGAAAAGCATTATGGAAAATGAAAGATAGAACGAAAAAAAAATCATGAGCAGTTAGAACACACCATAGTTTATGTTCAAGATTTACTCTCCCCTGGCTTTGGCAGAGCCACTTTGCTGGAAGTGGAATATGATTTTCATTGCCTTTAACATCGGCACAAAAGGGAAAGAAAATTTCATTATCATAAAAAAAAAATGAAGCAATTTGACCAGAATCATTCATTATTGAAGCAACAAAAAATCATTAGTCCTAACATGCAAAAAAATTGATTAAAAAGAGAGAGAGAGAGAGCATGAGAACGCAAAGTAGATAGAGAAAACAAAGCAAGTGAGTGAAGAGGGAAGAAAGTAAAAACATTGTTGTATTAACATGATTTAAAGTGATTATTTTGTTATTATTTTAATTGATAATATTATTGTAATCCAATTTGACCATAATTATTCATTATTGCAATACTTAAAGGTTCAAATTTGATTGATCAGATTTGTGTGATTGATGCACGTTCATTATAACTGAAATCTGTCATAATTAAATTATAAATACAAATTGCTATTCATATGATTCAATAACAAATGAATTAATGGAACACCAAATCTCATCAATTAATGACTTCAGCCAACACAATGAGGAATTACGGTGGTATCAGGAGGATATTCTCAACTTATATGCATTATTATAGATTATAGATTCTAATAAATAGAATTATAATTGATTCATTTCGCAATTTATGGCCATTACTATAATTACTATAATTAGTTTTCAAATCAACCACAGCGCGACACATAAGTGAAGACTTCTGGTATTGCCACGTGTAATGAGGGAAGGCTCCATAAATTGACATGTGAAGGTTTCCACTTTGAGTTTGTTCACAAATGTATTAGATATATAGATATATAGATATATAGATATATAGATATAGATTACTGGGATATGGAAATCATCATTAATTTCTTTTGAATTTTTTGTTATCGTCCTACGAGATAAGTTGGTTATTGTAATGACTCTAATGAGTTAATTTGAGCTTGTCAATTAATTGTGTGTGCTTTCTTCTTAAAATATATGTACTGAGCTTGTCACTCTAGCCTTAGTTTATATTAGCCATGATAACCATCACTTAAAAGGGGTGAAGTGGGTGATTACAAAATTTAAAACAACTTCGTGAAATTATGCATTTTAACGCACTCAAAATAATAGATGCTGCATAATAAGTCTAATAAAGATAAAATATTAAACAAATATAAGTATAACAAATATAATAATTAAAGAGTAGGGAAGAGAGAATCAAATTAAAGAGTTTATCCAAGTTCAGACACCAACAATTAGTGGCCTATGCCCAATTCCCAAACCAATCACCTGAGATTTGCACTATATCTCCAAGCTTTAACAAAGGGTTTGAAAACCTTTACAAAACATTGCACTCTTCACACTATTGGGATTGGGAGACCTCACCCAAGTGTTTAAGCCTCACAAATGATTGGATATTTCACTCTTTGTCACAAACTCAAGGGATACCTCACCCTCTTACAACATATCCAAACACCCAAACTCCACAATTTAAACTTTGGTGGAATGTTATTTGAACACCTAGCTTTGACAACTGACACCGTGTAAGTCTTATAAATGATGTTTTTGTTTTTTATTTTACATCATCTGATTCAACTAAAAGAAAGAGAGAAAAATACGGTGTTGGTACATTTTGGTGTTCAAATAACACCACTCTAAACTTTGAATGCTCGTCCTTGCAAAGCATAAAGAAAATCACAAAGAGACATATACGTCATCCACTTCAACAATATAGAGTTAATATATTATCATGTAATGTCTCAACAAATGAAAGGTAACAATTTGGAAATTATAAAAAAATCACAATACAACATTTTAAATAGTGTCACAAAGGTGTTCACACAACATTTGGCCACCAAAGTGCCTTACTTTGCTAAGCCTCCAACAAAAGCATGAAATATGTGTGTTGATTCGAATGATTCTAACCAGAAATCAATGAAGGTTGCTAATAACAGATAAGCCTTGCTAAATTTTTGTTCATCATCTCCACTTTAGCAGCCTCTCGTTGGACCTTAAACTTGCACCCCTATATATGGCAACCAAGCAGGTGAAGCCATTATATTAGAACTGATCTACATACAGAGTGTTTGTGATTAGGGTAAACACACTCAACAACCAATTTAAAATAATTTACGAAAAATAGAAATTTAAATATTGAATAAAGATGTTAAAATACCAACAAAAAATATCAGAGTCTCCCTCAGACTTGTTAATATGTTCCAGCACCCTCTCCGCACCAGAGGATCTTCTTTGCAAAAGCTCAGTAGAATGGTTGATGAAAGAAGAATGGTTTGTTGTTAATAGAGAAATCAAATGCAGAGATAAAGGAGAGTTAGGTTAGGGAGGAAAGAAACGGAGAGAGAAATGAAAACTCAAAATTGTTGATTTTTTGTGCACAAAAACGGAGAGGATGATTGACTTTTGGAAGCTGAAGAAATGGAGTGAGAGAGGTGCGAAATGGTGCCGTGAAGAATTAGAGCAACATAACCTTATCATGCACTTGCAACAATTACACTGTAGGATAAGAAATCTACCTTGTAGGAATCAGAACCTGCTCCCAATCTGAGCAATTGACCCTTTTGATATGCATCAGCAAAATTGGGGAGAGGGATTAGGGATTAGTGAGTGAAATTGGGGAAAGAAAACCGTTGAGGGTGGTGACGTTGATGGACACCAATAGCAGTGACGGTCACGGAGCAGGGGTAGGAGATAGTGTTGGTTGCCCAATAACGTTCCACCGACGACGGCGACGGCAACAAAGTTGGATAGGAGGTTTACGGTAGTTTTTTGTTGTAGGTTGGAAGGTGGCCCATGCATTCGTAGGTGTGTGTACAGTAAGCAGCTGATAGTTCAACTTCAAGTTGTGTTTACAATAGGCTGAAAGCAAAGATAGACACGTCAGCTATTTAGAAGAAAAGAAGAGATATCAAAGGTGTTGAGGTGGCGACACGAGAGTCTGCGCTTCGGGATTTATATAGATATAAAATATAAATAGATTTGATGCAAATAGTAGGTTTAATTTAGGTAGAGAAATTCATAAGAGGAATGATTCTTGATCTTTAACTCCAATGAATTTGTATGATCCTCCCATTTTACAAGGTTATCTGGTTCTAAAGATATAAACATGCAGCAAAAATATTTATTATAAGATACTTTTATAAAAAAAAATACAAATAACTAATTTTACAAGCTATTGCAAGGGAGGGGTAAGCGTTGGGGAAAAATTCCTTCCCTTATTCTGTCTTCTTATTTTCAATATATCATAAAAATTACCAAATTGATTCTCGATATCTAATCAGATTTTAATATATTAATAAAAAGTAAAAATTATGCACAGTTTTAAAATTCAAATACTTGAAAATTATACACTTTTTCACTTTGCATTATTGATTTTTCACCGGGAAAATTCGTCATAGGCCACGCGGTACCACTAACGGGTCAAGTAGGATGGTTAATGAGTATATAGGCAAGTAAATGGACATCAGAACAAAATAGAGAGATTAATGAGTGACGGGTTAAAAATTCAAGAAACTAAATGATTAATTATTAAATCACAGCGTAAATCCAAAGCTATTTCAGCGCACGTAAATATTAAGCAAGCGGCGTAGCGTAAATATTACAAGGCATAGGATAGGAGCCCTTCCTTATACAAATCAGATTTCAGAGTTTAATTAACAATAATGATAATTTGACACAAGTTTTCGACACCATACGGCGACACCATACAGTGTCGCACTGTGCGGCACTGTAGCAAGGCCTCTTTTTTTTTAATATTTAGTTTTTTTAAGAAATAAAATTTTTGGTTAAGTATGTGCAAATATCTGGTTAATCAGGTACAAATATCTAATTAATTCAGTTCATTATCTGGTTAATGGGTTTTTTTTTAAGTATGTGCAAATATCTGGTTAATCAGGTACAAATATGTGGTTAATTCAGTTCATTATCTGGTTAATGAGTTTTTTTGATAAATAAAATTTTTGGTTAAGTATGTGCAAATATCTGGTTAATCAGGTACAAATATCTGGTTAATTCAGTTCATTATCTGGTTAATGGGTTTTTTGGTTAAGTATATGAAAATATCTTGTTAATCACGTACAAATATCTGGTTAATTTCATTTCATTAACTAATTAATGGGTTTTTTTAAGAAATAAAATTTTTGGTTAAGTATGTGCAAATTAATTGGTTTTTTTGAGAAATAAATTTTTTGGTTAAGAATGTGCAAATATTTGGTTAATCAGGTACAAATATTTGGTTAATTCAGTTCATTATCTGGTTAATGGGTTTTTTGGTTAAGTATGTACAAATATCTGGTTAATCACGTACAAATATCTGGTTAATTTCAGTTCATTATCTGGTTAATAGTTTTTTTGAGTAATAAAATTTTTGGTTAAGTATGTGCAAATTAATGGGTTTTTTTTTAGAAATAAAATTTTAGGTTAAGTATGTGCAAATATTTGGTTAATCAGGTACAAATATCTGGTTAATCCAGTTTATTATCTGGTTAATGGGCTTTTTGGTTATATATATGCAAATATCTGGTTAATCAGGTACAAATATCTAGTTAATGAGTTTTTTTAGAAATTTTTTTTTTTAAAAAGTCAAAATTTAAAATAATAATAATAATAATAATAATGCTACAGTAATACTACAATAGCGTAGATGTCCTGTATGGTGTCAAATTGCTGTGTTCAATTATATTTTTTGAAATTCAAATTCTTGAAAATTCTAAAAAAAGAAACCGGTGATGAGAGTCCCAAAAGTCATTTAAATTTATTTTTTGCACTCTAGAAATTTTAATTTATTAACTTTTATATTATTATTTTTACGTTGGAATTTTCAAGAATAATGTAAAAAAAAAAATATAAATAAACAATGAAAGCAAATGGAAGTGGTAATGTATAAACTATAAAGGCAAAGTGGAGGTGTAAAACACTGTAACGTATAAAGTATAAAGGCAACTAGGCAACTGATGTGGCCACACTGGGGGCTGAAACGGAAAGTCAAAATAACTAAAAAAAGCTTTTCTTAAAAACAGTTGGGTGTAAGAGATGGTTGAAAAATTGCTTAAAACAGCGTTTTTCTTCAAGAAAAAGCTTTTTTCAAATTTCAGCTAAATGCCCAAACATGAAGAGTGTGTTTGGGAAAGCTGGAAAAAAAAGATTATCCTGATAATCAATTTTTGTATAATCAATTATAATCGGAATTTGTTTTTGTTTGGGTCTATTTGCTGACAAACGATTTTAAGATAATCTATTTCGTTTGAGTAGTGTAAAAAAATCACTTTTACATAATAAATTACTAAAAAGGGTATGAAGTTATTTGTATAATTTAATAATATTTGTTTAGAAGTTAGTTTTGTAGGGGTAAACAGACAAGAGGGTTTTGAGAATCAAAAATAATCAAATACTACAATTTTAAGCTAGAAAAAACTAGATGGCATATAACAGCTTCCCCCCCCCCCCCAAAAAAAAGCTATTTTATAAATTTAAGTAAAATGTCAAACATGATAGATTATCTATGAAATAGCTTTTAAGCTATAAAACAGCTGAAATGGGAAAAAATAATCATTCCCAAACACACTCGAAGATTTTGTATAAAACAACATTTCTTTTAGTAAAAAACAGCTGAAAGGTGGGTTCCAAACATGCTCTACAAAGGGTAAATGTCTTTTTATAACTTTGATGCGATTGTTTTTGGTGCTTTAAGTTTGAAATTTTAATTTCATTACTTTAGGAATATAGACTTTTTCTAATTTCCCTTAAAGATTAAGAAACGTTATATTTATTAATTGCAATAAAATTAATAAATAAGTTATATGCCTGGTTATTTTCTTTGCAAATTATACATCAATGTAGCCATGTCTTCTCCTATTCTGCACTAATTAAAAGAAGGATTCACAGGTTAGATTTACATATACTGTTATCTATCTATGAACCATACAATTCTATTTCACAAGCTATAGAGCATTTTTCCTGCCCATTTGAAGAATAAATTTGTCTACTCATTTTTTAGAATTCCTTGTTTACCCTTGCAAGTAGGCTTAATGTTTGGCTACTTTTGAGTCATCTTTTCACTCTAATAATAGAGACTTAAGAGAGTAGAAATAAGGCTTACTACAATGTAATCTTAAATTGTATGACTCATGTATACTTGTTCCATGCAATTCATTAAGTAAAAAAAAAAAACTGAACTAAATCAATTAAATTAGTCTATTTGGTTCGATATCCAATTAGACTTATTCCCAAATACTTTGATTCTCAAGTTCCATAATTTAGAATCCAATAAACTTAAACCAACTCGAGATTCAATATAATTGTGTTTCCTCTTCATTATCTCCTAATAGGTGATACTTGTTGCGTGTGTTGGACATGATAAGCTACCGGATATTCCATGTCATCCAAATTATATTCACATGAAGAAAAGCAAAAATCATGAATATTAATACATTGACAAATTAGCTAACAATATGGTGGTTACAACATTTTGTTTCCATTTAGCTGTTTAGAGTTGCTGCACGCTAAGGTGATTGGGTCAAATCTGATCTATTATGATTCGAACCAATGTAGATAGTGCAGGTCGACACATTAGCCTGTTAAATTATTAATAAAATATTTAAAATTTAAATAAACGAGGATCGTTAAAATATATATACAATTTAGACCTTATACCTAGTACATTTGGTATTTGATTTTTATTTTTTCAAATAAAAATTGATGACACTCTTGTGTATCTATACTAATATACACTACAAAAAAAAGGGTTTTAGCGACCGAAATTTTTGGTCGCTAATTAACGATTTTCGATCGCTAATTTGGTCAGCGACCGAATTAGCGACCGTTACAAACGGTTGCCAAAACCTTGGTCGCTAGCGACCGAAATTTCGGTCGCAGAATACTCTTAATTTGGTCGTTTAGATTGGTCACCTTACAATTAAATTGATCGATTTAGCGACCGATTTTTTTAATTTTGCGACCGAATTATCAGTCACTAATCCAACGGTCATATTTAAATATTGCGTCCGAAAAATCGGTCGCTAATTCGGTAGCTAATTTTAGAAAATCAGTCGCTAAAATCAACGGTCATATTTAAAATAGCGACCAAAAAAATTCGGTCGCTGATTTTTTATTATATTTTTTTTTTGATGCCGCAAAATATTAAAATAAGATTTAATTAATTAAATTAAAATTAGTGAACATAAACTTAAAGCAAATAAAATTAAATATCAATCATATTAAAGCAGATAATTCGATAAATATTCACGTAAAATATATAGAAGACAAGGAGAAATACAAATGTAATAGTCAATGTGTCATACAAAGATGGGAAAACTAATCTATGTGACGAGGGGGTGAAGGGGGTGGGCTGATGCCAAAGTGATCCGAGGCAGTGACACCAGCAGTAGCGTCATCAATAGCAACAGCATCGGTGACAATGACGTCATCAGCAGCAGCGGCATCCGCAGTAGTAGCCTCGAAGTGGGCGCTGCCAGATCCGGAACTGCTAGGTCGGAATCCCAAATACCTAAACAGCTCCTCCATGCGATTATCCTGCTCTCGTATGCGACTGTCCTACTGTCGTGCGTGCTCCCGCAACTCATGTATCTCGTTATCCTTCGCCGCAAGTTCAGCATTCATGGTCAGGATGGCCTCTCTGACATCTGGGTTGGGATCAGGATCATAATGTCCGCACGGCACTGATATGCCCACGAACTGATCCCCAAGCTGACCGAGGCCAAATACATGGCCCTTCTTATTTTTCCTGCCAACCACCTTTAAGTAAATGGCATTGTCAGACTCAGGAGATGGCTCCTGCCCCTGACTACTGGCATCGTCTTTAAGGCGATGGAATTTGTCCTGCATAATATGTCAGACATTAGCATTTGTAATTATATATTAAAAAGAAGGAAAGTAATTAATATATTGAAAATGAATTAGTGATGAGTTAAGAGTACTTACAACAAGGTCCCGAACCTTCGGGCTAACCCACTGCCCACGCTTGGTCTTCTTGGTCTTGTGCACGATCTCAATTGCTGTGGGTTTTCTCTGCTGCCCTTTTGACTACATATATAAAAGCAAAAAATACAATTTTTATTATTAAGGACATATATAAAGCACTAAATTAAAAACAATAAAATTCATGTTGACTTATTACCATCCTATCAAAATGCTCATGAATGGTTATTGAGCCACCGGTGTATAGTGGAGCGCCAGTGTCAGAAGCCCGATTCTGCTTTCCGATCTCGCTCTTTATCAGGAACTTCTCATCACTGGCCCAATATTGACAGAGGTGTTCCAGCACATCAGTTCGAAGCCAACTCCCATCATCTGAACCATCCCTAATCCTACCCATAGCCCACTTAACCAGTCATGCATCTCAGACAACCAGTCATGTATCTTAGACAACATCACAACCTATTGAGCTCCGCTCTCTACACACAAACAACAATTCAAGTTGGCAAGCACATGCATGGTTTTTAAATTATCAGCACACAACCAGTCATGCATCTCATAAAATATCAAACCTATTGAGCTCCGCTCTTCACTAACAAAGAAAACATAAAGGAGACAAATAACAAGCACTTGACTAAATTTATTAGCACACATTCAACAACCTATTGAGCTTTGCTCTCCACTAACAAACAACGAATCAATTCACATAACCAACACTACAACATAATGTACTTTTAACGGCAATTATTATGGCTTTTAGCGGCAATAATAATGGCAGCAAAAACCTTTACCGGCAATTATTAATTAGCCGGCGTATCCCGTGTCGCTAAAAGTTTTCCCGACAATTGTAGGAAATACTGGTAAAGACCCAAATAATTGTCGCTAAAAGTCAAAAGTTATAGCAGCAATTATCATGACCTTTAGCAGCAATTTTAATGGCCACTAAATATGATTTTAGAATTGTCTTCTAATCTAATTTACCGGCTTTTTTTATTGCCGCTAAAAATTCTAGATGATTTTTTTCCAACAATTACTATTGCCACCAAATATTAAGCACCAAACCACAACACATGTTGGCTATGAATCAGCATTCTTTATAATTTCACAGCATGGATATATATGAAGGAAAAGAAAACAGAGATCTTTTATCCATGACAAAACTATACTCAAGAGGCAAACTCAATAATTAAAATCATGACAAAACCAGATTTTCAGCAACTATCAAACCTAAATTCATTATCCATAAGTCTTATACATTTGCCAACCAACAAAAAGTAATTGATCTAAGAGAGCTAGGCAAGTAATCAGAAATTATCTCAAGGGATCTATTATCGCAGCATAATCCAAACATACTTCAAAATTTCCAAGCATCATCACTTGTATCATGTTGCATTTAATCAACCAGCCTGGAAATAAAAGTGAAGGACAAAGATTTTGATTATATTTATTTACTTACACCAATACTAAACAACCCACCATTTAGGCACAATCCATGTAACACATAATCATGCCCATATCAACATTAAGAATCAATGGACATTTTGTCAAATAGCTTGCGTACAATGATGAATATTGACAAAGAAACCATTCCATTCAAACCATGTTACAATAGATGTAGAGTATCAAAATATTATCAACCAAACACCAATCCTAATAGAGAAACATAAAAAATGAGAAATATCAATTACAAATGGAGTAAACAAATAGTAAATTATGTACCCTTTGAAACTCTCCTCAAAATACAAGAGACCTCTTCTTTCCTAGCCCCCAAATACAAGAGCCTTCCCTTTAACCAAGAAAAACCCTCCCTGTTTACACACTGCTTCCCTAATCACTCTCTCTGTTTCTGTTGTTTTATTTATTTTTATGGGTGTCTTGTCTCCATGTGTGTTCCTCTAATTTTCGCACTCCCTTTTCTGTATATGACTTCTTCTCTTTTTTATAGCACTCTCACCCTTGCTTTGTTTGTGACCTGAATCTTCTGAGTTTCCAAACTCAGAAAACAAGAGAGAAAGAATAAAAGTAACTAGATTTGTTCATCACCATTGATAACATAACAAGTGCAAGAAATTTTTTTTTTGGTTGTCTGACCTTCCCTTGATTTGAGGGTTCAAAACTGAAAATTTAGATATTAAAGTATCTTAGATAAAAAGTGTGAAGAGGAAACATGCAGCCCTCTACTACTGTCCTTCCTTCACGTTCTCTAATTCATTTGTCAAGATATTAGAAGGCTAGATCAGGAATTTTAGTGGAGGACCAACCCAAAGTGAACAATAATAGAACAATGATTTGGTACCTGAAATTGTTGAGACTGTTTTCAAGGCCTTTCTGTTTGTCCTTGTCATCATTCAAATCTAACTTGAGTACAAACTTCTGCAAACAAAAACCAGGAAATGATTTAGCCCAGATTCAAAGATCTCATGCAACCTTAATCTGCGAAATAACAGTTACATGACGGCATACAAAATCTGAGCCAGCTAGAAAATAAATAGTGATACACTTGAAACCAAAATTTCTATAGCATGAACAGAACATGCAGCTATGAAAGTCGTTGATGTTCCATGACTATCCATGCAAGAGTGGGAAATGTAGCAAGTACTGGCATTTCATAACCCC
This sequence comes from Echinosophora koreensis, assembly GCA_035048595.1. Classification (NCBI taxonomy): domain Eukaryota; kingdom Viridiplantae; phylum Streptophyta; class Magnoliopsida; order Fabales; family Fabaceae; genus Echinosophora; species Echinosophora koreensis. Next base: position 22,656,158 of record JAPCYP010000001.1, read on the forward strand.
AAGCACACATCAGTCAAGTTCAAATAATTAAGATATCTGTTGAAAAAGAGAAAAAGCACATCTCTAGTTCAAACATACCATAAAGATATTTTTGCAGCTTGGACAAATTGAAGCAATTCTTCTCTCTTTGCCTGTTGAAAAATAAGGCAAAAAGGGGAAGATATGAAGGTATCAAATAAGTGGATACAACTCCAGTAGCATTCTTCTAAAATGTGTACAATTCAATGCTTATACAAAGTCAGACGTTGTGGTTAGAGCACATATCACAAGCAGCAAATCAAGAGAAGTCTAAAGAAGGAAATTAAATTAGACCCCATATTTAAAAAAAGAAGGAAGAGGAGCTATAACATGCACCCTATAAGTCATTTAGTAAAATATTTGAGAACCATATAAGAAGAATGGATCACCTTCTTGTCCGGTACCAACTTGATAAGATGAATATGCTATTGGTTGCAGTAAGAACAATCATGTCCTTAGATTTTTTTGTAAGAGCCGCCTACATAAATATGAAAGTCAAAATAGTATAAATGTTACTCTGAGTGTAATAGAGACTTTAACCATGTTAAACATCTAGGTCCTTTTATTGTCAATAAAGTAATAGCATTTTTGTCATCCTTAATTAACAGCATTAAGTTGGAACGAATTTTGATTTTTGATACATTAAACATATGCTTAGCAGAGAGTTACTTAACATAATATTATTGTCCATACTTTATCATCAGCCACAACCATATGTCTGAGTTTCATCCTAGCCAAATTCCTTATGACTAAGCATAGTTTGATAGGACATATGTTGTTAAAACTGAAACTGAGCACATCCTTTCTAGTTTGATAAGACTCAGACTTTGTGTACTAATAAATCAAATAGCCAAATAAAAATAATAATGATGATAAAGCCTAACTTAACATTAAAGAACCACAGGTCAAAAAAATAAAAAATAAAGAACCAGTGGAAAGGGATAGTAAACATAATTGTCAACTTTGAGTTGTAGCTTCTACAGAAATTTGACATAAAGCATATGGCCCAAATGCAGATTCAACTTAAAAGGCTATTTATGAACTCAAACCAAAACTCTCTCTCCAACTCCATTGACTTAGTTACCAAACAAATCTGAAATTTCATTACTTGATATTAGGAGTGTTCGCGGTTCGGTTTGGATCGGTTTTGAGGCAAAAAGCCATCCAATCCAAAGATAAAAAGAGCATGCGGTTCGGTTCGGTTTGGATAGCTTCGTTAAAAAAATCCGATCCGATCCGATCCAATTATATGCGATTTGGATCGGTTCGATTTCTTCGGTTTTTACCGACATATCATTACATATTTATAATTGCAATTTCAAAGTTAACAACATACAATAGATATAAAGATTACATATAAAGTCTAACAAATGACATAAAGATTTAAGTCACTGCGCTGGAAAATTAGGAAGCAGACACTGAAGATGCAGCATCGATTTTGAAGAGAAAGATATGTTAACTGCTTGTCTTTCTAATCCTTAAATGTCAGTTTCACATCATAGGTTCCCTGCGAAAGTAGCATGATTAAAATGGAGACTAGGTAATGAACCCAACAAGTTAAATGTTAAAGAAAAACAGAGAGGTTGCAACTCAGAAGATTGTTGAAGACTATACTAAAACAAGAACACTTACAAGGAAGGAGGAAAAAAACATACATCATAATGTGTGGTTATCTAATAAAATCAAAACATGTCCAACCTCACACAAATTGTGCAGAAACCAACAACCAGAGACCAACCATTCAGTTCAATCATAATTCATAAGTAAAGAACAGAAATTAAAATTATAATTTGCATATGAATATATGGCAGTATGATTCTTAAAATTGAAGTCCTGATATGAAATACTGCAATTGAACTGCACGACTACCCAAAGGCCCCAAACAGACATAAAATTGTAAATAATCATAAAGGCTCAAGAAACATCACTACAACCTAGAGATGTAAATATATACACTAAATAAACAGTACAAACATCTCTACTGAAACAAAGTTTGTGCCCAAAAAATGAAATAATTCAGAAACCAGATCTGCATTCAAAACATGAGAAATTTGAAACAAACCCAGAGACATCAGAACTCAGAATATTTCAAACACAAATTCCAAACTCTGTAAATAAAAACACAAATTGTAATATGCATCAGATATGAACAAATAGGGAGATGAAGGAAAACTCGTACCAGTTTAGAAGCAACGACGGCCGGTGAGTAGGGAGGGAGAAGAACACGCACAGACACGAGGCGGCGAGGGAGACGCGATCACGAGGCGGCGAGAGAGACTCGAGCGCGAGGCGGCGGCGAGAGGGATGGAGCACAAGCAGGGAGGGAGAGACAGAGACTAACACGTAGTGACGCAGACACGAGGCGGCGGCGAAAGGGAGACGCGAGGCGGCGGCGAGAGGGAGAAGAAGGTCTGAGTTACTAAGTTAGGGCTCCTAGGGTGTAAACTAAAAGGGAAGGGGCGCAAATAATAATCTAAAATGAATTTGAGGTGGAAAAGTAACGCAATTGGTATTGAAAAGTGAAAACAAAACACGGCGGGGAGGGCTGGTTTCGCGGCGGGGAGGGCTGGTGTAACACCCCGGTTTTTGCTGTTCTTCAATAACAGTAAATATATATATGTTTATATTACTTTAATTGGAAAGATTAATTTTCCGGATGTTTAACTTTGTTTGTTTTAAGGGGTTAGTTTGAGTAATCTTAATTACTCATTTTAAAATCATTTTATTAAGTGCGTCAGCACTGCCTTATTCCAGTTTAAGTACACTTACTAGACAATAATGTTATGTTATTGTCACTATTAGTAGTTGTCTAGAAAAATATTTTAAATGATATGATTGAAAGAAAATTATTTTCATATTTCACTCTATTTATTTTTAGAGTTGAAAATAATTTGGTTTGACATTAATCGGAGATTAAATGTTGGACAGTGGATATTCTTAGTTGATCAATTCAACTATCAATCTCTACTATATTTCAAATTTTGAAAACATATATTTGTCACCTTTTATTTTTAGATTCAAAAACTAAAAAAACGCATTTATTTTTAGGCTTAATATTTATCACTTATTTTGTACCTAATCACTAATAATAGGAAAAATTAACATGAGAAAACCCAACTTTTCTCTCTTTCTTTTCTTTCCTTTCTTTTCTTCTTCTCCTTCCTTCCTCTACTGCTCGGACCGGTGCCGCCGCCCAGCCTAGCCGCCGGCCGCTGCTCGCCGTTCGATGGCGCGACAGGGGAGCCGCACCGCACGCCGCCGCCTGCTCACTTGGTTCGCCCCCCTCCGCCACGAAAACGCGTCCTCCGTTGCGAAATCGCATCCGCCGCCGCGCAAACGCCGCCCTCCACCGTGGTAAGCCTGGTTCGCCGCCATTTATGGTGGTATTCCACCATCTATATTCATCTTAACTTCCTTCTTCATGTCTAAAGTACTCCTTTTTCACTTTTGGGTTGTGGTTCACCACAGAAATTCAGCCAAACTGCCGCTGTCTACCATGGCTGCCGCCGTTCCGCCGCTATTGACGCCACCACAAGCTCATCTTCTTCCTTGGGTAAGTGTTTAACACTAATCTCTTCTATTTTATAAAAGCCCCAAACTGATTTTGAAAACCCTAACCCTAACTCTTGGATTTCATAATGCAATCTGAAATTAAAACTTGTTTTTATGCAATTGGGATTGTAATTTAGTGTTTCTCTAAATCAATTTCACCATTCTCTAAGTAGAGTGATTTTTCCCCAAATTTCTCTATGAACCCTAAAGCCCCAAATCTGATTTTATTTGAAATTATGTTTTTGTAAAATCAACTATGTATCTATGTAACTGGGACTATTAAAATCAGCTTAGAGTGAGCGTTTGATGATGAGTAGCTAATTATGTGATTCATCTGGTTGTGGAAAATGTTTTGACTCCCTCTCCGGGATGTCGTTGTTGTTGTGGTTACTTAGGGGAAACATAGTCTATATTGTTCGAGAGTTGATAGGAGCTGTTTAGAGGAAACGGGAACGTCTAGTTGGGGTTTGAAACTTGAGCAGCTTCGTGGTGAGGGAAGCTGACTGTTGAATGCGTCAAGGAGAGGATCCTTCATGGTCTTCAAAGGTAAAGGGAGTTTACCTGAAGAGTTTTTGCTAGTCATGTACCCTGTTTGTTTGATTGATAATATGTTTGATTTTAAAAATGTATGTTGATGTTATTTATAATTGTGGAACATGAATTATGTTGTCGTTGGATTATGTATGTATTGGATTGAGATTCATTGCTTGTTTGTGATTGGCTGAGGGCATGACACTGGTCATTGCTTGTTAATAAAGATTAAGACATTTAAGTATCTTAACTCAGAAATATCGAAAAGTGGTGTTTTGCTTCTTTGGAAAGTGAGAAGAAAATCCTAAATGATGAAAGTGTGAAGATAGAACAAAGTTAGGAAAGAAAGAATATGGAAAACATCAAAGCTTATGAAAATTATTTAAAAGTATTTTGGAAAGGAAAAGTCTTTTGGAAACAAGGATTTTCTCCGAGGTTTTATGAAAAGTTGGTTTCAAAAATGGAAAGGATCAAAGAAAATGTTATCTTTGATAAATTCAATTGCAAGGGTTTTATATTTGGTTTAAAGTTGAGAAAAAGATTTCAGTGGTTTTCTAAGTTTTCAGAAAACGGATTTTAGAGGACAAAGTTTTCTATGAAAGTGTATTTACAAGAACGAAAAGTATTTAGGTCACAAAGTTTAGAAACTTTTGAACTTTTGTTTTTCGATTTAGTTTTCACTGAACGAAAAACCAAGTGGAAAAGAGAAAAGTGGAAAGGACCTAGATTTCCGAAATGACGGGCTAGAGTTCTTGTTTTGAGTTTTGAGGAAAAGAAAGGACCTAGATCACCGAGCTATAAACCCGGGCTGGATTTGGATTGCCGAAATATCGGGCTGAATTCGGAGTGCCGGTAAAGCCGGACTAGTGTTCCTAGTGATGAGAAGAACCTAGACTTCTGAGACGTCGGGCTAGTGTTCGAATTGAGGAAGAGGTTTTTAAGATCTTTGTTTTTGGCTTAAAAATCTTGAGTTGGTATTTAGAATGTATCTAATGCCTGAATAAAAGTAGTCGAGAGCTTTAAGCCTTGACAAGGAAAGAAATGATACGAAAAAGAAAAGCAGAAATGATAATATTTGTTTTACATGCATAGTCTGGCTATATGCCGTTGTGGCAGACGTGCCATTGTGTATCGAGCTACAGTTTCACACAGGGTGAACTGACAAATTGGATAGTTACGGACCAAAGATGGCTCCTTTAGTCTTTGGGTCTATTAGGGACATTCGAGCTCGAAAACCCACGGAAGGCTCGGGCATTTGCACCCTCGGGCCGTGGAAATCGGCTACCCAGCACGAATGTACTCAATAGGAAACTATTCAATCTTATTTAGGTGAGATGCGATACCCCAGAACAATTCGGGATCGAACCTAAATTGAGAGGCCGACCCAAACGCGCGAGACAATTGTGTTATGGGCATTATCGCGATCCTATCATGCTCGACGAAGGGAAGTTAGGATCTCCGGAGATAGTGAACTAGATAGTGAATATTGAAGTGACATGAAAGGTTTTATAAAAACTGCATTTAGTTGTCGGGAATGAATCCCTGTGCTATAATTATGATGTTATATTGTGTGGTTGTCTTGTGAGTCGTGTATGTGACTGCTATGATAAAACTCATATGTCGGTATCTCACCTTTACATTATTTCTGTTTGGTTTCTTTTGTGGTATTTTGGTCTTGAGGGTACAGAGGTTGCAGAGAAGTTCCCAGCTTCACTTGGGGATATTAGTCCCAACCCTTGAAGACGTCAGATGTTAGTTATAATGGTGAGAATAATGGGATCTTTCCCAGGAATATCTTTTAGAATGACCAGCTTAGGTTCTTGCGACATTTTTGATTTAAGATAGTATATATTCCTGGCTCGGAGAGCCTTTGTTTTAAATGGACTATTCATGGCTCTGAGAGCTTTTCTTTTGGATGGTAATATAAGATTTTCTTTGGTCATGTATAGCTTGTTGATGTAAATATTTTGAGAATATTACTATCTTGATGTATTTTATATGATTGGAATTTCTGAGTTGAAAATATAAATGTTTTCAGCAGGTATTTTTTTTATCCTGGGATGTTGGAATTACAGAGGAGACTCTGTCGAAATTTTTGTAAAAATTCTAGATCTTTGTTAAAATATAATGTGATTTTACTTTTGTAATGTGTATATTACTTCTCCGGAATATTCGGAAGGAAAATTTTTAAACCCGAGTTTTCTGACTTAGAGTGAATAAATTTTTTTTTCGAAAGTAAAACCAGCCAAATTATTTTTATTTAAAATTTCCGCAACGAGTTAAGAGTTAGATATGTAACGCCCAAGGGGGGTGTTACAGCTGGGGTCGAAGAAAAACAGAGAAGGGTGGCGCCGATCTTCGTGGTGGAGGGCAGCGTCGATCTTCGTGGTGGAGGGGAGCAGCACCGGTCTTCTTGGTGGAGTGGAGCAGCGTCGTCTTCGTGGTGGAGGGGACACCGAAAATCGTAGGGAGAGGGGGCGGTGTGAATGGGGGGAATGGGGAAAGGATCTAAGTTTAATTTTAGGTTTTCATTAGCGACTAAAAAAATTCGGTCGCTAAATCGATTGCTAATAATTCGGTCGCTAATCATTAAATTCTATATTCAGCGACTGAAAAAAAATCGGTTGCTAATTTTAAAATATAATCGGTCGCTAATTCGGTCGCAAATTAGGTAAATTTGGTTATCTTTCCATACTTTGAATTAGCGACTGATGATATCGATCGCTAATTCGGTCGTTGAATATAATTTGTGACCAATCCTAGAAAAAGGTAAATTCGATCGGAAATCCGGTCGCTGATAGCAACTGATTAAATCGGTCGCTAAATTCGGTTGCTAAAACCAGTTTTTCTTGGAGTGATATACATATAAAAAAAATTTAAAACAAGTGGGTGGATTCTCTATGAAATTACAGCTTGATATAGGTAAGACAATATGGACTGTAGAATTGTGTTTACTGATATCTTTAATTTATAAATTATATTTTCAAATTTAAGTAGAATTTATAAATATCATTAAAAAAACAAAGAGATGAAAATTTAAAATATAAGGGATATGTGTGTGTAACTTAATTATTCAAATAAATAAGCAAATACATATAAGTAATTGAGATTTTAAAAATAGCAAAATTTGATTAAAAATACAAATTAGAAAAGAACAAACTTATATATAATAAGTATTTAATTACCGCACCCACATACACACTCTCGATGATCTTATTCATTGCCGGTACCCTATATATACGTAGCTTACCCTCTGGTCCTTTGCGTGAGACAACGTTCGATTCTTTCTTCAAGAATGTGGAGAGCTTGAAGACTACAACGTTGTTGCAAGATAGACTACAACGTTCGATTCTCATCCACGACATGCAAGCCCAACCTCATTCTTGCCGCTCTTCTGGTTCGTTCCATAAAGTTCTCTTTTTTACCACTTGGGGTTCATCTTATTCATGATTCTTGAACTGGGTATGATTGAATTCTTTATGTTTGTTCGTGTTCTGAAAAGGGTTCTTTTAAAGTTTTGTGCTTTCTTAATTTGGTGTCTTTTATACTTTTTGTCATTGTGACTTGTGATTCTTGCAAGTCTCCTATTATTTAGATATACAGATATGGGTTCTTTGCTATTTTTGAAATTTTATATCATGCACGGCAAAGATTTCTTATTGTTCTTTTTGTCATTCTGAAAAGGGTGCTCTTGATAAGCAGAGTCATCTCTTGCATGGGGTGATCCACTGCAATGGGTTCCAATGGCATTGAAGGGGGTTCCAATGTCCTCAGTGGCAGAGAAATCATGGATCTATGGGAAGGTATTGAAAAGGAGAACTCATCTTTGATTCTAGTTAGATTTAGTGAACGTTCAAGAGTCAATCAAAGTGTAATTGGGTACTATATATTTTCTTTGTATAGGTGTAGGAGAATTTTAGTGGAAGATGTGAACTTCAAGAGGTAGTTGATCAAGACTCGAGAAATTAAAGATGTGAACTTCAAGAGGTACTATATTCCTTTTTCAATTGTCTTCAAGAAATCAAATCTGCCTGTGATTGAGTTCTATTTCCTTCTTGCCTACTTGTTGATTTTTATTCATCGAAGTTCTTTATGAGTTTTATTTTTATGTTTTAAAGTTTCTTATGAAAAACCTTGGCATTAAGGTGACTTGTGATAAGTTTTATTGCAAAGTTTTCGTAAAACCTTGATTTGTGAGGAAATGTTCAGTTTCCTTCTTGCCTACCGAGTGGTTGTAGTTGTACTCACTCCTTCCAATACTATATTTCAGATCAGTAGTCTTGAAATGTATATTTGAGTATGGGCTTCCATGATTTTCTTCTCTTTTTTCTTTACATCTGACATTAATTTGTCTCTCACAAAATGCCACATTCTTTAATCTTTAGACCCCTTCTTCCTTTTGCTTTTACCCTCCTTCATTTCCTTTCTTTAATTTCTTTTCCCTTTCCAAATACAAGGATGCTGTTACATTACATGTTTTATTTCCCTTTTCTTAATCATTTTTTTTTTTATTTGTTCTCAAGAAAACAAAAAAGAAAGATTGAAAATGTCTTCTTTCAATTACCTTTTTTTCTTGCACTGTACTTATTTAACTTGTATGCATAATCCATCTATTGTTTCTTCTTCTTTTTTCACCCTCTTTCGTTCAAGTTACTTTCTTTCCATGTTGTTGAACACTGACCACCTATTTTTGATGAAATTACTGTGTAAATACCAAGATAACTTTTTTTGTTTGTTTGGTTTTTGTGTCATTTATTTACTAACTTGATGGGGTACTGTTGAATATAATTGTTCTGCTATTTTAGTTTTTAGTGTAATTTGACATAAATTTGTGCCTTTTTTTTTTCAGTATGTGATGATTTTGATGAATGGGGGAGTGCCTATTGCATTTGGTGGCACTGAAGAGGCAGCTGCTTATGGAGAACTGATCTCAATTGGGGGGCTTGGTCCAACTGTTAATGGGAAACTGAGTTCTACAATTGCCGAAATTCTCCAAACTAAGCTATCCATTGATAGCTCCCGTTCAGGTAAACTATTATTTTGTTTCTGTGATAGCTTATATGATTTTGTGAAGATTACAAAATGCAAATCAATATTTGTGATGTCTTTCTCCACTGTTCAGCTTGTTTGAAATATTGTTTATTTTATTGAAACCATTTCATACATTCTGCCTTCTTTAATTCACTTCCATAATATACATTGAAACGGTTTGGTTCTTTGAATTTAGAGGTTTCTTATATAATATCCATTCAATTATGGTGGTTATCACTTACCACCATAAAAAGATATTGAATAAATACTGTATTTCAGGTTTTTTTTTTAATAAAAACTAATACAAGTTAAAATACGTATAGATTGATTTCTGATGTTGCTTAGCACTACTTTGTCTGTAATAACATTTTCTATGCATAATAATCCATCGCTGGTGTTTGTTTAGTTATTCACAGAATGATAGTCCAACATTTGGTTGGCTTTGTTAAATACCTTAATTTGCACCTTTCAACCTTAATGATCTTACTTTATATGCAGAGATGATAGAATTCTGTTTGCAACAATGTTGGGGTTAGAATTCTGGGTCCTTGATGATATATATGATTGGTTTGCCAAATCAAAGCTGGGTACTCTCTCTCTCTCTCTCTCTCTCTCAATCCTTCTTATTCTTATTCTTTTTTGTATATTATTTTGTATATTGTTCTCTGTATGTTGTATGTTGTATATTGTTTTTATTTTTGTGGGTATGTTTTTGTTTTATATTGTTTTGTATATTTTTTTATGTTAGTTCTGTTTCTAATTTGTTATTGTGTAAGTTTTCTTTATATTATTAATTTTTTTAAATTACTTCTAAATTCCGCGGGCCATCATTCTTTATATGTTTGTTTATCAATATAAAATAATCAATTTTCACTTCTTCATATTTTTTTTTTAATTTTTTTCTATATTTGTACTTATTTTCATTTTAATTTTCAAAACTTTTCTATAAAGGTGCATTTTAAACACTTTTTATACACTTCTTTCAAACGTTTTCTGACTTTTCTCCATAAATTAGTTTTTTGAAAGAATCTTTTGAACTTTGTTTTTATATCTTATTTTTAAAACTTTTTTTTTGTATAAACAGGTATTTTGAAAATTACTTTTTAAGCCCTATGCATATCCTATTTTTTTTATAAACAAATTTTATGAAAATTATTTTTTAAACACTTTTTATATAGTATTTTAAAACTTTTCTCTGTAAACTAGTTTTTAGATGTAATTTTTTAACCTTATTTTTATATCCTATTTTCAAAAACCTTTTATAAAAACTTAGTTTTTTATGTCATACTTTCAAACCTTTTCTCTATAAACTAATTTTTTCAAAAATAATTCTTCACCCTCATTTTATATCTTATTTTTAAAACTTTTTTCCCTATAAACTACCATTATGAATTTTTTTTAGACTATTTTTATATACTATTTCAAAACTTTTTTACTTTTCAAACCCTTTTTATTTACAATTTTTAAAACTTTTTCCTATTTGTATATCATATTTTTGAAAGACCGGTTTCTTATGTCCAAATTTTATATTTCATATAAACTTATTTTCTAATAAGTAAATTTCAACCTCTTTTTTATATCCTATTTTCAAAAGTCCTTTTAGAAACTTTTTAAAAAAGTAATTTTTAAACCTTTCTTATATAGTATTTTCAAAACTTTTTTTATAAAGTAGTTTTTTGAGAAGAAATTTTATAATTTGTTTTTATATTTAAATTTTAGATTTTTTTTTTTGTATAAACTAGTTTCTTTGAAAATTACTTTTCAAACCCTTTTTATTTACAATTTTTAAATTTTTTTCCTATAACCTTGTTTTCTAAAAAGTATATTATAAAAAAAATTGGACATTTTTTTCAAAAATTTCCTCTATAAACTAGTTTTAGGGAAACTATCTTATAAACTTTATTTTTAATTATTTTTATAATATCCTATTTTCAAAACCTTTTATAAAAACTTTAATTTTTATATCATATTTCAAACCCTTTCCTTATAAACTAATTTTTCAAAACTAGTTTTTGAAAAGTTTTTTTAAACCCTTGTTATATACTATTTTCAAATATTTTTTATAAACTAGTTCTTTTAGCATAAATTTTTAAACTTTGTTTTTATATCCTATTTTTGAAACTTTTTCTTGTTTTTATTTTATTTTAGATATTTTTTTTATAAACTGTTTCTTTGAAAATTACTTTTCAAACCCTTTTTATTTACAACTTTTAAAACTTATTCCTATTTTTTCAAAAATTTCCTCTATAAACTAATTTTAGGGAAATTATTTATAAATTTATTTTTAAACAATTTTCATAAAACCTATTTTTATAATATCCTATTTTCAAAAGCTTTTTGTAAAAACTTTGTTTTTTATATCATATTTAACCTTTTCTCTACAAACTAATTTTTTCAAAAATATTTCTCACCCACATTTTATATCCTTTTTAAAAATATTTTTCCCTATAAACTACTATAATGAATTTTTTAAGACTATTTTTACATACTATTTCAAAAGTTGTTTTATAATTTTTTTTTAAAGTACCTTTTAAATTCTTACCTATTTTGTTTTTAAAACTTTTTTTGTATAAAATAATCTCAGAAACACACTTTTTAAATCCTTCATATATTTCCAAAACATTTTTCTATAAACTAGCATTTTTAGACCCTTTTTCAATATCTATTTTTAAAATTTTATTTATTTTATTAAAAACCAGTTTCTTGTCCTATTTTTATATTTTTTTTAATAAACTTATTTTTATAATTTGTTTTTATATCCAATTTTAATATATTTTTTCAAAACTAGTTTTTTGAAAATATTTTTAAACCCTTTTTATTTTAAAATAAACTTGTTTTTCTAGAGTAAAGTTGTAAACTTTTTTTTTATCCTATTTTCATTTTTCTTGTTATTATTTTAATTTTAGATATTTTTTATTTAAGTTTCTTTGAAAATTAATTTTCAAACCATTTTTATTTACAGTTTTTAAAACTGTTTTTTCAAAAATTTCCTCTATAAACTAGTTTTAGGGAAGCTGTTTTATAAACTTTATTTTTAAACAATTTATATAATATCCTATTTTCAAAAATCTTTTATAAAAGCTTTATTTTTTTATATAATATTTTCAAACCTTTTCCATATAAAATAATTTTTCAAAACTAGTTTTTTGAAAAGTTTTTTTAAACCCTTGTTGTATACTAGTTTCAAATGTTTTTTATAAACTAGTTTTTTTAGCGTAAATTTTTAAACTTTGTTTTTATATCTTATTTTCAAAACTTAGAAATTTTTTTTATAGGTTAAAGTAATGTTTTGGTCCCTATACGTGACACTGATTTTCAATTTGGTCCCTATACGTAAAAAGTTATCAATTTGGTCCCTATACGTGACACTGGTTTTCAATTTGGTCCCTATACGTAAAAAGTTATCAATTTGGTCCCTATACGTGACACTGGTTTTCAATTTGGTCCTCACCGCTAATTGGTCCCGATATAAGAGGACCAAATTACAAATTATTGTCACATGTAGGGACCAATTCAACAAAAAAAAATTGAAATCGGTCCCTACATGTGACAATTATTTTCAATTTGATCCCTACATGTGATAATAATTTGCAATTTGGTCACTCTTATATAGGGACCAATTAGCGGTGAGGACCAAATTGAAAACTAGTGTCACGTATAGGGACCATATTGAAAATCAGTGTCACGTATAGGGACCAAATTGATAACTTTTTACGTATAGGGACCAAATTGAAAATCAGTGTCACGTATAGGGACCAAATTGATAACTTTTTACGTATAGGGACCAAATTGAAAATCAGTGTCACGTATAGGGACCAAAACATTACTTTAACCTTTTTTATATAATAGTTCCTTTAAAAATTACTATTCAAACCCTTTTTTTTTTTACAATTTTTAAAACTTTTTCACATAACCTTGTTTTCTAAAGAGTGTATTATAAAAAAATTACCAATTTCTTCAAAAATTTCCTCTATAAACTAGTTTTAGGGAAACTATTTTATTTTTTGAACAGGAAGCAACAATTTTATAAACTTTATTTTTAAACAATTTTGATAAAACTCATTTTTATAATATCCAATTTTCGAAAACCTTTTATTAAAACTTTGTTTTTAATATCATATTTTCAAATATTTTCTCTAATATAATGAATTTTTTATGGACTATTTTTTATATACAATTTTAAAACTTTTCTTTATAAATTTTTTTTTTGAAAAGGATTTTTTAAAATCTTTATGTATTCTGTTTTAAAAACTTTTTTTTATAATATAATCTCTGAATTATACTTTTTAAACCCTTCCTTTGTTCCCAAAACATTTTTCTATGATTTAGCTTTTTGAGAAGTAATATTTAAACCCTTTTTCTTTATTTAAAAAAAAACCAGTTTCTTATGTCCTATTTTAATATTTTTTAAAAAAATTTATTTTAAACCTTTCTCGTATAGTATTTTCATAATTTTTTCAAAATTTCCTCTATAAACAAATTTTAGGGAAACTATTTTATAATTGTTATTTTTAAACAATTTATAAAACCTATTTTCGAAAACCTTTAATAAAAACTTTATATTTTATATCATATTTCCAAACCTTTTCACAATAAACTAATTTTTCAAAACCAGTTTTTTGAAAAGTTTTTTAAGCCCTTGTTATACTGTGTTCAAATATTTTTTATAAACTATTTTTTAGTGTAAATTTTTAAACTTTATTAGTTTCTTTAAAAATTACTTTTCAAATCCTTTTTATTTACAATTTTAAAACTTTTTCCTACTATTTCAAAACTTTTTTCTATAAATAATTTTTTGAAAATTACATTTTAAACTTTTATGTATTCTGTTTTGAAAACTTTTTTGTGTATACTATTTTCTGAAATATACTTTTTAAACTGTTTCTGTTTCCTTTTAATTTTTTTTTTCAAAAAAAAAACCTTTTTCTTGTGTCCTATTTTAAAACTTTTTCACATAACCTTGTTTTCTAAAGAGTGTATTATAAAAAAATTACCAATTTCTTCAAAAATTTCCTCTATAAACTAGTTTTAGGGAAACTATTTTATTTTTTGAACAGGAAGCAACAATTTTATAAACTTTATTTTTAAACAATTTTGATAAAACTCATTTTTATAATATCCAATTTTCGAAAACCTTTTATTAAAACTTTGTTTTTAATATCATATTTTCAAATATTTTCTCTAATATAATGAATTTTTTATGGACTATTTTTTATATACAATTTTAAAACTTTTCTTTATAAATTTTTTTTTTGAAAAGGATTTTTTAAATCTTTATGTATTCTGTTTTAAAAACTTTTTTTTATAATATAATCTCTGAATTATACTTTTTAAACCCTTCCTTTGTTCCCAAAACATTTTTCTATGATTTAGCTTTTTGAGAAGTAATATTTAAACCCTTTTTCTTTATTTAAAAAAAAAACCAGTTTCTTATGTCCTATTTTAATATTTTTTAAAAAAATTTATTTTAAACCTTTCTCGTATAGTATTTTCATAATTTTTTCAAAATTTCCTCTATAAACAAATTTTAGGGAAACTATTTTATAAATGTTATTTTTAAACAATTTATAAAACCTATTTTCGAAAACCTTTAATAAAAACTTTATATTTTATATCATATTTCCAAACCTTTTCACAATAAACTAATTTTTCAAAACCAGTTTTTTGAAAAGTTTTTTAAGCCCTTGTTATACTGTGTTCAAATATTTTTTATAAACTATTTTTTAGTGTAAATTTTTAAACTTTATTAGTTTCTTTAAAAATTACTTTTCAAATCCTTTTTATTTACAATTTTAAAACTTTTTCCTACTATTTCAAAACTTTTTTCTATAAATAATTTTTGAAAATTACTTTTTAAACTTTTATGTATTCTGTTTTGAAAACTTTTTTGTGTATACTATTTTCTGAAATATACTTTTTAAACTGTTTCTGTTTCCTTTTAAATTTTTTTTTTAAAAAAAAAAAACCTTTTTCTTGTGTCCTATTTTAAAACTTTTTCACATAACCTTGTTTTCTAAAGAGTGTATTATAAAAAAATTACCAATTTCTTCAAAAATTTCCTCTATAAACTAGTTTTAGGGAAACTATTTTATTTTTTGAACAGGAAGCAACAATTTTATAAACTTTATTTTTAAACAATTTTGATAAAACTCATTTTTATAATATCCAATTTTCGAAAACCTTTTATTAAAACTTTGTTTTTAATATCATATTTTCAAATATTTTCTCTAATATAATGAATTTTTTATGGACTATTTTTTATATACAATTTTAAAACTTTTCTTTATAAATTTTTTTTTTGAAAAGGATTTTTTAAAATCTTTATGTATTCTGTTTTAAAAACTTTTTTTTATAATATAATCTCTGAATTATACTTTTTAAACCCTTCCTTTGTTCCCAAAACATTTTTCTATGATTTAGCTTTTTGAGAAGTAATATTTAAACCCTTTTTCTTTATTTAAAAAAAAAACCAGTTTCTTATGTCCTATTTTAATATTTTTTAAACAAATTTATTTTAAACCTTTCTCGTATAGTATTTTCATAATTTTTTTCAAAATTTCCTCTATAAACAAATTTTAGGGAAACTATTTTATAAATGTTATTTTTAAACAATTTATAAAACCTATTTTCGAAAACCTTTAATAAAAACTTTATATTTTATATCATATTTCCAAACCTTTTCACAATAAACTAATTTTTCAAAACCAGTTTTTTGAAAAGTTTTTTAAGCCCTTGTTATACTGTGTTCAAATATTTTTTATAAACTATTTTTTAGTGTAAATTTTTAAACTTTATTAGTTTTCTTTAAAAATTACTTTTCAAATCCTTTTTATTTACAATTTTAAAACTTTTTTCCTACTATTTCAAAACTTTTTTCTATAAATAATTTTTTGAAAATTACTTTTTAAACTTTTATGTATTCTGTTTTGAAAACTTTTTTGTGTATACTATTTTCTGAAATATACTTTTTAAACTGTTTCTGTTTCCTTTTAATTTTTTTTTTTTTAAAAAAAACCTTTTTCTTGTGTCCTATTTTAAAACTTTTTCACATAACCTTGTTTTCTAAAGAGTGTATTATAAAAAAATTACCAATTTCTTCAAAAATTTCCTCTATAAACTAGTTTTAGGGAAACTATTTTATTTTTTGAACAGGAAGCAACAATTTTATAAACTTTATTTTTAAACAATTTTGATAAAACTCATTTTTATAATATCCAATTTTCGAAAACCTTTTATTAAAACTTTGTTTTTAATATCATATTTTCAAATATTTTCTCTAATATAATGAATTTTTTATATACAATTTTAAAACTTTTCTTTATAAATTTTTTTTTTGAAAAGGATTTTTTAAACTCTTTATGTATTCTGTTTTAAAAACTTTTTTTTATAATATAATCTCTGAATTATACTTTTTAAACCCTTCCTTTGTTCCCAAAACATTTTTCTATGATTTAGCTTTTTGAGAAGTAATATTTAAACCCTTTTTCTTTATTTAAAAAAAAACCAGTTTCTTATGTCCTATTTTAATATTTTTTAAACAAATTTATTTTAAACCTTTCTCGTATAGTATTTTCATAATTTTTTCAAAATTTCCTCTATAAACAAATTTTAGGGAAACTATTTTATAAATGTTATTTTTAAACAATTTATAAAACCTATTTTCGAAAACCTTTAATAAAAACTTTATATTTTATATCATATTTCCAAACCTTTTCACAATAAACTAATTTTTCAAAACCAGTTTTTTGAAAAGTTTTTTAAGCCCTTGTTATACTGTGTTCAAATATTTTTTATAAACTATTTTTTAGTGTAAATTTTTTAAACTTTATTAGTTTCTTTAAAAATTACTTTTCAAATCCTTTTTATTTACAATTTTAAAACTTTTTCCTACTATTTCAAAACTTTTTTCTATAAATAATTTTTTGAAAATTACTTTCTAAACTTTTATGTATTCTGTTTTGAAAAACTTTTTTGTGTATACTATTTTCTGAAATATACTTTTTAAACTGTTTCTGTTTCCTTTTAAATTTTTTTTTTAAAAAAAAAAAACCTTTTTCTTGTGTCCTATTTTAAAACTTTTTCACATAACCTTGTTTTCTAAAGAGTGTATTATAAAAAAATTACCAATTTCTTCAAAAATTTCCTCTATAAACTAGTTTTAGGGAAACTATTTTATTTTTTGAACAGGAAGCAACAATTTTATAAACTTTATTTTTAAACAATTTTGATAAAACTCATTTTTATAATATCCTATTTTCGAAAACCTTTTATTAAAACTTTGTTTTTAATATCATATTTTCAAATATTTTCTCTAATATAATGAATTTTTTATATACAATTTTAAAACTTTTCTTTATAAATTTTTTTTTTTGAAAAGGATTTTTTAAACTCTTTATGTATTCTGTTTTAAAAACTTTTTTTTATAATATAATCTCTGAATTATACTTTTTAAACCCTTCCTTTGTTCCCAAAACATTTTTCTATGATTTAGCTTTTTGAGAAGTAATATTTAAACCCTTTTTCTTTATTTAAAAAAAAACCAGTTTCTTATGTCCTATTTTAATATTTTTTAAACAAATTTATTTTAAACCTTTCTCGTATAGTATTTTCATAATTTTTTCAAAATTTCCTCTATAAACAAATTTTAGGGAAACTATTTTATAAATGTTATTTTTAAACAATTTATAAAACCTATTTTCGAAAACCTTTAATAAAAACTTTATATTTTATATCATATTTCCAAACCTTTTCACAATAAACTAATTTTTCAAAACCAGTTTTTTGAAAAGTTTTTTAAGCCCTTGTTATACTGTGTTCAAATATTTTTTATAAACTATTTTTTAGTGTAAATTTTTAAACTTTATTAGTTTCTTTAAAAATTACTTTTCAAATCCTTTTTATTTACAATTTTAAAACTTTTTCCTACTATTTCAAAACTTTTTTCTATAAATAATTTTTTGAAAATTACTTTCTAAACTTTTATGTATTCTGTTTTGAAAACTTTTTTGTGTATACTATTTTCTGAAATATACTTTTTAAACTGTTTCTGTTTCCTTTTAAATTTTTTTTTTAAAAAAAAAACCTTTTTCTTGTGTCCTATTTTAAAACTTTTTCACATAACCTTGTTTTCTAAAGAGTGTATTATAAAAAAATTACCAATTTCTTCAAAAATTTCCTCTATAAACTAGTTTTAGGGAAACTATTTTATTTTTTGAACAGGAAGCAACAATTTTATAAACTTTATTTTTAAACAATTTTGATAAAACTCATTTTTATAATATCCTATTTTCGAAAACCTTTTATTAAAACTTTGTTTTTAATATCATATTTTCAAATATTTTCTCTAATATAATGAATTTTTTATATACAATTTTAAAACTTTTCTTTATAAATTTTTTTTTTGAAAAGGATTTTTTAAACTCTTTATGTATTCTGTTTTAAAAACTTTTTTTTATAATATAATCTCTGAATTATACTTTTTAAACCCTTCCTTTGTTCCCAAAACATTTTTCTATGATTTAGCTTTTTGAGAAGTAATATTTAAACCCTTTTTCTTTATTTAAAAAAAAACCAGTTTTCTTATGTCCTATTTTAATATTTTTTAAACAAATTTATTTTAAACCTTTCTCGTATAGTATTTTCATAATTTTTTCAAAATTTCCTCTATAAACAAATTTTAGGGAAACTATTTTATAAATGTTATTTTTAAACAATTTATAAAACCTATTTTCGAAAACCTTTAATAAAAACTTTATATTTTATATCATATTTCCAAACCTTTTCACAATAAACTAATTTTTCAAAACCAGTTTTTTGAAAAGTTTTTTTAAGCCCTTGTTATACTGTGTTCAAATATTTTTTATAAACTATTTTTTAGTGTAAATTTTTAAACTTTATTAGTTTCTTTAAAAATTACTTTTCAAATCCTTTTTATTTACAATTTTAAAACTTTTTCCTACTATTTCAAAACTTTTTTCTATAAATAATTTTTTGAAAATTACTTTCTAAACTTTTATGTATTCTGTTTTGAAAACTTTTTTGTGTATACTATTTTCTGAAATATACTTTTTAAAATGTTTCTGTTTCCTTTTAAATTTTTTTTTTAAAAAAAAAAACCTTTTTCTTGTGTCCTATTTTAAAACTTTTTCACATAACCTTGTTTTCTAAAGAGTGTATTATAAAAAAATTACCAATTTCTTCAAAAATTTCCTCTATAAACTAGTTTTAGGGAAACTATTTTATTTTTTGAACAGGAAGCAACAATTTTATAAACTTTATTTTTAAACAATTTTGATAAAACTCATTTTTATAATATCCTATTTTCGAAAACCTTTTATTAAAACTTTGTTTTTAATATCATATTTTCAAATATTTTCTCTAATATAATGAATTTTTTATATACAATTTTAAAACTTTTCTTTATAAATTTTTTTTTTGAAAAGGATTTTTTAAACTCTTTATGTATTCTGTTTTAAAAACTTTTTTTTATAATATAATCTCTGAATTATACTTTTTAAACCCTTCCTTTGTTCCCAAAACATTTTTCTATGATTTAGCTTTTTGAGAAGTAATATTTAAACCCTTTTTCTTTATTTAAAAAAAAACCAGTTTCTTATGTCCTATTTTAATATTTTTTAAACAAATTTATTTTAAACCTTTCTCGTATAGTATTTTCATAATTTTTTCAAAATTTCCTCTATAAACAAATTTTAGGGAAACTATTTTATAAATGTTATTTTTAAACAATTTATAAAACCTATTTTCGAAAACCTTTAATAAAAACTTTATATTTTATATCATATTTCCAAACCTTTTCACAATAAACTAATTTTTCAAAACCAGTTTTTTGAAAAGTTTTTTTAAGCCCTTGTTATACTGTGTTCAAATATTTTTTTATAAACTATTTTTTAGTGTAAATTTTTAAACTTTATTAGTTTCTTTAAAAATTACTTTTCAAATCCTTTTTATTTACAATTTTAAAACTTTTTCCTACTATTTCAAAACTTTTTTCTATAAATAATTTTTTGAAAATTACTTTCTAAACTTTTATGTATTCTGTTTTGAAAACTTTTTTGTGTATACTATTTTCTGAAATATACTTTTTAAACTGTTTCTGTTTCCTTTTAAATTTTTTTTTTAAAAAAAAAAACCTTTTTCTTGTGTCCTATTTTAAAACTTTTTCACATAACCTTGTTTTCTAAAGAGTGTATTATAAAAAAATTACCAATTTCTTCAAAAATTTCCTCTATAAACTAGTTTTAGGGAAACTATTTTATTTTTTGAACAGGAAGCAACAATTTTATAAACTTTATTTTTAAACAATTTTGATAAAACTCATTTTTATAATATCCTATTTTCGAAAACCTTTTATTAAAACTTTGTTTTAATATCATATTTTCAAATATTTTCTCTAATATAATGAATTTTTTATATACAATTTTAAAACTTTTCTTTATAAATTTTTTTTTTGAAAAGGATTTTTTAAACTCTTTATGTATTCTGTTTTAAAAACTTTTTTTTATAATATAATCTCTGAATTATACTTTTTAAACCCTTCCTTTGTTCCCAAAACATTTTTCTATGATTTAGCTTTTTGAGAAGTAATATTTAAACCCTTTTTCTTTATTTAAAAAAAAACCAGTTTCTTATGTCCTATTTTAATATTTTTTAAACAAATTTATTTTAAACCTTTCTCGTATAGTATTTTCATAATTTTTTCAAAATTTCCTCTATAAACAAATTTTAGGGAAACTATTTTATAAATGTTATTTTTAAACAATTTATAAAACCTATTTTCGAAAACCTTTAATAAAAACTTTATATTTTATATCATATTTCCAAACCTTTTCACAATAAACTAATTTTTCAAAACCAGTTTTTTGAAAAGTTTTTTAAGCCCTTGTTATACTGTGTTCAAATATTTTTTATAAACTATTTTTTAGTGTAAATTTTTAAACTTTATTAGTTTCTTTAAAAATTACTTTTCAAATCCTTTTTATTTACACTTTTAAAACTTTTTCCTACTATTTCAAAACTTTTTTCTATAAATAATTTTTTGAAAATTACTTTCTAAACTTTTATGTATTCTGTTTTGAAAACTTTTTTGTGTATACTATTTTCTGAAATATACTTTTTAAAATGTTTCTGTTTCCTTTTAAATTTTTTTTTTAAAAAAAAAAAAAACCTTTTTCTTGTGTCCTATTTTAAAAACTTTTTCACATAACCTTGTTTTCTAAAGAGTGTATTATAAAAAAATTACCAATTTCTTCAAAAATTTCCTCTATAAACTAGTTTTAGGGAAACTATTTTATTTTTTGAACAGGAAGCAACAATTTTATAAACTTTATTTTTAAACAATTTTGATAAAACTCATTTTTATAATATCCTATTTTCGAAAACCTTTTATTAAAACTTTGTTTTTAATATCATATTTTCAAATATTTTCTCTAATATAATGAATTTTTTATATACAATTTTAAAACTTTTCTTTATAAATTTTTTTTTTGAAAAGGATTTTTTAAACTCTTTATGTATTCTGTTTTAAAAACTTTTTTTTATAATATAATCTCTGAATTATACTTTTTAAACCCTTCCTTTGTTCCCAAAACATTTTTCTATGATTTAGCTTTTTGAGAAGTATATTTAAACCCTTTTTCTTTATTTAAAAAAAAACCAGTTTCTTATGTCCTATTTTAATATTTTTTAAACAAATTTATTTTAAACCTTTCTCGTATAGTATTTTCATAATTTTTTCAAAATTTCCTCTATAAACAAATTTTAGGGAAACTATTTTATAAATGTTATTTTTAAACAATTTATAAAACCTATTTTCGAAAACCTTTAATAAAAACTTTATATTTTATATCATATTTCCAAACCTTTTCACAATAAACTAATTTTTCAAAACCAGTTTTTTGAAAAGTTTTTTAAGCCCTTGTTATACTGTGTTCAAATATTTTTTATAAACTATTTTTTAGTGTAAATTTTTAAAACTTTATTAGTTTCTTTAAAAATTACTTTTCAAATCCTTTTTATTTACAATTTTAAAACTTTTTCCTACTATTTCAAAACTTTTTTCTATAAATAATTTTTGAAAATTACTTTCTAAACTTTTATGTATTCTGTTTTGAAAACTTTTTTGTGTATACTATTTTCTGAAATATACTTTTTAAACTGTTTCTGTTTCCTTTTAAATTTTTTTTTAAAAAAAAAAAACCTTTTTCTTGTGTCCTATTTTAAAACTTTTTCACATAACCTTGTTTTCTAAAGAGTGTATTATAAAAAAATTACCAATTTCTTCAAAAATTTCCTCTATAAACTAGTTTTAGGGAAACTATTTTATTTTTTGAACAGGAAGCAACAATTTTATAAACTTTATTTTTAAACAATTTTGATAAAACTCATTTTTATAATATCCTATTTTCGAAAACCTTTATTAAAACTTTGTTTTTAATATCATATTTTCAAATATTTTCTCTAATATAATGAATTTTTTATATACAATTTAAAACTTTTCTTTATAAATTTTTTTTTGAAAAGGATTTTTTAAACTCTTTATGTATTCTGTTTTAAAAACTTTTTTTTATAATATAATCTCTGAATTATACTTTTTAAACCCTTCCTTTGTTCCCAAAACATTTTTCTATGATTTAGCTTTTTGAGAAGTAATATTTAAACCCTTTTCTTTATTTAAAAAAAAAACCAGTTTCTTATGTCCTATTTTAATATTTTTTAAACAAATTTATTTTAAACCTTTCTCGTATAGTATTTTCATAATTTTTTCAAAATTTCCTCTATAAACAAATTTTAGGGAAACTATTTTATAAATGTTATTTTTAAACAATTTATAAAACCTATTTTCGAAAACCTTTAATAAAAACTTTATATTTTATATCATATTTCCAAACCTTTTCACAATAAACTAATTTTTCAAAACCAGTTTTTTGAAAAGTTTTTTAAGCCCTTGTTATACTGTGTTCAAATATTTTTTATAAACTATTTTTTAGTGTAAATTTTTTAAACTTTATTAGTTTCTTTAAAAATTACTTTTCAAATCCTTTTTATTTACAATTTTAAAACTTTTTCCTACTATTTCAAAACTTTTTTCTATAAATAATTTTTTGAAAATTACTTTCTAAACTTTTATGTATTCTGTTTTTGAAAACTTTTTTGTGTATACTATTTTCTGAAATATACTTTTTAAACTGTTTCTGTTTCCTTTTAAATTTTTTTTTTAAAAAAAAAAAACCTTTTTCTTGTGTCCTATTTTAAAACTTTTTCACATAACCTTGTTTTCTAAAGAGTGTATTATAAAAAAATTACCAATTTCTTCAAAAATTTCCTCTATAAACTAGTTTTAGGGAAACTATTTTATTTTTTGAACAGGAAGCAACAATTTTATAAACTTTATTTTTAAACAATTTTGATAAAACTCATTTTTATAATATCCTATTTTCGAAAACCTTTTATTAAAACTTTGTTTTTAATATCATATTTTCAAATATTTTCTCTAATATAATGAATTTTTTATATACAATTTTAAAACTTTTCTTTATAAATTTTTTTTTGAAAAGGATTTTTTAAACTCTTTATGTATTCTGTTTTAAAAACTTTTTTTTATAATATAATCTCTGAATTATACTTTTTAAACCCTTCCTTTGTTCCCAAAACATTTTTCTATGATTTAGCTTTTTGAGAAGTAATATTTAAACCCTTTTTCTTTATTTAAAAAAAAAACCAGTTTCTTATGTCCTATTTTAATATTTTTTAAACAAATTTATTTTAAACCTTTCTCGTATAGTATTTTCATAATTTTTTCAAAATTTCCTCTATAAACAAATTTTAGGGAAACTATTTTATAAATGTTATTTTTAAACAATTTATAAAAACCTATTTTCGAAAACCTTTAATAAAAACTTTATATTTTATATCATATTTCCAAACCTTTTCACAATAAACTAATTTTTCAAAACCAGTTTTGAAAAGTTTTTTAAGCCCTTGTTATACTGTGTTCAAATATTTTTTATAAACTATTTTTTAGTGTAAATTTTTAAACTTTATTAGTTTCTTTAAAAATTACTTTTCAAATCCTTTTTATTTACAATTTTAAAACTTTTTCCTACTATTTCAAAACTTTTTTCTATAAATAATTTTTTGAAAATTACTTTCTAAACTTTTATGTATTCTGTTTTGAAAACTTTTTTGTGTATACTATTTTCTGAAATATACTTTTTAAAATGTTTCTGTTTCCTTTTAAATTTTTTTTTAAAAAAAAAAAAAACCTTTTTCTTGTGTCCTATTTTAAAACTTTTTCACATAACCTTGTTTTCTAAAGAGTGTATTATAAAAAAATTACCAATTTCTTCAAAAATTTCCTCTATAAACTAGTTTTAGGGAAACTATTTTATTTTTTGAACAGGAAGCAACATTTTATAAACTTTATTTTAAACAATTTGATAAAACTCATTTTTATAATATCCTATTTTCGAAAACCTTTTATTAAAACTTTGTTTTTAATATCATATTTTCAAATATTTTCTCTAATATAATGAATTTTTTATATACAATTTTAAAACTTTTCTTTATAAATTTTTTTTTTGAAAAGGATTTTTTAAACTCTTTTATGTATTCTGTTTTAAAAACTTTTTTTTATAATATAATCTCTGAATTATACTTTTTAAACCCTTCCTTTGTTCCCAAAACATTTTTCTATGATTTAGCTTTTTGAGAAGTAATATTTAAACCCTTTTTCTTTATTTAAAAAAAAACCAGTTTCTTATGTCCTATTTTAATATTTTTTAAACAAATTTATTTTAAACCTTTCTCGTATAGTATTTTCATAATTTTTTCAAAATTTCCTCTATAAACAAATTTTAGGGAAACTATTTTATAAATGTTTATTTTTAAACAATTTATAAAACCTATTTTCGAAAACCTTTAATAAAACTTTATATTTTATATCATATTTCCAAACCTTTTCACAATAAACTAATTTTTCAAAACCAGTTTTTGAAAAGTTTTTTAAGCCCTTGTTATACTGTGTTCAAATATTTTTTATAAACTATTTTTTAGTGTAAATTTTTAAACTTTATTAGTTTCTTTAAAAATTACTTTTCAAATCCTTTTTATTTACAATTTTAAAACTTTTTCCTACTATTTCAAAACTTTTTTCTATAAATAATTTTTTGAAAATTACTTTCTAAACTTTTATGTATTCTGTTTTGAAAACTTTTTTGTGTATACTATTTTCTGAAATATACTTTTTAAACTGTTTCTGTTTCCTTTTAAATTTTTTTTTTAAAAAAAAAAAAACCTTTTTCTTGTGTCCTATTTTAAAACTTTTTCACATAACCTTGTTTTCTAAAGAGTGTATTATAAAAAAATTACCAATTTCTTCAAAAATTTCCTCTATAAACTAGTTTTAGGGAAACTATTTTATTTTTTGAACAGGAAGCAACAATTTTATAAACTTTATTTTTAAAAAATTTTGATAAAACTCATTTTTATAATATCCTATTTTCGAAAACCTTTTATTAAAACTTTGTTTTTAATATCATATTTTCAAATATTTTCTCTAATATAATGAATTTTTTATATACAATTTTAAAACTTTTCTTTATAAATTTTTTTTTTGAAAAGGATTTTTAAACTCTTTATGTATTCTGTTTTAAAAACTTTTTTTTATAATATAATCTCTGAATTATACTTTTTAAACCCTTCCTTTGTTCCCAAAACATTTTTCTATGATTTAGCTTTTGAGAAGTAATATTTAAACCCTTTTTCTTTATTTAAAAAAAAACCAGTTTCTTATGTCCTATTTTAATATTTTTTAAACAAATTTATTTTAAACCTTTCTCGTATAGTATTTTCATAATTTTTTCAAAATTTTCCTCTATAAACAAATTTTAGGGAAACTATTTTATAAATGTTATTTTTAAACAATTTATAAAACCTATTTTCGAAAACCTTTAATAAAAACTTTATATTTTATATCATATTTCCAACCTTTTCACAATAAACTAATTTTTCAAAACCAGTTTTTTGAAAAGTTTTTTAAGCCCTTGTTATACTGTGTTTCAAATATTTTTTATAAACTATTTTTTAGTGTAAATTTTTAAACTTTATTAGTTTCTTTAAAAATTACTTTTCAAATCCTTTTTATTTACAATTTTAAAACTTTTTCCTACTATTTCAAAACTTTTTTCTATAAATAATTTTTTGAAAATTACTTTCTAAACTTTTATGTATTCTGTTTTGAAAACTTTTTTGTGTATACTATTTTCTGAAATATACTTTTTAAACTGTTTCTGTTTTCCTTTTAAATTTTTTTTTTAAAAAAAAAAAAACCTTTTTCTTGTGTCCTATTTTAAAACTTTTTTCACATAACCTTGTTTTCTAAAGAGTGTATTATAAAAAAATTACCAATTTCTTCAAAAATTTCCTCTATAAACTAGTTTTAGGGAAACTATTTTATTTTTTGAACAGGAAGCAACAATTTTATAAACTTTATTTTTAAACAATTTTGATAAAACTCATTTTTATAATATCCTATTTTCGAAAACCTTTTATTAAAACTTTGTTTTTAATATCATATTTTCAAATATTTTCTCTAATATAATGAATTTTTTATATACAATTTTAAAACTTTTCTTTATAAATTTTTTTTTTGAAAAGGATTTTTTAAACTCTTTATGTATTCTGTTTTAAAAACTTTTTTTTATAATATAATCTCTGAATTATACTTTTTAAACCCTTCCTTTGTTCCCAAAACATTTTTCTATGATTTAGCTTTTTGAGAAGTAATATTTAAACCCTTTTTCTTTATTTAAAAAAAAACCAGTTTCTTATGTCCTATTTTAATATTTTTTAAACAAATTTATTTTAAACCTTTCTCGTATAGTATTTTCATAATTTTTTCAAAATTTCCTCTATAAACAAATTTTAGGGAAACTATTTTATAAATGTTATTTTTAAACAATTTATAAAACCTATTTTCGAAAACCTTTAATAAAAACTTTATATTTTATATCATATTTCCAAACCTTTTCACAATAAACTAATTTTTCAAAACCAGTTTTTTGAAAAGTTTTTTAAGCCCTTGTTATACTGTGTTCAAATATTTTTTATAAACTATTTTTTAGTGTAAATTTTTAAACTTTATTAGTTTCTTTAAAAATTACTTTTCAAATCCTTTTTATTTACAATTTTAAAACTTTTTCCTACTATTTCAAAACTTTTTTCTATAAATAATTTTTTGAAAATTACTTTCTAAACTTTTATGTATTCTGTTTTGAAAACTTTTTTGTGTATACTATTTTCTGAAATATACTTTTTAAACTGTTTCTGTTTCCTTTTAAATTTTTTTTTAAAAAAAAAAAACCTTTTTCTTGTGTCCTATTTTAAAACTTTTTCACATAACCTTGTTTTCTAAAGAGTGTATTATAAAAAAATTACCAATTTCTTCAAAAATTTCCTCTATAAACTAGTTTTAGGGAAACTATTTTATTTTTTGAACAGGAAGCAACAATTTTATAAACTTTATTTTTAAACAATTTTGATAAAACTCATTTTTATAATATCCTATTTCGAAAACCTTTTATTAAAACTTTGTTTTTAATATCATATTTTCAAATATTTTCTCTAATATAATGAATTTTTTATATACAATTTTAAAACTTTTCTTTATAAATTTTTTTTTTGAAAAGGATTTTTTAAACTCTTTATGTATTCTGTTTTAAAAACTTTTTTTTATAATATAATCTCTGAATTATACTTTTTAAACCCTTCCTTTGTTCCCAAAACATTTTTCTATGATTTAGCTTTTTGAGAAGTAATATTTAAACCCTTTTTCTTTATTTAAAAAAAAACCAGTTTCTTATGTCCTATTTTAATATTTTTTAAACAAATTTATTTTAAACCTTTCTCGTATAGTATTTTCATAATTTTTCAAAATTTCCTCTATAAACAAATTTTAGGGAAACTATTTTATAAATGTTATTTTTAAACAATTTATAAAACCTATTTTCGAAAACCTTTAATAAAAACTTTATATTTTATATCATATTTCCAAACCTTTTCACAATAAACTAATTTTTCAAAACCAGTTTTTTGAAAAGTTTTTTAAGCCCTTGTTATACTGTGTTCAAATATTTTTTATAAACTATTTTTTAGTGTAAATTTTTAAACTTTATTAGTTTCTTTAAAAATTACTTTTCAAATCCTTTTTATTTACAATTTTAAAACTTTTTCCTACTATTTCAAAACTTTTTTCTATAAATAATTTTTTGAAAATTACTTTCTAAACTTTTATGTATTCTGTTTTGAAAACTTTTTTGTGTATACTATTTTCTGAAATATACTTTTTAAACTGTTTCTGTTTCCTTTTAAATTTTTTTTTTAAAAAAAAAAACCTTTTTCTTGTGTCCTATTTTAAAACTTTTTCACATAACCTTGTTTTCTAAAGAGTGTATTATAAAAAAATTACCAATTTCTTCAAAAATTTCCTCTATAAACTAGTTTTAGGGAAACTATTTTATTTTTTGAACAGGAAGCAACAATTTTATAAACTTTATTTTTAAACAATTTTGATAAAACTCATTTTTATAATATCCTATTTTCGAAAACCTTTTATTAAAACTTTGTTTTTAATATCATATTTTCAAATATTTTCTCTAATATAATGAATTTTTTATATACAATTTTAAAACTTTTCTTTATAAAATTTTTTTTTTGAAAAGGATTTTTTAAACTCTTTATGTATTCTGTTTTAAAAACTTTTTTTTATAATATAATCTCTGAATTATACTTTTTAAACCCTTCCTTTGTTCCCAAAACATTTTTCTATGATTTAGCTTTTTGAGAAGTAATATTTAAACCCTTTTTCTTTATTTAAAAAAAAACCAGTTTCTTATGTCCTATTTTAATATTTTTTAAACAAATTTATTTTAAACCTTTCTCGTATAGTATTTTCATAATTTTTTCAAAATTTCCTCTATAAACAAATTTTAGGGAAACTATTTTATAAATGTTATTTTTAAACAATTTATAAAACCTATTTTCGAAAACCTTTAATAAAAACTTTATATTTTATATCATATTTCCAAACCTTTTCACAATAAACTAATTTTTCAAAACCAGTTTTTTGAAAAGTTTTTTAAGCCCTTGTTATACTGTGTTCAAATATTTTTTATAAACTATTTTTTTAGTGTAAATTTTTAAACTTTATTAGTTTCTTTAAAAATTACTTTTCAAATCCTTTTTATTTACAATTTTAAACTTTTTCCTACTATTTCAAAACTTTTTTCTATAAATAATTTTTTGAAAATTACTTTTTAAACTTTTATGTATTCTGTTTTGAAAACTTTTTTGTGTATACTATTTTCTGAAATATACTTTTTAAACTGTTTCTGTTTCCTTTTAAATTTTTTTTAAAAAAAAAAAAAACCTTTTTCTTGTGTCCTATTTTAAAACTTTTTCACATAACCTTGTTTTCTAAAGAGTGTATTATAAAAAAATTACCAATTTCTTCAAAAATTTCCTCTATAAACTAGTTTTAGGGAAACTATTTTATTTTTTGAACAGGAAGCAACAATTTTATAAACTTTATTTTTAAACAATTTTGATAAAACTCATTTTTATAATATCCTATTTTCGAAAACCTTTTATTAAAACTTTGTTTTTAATATCATATTTTCAAATATTTTCTCTAATATAATGAATTTTTTATATACAATTTTAAAACTTTTCTTTATAAATTTTTTTTTTGAAAAGGATTTTTTAAACTCTTTATGTATTCTGTTTAAAAACTTTTTTTTATAATATAATCTCTGAATTATACTTTTTAAACCCTTCCTTTGTTCCCAAAACATTTTTCTATGATTTAGCTTTTTGAGAAGTAATATTTAAACCCTTTTTCTTTATTTAAAAAAAAAACCAGTTTCTTATGTCCTATTTTAATATTTTTTAAACAAATTTATTTTAAACCTTTCTCGTATAGTATTTTCATAATTTTTTTCAAAATTTCCTCTATAAACAAATTTTAGGGAAACTATTTTATAAATGTTATTTTTAAACAATTTATAAAACCTATTTTCGAAAACCTTTAATAAAAACTTTATATTTTATATCATATTTCCAAACCTTTTCACAATAAACTAATTTTTCAAAACCAGTTTTTTGAAAAGTTTTTTAAGCCCTTGTTATACTGTGTTCAAATATTTTTTATAAACTATTTTTTAGTGTAAATTTTTAAACTTTATTAGTTTCTTTAAAAATTACTTTTCAAATCCTTTTTATTTACAATTTTAAAACTTTTTCCTACTATTTCAAAACTTTTTTCTATAAATAATTTTTTGAAAATTACTTTCTAAACTTTTATGTATTCTGTTTTGAAAACTTTTTTGTGTATACTATTTTCTGAAATATACTTTTTAAACTGTTTCTGTTTCCTTTTAAATTTTTTTAAAAAAAAAAAAACCTTTTTCTTGTGTCCTATTTTAAAACTTTTTCACATAACCTTGTTTTCTAAAGAGTGTATTATAAAAAAATTACCAATTTCTTCAAAAATTTCCTCTATAAACTAGTTTTAGGGAAACTATTTTATTTTTTTGAACAGGAAGCAACAATTTTATAAACTTTATTTTTAAACAATTTTGATAAAACTCATTTTTATAATATCCTATTTTCGAAAACCTTTTATTAAAACTTTGTTTTTAATATCATATTTTCAAATATTTTCTCTAATATAATGAATTTTTTATATACAATTTTAAAACTTTTCTTTATAAATTTTTTTTTTGAAAAGGATTTTTTAAACTCTTTATGTATTCTGTTTTAAAAACTTTTTTTTATAATATAATCTCTGAATTATACTTTTTAAACCCTTCCTTTGTTCCCAAAACATTTTTCTATGATTTAGCTTTTTGAGAAGTAATATTTAAACCCTTTTTCTTTATTTAAAAAAAAACCAGTTTCTTATGTCCTATTTTAATATTTTTTAAACAAATTTATTTTAAACCTTTCTCGTATAGTATTTTCATAATTTTTTCAAAATTTCCTCTATAAACAAATTTTAGGGAAACTATTTTATAAATGTTATTTTTAAACAATTTATAAAACCTATTTTCGAAAACCTTTAATAAAAACTTTATATTTTATATCATATTTCCAAACCTTTTCACAATAAACTAATTTTTCAAAACCAGTTTTTTGAAAAGTTTTTTAAGCCCTTGTTATACTGTGTTCAAATATTTTTTATAAACTATTTTTTAGTGTAAATTTTTAAACTTTATTAGTTTCTTTAAAAATTACTTTTCAAATCCTTTTTATTTACAATTTTAAAACTTTTTCCTACTATTTCAAAACTTTTTTCTATAAATAATTTTTTGAAAATTACTTTTTAAACTTTTATGTATTCTGTTTTGAAAACTTTTTTGTGTATACTATTTTCTGAAATATACTTTTTAAACTGTTTCTGTTTCCTTTTAAATTTTTTTTTAAAAAAAAAAACCTTTTTCTTGTGTCCTATTTTAAAACTTTTTCACATAACCTTGTTTTCTAAAGAGTGTATTATAAAAAAATTACCAATTTCTTCAAAAATTTCCTCTATAAACTAGTTTTAGGGAAACTATTTTATTTTTTGAACAGGAAGCAACAATTTTATAAACTTTATTTTTAAACAATTTTGATAAAACTCATTTTTATAATATCCTATTTTCGAAAACCTTTTATTAAAACTTTGTTTTTAATATCATATTTTCAAATATTTTCTCTAATATAATGAATTTTTTATATACAATTTTAAAACTTTTCTTTATAAATTTTTTTTTTGAAAAGGATTTTTTAAACTCTTTATGTATTCTGTTTTAAAAACTTTTTTTTATAATATAATCTCTGAATTATACTTTTTAAACCCTTCCTTTGTTCCCAAAACATTTTTCTATGATTTAGCTTTTTGAGAAGTAATATTTAAACCCTTTTTCTTTATTTAAAAAAAAACCAGTTTCTTATGTCCTATTTTAATATTTTTTAAACAAATTTATTTTAAACCTTTCTCGTATAGTATTTTCATAATTTTTTCAAAATTTCCTCTATAAACAAATTTTAGGGAAACTATTTTATAAATGTTATTTTTAAACAATTTATAAAACCTATTTTCGAAAACCTTTAATAAAAACTTTATATTTTATATCATATTTCCAAACCTTTTCACAATAAACTAATTTTTCAAAACCAGTTTTTTGAAAAGTTTTTTAAGCCCTTGTTATACTGTGTTCAAATATTTTTTATAAACTATTTTTTAGTGTAAATTTTTAAACTTTATTAGTTTCTTTAAAAATTACTTTTCAAATCCTTTTTATTTACAATTTTAAAACTTTTTCCTACTATTTCAAAACTTTTTTCTATAAATAATTTTTTGAAAATTACTTTCTAAACTTTTATGTATTCTGTTTTGAAAACTTTTTTGTGTATACTATTTTCTGAAATATACTTTTTAAACTGTTTCTGTTTCCTTTTAAATTTTTTTTTTTAAAAAAAAAACCTTTTTCTTGTGTCCTATTTTAAAACTTTTTCACATAACCTTGTTTTCTAAAGAGTGTATTATAAAAAAATTACCAATTTCTTCAAAAATTTCCTCTATAAACTAGTTTTAGGGAAACTATTTTATTTTTTGAACAGGAAGCAACAATTTTATAAACTTTATTTTTAAAAAATTTTGATAAAACTCATTTTTATAATATCCTATTTTCGAAAACCTTTTATTAAAACTTTGTTTTTAATATCATATTTTCAAATATTTTCTCTAATATAATGAATTTTTTATATACAATTTTAAAACTTTTCTTTATAAATTTTTTTTTTGAAAAGGATTTTTTAAACTCTTTATGTATTCTGTTTTAAAAACTTTTTTTATAATATAATCTCTGAATTATACTTTTTAAAACCCTTCCTTTGTTCCCAAAACAGTTTTCTATGATTTAGCTTTTTGAGAAGTAATATTTAAACCCTTTTTCTTTATTTAAAAAAAAACCAGTTTCTTATGTCCTATTTTAATATTTTTTAAACAAATTTATTTTAAACCTTTCTCGTATAGTATTTTCATAATTTTTTCAAAATTTCCTCTATAAACAAATTTTAGGGAAACTATTTTATAAATGTTATTTTTAAACAATTTATAAAACCTATTTTCGAAAACCTTTAATAAAAACTTTATATTTTATATCATATTTCCAAACCTTTTCACAATAAACTAATTTTTCAAAACCAGTTTTTTGAAAAGTTTTTTAAGCCCTTGTTATACTGTGTTTAAATATTTTTTATAAACTATTTTTTAGTGTAAATTTTTAAACTTTATTAGTTTCTTTAAAAATTACTTTTCAAATCCTTTTTATTTACAATTTTAAAACTTTTTCCTACTATTTCAAAACTTTTTTCTATAAATAATTTTTTGAAAATTACTTTTTAAACTTTTATGTATTCTGTTTTGAAAACTTTTTTGTGTATACTATTTTCTGAAATATACTTTTTAAACTGTTTCTGTTTCCTTTGAATTTTTTTTTTTAAAAAAAAAAAACCTTTTTCTTGTGTCCTATTTTAAAACTTTTTCACATAACCTTGTTTTCTAAAGAGTGTATTATAAAAAATTACCAATTTCTTCAAAAATTTCCTCTATAAACTAGTTTTAGGGAAACTATTTTATTTTTTGAACAGGAAGAAACAATTTTATAAACTTTATTTTTAAACAATTTTTATAAAACTCATTTTTATAATATCCTATTTTCGAAAACCTTTTATTAAAACTTTGTTTTTAATATCATATTTTCAAATCTTTTCTCTAATATAATGAATTTTTTATAGACAATTTTAAAACTTTTCTTTATAAAATTTTTTTTTGAAAAGGATTTTTTAAACTCTTTATGTATTCTGTTTTAAAAACTTTTTTTTATAATATAATCTCTGAATTATACTTTTTAAACCCTTCCTTTGTTCCCAAAACATTTTTCTATGATTTAGCTTTTTGAGAAGTAATATTTAAACCCTTTTTCTTTATTTAAAAAAAAACCAGTTTCTTATGTCCTATTTTAATATTTTTTAAACAAATTTATTTTAAACCTTTCTCGTATAGTATTTTCATAATTTTTTCAAAATTTCCTCTATAAACAAATTTTAGGGAAACTATTTTATAAATGTTATTTTTAAACAATTTATAAAACCTATTTTCGAAAACCTTTAATAAAAACTTTATATTTTATATCATATTTCCAAACCTTTTCACAATAAACTAATTTTTCAAAACCAGTTTTTTGAAAAGTTTTTTAAGCCCTTGTTATACTGTGTTCAAATATTTTTTATAAACTATTTTTTAGTGTAAATTTTTAAACTTTATTAGTTTCTTTAAAAATTACTTTTCAAATCCTTTTTATTTACCATTTTAAAACTTTTTCCTACTATTTCAAAACTTTTTTCTATAAATAATTTTTTGAAAATTACTTTTTAAACTTTTATGTATTCTGTTTTGAAAACTTTTTTGTGTATACTATTTTCTGAAATATACTTTTTAAACTGTTTCTGTTTCCTTTGAATTTTTTTTTTTAAAAAAAAACCTTTTTCTTGTGTCCTATTTTAAAACTTTTTCACATAACCTTGTTTTCTAAAGAGTGTATTATAAAAAAATTACCAATTTCTTCAAAAATTTCCTCTATAAACTAGTTTTAGGGAAACTATTTTATTTTTTGAACAGGAAGAAACAATTTTATAAACTTTATTTTTAAACAATTTTGATAAAACTCATTTTTATAATATCCTATTTTCGAAAACCTTTTATGAAAACTTTGTTTTTCATATCATATTTTCAAATCTTTTCTCTAATATAATGAATTTTTTATAGACTATTTTTTATATACAATTTTAAAACTTTTCTATATAAATTATTTTTTTGAAAAGGACTTTTTAAACTCTTTATGTATTCTGTTTTAAAATTTTTATTATAATATAATCTCTGAATTATACTTTTTAAACCCTTCCTTTGTTCCCAAAACATTTTTCTATGATTTAGCTTTTTGAGAAGTAATTTTTAAACCATTTTTATTTATTTAAAAAAAAAACCAGTTTCTTATGTCCTATTTTAATATTTTTTATACAAATTTCTTTTAAACCTTTCTCATATAGTATTTTCATAATTTTTTCAAAATTTCCTCTATAAACAAGTTTTAGGGAAACAATTTTATAAACGTTATTTTTAAACAATTTATAAAACCTATTTTCGAAAACCTTTAATAAAAACTTTATCTTTTTTTATCATATTTCCAAACCTTTTCCCTATAAACTAATTTTTCAAAACCAGTTTTTTGAAAAGTTTTTTAAGCCCTTGTTATATACTATGTTCAAATATTTTTTATAAACAATTTTTATTGTAAATTTTTAAACTTTATTAGTTTCTTTGAAAATTACTTTCCAAACCCTTTTTATTTACAATTTTTAAATCTTTTTCACATAACCTTGTTTTCTAAAGAGTGTATTATTAAAAATTACCAATTTCTTCAAAAATTTCCTCTATAAACTAGTTTTAGAGAAACTATTTTATAAACTTTATTTTTAAACAATTTTTATAAAACTCATTTTTATAATATCCTATTTTCGAAAACCTTTTATTAAAACTTTGTTTTTCATATCATATTTTCAAATCTTTTCTCTACTATAATGAATTTTTTATAGACTATTTTTATATACAATTTTAAATCTTTTCTATAAAAATTATTTTTTTGAAAAGGACTTTTTAAACTCTTTATGTATTCTGTTTTAGAAACTTTTTTTTATAATATAATCTATGAATTATACTTTTTAAACCCTTCCTTTGTTCCCAAAACATTTTTCTATGATTTAGCTTTTTGAGAAGTAATTTTTAAACCCTTTTTCTTTATTTTTTAAAAAACATACCAGTTTCTTATGTCCTACTTTTATATTTTTTATACCAATTTATTTTAAACCTTTCTCATATAGTATTTTCATAAATTTTTCAAAATTTCCTCTATAAACTAGTTTTAGGGAAACTATTTTATAAACCTTTTTTTTAAACGATTTATAAAACCTATTTTCGAAAACCTTGAATAAAAACTTTATCTTTTATATCATATTTCCAAACCTTTTCCCTAAAAACTAATTTTTTTCAAAACCAGTTTTTTGAAAAGTTTTTTAAACCGTTGTTATATACTATGTTCAAATATTTTTTATAAACTATTTTTTAGTGTAAATTTTTAAACTTTATTAGTTTCTTTGAAAATTACTATTCAAACCCTTTTTTTTTTTACAATTTTTAAAACTTTTTCACATAACCTTGTTTTCTAAAGAGTGTATTATAAAAAAATTACCAATTTCTTCAAAAATTTCCTCTATAAACTAGTTTTAGGGAAACTATTTTATTTTTTGAACAGGAAGCAACAATTTTATAAACTTTATTTTTAAACAATTTTGATAAAACTCATTTTTATAATATCCTATTTTCGAAAACCTTTTATTAAAACTTTGTTTTTAATATCATATTTTCAAATATTTTCTCTAATATAATGAATTTTTTATGGACTATTTTTTATATACAATTTTAAAACTTTTCTTTATAAATTTTTTTTTTGAAAAGGATTTTTTAAACTCTTTATGTATTCTGTTTTAAAAACTTTTTTTTATAATATAATCTCTGAATTATACTTTTTAAACCCTTCCTTTGTTCCCAAAACATTTTTCTATGATTTAGCTTTTTGAGAAGTATTATTTAAACCCTTTTTCTTTATTTAAAAAAAAACCAGTTTCTTATGTCCTATTTTAATATTTTTTAAACAAATTTATTTTAAACCTTTCTCGTATAGTATTTTCATAATTTTTTCAAAATTTCCTCTATAAACAAATTTTAGGGAAACTATTTTATAAATGTTATTTTTAAACAATTTATAAAACCTATTTTCGAAAACCTTTAATAAAAACTTTATATTTTATATCATATTTCCAAACCTTTTCACAATAAACTAATTTTTCAAAACCAGTTTTTTGAAAAGTTTTTTAAGCCCTTGTTATACTGTGTTCAAATATTTTTTTATAAACTATTTTTTAGTGTAAATTTTTAAACTTTATTAGTTTCTTTGAAAATTACTTTTCAAACCCTTTTTATTTACAATTTTTAAAACTTTTTCACATAACTTGTTTTCTAAAAGTGTATTATTTCTTCAAAAATTTCCTCTATAAACTAGTTTTAGGGAAACTATTTTATTTTTTGAACAGGAAGAAACTATATTATAAACTTTATTTTTAAACAATTTTTATAAAACTCATTTTTATAATATCCTATTTTCGAAAACCTTTTATTAAAAATTTGTTTTTCATATCATATTTTCAAATCTTTTCTCTACTATAATGAATTTTTTATAGACTATTTTTATATACAATTTTAAAACTTTTCTATATAAATTATTTTTTTGAAAAGGACTTTTTAAACTCTTTATGTATTCTGTTTTAAAAACTTTTTTTTATAATATAATCTCTGAATTATACTTTTTAAACCCTTCCTTTGTTCCCCAAATCATTTTTCTATGATTTAGCTTTTTGAGAAGTAATTTTTAAATCCCTTTTTTTTCATTTAAAAAAAAAAACCAGTTTCTTAGGTCCTATTTTTATATTTTTTATACCAATTTATTTTAAACCTTTCTCATATAGTATTTTCATAATTTTTTCAAAATTTCCTCTATAAACTAGTTTTAGGGAAACTATTTTATAAACATTTTTTTCAACGATTTATAAAACCTATTTTCGAAAACCTTTAATAAAAACTTTATCTTTTATATCATATTTCCAAACCTTTTCCCTATAAACTAATTTTTCAAACCTAGTTTTTTGAAAAGTTTTTTAAGCCCTTGTTATATACTATGTTCAAATATTTTTTATAAACTATTTTTTAGTGTAAATTTTTTAAACTTTATTAGTTTCTTTGAAAATTACTTTTCAAACCCTTTTTATTTACAATTTTTAAAACTTTTTCCCATAACCTTGTTTTCTAAAGAGTGTATTATAAAAAATTACCAATTTCTTCAAAAATTTCCTCTATAAACTAGTTTTTAGGGAAACTATTTTATTTTTTGAACAGGAAGAAACTATTTTATAAACTTTATTATTAAACAATTTTTATAAAACTCATTTTTATAGTATCCTATTTTCGAAAACCTTTTATTAAAACTTAGTTTTTCATATCATATTTTCAAATCTTTTCTCTACTATAATGAATTTTTTATAGACTACTTTTATATACAATTTTAAAACTTTTCTATATATATTATTTTTTTGAAAAGGACTTTTTAAACTCTTTATATATTCTGTTTTAAAAACTTTTTTTTTTATAATATAATCTCTGAATTATACTTTTAAACTCTTCCTTTGTTACCAAAACATTTTTCTATGATTTAGCTTTTTGAGAAGTAATTTTTAAATCCCTTTTTTTATTTAAAAAAAAAACCAGTTTCTTATGTCCTATTTTTATATTTTTTATACCAATTTATTTTAAACCTTTCTCATATAGTATTTTCATAATTTTTTCAAAATTTCCTCTATAAACAAGTTTTAGGGAAACTATTTTATAAACGTTATTTTTAAACAATTTATAAAACCTATTTTCGAAAACCTTTAATAAAAACTTTATATTTTATATCATATTTCCAAACCTTTTCACAATAAACTAATTTTTCAAAACCAGTTTTTTGAAAAGTTTTTGAAGCCCTTGTTATACTGTGTTCAAATAATTTTTATAAACTATTTTTTAGTGTAAATTTTTAAACTTTATTAGTTTCTTTGAAAATTACTTTTCAAACCCTTTTTATTTACAATTTTTAAAACTTTTTCACATAACTTGTTTTCTAAAAGTGTATTTATTTCTTCAAAAATTTCCTCTATAAACTAGTTTTAGGGAAACTATTTTATTTTTTGAACAGGAAGAAACTATATTATAAACTTTATTTTTAAACAATTTTTATAAAACTCATTTTTATAATATCCTATTTTCGAAAACCTTTTATTAAATTTTTTTTTTTTCATATCATATTTTCAAATCTTTTTCTCTACTATAATGAATTTTTTATAGACTATTTTTATATACAATTTTAAAACTTTTCTATATAAATTATTTTTTTGAAAAGGACTTTTTAAACTCTTTATGTATTCTGTTTTAAAAACTTTTTTTTATAATATAATCTCTGAATTATACTTTTTAAAACCCTTCCTTTGTTCCCAAATCATTTTTCTATGATTTAGCTTTTTGAGAAGTAATTTTTAAATCCCTTTTTTTCATTTAAAAAAAAAAACCAGTTTCTTAGGTCCTATTTTTATATTTTTTATACCAATTTATTTTAAAACCTTTCTCATATAGTATTTTCATAATTCTTTCAAAATTTCCTCTATAAACAAGTTTTAGGGAAACTATTTTATAAATGTTATTTTTTAAACAATTTATAAAACCTATTTTCGAAAACCTTTAATAAAAACTTTATCTTTTTTTATCATATTTCCAAACCTTTTCCCTATAAACTAATTTTTCAAAACCAGTTTTTTGAAAAGTTTTTTAAGCCCTTGTTATATACTATGTTCAAATATTTTTTATTGTAAATTTTTAAACTTTATTAGTTTCTTTGAAAATTACTTTCCAAACCCTTTTTTATTTACAATTTTTAAAACTTTTTCACATAACCTTGTTTTCTAAAGAGTGTATTATTAAAAATTACCAATTTCTTCAAAAATTTCCTCTATAAACTAGTTTTAGAGAAACTATTTTAAAAACTTTATTTTTTAACAATTTTTATAAAACTCATTTTTATAATATCCTATTTTCGAAAACCTTTTATTAAAACTTAGTTTTTCATTTCATATTTTCAAATCTTTTCTCTACTATAATGAATTTTTTATAGACTATTTTTATATACAATTTTAAAACTTTTCTATAAAAATTATTTTTTTGAAAAGGACTTTTTAAACTCTTTATGTATTCTGTTTTAGAAACTTTTTTTTATAATATAATCTATGAATTATACTTTTTAAACCCTTCCTTTGTTCCCAAAACATTTTTCTATGATTTAGCTTTTTGAGAAGTAATTTTTTAAACCCTTTTTCTTTATTTTTTAAAAAACATACCAGTTTCTTATGTCCTACTTTTATATTTTTTATACCAATTTATTTTAAACCTTTCTCATATAGTATTTTCATAAATTTTTCAAAATTTCCTCTATAAACTAGTTTTAGGGAAACTATTTTATAAACCTTTTTTTTTAAACGATTTATAAAACCTATTTTCGAAAACCTTGAATAAAAACTTTATCTTTTATATCATATTTCCAAACCTTTTCCCTAAAAACTAATTTTTTTCAAAACCAGTTTTTTGAAAAGTTTTTTAAACCGTTGTTATATACTATGTTCAAATATTTTTTATAAACTATTTTTTAGTGTAAATTTTTAAACTTTATTAGTTTCTTTGAAAATTACTATTCAAACCCTTTTTTTTTTTACAATTTTTAAAACTTTTTCACATAACCTTGTTTTCTAAAGAGTGTATTATAAAAAAATTACCAATTTCTTCAAAAATTTCCTCTATAAACTAGTTTTAGGGAAACTATTTTATTTTTTGAACAGGAAGCAACAATTTTATAAACTTTATTTTTAAACAATTTTGATAAAACTCATTTTTATAATATCCTATTTTCGAAAACCTTTTATTAAAACTTTGTTTTTAATATCATATTTTCAAATATTTTCTCTAATATAATGAATTTTTTATGGACTATTTTTTATATACAATTTTAAAACTTTTCTTTATAAATTTTTTTTTTGAAAAGGATTTTTTAAACTCTTTATGTATTCTGTTTTAAAAACTTTTTTTTATAATATAATCTCTGAATTATACTTTTTAAACCCTTCCTTTGTTCCCAAAACATTTTTCTATGATTTAGCTTTTTGAGAAGTATTATTTAAACCCTTTTTCTTTATTTAAAAAAAAAACCAGTTTTCTTATGTCCTATTTTAATATTTTTTAAACAAATTTATTTTAAACCTTTCTCGTATAGTATTTTCATAATTTTTTCAAAATTTCCTCTATAAACAAATTTTAGGGAAACTATTTTATAAATGTTATTTTTAAACAATTTATAAAACCTATTTTCGAAAACCTTTAATAAAAACTTTATATTTTATATCATATTTCCAAACCTTTTCACAATAAACTAATTTTTCAAAACCAGTTTTTTGAAAAGTTTTTTAAGCCCTTGTTATACTGTGTTCAAATATTTTTTATAAACTATTTTTTAGTGTAAATTTTTAAACTTTATTAGTTTCTTTGAAAATTACTTTTCAAACCCTTTTTATTTACAATTTTTAAAACTTTTTCACATAACTTGTTTTCTAAAAGTGTATTATTTCTTCAAAAATTTCCTCTATAAACTAGTTTTAGGGAAACTATTTTATTTTTTGAACAGGAAGAAACTATATTATAAACTTTATTTTTAAACAATTTTTATAAAACTCATTTTTATAATATCCTATTTTCGAAAACCTTTTATTAAAAATTTGTTTTTCATATCATATTTTCAAATCTTTTCTCTACTATAATGAATTTTTTATAGACTATTTTTATATACAATTTTAAAACTTTTCTATATAAATTATTTTTTTGAAAAGGACTTTTTAAACTCTTTATGTATTCTGTTTTAAAAACTTTTTTTTATAATATAATCTCTGAATTATACTTTTTAAACCTTCCTTTGTTCCCAAAACATTTTTCTATGATTTAGCTTTTTGAGAAGTAATATTTAAACCCTTTTTCTTTATTTAAAAAAAAACCAGTTTCTTATGTCCTATTTTAATATTTTTTAAACAAATTTATTTTAAACCTTTCTCGTATAGTATTTTCATAATTTTTTCAAAATTTCCTCTATAAACAAATTTTAGGGAAACTATTTTATAAATGTTATTTTTAAACAATTTATAAAACCTATTTTCGAAAACCTTTAATAAAAACTTTATATTTTATATCATATTTCCAAACCTTTTCACAATAAACTAATTTTTCAAAACCAGTTTTTTGAAAAGTTTTTTAAGCCCTTGTTATACTGTGTTCAAATATTT
Organism: Echinosophora koreensis; assembly: GCA_035048595.1. NCBI lineage: Eukaryota > Viridiplantae > Streptophyta > Magnoliopsida > Fabales > Fabaceae > Echinosophora > Echinosophora koreensis. Next base: position 22,698,428 of record JAPCYP010000001.1, read on the forward strand.
TTTATAAACTATTTTTTATTGTAAATTTTTAAACTTTATTAGTTTCTTTGAATATTACTTTTCAAACCCTTTTTATTTACAATTTTTAAAACTTTTTCACATAACTTGTTTTCTAAAAGTGTATTATTTCTTCAAAAATTTCCTCTATAAACTAGTTTTAGGGAAACTATTTTATTTTTTGAACAGGAAGAAACTATATTATAAACTTTATTTTTAAACAATTTTTATAAAACTCATTTTTATAATATCCTATTTTCGAAAACCTTTTATTAAAAATTTGTTTTTCATATCATATTTTCAAATCTTTTCTCTACTATAATGAATTTTTTATAGACTATTTTTATATTACAATTTTAAAACTTTTCTATATAAATTATTTTTTTGAAAAGGACTTTTTAAACTCTTTATGTATTCTGTTTTAAAAACTTTTTTTTATAATATAATCTCTGAATTATACTTTTTAAACCCTTCCTTTGTTCCCAAATCATTTTTCTATGATTTAGCTTTTTGAGAAGTAATTTTTAAATCCCTTTTTTTCATTTAAAAAAAAACCAGTTTCTTAGGTCCTATTTTTATATTTTTTATACCAATTTATTTTAAACCTTTCTCATATAGTATTTTCATAATTTTTTCAAAATTTCCTCTATAAACTAGTTTTAGGGAAACTATTTTATAAACATTTTTTTCAACGATTTATAAAACCTATTTTCGAAAACCTTTAATAAAAACTTTATCTTTTATATCATATTTCCAAACCTTTTCCCTATAAACTAATTTTTTCAAACCTAGTTTTTTGAAAAGTTTTTTAAGCCCTTGTTATATACTATGTTCAAATATTTTTTATAAACTATTTTTTAGTGTAAATTTTTAAACTTTATTAGTTTCTTTGAAAATTACTTTTCAAACCCTTTTTATTTACAATTTTTAAAACTTTTTCCCATAACCTTGTTTTCTAAAGAGTGTATTATAAAAAATTACCAATTTCTTCAAAAATTTCCTCTATAAACTAGTTTTAGGGAAACTATTTTATTTTTTGAACAGGAAGAAACTATTTTATAAACTTTATTATTAAACAATTTTTATAAAACTCATTTTTATAAGTATCCTATTTTTCGAAAACCTTTTATTAAAACTTAGTTTTTCATATCATATTTTCAAATCTTTTCTCTACTATAATGAATTTTTTATAGACTACTTTTATATACAATTTTAAAACTTTTCTATATATATTATTTTTTTGAAAAGGACTTTTTAAACTCTTTATATATTCTGTTTTAAAAACTTTTTTTTTATAATATAATCTCTGAATTATACTTTTAAACTCTTCCTTTGTTACCAAAACATTTTTCTATGATTTAGCTTTTTGAGAAGTAATTTTTAAATCCCTTTTTTTTTATTTAAAAAAAAACCAGTTTCTTATGTCCTATTTTTATATTTTTTATACCAATTTATTTTAAACCTTTCTCATATAGTATTTTCATAATTTTTTCAAAATTTCCTCTATAAACAAGTTTTAGGGAAACTATTTTATAAACGTTATTTTTAAACAATTTATAAAACCTATTTTCGAAAACCTTTAATAAAAACTTTATCTTTTATATCATATTTCCAAACCTTTTCACAATAAACTAATTTTTCAAAACCAGTTTTTTGAAAAGTTTTTTAGCCCTTGTTATACTATGTTCAAATATTTTTTATAAACTATTTTTTAGTGTAAATTTTTAAACTTTATTAGTTTCTTTGAAAATTACTTTTCAAACCCTTTTTATTTACAATTTTTAAAACTTTTTCCCATAACCTTGTTTTCTAAAGAGTGTATTATAAAAATTACCAATTTCTTCAAAAATTTCCTCTATAAACTAGTTTTTTAGGGAAACTATTTTATTTTTTGAACAGGAAGCAACAATTTTATAAACTTTATTTTTAAACAATTTTTTATAAAACTCATTTTTTATAATATCCTATTTTCGAAAACCTTTTATTAAAACTTTGTTTTTCATATCATATTTTCAAATCTTTTCTCTAATATAATGAATTTTTTATGGACTATTTTTTATATACAATTTTAAAAACTTTTCTATATATATTATTTTTTTGAAAAGGACTTTTTAAACTCTTTATATATTCTGTTTTAAAAACTTTTTTTTTATAATATAATCTCTGAATTATACTTTTAAACTCTTCCTTTGTTACCAAAACATTTTTCTATGATTTAGCTTTTTGAGAAGTAATTTTTAAATCCCTTTTTTTTATTTAAAAAAAAAAAACCAGTTTCTTATGTCCTATTTTTATATTTTTTATACCAATTTATTTTAAACCTTTCTCATATAGTATTTTCATAATTTTTTCAAAATTTCCTCTATAAAACAAGTTTTAGGGAAACTATTTTATAAACGTTATTTTTAAACAATTTATAAAAACCTATTTTCGAAAACCTTTAATAAAAACTTTATCTTTTATATCATATTTCCAAACCTTTTCACAATAAACTAATTTTTCAAAACCAGTTTTTTTGAAAAGTTTTTTAAGCCCTTGTTATACTATGTTCAAATATTTTTTATAAACTATTTTTTAGTGTAAATTTTTAAAACTTTATTAGTTTCTTTGAAAATTACTTTTCAAACCCTTTTTATTTACAATTTTTAAAACTTTTTCACATAACTTGTTTTCTAAAAGTGTATTATTTCTTCAAAAATTTCCTCTATAAACTAGTTTTAGGGAAACTATTTTATTTTTTGAACAGGAAGAAACTATATTATAAACTTTATTTTTAAACAATTTTTATAAAACTCATTTTTTATAATATCCTATTTTCGAAAACCTTTTATTAAAAATTTGTTTTTCATATCATATTTTCAAATCTTTTCTCTACTATAATGAATTTTTTATAGACTATTTTTATATACAATTTTAAAACTTTTCTATATAAATTATTTTTTTGAAAAGGACTTTTTAAAACTCTTTATGTATTCTGTTTTAAAAACTTTTTTTTATAATATAATCTCTGAATTATACTTTTAAACCCTTCCTTTGTTCCCAAATCATTTTTCTATGATTTAGCTTTTTGAGAAGTAATTTTTAAATCCCTTTTTTTCATTTAAAAAAAAAACCAGTTTTTTATGTCCTATTTTATATTTTTTATACCAATTTATTTTAAACCTTTCTCATATAGTATTTTCATAATTCTTTCAAAATTTCCTCTATAAACAAGTTTTAGGGAAACTATTTTATAAACGTTATTTTTAAACAATTTATAAAACCTATTTTCGAAAACCTTTAATAAAAACTTTATCTTTTTTTTATCATATTTCCAAACCTTTTCCCTATAAACTAATTTTTCAAAACCAGTTTTTTTGAAAAGTTTTTTAAGCCCTTGTTATATACTATGTTCAAATATTTTTTATTGTAAATTTTTAAACTTTATTAGTTTCTTTGAAAATTACTTTCCAAACCCTTTTTATTTACAATTTTTAAAACTTTTTCACATAACCTTGTTTTCTAAAGAGTGTATTATTAAAAATTACCAATTTCTTCAAAAATTTCCTCTATAAACTAGTTTTAGAGAAACTATTTTAAAAACTTTATTTTTTAACAATTTTTATAAAACTCATTTTTATAATATCCTATTTTCGAAAACCTTTTATTAAAACTTAGTTTTTCATTTCATATTTTCAAATCTTTTCTCTACTATAATGAATTTTTTATAGACTACTTTTATATACAATTTTAAAACTTTTCTATATAAATTATTTTTTTGAAAAGGACTTTTTTAAACTCTTTATGTATTCTGTTTTAAAAACTTTTTTTTATAATATAATCTCTGAATTATACTTTTAAACCCTTCCTTTGTTCCCAAATCATTTTTCTATGATTTAGCTTTTTGAGAAGTAATTTTTAAATCCCTTTTTTTCATTTTAAAAAAAAAACCAGTTTCTTAGGTCCTATTTTTATATTTTTTATACCAATTTATTTTAAACCTTTCTCATATAGTATTTTCAAAATTTTTTCAAAATTTCCTCTATAAACTAGTTTTAGGGAAACTATTTTATAAACATTTTTTTCAACGATTTATAAAACCTATTTTCGAAAACCTTTAATAAAAACTTTATCTTTCATATCATATTTCCAAACCTTTTCCCTATAAACTAATTTTTCAAACCTAGTTTTTTGAAAAGTTTTTTAAGCCCTTGTTATATACTATGTTCAAATATTTTTTATAAACTATTTTTTAGTGGAAATTTTTAAACTTTATTAGTTTCTTTGAAAATTACTTTTCAAACCCTTTTTATTTACAATTTTTAAAACTTTTTCACATAACCTTGTTTTCTAAAGAGTGTATTATAAAAAATTACCAATTTCTTCAAAAATTTCCTCTATAAACTAGTTTTAGGGAAACTATTTTATTTTTTGAACAGGAAGAAACTATTTTATAAACTTTATTTTTAAACAATTTTTATAAAACTCATTTTTTATAGTATCCTATTTTCGAAAACCTTTATTAAAACTTAGTTTTTCATATCATATTTTCAAATCTTTTCTCTACTATAATGAATATTTTATAAACTACTTTTATATACAATTTTTAAAACTTTTCTATATATATTATTTTTTTGAAAAGGGACTTTTTAAACTTTTTATATATTCTGTTTTAAAAACTTTTTTTTTATAATATAATCTCTGAATTATACTTTTAAACTCTTCCTTTGTTACCAAAACATTTTTCTATGATTTAGCTTTTTGAGAAGTAATTTTTAAATCCCTTTTTTTATTTAAAAAAAAAAACCAGTTTCTTATGTCCTATTTTTATATTTTTTATACCAATTTATTTTAAACCTTTCTCATATAGTATTTTCATAATTTTTTTCAAAATTTCCTCTATAAACTAGTTTTTAGGGAAACTATTTTATAAACATTTTTTTCAACGATTTATAAAACCTATTTTCGAAAACCTTTAATAAAAACTTTATCTTTTATATCATATTTCCAAACCTTTTCACAATAAACTAATTTTTCAAAACCAGTTTTTTGAAAAGTTTTTTAAGCCCTTGTTATACTATGTTCAAATATTTTTTATAAACTATTTTTTAGTGTAAATTTTTAAACTTTATTAGTTTCTTTGAAAATTACTTTTCAAAACCCTTTTTATTTACAATTTTTAAAACTTTTTCCCATAACCTTGTTTTCTAAAGAGTGTATTATAAAAAATTACCAATTTCTTCAAAAATTTCCTCTATAAACTAGTTTTAGGGAAACTATTTTATTTTTTGAACAGGAAGCAACAATTTTATAAACTTTATTTTTAAACAATTTTTATAAAACTCATTTTTATAATATCCTATTTTCGAAAACCTTTTATTAAAACTTTGTTTTTCATATCATATTTTCAAATCTTTTCTCTAATATAATGAATTTTTTATGGACTATTTTTTATATACAATTTTAAAACTTTTCTATATAAATTTTTTTTTTGAAAAGGACTTTTTAAACTCTTTATGTATTCTGTTTTAAAAACTTTTTTTATAATATAATCTCTGAATTATACTTTTTAAAACCCTTCCTTTGTTCCCAAAACATTTTTATATGATTTAGCTTTTTGAGAAGTAATTTTTAAACCCTTTTTCTTTATTTAAAAAAAAAACAGTTTCTTACGTCCTATTTTAATATTTTTTTAAAAAATTTATTTTAAACCTTTCTCGTATAGTATTTTCATAATTTTTCAAAATTTCCTCTATAAACAAATTTTAGGGAAACTATTTTATAAATTTTATTTTTAAAACAATTTATAAAACCTATTTTCAAAAACCTTTAATAAAAACTTTATCTTTTATATCATATTTCCAAACCTTTTCCCTAAAAACTAAATTTTTTCAAAACCAGTTTTTTGAAAAGTTTTTTAAACCCTTGTTATATACTATGTTCAAATATTTTTTATAAACTATTTTTTAGTGTAAATTTTTAAACTTTATTAGTTTCTTTGAAAATTACTATTCAAACCCTTTTTATTTACAATTTTTAAAACTTTTTCACATAACTTGTTTTCTAAAAGTGTATTATTTCTTCAAAAATTTCCTCTATAAACTAGTTTTAGGGAAACTATTTTATTTTTTGAACAGGAAGAAACTATATTATAAAATTTATTTTTAAACAATTTTTATAAAACTCATTTTTATAATATCCTATTTTCGAAAACCTTTTATTAAAAAATTGTTTTTCATATCATATTTTCAAATCTTTTCTCTACTATAATGAATTTTTTATAGACTATTTTTATATACAATTTTAAAACTTTTCTATATAAATTATTTTTTTGAAAAGGACTTTTTAAACTCTTTATGTATTCTGTTTTAAAAACTTTTTTTTATAATATAATCTCTGAATTATACTTTTTAAACCCTTCCTTTGTTCCCAAAACATTTTTCTATGATTTAGCTTTTTGAGAAGTAATTTTTAAACCCTTTTTCTTTATTTTTTAAAAAATAAACCAGTTTCTTATGTCCTATTTTTATATTTTTTATACCAATTTATTTTAAACCTTTCCCATATAGTATTTTCATAATTTTTTCAAAATTTCCTCTATAAACAAGTTTTAGGGAAACTATTTTATAAACGTTATTTTTAAACAATTTATAAAACCTATTTTCGAAAACCTTTAATAAAAACTTTATCTTTTTTTATCATATTTCCAAATCTTTTCCCTATAAACTAATTTTTCAAAACCAGTTTTTTGAAAAGTTTTTTAAGCCCTTGTTATATACTATGTTCAAATATTTTTTATAAACTATTTTTTAGTGTAAATTTTTAAACTTTATTAGTTTCTTTGAAAATTACTTTTCAAACCCTTTTTATTTACAATTTTTAAAACTTTTTCACATAACCTTGTTTTCTAAAGAGTGTATTATAAAAAATTACCAATTTCATCAAAAATTTCCTCTTTAAACTAGTTTTAGGGAAACTATTTTATTTTTTGAACAGGAAGAAACTATTTTATAAACTTTATTTTTCAACAATTTTTATAAAACTCATTTTTATAATATCCTATTTTCGAAAACCTTTTATTAAAACTTTGTTTTTCATATCATATTTTCTAATCTTTTCTCTACTATAATGAATTTTTTGTAGACTATTTTTAGATACAATTTTAAAACTTTTCTATATAAATTATTTTTTTGAAAAGGACTTTTTAAACTCTTTATGTATTCTGTTTTAAAACTTTTTTTTTATAATATAATCTCTGAATTATACTTTTTAAACCCTTCCTTTGTTCCCCAAACATTTTCTATGATTTAGATTTTTGAGAAGTAATTTTTAAATCCCTTTTTCTTTATTTAAAAAAAAACCAGTTTCCTATGTCCTATTTTTATATTTTTTATACCAATTTATTTTAAACCTTTCTCATATAGTATTTTCATAATTTTTTCAAAATTTCCTCTATAAACAAGTTTTAGGGACACTATTTTATAAACGTTATTTTTAAACAATTTATAAAACCTATTTTCGAAAACCTTTAATAAAAACTTTATATTTTATATCATATTTCCAAACCTTTTCCCTATAAACTAATTTTTCAAAACTAGTTTTTTGAAAAGTTTTTTAAGCCCTTGTTATATACAATGTTCAAATATTTTTTATAAACTATTTTTTAGTGTAAATTTTTAAACTTTATTAGTTTCTTTGAAAATTACTTTTCAAACCCTTTTTATTTACAATTTTTAAAACTTTTTCACATAACCTTGTTTTCTAAAGAGTGTATTATAAAAAATTACCAATTTCTTCAAAAATTTCCTCTATAAACTAGTTTTAGGGAAACTATTTTATTTTTTGAACAAGAAGAAACTATTTTATAAACTTTATTTTTCAACAATTTTTATAAAACTCATTTTTATAATATCCTATTTCCGATAACCTTTTATTAAAACTTTGTTTTTCATATCATATTTTTTAATCTTTTCTCTACTATAATAAATTTTTTGTAGACTATTTTTAGATACAATTTTAAAACTTTTCTATATAAATTATTTTTTTGAAAAGGACTTTTTAAACTCTTTATGTATTCTGTTTTAAAATCTTTTTTTTTATAATATAATCTCTGAATTATACTTTTTAAACCCTTCCTTTGTTCCCAAAACATTTTTCTATGATTTAGCTTTTTGAGAAGTAATTTTTAAATCCCTTTTTCTTTATTTAAAAAAAAAAAACCAGTTTCTTATGTCCTATTTTTATATTTTTTATACCAATTTATTTTAAACCTTTCTCATATAGTATTTTCATAATTTTTTTCAAAATTTCCTCTATAAACAAGTTTTAGGGAAACTATTTTATAAACGTTATTTTTAAACAATTTATAAAACATATTTTCGAAAACCTTTAATAAAAACTTTATCTTTTATATCATATTTCCAAACCTTTTCCCTATAAACTAATTTTTCAAAACTAGTTTTTTGAAAAGTTTTTTAAGCCCTTGTTATATACTATGTTCAAATATTTTTTATATACTATTTTTTTGTGTAAATTTTTAAACTTTATTAGTTTCTCTGCAAATTACTTTTCAAACCCTTTTTATTTACAATTTTTAAAACTTTTTCACATAACCTTGTTTTCTAAAGAGTGTATTATAAAAAATTACCAATTTCTTCAAAAATTTCCTCTATAAACTAGTTTTAGGGAAACTATTTTATTTTTTGAACAGGAAGAAACTATTTTATAAACTTTATTTTGAAACAATTTTTATAAAACTCATTTTTATAATATCCTATTTTCGAAAACCTTTTATTAGAACTTTGTTTTTCATATCATATTTTCAAATCATTTCTCTACTATAATGAATTTTTTTATATACTATTTTTATATACAATTTTAAAACTTTTCTATATAAATTATTTTTTTGAAATGGACTTTTTAAACTCTTTATGTATTCTGTTTTAAAAACTTTTTAAACCCTTCCTTTGTTCCCAAAACATTTTTCTATGATTTAGCTTTTTGAGAATTAATTTTTAAACCCTTTTTCTTTATTTAAAAAAAAACCAGTTTGTTATGTCCTATTTTTATATTTTTTATACAAATTTCTTTTAAACCTTTCTCATATAGTATTTTAATAATTTTTTCTAAATTTTCCTTTATAAACAGGTTTTAGGGAAACTATTTTATAAACGTTATTTTTAAACAATTTATAAAACCTATTTTCGAAAACCTTTAATAAAAAATTTATCTTTTATATCATATTTCCAAACCTTTTCCCTATAAACTAATTTTTCAAAACTAGTGTTTTGAAAAGTTTTTTAAATCCTTGTTATATACTATTTTCAAATATATTTTATAAACTAGTTTTTAGAGTATATTTTTAAACTTTATTAGTCTCTTTGAAAATTACTTTTTGAACACTTTTTATTTACGATTTTTAAAACGTTTTTCATATAACCTTGTTTTCTAAAGAGTATATTATAAAAAAAATTTACCCTTTTTTTTCAAAAATTTCCTCTATAAACTAGTTTTTTCAACAGGAGGAAACTATTTTATAAATTTTATTTTTAAACAATTTTTATGAAACACATTTTTATAATTTCCTATTTTCAAAAAATTTTTATAAAAACATTGTTTTTATATAATATTTTCAAACCTTTTCTCTACAAACTAATTTTTTTCAAAAATATTTCTCACCCTTATTTTATATCCTTTTTAAAGTATTTTCCACTTTAAACTCCTATAACGAATTTTTTTAGACTATTTTTATATACTATTTCAAAACTGTTTTGTATAAAAAAAAAATTTGAAAAGCACTTTTGAAACCCATGTATTTTATTTTAAAAACTTTTTGTGTAAAATAATCTCTAAAATATACTTTTTAAACCATTCTTATGTATCAAAAACAAATTTTTTTTTTTGAGAAGAAATTTTTAACAAGTAAATTTCAAGCTCTTTTTTATATGCTGTTTTCAAAAGTCTTCTTAGAAACATTTTTAAAAATGGAATTTTTTTTTTGGTGCTAAAATTTTTTTAAACGCTTTTCTATAAAGTAGTTTTTTTTAAAAGAAATTTTTATATCCAATTTTAATATTTTTTTCAAAACTAGTTTTTTGAAAAGTTTTTTAAACCCTGTTTAATTTATAATATTTACAGTTTTTAAACTTGTTTTCTAAATAGTATATTATTAAAAAAATTAGACATTTTTTAAAAAATGATGGAATTTTTTTTTTGGTGCTAAAATTTTTTTAAACGCTTTTCTATAAAGTAGTTTTTTTAAAAGAAATTTTTATATCCAATTTTAAATTTTTTTTCAAAACTAGTTTTTTGAAAAGTTTTTTAAACCCTGTTTAATTTATAATATTTACAGTTTTTAAACTTGTTTTCTAAATAGTATATTATTAAAAAAATTAGACATTTTTTAAAAAATGAACTAGGTGTAGGCAAAATTTTATAAACTTTAATTTTATGCAATTTTATGAAACCTATTTTTATAATATCAGATTTTCTTTAATCAAAAAAAAATTATCCGATTTTCAAAAACCTTTTATAAAAGCTTTATTTTTTATATCATATTTTCAAACCTTTTTCCTATAAACTAAATTTTCAAAGTTTTTTAAACCCTTGTTATATACTATTTTAAAATATTTTTTATAACCAAGCTTTTTTTGTATAAATTTTTAAACTTTATTTTTATATACTATTTTCAAAAACATAATCTTGTTTTTATATCTCAATTTTAGATAATTGTTTTTATTTTTTATATATAAACTGTTTCTTTGAAAATTACTTTTCAAACCCTTTTTATTTTCAATTTCAAAACATTTTCCTATTATTTTGTTTTCTAAATAGCATATTATAAAAAAAATTAGACATTTTTCTTGAAATGTTTTTTTAACCCTTTCTTATACAATGCTTTCAAAACCTTTTTTTTTATATATATAAATTAGTTTTGTAAGTATTAATTTTTAAACCTTGCTTTTATATCCTATTTTTATAATTTTTTGTAAAATTATTTTTTAATATATTTTTTAATCCCTTTCTTATATTTTATTTCCAAACCTTTTTTATTTTCTATTAATTAGTTTTTGAGAAGTCATTTTTAAATCTTATTGTCAATTTTTTTCTCAACAACTAGTTTTCTGAAAAAAGTGTTTTTTTCCCCATTTTCAAATCATTTTCACTTTTGTTTTTATTTAGTTTTATTTGATATTTGGTTTTTTTCTATATTTTGACCAGTTTTCATTTTATATTTAAAACTCGTACAGAAATAATTAACATTTTCATTTTCATTTTTTAAAAAATATTTACTAAACTTTATCAGTAAAGTTTACAGAAATATAGACTAGTTTTGAAAACTGTATTTCTTGAACCTTACTTTTCTATCCTTTTTCAAAATAGATTTTTGCAAAGTAATTTTGAATCCTTTATATTTCCTTTTTATAAAACCTTTTTTCTGTATAATACTTTTCATGAAATGTATTTTCTAAAACCTTTTATAAATAATTAACATTTTAGTTTTAGTTTTTGTAAAAATATTTACTACGTGTTGTTCTTGTTCTATTTTTTCTAAAAAAATGTATTGGTAAAATATAAACTAGTTTTTTGAAACAGAAATGCTATCTTGACACACTTTCCTACACTTACACCGTATAGTGCCGCACAGTGCGGCACTGTAGCGTGCCTTTTTTTTTTTTTTTTAAGTTTCGGTTTTTTTTTTAATGTTATTTTTTTATAAATAAATTTTTTTGTTAAGTATGTGTAATTATCTGGTGAATCATGTACAAATATCTGGTGAATTCAATTCATTATCTGGTGAATGGGTTTTGTTGAGAAATAAAATTTTTCGTTAAGTGGTGAATCATGTACAAATATATGGTGAATTCAGTTCATTATCTGGTGAATGGATTTTTTTGATAAATAAATATTTTGGTTAAGTATGTGCAAATATCTGGTGAATCATGTACAAATATCTGGTGAATTCAATTCATTATCTGGTGAATGGGTTTTTTTGAAAAATAAATTTTTTCGTTAAGTGGTGAATCATGTACAAATATCTGGTGAATTCGGTTCTTTATCTGGTGAATGGATTTTTTTGAAAAATAAATTTTTTGGCTAAGTATGTGCAAATATCTGGTGAATCATGTACAAATATCTGGTGAATTCAGTTCATTATCTGGTGAATGGGTTTTTTTGAGAAATAAATTTTTTGGTTAAGCATGTGTAAATATCTGGTGAATTTTGTACAAATATCTGGTGAATTCAGTTCATTATCTGGTGAATGGGTTTTTTTGAGAAACAATTTTTTTTTATTTTTTTAAAAAGTCAAAATTTAAAAAAAAAAAAAAAGGACGCTACTGTAGCGCTACAATAGCGCTACAGTGCTGATGTCCTCGTTATCTCGTGCGCGTGTCCCTCCACACATACGGTGTAAACCGTATGTGTGTCAAAAGTTGTGTCATGGTAACACAACTCTTTTGAAAACTACTTTCTGGTTCTTTTTATGTAATTTTTATAACTCTTTCGTGTAAACTAAATGTTGAAAATTGTATTTTTTGAACCTTATGTTGATATCTTTTTAATAATTTTTTTACAACATATACTTTTGAAAAAAAACTTTTTAAACCATTTATATTTCCTTTTTATAAAACTTTTTCTCTCTATAATCTATCTTTTTTGAAAAGTATTGTTTTTGAACCTTATGTTGATATCTCTTTAATAATTATTTTTACAACATATACTTTTGAAGAAAAAAAACTTCTTAAACCATTTATATTTCCTTTTTATAAAGCTTTTTCTCTCTATAATCTTGCTTTTTTGAAAAGTATTTTCTAAACTCTCTTACACTATTTTAAACTTTTATCTATAAACTAATTTTTTTAATAGTATTTTGAAACCCTTTTTATATATATCCTACTGGAAATCATTTTTTACAATCTAGTTTCGTAAATCCCTTTTATATCTCATTTTCAAAACTTTCTATAAACTACATTTTCGTGAAGTGCATTTTAAACACATTTTATACAGTGCTTTCAAGTTTTTTCTCCATAGACTAATTTCTTGAAAGAATCTATTGAACTTGGTTTCATATCTTATTTTTAAAATTTTTTTGTATAAACTTTTTTTAAAATTACTTTGTAACCTGATGTATATCCTATTTTGATAATTACTTTTTATCATAGTTAAGACTTTTATTTTATAAATTATTTTTAAAAAAAAATAAGTTTTCAAACCCTTTATATATACTATTTATAAAACTTCTTTTCTTTAATTTAGTTTTTTTAAAGTATTTTCTAAATTCTCTTGCACTATTTTAAAACTTTTATTAAACTAATTTGGTAATAACATTTTTAAACCCTTTTTATATCCTATTTGAAATTATTTTTTACAATCTAGTTTCTTTAAAAAGTATTAGCAAATGCCTTTTTATATCTCATTTTCAAAACTTTTCCATAAACTACTTTTTTACGAAGTGCATTTTAAACACTTTTTTATTGAATTCTCTCAAAAAATTTCTCTATAAACTACTTTTTATCCTATTTTAAGACTTTTATTGTATAAGTCAGTTTTTTGAAAAGAAGTTCTTAAACCCTTTATATAAACTTTGATTAATTTTTTGATAAATTAGTTTTTTGAAAACTATTTTTTAAACCCTTCTTATATACTATTTTCAAAACTAGTTTATAGAGAAGAAATATTTAAACTTTGTTTTTATATACTATTTTAAAAACTTCTTTTATAATAGCCTTGTTTTTGTATCCTATTTTTATAAACTTATTTTTTGTAAACTTTTTGTAAATTATTTCTTATATACAATTTTCAAATCTTTTTTTCTACAAACTGGTTTTTTGAGTAGTCATTTTTAAACCTTGGTTTTATACTGACTATAATCCCTTTTGGTATTATTTTTTTTGGGCTTTGATTTGCTCTCTTTTAATTTTTGTTCCGATTTGGTGTGACACCCTAACTTGGATCATCACATGGTTACTCGTTGCGGAAAATAAACTTTATTTCGCTGGTTGCTTTCGGAAAATATTAATTTCTTAAGTTATTAACATTCCTCAAAATGGTGATAAAAATTTTTCCTTTTCTTTTCCTCTTGACAACCACAACTACAACGTAAACATGATCATATAAGATTAAATATGCATATAAATATAACACACTTCCATACTGCATCATAATGGTTTATACAACCCGTCCTTAATAAGTATAGGTCCTTCGAAACAAAACATAAGGTAATTAAAACCCTAAGCTGGTCGTAACTAACAGACACTATGAAAGTAGTAAATAGCATCCGCATACTCTAAACTAAATAGCCTTCTTCTTCTTGTTGAAGTCATATCCCTTGAGTGGTTCCTCTGAACTCCACAATATACATCACAGTACAGCAAACAACAATGCAAGGGTGAGAAACCAATATATGGATTAATCTCGATAACTACATGCGCGACTCAAAGGAAAGCATATAAATAGATATATTTCCATACAACATCAGTTCTTAAATAACCAAGTAGTCATCATTGGGTTTCATACCCGATCATCGTCATTGAAAAACCATGCATGTACACTTCAATAATCGTCGTCTATCTTTTACCTAATCTCCGGAGATCACCCAACGTCGTATGAATGAGTTGATCAGACTCGATTGCCAAATAAGGCACGTCGCTACCACCAAGGTACAATGATACGTCGAGACATGAATATCGCCATGATACCATGATTAACAGATACGTCGAGACATGAATATCATCAAGATACCATGATTAACTTCGTAGGCACGTCTGCCGATAATGCATGTAAATCATTTTGTTTTCGTCGTTTTTCTTCGTGTTCCATCTTTCCTTTGTCAAAGCTCAAAAGCTTACGACCATCGTAGTTTTCAATGTCTTAAAATCATCATTATTAACACAGGACACAAAGTCCGAGTGCTCAATCACGAAACCCTAGACCGGTGCCCCAATCTTAGGTTCGTGGTAATAGAAAACAACATTAGTCTTTTAACATCGTTTATTACTCCACAAAGTAGACACAATGTCCATAGGACATCAAGTCCTTAACGTCGTAAGAACACTAGTACCCCGACGTCTTGTTTACTAAGTTCCATTTCATCGTTTACATCCTTTTCGTTCTGTGAAAGACAAATCTAAAACCAAACCCCCACAACTTATCCAAGTTGCCGGAAATACCGTCGTTGAGTAAAATTTGATTCTGAAAAATCATTTCAACTAACACTTGAAACCTTTTTCTGAAAATATTATGATTCAAAAAGAGAGTCACTTGAGGCTCAAACTCAGTTTAAAACACATACAGCCGTTTTAGAAACAGTTGTCGTCGATACTTTTCCAAATTACCGTCATTAAACATTTTTTTTTAAAAGACATTTTTAAGTATTTTAAGGTAAAACTTAGCTTTTTCCGCTTAAACATTTTTCTAAATTCACAGTTAAGTTAATTTCACAGATTAATTTCACAAAATAACTTTTTATAATATTGCGGAATATCTTATGTAAAAATTAGCAGTAGTAAAATATTTTTACGGTTTCGTCCTCACCGTGACTCATAAATTGTTTTTACACTAATAAATAATTAAAATAATAATATTTTCAAATATCTCAAATAATTATTTAAACCGTTTTATCCTCCAATGTTTCTCAATTAACTGTTGAATATTCCTCGTAAAGTCTTCTTAGAGCTTTTACCTCGTTTAATTAATTGGGCACTGACCACTGTCAGCCTTCTCAAACAACATCCCATCAACATCATTATAACAATGAATCCAGACAGATCATGCATCACAACAATATGACTGCAGATAACTAATTAATAACAGATAATCAATTAAAAGCAGAAGATAAACACAGATAAATAACACACTTTAATCAAACACCACAACCATACAGACCAACACAGATAGCATATAGCCATCGGAAAAATCCCTCAGGCAATCCCCCCTTACCTCTTGAAGAACTAAGTTTCCGATTTCCTTTCTCGAACGGATGTCAACTCCGGTGTCACGTCTTACGTACGATCAACACACTTTTTCCTTCAACAAAACACACTCATCCAATTACAAACAAAACAAAATCATCTATGCACCTATATAGGTCACGGCCTCCTAAGGATTTGGTGACTATAATTCCCAAAAAATTGATTAAGTATTTGGATTAATGATCCTTAATACTTTAAACATAGAATTAGTGACTAATCCTCAAAGATTGAATCAAAAACTTCCTAACTCTCAAAGACCTAGATTCGACCATGATGAGTTCATAGAGTTAGGGATTTTTGCTTGATCAACTAACTTGGATTCAATAAGGACATATGTTAACAAGATGATAAACAAGATTACTTATGAAAGACATGAACAAAATCTTCCTAGTTCTCTAAGACTCAAATTCGGCCAAGACATGAAAATAGAGAAAGAAATATTAGTTTGACATAAACACTTGGATTCATCATCAATACATATTAGAAAGATGAGATATATGGTCACTTTCTAAAAATTGAACAAAAGTTCCTCCACCCGCTTTTCATAGAATTCGGTTTTGACAAATTAAATGGGGAGGAAAGCTTTGTTTGCAACAAACTCTTGGATTATGATAGTAGAGATGATAATAGGAACATAGAAATTGGTTTCACATTTTTAGGATTTTTCTATGATTTTCTATGAATTATCAAAGTTTCTAGATCTAAGAATTTGAAAAGATGATCAAGGCTTGAAATGGAAAACTTATTGAAGAACATATAGCTAAATGATGATGAGGATCATGGATTACCTCTTGGAATTGAAGAAAAGTGCAAGAATCACCAACTTGCTTCACAAATGGAGCTTTCTTGTGTTAGAGAGAAATGGAAGAATGGAGAGAAATGGAGAAGATGATGGAATGTGTGAGAGTGAGCTAGAATGCTCTTGACTCTTCAAGAGTTTATGAGCCAAGGATGGGCTTGGGCTTGGGCAATTGGGCTTGAAGAAATCTAAGTCCATTTACTTGAATTTTCAAGCATAAAATGCTTAAGACATAAAGAATAACATAGGAAAGTTTAAGAGTAGAAATGACTTCATGGAGAACAACATCTTGACCATGGTGTTGGGCCTCAAAACCGCAGCCCATTATGGTTTGGAAGCATGAAAATTGATTGGAAGATCATGACAACTAGTTTAGGGACTAAAATGCAATTTAGAGAAAGTGTAAGGACCAAAATGCAATTAACCTAAAATAGTCATCATAACCATGTGCATAATAAATGCATTCACATGGGTGAGTCATCTTATATGACTTATTGATATTATCCCTTAGAGGCTCCCGAAAATCCCGTATTCAGCTCCGTCGTTTACCCGATTAAGATGTCGCCCAGATAAAATATAATATTTCACTTTTTAGTGAAATATTTCAAAATAACCAAAAACGTTGGAAATTAAATAAAAACCTTAAGTGTTTCGTTCACGAGTCAAAATTAGGTCTTCTGATCAGTATAAATATACTGTCAGTGAAATTCACAGACCGGGTTTCGCCTGACTTTTCAACCTAAATTTTAATCGTAACTCTCTACCATTAAGTAGAGTATAAGGTTTCAGTTTAATTAAATAAATTTTCTAAGTCTCGGATAAAAATATAAACTTAATTATATAAATTTCTGATATTAGAAAACAGAAAAACTCGGGGTGTTACATTTGGTACCTTATGTTGTTAAGGTTACAATAAGTTGGTCTTTTCTGTTAGATTTGTACTAACAACATTAGCCTTGTACCGTATGTCACCAGAAACCATCACCTCAACGAAATCTGGGTTTTAGAGAGAGAAACTATTCTTCTATCCTCCTCCTTCTTCACCCTCCTCATCCTCTGTCTTCTTCTTTTCCTTTGCCGGAATTCAGTATCTCTCTCTTTTCCCCTCCTCCTCCTCTGTTGGAATTCAGTGTTCCTCTCTTCTCCAAGTTCTATTTAATTCAAATCCTAACAATTCAATCTTTCTCTTCTCCGGGTTCTTGCGTCGAAGCTTGCAAACATCATGGCCACAAAACATAGGTGCTTGGTGCTCGATCAAAGGAGGAAGCAAGAAGAGAGAGAGAAATTCTCTCTATAAAACTCAAATTACGGCCCAAATTGCGGCAAGGGGTGGTTTCCGACGAGGTATAATGGAAACCTAACGACGTACAATAGTGTTATGAACAGATTTATTTATCATGTTGTCGATGATTATCTTATCTTAATAGAAAATTGTTTGATGGATAACTATCTATTTATCCTACCGTGGATCTTATCTCCAATGTACACTCAAATTACCAATACAACAATTATAGTTAGTTCTTGAAAAACTAACTTTTGAATTCTAGTTCCTGAAGAACTAACATTTGAGTCTATATTTCTGTTGTCTTGATCTCTCTAATATCTTTTTCATTTGTAACACTTTTATATTTATTAGCTAGTTCAACTGTTAATTTTATCAAATACTTCAAAATTCAATCGTTACCCTGTTAACTATTAATTAGCTTATCTTATATCAACTAACTTATCCACTATCAATTATAAATTCATCCTTATCAGTTATCAATCATTTTTTGTTATTAAAACAAGCCATTCCCATTCCCTCGATCCAAACATCACCCAAAAAACCTTCCACTCCCTCCTTCTAAATTCTAAATATAATTAAAACATATTACAACCTTTGTTCCTATCTGAATCCCGAACCAAATAGACAATCACAGTTCATTTCCACCACGATGCTTAGAATGCAAAGCCGCGACGGCCTAGAATGACTCTCCATCGATAACACAAACATCACAGTCTCTCAACTCAAAACCATAATCCAAAACCACAGCAGGATTGCCTGAGTCAATAGAACAATTTGGTTGGTAGAAAGACGATTTTTGTGATAGATTGAAAATAAGAAGGCAAAATAAGGGAAGGATTTTTTCCTCCAACTCAAAGAAGCCTGTATGCAGGGATGGCCCACGCTTGCCCCTCCCTTAGAATAGATTGTAAAATTAGTTATTTATATAATGTTTTTTTATAAAAGTATCTTATAAAAAATATTTTTGCTACATGTTTGTATCTTTAGAACCAGATAACCTTGTAAAAGGGGAGGATCATACAAATTCATTAAAGATCAAGAATCATTTCTCTTATGATTTTGTCTACCTAAATTAAATGAAACCTAATATTTACATCAAATTCTATTTCAAGTGCAAAGCACTGTCCATTTTTGCATCATCAAGGGCTTTATAAGCCCAAAGCCCAAAAGTTCTTCCCAAAGAGGACCCTACACATATTTTTCTCTTGTTAAAGGCCTCAGTGTCAGCAAACTGTGTATATGTGATGTGACAACATTTAGATCTGATGATGATTTATTTATTAATTCGATTTTATGATGTGCTTAATTGGTCAATACATTTCTAGTGGTAATGGGATATCATTTAATGCTCCTTCAGCTTACTTCTCATGCAAGCCTGAACTACAAGATTTTTGTAAAATATACTTGTCATGGCACTTATAAATGCATTGTTACCAAAATGCAGGGTCCTCTCTCATCAACATTTCCCATTGAGAACCGGAATAATCAAGTGACTATGAAGGCACTGAAGAATCATCTTGAGCGGACAAAAAATCTTCCATTTGTGAAGCAGATTTCTGATTTTCATCTTCTGGTATTAGCTACGGTCTTACACCTGGCTGCTGATGTTCCAGCATTGACACAATGTGTGCAGGCACAGACCTACTTTAATTTTGTAGGGCCCACATGAATTTCGACCAACAGGAGGAAGTGTGTTGGAAAGAGTCCTCTACCAATCAATTGTGTGACAATTTCAAAACCCATTCAGCAGTATCTCATGCGGACCAACATATGGTATATTCACAATTACTTCAGTTCCTTTCCTTCAATTATTGGCGTCTTACTCTTCTTTGATATCATTTCAATTTTAGGGTGATTTTCATTGTTGTCTTAGTGACTCTATCTCTTTTTTGCTTTACACTATTTGATCAAAGAAAGGAAGTCACTGTCTCCAGTCATGGTACTATTCCCTTCAACTGTATGCATATGCTGCGAGGACTATTCTCGCTTCTCTTTTTGTACCTTATCTATTTCCCTTAGCTGCGATCCAAGCCTAATAAATATTCATGCCTTGCTATAAGTGGCACTCTCCAACACTTTGAAATAATACAAGAGAGAGAAGGTTGGAATCTATGAATGTCGTGTTCCCCACGTGAGAACAAGAAGATAAAAACAAACAGGTGTTGAGAGTTGGAATCTTCTAAAATACAATTCTGGAGCTTATTCAACAACCAATGAATTATTATATATTATATTTTGCCCTTATAGTGTTGTAGTGATTCATGTGAAATCTGGCATTAAAAAAAATAAAGGGGAGGAGAGTGGACCTAAAACAATAGGGTGAAAGGGCCTAATATGTATTTCAAAGGACACCCGAATCTGTAAAAGGACATAAATTGCACAATCATGAACATATATTTTACCCTGCTATGCCTATCACTAGTCTTTAAAAATTCTGGAAAAGTTATTTTATTACGGATTCATATTGACATTCACAGCAAGGCATTAAACATAATAACAGTAATCAAGAATCAACTCTCTAATCAATTATTTTGAACTTCAAGCATGGGAAGTTCCCTAGCGTGGTCTAATAAGCTTGACTCTCTATCATCTTTCAGTATTCTTATTTTTGAAGTTCAAATGCGAAGGCATTAGGTCTCGTGAGGGTATGAGAGGTTATAATAACTAGAAGAGTATTAAACAACTATATATTCTACAAAAACAGCTCCATTATGTACTTCATTGGACTTAACTGGATTGTTCAATTTCACCATCTTTACTAAGAGGATAGTTCAATTTCGCCTTTTAGTATTTCCATTTGCTTGTTGCTGGTGATTGATAATTAATTTGTTTGGTTCATTTTATTGGGTTTTTATCCCCTTTTATCTACGCAAAATTGAAATAATCAACATTTTTTTAGAGTTTGACTCATTTAAAGTAAGGGATTCACTTTACAAAGGAAAGTGGTCAGCAAGATGTGTAGATGTTGAATCATTTTAAATGATTCATTTAACTGTTTAAATTTTATTATAGTTAATTATATCAATGGCACAAATTTAATTTTTATGTCACATTGTATTTTAATTTATTCAATGCATTATTCTGAAATTACACATAAAAATTCCATTTCACTCAACAGCTACAATTTGGCTGGGATTACTAGGTAAAATAGATTCTTTTTTAGTATTTTAATATGTTTTTCTTGTAATAATAATTCCATGTAGAAAGGGTGTAAAGAAATTAGTCGACTAGCACAACATTGTGGAGAGGGTTTGTAGGCTTTTTCAATTTGCCAAAATTTAGGAGTTGCAGAATTCACTTTTCTGAAACTTTCTATGCAAAAACAGCAACTTTTGGCTACCTTTGTTAGTTGGTGGTACTGCTAGTTTCAAAAGAAAAATACTCAAATGCTTACTGAAAAATGTTTGAACCATTGGAGACTTTTATAAAATTACAGTTCTATGAATCTCTGTTATTACTGTTTTGGATTTGACCCAGGGAAGAATTTTCAAAGAGAATAATGATTTAAATTTGAGAAAACATGACAGAATGAGTCCAGGGTTGTTGAATGACCACTACTTAAGAAGTCATACAGTTCATTACTCAAGCAATCATCATGCTAATTCAATTCTCTAATGCATACAAAAAGTTTGAGTACAGAATAAAGTAGATCAATGCAGGGAAAACCATTTTTACCTAGACAAGTTACTCTTTGCTAACTCAAATCACTCAACACCACTTCTCTAATGAATAAGTTAACCACAAAAAGGACTTTGCTTTTAGCAATAGTTTAATTCACATATGTAACTTTATTACTTTCATTCTGCTACCTAGGGATTCGATGTGAACATAGTACAACTTTATGGGGCCATTGCATTGTTTTACCTTCAATGTTCTAATCATTTGCTTTTTATAATAGCTATAAAATAATTGTAGACTCACAAAGTGGAGTAAGAACTCCATGATATAATATGTACACGTAGACTCAGGCACGTGCATTTTTAGGTTCCTGGAATCACTTTAGCAATTTTGATAATGATGAGGATGGACCGATTTTTCTTTGTTCTGTGTGTAACATAAAAGATGCATGCAGAGAAGAAATGTTAGCTCTTCTAAATTTGTGCCCCGCAGCCTTCCCTTGCTATGCAATTGTACGTATTATACAAAATTTGACATTATTATTTTCCTTTAATCAAAGTTTACAGAAACATCTTTTATTGTAATGTTTGAAACTTTGAATCAAATCATCAGAACATAATCTCTGATAATACTGCTTTGCAAGTAACATAATTCTAATAATCTTGGAGAACATATAATCAATTAAAAAGACATAGAGTTTCAAACCTCTTTCATTCCTAGCATACTGTTCCTTGCATGATGATGCTGTTGTTTTATTTCAAACATTGCCAGGAGACAAGAATAAAACCAATTTGAGGGCGTTTTTGGGTTTAATTGTCCATGCACATAAATTTATCAAATTATGACAACCAAATAAAAGAAAACAATATGGACTAAATAATATTAACAAACTGCCAAAATTCTTTGGCCCTCATTTTCATTCAATGTTATTTTCAGAAATTCTCAATTTGGGCTTGGCAATTTGCCTTGTGGGTGAGGTAGACATCAAAGCAAGTTAGGCAGAATTGACCAAGCACTTAAACACTATGTCTCAAGCACAAAATATACCACAACCTTCTCCACCCCGACCCCAGTGAAAAAAGAGGGGAGAGAGAGAGAGATAGAGATCAAAAGAAGCTAACAAAAAAAGACATATATAAGAAGGAATAAACCAAAAACTTCCTCCAAGGAGCCCACAGAATGGCACCATCAGTAGATTAACAAAGGATGAACATCCATTGCAATAATTAGACACACCTCGAGAGAGAGAAATAGTAGTATCCAGAATGAATAAGGTCAGGACTCATGAGGTTAAACAACTAAATGGGCAAACTTGGTCACGGTCAGATCTTAATTCAACATTGCCTCTTGTTGAATCCTATCCAGCATCTGGTATACAGCTGCAGCTATATCATCCACTGATCCCAACTTGCAATCTTCTTCTACCTGCATAGTAAAATTTTCAATACAATTTCACTTTCAGCGCTTACAAAGACATGGAGAAGCTAGAAAAGAACTCTAGTGATCTCCATGGGCATAGAATGCTAGAAATGTCTGAAAGAGAAATGCTGACAACATACTCTTTCTAATAATCCCTCCAACACACTCTTTGTTATTAGATGAATTTCAGGTAGGTCTCACTAAACGGAGTAGGTCCTACATAAAATTCATTGCCACTCATAAAATTCATCCAATAACAAAGAGTGTATTAGAGAAAATATTGAAAAGAATGTGTTGCCAGCACTGCTCATATCTGAAATGAAATCTAAGGCAGCAACAACAAAGACAAACCTTGACACTGAGAGAGTAGAGGACAATTTCACCAGTGGTAGTAACATTTAGGTGCAAGATTGTGAGGCGCATGCTATGCAAACCAGATACCATCTTCAAGAGCTGCTTTGGCTGCTTCTTGGATCTTATCTTGAGATTTGCATGGCTTTCAACCATTGTCACTTCTATATCAGCAATGCCACGCTGAACCTTACCCACTTGCTGCTCACCTATGGCCACAGAATTATCACAGCCACTGACACTTGTTGAATACTGGGGAAAGGTGAAGAACTCAGAAAATGGCATATTTGCACCAGCTGCATCAGATTTTCCTTCTGTTTCTTTTTTAGCACCAAGAAATTGCAGCCTGTGCTCAAGCTCTTTAACAAAGTTAATAGCACCTCCAATTATAGAAGCTTGATCACCCTATGTTCACCAACAAAAACAAACAAACTTCAGGAAAACCAATACATGCCTATGTCCACCCTAAAGATAAAACATCTTCACTAAGAAAAAATAGCATACAAAAATAACATGGAGTTAGAAACAATGTACAAGAGTTTATAGCAAGAAGCAAGTACCCTTTGGACATAAGAGTCTGGCATTAGAAACTTAAGAACAGAGAGATACTCATTCATCTGCTTCCTTCTGTTGCGCTCCACTGCAATGTGAGTCATTCTCTGGTTCTCAATCTCTTCCTTGTTTTTTCTGCTTTTGGCTCTGCGCCTCTTCGGACGATAGGTTGAAGTATCTATGTTCTGGGTGTTGTTGAAATGAGTGACCTCTGAGGATGGATCATTGGAGTGATAATTTTCTGTTGTTTGGTTCTCAACAAAACTTGCAGTCCCTCCTTGCTCTTGGTCTTTTACAAGATTGAAGTCTTCATAGCCCCAGTTGGCTGAACCAGCTAGCAAGTTGTGGTGGTACAAGTCTTTGACTCCATAAACAAATGGGTCTTGTGGTTGTGAGTATACCACTGCTTCTAGTGCCATGCCCCTCTCTTCTTCAGGCAAACACATACACACAGTTCAGTTTTGACACTGAGGCCTTCAACAAGAGAGAGATTAAGAAGGAAAAATGTGTGTTGGGTCCTCTTTGGGAAGAGCTTTTGGGCTTATAAAGGCCTTGAGGATGCAAAAATGGACAGTGCTTTGCACGTGAAATAGAATTTGATATAAATATTAGGTCTAATTTAATTTAATTTAGGCAGTCAAAATCATGAGAAGAAAGATTGCTTGATCTTTAACTACAATGAATTTGTATGATCCTCCCCTTTTACAAGGTTATCTGGTTCTAAAGATATAAACATAAGTTTTATTGTACTGATACCTACAACGACGGAATTATAAAATTCACTAGATAAATATATTTAAACTTATTTATACCTTTATCTCTCTAATAAAACATTTCATGTTTTTCAAAATTGGAGAGAATTCAAAGGATCTGGATTTAAATAAAAAATTTAATCATACCGCTTTATTTAGAGTTTAAGTCATTTGCATAAGTTATAGGGTTGGATTTTTGTAACATTGGCCTATAAAAAAAAATTACATTTAAAAAATTAAAAAGAAAAGAGTTAAAAATAGGAAAAAAGTGGGATAAAAAGAAAAGAGAAAGGAAGGGAATATTGTGGTAGGAACGGGGCGTAGTAGGTGCATATGAATTGAACTTGTAATAAAACAACACACTCGCACTTTTACGACACTTGCAGTCATGTCTACATTTGTATGAAAATGATATATCGAAAAACATGATGAGTTCATTCCCCTGTACACGCAAAAATGTAGGTATTGAGGATAGGGTTCAAATTCTATATACTTGTGATTTTTTATTGGTAGGTTATTATAAATATAAGATTTTGTCCAAGCTTGTGACATAATGTAACCTTCGAAGTAGAAGCAAAACAAGTTTCCCTCATCATAAACATTCCTTTAAAAAATATGGGGTTTCATGAACTTCACGAGAACAAAAGCAAAAATCTAATTTATCCCCACAACAAACAGACTCAAAAACTACATCCCAATTGGGCCACACACTTTTCTTCATACTTGTAGCACCATCATCCATACCACTTCTTAGGATCGAGGAACACAAACCACCAAGAAACCTTTTTTCATGAGCTGTGATATATATTTTTTCATAGACTAATAAGTGAAGAATCTTATAAGTAAGCTTGATATCACATGTTAACTAAAGATTTTAAAAAGTCACATATAGCATGAGTTGTGATTAGTGGCTAGTGTAAAAAAATTACTCTAGTAATTTATCAAAATTAAACTCATGAACAATATATAATAAATCATTCTATCCATGTCTCTGTGTCAATTTGCTTGTCTTTGAGAATTTTCTTTTACAAACAAAACATATATTAATGAGAATACAAGAGTACTCTAACTCATATAGTCATATACAAGATCACAAACATATTATGCCCAAATTAATAAAAGGGTACAAACAGCATAGGAAGAAAAGACAAGCCCATTCCCCACAAATCAACCATAAACCAGAATCCCAATTTTAACGCCAAGAGAAATAACAAAACCCAGAATCACTACAGTAGTATCCACCAGCAGGGAAACACGACCACATATTGGATGAGCTAATCCAATCTAATGGCCAACCCTGTTAAGCAAACACGAGTACTAATTGAGTGGCAAGAAACCAATCTACGAAGCTTAGCTAGGCACTGCCTTCAATCAATGCTTAGAAAGCACTTGAGAGCAATCTCTTTATGAAGTCAGAAAAATCAGCATCATGGAAATGGAGTGGACGTGCTTTTTGGGTAACGATTGATATAGTGTGTGTTTGAATAAACGTTTACAAAGTTATTTGGAATGAAATTAATTTTATAAAATTGATTTGGTTATGATTAAGTTTGAAGTGAAGTGATTATATTTCGATGTTTTCATCGTGAAAGCAAGTGTGATGTAAAATTTAGTGTAAATTTTTTAACCCAATACAAAAACTACTTTTTAAATCTTCTAGTCAAAATCACTTCTAAAGACAAGTTCAATTCTATCTGATAGTAATCAAATACCTCATCTTTTTTTTTTATTACTAAAATCACATTTGTCAGGGGGTATGATCATTTCTGGAGGTTTCTAACGTAGAACCAAACACACACATAGTTAGACGAAGGGTACTTAGGGAGACCAGATTATTGCGATTCAATCATCTCAGCAAACTTGTTAAGTACCACGAGACTGATGTAATTTAAATGCAATGGAACACGAAACACCCGAATGATAAATATGGTATCTAAATAACATTGATGGATGAATTCCGCTTGCTAATTATTGAAATCATAATTAGTATGCCCCCACCCCAACGTTATTTGCTCCCGTGAGTCATTCCATTTTTTCTTTGATTAATACATTTTGATAAAGACTTTTTTTTTGTTTTGTGCACCGAAGGTATGTTCAGCTGATAATCAGAGACTAATCCATTTCTTTCAAGACATAGAGATTATCAAAGTGGGTTTTACCTCTCCCAACAAAGAATTTTTCATACACATGATAGGAGTCGAACCTCTAACATTATACTTAAGGAACACAATTATCTACTAACTATGTTGGACTTTATTGATGATAAAGACTCTTAAAATAAGCTTGAAAGTAAAGTTAGTTAGCAACTAAGGATATATTCATGTGCAAGAGCCGGTGATTATTAGCTTATAAGAAACTTATATAAAATCATAGGTTTATGGAGCCTGGGCCCTAAAATGAGGTAATGTATGCTTTAATTGCTTGCTTCCAACATGGTGAACTTATAAGACAATTTAAAATTAAAAGAAAGAGCTTCGTCATTTGGAAAATAACACGGTCGGATGTAAGACCAACACAGAAAGAGCCAAAGAGGAAAGAAAGTAAAAAACGATTTAAGCAAACCAAATTAAAGATAGCAGTACTTCCATTGTCAGAAATTTGCAGAGAAACCATGTGCTTCAAAAACAAACATATAAGCAAACCAAATTAAAGATTCCAAAATAGGGAAGGGTAAGAAAGGGAACCTATCTTCAGGTTTTTCTATTAGTTAAATACAAAGTATACAACCTTTAACATACGAGGCTAAACAAATTACTATAGTTTTTTTTTTTATAGACAAATTGTTAGTGGTTAATATGTTAAGGGGAGGGGGATTTGTTAGTGGCAGAGATCGAGCCTTGCACCTCCTGCTTAAAACTCTTTCATGTCCCAGCCCATACCAACTGGGCTATCCTTTGGGGACAACAAATTACTATAGTTTAATATAATGTGATGACTGTGCTGTTTGCTTATTAAGCTTTTGGAGCCAAAAGTACCATTCATTTTCTTTCAGTTCAAGGCTCAAACTCTATGCTCAAACTGAAAGTGCATCCCTGGCTTAACTGCAGAACTTTCTCAGCTAACTTGTTGACACGAGTTTTGAAGTCAATTAGTATATTTCGAAGATGGAAAAAGGAGAGAGAAAAAAAATGCCACTTCGCAATTGGCACCCTGTTGATTAATGTAGGGCCTTATTCATTAATTTGCATTATTAATATTGGCTAACCTATACTATATATCCATATTAAAAGTAGTGTTAGACCCAACTGGCACCCGATTGGATGATTCAAAAGTATTGTTACACAATAGAAACGTTGACAATGAAGTCTGCTAATTAAGGATTAGTTCTATTGGATTAACCCTTCTTTGTTTATTTTGTCTCATAAAATTACTATCCCACTAATATATTACATAATATTTAAGCATCTTGTCAGTTGTCATCACAATATATACATTCATCATGTGGTTAAGATGCTCCTAACAAAGGGTACTGTAGCAAACAAGAAATTACGCAACCCTGCCATCTTCTTTGTCATTTTAGTGGGGGCCTCTCTTAATTTAGTATAACTTTATTAACTGTTATTAAATAGTTCATATAATTAATAATAACTATATAGACAGTACACTACGTTGTGTCTTGTTCTGGTTGTTTTAATGCATAAAAACAATATAGGAGCATATGTATGCAATGTATACATAAGGTGACTGCATGTGAACTGTGAAGACGTATACTCACAAAAATCTGAAACATAAATAAACATATAATGCTGCCACGTTGAAATTTTCTTTAGTACGTTTTGACTAGCAAAGTGATCTATATACAGGCCAGTGGGCAGATACAAAGAACAGAACTAATTAATTAATTGTTTTGCATCTAATTTACTAGGCCGCAATATATATATATATATATATATATATATATATATATATATTAATAAGAAAAATTAAATTAGTTCATATCATATATCTTCTTAATTTATAGGCAATTACAAATTAAGGTTAAAAACACATTACTTAAAAATCATGTTAATCATTGGATTGAAAATTGCTGCCCCTGCAGTTCCTTTTGTACACACACACACAAATAAAGAGAGACTGAGAGAGGGAGGTCAAGTACAACATCCGAATAAAATAGCGGACATATTTAGCAAGTTTGAATTTTTTAAAAATTTTTTCTCTCTTTTCTGCTCTGTATTCAAAGCCATGCTTGTCGTTTTGCAGAAGTTGCTGGAGATTAAAATCGTGTTTGAAACAATATAAACTGTAATGGATAATTTTAAATTTTTTTTGTAATGGATAATGAAGTGGCATGCTAGCGTTGTAAGAAAATGTAATACTCTTGCATTTGTGAGAGTAACTCTTCAAGCATTATCACAATTTAGAGGTCCTCCCCAACAATTAATTTTTTTCTGAAATTTAAATTTTGGTAATTTCTTTAAAAATGTGACTGACTTGCTATAATTGCACTAAATCCTTACTAGTGGTATACATGACATAATGGTGTCGTGAGCAATTCAGCCCCAAGCATTGTAGAAATGAGATATTGATTAGGTAAATCCACACTAAATTACAACCATTATTATTATTAATTACAAGTGGATGTGGTTAGGGCTATGAAAGATTATTTAGGTATTAGGCCGGTTGATCTCACACCCAAAGACGTGACCCAAGTCAATTAATTAGAAATAATGCATGGAAGCAATGGCGGTGGTTTATATAAACTTCGTACATGCATTAACTTATTTACTTTATTGGAGACAAAACTGTAATTACATCGGCAAGGTAATCAAATAGGTTTAAAATATGCAGATATACATGTGATTTTCATGCATGTGGGGGCGGATATACCATGCCCTGATGCTCAAGTCTTGGTTTGGTTAACTAGCTAGGGTTCTATTAGGATACATATGATGGATTAATTTTGAGCTCAAATGCATGCATGGAAAGTCTGGAATTGGTTCATTGGCTGAAATTTTGTCTGTATTTGGATATAGATGCTTAGACGGAAACAAACTCAAGTTTAATTTCAAGGATTCAGATTTTGTTGTTGCCGAAGAACGACGAAACACACACGCTTGCTGGTCTACTCTGAGCTTTGTCCCTTATGAATGACATCCTATATATACTAAAATTACATGCATGCATGGTCATCTATAAAATTAACTAATCACATATTTAATCATCGATCATATATCACTGCTATTATTATATCCTAATGAATAACAGCTCATCATTATGTCATAGCTTATGAGATTTATAACCATTTTAGTTGACGTTTTAATCACTGTATCTAATAAGAAATTATAAATATTCAGTATACAAAGAAAATTAAGCATACATATGTAGAGTTAATTAAACCCATAACTAATAAGCTTTGTATTATATTTGAGATATCACTACTAAAAAAATTGAAGTCAGCGACAAGCATATTTCGTTGCTAACGAGGGAAAATTCGTCGCTAAATTAATTGGTGACGAAATTAGCGATGAGGAAAAATTCGTCGAAAAAAGTGGCGTCGCTAAATTCAATGACGGAATTTATGTGTCGTCGCTGTTAGCGACAAAAAAAGCCGTCGCTAATAATAAAAAATTCGTCGCTAAAAATGATTAAAGACAACTTTAAATTCTATAATTTTGTCGCTGTCTATGACAGATTAGGATCTGTCGCTGTTTATGACGGATTAGTATCCATCGCTGTTTATGATGGATGGACAGTCATCGCTGTTTATGACGGATTGGGATCTGTCACTGTTTACGACAGATTGGGATTTGTCGCTGTTTACGACGAAACTACATTCGTCACTGATTGCGACGAGAATATGTCGTCGCTACTCGCGACGGATTTAACGACGAATATAGGATTTTAGCGATGGATTTAACGACAAATATAAGATTTTAGCGACGGATTTAACGACGGAAATAGGCGTTCTATAATGGATTTAACGGCATCAAAGAACTCGTCGCTAAATCAAATAGCCATCATATCTCAACATTAAACACACCAAATAGACCCAATATCAATACCTGCTATACAACAATATAACCAAATTCGAACAGATATCTTTATCAAGTATACATCAATTACAAACACACCAAATAGACCCAATATCAATATCAGGTGTACGTCAATTACAAATATCTAATGATATTAAAGTTTGTCATACTAATATAACCAAATCCGAACAAAACCAATATATCAAGAAAAAGTCAAATACATCAATGATACTACTCAAACCCATCATCGGATCCATCTCCCTCATTTTGCTGATTATCCTGGTTGGTTGATGAAGGTGGATGCGAAGGGAGTGGAATAGAACGACCCTAAGTGAAGCTCTCCATGAATTGACGCATTTGCTCCCGCATCAAATGATTGTCCTCCCGAGATGAATGAATCAGCTCCTCGTGAGATTCCAATCGTGTCTTAAGGTTCTCATTTTCGATTGTCAAATTTGTAACTAAATCTTTCATACGCTCATACTCAGACTGGGAGATGCCCTCAGAGGATGATGTGGATGAGGTAGAAGGTCTATATTTCCAACCCTCTGTACCTAAGCCATATATGTGTCCTTTCTTGCTTGCACCCTGAACAACATCCATGAAAATGTTGTTGTCAGACTGTTGGCTGGACACATCATCCCCAAGTGCCTGCTGTGAGTCTCTCTCTGAAATGCGTCGTCCATACTCAGACTAGAAACAAAAATGTGTGTTGGTCATTCAAAGTACTAGTAAATGTCAAAGTAAAACATGCTTAAAAAGTTGTAACCTACTGCAATTGTTCTTGATTTCTCAGACACCCAAATTGAACAATCCCCTTTTACTATGTGTGTTTTTTGAAATATGTCCCAGCAACTTGGATTCACATAATGAGATGTTTTCTGGAAAAAATAATGTGACCATCAAGAACCGACTAAAACATACAGGAAGAATAGAATATTTTTTTGCACCACATCCTCTTTATGCTAATCACCATGAAGAACAAGCGACTTGTACAACCCACAAGCTACTATAAACATTAGTTTGAAATTACTTACTAATCTTTTGCTGTGTTCTATTGATGGAATGAATCCTCCAGTATGTAATGGACCTCCACCGCATCTTCTATTATCACTATTCTTTTTTGATTTTTTTTTTCCACTCAGGAATATTCCAAATCTCCTCCAATTGCACACGAATTGGCTGAGGAATCCATGTCCCGTTGTTCTTCTTGTTTCTTACACCGTACAAGGCTTCTGAGAGCAAGTCGGATGTCTTGCTAGCAAAGGTCTTCTTCATCTGATACTCATGCTCAGGAAGCCACTTATACTTCTTCTGCATTACAAATATAATGCCAAATAATACAAATATAATGACTGTTCAGGAAGCCACTTATACTTCTTCTGCATTACAAATATAATGCCAAATAATACAAATATAATGACTGCATTATAAATAATGACTTATAATTGTTTGAACTTGCTTCATCTTATGTCTTTAAGCATTTTGTCCTAATACAAAACTGATTGGTTATACAACAGAGTATGACCCCTAGGATTGGTTGGACGGCGGATCATTGAGCCTTGAGTGAAGCTCATGTTCTGGTTCTAATTTCATATTCTTATTTCTAATCTAAGTGCATATATGCAGTACTCATTGATTTATAATTGAGTATAATTAGTGAGACTTTTATAATTAATCTACATATCTGGAACTCTGCATACCACATGTTGCGCACATCTTCATCAACCTCTAGATAACTTTGCCAAACCCCCTCAAACTTAGATTTCATTATCTTCGTAATTTCGCGTGGCGGTCCCACAGCAGACTTAAACCTGTGAAAACAATTTAAAACAACTAATTAAATAATAGCAAATATAATGATCAATTAAATACAAAAAATATATACACTTACGTATATGAGGGACCCGGACGGATCCAAATACGTCCATCGGGATCCATAGTGCCTGCTGATAAACCCATATCAGGAACAAAAGATGGCCCTGCATGTGAAGTAGATGCAGCATCTGTGGGGAGGGGTGATGGGCCAGACGTAGAAGGAATATGAAGGCTCTCTGAAAAGGAAATATGTTGTCTAGAGGTGGATTGTTGAAGATGGGGATCTGTAGGTGTCTGGGATATGGGAGGATTTGTGTGTCGTCCAATAGAAGGCTGTGATGAAGTGGTGGGATCTCTCCCTTTCCCTCTCCCTCTCCCTCTCCCTCTCCCTCTACTAATGCCTCTACCAGTACCTCTACCTCTACTTCTACCAATATCATGATCTGCCATCTATATACACATGAATTAGAATATTAAACGTTGCATGAATTAGAATACACGTAAAGAGTTGACCATTGTACTCTAAAAGGCACAAAAATAATAATAATAATAATAATAATAATAATAATAATAATAATAATAATATATAAGGACATAAAATGCAAATTAGCAAGAAATTATGCTGATTAATTAAGCAAGCATCAGAAAAAGAATAAATATTGCAAAAGTATATTAATATATTAGTCAATTTTGAGCAACTAAAAATATAGGAAGCATAACAACAGTGCACTATACATAAGCATATTCTAATATTATCAAGTTATTCAAAATATGTCTCTTCTGAAGCTTATTCATTGTCATCCTCCTCTGTTTCACTACTATCTTCCTCATCACTGCTATCTTCCTCATCTTCGTCTGTATCGGACATGAGTTCTACATCTTCATTTTCTTCTTCCAAATCAGGTTGGCTTAAGAAGGAGATTGGTATTTCCTCTACTGCACCATTAGTGTCAACAATACTTTGATGGAGATCGTCATTTGCAACAATTGTAGATATCTGATGCACATCATCATCTTGGTATGCATCATTTGTTTCAGGTTGCTTATTTCCTGAAGATTGAATTAGGCTGCATGCTTTGGTTTTTATGACACCCAACCAACCTTGTTGCCCTTCAGGAAATGGTGTATAGTACACTTGCTCTGCTTGTTGCGCAAGTATAAAAGGATCTTAGCTTTTATATCTCCTGGATTGTTTGACTTCAACATTGCCATAGCTATCTATCCTTGTCCCTTGACGATCGGGATCAAACCAGTCACATTGAAATAAAACCAACTTCTTAGTAGGCCATCTAGTGTACTCCAATTCAACAATATCAATTAAGACTCTATAGTAGTCATTTTCTATTGTATCATAATGGCCAGCTCGAACATATACACCATAATTTGTCGTACCCATCCCTTCATTTTGAGACTTTGTCACAAACTTGTAGCCATTTATAAAATATTTTGGCCATTTAGTGACATTTCTCAAAGGACCCCATGCCAAACTCCTCAAAAGCGCATCATTAACCTCATTTGTTGAGTCAAGCACCTATATTAAATTCTGATGTAGTGTTAATTAAGCCCAACAAAATAATGTACTATCATTTACAGACTCTCAATTTCACGTACATAAGTTTTGAACCAAGTGGGAAAGGTTGTGGAAATTTGTTTGTCCAAGTCCGCACCATCTATATTAGGATCAAGTCCTTGTAACAAATTTGAGTAGATGCTACATGAACATATGTGATGATTAGAGACAACATCGGGTAAATAATCTCAAATGTATAGTATTGTGCAACTTTAAAAAGACTTACTTCAGGAAAGGTGCCACCTCAGGACAATTTAAAAGAATATACAAATGCTCAACTTTCATTTCCCTATCCTCCAAGGTAGAAATAATACATTTTCCAGATGGACGACCTGGATAATTAAAAATTGACAATGGAGGATTCATAGAAGAACCTCCATCATCGTTTTGTGGCACTCTTGTTCTCCTTGAGGAAAAGTCGAGAGGATAATAATATGAAGCAAATATGGACATCTCCTCCACTAAGTACGCCTCACAAATTGAGCCTTCCACAAAAGCCTGGTTCGTAACTTTTTGTTTTAAGGTTCCTATAAACCTATGAACCAATTGAAGAATGGGTTTAGAAAAAAAGTATATTTCCTAATATACACAAATATATATAAAAATATAAAAAAGCTAACCTTTCAAATGGATACATCCATCTATATTGGACGGGACCACCAACTCTTGCTTCATATGCTAAATGAATTGGAAGGTGTTCCATTGAGTCGAAGAAGCTTGGAGGAAATATTTGTTCTAATTTGCACAAAATTATTGGGATGTTTTCTTCCAACTTACGCAATTTACCTTTTTCAACAATGGTGAGGTCAATTCTCTAAAGAATTGGCTAAACTCAGTAAGAGTGCTCAAAATGGGCTTTGGTAAAGCTTTGAATGCCAATGGAAGCAAACATTGCATGAATACATGGTAATCGTGACTCTTCAACCCAAACAATTTTGCTTCCTTCATATCAACACATCTAGCCAAATTGGAAGCATAACCATCTGGAAGCTTCAAAGATCTAACCCATTCACATATGGCTACCCAATGTTGTTTAGTTAATGTGTATTGTGCCTTTGGTTTTCCGGGGTTACCACTACTAGTAGGTTGTATTTCAAGACTACTTCGTAAGTATCCTTTGTCTTCCCTTTGGTGTCCATCACCGTGAACAAAATATTAAGAAAGACATTTCTTTCAATGTGCATTACATCAAGATTGTGTGGAAGAAGATTTGTTTTCCAATATGGCAATTCCCAAAATATCCTTTGTTTAGTCCAATTGTGCTCCACCCCATATCTTGATAGATGTTGTTCTGAAAATTCCTCCACACTTGGAAAATGTCTTACCCTTTCCGACATCTCTTCTCTGCTTAACCTTCTTGGAGGAGTTGAGGTCTCAATTTTGCCCTTTCTAAATGCGACCTTATTCCTCCTATACGGGTGATTATTAGGAAGAATTGGCGATGGCAATCAAACCATGATGTCTTTCGACTATGGGCAAGGGTGAATGCCTTAGAATGCTCCATACAAATAGGACAACCAAGTTTGCCCATTGTCATCCAACCGCTCAACATTCCATAGGCAAGAAAGTCATTGATTGTCCACATTAAAATGGCCTTCATCAAAAAATTTTGCTTCAAGGATACGTTGTATGTTATAATCCCATCATTCCACAACATCTTTAAGTCATCTATAAGAGGCCGTAAATAGACATCAATGTTCTTCTTTGGATTAGATGGGCCAGGAATTATGATGGCTAAGAACATGAATTATCTTCTCATGCACATCCATGGCGGCAGATTATATGGAGTAACAATCACAGGCCAACAGGAATAAGTCCTGCCTGTTTTGTCAAATGAAGCAAAGCCATCAGAACATAAGCCTGATCTAACATTCCGGGGATCTTGAGCAAAATCAGGCCATGCTTCATCAAAGTGTTTCCAAGCTTCACCATCTGATGGATGAGACAAGGCACCATGCTCCCTCTGATGCTCACGATGCCATCTTATTTCATTAGCTGTTTGTATTGAAGAATACAATCGTTGTAGCCTTGGAACAATTGGAAAATACCACATTTCTTTTTAATGCCACCAACTTCTCCTTACCTTTTTTTCGAATGTGTTTATAGCGTTGCTCTCCACAAAACTTACACCCTTGGAGTCCTTCATCACCCCCATAATACAACATACATCCATTCGGGCAACATTCAATCTTCTTACACCCTAGCCCTAGTTCAGCAACTAATTTCTTTGCCTGGTAACAATTTTTAGGCATATAATTGCCATTTTGTAACGCATCTCTCATAAACTGCACCCAACCATTAAAGCACACCTCAGATGAACAATTATCTGTTTTCAAACTTAGAGCCATTAAAGAAGCTGACAATGCAGAGTATTTGTCACAACCATCCCATAATGGAGATTGTGCGGCTGTCAACATGTCAAAGAATCGTTGTGCTTCTGTGTAGGATCTTCCCTCGTAGTGTCTTCTTCGTCTTCATCTACTTGCTCAAGATAGTTGCCAATTTCTAGTCCAGCAGCATCCATTACTAATTGTTCATAATTATCAAAGACTTCCCTTTGCCCCCTGCTACCGTAGTATGAGTGATCAACAACCATTGGAGGAATTGGGGGAATTTGTTCTCCATGGTTCGTCCAATAATAATAATTACTCATAAACCCCTTCATGCACAGATGCACTTTCACTACATCAATTGCTTCATATCTCGTACACTTGCATTTCTTACAATCTAATCCTCCCTCCTAGACCATGTCGATCTTGTTCAGAAGCAAACCTAATAAATTCATGAATTCCCACAACAAATTCTTCCGTAATATTGTTATTAGGATCCAATCTGTTATCCATCCACTTTCTATTTTCAGGCACTTCCATTTCTGATTCATCATTTACACATCAATTAAAAGGATTAATGACTTCATAAAATGCAATAAAAGATTCAATATATAAAATTTGTATAACATAAAAATTGACAAATAGCAATGACCAATTCAAGCTTACATTGTGGCATAAAATTCAAAGTTTACAAATAAAGGTTGTGTTAGCATACCAGAGTAGTCAACACAAAGGAAATGTGTGTGTCCTTTGCAGGTCAAAAACAAGCTAGCCGCACAAATTACAAAGTGTGAGCAACTACCAAATATGTTTGGATATGAAGCTGAAAAGAAACAAATAAGTGCAACCAGCTTCATGTGTATAAAAGCAAAATAACGTAAGTAGTTAAGGAAATGGGTGGAGACACTGAAAAGAATTTTGCAGAGCTATTGTTATAAGAACTAAAGCTAAGGGAAAATGATGCTTTGGAAACTCAGCAACTTGCTGATATGGAAAGAAAAAGGACAAGGAAGAAAAAGATTGTCATTATTTCCATATATACTTATAAACAATTGAATATGGCTAATAGCTGATCAAATTTTTCCTTCCAGAAAGACAGAGGAAAATGTCCTAGCCTCTTTACAATCCCATCTTCCCAAAACAGAAGGACTATAGTAACCAAGTTCGTAGTACTCTCTCATATGCGGTCTATCAACACAGGTCTATCAACTTGTTTGAACATCAGAGTAAACACAGTAAATAAAAATAAATCTATGACATGAGATACTGCAACAAAAATGTTGTTAGCATTTTTTGTTTGGCTAACTGTTAAGCATATAAAGCTAAATCGACCCCACAACTTGTAAAACAAGATTAGTAATGTAACAAATCCAAATTTTAAAGGAGGAAAATAAATTACTAAGGGGTAATATGGAGCAATATTATCAGTCTGCAGTTAACTAGGAAAAATATAGCGGAATCTTGACAGTGAACACAGTGTGGAACACCTAGCAAAAACCAGATAATAAGAAGATCTATACCAAGACCTCTAAGCATTCCAACTTCTGTATCTAACACAGATTGGTGGCAATTAAATGATCATAATCATATTTTGCAATCAAAACTTTATATGGGAAAATACATTTTAAGCCCCTGAAGTATAACCCTTTCTCAACTTGCTCCCCTTAATTTATTGTATTACTTAACCTCATGTAATTTGGTTTCAAGTGAAGCAATCTTTCAGTTAAGTCAAACAGAATTTAACCTCCAAACACAAAAAACCAAACTTCAACGGGTTAAATGATAAATAGACAAACTTTAGGGGGTTAGTAATAAAGAAAATTGTTTTTGCATAGGTGAGGTCATGTGGTGAGCACGTGCCTTATGCTCAGATTGATTTAACTAAAAAAGTAACATTTTCACTTAAAACCAAACATCAAGGAGGTTAAGTGATAAAAAGAAAACTATAGGGGGCAAGTTAAGAAAGAACTATAACTCAGGGAGGTAAATGTATTTTACCCAACTTTATATGATAAAAGAGGTCTAAAATCATAGTAACTGACACATGATATATGTAATTTACGAAGTCATAATTGAAGCATTGGTATATTGGATATATATATATATATATATATTATCCAACATGCCCTGACACATACTTCTACAGGCTAGATGGATATAGTTATAACTTTTGCTCACAGAAAAATCAATGCTTTCTTATAAAGAAAATAAAATTGGCTTGAATCAGATGCATACAAAAGTTGCAGTATGCTCAACATGTTCAAATTGCATTTTTAACAGCCCGATAATACTACACGTCTAAACCTAAACAAATAATGTCAAATTTCCACATCTTCCAAGTTGTACTTTGGTGGCAAATTCATGACCAATTGAAACTATAAGTTGGTTAAAAGCCATCAATCCTAATAACCTAATCCAACTCTACACTCTACCCACAACAACCTGGTGAATCTTGGACAATGTGGAATATGATTCCATTCCTACACACTTAATGAATAGTCACACATTACATCAGTAACCAAGCCAAAAGGAAGCCTTGGTAGTTGGTACAATGGTTGGAGTTGTGGAATCAGTCTCCTAAAAATGCAAGGTAAGGCTATCTGCTATACTGACCCTTCTAGATTATGCTTTTATTGTAATCAATTGAAACATGTCTATCAACTTTCAGATTATGCTTTTATTGTAAAGATGATTTTAATTGTTGATTTTGGCAATAGAATGAGGTCACTCCTTCACAACCATCATATTCTACATCTTCTATAAAGATCAGAACCTATATCAGATCACTTTGAAGATTAAAGTTAAGCCACAATAGAATGATCACATATATATATACAATCACTAAATGATGAAATGCCATTTAAAACAAAATTCTCAGCTTATTAAATGACCACTTTATATACAACAATTGACCAAAGAAAAGTATTGTAATATATATCCTATATGCATTTCTAGCAATAATTTGTCAGGGTCTTTCACAGGCACAAGGTTGACACACTTCTTCTATATTGGTTTACAGAAATCACATATATCCATTGATGAAAAACAGAACACGTTTAGTAAATGGTGCTTAGTTACATAAATATTTGTCAGGGTCTTTCACAGCCACAAGGTTGACACACTTCTTCTATATTGGTTTACAGAAATCACACATATCCATTGATGAAAAACAGAACATGATGAACATAAGATCAAGCAAATCAGAAATATCACAACTAAAATATCTAATTCGAGCAAATTAGAAAAATCGAGAGAGAGAGAGAGAGAGAGAGAGAGAGAGATAGATCATAATATAGAATTGCAGCATTTCATCATCAGAAAAAAAAAAATAGAAATTTGTCAAAAACAAATGGAATTGAAAACCAGAGGAGCTTCGGAGCTCACCAGAAAGCTAGAGGAGCAAAAATAAAAACCCTAGAATCATAGAGAAAATGGAAAGTAAACGGAGCAGAGAGAGTTGAAAATGAGTCTTGTATAGATCTAGAAAGATAAAGAGGAACACATACAGTCGACATCGACGACGGTGCCCTTGAAAGCTTGAAAACCCAACGACGCGTGTGACTCTGTTGGTAACGTCGACTATGCAATGTTGGAGAGTGAGAAAGATAAAGAGCAACACACCAACGATGCGTAGATGTGTGCCCGAAATTGAACGAAATGAGATTTGTTGTGTTCCGAGAAGAGTAGATGTGTGCCCGAAATTGAATTGGATGAGCCTGCTGGGTAATGAGAGAGAATTGAAAATGAGAGGGGATTGAAAAAAACTAATCTAAAAGTCATTTATTGCTGGGTAAAAGTCATTTATTTGATGGATAATGAGAGAGAATTGAAAATGATGGGTAAGGGGTAAGTGGAAAATTATTTTTAAAAAAAATAGAAAACTACACATATATAAATATTAAACATAAAATAACAATTCTACAAAAAAAAAACATAAAATAATTATAACTAAAATATTAAATATTAAATTTCTACTTAACGACGACATTAGCGACGAGGATAATCAATAGCTAAAGTTTTCGTCGTTGATTTCGTCGTTTATTTTAATGACGGAATTAGCAAAGAATTTTGGATTTCAAATAGCATATTAACGACGGATGTAGTGATGAAAATCATGTGTCCATCATGGGTAAATTCAAATTAGACCATCAGCGACAAATTTGGCGACGAGGGGCCTCACGACGAACATTTTTTGTCGCTAATTTAATCGCTAAAGTCAAAGAAATAATTTTGCGACGAATTTTACTACGAGAATTTTAACGACAACATATTTCGTCACTAAATATGTCGCTAAATAGTATACCATAAAATAGTGTAAATCAAAACACAATTCGTCGTTAAATTAGTCCCAGTTTGCGATGGATATGTTATCGTCGCTAAATTCCGTAGCTCATTTCAACTTTTTTAGTAGTGTATATTGCCCTAGTTTGTTTGTTTTAATCTATTGCTTGAACCAAGCTTATGAAGTGTTCCATGATTTTAGGATCCAGTCCTTCAGTACAATCTTGACGTCTTTGAGTAATTAGTGAACATTATTCTAGCTCTAATATGTTAAGCTAAATTGGCAAGTGCACCAACTCACTTTGTAGTATAAATATCGTCCTCAGGGAATGA
Organism: Echinosophora koreensis; assembly: GCA_035048595.1. Lineage (NCBI taxonomy): Eukaryota > Viridiplantae > Streptophyta > Magnoliopsida > Fabales > Fabaceae > Echinosophora > Echinosophora koreensis. The sequence goes on from JAPCYP010000001.1 coordinate 22,739,455, forward strand.
ACAGTGAACTACTAACGTGCCAACTCAATTTTGTTTGAACAACCGAAATGTTTGAAATTGGCTTTCACCAATGAGCAAGAAAAGAAACTTAACAAGAAACAGAAAATATTTTTGGTATTTTCAAAATGAGAAAATTAAGCAACAGAAAAATTGGGTTTTAACAATCAAGAAGAAATTGTTAGAGGATCGATTTTCCTACCTTTCCTACTTGTTCAATCCTGAAAATTAACTTAAACAGTTTATCCAATTTCAAGAAACTGAGTTTTTGTAATTTATCCCCTAATTCCTTAGGTTGACAAACCTTTTTGCCTAAATTACTAATTCAATTCCTTGAGTATTAGCAAATTAGCAAAAGCATTAAGAATGATTACAACTCAAAAATGTTAATCTGATTGTGTTCTTATTCCTAAGTAACACGCGCAAATCGTTCATTCACAAACAGCAACTATGAATTCGAATTTCCCAATTGCAAATCCATACAATAGATAAACATGAAAACAGTGAATAAACTCTTGAAACTAATTAAACCAGAACAAGTAATTATCCAGAATCAAAACAAGTTATATAGACAGTTCCATCTACCTCTAACAAAAGAGAATTAGCTAGACATAATAGAAATAGAACAAACAGATGAAGAAGATGAAGGCAAGGTAGTCATCATGAGTCTCTACTCTAGCTTCAACTCTCTTGATTGCTCCCTATTCTCCGCCTCAAAACTGTATAGCTATCTCTGTGTGAAGATCTCTCCAAAAACTGTCTGAGTCTCCCTTTCTGCCTCTGTACGATTTTGTTATTTTTTTTCCAAATTGTAACCGCAACGCTCAAGCGTGGCATTCCTGGCGCTTGAGCGTGCCAGGCGCTTGAGCGTGCCTCGGCCCAAGCTTGAGCGTGGCTGCCCTGTTCCAGAAAGACTCCAAACTGCTCAGCTGCTCATTAAGACACCATAAAACCAGCATAAAAACTAATAAAAGCAAAAATAAAACTAACTACGAAATTAATAAAATTAAAACAAAAAAATAACCTGCAACTAATAAAAACTAATCAAAAACTAAATTAACAACCTATTAACTACAAATTAAGATTCATCATAATACATTATTGGTTTCTATTTACATATAAGTGAGTGAAATAATTAAAATGTACTACTTGTAGCAGATAAGGCAGATCAGATCGAGACAGCCAAAAAGAAGACCAATATCGCCCCTTTAATATTGAAAGGAACGATTTTGAACTTTTCTGAAGTGGTTTTCTTGGTCTGTTTAACACCACAGATTGTTTGGTCATGTTGATAGCATTATTATGTATAGATGCTGTCATGCTGATGCTGTTGTAAACTGTCTATTGCAGTTTTTTTTGTTTTGTTTACACAGAGTCTGTAAAGGTTACTAGATGTATTGGGTTGAGTATCCCTTATACTTCCGTAAATATATTTTTTTGCTTATAAAAAAAATATATCACCTGTTTTTTAAATGAAAAATATCACCCCTTTAAAAGTGACTGTTGGATTTGTAATCAATATTACATATGCTGGCAAGGCCTTGGTAAAGAAGGGATGTTTTTCCTATATAGACCGGTGTGTAAATCCTGCATTGTGTATCAAATATTTAGGAAATCACACTGAAATTCTGGGTGGCTGCAAGGTCTTGTCCTGTTATGCCTCTGTTACAACTATAGGCGCTGGGGGTTTCACTCTCCAAAAGTTATTGCCCTCATACTTTGTGCTGCTGTGTTCTGCATAAGTGGAACCTATTTGGCGGACCCTTTTTGTTATGCCAAAGTGACCAGGTCGATGGATGCTGCGAATTCAGGCTAATGGCTTAGTGTACACCACTGTATCACATTTTTGGTATGGTGAGGCTCTGTTTAGGATAATATAATACAAATGCTGGGTTTTAATTGGATCTAGAATTTTAGTTACATTGAATATATATATATATATATATATATGAGATTAATTTTTTTGGGGTTTACATATATATGGGTAATTCTTGGAGGCTGAGTTTTTTCTGTTGTTACTAAACAGTAGATTAATTTGGTTACTGGTATTTTGGGTGTGAATAGTTGCTTGGTGACTCCATTTTAAAGCTTTGAATACGGATTTGAGTACATATTTCTAGTACTCTTTTTAATATACTTTAAATTCATAAAAAAATGAGATGAAGTAATAGTTGAAAAAATTTGAATCACTCATTTTTCCGTCGGTAAGGTTTCGAAGCAGAAATTAATTCAGTAGATGATATTAAAGCGAATTCTCATTTGTCCTATAGTAAAGTGCCTTTAAAATTATTAACATGTTATTCTCACTGTTGAAATTTATGAATTTCAAGTCTTGGAATCTTTATCCAAAATGTTCGAGAAATTTTGGACTTCTACACTCCAAACTTTATATATCCCAATTAACGTTTCAAGAGAGATATAAAGTCATTGCTTAACTCTCACTTCATCACTATCTAGCTACTGTGTCTGTGTGAACTGTTAGAAGCAGAAAAGCATTTGATAGAATTGATCATGGACAAAAAATTATTATCGCTTTAATCCTTTCATCATGTGAGTACAAATTGTTGTGGGACCTCATAATCAATGCTTTATATATTCCCTCATGTCCAACTCTAAAACTCGGAGATCTGTTATATATATGTGTGTATATATATATATATATCCAAATGAGTACTACATTGCAGACTAATATTCATATATACTACAGATTCGCCCAAAAAGAAATTGATGAATTCTGCTCAGCAGATGAACCAGACCCACATTGGTCAATTTAAGAAGTCAATTCATCATGAAAATTAATCGTAAAAGGTAAACACCTTCTTCCACAAATGTATATCCTAATATACAGGCAAAATCAATTTCAATTTCAATTTCAATTTCGTCGTATATAATCAAATATTTGGACCGCCCACAATCCTTACCAACCTTCTTTATGTCACCATCCAAAATACCTTTGAATACAATTATTACGATTCTTGTAGTGAAAAGTTCATTCACATCCAATCAAATTCTTCTCAAGGCATTGTGTGTCTCCAGGTGATATGAATTAGCTTTCTCCAGTTTAATTTCTAAAACGTACCTATACCTAGTGGAATTCTCAATTTGTGTCATACTATGTAATTAATTTCATTATGCACATCGGTTACAGTTACATGTGATGCGTTGCCACAAGACAAAAACATGATGGGTATCTCTCTTGGTTTTTACTCACTCACCCACCTAACGTAACATTATAAATTAATCTATTATAACTTACATGGAACCATATGTTTAAAATTTGAACAAAATTGAGTGTGAAGAAAACAGAACTATAGATAGAAGGGAACAAATTAAGATGATTCTTTATTAATGAACCGTCCTACTACTACTAAGGGAGATGTTCTCTAGTTGGTAATCAAATACTTTTGTTTGTCCTTCATCACAATGGGCTGTTTGGTATGTGGTCATCAAAACAGGTGGGGGGGTATTTGTTTCTATCAGTACGTGGGTTGGATGTTGTTCTAAGATTTGGGTGTTGGGTGCTGCGTGCCTGGTGTTGTGTTTTGGAGTTGATCTTTCTCAGTTTTTTTAGAAGTGTGTGGAGTTTGGTGTAATTTCTATTTGAGGTTCTGTTGTTACTTATTTCCGATGTTTTTGCTATGTTGTGTCATTTAGGTGACTGTTTTGTATATGGGCTCAGGTACTCCTTGTATGTTATTAATATAATTCTTTTTGCCTTTCAAAGTGAAAAATGTTCTCTGATCTTAATTTATTTTGAGGGGGAAAAATACATATATACAGCCCTATATATCTTCAATATTTATGTGCCATGCATAATTGATTTCTAGGAGAAGTAGAGTTTTCCTGTATACATACATATGTAGATGAGCCAACAAACCAATCTAGAGCAAAAACCCTAGCAAGCATGCAAGTTGTTATATACATAGTGTTTGGCCTTATGCATAACAAACATAAATAATCTGATTGGCTATTGTTCTAGGATCTAGGCTGTTAGATTGGACATAAAGGAGTTTGTGATCATGAATTGGAATAGTAGTACCTGATGGATCCATCTGGACTATATATACAGTTCCCTCATTGATCGAGCAGAGGGCACTGCAGTGCAAGGACTAGCCAACCAACAAAACAACGGCTGCAAAGAAAAAACCGCTTTGTAAAATGGGAAGCGGTTTCGACTTTGGATCTAGAATAAACAAGACAAACAAACACCTTCGCCCCTTCCCTTAATTGAGTTTGACATATTTGACAAGGATGTTTCAGAAAATTTATTTAGATATATAGCGGAATTTAAAGAAACTAGAAAAGCTAGCCAAAGGCAACAATAGCAATAGCCAATAAATCTTCAGTTCGATCGAGTACTTAAGGCTATATGATTTCCATGAATAAATATGCACTATAAGAAAACTGTTTTTACGACAATGGTTATTCCAAAAGCAAAAAAGAAAGCATATATAATTATTTAATCTGACTTTAAATATTACCAAAATTTATAGTGAATAATTGTATAAAGTAGGTTAATTGTTGAAAATAATTATTTTTACTTGTAGTCACGAATAATTCTAGCTAGATAATAATCATATATGCGTGGTCTCACCAAAGTTAGAGCAAAAAACTAAAGTTTACGGCTACTTTTTCTTTTTCTTTTTCCAAATAAAAGTGATGTTTTTCATAAACAATCATAAAATAAATATTATTCGACATTTACATGTTGAAAATGCTATTCAATTATCTCCAAACATTTTTCTGAGATTATTATAAAAAATATACACACAGTGGTTATTTTTTAATTTTTTTAACAAGCTGCCATTTGGTTTGAATGAATATATATAATTGTTGATTTAAAATTTGATTTATTGTATTATTATTTCATAATAAACTATCATTACTATTATGAAAAAATATATTTTAAGTATTGCTAACGACTGCCCTAAGGGCATTAGTTAATGAACCCACAGAAGGAAAATTCGTATTGAAGAACTAAGTGTCACACTCTTCGAAACACTAAATACATTATTTCCACCAACATGAAGTGGCACGTTGGTAGATAACTGAGCCCCTTAAGCATGTGGTCAGGGGTTCGATTCCTGGCTCATGTGTATGGAAGAGCATCTGTTGGGAGAGGTCAACCCCTTAAATGGATCTCACTACCTCGAGGGATTAGTCTTTGGCTCCCGGCCAGAGGATAACCGGGTTCACCAAAAAAAAATTTTACATTATTTCCCATAAAAAAAAAAATTTTTCCTTAAATAATGCTCTAAAGGTACTTGTTAGCATTCATATTTAATTTATGGCATTTCACTGTTTTTTATAATTTAGAATCCTTTATATTAATGGTGAATTAAAATTTGTTTGAATACTATCATTGGTTAGGCGGCATATGGTGGTTAGGGACATATGATGGCTTTTGGGAGGTTGGACTTTCCGGATATTTCCTTTTAGGAAGGGGATCCTAAATGTTTTTTTTTTTTTTTTTTTTGTTTAAATAAGTTTTTAGTCCCCAAAAAGTTCATCAGCTTTGGTTTTAGTCCTTGTAAAAAAAATTATTAGGATTTCGTCCCCGTATTTACGAAAATTTTGTAAATAGTCCCTATTGTTACCCCTGAGTACTAGAAATCATACTAGATGAAAAAATTTGTCAATTTTAACCCTATGGTCCTAATGTATGATTTTATTTCTACTTTCTAGGCAGATTTTGGAGCAAGTCGGATAAGAACGAGAAATTACCTCAGTACCCGCTGAGTATTAGATATCATACAAAATGAAGGAATTTAGCAATTTTAACCTTATGTCCCTCGTGTATGATTTTTGTTTCTATTTTATGGCCAAATTTTACAGCAAGTCGGACAGTAAAATAAAATTACCTTGATACTCATGAGTACTAGATAACGAAAAAAGATGACGGTAGGGACTATTTGCAAAATTTGTGAGATTACAGAAACGAAAACATAAGAAAAAATTTCACAGGGACCAAAACCAATATGATGAACTTTGTAGGGACCAAAAACTTATTTAAACCTTTTTTTTTTTTGGGTTACAAGATGGGGTAGAAGCCCAAAAGAAAACTACCCTCTAACTAAGCGGTGTATAGGGATGGCAATTTTACCAGTATCCACGGATAAAATCCGCAACGGGCACGGGGCGGGTAGTTAAACGGGTACCCGTGGGTAAAATAAACGGGTAATTTCAATACCTGTTTATAAACGGGGCGGGGGCGGGTATCACACTATCCGTGCCCGCGGATACCCGCACCCGTTACTTAAATTACTAAAATGCCATTTATTATAATATATGTAGTAATTGCTAAATGTATTTGATTACTTTTGTTAGTAATTTTTGTAATTGGATAATGCTTTGATGCTTTCTTAACATCTATTTGTATGAACATGGTTATTTTAAATTGAATTATGCATATTTTAGCAATTTTTTAAGCAAAAAGAGTATATATTTTTTCTGGAAAAATTAATTTGCGGATACCCGCAAACCCGCAGATATCCGCGAAACCCGCTGGATACCCGCGTGGGTAACAGGCGGGGACGGGTACGGATTTTACCTGACGGGTACGGGGGCGGGGGAAGTGCTACCCGTGCCCGCCACGCCCCATTGCCATCCCTAGCGGTGTAAGGAGACCCCAGAAACATCATCAAGAAGGTGCAAAATAAGATCATGAGGGGGGCGTGAGAGCTTACTACCAAAAAAGTCATTTTAGCGACCAGTGATAATCCGCTAGATTATATGATTTGTGTGTGCTTATTTAATGGATTTTTGCTCCTAATTATGCTAATTGATTGAGTTTTGTTCCTAAGTTTAGGTAATTGAGTCTTTAATAGTGTTTTACATATTTTAGTTTAATTTCATGTTTTTATTGTTAATATAATAATGTTTTTTACTTTTTTATAATTATAGGAAATAATAAAGAAGCAAGCCCAATTGTTTGAAATTTGTGTACGCAGTGTCCCTAAGCAATTTGAAGAAAGGATAACCATGGCCACGTGCTTCTCATGCTGGGTAATTTCCAAATTGAATTGGAATGAAAAAAAAAGCAAAACGGGCCAGCAAGAATTGAAGAGAGATGGAATCCTATATCCCAATTAAAAGAATGAAAATTGAATTGCAATTATAGAGGGCTTTATTATGGGTAGCTACAGGAACGGAAGTTTGAGCATTAAAATTAAAAAAAAAAAAAAAAAAAAAAAAGGCTCCAGAAGCGTAAGAAAAAGGCAGAAAGAAGGAGAGGAACGAAAATAAAAGGGTGGCTGCACTGTGGTAACACAGGACGTAGCGGGAACGGGAGCTGGACATTTCAGAAGGTTTGTCTTCATTTTTATGGAGTTTTTCTTTCACCATTTCTCTCTATTTTATTTTGTTTTAGGATTTAGCATGTGTAGCTAAATTCTTTTTTGTTGGGGTTTTGATGTAATCTTTTTATGATGAAGTTTTATCTGACAGTTTGATTATTTTATAAACAATTGGTTTTGTTGATGTGATGTTTATTGTGCTTAATTACATTTGAATGCTTAGCTACCATTCCTGTGTTTTGACGATTCATGTATATGCTAGGAATAGTGATATGTGGATTTTGCCTCTTGTAATCATCCCTGTTAATTTAGTTAATCTAGGAATAGATAACTTGATTAATGTGGACATTTCACAAATTTCATAGAGCTTTTATCATCATGCTTTGTTAATTAGACCTAAGGAATTAGGATAATTAGTGAGGTTTGATAGAATTGATTCACTAAGGAATTAGGCTTCAATTAATTATGGGAATTTGTCCTTCAACATGTCAATTGGGATTAGAATAATAAGAGTGTCGGTGATTCACAGGATTCCTTGTCTATGAGGAATTCGGGTTCATAATTGGATGAAATCAAATCCCTAGCGTTTTTATTTCTATTTTATCACAACAAAAATTCTAAAAATATTTTATTGTTCTTTTATTTTATTTTATTTTGAGCTCTTTTCATATCAAAAATATTCATCTAGATAGTTGTTTAATTTGTGAATTGGTACTTGGTAACTAATCCTTGTCGACGATATCCGATTCTCACCGTTTTTATTACTTGCAACGTGATTTGGTGCACTTGCCAATTTTCGTCAACAAGTTTTTGGCGCCGTTGCCGGGCATTGGTTTTGCCAATATCATTAGTAACAAAGAAGACAACTAATTTAGACATTTTTATTTTTATTTTATTTTGTATATATTTGATATTTTCTTTTGAGGATTATTTGTGCTAGGTGGATGCAATACATGGACCATCATTACTATCCAAACTGGGAATATCAAATTGATTGGGTTGTGCTTTGATTGTATTATTGATAAGCATGTGAAGATATACTCAAAGGAAGAATGGAAATCCTATCTGTGAACCTTACAACCACCACCACACCTTACGCTGGACCCCGAGGTGCTGGAATCACTTTGGGAGATAGATGCTCAACTTGTGATCCAGAGCATAGAGCATAGCAAGGAAGAAATAAGTGCCATGATTCAGAGGCTTAAAATGTGTAGGGAACATTCTCAACTGATAGTGGCGATGCTAAGTGATAACTTTCGGAAGTTAGAAGAGCAATCTAGTGAATATTCTAAATTGCTAGCAGAAAAGCCGCATGAGAATCAAATTGAGGATAATGCAATTGCAAATATGGCCTTGAATGAAGATGAAGTGGTGGTGGTAGATGAGTCACAAGAGGGAATATCTTTTACCATGCTTGCCAAGAAACTTGAAATTGCTGCATTGGATAAATATGTTGGGTTACATGCATGTGTGGATGTTGCAAAGGTCCCTTCCACTTGTCTGTCATATTGCTTTGTGAAAATACCAATTGACCCGGGAGGAGGCGAGTTCATTATTTTACTTAAAGAGGTCAATGGAGTTTCCACATACTTGCCAGGAGGAATTGATGGAAGAGTCATATTGCTTCTGTAATTGCCACTCTTCAAGCCGTGGGATCCGAGAGGAGGACCTTACACATTGAGCATCTCTTGGCTCTTATGCTACAAGCAATGGGATCCGGGTGGAATCATCTCAATGAGTTTTTCTTAAACCTTCTCTTTAGTTTATTTTCATTTTCTTGTTGTTGGCTGTGTGTTTCACTTGTTTTAGTTAATTTGTGTTAGAATAAAGGTTTAATGAACTTTTTGGTCCCTGTAAAGTAGGGGTGTTTTGAAATCAGTCCCTGTAAATTTTTTTGTTGGGTTTTGGTCCTTATAATCTGAACATTTTTGTCCTGGTTCCCGCCGTTAGTTCCCTCTGTTAACTTGCTGACGTGGCTGACGGTGCGTCACGTCAGCACTGCCACCTGGACTGACAGTGCAGACCTGTCAGCCACGTCAGATGCCACATCACCTTTTTTTTTTTGAATTTGTTTTTAAAATTATTTTTCCAAAAAAATAATTAATTTAAAAAGACAAATTTTTAATTAAAAAAATTAATTTTTTTAAAACCAAAAGAGAAGGAGAACGTAGCAAAACCAGTTCTCCACCGTCTTCTCCATTCAAAGACAATCTATACCCTTCGCATTCCACACACTCTTCCATTCCAATAACCAACAAACTCTTCAATGTTAAACTACACTTTTCTCTTTCACTCTCTTCAAATCCCTGAATTCAAACCAAATCAAAAACCATAAGATTCAAAAACCCCATTTCAGAATCCTTTTTGCTCCACTCTCACAAATGGGTTTCCTTCAAAATCTCACCTTTCTCACCCCTTTCTTTCTTCTCCCAGAGCCTTATCCACGCACCTTCCATTGCTTCCCAAAACACGCTTTCCCTCTCTCCCTACCCCTCCTTTATGCACCCACCTTCTCTTCATCTTCCCTTTTTGTTACTCACGCGCTTTCTCCCGCTTCTGTTGTCGAGGGTTCAGTGGACGACGATAGCGACGATTATTTGTCTGAAGAACACGATGGTGAAGAAATAGAGGTTGCAGAGGATGAATTGGAATTGGAAATGGAAAGGAGTAATTTTGAGAATACCCAAATGGGTTTTGGATCGGGTCCAACATTGTCGCCGTTGGAGAGAAAGAGGGAAGAGAGGTGAAGTTGGAGGTGCCAAGTCTCACTGTGAAAGAAAGGAAAGAGCTTATCTTATGCTCACAATTTGGGGGAGAAGCTCAAGAGTCATGACCCAGCTTGAGGAAGAAAGTGACCCCTGATACTGGCTCTTTCAGTTTATAAAAAAAATAATTTTTTAATTAATTTTTTTTAAATTAAATATTTTTTGGGAAAAATAATTTTAAAAACAAATTCGAAAATTAAATTTTTAAAAAAAAAAAAAATGGGGTGATGTGGCATCTGACGTGGCTGACAGGTGTGCACTGTCAGTCCAGGTGGCAGTGCTGATGTGGCGCACCATCAGCCACGTCAGCAGGTTAACAGAGGGAACTAACGGCGGGGACCAGGACCAAAAATGTTCAGATTATAGGGACCAAAACCCAACAAATTTTTTTATAGGGACTAATTTCAAAACAACCCTACTTTACAAGGACCAAAAAGTTCATTAAACCTAGAATAAAATAGGCCAAGCACTTAAAGGTTTAGGATGATGTTTTGAGATGTCACTTTTGGCATTGTCATTATTTTGTGCAACTTGCCAGGCTATTTTCCTTTCTTTGGAAGTTCTTCTTGTAGTATAGTCTTCACTTTTCAAATTTGTTCATAGCAATTTTCATAATTTCTTTGCATATTTTTGTTTCTTTTTTATTAAATTCATGGCAATGAGGTTTGGAATGAAATTTTGGAATCTGGGTTATGACCTTAGTGAGCTATTAGCTTTAATGTTAATTCTTTCGGAGTGTGCACCATTAAGTTGATGTGCTGTGATTTGCTTGATTCTTTTTTCTAAGATTCGTGAATTGCATGTGTTGCATAAAAATGATTTGGGTATTTTTTCATAAGCCACTTGAACCAAAAAAAAAAAAAAAAACCAACCTTGCATGAAAAAAATCCTTTGCTTAGCCCCTTGAGCTTATTATGTTTCATTTTATTCTCACCCTTGCTTTAATTATAATGATCATATTTATTCCAATTTGGGAATAGGAGAGCATTGGTGAATTGCTTGTGGACAAGCAAGACATTGGTTTGGGGGAGAGGGTAATGGAATGATGTGAGAGGCTTTGAAAGCTTTGGAGGAAACAAAAAAAAAAGTGTAAAAAAAAAAAGCATGAAAAAGAAGAAAAAAAATTGATACCAAAAAGAAGAAGACAAAAAAAAAAGAAAAAGAAAAAGAAAAAGAGGTAAAAAAAATAATTCTATGAATAAGCCGAGGAAAAACTCCAAAGAAGGGAAAGGAGAAAGGAAAAAAATTCAATTATAACAATTGGGAATTTTGTGCTTTATATTGAAACATTTGAGTTATTCTAGTTGCTCTCCTATTCTCTTGGATCCTTTTGTTGTTTCTCTCCTCTCTTGTTTTCACTTCAACCAAGTTACAACCCAAAATAAAGTCTCTTTGATTTGTGCATGAATGTAGTTTGTAATCTTTTGGAATTAGATGAAAGGCAAATCTATGGTTCCATGACTCTAATGCGTGCTTTGAGGGAAACACTTCACCACCATATACTAGAGTGATTATTTGATAACTGTGCATCTTGTGAGGACCAAGGTTTTATATTTTCTTCTTTTGTCCAATTGCCATGATTTTTAATTTTTAAGAATATAGAGATTGCAAAGTTGCTTTTTGCTTCCTGACATTTTTGGATGTGAGCTTGCTACTGGTTGATGCTTCTGTTTTAGGAATTAGTCTTGTGCAATTTTGCCTTATAGTGATTTTGTCTAACTGTGATCTCAATAAGTTTTCCCAAATCATATAAGAGTTTGGCTTGTTGTCCTTAATGTTTTGTGTGCTAGTTTGGGTTACCTTTGCTTGGGGACAAGCAAAATCTTAGGTTTAGGGATGTGATTTGTGTGTGCTTATTTAATGGATTTTTGCTTCTAATTATACTAATTGATTGAGTTTTGTTCCTAAGTTTAGGTAATTGAGTCTTTAATAGTGTTTTACATATTTTAGTTTAATTTCATGTTTTTATAGTTAATATAATAATGTTTTTTACTGTTTTATAATTATAGGAAATAATAAAGAAGCAAGCCCAATTGTTTGAAATTTGTGTACGCGGTGTCCCTAAGCAATTTGAAGAAACGATAACCATGGCCACGTACTTCTCATGCTGGGTAATTTCCAAATTGAACTGGAATGAAGGGAAAAAAAAGCAAAACGGGCCAGCAAGAATTCAAGAGAGATGGAATCCTATATCCTAATTAAAAGAATGAAAATTGAATTGCAATTATAGAGGGCTTTATTATGGGAAGCTATATGAACGGAAGTTTGAGCATTAAAATTAAAATAATAATAAAAAAGGCTCCAGAAGCGTAAGAAAAAGGCAGAAAGAGGGAGAGGAACGAAAATAAAAGGGTGGCTGCACTGTGATAACAGAGGACATAGCGGGAACGGGAGCTGGACATTTCAGAAGGATTATCTTCATTTTTATGGAGTTTTTCTTTCACCACTTCTCTCTATTTTATTTTGTTTTAGGACTTAGCATGTGTAGCTAAATTCTTTTTTGTTGAGATTTTGATGTAATCTTTTTATGATAAAGTTTTATCTGACAGTTTGATTATTTTATAAACAATTGGTTTTGTTGATGTGATATTTATTGTGCTTAATTACATTTGAATGCTTAGCTACCATTCCTGTGTTTTGAGGATTCATGTACATGCTAGGAATAGTGATATGTGGATTTTGCCTCTTGTAATCATCACTGTTAATTTGGTTAATCTAGGAATAGATAACTTGATTAATGTGGACATTTCACAAATTCTATAGAGCTTTTATCATCATGCCTTGTTAATTAGACCTAAGGAATTATGATAATTAGTGAGGTTTGGTAGACTTGATTCAGGAATTAGACTTCAATTAATTATGAGAACTTGTCCTTCAACATGTCAATTAGGATTAGAATAATAAGAGTGTCGTTAATTCACAGGATTCCTTGTCTATGAGGAATCCGGATTCATAATTGGATGAAATCAAATCCCTAGCGCTTTTATTTCTATTTTATCACAACAAAAATTCTAAAAATATTTTATTGTTCTTTTGTTTTATTTTATTTTGAGCTCTCTTCATATCAAAAATATTCGTCTAAATAGTTGTTTAATTTGTGAATTGGTACTTGGTAACTGATCCCTGTGGACGATATCCGGTTCTCACCGTTTTTATTACTTGCAGCGATTTGGTGCACTTGCCAATTTTTGTCAACAACCAGACATTTAGCGACCACACTAAATCGGTCGCTAAATTTGGAATCCGGTCACTAAATATAAAAATCCGGGCGCTAAATTGGTCGCTAAACCATTTAGCGACCACTAAACGATTTAGCGACTAGGCAATCAGCTACCACGTCCGGTAGTCGCTAAATCGGTCGCTAAATGGTTTAGCGACCGAATTTACATATTTAGCGACCAAATGTGGTGGTCACTAAACACATCTTTTTTTGTATGAAACCAGTGTTGGACCATAGAACCATTACAGCGGTCCAACCATTGAAAAACCCCAAAAACCGGTTCAATCGCCCAAGAACCGGAACCGGTCGACCTGCCGGTTCAACTCTAAAGAGATTTTCTAATTTTTTTAAGTTAAAAAATAAAAAAAATAATAAAAAAACATCAGAAACTTTTCCCTTCATTCAGAACCCTTCGAAAATCCTCTTTCAGAACACTTCGAAAACCCTTCCCTGCTCAGTGCTCACAAATCAGACGACGGCGCCCTTCCCTGCCCACAAACCAGACGTCGGCGCTTTTCCGAACGACGGCTTAGAGGCACACGACGGCGCTTCCCCCTTCCTCTCTTCTTGACGTCAACTGAAGACGGTGAGATGGGTTTCCCCCTCTAATGGCATTTTTTTAGATCTATTATGTATGGGCTATGGTGTCTTTCCCTTCCTTCTACTTGTTCACACTCCTTTAAGTCCTTTGTGAGGACACGATTTTACACTCCTAGGGTGGTGGTTTCACTGGTTTGTGCTTAAGTTCAAAATTAGAGATGGATGCATTTGTTTTTATTTTACTGAGATAGAAACGAAATTTGACAAAAAAGATGAACAAGAAGAGATCTTTTGATCCTATTGACTATGAGAGCATAGAGGACAATGAACTTTGGGTTATGGAAGAAGATGATTCTTCATTGCTTGAATATGATGAGTTAGAGAAAATGCTTTATGATGATGAAACAATTCCAAATAATGTTGATAATCCAAAGAAAGGTTAGTAATTACTAATTAGTGTAAACCAACTTTGATTTTGACTTTTGTTACATCATATAAAATGTAAGTTATATTCTCTATTGATTGTATGTTATTTTGATAATATGAAGGTGATGATGTAGAACAAGTTGATGGAGGTGGTCCAAGTGGAGAAATTGATCTTCAATCATTTGCTATATATAATGCTAGTGTTAATGAAAGTTATTTTGATCATGACGATACACATGCTTGGTTGAATCAAGATGCACTGGATTTGAGAAGCCTTGATCATGAATTGTTAATATACTATTTTCAAGATTCTATTTGTTGCACATTACTTTAAAGTTTAACATTGTAAATTGGATTTGTGTTGTGTGCTTGTTTGGTTGGTGAATAACTTGGACTTGGTATGGTAACTTAGATTGATATTTTACTTATTGATTGATCTCTTTAAGTAATTATATATATATAAATATATTTACAGGTATATTGGTTTGACCTTGAACAGGTATACTGGTTCGACCACCGGTTCGACCGGTTGATTTGGTTGAACCTTGAATCGCTCATCTTTCCGGTTCTCCGGTTGAACCGGTTTTTAAAACATTGCTTGAAACCAAACTGCTCCTCAAGGCTTTTGTTGGCTAGAAGATCAGCACTTCTGTTACCTTCCTCATTGTATGATTGAATTTGAGATCCCATTGACGTTGAGTTAGCTCCTGAATAACCCGAAGAATTTGATTATTTCCAGCATGATCAGAAGGATTTTGGAGAGCTAGAATAATACTTTGAGAATCACTCTACATAATCACTTTCTTGCATTAAGGATATGATTCACAAACTTTTGGATAATTTCACATGGGTTACTTGGGTAAGAGAAACTATCTTCAAAAAGGCAGCAGTTCCACCATTTACATACCATCCAACAGGTCACCCTAAAGGTATGATTCCATAAAGAGACACCTGCTGAGTTATGGGCACCAAGGTCATGCGAAAGGCAATTGGAGAGCCAAGTTTGTCGAGGCCAGCTAAAGAACTCTGCTACTTTATTTGAATCCACGAAATGAAGCCAAATTTGCGTAGCGATGGGACAATCACGGAGGACACGGGAGATTGATTTAGGTTTTCTGGGGCATCGATGACAATCAGCAGATGAGGATGAACACTTGCTTCTGTAAAGAGATGTCATGATTCTATTATGCCCAATCTTCTAGAGAAAAGTGGAGATGCGAAGAGGGCTTTTCCACCCCCAAATATTCTTCCATAACTCAAATTCATCTGCAATAGGGTTGAGAGCACTATAGGCACTTTTGATTGAGAAGTTGCCATTGATTGATCTGCTCCAGATGAACGAATCTTTTATATCAAAAGGCATGTGGGGAGAAAAGCTCTGATTTTATTAATAATGTTTCCCGTGTTGGAGACAAAGCTAGCAACAGAATCTTGAGAATTGGCGATGAGGGAAGGGTTGAAGGAGAAGTCACTAAGGAACAAGGTGACGTTTGGAAGAGCTTATTTAAGTTCCTTTTGACTTATCTGATAACATAAGCTCTTATGCAGTGTGTTTGGCAGAGCTTATAAAAGTAACTTATGCCATCCCATAATAAGAAGTTTTTGACTTATTTTCATAAGTCACTGGAACAAGCTTATGGAATTTTAACAAGTGCTTATGACCCCTCCGTGTTAACCCCTCTGAATCCTCTCCTGCCCCTTTCTTTATAAGCTTTTATGACATAAACTCTCATGCGATAAGATCTTATATGATAAACTCTTAATTATTTACCCAAACGTAGCCCAAGTCTTTCCCTATCCAATAATGATTCCAGAAGTTTATTGTGTTACAATCCACTAAACTGTAATGGACGTTGGACTTCAAATGGACCATGAAGCAACAATATTTTCCCATAAAGTTCACTTTGGCGGTTGAGAATGACCCAACTAATTTTATGTTGAAAATCATCATTTACCCTCTTAATGTTTTTTAAGCCTAGACCACCAACATTTTGGGGTAAACATAAAGTGTCCCATTTTATTAAATGGGCCTTCCCAGAGTGTTCATTCTCACTCCAAATGAAACTTCTTTGGGCCTTAAATTTCAATTTGGTTGCAAATGGAGGAGGGAATGCGACCATGCTGCATATGATATGATGCAACGAATCCAAGCACAAATTTTTCTAGAGTTATACGGCCTGCCATAGAAAGGCATTGCCTCTTCCAACCACTTAACCTTGTTTGAATTTTTTTTCAAATATTGATTTGAAGGAGTTAATATTGGACCTACCATAGCAGATTTGAATTCCCAAATATCGGCCCAAGTTACGGGAAACAGAGAATCTAGCAACCTGCGATAGATTGGGATTCTGGGCTGGGTACATTTTTAGAAAAGCAAAAAATTGTTTTTTGATTATTAACCTTATGCCCAGAAACCTCACAAAAAGTGTCTAAGCAAATTCAAATGATGAGCGTTTGTTCAAGAAGAGGCCTCCGCATACAATAATAAATCGTCAGCAAAAATGAGATACGAAATTTTAGGCCCGCAACTGCCGGTCCTCATGGGTTTCCAATCATCATTATGAACAGGATCAAGAATAATATGAGAGAGGATTTGCATGCATATGACAAAAATGTAGGGGGAGTGGGGGTCACCTTGTCTAACACATCTATTAGGAAGAAAATTATCAGCTTTATCACCATTCCACAAAATTTGAAAAGGGAGGAAGTAATGCAAGCCATAATTAAATTTGTAAAATGATCTCCCATATTAAGCTTATGAAGAAATTGGTGTATAAAATTCCAATAGAGCCTATCATAAGCTTTTTCTAAATCTATTTTAATGGCCATGAACTTTTTCTTCCCTTTCATTTTACCCATTGAGTGTAACATCTTTTTTGCAATAATAATGTTGGGTTTAATGTTACGACTCACAATGGAGCCTCCTTGAAAAGGGGAGATGATACTATCTAAGAAAGGCTTAATACGGTCCACAATGATTTTTGTAATACATTTATAGATGACATTGCATAGGGCAATAGGTCTAATTTGAGAGATAAACTCTGGAGGATTAACTTTAGGAACCATCACTAGAAGGGTTTTGTTTATATTTTTAATCAAGTCATGATTATGCCAGCATTGCGAAATAAAATGAAAGATAAAGGGGCTCTATATTCCAGTTTTTGTGATAAAAAATAACAGGGAAACCATCATCCCCAGAGCCTTAAGAGGACCTATTTTAAACATAGCATTCTTAATTTCAATTTCAATTTTAGAAGGGGGAGTTTAAACTTAAAGCACTAGGAAGAGGGGTCTCTACAGGGGGAAAGGTAGCATTAGTTAGGATGTGGGGCCTTATTAAAGTATCATCTTAGAAAAGGCTTTGGAAATGCTCCTTAGCCAGGTTTTTAAGGGCCTCACTTTCAAAAATCCAATCCCCATCAGAATTTCAAAGGCATAAAATCTTTTTTTTTCTCTAAAAAATAGGTAAACTGGTCATATACGTTTTTTTTTTTTTTTTTTTACTTTTCACATCGGTCCTATAAGTTTTATATTTTTTCAAATCGGTCCTACACATTACATTTTGTTTCCATGTTAGTCATTTCCATTAATTTCGACATAATGCCATTAGTTTTGACCTGATGTGGTTATCACGATAGTTAGACACATGGCTTTTGATTTGACTCCATAAGATCGAAATTGACGAAAAAGACTAACATGGAAACGAAACGTAATGTGTAAAACAAATTTGAAAATAATAAAACTTATAGAAATGATGTGAAAATTATATATATATATATATATATATATATAATCAATCTACATATTTTGCCTATTCTTTTCTTCTACGAATAATAGTTTTGTGTGATAGTACCTGATATTGCGGTCTCCATCTTTGATCCAATTGGCATATTTGAAGCCAAAAAGTGGCTTCCTGGCCCAAAACCTCTTGCAACTCTTAGTCGAGCTTCTTTTCATGTACCATTTAGAACTCAACCTTTTCTGGGGACTGTTAAATACCAATAAAAAATAAAATGGAAGAAGCATATTCATTGTTATGGGCCTTGGCTTGGTCTGTCAGGTCATGACCATTCATGACGTTTATTCGTATAGGCTTGTTTGAATTCAAACAGCACCACATGTTGATGTGGTTCATGAGACATATGATGATCTGTAGGCCCAACCTGAATCAGACTCTACCAAGTAGATTTTTGGGCTTCGCTAAATCACTACAAGTCATGTGTCTCATATTTATAAATGTGAGTGATTAAGTAATTAATTAATTTTTTTAATGGATCAAAAGTGAGTCTCCTAAATTTTTCAGAGATCAATTTGAGCCTTTATTCTATTTTTTTATGAAAAGAGGGGCTAAAGACCCAAAAAAGGAAAAATTACAGAGGAACTAAACGACGAGTAGGAACTCCGAAAGCATCATAAAGCAACACTTACGAAAGCTGCACCGGAGGATGATCATAAATCATAACTTGAGATCCCACCTGATAACCCATATTTTTATATTTGGCTAAAATGCAGTTTTGGTCCCTCAGGTTTTTCACTTTGGTGAAATTGATCCCTCAACTTTTTTTTTGGCGAATGTAGTCCTCCTACTTTTCTAATGTTGCAAAAATCATCCCTCCGTCATCTTTCCATCCAAACTTGTGTCGTCTTCCTTTTGTTAGTTATACTTTCCTGAGAGTATCTTCTCCTTCATCTTCACATTTAAAGGGTCAACTACATCCATTATTATAGACCAACTTCTCCATCATCTTTTGCTATCTCAAACGATTCAGAGAAATAGATGCATTTCGAAAGAAGAAGATGATCTTCAGTAATGTGTATGTCACATGATACGATAAAAAAAGGTTTTTAAACTTAAATTTTGTTTTTAATTTTTTAAGTGACACGTGAAACTGACACTTGGATGCCATGCTGACACACGTGAGGGATTGAAACTGTATTTTTATATTATTAGTTAATCATAAATTGCTATATCATTAAAAATGATTGATTTTTATCATAACTATTTTAAAAGTTATACAATAAATAATTTATAATTGGTTAATAACAATATATCAAAATCAAATTCTTCTTACCTTTTACATATTACACATATCGTGCAGTGAATGCAAGTACCACACAATTTAATTCCATGGATTCGAAATTACAATTGATGGAATAATTTATTTAAAATGATAACTTTGATATGAATAATTATTAAGTTGATTTTACTTTAAACGTCCTGTTATTTTTTTTTTTATCTGTCTCAATTTTGGTGGGTGGATGTCATAAGTGCGGATATCATCCTTTTAAATTAGGTTTTTTTTTAAGTAAATAAAATTTTAATGATTTTTTTAAAAGTTTTTTTTTAGAGAGATTGTCTCAAAAGTTAAAACATTCATCCTTAATTTATATTTAATATGTTGAGTTCTTGATATACTTTATCCAATTATTAATACATACATCAGTAAGTGCTTATACAAGATTGCTTTAAAGGGATTTTTTTTTTTAAGGGCTGATTTTGGTAGGGGTGTTCATCAACCGATCCAAACTTATTCAAATCGCAAAAATCGAACCGCAAAATCGAAAATCGAACAAGCCGAAAACCGAAAAAAACCGAAAATCGAAAAACCTTTTTTTCATTAGATTGGATAGGATTTTAGATCCCTAGTGAAAACCAATTTAATCCAATCCAAACCGATCTACTATATACATATAATATTATATTTGAAATTATAGTAATGCCCAATCTTAAGTATTTTTTCATACTTTTATCACCCTCGTTTATTTTTGTTGGAATGACATATATGAGATTATTTAGAATAAAAGTTAATGTCTTGAGGTTATAATTTGTTAATTTTTTTTATGCATAACATACATATACTTGAATGAGTAAACATGAAAAAATTAGAAATCAATTAAGCAAATTTGAAAAATAATTAGATACAATTTATCTGTAGCTGATACAAGGAAAATACTATGATAAATGAAAATAGATATAGAGAATTAAGATAAAAAAATATTTAATGTAAAAGAATGTGTTAAAAATATCTTTTTTAAATAAAGATATTATTTTGTCAAATATTAAATAAATAGAAATAAGACTTGACATTAGAAAAAAATAAGTATGACAAAAACTGAATTATCTAATCATATCTAAACTATATTTGATTGAATTGGATCGAATGAGATTTTTTTTAAGAGAGCAAACAATTCAATCCAAATCTTACATTATTTTTATCATTGGATTAGATAATTTTCCAGCTAAAAATCGATCAAACTCGATCACAGAAGTCTCTTGGATATCACCTCGTCAAAATGTCGTTGCTTCTGGAAGGAAAACCGTTGACAAAAAAGAAATGACGACGGTCAAGGTAAAACATAGACCTTTTCAACTATGTATCGTCATTTTATATACGAGTGAAGTGACCAAGGACTCAAGAGGCTTGATTATGAATAGCGATTAGCACGTTCGATCCTATTCATATGTCAATAGCAACAATTAAAGTTAGGAAAAATGCCGGGACACTCATTAACAAATCAAGAAAAGAAAATTTATATGAAGAATTGATATATTTAATATTAAAAAAAGTAAAATATTTATTTTTCTAATAAAAACTTATTTTTATTATTTCCTTAACAAGTGTCTTAAGAACACTCATATGAATCTTAGACTATGTTTGGATCAATGAAAATGGATGGAATGGTATGAAACGAAATATAATGGAGCGGAATGGAATGGAACAGTATAGAATAAAAATCACATTTTATTGTTTGGATATTTCATTTGAGAAGTGGGTAGAATGAAATGAATTAAAATTAATTTATTCCTATTTTACCCTCATTTTAAAATTACTAATATATTTTATTTTCAAAATATTTTTTCGAATACTCTTCTCTTACATGGAACACTTCCCCCCCCCTCAAAATGGCCACTTACCAGAAAATGACTTCTGAATTTTCCAGCACCTTGCGTCATTGAAGTTGCAGACTTAGGGAAAAAAATCCATTTTTTTTTTCCATTTGTACAATTTTGCCTGAAACAAATAATGGGTGGCAGACATAAAGTTTTTCTATCATATTTCAGCAACTCTACGAATTGATTTGAAGGAAATTGGTAATTGGATGTCGAAGGCTCTATAGAACACTTGCCAAGAAACCAACACGACTAGAAGAGCAACGACATTCATTGGGTTTTGCAGAAGGTGTTTGTGTTTGCTGCGTAATCAACAATAAAATAGGATGAGGACAAAAGAGAAATTTTATCATTTTACAAAAGATGAATTTCTCATTCCATTCCATTCCTCCCAAATTGAGAGGGAAGAAAAGTGAAAGATCACAATCTTGTACGGATATAATTTCTTATATATATATATATACTAGTGTAGATGCCCGTGCGTCTCGAACGAGCATCCGTTAGATGATTATTTTCGTAATAATTTTTTTATAAACAATTTCAACATAACAATATTAAATATACTATTTTTTTAAATATAAAATAATATTATTGTGTGCAACACTTGGATTCTTATATTCAATAGTTAGCTGAAAATGAGAAAAACCAAGAATGAAAGACAATAATTAACAGGCTATTTAAATAATCAATTAATAATAATTAAATAATTAATTAAAATTAAAAAAAAAACAGCTAAACATAGTCCACAGATCCACTATTGACACATGTCACTATACAGTGACAAGATACACAAAAATGCATTAGAGAACAACAACCCAAATAAAAAAAATTAATAAAAAAGATGAGTTCCTAGAATAAATAATACAATAACTAAAATAATTAATTAAATATTTATTATTAAAAAATGGCAGAGACTGAAATTTTATGTGGACCCCGCCTATGAGAAGTGTCGTCCGTTTATTCATCCACAGTAAAATCATGTTACAAATTTATTGTAACAAAAAGTCCTAGAATAAATAATACAATGATTAAAATAACTAATTAAATAAATATTATTAAAAAACTCAGAGAATGAAAATATATGTGGGCCCTACCCATGACATGAGTAGCCCGTTTAATCGTCCAAAGAAAATCATGCCAGAAATTTATTTTAAGAAAAGGCCATATAATAAATAATACAACAATTAAATAATTAATTAAATAATTATTTTTAACAAAATTCCAGAGGAGGAAAAATTCGTTAGGCTGAAATTATATGTGGATCCACCGTGACACGTGTCGTCGGTTTCTTCATCCACAGCAAAATCATGGTAGAAATTTATTTTAAGAGAAAACCCCAGAATAAATATTATAACAATTAAAACAATTAATTGAACAATTATTATTTAAAAAATTCGTTAGGCTGAAATTATATGTGGATCCACCCATGACACGTGTCGCCGGTTTATTCGTCCACAGCAAAAGCATGCTACAAATTTATTTTAAGAGAAGACCCCAGAATAAATATTACAATAATTAAAATAATTAATTAAATATTTATTAAAAAAAATCATTAGGCTGAAATAATATGTGGATTCACTTGAAACACGTGTGGGCGGTTTATTCATCCACAGTAGAAGCATGATAGATATTTATTTTAAGAGAAGACCGTAGAATAAATAATACAATAATTAAAATAATTAATTAAGTGAATATTATTAAAAAAATGCCAAAGGACAGAAATATATGTCGGCTCTGCCCATGACATGTGTCGTCGGTTTATTCGTCCACAATAAATGCAAGGTCCAAAATTAAAAAAAAATGAAAAGGGGAAGGCCATATAATAAATAATAATACAATAATTAAAATAATTATGTAAATATTTTTTATTATAAAAAATCAAGAGGCCAAAAAATTCTAATGGAAGAATCCCATGACACGTGGCGCTTGCCTATTCTTCCCAAGCAAAAGCATGACACAATATAATTTAAACAAATTATATATGTTTAAAAATATTAATATTTAAATTGTTAAACACAGCAAAACCAAAACCACAAAATTAGAGCTGGGACCCGTCACGGACACGTGTCGTCATCCAATTCGTCTACAGTTACAAGATGGTCAAGATATGGGGCAGATTCCCGAGCTGCACCATGTCTTAAGAAGGAATTAAAAATAAAGAATAAAGAATAAATATCAAACATTAAAAATGTATAATTTAACCAATTAGTTAGAACAATGGTACAAAAAGGAGAAGGCTCTAGAATAAATGATTTAAAAATTAATAAAATATTTAGTATATTTAATATAAAAAAAAACAAAAATGATGTGAGAAACCCGCAGGTGACACGTGTCAAAATTTCATTCGTGCACAGTAAGAACTTGTTCCTCATTAAACTTTAGAAAAAAAGACAAAATCCAGAAAAAATTATAGACCTCACCAGCGACATGTGTGGCTACCGGGTTGGTGTACAGTAAACTAATGTTCTTCATTGTTTGGACCATATTAATTAATATCAATAAAAAATAAAATTAATTTGTTAAATTAGTAGAAACAGGAGGAGGAAATTTTAGGCGGGACCCAGTCGAGACAAGTGTCACTTCGTCATTCGCCTACAACATCATATGGCTCCAAAGCTGCAACACGTTCCCTAAATAATAATCCCAAATAGTAATAAATAATAAATGTTTGCAATAAAAGACAAAAGTTAAATTAAAAGAAAACAAAAGGAAAAATTTCATTAATTAAAAAATATAATATTTTTTAATTTTTTTAATTTTTAAAAAAATTAATAAAATAAATGTTTTTATTTAACAATGTTTTTTAAAAAAAATGTTTTTTATTTAACAATGTTTTGAAATCAATAATGTTTTTAATATATTTTTTTAAAGTAAAATCAATGTTTTTAATTTAACAATGTGTTTAAATAAATAATATTTTTAACATTTTTTCAATAAAATAAATGTTTTTTATTTAACAATGTTTTAAATAAAAAAATGTTTTAAATATTTTTTGAATAATATAGATGTTTTTAACTTGACAATTGTGACACCCTTCTACTCCGCATGTTAATATAAAACATTTACTTAAAAGAGGTAATATAAAAACATGTCTTTACCTGATTAAAATAAAAACTTGGATAAAAAGGTTTCACATCTCAACAAAAACAACGCGGAAATAACATAGTTTTAAAACAGTAAAACATAAACAAGACAAATAAAGAAAAACCCAACCCCGATGTCACATACAGAGCTGGTATAACCAAAACCCAGATACATCACGGAAACAAACTAAACAACTAACAAAACTAACAACTATAACTCAGCATTCTAACTAGAGTCGTGGCTCCTCAGAGTCACTCCTCCGTTGGCTGCTTACCGTCCTCTGCATAAAGAGATACATGCAACAACAGAAACAGGAAAACAGGGAGTAAGAAATCATGTAAACACAACGGCATGGGAATAGGGAATAAGATGAACATACATCATATCAAGCATAGCAACAAACATCATACATCATCATTTAATATCAGAACAGCATGTTAAATCATCCATGTATGCTATGCGGTGCAATGCAGCCCTACTCCTCTACTCCATCAATGCATGTGGATCCAACTATCTCAGGAAGTCAACTTTGGAGTTACATATCCACATTGGCCATAAAAGCACCAACGCCGGCAGTTCACCAAACCATGGGTGAACCCCTTGGATAGCCGACGTACCATAACGGAGTACGCCACTTCGAGGGCGCACGGTTCACCAAACCATGGGTGAACCACCCGAGACATGGGCCAGATCATCATAACAGGATGACCTCCCCTATGTTGAACATCCCCCACAACCAACTTCAACGTATGAATGCGTGAGCACAACAACACACAAGTCAACCACCTCCTTTGCTTGGGCAGAAAAGCACCCAAGACTTATCACCAACATCAACATCAATACCTTAGACCCAAACCACGGGGTCAAGGCCCCCTTGGCCAAAAAGCACCAAGGTCCAACTTAACAACACCTCGACAAAAAAGCATCGAGGTTACTTTGGCCAAAAAGCACCAAAGCGCAACAACGTGCGGTAACCCATAAGGTACCGGCTTAACCAGCTTATTACTCTTTGTTATCTTAATTATTATTTAATTAAGTTATCTCACTCATCATCGTTCGATTAGTGATTTATCATATTATCGGGGACAATTAGGGTGAAACAGCCTTTAGTTCCTTTAATCTCAGATTCTGACCAGTAAGGGGAGCACGGGCGTGCTCACCCCAGCATGGTCGTGCTGCCACTTAAGTTGAGCACGGTCGTGCTCACTGTCCTGTACAGCCGTGCTCAATGCACGGCCTGCCTTCCAGAATTTAACTGGGAGCATGGTCGTGCCCCTTGTTCAGCACGGCCGTGCTCCTGGGCAGGGCCATATTGTTCTGGGCAGAATTTAACACATTCTTTCAGTTTAGGCTCCCTAATTCTCTCAAATCAGATCTTAGGGTCTTAACTAAAACATTCGGCATGAAACCTCACCCCTCACTAATGCGGTTCATGTCTTATAAAGCATTTAGGAATAAATCCCTTAATTCCAATGTTAACTAAGAGTCCTAATTAAAACAATTAGAGTTTTATTATCATATTCAACATAACGGTAACATCATCATCAACAACATATCCAGTCAATGTGATCAACATAATCCATGTTATAACAACAACATTCATAATCATGGGTATTCATACCAATTCAACCAAAACTCATGGCATAAGACAATTCAATAGGCATACCACATCATGAACAACTCAACAATTATAATAAATAGACATACCAATTAATCCAATTAAATATATAAACAATTCAGTCATACAACCAGGCAGATCATGGCATCAATAACATTATAACAACAATAAATGGGGCTATGAGAACCCTCATCTTATGCTACTCCCTAGCCTAGTGTATATACTATTCTTATCCCATACCTGATATGAAGAATCAAACACAACCACGACAGACTGGACTCGTTCCCTCAATCGGCTCAAACAGCTTCCAAGCCTTGGCCAAACAACAGGGACAACTATCAGTTTCCAGATGAACAGGGAAAGGAAACCAAGAGGGAAAGGATCGTTACCTTACTACTATTGACACCGACTAACTAGACGCTCCCAAGGGTCTCCACTGCTCCAAGAACGGAAGGAGTTTAGAGAAAATATCGAACGAAAGGGTTGCGGCCGCATTGGGGAAGCCGTTAATGCCAAAAAGGGTTCTGACGTAACCCTCGGTCATGCTCTGCTTATTAAGACTCGCGCTTGAGCACGATCGTGCTCACTGTTAAGCACGGGCGTGCTCAACTCAGCGTCAGCGAGGTGTTCACTAACAACGAGCACGATCGTGCTCCTTAACAAGCATGGCCGTGCCTGTGACTCAGAAAGTCACAAGACACAACCCTAAGAGAAGGGATTCCTAGCCTGGAAGTCCCTACTTAGCCCTCAAGCTAAGTCTTAAGCCTCGTTACCTTACTACGATTGGCACCGACTAACTAGACGCTCCCAAGGGTCTCCACTGCTCCAAGAACGGAAGGAGTTTAGAGAAAATAGGGAACGAAAGGGTTGCGGCCGCACTAGGGAAGCCGCTAATGCCAAAAAGGGTTCTGACGTAACCCTCGGTCACGCTCTGCTTATAAAGATTCGCGCTTGAGCACGGTCGTGCTCGCCCGTGCTCAACTCAGCGTCAGCGAGGCGTTCACTAACAACGAGCACGATCGTGCTCCTTAACAAGCACGACCGTGCTTGTGACTCAGAAAGTCACAAGACACAAGCCTAAGAGAAGGGATTCCTAACCTGGAAGTCCCTACTTAGCGCTCAAGCTAAGTCTTAAGCCTTAACCAACCAAACAAGCAAACCAAAGCACTTAACGGAAAAATAGGGTGTTACAACAATGTTTTTAGTATTTTTTTAATTTAAAAAAATCTTGTTAATTAAAAAAATAATTTTTTATACAAATTAAAAAGTTTAAATTTTTTAATTTTAAATGTTTTTAAATTTAATTGTTAAATTTAAAATATATTTTTTTTAAAAAAAAGAGGCTTAATTTTTTTTTAAAAATATTTAAAAAATAAAATAAATGTTTTTTATTTGTTTTAAATAAAAATTTTCTGGAAAAAAAGTAGTTTAATTAAAAAAAATTAAACATTTTTTTTTAATATTTTTAAATCAAAAAAATTCATTTAAAAAATTTATATCTTTAAATTTTTTTAATCAACCCGTATTTTTTAATTAAACTTATTTTGTATTTAAAAAAATTTTTAAATAAATAAATAAATGTTTTTTTTTTAAAAAAATTTTAAATACTTTTTAAAAAAATGTTTATTATAAAAAATAAAAATAAAATTATTTTAAAAAAATAATTTTCAAAAAAATAATAAAAAATTTTAAGTATTAGTTTAATTAAAAAAGTTTTAAAATTTTATTTAAAAATTTATATTTTAAATTTTTTAAATTAAACTTATTTTTAAATAAAATAAATGTTTTTTTAATTATTAAGAAAAACTAATAAATAAATCAAAAATAAATAAATAAATTTTTTAAAAAAAAGATTATTTGAAAAATAGTTTTTTTAAAAAAAAAAAGGGCAACACATGTCGCCATTAGGGGATCTACAGTGAAAACTGGATTCCCTGATTAGTATATTATAGATTAAATATATATATATATAAAAGATTAAGATTAAAAATTATTTAAGATGATATAATTACTTAAAAAGTTAGTGTATTTATGTTTTAATATCTATCATTCAAATAAGATATAATAGTAAATGCTCACTTTTTTTATTTTTCAAAATAATAAGGTCTTTTATATATACAATAAACGATATTGACATATTCTTTTTAACATTCTCTATAATATATTTTTATTATTAGTTAGAGTTTATGTAGAATCCATCAAATCATATGAGTTTACTATATGTTCATTAATGATCAAATAATAAAAAGTAAATTTAAAATTTACTGAAAAGTGCATGCTATTAATTAACCTTTCTTTAATATTATACTATCGAAAAAACAGGCATTAACGTGCCTATCTATCCATATTTTTATTTTTTTTACTCGTGTGTATACACGTCAATGCCTATATATCTATATTTCTATTACTATTTCTTTAACTCGTGTGCATGCACATCATGCCATTTCTTTTTTTCGTTGTGTGCGCTATGATGTTGATATTTTATTTGTTATTTTGGTCATTTGAGTAAGATATGTATGATTGATTGGTAATAAATTTTATGAGGTAGAGCAATGTCACATAGCACCATAGAAATCTTCGATAATTATATCATTCACTGTAATATTGTAACATAATTATAGTTACCAACAATAAAAAAAATTCTAAAAAAATATTTATAAGTATAAACACCAACAATGTAATTGATACATCTCATAATCAATACATTCTTGGTGTATAAAAACCATAAATTAACTCACACAATGTCATGTACAAATATGAGATATTCATTATATTAATCAATCATAACTAATGTAAATTATTATTCAAAAATAAATCAGAACCTGAAAAATGCAATTATTTTGTTCAATTGAAATGTGCTAACATGACAACTTTTATTTGATATTATAATATTAAATTTCATATCAAATAATAAAACTAAATCCAAGAATGGGCAAAATTAGTAGAAAAATAAATAGAGAAAAGATTCTCATAAACCCTAAGAGCCCGTTTGTTTAAGATTACAAAATAATTGATTTTGTTATAAAATAATTTAGTGATTATTTTTAGAGATTTTTAAAAAAAGCAGAAGCAGATTTATGTTTGTTTACAACCATAAAAATCATTTTTTTTAAAGTAGTTAGTTATAAAAACTGATTTTTTTCCAGAAGCAACTCAAAACTGCTTTTCATTTTAATCCCAAAAATGATTTTTTTCTACTTCTGATTATTTTCAGAAGCAAAAACAAACACACTAAAAATATAAAAAAATCATTTTATAATTAAAATAATAATTTTTTTTAACAAAATAAATAATAACAAACGGGCTCTAATTGAATTATCAATAGACTTTTATCTAAAGTTTGGGAATGAATAAATGCTTTGCTAAAAGTGAATAATGCCAAACTGATAACATCGATGTCAACAAGACGGTTCTTGCTATTGACGTTCTTAAACGGAGATTCTCAAGTACTGTTTTTTTCCCCCTAAACACACTGTATCCCAATACTGTCAATAAAAGACTAATCACTATTCCAGGATATGGCTTCCGCTGATCAAATATTATTTTAATGCTGTCAAGAATCGAACCCGGGAGCAAACTGAGTCGACCCCTAGACTCCCAAAAAATGAGTTACGATATTTGAACATCCTATTTTAGATATTGTATGTTATACCGTATATGTTTATCTCTATCTCTCACTCACTTTTTCATCTTCTTTATATACACGCATCCAAAAAATATACCAGAAAATCAAAGAGATATCGTATGATTTCCCAAATTTAGTGTTCAAATATAATTTCTCAAAAAAATAATAAAAAATATAGAAACGAAGACAAGGTGGCCGTTGTACAGTAGGGGTGGGTTATTTAAGAATCGACTCAAAGATAATTATGATGAATTAATTTTAAAAAAGTAGATTATTTTTTTAGCAGGGATCTACTTCACTCCGATGGATGGATGGTTGCCGCAAAAGATTTTGCAAGAATGGTTCATGACTAAAAGCATTAATCATTCTTAATTAATTTGGTTGGATAAATGACAAATCACAACATCTTTCTAGATTAGTGATTAAGTTTGTTTTCGGATGTTATTAGTCTGTTGAGCTGGGAAATCATATATACAATTTTAAATTATATCATTTCACTCGTGGTCAATTGTAAGTGTAAGTGTTTAAATATTAACCTTGGTTGACAATTATTAAATGTAGTGTACCATGTGTGGGTAGGGGTAGGAAAGGTGTGATTTCTGTTTCATGGTTGGCTATATATGAACAATGAGAAAAATGAAAAAAAGAAACAAAATAATTCAAAAAATAAATAAATAAAAAGATAAAATATAGTAATCTTTTGTTTGTAATATAATTAAAATGAATGGAATTTTAAATACATATTATTTTTTCTCGATTCTTTGAATTGAGTAGTTTTTAGTGTTTGAAAACGATAGAATAATAAACAATAAACAATATAAACAAAATGAAAGGAATTGTCTTCTTCTGTCTATATCTTGTGCTAGCACATGGAGTGAAAATTCAAATTTTAGTGGAGTCAAAAATAGGCAGGAGTAAATGCGATTTAAATATTCTGCCCAAAAATTTTTAATAATAAATTGAACAAAAGAGAGAGAATAATATGGAGTTAAATGGAGTTAATAGTATACAGCCGTCACCCGCAACGAAATAGTTGTAGGAAGCTTCCTTGACAGTAAATTGGTCCACGTGGTACACCGTCTCTGACCAACCTCTCACATTGACATATGCAAGGAGAACATAGAGTATGGACCCCACTCTGACCCTTGATGCACACGACACTACACCCCACTTTCCCATTCACGTTTTCAACATTTATAAGGTTCCTTCTTCACACCCATTCTTCTCACTTCCTTTTCCTCCATTTCATCACGCAATGAAGTTCCTCTGCTTCCTCTTCCTTATTCTCACCCCTCTCGTCGCAGCACAATCCCCAAACGACAACACAAACGACCCTTATTATAACAAAAGTTTCAGCCCTTCCTTGGCTATCATAATCGTGATTCTCGTAGCCGCGCTTTTCCTAATGGGATTCTTCTCAATCTACGTTCGCCACTGCGCCGATTCTCCCTCCCAAACCGGCCGCCAGCTCGGCGCCGGAGGACGTTCTCGTCGGGCGACACGTGGCCTCGATCCGGCCGTTATTGAAACCTTCCCCACCTTTGAGTATTCGGTGGTGAAGGTTCACAAGATTGGAAAAGGCGCGCTCGAATGCGCCGTTTGCCTCAACGAGTTCGAGGAAACCGAAACGCTGCGTTTGATCCCAAAGTGTGACCACGTGTTCCACCCTGAGTGCATCGACGAGTGGCTCGCCTCTCACACAACCTGCCCAGTCTGTCGAGCTAACCTCGTTCCTCAACCGGACGAGTCGGTTCACGGAGTCCCGATTCCGATCGCCGAGCCGGAAGACATCGAGGCACAAAACGACGCCGTTGAGACCGTGCCAGAACAGCAGGTCGCGGAAACAAAGGAGCCGGAGGTGGTGTTGTTGAACCAGACGCTGAACCGGAACCGAACGAGAGGGTCGCGGTCTACCCGTACGCGTAGGTTCCCGCGGTCTCATTCGACCGGGCATTCGTTGGTCCAACCTGGTGAGGACACAGAACGGTTCACTTTGAGGTTGCCGGTGGAAGTGAGGAAGCAGATACTGCAAAACCCGGAACTGCATCGGGCTAGAAGTATGGTTATATTGCCAAGAGAAGGTAGCTCGAGGCAGGGTTATCGAGGCGGCGGCGAGGGAAGTAGCAGAGGGAGGTATTCGAGGCGGTTGGACCGGGGGTTTAAATCAGACCGGTGGGTTTTCACGATGGCGCCGCCTTTCCTAGTGAGGGCGTCATCGATTAGGTCCCCGAGAGTGGCTAATAATAACGCTGATGTAGCTACCTCCGCCTCTACAGTTACGCCGGCGGCGGCTGCGGCCGTGGACTCGGCCCGCCTTCCGGTTTAGTTACGCTTTCTGATTCTACCATTCCCACTTCAAAGTTTCAATGTATTTTTTCATTTCTTTTTTTGGCGACGATTTTGTTTTCACCCTAAAATTTGTAAGATTTGTACAGAGTAACAGATTAAATTTCTGTTAAACTTAATAATTTCTGATTAATGATAAATTGATAATCTCATAATCATGATCGTTTAGTTCCGTTCAGATTCATTTTAGAAATAATTTTATAGGTTGGGTAGAGAACATTAGAAGAGATTTTTTGTTATTTACTTATAAAATTAGTTATGTGGTTGCCCAACATCCCACTTCATTTTGAATGTCCAAAATAAGTTTATTTTTTTTCGATTAGAACATTTTCAATAAGCTGAGCTTTGTCCAACGTCCTTCCAACACCCACAAAGTTTTTTGACTTTTTCTTGTGCAAAAAAGATATTGCCATGCGCATTGAAATTTTCTCGAGAGGGTTTTACTATGTAGTAGTCATTAGTTTTTTTGTTTTTGTTTTTTTTTGTTCTTACAAGAACTGAGCTCCCTAGTGAGTCTGGGTAGCCTTTGATGCTAATATTACAATGTTTGCAAGAATCACTTGCCTTGTCTTGCTCCTGGACCTAAATAGTTAACTCTCATATGATCTTTGTGCAACTACGGTCATTATGCTTCTTAGGTGGCGTTTGGTTCCCGAAATGTTTTATTCTCAGGTAAACTATATTTTTGTGAATAAAGTTTTCTCATGTTTATAACTATCATTCACTAATGTTATTCCCGAGAATGTTTTATATTTCATGCCTAAGAATAAATTTTTAAAACTTGTACTAAATATGAGAAATTTTTATTCCCATAATAACATTCCTGGGAATACTTTTTTAAAACTTGAATCAAATGCTACCTTAACTTCTTATGCGGGATTCCTTCCTCGTATATGATTAGGAATGGCAACGGGGCTAGGCGGGCACGGGTAGCACCCTCCCCGCCCTCGCCCGCGGCGAATAAATATGTGCCCATCCCTACCTGCCACCCGCGCAGGTACCCGTTGGGCGGGTATTTGGCGGATTTCGCGGGTATCCGCGGGTACGGCAGACATCCATGGATATATTTGTCAGCAATTATGGGGAAAAAAATGCATTAATTCCTTAAACGATTATAAAAAAAAATTGCAAAAAAAATGCAAAATGTCAAATAAAATAAAGATCAACACTACTCAAGATACATCAGTATTCAACAAACCATAATAATCAAACCACACCCAAAATGGTTAAAGTGAGCACAATCTGAAAGTATTTATGAAAGTACTTTGTAGGTGAACTTTGAACTCTACTCTTTCTATTGTTAAAATGAAAATGTAGTTCCTTCAAAGCACTAAAATGACTATGAATATAAAAAATTGATTTACAAACACAGATTTGGAGATAAATATGTGACAACTTGTACTCATATTTTAGAAGTATAAAACTATTTATTTCAAATAAAAAGACTTGAAGTACATCAGTAAATAGAAAATATAACACTACATCAAGAATTAATCCTCCCAAAAGTGCAGCATGTTTGGTAATCCTACCAGAAACTATAGAAAGTTGTTTCTTCTATTATGTTACATAATCCGAATTTTAAAAAAATGAAGTAGAAGCAAATAACGAGAGAAATCAAATCAAGTACAGAATATGAAGATGATATTGAACATGTAGTGAAAACAAAAGGTCATAAACTCATGATATATGATGGAATAGAACAGGGTTTGGTTTAACATGCCGAGGGTAAGAGTTGGGCTTTGAAAGTGTATCCCAAGGGATGCTTAAGGCATTCTGAGGCAGAGGGCGGAGGTATTCTGCGGTCACAGTTGCAGATAGTAACAAAGCAACCCCAATCAGTCAAGGGCTGAGGGCGACGCAACGGAGAGTTGTGGGGTGAAGCCCTGCCAGAATGGATGGTGACGCCGGAGAGTTGTGCACGGCTGGAAGGGAGGGTGGCGGTCGAGGGTGACGCGACTACGATGGAGAAGGAAGGGTCAGGGACTAGTTGTGCTACGCACAAAAGTTCCCTAAGTGTTAAAATGTCTCAAACATAAACCTAGGGTTCCATTAAAAAGGGTAAATCAGTAATTTATTATGCGGGTACAGGTACCCGCGGGCGTGGGAACCACGATACCCGCCCCCGCCCGCCAGCCAACGAGTATTCAAAATACCCGTTTATTTTCCCCCGCGGGTACCCGTATTACTACCCGCCCAATGCCCGTCGCAGATTTTCTCTACGGGTACCCGCGGGCACGGATAAAATTTCCACCCCTATACATGATTGTCAGAAAAAACATTGAGTTGCTTATGTCTGTTGAGCTTTCAGCCTAGCTATCATGTGTGATGAATCCTAGAACTCTTGATGCTTTATGTGGGTGGGATGGACTCCCTCATCAATGAAGCCACAAGGCGGTTAATATGATGATTAGATGCTCTTAACCTAATGAGCGAAAGGGTTGGACATCAGTCGGTTATGGTCGGATTCGGGCCAAAAAATGTCAACCCGATGAAAACCGAAGTCTGTAAAACTAGGCCCGTCTCCTCTCGTTTTAGATTTTGGTTTGGTTAGATCTGTGTTTGTATGGGTGGAAGGTTGAACGAGTGGGTTGATATGGGTTAACCTAGAAATACCATTGACATCACTACTAAACCAGTAATCCAGATCCAAGCTTTTCCATCAAACAAAAAAAGATGTTTCTCTATGGAGAAGAGTAGAAGATAGCACAAAAAAACCCAAAAACCAAAACATGCATATAAAGATCTGAGGGTTTACAAAAACAAATATCCAAAAATTGTTTACAGAAGACATAAAGAAACAAAACTGGCTTCTTCTTCTTCTTCTTCTTCTTCTTCTTCTTTGTTGGCAGATCTTCGTTGGCAGTGATGCATGGCGTCCGGCAGCGGTGCGATGGTGGCTGGATAGTGGCGCGGTTGTACGATGGTGGTCATACGATGGTCTTCTCGTTTGGAGGCTGGATCTACGCAAGAGAGGAAAGTGAGAGTAAGGAGCAGCTGTGCTAGTGTTGTGACTTTTGAGAACCAAGTGAAATGCGGATTGATTAGGTCTTTGTTTCTATCAGTGGCGCAATCTTAGGTTATTAGTTAAATTAGGGTTTGCAAGGAACAGATAAAAAATTGAGTGTGGGCCGTCGAACTAGTTTTGGCTTTTATAAAGCTAAAAAACTTACCTAGTTACCTAAAAGTAATTGGGCCTTTTTATAAACTATTTGGGCCCAATATTTGTTTTTCTAAACCCTAAAAAGCTTACCTAGTTACCATCTGTTTCTCCTTTGTCATGACTGTGGCGGCTGCCCTTGCCCCCTGGCTTCTGAGTCTCCATTTTTGCATCTTAGTCACGCCTCTCAGTCTCCCCTTACGTTCTATTTCCTTTTTCTTTTCTTCAGATATGTTTTCCTCGTTTTGAACATGAGGAGGAAAGCCTTACCTCATCTTCCTCTTCCTTTTCTGTTGCTCTGGAATGAAGCTCTGGGATGAAGGTCGGTCGAGTTCAGTCACCGACGAAATTTGCTAGAAAGAACCGAACCTGCCCGTCGTCACCCGTATGAAACTGCAGCGCACAACCGACGACCCCACGACCCGCTTTCATCTGTACGGAACACTCCGGAATGTCATTGGGTTTAACGGGTTTGGGCGGGGGTCGATTTCTTGTCCACCCCTATGAGCGAGAATAAGAAGTCCACCCGCCGGCTGAGGATCTATAACTCGGCCCATGTAAGAACATTACTCATTCTTTTGTAAATTTTTGTTAAGTAAATGTGTGCTTTTTAACCAAAGTCATTCCAAGTGGTAAGGAGCTTGATTTCTCTTAAACAAGTTCTCGAGGCTTAAATATTGTATATGAAAAAAATAGGCGTTGCGAGAGCTTTGTTCCCTTAAATGAATTTTTCCGACTCAATTTAGATTAGTTGGAATCTAATATAATTTTCAAATACCAAGGATCTTAAAAAATAAAAAAAAAGACATGCATTTTAAACATGTTATCACCAAAAAGGCAAAAACACTCGGTTAAAAAAATATTATAAAAAGTACTCCATCCGGTCCACAATATAAGCAAAAAATCTCAAATTTTTTGGTCCAAAATATAAGCAAATTTCAACTACTTTCATCCTATTTAATGAAGTTATTCTCAAAATACCGTTCATTTAATACAAATTTAGTTTTCCAATGACTCTTTTTATTCTCAACAACACAAGTTTAATAAATAAGAGAAAGGGTAATTTAGGTAACAAACTTAATTTTTTATTCCCAATAACCTTTTTAAATGAGATTAACTAACTATTTTAATATGTATGTCTCATTTTTCGCACCCAATTTTCTTTTTACACAATAGATCAACAAATTATTGCGATCGACATATGATTGATGTTACACTTGACATAATTTAATCCAGCGCATCTTTAGAAGAAATCAATTTTTTCAACATTTTTCTAGATACTTTGACTGGGAAAATGATATGAGAATATGGTGGCTTACGGTCAGGATTGGGCGTGGAAGCTACTTTTCAAACAAAAGGTTTATTTGACTTGGCCTCCCAATTGTCTTGAATTTAGCCATAAACTCGTACATATGTTTGCACTTGATATCCAATTATGATTTCGCTCTGTATATATTTTTCACTGGATAATTCAATAGTTTATTATGGTAGAAAGATGAACAGAAAACATAAACACCCAATAGAATTTGACCAATGGATATGACTCCATATAATTCAGGAATTCATTTGCAAATTACATGTAAATTGAAAAGTATTATTTAAACAATTATTCTTGGACTTTGTTTTATAAAGTAACGTTTTTGAGAAGTTGTTGAGTTAATTGTTTAAATAAATTTTTCGATGTAAACTACATTAAAAATTATAAACCACATTCTCTCTGTTTCACCTAATTATTCTATCCAGCTATATCCTGTGGCACGAAACAATTCATTCGAATTGAATCAATTATAGCATAAAAAACAATCACAGCCTTAGAATGCAAAATTATGGGAAATTGTATGAGCTGGACTAAATTCCAACGTGTACTTGTTTCAGATAACTTCTCAAATAGCCTTACTTACTTCTCCTACAACCACGGCAGCACAGAGCGAATTACAAAAGACAATTTGAAGCCAAATTATTGTTGTATACAATAGCAGGGTCAAAGAACTCTTAAAAAAATACAGTTATTATTCCGTCCAAAAATCTCGATTAAAAGACTTCAGGAAGAAACTAATCACTCGACTCTCTTTCTCTCACAATAATAGGAATTTTGGTATTAAGCTTGACAGACCCAAAGTTTTGCTTCTACGTATCCAGTGAGGAATCAAAGCTTAGACATAGTTCTATAGGTCATCATGTATTTATAGAATGGATGCTGCCTTCAGTGAGGGGTCGTTCCACAGCAGCACAAAGCGAATGAGGGTACTTATTCTTGTATTTTGTATAGAGTAGCAGGGTCAAAGAACTCTTAAAAAATACAGTTTTCCTAAGGAATGAAGTGTGACATTCATAACAAAGGACCAAGTGTAATTGCCAAGTAATGAGAGGTAAGAACGCACCTCATCAATCCGAATAAGTCGGATTAGCTCAATTTGATAGCTCTGGATAGCGATAAAGTAGAGAGAGGTGTATTTGCAAAGGTGACACCAAGTTTTTAAGAATTGAATGGAATGTCACATACATGAGGTTTTACCCTGTATTTTTATTGTGCGTTTACTTAAAGGCTCAATATTATATGAAGATATAAGTTTAGATAGAATTAGAATATATAATAGTTCTCTATTATTAGACAACGTAGTTAAAACAATTTGAAATCGCGGTTTGGGTTGGCGAATATTAGTATTCTCATGTTGGAGTCCAAATCCTCTCCATTACCTATACTAAATGGAGAGGCCATTTCTTTTTATTTGGACCGTACACGTGGCAAGCATCCTTCATCAATGGCTGAGATTTTCCAGCTTTATTTTATTGTAAAATATTAGTCTCAAATCAGAGAAGCTCCCCCCAACAGTTTGAACTCACTCCTCGCGCGCAGTCTGCCCACACCCCTTCATTTTCTGTTTGCCGCCGCTGCCGTGGAAGGACATCGCCACTCACGCCACTGCTCGCCGCACACGCTGCTGCTCTGCCTAGCGGTCGCCTGAACCGCCATGCCCCTCCGCCTGAGCCACCATTTCCGTGCGCGCTTGAACCACCATCCCCGCGCACGCCTTAGCCTCGTCGCCGCCCAGCCTCGTCGCCGCCGTCTCCTTCATATCTGGTAAGATAACATACACTGCTTCTCTTCTTCAACTGTTATCTTTCTCTTTCTTTTTTGTCTTTTTTCTTTTTTTTAAAAAAATTGTTGTCTTAGTGGCTACTGGTTGTATTTCAATGGCTAACGGTGGCGTCCTCCTTTGGCAGCGGCGGCGAGCAGAAGGATCGAAGGATGAAGGGGGACCTAAAAATCGCGACTTTTGGGGGAAGCCAAGCTGGGGTGTGTTGGCCGAGCGGGGGGGAGACCACCGGAGTGCGTGGCGAGCGGCGGCGTCCTCCTTCCATGGCGGCGGCGAGTAGAAGGATGGAAGGATGAAAGGGGACCTACAAATCGCGACTTTTGGGGGAAGCCAAGCTGGGGTGTGTTGGCTGAGCGGTGGGGAGACCAACGGAGTGGGCGACGAGCGGCGGCGTCCTGCCGTGCTCCTTCCGTGGCGGGGACGAGCAGAAGCGAGAAGGGGTAGGGGAGAGACCTCCATCACGAAGTGGGAGAAGGTTCTGTGATTTGAGACTATTTTTTATTTTTTAAAATAAAAAATAAAACTAGATAAATCTCAGCCATTGATTTTATTGATTGCCACGTGTACGGTCACGATACAAAGAACTGGCCTCTCCATTTAGTTTGGGTAATGGAGAGGATTTGAACTCCTCATGTTGGGCCTGGATTTGAAATACTGGTGCATAATTAACAATTTACATTACTGTTACTTTTGTTTTAATATTTAAAGATGCAATATAGTTTTATTCGGCTTTTTTACTTAACTAGTGTAATTTGGTAGTGTAATTACGTGAATGATATAGTTTTAAAAATAATTACAAAAGTAGGGTAAGTCGTAGGCAGTGGTAACGAACTAAAATATAGAAGTCGTGTACCATACTCACGATTCATTTTTATAATCATAAAATAAAAAAAAACCAAGGCAGTCGTATGTATCTTATACGACTTGTATATTTTTTTAATTTTTAATTTTTTGGTAAGTCGTGTGTAACAATTATGTCTTTAGTGGCTTAATTTTTTAATTTTTTTTAAATAAGTCGTAATCAACACTTACGACTTCTTTGTCATCCAATTTTTTACGTTGAAGAGATAGTAGTGTAAGGCCATCCAATTTTTCACGTGACACTATCAACTTTTACTACATAAAATGATGATAGAGACTTAGAGGGTGTCTGTGAAAGCTGGAAAAAAAAATATTATGCTGATAATTAATTTTTGTATAATCGATTATTGTGATAATCAATTATAATCAGAATCTATTTTTGTTTGGGTCTGTTTGCTGAATAACTATTTTAAGATCTATTTCGTTTGGGTGGTGAAAAAAAAACCACTTTTATATAGTAAATTACGAAAAAAGATATGAAGTTATTTGTATAATTTAATAATATTTGTTTAGATGTTAATTTTGTAGGGGTAAACAAGGAAGAAAGTTTTGAGAATGAAAAATAATCAAATCACAACAATCTTAAGCTAGAAAAAACTAGATCGCAAAATACAATTTTTTCTTCAAAAAAAGCTTTTTTATATAAATTTAAGCAAAATATCAAACATAATAGATTATTTATGAAATAACTGTTTAGCTAAAAATAGTTAAAATAGGGGAAAATAATATTTCCAAACATACTCTTAGTGAAAGGCTGCGTAAAATGAAAGAAGACAAAAGATAGGCATGCGTGTGGGTTCCTATGACCTGCGTGCTCCAACCATTGACCATCAATGTGAAAGAAGACAAAAGCTGACAATAGCACAAATAACCTTCAACATTGGAGCAGTGAAAGAAGACAAACATCATTCATTTCAAAACTGTACAAAATAGCGTGGATGGGTCTGCAAAGCCGTAAGTGTTGATTATGACTTCTTTAAAAATTAAAAAATAAAAATAAAAACCCTAAAGTTGTAATTTTCACACACGACTTACCAAAAAAATTATAAAAAATACAAGTCATATAAGATTCATACGACTCCCTTGGTTTTATTTTTATTTTACGAATATAAAAATGAATTATGAGTAGGATATACGACTTCAATATTTTATTTCGTTACCATTGCTTACGAATTACCCTACTTCCATGATTATTTTAAAAACTACACTATTTACGTAATTACACTACCAAATTACACTAGTTAAGTAAAAAAGCCGTTTTATTGATTTCTCTTCTCTCAGTAATAACGTTGCATGCATTGGACCATGAATTAATGGGATGAAGATCTTCTGTCTCACTTTCCTGTCGTATTTTTTGTCCCCCACTAATGACAATTTGTCACTTAATAAAATAAAATCATAACTTATTAATACTTATTTACATCCTTAGCCTTTGATTGGTACGAGACACCGAAAAAACCATCTTTTGGGACATCAAAATCTTATTCGAAATAATGTTCTTCCCAATAAAACCAAAAAATTTATTAATTCTAAATTATCGGCTATACAAATTAAAAGTTTTAACTGAAGAAAACCCTGAATCTTCTCTGGTTCTGTTTTATTTTTTCTCGACATACACAAGAATTTCTCTGCGTGTCTGTGTTGGTTCTATGTTTTTTCTGTGTCCCCATGCATATGTGCTTTGAGCGACGATGAGATTGCGACGGGGACCAGGCCTTCGACAGAACAGAAGCGGCATTGGTGGCGTTTATCCTAAGAAAAAAACCTTAATAAATTCACTGCATACGTGGAATATTCAGTGTTCACTTCCTGGAAGCACAAGCACCACTTGTCTCATCTACGCTATGCTTTAATTCGTGGTCTAAATTTAAATATATGTTATTCCATGCTCTTTCCTAATGGTTGGTCCCATTTTTTCATTTTGTTTGGTCCTAGTTCATGAAAGCTCTCGAGGTCTAAAAGAGTACGAATATGTTGTATAAAATTCTCCTGAAAGTAGCTGTGAATTGCATTTTCTAAAGGTCCTACGAACTCACCTCGTGATTGCCCATCACTTCTTGTTTGGGGAAGAGCTAAGGGGGCTTGTCACTTGACTTGGCATCTTTTATCCTTATCCTTTTCCCATAATCAATAATGGAATGTTTTTAACATGTGTGAGCCATTCATTCTAGCGATTTTCTTCTAAAAAGTTACAAAAATGATATTGTGATAACCCACAGTGGACAACATACGGTGAGAACCGTATCTTTGTCCACTGTAGCACTACAATAATGTTATTATTATTTATTTTTAAATTTTGACTTTTTTTAAAAAAATATTTTTTTTATAAAAAAATAATTTGTTCTTTTTTTAAATATTTAGTTTTCTTGAGAAATAACTTTTTTTTGTTAAGTATGTGCAAATATCTGGTTAATCATGTACAAATATCTGGTTAATTCAGTTTATTATTTGGTTAATGGGTTTTTTGGGTTAAGTATGTACAAATATCTGGTTAATCAGGTACAAATATCTGATGAATTTAGTTCATTATCTGGTTAATGGGTTTTTTGAGAAATAAATTTTTGGTTAAGTATGTGCAAATATCTGGTTAATCATGTATAAATATCTGGTTAATTCAGTTCATTATCTGGTTAATGGGTTTTTTGGTTAAGTATGTGCAAATATCTGGTTAATCAGGTACAAATATATGGTGAATTCAGTTCATTATCAGGTTAATGAGTTTTTTTTAGAAATAAATTTTTTGGTTCAGTATGTGCAAATATCTGATTAATCAAATACAAATATCTGGTTAATTCGTTTCATTATCTGATTAATGGCTTTTTTTAGAAATAGAATTTTTTTTAAAAAAGGTCAACATTTGTAAAAAAAAAAAAAAAAAAACATTACAGGACAAAGTTGTCCCCTATATTATCCCAGCCGGTTGTCACAGTAACACGGCTCAAAAGTTAGGCGGATCTTGAATAAAGGGCCCTTTGGCACAAGCATGACCTCATCTAAAACTAAATTAATGCATTATGATTTTATAATGGATCATGCTGACGAGTGTCCTTAGTATATTTTTTAAGGAATTAAGAAAAATAAGTTTTTATTGAAAAATCAAGTATTTCACTTTTTCAAATATTAAATATACAAATTCTCTATACAAACTTTATTTTCTTGATTCCTTAATGAGTGCTCTAAGAACACTCGTTAGCATTTTTTTATATTTTGTATTCCATAGAATTTAATTTTGACTTTACTTTGATCTTTTTATCACCTCATAGCATGCGCAAAACTCTGGAATTGTAGAGCAGATCTGTTGACGGTTGTGTACAGTAACTCAATCTAAAATATTTCTTTCCCCCGTCTAATTTAATTAAATTTAATGGATATTTTTTTTTTATAACAAAATTTAATGGATATATTCAATTATATATATATTTTTAAAATTTGCCATATATTTTTCATGATGCAAATTTACTATTTATATTAAACTTGCTACTATGCTACTATGAGTGTGTTTGGGAAAACTAGGACAAAAAAGATTATGCTGATAATCAATTTTTGTATAATCGATTATTATGATAAAAGATTATAATCAGAATCTATTTTTGTTTGGGTCTATTTGCTGAAAAGCGATTTTAAGATAATCTATTTCGTTTAGTTGGTGCAAAAAAAGCACTTTTATATAGAAAATTATGAAAAAGAGTATGAAGTTATTTGAATAATGTCTCTTTTTTTTCAAAAAAGAATTTATTACTTGTTTTGCTAATATATTTTTTTACTCATTTTAATCACTTAATTTTTTATTATCAACCATAAACTTTCTAGCATAATTTTATATTTTTATTATTATTATTATTATTATTATTATTATTATTATTATTATTATTATTATTATTATTTGACTCATTGATTTTTTGACAAAGTAGCAAGCTGCCAAGTTTGTACCGTTTGGTACTTTGGTCCGTGAAAAGTAGCAAATGGTGTGATTTTAGATTATAATCTGAAAGAAAAAAAGCTACCTGTCCACATAATGAGATATTTCCAAAACAGCGTTTTTGAAAGAAAAAGCTTTTTAAATGGTGTTGGGACAAGACCATGTTGAAACACTCACTTATAGTGTACACACTTACACACTCGAATGAAATAGATAGATTGAGATAGATGAGAGGGAGATAGAATTAGAGAAGACAATGTAATCTGAAAATTTCATACACTTTAGAAATGATGAAAGGAGCAATGTGCTCATAATGCTTTCATTCAATGAATCAAAATGATACAAGTTAAGTTTACATGAGGAGCTAAGTCCCTGTATATATACAGTTTCCTTCTAACTAAAGCAACTAGAGTAAGTTAACTGTGCTAACAGAAATTAACTGAATTACAAACCGACTTTTAACTAACCAAAACTAACTAACTGTCCAATACTCCCCCTCAAGTTGGGAGGTAAATATTGTGGACTCCCAACTTGTGAATAAGAGCTTCAAACTGAAACCGTGGGTGTGCCTTTGTGAGCGGACCTGCCAACTGTTGATGTGTGTTTACATGTATCAATTTGAGAAAACCAGATTGCACATATTCTCTAATAAAGTGGCAGTCAATATCCACATGTTTTGATCTCTCATGACTCAAAGGATTGCTGGCTAGTTGAATGGCTGATTGATTGTCACAAAACACCATCACCGAGCTGATGGGAACTTTAAATACTCTCAGTAATTGTTTCAACCAAAGTAACTCAGATGTCAAGGCTGCCAAGGCTCGATATTCTGCTTCTGCAGAAGATCTTGCAACTGTAGGTTGCTTTTTGGACTTCCAAGCAACAAGTGATTCTCCAAGAAAGATACAAAAACCTGTTGTGGATTTTCTAGTAACTTGACAGCTTCCCCAATCGGCATCAACATAGGCAGAAAG
Organism: Echinosophora koreensis; assembly: GCA_035048595.1. Classification (NCBI taxonomy): domain Eukaryota; kingdom Viridiplantae; phylum Streptophyta; class Magnoliopsida; order Fabales; family Fabaceae; genus Echinosophora; species Echinosophora koreensis. The sequence continues at coordinate 22,783,272 of JAPCYP010000001.1, forward strand.
GCGTAGGGAAGAGTTGCTAGGGAACAAAATACCTTGGCCAGGAGTGCCTTTGAAATATTGCAACAACTGATTAACTGCCTGAAGGTGGGGTGTCTGAGGAGCAGCTAAGAACTGACTCAATTTGTTGACTGCAAATGTGATGTCAGGCCTAGAAATGGTGAGGTACGTAAGCCTTCCAATCATCATTCTGTACAAGGAAGGATCTGCCATTGTATGGCATTGAGATGGACATTCGGATCCATTGGTATATGGGAGATGACACAAAACCAGTGTCCTGCAACAATTGAATTGTGTACTTTCGTTGGCATAAATGAATGCCTTGTGCATATTTTGCAATTTCAAGGCCTAGAAAGTATCTCAAATCTCCAAGAACCTTGAGTTTGAAATGATCAGCTAGCCAGGATTGTACTTGTTTGATTAATGAGGCATTTGGTCCATCTAGGATGATATCATCCACATAGACAAGAAGGATCACAAGTTGAGAGGCTATACCAAGGGAGAAAAGAGAGTGATCTGATGAAGACTTGGCAAATCCCAAATTCTGGATGGTTGAGCTGAACTTGTGAAACCATTGTCTAGAAGCTTGCCTGAGACCATGGAGTGACTTATTCAGCTTGCAAACTAAGTTCTCCCCCTGAATAGGATACCCTTTTGGCAATTGCATCTAGACCTCCTCATTGAGATCTCCATTAAGGAATGCATTATTAATGTCAAGCTGAAGGAGGTTCCACTTCGATTGAGCAGCAATGGACAAAAGTAATCTCACTGTGGTCAACTTAGTCACTAGTGAGAAAGTGTCTTGGAAATCAATTCCAGCTTGCTGAGTGAATCCTTGTGCCACCAATCGAGCTTTATATCTGTCCAGAGAGCCATCTACCTTCAATTTTTCCTTATAGACTCATTTGCAACCAATTTTCCTCTTATCTGGTGGTAGTGGTTGCACTGTCCAGGTATCATTTGCTTCCAGTGCAGCCAACTCTTCTGCCATGGCCTGTCTGCACTCAGGGATTTTGACAGCTTGATGAAAGAATTGTGGTTCAAAGATTGCATTTACTTGCATAACAAAGCTTTTATATGGAAGTGAAAGATGATCATATGATAAATGACCCTGGATAGGATATGTGACATTGCACTGATATTGCTGGAGATAATAGGGAGGCCTATGAGACGTGGTTGATCTTCTGATACGATGTAATTGTGCATCAGGAGGAAGTGGTTCTGCATCATTGACCACTTGCTGGATAGGTGGATCAGGAACAGGTTGCTCATGTTGATCAGGAAGTGGTTCTGCATCATTGACCACTTGCTGGACAGATGGATCAAGAACAGGTTGCTCATGCTGATCAGGAACAAGTTGGACAGGCACTGGTTGTGGAGGAAGGACTTGTTCTGTATGATCAAGTATAGGCCTTGGGACAACCACATCAGGGAACCTTTCTGATGGGATATTTGAGGAAGAAGGCATGTGATGAAATGGAAAAGTGTCTTCAAGAAATACAACATCCCTGGAAATGATAAACTTGTTTTCTTGAGGATCATATAGTTTGTACCCCTTGATGCTAGGTGGATAACCTATGAACACAGAAGGAGTAGCTCGAGGACTGAACTTGGATCTGTCTGAAGGTATAGTGGATGCAAAGCAAAGGCATCCAAATACTCTTAGAACTAAGTAATCAGACTTCTTTTCATGCAACAACTCATATGGGCAGCAATTGTTTAGGCTTGTGGATGGCACTCGATTGATTAGGTAAGTAGCAGTGCTTACACACTCACCCCAAAAACTCAGTGGTGCTTTGGATTGAAACAATAGAGATCTTGCAACATTTAATAGGTGCTGATACTTCCTCTCAACCACTAAATTCTGCTGTGGCCTATGAGGACAAGAGAATTGATGTGTAGCACCAACTTGTTGCAAAAAAGATGTTAAAGCTAACTCTTTTGCATTATCAGTTCTAATGCTTTTTATAGCTTTGCCAAACTGAGTTTGGACAAATTTAAAAAAACAATGAATTAGATTTGTTTCTTCTGATTTTATGCTCATTAAATGAATCCATGTATATCGGGTGCAGTCATCCACAATTGTAAGAAAATATAGTTCTCCATTATGTGTGGCTTGGGAGAAAGGTCCCCGTGTATCACAATGAATCAGATCAAAGGCAGAAGATGCATGATTGTTATGTGACACAAAAGGCAATCTATGAAACTTTGATAAAGGGCATATTTGACAAGTATGAGAATCAAAGTTCAGAGGCAACTGAATTGGAATCTTATTACTCAGAATTTTTAGAATCTTATCAGACAAATGACCTAGTCTAGAGTGCCACAAATTGGCATTATTTTTCTGTACAGCATTACACTTTATCAATGCATCATTAAAGTTTGATGGATGCAGTAAAGAATTACATTGTGACTGTGAAACTAAGGAATTACAAGTATTGTTATGTGGTGCAGTGTGCAAGACATAAAGACCTTGATCAAGACTACCCTTGCCAATCACCTTTAGGTGCTTCTTGTCCTGAATCAAGAAGGCAACATCAGTAAAAGACAAAGAGCAATTAGATAACTGCAACAAACTGCTAACTGAGATGAGATTAACTCTAAATCTAGGAATGTAAAGAACATTGTACAAAACTAGATGAGGGGAAAGAGAGACTGTTCCTACAGCTTGTACAACAATCTTGCAACCATTTCGAAGCATAACAAACTTGTTAGACAAGGTAGTATGTGAATCAAAGAAATCTAAAGAATGAGCAATGTGGGAGGTAGCTCCCGAATCAAGAATCCATGTGCTAAAGGGACTTAAAGAACATGAATCAAGAGTTGAAAAACTCATACCAATTAGTGCATTATTCATTTGATCTGAATCTTTGAGTGGCAGTTGAGCCATCTGAGTCTGCATATAGCTGATCAACTGCTGATATTGTTGATGAGTTAATGGAGACTCTGAGCTATTGCCCTGAGTAGAGCCAGAAACCTGATTGACCATTGTCACTTGTGGAGCACAATTCTTCTTGTGGCCAGGGGGATACCCATGAAGCTTAAAACATTTGTCTTTAGTATGGCCAAGAATCCCACAATGAGCACATATAGGGCGATCTTTCTTGCCATTTTCAGGTTTTTGATACTGATTGTTTCCAAATTGAACAGCAAAAACAACTTAAGAACCTGAATTTCCATTGCATACTTCTCGTTGTGGTTCTTCTTGAACCACCAAAGAATATGCATGTGCAACAGAAGGAAGAGGTTTTATAAGCAAGATTTGACCCCTCACATGTTGGTAAGAATCATTAAGACTCGAAAGGAAAATATGAAGGTACTCATCTTGCAAGTGATATATTAGAGGCTGAACACCTCCACAATTACAGGTATGGACAAGTTTGTATTCAGCTAGTTCTTCCCAAGAAGCCTTGACTTTGATGAAATACGAAGTGACAGAAAGGGAACCTTGAGTGTAGCTATGTAAGTTTCGCTTGAGCTGAAACACCCTTGGACCATTTTTCTGATGAAAATGCTGGTGCAGATCTTTCCATATACCCGCTACAGTGGTGGAATAGATCACAGTTGCTGTAATTTCCTTTGAAATGGAATTCAAGATCCAAGAGGCAACAATGTTGTTGTTGCGCCTCCATAAAGGATACAAAGGGTCATCTTCTTGAGGTGGCTGAACACTACCATCGATAAAGCCAAGCTTATTCTTGCCAATAAGTGCCATGGTGATGGCGCGTTTCCATGAACTAAAATTGTCCCCGGTGAGCGATTGACAAACCAGAGTCAAACCGGGACCATCAGAGGGATGAAGAAAAAGAGGGTTGGCATAAAGATCTTCCATGGTGATAACCGGATGTAGGAAGAGAGGAAACCAAGATCGATAGAGAAGAAAAAAAAAGAAGAAGAAAGAAAGCAAGAACTTGAAGAAGGAATGCGGAAATGAAGAAGCAAGAAGCTCAAAATTCTAGTGATGACATATTGAATCTAAGAATTCAGAAATGATGAAAGGAGCAATGTGCTCATAATGCTTTCATTCAATGAATCAAAATGATACAAGTTAAGTTTACATGAGGAGCTAAGTCCTTGTATATATATAGTTTCCTTCCAACTAACGCAACTAGAGTAAGTTAACTGTGCTAACAGAAATTAACTGAATTACAAACAACAAACCAAAACTAACTAAATGTCCAATAATGATAAAAAACATATTTTGTTTATATTTTATATTTACATATATATTCGGTTTGAAGCTTCCGAGATATTTCGGTCCCCACCTACCCCAGATTGCTAAAACGATGTTGTTCTACAAATGTGGTTATAGGTTCTAACTACTAAAGCTGCTAAGTGAGATACTGCACTTTAAAAGCTCGCTAACTGCTTGGTAGATATTAAGAGGGATACCAAATCTAACAGAAGCAGTAGTATTATTATGTGTATTTTGGTGCTTAAAGAACATTATTTAATTGAGGGGACAAGTCATATTGTATCACTAAGTTGGTGAATGCAGATGACGATACCCTCCTCCAAAGTCCTAATTGGCCTGCTTTTATTGTCAAATTTAATTAGGAATCCTATCACTTACTGGCACAGCTACTGAAGAACCAGAATATTTGATTATTAATGAGTCTGTTTTCATTATGCTTAGTTTCTACTTTCTTGCATTATCTCAAATACTCAAATAATCAATTTGTCTTCCAAACAGAAGCGGGACATCAAGGAGTCCTCTTAATTCAAAGTTTCCAACTACTTTCCGCCCTTTTCACTAGTATTCTCGGATAACATAAATTTAGCACATCCATTTATGTACACAGCGCATAGAATCCCAATTTCAATTTCAGATTGCACCTACCCAGCCTCTCAACTAATGCAGCTGTCTTTTTCATATAGCTAACAATACCCACCTACCCACTAATATGCTCTGCATAAATTGGGATTATTTGAACATCTAGATGTAACATTGAACTTTATAAAGTTTAATTTTTTTTCTTTTCAGACGTGGACATCTATAACTTGATTTAGCAATTTAGCAAACATTTGCTCTTGCATTAATTGACAAAGAACAACCAGTTTCATCAATACATTATCAGGCTAATAATAATAATAACAAAATGTTTTTTTTTTCCTTTTCCTTTTCCTTTTCAAGAGTCGTAACAATTATCCTGTGATCAGCATCATGGGCTATATATATCTTCTTTGTTATATATAGAAGACTGGACATGGTCACATGGGGTGGGAAAAAAAAAGGTTTGGGCAAAGCATAAGTCAATCATATAAAATTAATTATAACAAATAAAAATCACGACTAAATTTTTATGAAATATATGTATCTAAGTGATAATTCATGAATATGTAAGAAATAACTACCCTTAATTTAAGGTCCATCTGGATGATAGAATTGAAATTACTGTTCATAGCTCTAATTTCAATTCTAAGCTAAATCTTAAATTTTATGATTGTAGCAAATAAAGAATTAAGGTATATATCTGAATTGAATTAGAATTTTATTGTTTGAATATTGTATCAATAATTCCTATAAAACATAATTAAATTAAATTTGTTAATAATAATTTTGTAAACTTATACACGCACAATTTGCAATAGAGTTGCGTTCTTGGATTACATCACCAGTACAAATACATCTCGAGTGACGATGAGTTCTAGATTATGTTGGTGGTAATGTGGCTGGAGTGCATCGATATTAATAGCATCGCTGAATAACGATATTGGAGTGCGTGAGAAAGATAACGAACAATAACGATAGCATTGATTTTGGTTTTTACGTTTAGAATCATAATTTTTAAAGCCAAAGGAGGTAAGAATCGAAAATAGCATAATATAGTTATTTTTTGAAGCTTAATTTTAAACACAATTTCATGTAACAGATGACACCCTTCAGCTAAAAAGATCCTTTAATTTGTGTTGAAGGGCATTAGGATCCTTTGCCATGGGGCTCCAGTAACAGGTTCGAAGGGAATGAAATCAAAGCTTCACTTTTCCTAGCTAAGGTGCGTTATTCTGAAGATGCTATCTTTGTTTGAATATAGAAGACTTCAGAGTTCCTTTTTCGTCTTTTGCACAAAGAAAAGCTTCCACCATCGACGGTGATCCAAGGAGAATCACAATAACGTAAAGCATAAGATTGAACTATAGGATAAGGATAGTATCCACTCTGACAAAAGAGACCCGCACTAGCTGTTCCCATAAATTTCAGTAAGTAAAATACAAGTGATAACAAGAAGAACAATGTTATCTACATAAATATCATTCGATTTGTCAACTAGCCAGTAGCCACGTTTGACTTTTGAGTATAATTTAATTACCCCATCTAGTTCAATTATTGTAAGCTTTCTTTGGCTTGAGCGAAAATGAAACGATTATGTGGCTGAGGAAAGAATATAGAGACGGAAACAAAATCGGTGGGATCACGGCAAAGGTATTCTCCCCACCTATGAAAATAAGAGACAGAGAGAGAAAAGGCGGTGTAAAATGTTAAATTTATCTTTCATCTGTCAGCTATTTCTCATTTAACCGGAGCATAATTGTCTATTAAAAAAACACATTTTCTTTCACTTTACTTTCTTTAGGTATTGTTTGGTTGGAGGGGAGGGGAGCAAAATCCCTTTTCACTTAATTTTGGCTCCCCTCCAAGAGGCGAGGGATTTTAAAACATTTTGCATACATTGACCAAAACATACTCACTTGTTTATTTTGAAATAAATAATTATAAGAGTGTAAAAGTAAATTTGTTTTAAAATCTCTCCCCTCCCCTCGTGAACCAAACATGACTAATGTTATTTCCACTTCCCTCCCCTCTCCTCCCTTCCCCTCACCTCCATTAAAATCCCTCCTCTACCCTCCTTTGAACCAAAGACATCCTTAATGTTTTCATCCTGCCGAACGATCTTTAAATTCTATTTTTTTCTCATCATATTTTTATATCCACTTTTTTTTTTCCTTTCCATATTCTCTTTTCATTTTTCTTTCACAAAACCAAACAAAGCATTAACAAACCTTACTGGTTGGTGTAAGAGCCGAGTCCATATGGCCCACATCTTGAGAACTACATAACAAAGAACAGGCCCATATATTGAGGCCCAAATGCCCATTCGAGCCCATTTGAAACATCTTTGTGACATTGTGACTCAGTCTGAGTAACAAATCAGCATTGAATAGAAGAGCCATAGATAATAAGTACAGAGAGAAAAGGAAGATGGAGAAGGAGGAAGAAGGGGAAAGAAATAAGAAGCAAGTGATCAAAATACCTTCGTATCAAGAAGTGGTTGAAAGTTCAGTGGCGAAATCCACTCCTCCCAACCTCTTCGTTCCCTCTCAATCTCAAACATTCTCCGAAGCCTTTTCATTCCTCAAATCCTCCGAGTTCTACGCTCCCCCTCCTACCACCGCCTCTCCTTCTTCATTCTCAAGGTACTTCACTTATATTTTCTGCTTCTAAATGTTTTATGATGAATGATTATTAATTAATTAATTTTTGTAATTAGGGAAAATGCTCCGTCGTCAACTTCGACATCATCTGCTACTGCTGTTCCTGCAGCTTCATCCTCTCAAACTCGCAATGCGATCCTTGTCAGCCACAGACAGAAGGGAAACCCGTTGCTCAAACATATTAGGAACGTTAGATGGACATTTGCTGATGTTGTTTGTGACTACCTTCTCGGTCAAAGCTCCTGTGCTCTCTATCTCAGGTTCTGTTTCAACTTGCTTAACTTACACGTGCAGTTTGTTTGTTACATTCATTAGCTTCATGACATAAAATAAGTCACATTCCTTGTTAATTCGTACACCACACAACTTGTTGAACCAATACTGGTGTATGCTCTGTTAGTACTGTATTACTGTCGCAAAAATATATATGGAATAGTTGCTTTTTCTTTCTCGTAATTAGAATTAGAATATATAGGAAGGATTGTTTTATACCAGTGTAAATCATTATTTTTCACTTGCACTCAATCTCAACCGTTGATTTTACTTTCATCCAACAATATAAACCCTAAACTATTAAAATCACAATTATCATTGGATGAAAATAAAATCAATGGTTGAGATCGGGTGTAAGTGAAAAATGACTTATACTGGTGTAAACGGATGTCTCCTTTGGGATATATATATTCATAGTCATATTTCATACAATGTACCTCAATCAAGTGAATCAACTATGCTACGTACGCTTATGGAACCTTCTGGTTTATCATTGTGCTGTTGAACTTTTTTGATATGTTGATTCCTTGTCGAGTCTGTTTTTTGGATATCTAAATTGTTATTGTTTCTATTAGATCGGTTTAATATAGATATATTTGTGCATCAACCTGACTGAAGTGGATGGTTTGATGCAGCCTTCGGTATCATCTGTTGCATCCAGACTACTTATATTACAGAATAAGGGAGTTACAGAAGAATTTCAAGCTTCGTGTAATTCTGTGCCATGTTGATGTGGTCAGGCCCCTCTGCTGTATACTTCTTCAAACATCTAGTGGCATCTATTTTTGTTTATGTTTACCAATGATCTATCTGCAAATTTAATTACAGCTGCTCAGTTGTCTACATGAAGTAAGTGACTTTTTCCTTATTTTTTTGTTATTGATTGCAGGAGGATGTAATGAAGCCTCTACTCGAAGTTACGAAAACAGCTCTGCTTCATGACTGTACCCTCCTATGTGGATGGAGGTGAAATTGACACTCCTTTTAGCTGCTTGTGAAGTACAAACTGAATATATATTTTCTGATCTTTTATGAGTGTGAGATGCTTTTATTATCTAACTGTATTATAATGAGCTTCTAATTAAATTTCGGTTAGAAAATATCATCTTGCTATCAAACATTTTATCAAGGATGAAAGTTTGTGCTTGAAACTAATGAAGAATGTTTATGTAATTAGCTACTTTTTAGCTTTTTTTTATGCTTTAAGTGACTTAGTTATAAAATGCACATCTTGAAGGGTGAAAAGCTTATTGATGTTTCTTGTGGAACTTTTGTTTCAGCAGATTTTGTACCATTTAAAGGAGCTTTGGATTACTGTTGCATGCATATGAATTGCAGTATCTGTAGCCCCATCTGGCAAGATTCCGCTTACCTGTCTAATTGATTTTATTACTGTTGTTATAGCTTGGAGGAATGTGGCCGTTACCTGGAGACCATAAAAGTCTATGAAAACAAGCCTGCTGACATTATTCAAGGCCAAATGGATACAGATTATCTATCACGTGTATGCTTATAATTTTTGGTCTATAAATTAATCTATTAACGTTTTTATTACTTTCAAAAGAAAACATTATGGATGGATGCAGTTCTTAAAATTCTATGTATGGTCGTCAAATGTGCTGAAGCTATTTTACTTTCAACTGTAGCTAACACATGCTCTTACAACGGTTCGCCATGTTAACAAGACTGATGTAGTTACCCTTGGTACTACATTTGGGGTATGTATGTTGTTTTTTATAGTACACACACAACATACACATATATTGACTTGTTTTATTTACAAAACACTTCCATGAAGCTGAGTTCTTTTCTTTTTACTTTGTTCAGTCTCTATCTCACATTATGGGTGCATCTATGGAAGATCTAGCTCGTTGCCCTGGTATAGGAGAGCGAAAGGTATATTGCCAGTGCTGAAAGTGAGATAGGGCAATGGTTTGCACTTATTTTCTTGTGGCCGTGGTTGCATAATTTGGTGCCACTGCCCACAGTGATAGTAACCATAAGAACTCTGATATTCTGTACACTTCCTGATATCAGGTCAAGCGCTTGTTTGACACTTTCCACGAACCTTTTAAGCGCGTGGAATCCAGCCGGCAAGCCATTCCAGAGACTTCTGTCCAGAACAAGGCATCTAGTCCAGATACATCAATCAGGAACAATGCTGAACCTTCCTCCTTGAATGGAGACGAGCATAAGGATGTAGAAGATGCGAGCAAACGTAAGAAAAAAGAACCGGAACTTTCTGTCAAATCTGCCCTTTCTGTAGCTTTTGCCAAATACTCTGACAAAGTTGGAAAGAAGAGCAACACTTCACAAGTGGAGGAAAAGAGAGAATCAGAAGCTGAAACCTAAAATTACCATGAAGTCCTTTTGCTGTTTGGTTAATAGTTTTTTCCCTTGAGCAAGATATTCTCGTGAGATTTAGAGGCTTGAATGCTTGATTTATAGTCTCTATGGATCTAAAGCCAACATTGAACTCATCTTTGGTTTAGAAGCAGTCTGGGCTCCTTTTTTTTAATTTTTATTGATTGTGGAACTTGCCATGCCCCGCATATATTTTAGGGTAGTGTTGGGGTTGTACAGGTTTATGCTGATCTAGACACAGATTTTAGTATGGGTTCTGAAAGTTTAAATTTTACTACTGGTTATAGGATAATAACTACGTAACTATATTAGTAGAAGACATTTTAAAAAAGGTATTATGATCAGGCGAGGCACTTCTCCTTGGCATTTTCTGCTTACATTTTGGATATTGCATATCTCCACGTCACCGAGATGGCACTAGAAAAGTAATTTCTCCATTTCATGAAGAAATATCCACATAACATCGTAAAGGACATTTGATTTCGTAAGATCCTGGTCCTCTGCATTTCAAATAGTCAAATACTCTTTAGGTAATAATTTCACGCCATTCAGAGTTTTGGCTCTTCCTTTGTTCGCTCTGCCTGGTAACATTCATTTATCTTGATTCTGAGGGTTGGTTGCCATGATCATTTTGCTGCCATGTTTTTATCCTGAAAAATATCCATTGAAATGACCTGAAGCGGTTCCTGTTGTGCTTACATGCTTTTTGGGGAATCCCTCGCATTCAGCCAGTGAAATAGTGAGCCCAAACAGGTCAGCATTTTCCATTATATCCACATCTGTATGTTAGTATTTCTCTTTATAGAAAATTTGAATCAGCTTTCAATATAGAAAGAAGCTCTTTGCCAGATATATGTATGCCTCTTATATGTGCTAATGTCTAAAATTGAGCTCTTTGCCAGATAGAAAGAAGCTAGAAATAGCTTTCCTACTTGCAAGTGAAAACTCAATATTCTAGGGCTAGGGCATTTTCCGTTGGCCGAAAGTGATTCACTTTGATTTGGAATTATGTTGCCAAGTTCTTTTCATACAGTGAGTTGCGCGATTTAATAATTTTACAGGATACTAAACTCCTACATGAATGGATCGTAAGTTTTATCACATTACAGAGGAAATGTTCTACTCGTATTAGCCATCTAATTTTTTTTTTAAGTGCAGATTCCTCTTAATTTTATACAATGTATTTAGTAAGTTTATCATAATAAAGCCAATCTAAAAGAGTTAATATCCATACTTATAGACAAGAAAATGAAATTAAAAATTAAAACATCTGGAACTAGAAATGTGTCTACAGAATGCAATTGATTTGTCGTTATTGGCCCTTACGCAGATTTACATTATCTCATTTTGTTTTGCATTTTTCTCCTCTTTTTTCCATTGTTGTAGCCAGTAGGGGTAACGCAATTCCGCTGTTCAAAGTTGCCAATTTGATGATGCCCCATCAAGTATGAATTTGCATTCCCCCTTTTATGTCTGTCCAACTACTATTTCAGTCTAAGAACGAAATCCACTTGCTTCTAGAGCAGCTGCTTCTGCTTCTGCTCTTAAAAAGAACATTGAAGAAATATAATGCACACCTAATGACTTGGGCTTGGTGTTTGTTTCAGAAATCTTAGGGAACTTGAACCAAGAGAAGATGGGTTCCTAACAAGCGGTATCAGTGATTGTACAACATCTGTCATGAGCGGCCTGTAATCAGCTTCTGGTTGTATGCACATTGCTGCAATGGCAGCTATCTGAACCCATAGTAGCAGAAAGAAAACGGTTAGTTGATGGAAATAATATATGTAGTCCAAATCATTAAGTGATAATAAAGAGAATAAGTGAATAACCATGACTAAACCAAACCAAGTTTGACCTGAATTAAATCCTTCTTAGAGTACTGTCCGTGTAGAGCTGGGTCAACCATTTCTACCACTTTTTCTCTGTTTGTTAACCTTGGAAGAGCCTGATGAATTACAAAGATCAAATATTACAAAATAAAAACATGACAGTATTACAAGCTGGATTCCCATAATCCATAATCTGATATGGTGGTTGTTAGTTGTTACAGCTTAGCTTCCTCAATAATATTCTGGTTCAAACTTGAAAACAGACCTCATCTTTATCTTCTTTAATTTAAACAAATCAATTTGGAAAGGGAAATTGCTGAGTGCTATTTACTAACCCAAGAGACAAGGACGTGTTCTCCAGGGGGTCGCTTAATATCAACTGGAACACGTCCTGTTAGCAATTCGAGAAGAACCACACCATAGCTGTAAACATCTGACTTTGTAGTAAGCTTGCCTGTGGAGGCATACCTGTATCATGCCCAAATTCAAGGGACAAATTAAATCTATGCTACAAATTATGAAGTAAATGAGAAAAGGAAAAAAATCATGAATGGCCTGCAATATGAAATTTATATCTGTCAGAAACCATATGTAAAAAATTACAGCCTGCTTGATAGTGACTTGACTACGACCATGTGCATGACTGCATGCTTCCTTTTTTTAACATGACAAGTTATATAGTGTGAGTGGGTGAAGATTAGATAGGGTACTCATATAGTTACTCACTCTGGTGCAAGATATCCAGTGGTCCCCAACACACGAGTGGAAACCTGACCGTTTATCTTCTCTGATCCCATCTTTGCCAATCCAAAATCTGACACCTTGGCACGGAAATTTTGATCCAGTAGAACATTGTTACTCTTGAAGTCTCTGTGGATCACTGGTGAGACAGCATGTTCATGCAGGAACTCCAAGGCTCTGGCACAGTCAAGGGCTATCCTCATCCGGGCCCACCAATCCAACGGTTGAGCTTGATTGTTGGGAGAGTGAAGACAGTGATGGAGTGTTCCATTGGGCATGTATTCAAATATCAATAGCCTGTGGTGTTGGTCAGCACAATAGCCAAGTAACTCCACCAAATAAGGAGAGTGTAAGCGGCTTAGGAGATCGACCTGCAATAAATACCAAGAAAAAAAAATGTATAAGATGTCTTTTAGTCTTCACACCCATGTGCTGGATTTGAATAAAGCTCATAATGTGAGTTGGCAAGTGGGATGGACTGATAGAAAGATAAGGGGTTTGCATTACAATTTTCATGGTCCCAATTTTGATTGCAGAACGCCAAAGAATTCTTTTTTAAATTGAAGTTAACTGGAAATGTCTTACTGGCAGTATTTTGAAGACCTAGGAGTAAGTTAACAAGATTTTGATAGGGTCTAGAATTCAAGGATTATGAAGGATTATTTTTTTAGTCTTTTAAGTTTTAACATTCTTTTACTGGTAAAAAGAATCCTTTAGGTTTGAACTTTGAAGAGCTAATTAAGAATAATTTATATATCTCTAAGAAATACCATTGCTGGAGTCAAATGTGATGTCATAAACTATATAGTATGGGAGCCAGAGAGTATATTAATGTTGTCACGTGATAAGTTGGAAAAGTCCTTGCTCTCATTAAAATAACCTGTTCCTTATGTATTTCATTTTGTTTTCAACTTTCTCAATAGAGGTTCAACTCGATAAAAAGACAAAAACAATGTCTCTGAACAAACTGCATCTAATAGGAAAACAAAAAGAGATATTAAATCATTAAATGAAGCTCACTCAGTTACCTCTATTCTGAAGGCACGCTCCCCATGCTTACCTTCCCTGCTCAGCAACTTGATTGCTGCAAAAGTACCATCACTAAGGACTCCTCTATACATCAAACCAAACCCTCCACTACCAATCACATTTGCTTCACTGAATCCATCCGTGGCCACTTTCTAGTTCCCTATATGTGAACACTTGGACTCCCCGAAATTTAGGTGTGGGGGTCCTGCTCAAATTTCCCCCATGAAGACACCCTCCCTTCACATCTGCAATTAATATGTTCAAGCATTTATAGATTAACTTCTGAATTTATCAAGCCTCAGTCCTTACTCCTGAAAAGTCTGATGATACAATATTTAAGGACATCTCTGAATTATTAATATTGATAACAGTTCTATGATATACTAGTGACAAATTCATGTGATGATCTACATAAGGGGTTAGTTCATAGGTAAAAAACCTTATAGTATAAGATTGCATATAGTAACTGCTATGCCAATTGAGAAACTGTTACATATACTTACATGTGCTACTAGTTTTACCTGGGCTAGAATTAAAGTTCAAAGTTGTTGAAGCAATGAGCCTGCTGCTTGTGTCATGAAGCACTCTACTGTTATCTTTGCAAGTTCCATTCTTGCTAGAAGATTTTTGCCGACGGAGCAAGGATATGATCAGAAGAATGGTAAATAGGACTGTAACTACGGTGGCTGCTGTGATAGTTATGAGAATAGTTTTGGAGGGGAAATGGCCATGGTGATGGTTATGGTTTTCTGAATGCAAGTGGTGCTGTGTGTAAGTGTGGTTCTTTGTAGCAACAATAGGTGCCCCTGCAGGTACAGTAGTAGTAGTAGTATTAGCTTCCATGAGTGAGAAAGAAAAGAAGGTTAGGATGTGAAGGCAGAGAAGTAAGAGAAGGTAAGGGAGAGGGGGTTTTGTTTATAGTAAACAATGATTGTGCAAGTTAGTATTTGATGGTTTTGAGCTTCCTTTCCTAGGAAAGCAGGTTACCCTCTCTCTCTCTCTCTCTCTCTCTCTCGTGAATAAATAATAAAGTGGTTTTGGTGTACTTCATTCGTCTCTTCTTTTGTTATTGGTCTAAGGAATTGTCTCTTTCTTTGTATTAGAAAATCTTGGAAGCTTTTGCATTGTCTTTGGATCATGCTTTCTTTATAATAATTCCCTAATTATAGACCATCTGCATTCAGCTTTGCTGAAACCAGATTGCATGTATAGCATGTCTTTTTCTCATTTTTATTTGGTAAAAGAAAACAAAAAGATAATGTGTGTGCTTTTTGGCTGATGAGCAAGTGCATATATGCTTTTGTTGCTGGAATGGGTGTCCTTAGACCACCAGTGAGAGTGAAGTTAAGCAAGTGCCATCTAGCAATTGTTAGCAGTTTCACCAGTCACCGCCAATAATAATATCAATACTTTGTGATAGTTTTCATATCAACGAATCAGAAACAAGAAATATAAAATTTTGCGTCCATTTAATAATACTACAAACCATAAATTACCGTCCATCTCTTTAAATTTTGCCATATTATTATTCTTATACAAAAACTTAACTTTTATAATCTTAGTATATGTTTGGTTTATAGTTGAGAAGTTGTAATCGTACGTTTGTGGTAAAGTATTATATTGTTGCTGATAAACATATTTTTGGACCCCTTGCAATGATAACCCAAACATAGCCTTAATCATGGTTAGCACTCTTCCAAACAACATTATTGTTAATTAACTGCGTGCAGAAGAGGGAATTACTTGGTGACAACACAAGAAGACGACACATACCCCAATCTGTCACGGAGGTTTGCCAATCATATGGCTCGAAATCACATGCCTTCCCCTCGTCAATAAAAAGTTAAATCGTCAGAAGACCACAGAATGGAAACATTCTCTTTCATAGTTCAGACCATTGCTAATGTTGTTATTATATGGATCTATATTGAGCCTGTGTTTGGAACTGAGTCAAGTTGGACGTGGACGCAGAAGCTCCCATTTGTAGCTTCCACGTCCAGGCACATCAAATGTAAAATTATTTACTATTTTGCCATTGGTAACTTGATTCTAGGAAGACTAACGCCAAACCAAACATTCACTGACTCACCCCGTGAGTTATGAGCTAAGACTCGTTGGCACAGCTTATGCCTCACGATTATCTCAAACAAAGAAATTCATTAGAAAAAGTAACTAATTTTATAGATTTATATTTATAATATAATAATGAACACAAAGTAGGTGCATTACGTCAATTATGTCATTGTACTGAATTGATACAGGTATTAATAAAAGACGTCCCAACCCAATTTTATTCGAGTAATGATATTTGAACACCTGGGTTTGACACTCAAATTTGACACCTTGATTAATCATGTGTAAATTTTTGGTTAATTCAGTTCATTATATGGTTAATGGGTTATATGAAGCTTATTTTTCATAATCATATAAATATTTGGTTAATCACATGCAAATATCTAGTTAATTCAGTTTTTTATATGATTAATGAGTCATTATAAATTAACCAAATATTTACACATGATTAACCATATAATAAACTGAATTAACCAAATATTTGTTCCAATTAGCTAAGGTGTTAACTTTGGGTGGCAACTTGTACAAATATCGTTACTCATTTTATTCGCTACAAGGGCAACTATCCATCCAATTCGGTCTTCCTCACCTACCACTCCATTTTAAATAACTTTTCTCTTCTCATATATTCTTGTCATATCTCAAGGTTGCCCCTATCTTCGGTCACCTGCAGACAAGCATGTCGATAAAATAAATAGCAATACTTGGGCTTTTATGCCCCTTTTAATACCCAAAAATAAATAAAAAATAAATAGCAATACTATGTGAAAGTGCATGCACTGTACCATATCGTAAGTAAGAAAGAAAACATTGTTTGAATATTATTCCAGTGAAGTTACATTTGTGGCTGGTATAAAACTTAAAAAATTATCAATGGACTCGAATATTTTGGGAGTAATGGATACCTTTGCACTCGGCCACCTTTGCACTCGGCCACCAATATTCAGGGTGAAATTAGAAGATTTTAACTAAGATTAACATAGAAAATCGAATTAAAGAATTAATTTATATTTTTTCTTAAAAATCACTGTAAAAAAATTGCACCGCAGGCTTGCCCTTCGCTTTGCCAATATCTAAGTGGAGTTCCGTGCTATTAGAAAATGACTAGTCCTTGATTGGTCATATGATTTTGCAAGAGTACTAACAGTGATTCACTTCTGTATAATCAATGATATATTTTTTAGAGCATTATTACATTTGTGCTCTAATTTTAAACATAAATTGCTATTGTAGCAATGGTATATAAATTTTTCTTATATATTTGGCGAAGGTAAAAGAATAGGAGAATCTTTATCATCCAATTATAGTTGTCTTGTTATAATAAGGATTTCATTGGTATGTATTATTGGTGTTAAGATTTTTTTATACCGTCAATTAATCATAAAATATCACATTATTAATAATATTTGACTCCTATAAAAAAAACTTTGAGTTTAATTTTGATACATTTTCACTGTAATTTTTTTTTTGTACAATTAACCAATCACAAATCATCTTATGTATGATTTTTTGTTTTTTTGATCACGAAGAAACCAAAAGAAGAACTAAGGCCTGAGCCTAATTACACCAAAAGGCATTAAAGGTACGTATGATAAGAGTCAGATATTTTTAATGATGAAATAATTTATTATTAATTGACAGTGTAATTATTTTTTGCACTGGCAATGAATACCAAATAAGTTCAAAAACTTTACACTTACTATATATTAAAATTAAACTCTTATAACAAAATATTATAATTCAACTTTAAACATGATACAGATTGATGATATTAGATGTTTTTTGTTTTCTTGTCTGTAGTGCTTAAACTTTACCTCACCCAAAAGAATATAAACTCAATACTATTCGCATGCATATATTTGGTGCTTTATCTAAGGATTGAGGTGGGTAAAACTTCGATCCTGCTTAATTAGGTTTCAAAAGTGTGGGCCTAATTAAATCCAAGAAATCTCAACGCAAAAAGAAGACCAAATGATTTGGACTATACCCTGATTAGAGGGCGAAAGCAAGTGGGCCATTTTTCTATTTTATGTTTCTTTTTTCGGTTGGACATTTTCTTTTATGTTTTTATGTTATGGTTAGCCCTGTGTGGAGTGTGGTTGAGTTTGGGTATTAAAAATATTTTTCACAAACCAAATACTTTTGGCAGCACTAACATCTAAACTGAAAGTGATTTCAAAAGATGAATAAGTTACTTCACAAGCCAAGCGTTGGTTCAATTATAAATATACCTGTAAAGAAAAAACTTTAAATCACGGGTCAAACTCTTGGATCTTGAGTGTAGATAGAAGCCCAGAACAATGGATCCGTAATTGTTATGGCCTGCTTTGGACTTTGGACAGCCACTAAGATCCATTCTTGCTATGGTGCTCGATCCTTGACTCCTCATGGGTAAGATTTTTTTATTCCTTTTTTTTTTTTTTTTTGTGGTATTGAAACTAGTGGTGCGACCAGACTCAACTATATTCTATCTATGGCCAAGATTCTGAATATTATTTTGTCTATGTAGCGTTACTGAAATACATAACTCATTGTTTTTGTTTTGCCTTTAATTTGAACATGATATTCAGCAACATGACTCTTCACATATCTGGGACATCCAAACCATTAGGAATGAGCATGTGGCTTGCAGGATCTATGTGCCATCATTGAATTAAAAAAAAAATCAACTACTGTCCCTTGTATAACATGCAACTGCACTTTAGGAAAAATTTTAGATCAATCCCACGATACTCGTTCAGTCCCTTGTAATGCTGCAATCTATATTCACTAGCAGTTGTAGCGGCTGCAGCAACAATCACAGTGCAACTGCGGACCACATCAGTCTATACGTAACTCCAGCATGCAACAATGACCACAATTAAAAACCTTACTAAAAAAAGCTTACAATTACAATCCTCTAGCAATTATAATATCTTTAGGGGGAATTTTTTGTATCCCAACTTTTAAAAAGAAATTAGTTACTAATATCTCACAACAAGTCATAAATATACCTAAAAAAAATAGCAAAGTCTCCTTGAATTTTGCTTTTCTCTCTCTGAAACGCATGTTGTGCTCCATGAAGCTTGTAACTAAATAAGCAAATTAAGATGATACCGAAATATGTATTAATAATTGAAGGAATTGGATAACATGTTCACATGTATTATATATAGGCTCAGTGGAAAGGTAACAGTGTGTGGTCAACTCATGATGAAAGGCAATGGTATGTAGGACAGTAGGAGTTTTAATACATAAGACTTATTGCCGGGCAGGGCAGGGCAGCATTTTTAGGATTGGAACTCATCTAATCACAGTATTATGAATAACTCAGCAGTCGTTTCCCTTTCATTTGGGGGGACCAGGGGAAGAAGGGGAAAAAGTTAAGGACTAAACTTAGGTACAGTGCTAAATATACAGTTGATACTGTTCTAGACACAAAAAGGTAATTATTTTCATTAAATAGGTGCATCTTTTGAGATAGTTTGCAGTGATTATATTGTATTTCTAATGAGGAACAATAGGAATAATATCTAAGAAATTGTATCTAAGTTTTTTCCAAAAGTTAATTACAGTAAGTAGATTCTTAAATCACTGGGAATTATTTAATTGTACTCCACTCACAAATATTTTATTCCCTCGTTTTAATCATTATAGTTCCAATTTTTCTGGAGAATTTTGAAGCAGAAAATATTATCATTTTCTCCCGTGATCTTGATTAAAACATTTTCCTCAACTCATCGCTTTCACCAAGTTGGCAACATGTGATGACAGTCTCCATTCATTTTCTCATTTACCTTGCTTCCTTGAACTGCTGAGTCAAACACATGCACCAAGCTACATTGAACCAATGGAAAATCATCCATGTTTGTTTTAAAGGAAAAGGACATCAAATTTAATCAAAGATCATTGCCATGACAGCTAACACTCCCTCATTGCAGATAAATTAAATATGAAAAAAAACAAAATGTGAAGAGGAGACCATAGCGTGATTGATGACAAGAAGCTGAACTAAGATGGTCTACAATGCTTGGTGAAAAATTGAAGTATGGACAGCCAATGAACCATCCCCTTCAGTCTATAATAAATAGTTACTGATAAGAATAAGAAATGAGTAAAACCTTTTTGCACTGTCAAGAGAATAATTGTTGAAGTAATAAAATTGTTACTTATATATTTTTGAAAATAGTTTTAAACTAGATAAGTTTATCTTCAATTTTCTGCATATACAACTAAGTTTAGAAAACTCTTGATGCAAGAATTTGCTTTTCATAATTTATCTGAATATGTTTCTTTGTTTCCAGCTTCATTCAGAAAATTATTAGGTAAGAAAGGGTATGTAACATCAAATTGTGGGAAGTACTCTCCTACTTCATAAACCATAGGTGATATAGCCATTGGCATTTTGCATCGTTTTAAATAATACAATGCAGCACATATTTTAACTAACTTTGTTAGTATGAATGCTAATGAACAGCAACTAGAAGCACTTGAAATATTTATGTTAAAAAGCTTGCTCTTCTTATCTTTGGAATCCATTTTCATGAAATACCATCCAAATGATCTACTGGAAAAAAACCTAATGAAACGGAAGTGAAAGATAAAACGCATGTTTGGTTTGCAGTTGAGAAGATGTAAACGTACTTTTGAGTCAAAGTATCTATGGAGTTTCTTTGGGACAAGCATGCTTTTAGACTCAAAAGTATGTTTGGAATGGTAAACCAAAGTACCAAACATGGCGAATTCTATCATACTCCCTAACAAAGTTGGAGGATGGATCCACATATATCCTTAACCGGGAATCATGCGTTAGCCGGTAAATAAGATTTCTAGTTTTTTTTTAAAAAAATATTTTAATAATTTAAAACCCTACGGAGCAGGGCAAAAGCTTGTCAGTGACTAGGTGAGACCATTTTTGCGACAAAATAATTTTTTTACTGTATATTGCATATTGGGGAGTGATCGCCGTTACGTGGCAATTTTTTATTGGTTGATTGTGTAAATTTTTTTTACACTAACAGTGAATACCAATTAAATCATTTTACAATATGTTTTATTTTGATTAAGATAGTATGCACTGTAAGTGTAATATGTTTTACACTGACATTCATTAATATTTTGATATGTATAATTTTATTTTAATAACTAAGAGAGAAAAATAACAATGATGTTAATTTATTTAGTAACTTTCCAATATGTTTTATTACTATTTTGAAAAGTAACTTTTCTTATTTAGTTTATTTTTTCCGTTTTATTATTAGGCAAAATTGCACTTTTGATCCCTTAAGTTATTAGTTTTGTTCAAATTGATCCCTTAAGTTTTTTTTGTGACAAACTAGACCCTTAAGTTAGGTTTTGGTGACAAATTGGTCCCTTAAGTTTTTTGTGACAAACTAAACCCTTAAGTTATGTTAGGGTGACAAATTGGTCCGTTAAGACAATAAAAATAATAAATTAAGGGTCTAATTTATTGTTCCCTTTGACAAATTAAGGGACCAATTTGTCACCCGAACATAATTTAAGGGTCTAGTTTGTCATAAAAAAACTTAAGGGGCCAAATTGTCACCCGAACCTAACTTAAGGGTTTAATTTGTCACAAAAAAAAAATTAAGGGACCAATTTGAACAAAACAAATAATTTAAGGGACCAAAAGTGGAATTTTGTCAAAAGTTTATTTATTGAGTTGGTCCCTGAACTATTTGAGAATTTTCAATGAAGTCCCTAAACTAAAAAAGATTCTAATTAGGTCCCTGAATTTATATAAAATACTGTTTGACATAATAATAAAATGACAAAAGATGAATATAAGAAAAAAAAACTCGCTATTTAAATTATTAATAATAAAACTTAATGAGAAAAGCTATTGTTTATCATAATAATTAAATAAAAATATATAAATTTGAGAGACAAAATTTAGTTCTTGAAATTATTTTTTTACTGGAATTTAGTTCTTGAAATGATAATAACAAAATAATGAAATATGAAATTGTGTTAGAAAATTCATGTTTTATAACACAAAATAAAAGATTAATCTTAGTCAAATATTTATTTTTTGAAATAACATAATAATAATAATAATAATAATAATAATAATAATAATAATAATAATAATAATAATAGACATAGAAAGCAAAAATATTATTTAAGAAATTTTAAAATAATTTAATAAAAACCTTAATTAAAATATAAAATAATATAATAAATAATAAAATAAATTAAATAACTCAAAATAAAATTGACAATCAAAATAAGATGTGATGATTTCTTAACTAGATTCTTTATTTTATTTATTATTTAAAATAATAACTTTGTTGTTAAACTATATTTTTTTAAAATATTGAACTTTTTATTTAGTTTCATATCTTGTTATAATATTAGAAAAAAATGTCAAATAATGACATTCTATGCTAAGTTTTATCTTTTAATATATATATTTTTTGAAACATTTTTTTCCTTCCAAAATCATCCTTTAATAATATATTACTATTTAAAAAATGTCTATTTTTTTAATTGAGGTTTATCAGTTTAATCACTTAATATTTTGTTATAAAACATGAACTTTCAAACACAATTTCACATTTATTATTTTATTTTTATCATTTCAAGAACTAAATTTTGTCTCTCAAATTTATCTATTTTTATTTAATTATTATGATAAACAATAGCTTTTCTCACCATGTTTTATTTTATATTTTATTATTATTATTTAAAATAGTGAGTTTTTTCCTCTCATATTCAACTTTTCTTATTTTATTATTATGTCAAACCGTATTTTTTTCCTTCTAAATTTATCATCTATCATTTTATTATTATTTTATTTTATAAAGTCATATTTTTACTTTAGGGACCCGATTGAAAATTTTATATAAGTTCAAGGACCCAATTAGAAACTTTTAGTTCATGGACCCAATTAAAAAATTTATATATGTTTAAGGGTCTAATTAGGAAGTTTTTTAGTTTAGGAACCTAATTAGAAATTCTCAAATAGTTAATGGATTAACTCAATAACTAAACCTATAAAAAATACTAATACCCTGATTAATTTATAAAAAAATATTAATACCCTGATTAATTTATTGACGAATTTTGAATTACCCTTCTATATACTCCAAGGACCAGCCATGAACTACCGTCCAGATGTACTAAATCAACTTTGTGCAATGATTAGACAGAATAGGAATCACGCATGCGAAGGATGCGTAGAAAAAGAAGGACTGTCGGCAAGTAGACAATGACTCAGACGAAGCTATAATTGAAGAATGACGTAAGTGTATACGTCATAGGTGAATTATTGAGTCTGAGTGATAGACTAAAATAATGTAAGGACTATTTTGTAAATGAACCGAGTCCCCTTTTGTGTATAAATAAGACCTCTTATGCTGAGGCAAATCAAAGAGATGAAAAAGAAAAGAGAATTTTCCTCTCATATGTTGAGATTTCTCCCTGTGAGAAAAGTGTGCTTGTCTCTATAAGAGTACGTGTCAGATCCTTGAGAGTGGATCTATGGTTCTATGTACTCATTCTACTTATTATCAATAAAGATTGTTACTTTTGTACCAAAATCTTCAATTACTTTACTTCATACTCGACTTAATCTTGACTAAGCGGAAGCTGCAGTGGGCAGAGGAAATCCCGACTGATCAAAGAAACCCAATCAGGTATGACTAAGCAACCCTTTTTATTTGAATTAATTTTAGAAGTTATTGACGTCTGAAATAGCAAAAGAGAAAATTGATAATATTGATGTCGAACACTTACAAATTACTGAAGAAGATGGAAATTTTGAAGGAAGCATTTTAATAGATCCAAAACTTTTCCAGAAAATACAAAAAGAAGACCTAGATCTAGCAAAAGATACAAACATGAAGAAATTAGGAGGAATAATGAAGAGATTTAATCAGAAATAAAATATTATATATTATGGAAAAATAATGAACGAATCACGAAGAGATATATCAGAAACACAAGGAAATACTTGTATTCAATTGTTAAACAAAAGAAAGTTAATGGAATTAAAAAGAAACTTAAAAAAGGAAGCACATAGAAAAAAGATAGGATATATTCATATAGGAGTCATACAGATTCTAATTAAAGCTACCTTCCAGGAAGGAATAAATTCACCCATAAAACTAGTATTAAAAGATGATAGAATAACGGATTTAAAGGATAAAATACTAGGAGTTATTGAAGGAAATATAGCTTACGTAAAGCTAAAATTTGAGATTCACCCAAATATTGGTATATCACTAGATACCTAGAGACTATACCAATCTTTAACCTTGGAACATAGATTTTTAAGAAATAATTTAATGAGACCAGGAGATAAAATCTTCTCAATTACTTATTGTGTTAACTATGCATTGACAAACTCTCATCATAGCATTACTTTTAGAAATAATGATAGAATTGATATACCAAGACTCTTTGAAGAAATAGGAAAAAATTATTATCCTAAACGAAATGAAATAACCGAATTAGGAATATCCATAAATAACCCAAAATCATTAAGCTTCAGACAAATCCCAAAACCAATTACTTTCCCTGAACCAGAAAAGAATAATGAAGATGAAAATTATATTAAACTATCAAACCAAGTAAGAGATCTAGCCCAATATATGAGAAATAGAATATGAATAAAGGAGAAGAGTTAGAAAAAATACTTAACAAACTTTACACTACAATAGACAAGAACAAAAGAGATAATAAAAATTTCTTAGAAATATATGACTATTATATTAAAATAAATCCAGAAAATAGAAGGAGAGAATTATTGGAAAAATATATTATAAACAAGGAAAAAGAATTAATTAAACTCGAAAATAAGAGAGAAAAATGTAGAGAAAAGATTAAAGAAAAAATATAGAAATTGAAAGGAATGGGATCTTCAAGAACTACATCCAATTATTTTAGAATAGAAACACCATTCTTTGAAGACAGTGACAACGAAAAACAATAGAATGGAAATATATTCAGAATTTGATAATCAAACAGAAACTGAAATAATTAGTGTTTTAATGATGAACTTACCCATTAATTGTAAATATGTAAAATATTTTTTAAATATTTTTTACAACCTATATTAATTTTTTAATTCTATAAATTATTGGTCTTGGTTTTTAGGAGATTATTTATTTAAGTCTTATTATTTATTTTCTACTTCAATATTTAACTATGCTTTTGAAATTGTAATGTAAATGTACTTTGTCTTCGAATACTTTGGTTATATTTAATTTTTTTTCTTTAGTTTTTCAAAAAAGAAAATAAAGATTTAGATTTTTTAAATCGAGTGGAATCCCATGACATTGTCTACCAACCCAAGTGAGTTATAGGCAGGGGCGGAGCCAGAAATTTGATATGAGGGGGGCCAAGATCAAATATATATAACATCAAATAACAATAGAAAAAGTTAACTAACATATAAAGGCAAATTATAAGAAACAAAATTGATATATGATTATCAACTTAATATAACATGAAGTTTAAATTACACTCAACTACTTTTAAATTTATTAAAATATCATCAAACCCTAAGTTTGGCTATAAATTACGCTCACCTTTTTTTTAGTTATGAGCAAGTATTGACTTAACATGGTTAAGTTACTAAAGAAAAAAATATTTATAAAAAAATATTTGATAAAGAAACATTCATCACAAATTGGAATAGCTTGGATCGATGTTTATAAAAGAACTTTCTCAAATAGAGTTTTCCGACTGCAATCTCTTAACTTCTGAACCAATGATTTTATGTTAGATATCAAATACATGACATTCAAAAATATATTGGGATTTTTATTGCAAAGCTTGACAAAGCTTGTCGATTGGTGATTCTCATGAGACCAGATAAAAATAGAATCAAATGACACCAATGATTTAAAAGCATAAAAAACATCATCTTATTAAAAGTATGTAGATACTTTAATAGCAAATGACACCAATCATATTATTTAATAGTATGTAATTTTTGTTAAAAAAAATAGTATGTAATTTTATTTTATGAAGTTACTATATATATATATATATATATATAACACTTAGAGTTGAGGGGGCCATGGCATCCAAAGGCCCCCCTCTCCCTCCGCCACTGGTTATAGGGATATATTGCATAGAATAAATAATTTTAATTTCATAATTTATCCCTGTAATAGAAATTGTTATTTTATTTGTATTATTGTATAACCTTTTCCCACTTGCATTCCATATTTTTATTTAATTGGTTCATCGTTATTGATATTATAGAAATGACTTTTCAAGTTCATGATGAAAATAATCTTTTATTTGTTGAAGTTGAATGTGGATGTATTTATTTAGTAATCTATGATTAGTTGCATCTATTAATTTAATTTATTGTTGCCACTTTTTTTTTCCCTACAAGTTGACTAATTTGTTAAACTTTTTTCTAGAATGTCTAGACCTTGGAGGAATGAATTGGTCTTGTGAACATTGTGACATAAATGTTTGGTTTAAGGAGCGGTCAGAAAAACATAAAAATGGTTCCAGTGTAGAATTTTCAATATGTTGTATGTAGGAAAATGTGAAGTTACCATATTCGGCTAAGCCATCTACTTTGCTTTAGAATTTGATACATGGAGTAGATCGAAGAAGCAGACATTTCTTGAAAACATATGTTCGTATGACAACATTTTTTCCTTTACTTCATTGGGTGTTAAAGTTTAATTCGGTGTAAATCATGGTTGTGGACTGTCGCAATTTGTTTATTGCCAGTGAAGACTTACCTGATTTATGCAATATTTTTATTGTTAGGAAACTTGACCATGATAGAGATGAGATGATTGATAAGCATGTTGATTGTATTGGGAAGCTAAACTTTGGACAAAGCTTGATATATGATGAGATTGTGGATGCTGTGCTAAATGGACATGGTTGTTTCTTCTTTGTAGATTGTTATGGTGTTACGAGAGAAACTTCCTAACCATAAAATAGTATTAAAGGTGGGTGTTCCAATTATATTTATGCGGAATATTGATCAATCATGTTGGCCAAGTAACGGAACAAGATTGATTTTCAGTGAATTTGGTGTGAATGTTGTCGGTGCTAAAATTGTTACTCGGAATGATGTTGGAGACCGTTTACATTCCTAGATTGAGATTGATTCCTTCAGATCCATGAATCGCTTTTTAGTTTCAGAGATGACAATTTTCATTGGTGTTGAGTTTTGCAATGACTATAAATAAATTAAAGTCAAAGCCAAACTTTATCTCATGTTGGTCTGGATTTGTCACGTCAAACGTTTTATTATGGACAATTATATGTTGCTATCTCTAGGGTTAAATCTAGGAATGGATTAAAATTTAAATTTATACTGATAATGGTGACCCATTATTCTGTTGTTAAAAATGTTGTTTACACAGAAGTATTCGCAATAATATAATTTATTTTAAATAATTTATATCTCTTCTGTATATTCTGATTAAACAAGGCAAACACAATATTATATACTAAATTAGGGTTGGGCTAAGTTGCACCACCCACATTTTGCACCACCCACTACACCACCCATGTGGCAAAATTTAGGCCAATCAATTTGCCACATGGTTGGTCAAAATTTCAAACTTTAAACTTGTATTTGTTGTGTAGTCAAAGTATAAAAAGACAGTATATTATAGTATAGTGTGTGTATTCTTTATATTTACAATTTTCACCTATATTAAAATAATTTTTTTTTATTAAAAAAAATTTGGTTATTTCTTATCTCTTTTTTTCCCCCTCTCTCTCCCTCCTTCCTTACCCGTATGCTAGCCTTGAATTCTTCTTCCCTGCTCGATTCCGAATTCAGCACACATTATTCCGACCAGTGTTTGAAAAAATTGCAAACCAGATCAAAAACCAATTTGAGTAAAAAAAAAAGGGTATCAGTTTTTTTATCCGTGTTTTATATTTTATATATAATAAATGTGTTATTTAATTTTGTTTTTGAAATTTTGGGTTAATAAACAAATACGAAAATATAGTGTATTTTTTTGTAAATACTTATTTTAGTTTCAACATTTGACCAGTTGAAAAGTCAAATGGTCTAGTTGTACAAGTGATTGGTTGAGGTATTGACATGTAGGTGGTGTAATGAGTGGTACACCTTAGCCCAACCCACTAAATTGTATATGTTTGGTCATTATATTATCAAGATATTATTTGATGTCGGTGTCAAAATTATCTACATTAATAGTGCATAGAAATTAAACTCAAAATACAATATGAATGTATTCCAAAAATATAAATAATCATTATAATTAATAAATTAGTTATATTTTGACAAAAACTTGACCCGTGCGTAGTTAATAATACTAGTTAGAAACCCACACGAGCTGGTTCCCCCCTCGTTTAGATCTTCCTCTCAGAAGTTCAAATCATTTTTTTTTCGGTTAGTTCATTTCTAACACCATAACCGAGGAGGCAACAAGCAAGTCTCCAATATAAAGATTATTTTATTCCAAATTTGGTTTACCGGTTACAGGTGAAAAAGTTGCTTTTTCTCCCACCAAATCTTGACCCTAGAATTATTTTATTAATAAATATATGGCCCTGATTCACTGATGTTGGGTCCTCCACTCTTTTTAGGGAGGATGTTAGAATTCGCCACCAAACATAGCCAAAGTGTTTGGATCCACCTTAGTGGGAACACAGGAACCACGATCCATTTGAATTAGATTTCTCTGTTCTCACAAGAGCATCAAAACAAGTTGTCCCTACAGTCAAAAACCACTCTCTGTATTTGTCAAATTCCAAAGAGCTTGAAGATATATAGTCATTAGCCTGGCAATCAATGTTTATGAGAACCAATTCAATTATCGGACTAAGTAACATCTTAGGGATGTAAAAGTGCATCAGGCTCTATTGCCAAATGTGCACATGAACTTAAAAATTAATAAGAAGAAACAAGGATACCCCATAACACAAAATGTGACAAAAATGTTAAGATAGCTTACAACTCCAAATCACGGGTAGATATCTGAGTTAACTCATACCATATGATATGATGCTCAGATGATGTATACACGCAGTAGATTTTTAGTACAGCTTGTTCTGTCCTATGAACCAGCCCGCAAATGAAAGGTACCAGGGCCTTTTGGATATCTCTGATTTGAATGAGGCCAACTTATGATTTTTCTATGTTTTAAATTTGATAGGGGCGTGTTCATGCAATCTAATGTGGTTTTTACACAAATTTGATTACCTAATTTGAATATAATCTTAATGTATCTTGAGGATTGTTGTTTTTGTTCTCCTGTAGTATGATGGTGATAGCAAAGCAAATCTCACCAGGCATAATCTTTACTTAAATTGTATCCAGTTGCATTGAGTGAATGGTTTTAACAATTTGACCCGGACTTAGTATTATAACAATTGAGTTAATTTTTGTCTTGTAAAGCATGAGATAAGAAGTGTTATGAAGTTTTAACCAAAAAAATAAAAAAATAAAAATGGAAGTGTTATGTAAGTTTGAACGACAACCGTAAGTGTGGGGGAACAAATTAGTCTCTTATTCCTTCTCCTTTCCCCTTTTTATTTTTCTTTTCCTTTGCTGCCTGATGCTTTATGCACTGGCTAGTTAATCATTGCACACTGCTCCTTTTATATATTTACTGGTTACATCCCCCTTTGGCTTAGGAATTAGGATCAGTTATATATGTGGTTGATATGAGTTGAGGTTAAGACTTCAGTTCATTGTAACATTATGTTTCATTTGATTTTCTCCTATATCTCTGGTCTCCTCTCACTTGCTAAGAATCCAATCAGCCTATGCGAACAAAGATATGGTCCGAGGAATTCACTACCATGAGAATGTCTGATTTTGATGGGGATGAGAGGTGAATGTGTGACACATGGCTAGCTAATTGAACCATGGTACATATATAGATGCAAAATACTCCTGTCTTTTAATACCTCTGGGTCCTTTCATCATATGTTCAGGGTTCGAATTCTGATGATAGGAATAGAGTTACATCTGTTGGCAGATGAGTTGCCCCTTAATTGGTACTTTACATCCTTGGGGGATTAGTTCGACAGCTACCGGTTGTGGGATACCCAGGGTTCCAACCTGAACCTTTAAAAAAATCATGTCTTTCAATCATTTTGTCACTTTTCACTAATCTACTACCTGTATTGACTTAGTTGAATGGTCTTTAAGTTGGCACTGTTGTCATTTGATGTGTCATGTGTCTTGATTTTGGAAAATTGTAGTTTGGCAATTGAAGGTTGCCCAGTTGTGTATTGAACTATCTTGTAGATAATGCTAAGAGAGGCATGTTCCTTATGTTGGCTAAAGAGTAAGAGCACGATGGCTGATACATACAATGAATTGGGCCCTGAGAGACTAATGTTAGGCTTCGTTATTATTTTGTATGTTAATGTGTTAGTTACTATAGGCACATAACAATTTTATTGAAATCTGAAATTATTTGTCGGTCAATAGTCAGTAATTTTATTACTTGAGTACGATGCTCCAACTTTTGTAACACAATTCATGAATAGAAAACAGATTCTCCATAAATTTATAAATTTATTAGGAATATAGCAGAAACCTGGTTAGAGAACACTAGCAAATATCAACAGGAATATCCTTTGGTTTCATGCAGCTTTAGTTTCACATTCTCAAATTCTGTCCGATGTGCCTCGATGAAATTTAAGATTCTGCTGCAGGCCTGCAGCTATTTTTGCCCATCAAAATTGTACAATATAGGCAAGTTAAAATTTTCATTCCCTAGTAAAAACTGAAACATTTCACTTTTTTCATTCACTTTTTTCTTGAAAAATGAATTCTGTATCAGTGTCTTAAGAACAGCGTGCCAAGGAATAGAGCTTGAATTACGAGATATGTTTACATGACCAAACCCATCAATCATGTTACGTTGCATCGTTGTTCGAGAAAGAAGGTAAAAAAATCAGTCAAAATGTTCTATAAGGGAACACTGATATGATTTTTTTCTGCTTTTCTTTGTGTCTTGCTTGTATATTAATCTTACGTAAAGTAAAACCGTGTTTGGTCCACAATACATTGCTGCACATTATTCTACGCTAGTACCAAGTAGCAAAATATATAAAAATGTCTAAAAAAAGATAAAATTAATTATTTATTACATTTAAATGATAAAATTATATAAATGTAGGATAAATAAATAAATATATATATATATATATATATATATATATATAACGCTGTTCAATGAAGTAAACTCTATGCTGCTGTGTCCCCTCCTCCTCCTCCTCCTCAAAACACACACAAAAGAATAAAAAGTGGAAACAAAAGTGGAAGTGGGATAGAGAATATCAGCAGCGACAAGCAAATGTTGACGGACAGTATCTTTGGGATGATAATATTATGAGTATCACGTTAAAGTTGGGTTTGGATCCAACCCCGTCAGAGTTTCGAATATTGAGGTCAAAAAAGTGTCAAAAACAAGTTTCTAGTATCGAGAAATGCTAGTAACACTCTTTTTAACACAAACTTTCTCCTGTTGATTGAAATTCATGTAGATTCTACATAATTTAAGTGAGACCCATATAAATTAATGAGACTCAATTTTAAAATAATGAGACTCATTTGAATTTTAAATAACAGAAGGGTGTGTGTTTAAAAAAAAGAGTGTAATGTGTTGGTAGCACAGTCTCACATTTCTAGGAACTTCATATCATGTCTTGAAGCAACAGGAATATGTTTGTCCAATGGGCCGGGTACGGGTCTGGATCGATCCATGAGACCCAGATGGATCCATGATTTTAGTATCTGGGTTCCACTTGAACAGGCACACATGGTGTCAGTGTCATGACCTTAGCATGTAGCAGGGCCAATAATTCAATCCCACTCCCTCCACTGAAGCTTCCTCCCAATCTCATAAAAGCACTTGTGATCCTGAAGTGATTATCCAACAACTCCACTGTACCAACCTGGCCTTTCTGTTTTGGGGTCCCAACTCCTCAATTTTAGATTTTCAAGTTCATAAACAAGTTTCTGTCTCCCAGGGGCATATGTCTCTCTATGTAAGGTAGCGAATTCCCTATGATAAAGACCTCACTTCAGTTCCCATGCCCACCACTCAACAGCTGTCACTATTGGACTAATTAAAAACCTCGCAAGTGGTGTTGTCTATATCAAACCTTGAAATGAATACTCTAATACTGATACCAAGTGATTACTGTTAAATCAATATGTTACTATGAAATTGGTCTCGCCTCTATTGTAACAGTGTTTAAGTTGAGTCACGAGTGTTACTTGCACCATTTTCGTTTCCACTTTCAAAGTTTGGTAATTGTGCATACAAGGACGGTTAGTAGCTAAGCTTGAGGGGGCTATATAGTTACACAAAATTTCCTGAAAATGACATATTACGTGTATTTTAATTTTAAAAAGAATATATATAACAAAGTTTTTAAGTTTGGATGAGGTTATTGGAATTTCCAGTTACTTATTCACAATTTCGTCAATCAATGATAATTATATAAAACAACAATCATAATAATATTAATTAATAGGAAATGTAAATAAGCAATTTTGAGTGTCAATAAATAATATTATTATCTTTAAGTCCACCCTTCTAAGAAAAACTATCTAGTTTTGTACTTGCGTGCATTTGAATCGTGTAAATAGGTAATAAACTAATAAATATGAGAGTACTTGGTCTGGCAAAAATATTGCCATCTATTGGACTTTATTACATGTTGCGTGAATTATTTAGCTACACTTCCGGGTTTGGTGTCCAACAGAAGTCAGATTTTGCCCTGTACTATTTTCAAACTCCAGTATTTGTTAGTTACACTTATGCTATCACATGAACTGTCTAGTCTATATTCTATCTCCATTGCCCACCAACCTAACAAATATCTACAAAGAATTGTGAAGAAATCAAAACCCACAATGGCTTTCAATTAGATTTTATTTGCGATTTTTTGGCAACCTTTGTGATATCCGCTTTAAAGCATATCTTCAGTAAGTTTCATGTGCTTAAGTGTCATTCTAAATACATTGTATTGGAGTCCAAGGTTTCATTATGTCACAAATGCATGTCTAATTATATAGATCAATCGAGGAGTTGAAATATCAATTCAACATCGACTTTATAGCTTAATCAGGTCCCTTTCTGGACAGAAAAAGATTAATAGATGAAAGCTTTACACAAAAGCTTCAATCCCATTAATTATTTTGTTTGGAGTGAATGATCTAAATGTGTTTGTGTGAGTGTTTGCTAAAATTGATTTCCAATGAATTTGATTTAGTAAAATTAATTTTATTAAAATTGAGTTTATAAAGTGATTTATATTGAAATATTTTTACTCTACGGGAAAGTTTGGTACAAGTTTTATTTTAATATTCTCGGCAATTTGATCATGGGAATAAAATTTCTTATTTTGATACAAGTTTTTAAAAACTATTCTCAAGCATAAAAGATGCACATGAATAAAATTATTAAATGAGTGTGGAAAACTCTATTTTCAATCGTAAAGGTGAGAAAGAAATATTCCGGTGAATGAGATTCCTGAGAATGTAGTTTACTTGATAATAAAACATTTCATGAATTAAACACCACCTAAAACCAAGTTTGATACAAAACTTAATGTTCAGCCTATTGTAAAAGGTACTTTTTATCAATTCTAGTCAAACCGAGATTTGGAGACAAAATTGATTTTGCCTGACTGTAACAAAAAACTTTATATTTTTACCAAAATCACGTTCGATAAGAGGCAAAATCAATTCTAATACTTCTATCCTTAAAACCAAACACACTGTAAATATTTCTTAGGTCTTAGCTAACCAAAAATAACAGAAAATTTATTTTAAAGTTGTGGAAAAGAGAGACAAACATGCGCGCGCGCGTGCACACTATATATATATATATATATATATATATATATATATAAATTATGAGTTGTGATATTTGAACATCAAGTTTTAGACATCATATGTGATACCGTATATATTTATTTCTATCTATCACTTATTTTTTAATCTTCTTTATATACACACATTTTAATAATACATCAAAAAGCAAAAGAATACACCGTATGGTGTCCCTATTTGATTGTTCAAAACTAATTCTATTATATAATCCGAATGACAGCACAATGAATCATACACGAATTTTGATTGAACCAGCAAAATTTCACCTTTGATAAACGGTGGTATTCCAATGAAGTGCATGTTTAGAACCACATCGGTGGCTCGCAAAAACACTTTTTTTTGGGGGTAATAAACGGGCCCTAAGCCCATAAAGAGATTACATAGAAATTAAGTCGGGAGTAGAAACTCTCTTACATCATCACGTAATAACCGAAAAACCTGGGTGGGAGGATCCTCAAGAATGACTAGTTGATCTCCCACATCGTAACTCATAGAAGCTAAAGCGTCCGCACACTTGTTAGCTTCCCTAAAGACATGTTTGAAAGAAACTACCCAATGAAGCAACTATTTGTATCTTCTATATTTCAGAAACAATTCTGTCCAATTTATATGAATTTCCAATTTCCAAATACACCAGAAAGTGAAAAACTAATAATATCATGACATGGTTTATATAAAAAGTACGAAAATAGATTCGTACCAAATATCATTATTCAATAAATGATAATGTTGTAGTGGAGCTGAACTTACATGTTTAATTTATCATGTGACTTTCCTTGTCCCTTTCCTATATTGTTGTAACATTTGGCTGGGCCATTTAGCATTTTATATTATTGCTAACACTATCAGGGAGGTTTATTTATATTTATAGCAAACCACATGATATATTTTAAGGCAAACCAAATTAAAAGTGATGGTAGTAGTTAAAAAATATCGTTTCATTAATCGTATAAAATAATATTATTTTCAAGAACCTTTCTTATTTCTCATTCTAAATTTAATCCAACACAAATTTTTTTATTTGAGAGTCTTAAATATAATAGATTATGCTTTATGTAACCAAAAAAATAAAAAATCTTCTTCATCAAAAAGAGTTTTTAGTATATTTCAAAATCTTAAAAAAACAAAACTCAGAAAAATATATATTAAATTCAATCATAAGTTATCTAAGATATGAGTAACATCTATAACTGGATAAAGAGTTAATTTGTATGTGTCCGTGTGAGTGGCAGCGCCCCTCATCAAAGGATCAAGGGGCAAACCGTAAATCACCCCCACTGAAGTGGATATTTTTTAAGGTGTGAATGTTCTATTCCTTTCATATGCTCATAAGATGTTCAAACAATAGAAAGAAGTTGCCCATTAACTGATATTCGGACATCAAAAGAACATAAAGTGCAATCCTTATAATATATTTATGAGTAAGTCCCTAATTTCATCTTTGAAATTGTAACACCATATCAACCTTGTTACTTACATTAACAAAATTTTACAAAATTATCGAAATTGTCAAAAGTTAATCAATCTAGTCTCTCGTTCAATAATGTCAGGGACTAGATTGATTGGCATTGAGAACTAGATTGATTAATTTTTGACAATTTCGAGATGTTTTTCAAATTTCGTTAATATTAGGGACAAGTTTGATATGATATTACAATTCTATAGACCAAATTAGTGACTTATATATTTATATAGCACAACAAAAACGCATATTGCTTAGCATACGCTACTTGAATAGTCCAGGTAAAGATAAAGAAATGAAAAGTTGGCTAAAGTAGATGAAACCAATCCTACAGCCTACAAAAACAAAAGCACTTTGATAAACTTTGGATTTTTATGTAGGTGTTTCCCAGGGCGGTGGGGTTTTACTTTTTTAAATTACTAAATTAGACACTTTTATGGCAATTTTTTAAAATTCGAAAGGATAAAAAAGATGATATGGGGACAGCAAATTTCCACCAGGTTGGACTTTTAATGAAGACAAACAATGATTTTGTTTGCAAAAGCAAGGTCCAAACTCGCAGAAGATCATTGTTCAGTGTTCACCTTGCTTTAAAAAATTGTGCATTATTTAGAGTCTAGTGATTGGCTCTATTATATGTCAGTGCCATCGGGATGGGTTGTGAGAGGTCCCTATGTAACTGTGTTTGATGCTTTATCACACAAACCCAAATCTCATCTTTAGATTTCTGAATAACTATTTTACTTACCTTGTTGACTGACTAGTCTTCTTGCTTCCTTTGTGAAAGTCCAACACATGTTCTTCTTGCACAGTTTTATAATGGGACATTCATAGACAGACACTAACTTATAATAATAATAATAATAAATAATATCATATATATGTTTGTAAAAAGCAATAATAATTTAATATACTTCATAAGTTAGCCTTTTATGATCATGCAAACCAAGTTCAAAAAAGAAACAGAACATTACTGAAATATGCCACAGCTAATGACACAAACCAAGCGTTACATGAATAATTAGATTCCATTTACATGCAGATTATAACGTGATTAGGAAGATTGTTAACGTAACGCAGCCCAAGTTATCTCTTTGAAGAATTAAACTTCTCAAGTAGTCACTTGACCAATAAAGTTGACAAAGAGGGTTCTGTTCTGCCTTCACGCAAGGCTAACAACACTAGTTATACTAATTACATTTATTTTCCCTTTTAAGATCAATTTTGTAAGTATTTTATTTTATTCAAAATAAAATATATGAATTTGTTCCTAGGCCCAATCTAAGAGGGCCGGGCCCATAAAATTATGTGCTGCATAGATTCAGCCTAGCAGTTTAATTTAATTAATATAAAATTAGTCAGTCATGGAGTGCTGTCAGAAAAATCTATTAATTAAAAAAGATATAAAAAGAAACTTTCTTCTAATTATTTATTTAATGCAACAAGCTATATTAAGCTGTCAATGAGATTCAAAGCTTCAAGTTCTTATTTATATTTATATAAACCAAACCATAAAACATAAAGCCAACTCATAGTAATAAAGAAGCTATTCCTAGTTGCTAGTTGTTTATTAGCTTGCAGCTTCGGCAATCACCTTCTCTCTCTCTATAACATGTGACTTTGTACGTGTGAATGTGTCTATACAGTACGGATTATTTTGAGCAAGTGAACAAAGATAGAAGTGATAAGTGTCCAATGTGTCCCAAAAACAACACCATTTGCGCCCTCTAAAGGAAAAAAAAAAATCTCAAAACACTACTCTCACTGCTTTTTCTCTACTTCACCACTCACATCTCTTTGATCTGTGAACCAGCAAGCATGAGTAAACAAGACATGATGAAACTCCAGGTGCACACTTCTTACCACTTTTTACTCTCATGTTCATTAGTTAATCAAACTAGTTAAGAAAATCTGTTTCCTTTTTGTACTTTTGGGGTTCCTAGAGTATGGTTCTGAACTTATGTTAACTGATTTGAGATGGGTTTATTTCCCATGTAGAGTTGTATGCTCAAGGTTAATATCCACTGTGATGGCTGTGAGCAAAAAGTAAAGAAACTGCTGCAGAAAATTGAAGGTACATTCTTGGCATATATGCCCTTTTTTTAAAATTCTCATTTGATGTTAATTTGCTTCATATTTCAACTTTACCATGTCACATGTTTCTCAAACTCTCCTTAACTAGATGTTAATTTGCTTCATATTTCAACTTCACCATGTCACATGTGTTTCAAACTCTCCTTTAACTAGATGTTAATTTGCTTCATATTTCAACTTCACCATGTCACATGTTTTTCAAACTCTCCTTTAACTAGATGTTAATTTGCTTCATTTCTCAACTTTAACAAGTCACATGCTTTCAAGCTACCCTTAATTACATGTTTCATTTGCTTCATATATCATCATATATTCCAAGTTCCAACCTTTATAGCTTTTTTATTACTTTTGTGGCTAGATTAGATTTAATAGTTTAATTTAATTTTTGTTGTGCAGGGGTGTATTCTGTGAGTATAGATGCTGAGCAAGGGAAGGTGATGGTTTCAGGCCAAGTAGATCCAGCTAAACTCATAAAAAAGCTGAAGGGATCAGGGAAGCATGCTGAACTATGGGGTGGACAGAAAGGCATGATGTACAATCAAAACTATCCCTCTAACCCTCAGTTCAAGAACTTGCAAATTGATAATAGCAAAGGTGGGAAGGACAACAAGTCTCAGAATCACAAGGGTCAGAAAGGTGGTGGTGGTGGTGGTCAACAACAACAACTAGCACACTTCCAAAATGTCAAAGGGTCAAAAGATCTCAAGGTACCTTCCAGAGATCACAAATCTGTCAAGTTCAACTTATCAGATGATGAGTTTGATGGGAGTGATGATGAGTTTGATGACTACGATGAGTTTGAAGATGACATGGATGATTATGATGATGAGGATGAAGAGGAAGAGTATGGTCATGGCCATGGTCATGGTATGCAGAACAAGATGATGCCTATGACGGGGAATGGGCGTGGGCCACAAGGGCCTGCTGGTATGATGATGAATGGGCCTGCCATGAACAACCATAAAGGGCAAAATGGTTTTGGTGGTGGGGGTGGCAATTATGGAAGTGCCAAGAAAGGTGATGTCATTGATCTACCTATTCAAATGAAGGGCAAAGGTGGAAACTACAATGAGGCTAAAAATGGCAATGGAGGTAAGAAAAACAAGGGGGAAAAGCAAAAGGGTGGTGGTGGTGAAGATAATAATAAGAAGAATAAAAAGAATGGGCAGAAAGCCAAAAGTGGTGGTGGTGGTGGTGGTTTTCTAGTTCGTTTTCTAGGCTTTGGAAAAAAGAGCAAGAAGGGAGGAGCAGCCGACACAACAAACAAGAATAAAAACAATAATGGTGGTGGAAACAACAAAGGCAAGGAAGGTAAGAAAGGTAATGGTGGAGGAGGGAAATTGGACAAGATTGATTTTGACTTCCAAGATTTTGATATCCCACATCAAGGTAAAAATGGTAAGGGTGGTGGGAAGGTTAATAATAACAATAGTAATAATGGTCATGGTCATGGTGGTAATAATGGTAATTTGGGCCAGATGGGTCCAATGGGCCAGAGAGGTCCCATGGAACATATGAGGAATATTCCGGCAGTGCAAGGTTTACCGGCTCCGGCAGCAGCCGCGATGAACGGTGGTTATTATCAAGGGATGCAAATGCAGATGCAGCCTAACCCTTATAATAACCTACAGCTGCAGCAACAACAGCAATACATGGCTATGATGATGAACCAACAACAACAGCAGCAGCAACAACAGCAGCAGCAAGCAAATATGAACATGTACCCACAACCACATATGATGTATGGAAGGCCACATCCATCCATGAACTACATGCCGCCACCACCAATGCCCTCACACCCCATGGCGGATCCTATAACGCATGTTTTCAGTGATGAAAACACCGAGAGTTGCAGCATCATGTAATTAAATTAGTAGTAGTGGTAATGACAAGTTTGTTCTCAAGTTTTATTATTTCTAGTGGTTTTGGGGTTTCATTAAATTTTGTTCTAGTATTAGAAAATGTGCAAGGTTTTAGGATTATTTGGTATCATGTGCTGTTTGCTTTTATTTTGCTCCGTGTCCTGCGTGAAAGAAACAACCTTATGAGTAGGATATGCTGCCACTGCAAGGCAATTAACCAGACCAAAGACTCTCACGTGGGCTTTATTACTGTCTGAATATGTGTTTTTCCACACGACATGTTGGTGGCAATATTCAATACTTCAGTTTAAATTAAATGGCGTAACATGTAAATGACATTTTTTGGGTTACTTTTGATATACTAAAATTCAATGTTGTAAATGTTTTTTTGAGTATCTTTATTCAAGTTATTAGTTGTTGCCGAACATAAGTATTCTTTCTAAATTAAGACAACTAATTGCCACATTCCTTAAGAAATTTGGTACTTGCAGTGCGAAATCTCGGGGGGCAAAAGTACTCCACAGTCCACACCAGTTGGTGATAATTTGTAGGTCTTGCCCTGACCTTAGATATTAGTACCATGCACATGCTTTGCTTACCTCCTGACCAGTCAATATACTTCTTAAACTTTTTTATTTGTCCATATTTATATATAAATAAGGACAGAGCCAAGGGACAAGTGGGACCATTGTCCTTGAGGTTGAAAGCACTGTTTTAACATTCTTTGGAAAAAAAAAATCTTTTCAGATTTTAAAAATTTCTTAAATCTTAGTGTTTAGTTTCTAAAAAATAAAACAAAAATAGCATTTTTTCTATGTAACCTAAACTTTAGGAATTAGGAGTATAAAATAAATTTTTTTATTTTATTTATGTATGAGACATTGCATTTGAAAATGATTTTAAATTTTAACTAATCTGAGTCGAGTTAGGAAGACACATTTAAGGAGGTAAAATTATAATGATGTCTATTTTTTCATTCACATGACTCGAATATAAGATCATACTTATATGGAATCGAGCTCCTTACACTTGAACCAACAAATATTAATTAATTAGGATAAAATACATTTTACATAGTATAGTTCTTTTCTCTATCTACTTCCATACTTTTTGTTTTATCATTTCAACTCTTTTAATATTTAGTTTTAGGTGAAAACTTTAATTTTTTTTGCAAAAAAATAAAATTAACGAAATATGAGAATATATTTTCTCATGTTAAATTTTTAGTTTTTTACATACTAAAGTCATACAAAAAGAGATAAACACGCGCAAAAAAAAGAACTTAACATAAACTCTCACATTGTAACGTTGGCTTATCAACAAAAAAAAAAAACTCACATTTTAAAAGGACCATTTGAAGTCTGTGAATCGATATAAAAAAAAAAAAAAAATTTGCACATGACAAGATCATGTGAAATTTCAAATAAGAGGGTTCATCCCCAAAAACCTAAGTTACATGCACATTATTTTTACTATTTTTTGAACAAATCTTTAAAAATAGAAATAAGAAAGTATAGTGATACTTTTACAATTGTCAATGAATACAAAAGAAAAAAACAAAAATATGAAAATAAAGCAAACGAGCCTTAACATTTCTCTTAAATCCAATACCAAACTGTATAGGTGATAAAGAGTTAACAAAAAAATTGATAAGTAGGCTAAACAAGTACTTACTCCATTCCAAAAGTTTTTGATTCCCCTGCATGTGGGTTAAGTTAATGATAAGTAAACCCATAAAACATTTTTAACATTCTATTTTAACCGTGAGCTACTACAAGCCAACAAAATAACAATTGTAATATTGGACGCCTCTCTATTTGATGGCTCGTACCATTAACTTTCAGTAGAGTTTTGTTTAGGGTACGTATAAGGGTATGTATAGCACCAATGATTTCTGATATGATTGATAGGAAAGCATCTACGAGCGTGGAATATCAATGATACATGTAAAGTATTGGCTTTCTCGTTAAACCAAGGAAACAAAGGAAAAGAAAAAGAAAAGAGAGGGGGGAAAAAAGAAAGATGAAAGGAAAAGAATGAAATAATTATAATAAGACAGGATGACCGAAAGAGAATACACATAGAGCATGTTTGGGAAAGATTATAATCTTTCCCATTCAGCTGTTTTGCCCTTTTCAGCTGGTTTGAAAAAAATCAATTATGTTTGGGTATTTTGCTTATCATTATAAAAAGCTTTTTGAAACAATTTTCAGCTTTTTTTTACCATCTATGATACACGACTGTTTGATGTTTATGTTTTGATTATTTTGCACTTAAACCTTTCCATTCCCGTAATAACCCTCCGCCATCGTTGTCCTTTACATCTTCCCATATCAACATTTAATTCGTACGGCCACAGGTGCGTTTGGGCGTGGCGTTGAAGTCCGAGATCTGCGAAGCTTGACGCGGCGGGAAGGACGACGATGGCGGAGCGGAGGAAAACGATGGTTCTGGTTAGGTGGTGCGCGGCGGATTCAAGACGGAGCTCGCGGAGGAGAAGCAATAGCGTTGTTTGGCGAAGATGACAGAGGAGCTTGAACAAGAATCGGATCTGTGTTTGGATTTCTCCGTTTGCTTTTGGTTCTTGTTTAGAAAGAGGATATGATGTTTTTGTTGTGGTGATGGCTTGGATGAAGATGGTGAAGATGGTGGAGGAAAGAGGGCGTGACTGCTGCTCGGTTGTTCTGTCTGTGGGTGTGTTTTTGTTTAATTTTCATAAATAGGTAAAATTTTGAAGATAAGATTTTTAAAAAAAAATCTAATGTTAAAAGAAAAACAAACATTATAAATAATATCTTCATACCCTTTTTCGTAATTTACTATGTAAAAGTGATTATTTTTATATCACCCAAACGAAATAGATTATCTTAAAATCGCTTTTCAGCAAACATACCCAAACAAAAACAGATTCTGATTATAATCGATTATCACAATAATCGATTATTTGAAAACAGATTATCAGCATAATCTTTTTTTTCCAGCTTTCCCAAACACACTCATATTGTATCTGTTTCAGGTGGAACAAACAACACACGATGAATTATTTATTTATTTTTGGTGAACAAGACACGGTGTATTTAACCTTTTTTTTTTTTTTTTTATCAACACGGTGTATTTAACTTTCTATAGCCACCATTCATTTTTTTTCATTTTTAATTTCTATCATCAACTTTGATCAATTATAATAGCCTAACGATCATGAGCAGCAAATACTTTTTATAAGCATATACACCAGTGTTATTAAACTCGAACCAGATCGGCCCGTCTAACGGCTTGGATCGGAAACTGGACCCATAGCCGGTCCGGTTAGCAAATCAGACTGAATAAGCCTACGAATCGGTGATGATGTCATTAACTCGGACTCGAACACAGGCTCTGGTAATTAAGGATGAGGGACTGTGCCGCTGAGCTGGAGCGCTCACCTGTTGTATGTTAGATAAAATTTATATCTATACATAACTTAAGTGTAAAATTTACTAATTAGATATATTACCGGTTCATCCAGTTCGACCAGTGACTCACTGGTTCGACCAGGAACCCATTAACCCAGTACCTCGGTCGAGTGGATAACCGGTTCGGTTTTAATAACATTGATATACACACACTGAAGTTAATTTAAGGATCCATATCTAAAAAAATTAGACAAATATCTTGCTTTTGCCTTATCTTCCGTATATATTTTTATGAATTTAATTGTGATATTGATAGTGTAAAACACTTTTACTCATACATCTAATAAAAAATTGTCATGTTAATATTTTTTTTTTTTGACACTTATTATAATCACTACAAAAGTCATATTAGCAATTAAACTCTATTTTTATTATGTCGCTTATTTGTTTAATATTTTTCTCTTTAAAATCCAAACTTCATATGAAATTGGATAGGTGAG
The DNA here is from genome assembly GCA_035048595.1 of Echinosophora koreensis. Lineage (NCBI taxonomy): Eukaryota > Viridiplantae > Streptophyta > Magnoliopsida > Fabales > Fabaceae > Echinosophora > Echinosophora koreensis. Next base: position 22,826,152 of record JAPCYP010000001.1, read on the forward strand.
TTTGAGTTTGAGGCTTTATAGAAGTTTTGCTGGATGGAGGAAGTGGGCTTTCTCATCAGTTACACAGGAAAAACATTAAGTGGGCTCAATGTTCTGATCACATTATAGCCCAAATAATAATCTACACACACAAAAAAAAAAATTGTTAGTGTGTCTCGTCTCGTCAAAATCTGTGATCGTTCGTGAATAAAAAGACGAGATACTCCATTCCCAACTTTTGTTATCTTAGCAGAGAGTTTGATTGTTGTAGAGTGCAGTGCAGCAGAAGAAATCAAAACGAACATGCATTCATTGGGTTACAGAGCGAATGCGTTACTAACGTTTGCCATAACCATTCTGGCACTGACCTGTGCTATGGCTTCTCTCTCCGACAACCTCAACTCCCCCTCACCCTTTGTGCAAGTCCAGGTCTCTCCCTCTCTCTCTCTCTGTATTTATCTTTTGTTGTATACGATTCCTAACCTAATGTTCATTTGATTGCGTGTGTTTGTGAATGCGGATGTACATGTAGGTCTTGAACATTAACCGGTTTCAAAAACTGCCCAACGCCAACGACGAGGTATTTCATTTCTCGTTTTTGATTTTTTTGTTTGTTTGTTTACAGTAGTAATCTGTTTGGATGGTGGTTTAGGGCATTTAAGATATCATAATTTCGATGTCATGGAGCACATAATGGATCTGTAGAAACTATAATGTCTGCAGTAACATATTCATAATTGGAGATCTTTTTTTCATTTTACGGTTGAAGGAAAGAAGCTTGTAGTCATGGTCTTTCAACTTTATGCATAGGCTGGAATTACTTATGAAACAATCACAAGAATAAGGCTTCAAAGCATCATCAATGTATTATTATCTAAACTCAAATGAAAGTATTAAACTCAAACCGTGCTTTGATCATTTCATTCCTGAGTTTTTTTATGACTGAATTCTGAACTTTATTTAGACCTATTTATCTTTTAAGTAAATGCGAATTGGGTGAAGAACTTACCATCAGTCACTGAATTCCTTTTGAATTTGTAGATTTTCCCAGGTAATTGCTTCATATACTTGTTGGCTGTCCGTATTTTACATACAATGCACAAACAATTCTCTTGCATGCTTGAAACTATTCAAGAACACACAGCCAGGGATAATTGTAAACATCGGGTGGTTCTGGGCTCTAGCCCTTGGAAGTCAATTTTATTGTGGCCAAGCATGCAAAAATATTTCATTGCTACGGTGTGCTATTTGCTGTGGAAAAGAGCTACCTCTTTCCATTTAATATAATACAAACATGTGTCATCTATATATTTCTCTGCATATAGTCTGAATTTCATATTTCATTTGATCTTATGTCATGCTGTGCCACTAACCACCTTATTGTATGTCTTTCTCTCTGATAATTAAATGCCATCTTAATTCATGGTATGATCTGTAGTGACAAGCTTTTATATGTACAGGTCAGCATGACATTGAATATATCAGCAGATTTGCAGTCTCTTTTCACATTTCACATGGAACACAAAACAGGTGCTTGACTTCAATTTACATTGTTCATTGTAATCAATATTGGTTTTTTGTCTCTTTATCCCTCTTCAAATCCCGGAGGTATATGGATGCTCTTAGTAGGAACCAGGAACTAAAATGGGAGGATTGAATGGGGGGTGGTTAAAAATTAATAAGTATTGAATATTAAGATGTGATGCATATCTTAATGTATTATCAAATCTGTTCGCTCTTCCATTCTTCCCATGTATTTCAGATTTCAATGTTTATGGTGCCCCACCTGCTGATATATTTTGTTTCTTTTCCTGAAGTTTTGTAGTCTTGGCATTCTATGTTTTTATGTTTTGTACAAAAAATGTTTCTATAGAAGTATTGGAACTTCTTAATATGATACTTGCATATGATGTACAAGATCCTGTTTTCTGATAGCTTATTCTAAATAATTAGGAAGTAGAAGTTCAGGTTTGTCCAGGGACTTATTTATACCCCTTTTTTATAATGTAATTGCAGGTTTTTGTATTTTTAGCTGCTGAGTATGAAACCTCTAAGATTTCCTTGAATCAGGTATGATTTGATCTGTTTGTTTGAAGGTTAACTTTGAAATTTAAACATCTAAATTGTAGTTTGTGACATTGTTTTCAAAATGGAAAGAATAAAAGGAAACTGTAAGGCTTCACAAGAGTTATGTTATTGCATGTTATTTTGCATCTACATCAAGCTTTAGTATATGATATGCCATATATGTTGCTCATGCTTTTGAGATTCCAATTGATAGATATCGCTGTGGGATGGCATCATTCCTTCCAAAGATCATGCTAAGTTTTCGATTCATACTTCGAATAAATACCGCTTCATCGACCAGGTACAAAGTATTCAAAGATGTTATGACTATACTAGCATGAAGTACTTGAGATTTCTTTAGGTCTTAATTTTCCCATCCTTTTCCAGGGAAGCAATTTGCGTGGTAAAGAATTTAACTTGACTATGCACTGGCATGTTATGCCCAAGACTGGCAAAATGTTTGCCGACAAAATAGTCATGCCAGGGTATCGATTGCCGGAGGAATACAGATGAACCTTCTTGTATTGTTATGTATTGCTGTAACTATAGCCTCTTCTATAATAACGGATATAGAAGGCTAGCTTAAAAAACTACAATCTGGGAAAGGGATATCATGCTTGGGATAGTTAAAATGTACAGCATTGGAATACTTGGACATTAAAAAAAAAGTTTTTCTTAAGTGGTATTTGTTTTTATTAGTTTTTTTAATTGATATGTTTTTACTGACAATTAAAAAATGTCTTTCTGTTTTACTGTTTCCAGATTTCAATCCTTTGTGAAGAAAGTGCTGGAAACAAAAAAAAAAAATGTTGTTTTCACTATTTTTTACAAAAGTTTGAAAGCAAAAATTTTAAAAATGATATTTTGTAATCGTAAAATAAAAGATATCCATTGAAATAAAATAAAAAAACAAATCAAACACTACTTTATATTGTCTCGCGTTATCTTTTAAGTTTTTAGATCTGTTGCCCAAATGGCTGCTTGAACCATCGAAATTACTTCGGCTATTGTTCCCATGCAACAGTTTGAAATTGTGACTGAATTTTCTTTTGTTTTTTTTTTGGCAAATGTTAGTAGGTTAGTTGTTTATTTTTTTCTTCTTTGCCAAGGATTGAACTTTAGACCTCCCACACCTTAACCCCTTAGCTCTAACCACTTAGCTACCCCACCCCCAAAAATTACTTTGGCTATTGTTTCCATGCAACAGTTTGAAATTGTGACTTAATTTTCTGTTTTTTTTTATAGGTAAATGTTAGTATGTTGGTATGTTAGTTGTTAATTTTTTTTCCTTTGTCAAGGATTGAACCTTCAATACCTTAACCCTTAGCTCTAATTACTTGAGCTATCCCACCCCCCCAACTTAATTTTCTACTTGCTGTGACCTTAAAGCAAAGACACTATTTCCACTGAAGAAATTACAAAAATGACACATTGTGGCTTGCACATATATATCCCTCACAATTTTTTATGTATGTCATTAGATACCATTTTGATGTTATTGAAACTTTTTTGAATTATCAAGAGGAGTCTATTGAAGGGCAGATGTTGATGGAACTTGCTCAAGGATAAATGTCTTAAAGATGGGATTATGCCTATGGCAAGTATATCAGGGTTGATAAATTAGGAACATACTTTTTATCAAATTCTTCTTTAACACACTTCCTATTATTGGATGGATTTTATGTTAGATCCACCAAAGCATATGGTCCCATATAAAATCCATCCAATAACAGTAAGTGTGATAATATCTTGAATGTGATGAAATGTGATAAAAAATGTGATACTAGCATTGATCATCAGGGTTTGCCTTTGTCAGTCAACGCTACCGTCTTGAATCGGGGCTGGATAACCTATCCGATAGGTAGATACGGGTTTGTCTCTGTAGCCCACACTATCATCTTGAAATCTCGTCAAATGTGCCAAGAGAAAGGAAAGTCTAAAAAAAATTAACAAAAAAATCCTCAAGGAAAGGTGTAGTTGATTCATATTGACTGACAACACAAATAAAATAGTCACCACAAGTAGTTGTGTCGCGAGATAATTTTTTGCGCTATTACCTAATTCGATAATTAATGTACATGACTGAAAATTTTGAATTATCTAATGTTTGATATGCATAAGGACTAGGCAAAATAACTATAATTAGAAATATAAGATAATTATTATAAAAGTCAAAGAAATTTGATTATGTGACAATATATGATTATATTAACTATGCACTATAATTAAATTCAAAAGAAAAATTAAAATATAAAAATGTGAACTAAAACCCTAGAAAGCTACGGGGATCAAAAGCTTATTCAAATCAAAATTCAATAATTAATTTTTTATATAAATCAAATTAAAATGGATTTATATTCAATTTACATTGTTTTTTTACACCTTGTAAGATATTCTTGTTATATTAATAATTAAAAAAAAAGTTAAAGACCCAATATGGTTCCTAAAAATAATCACATGGACAGTTTTGGTCCTTGAAAATTTTAAATAAACTTCCTTCAAATTTTTTTTTTTAATTAACTATTTGGTTCCTCAAATGTACAAACACGGGACATATTAGTCTCTAGATTAGTTTCAACGAACCTGCCTAGCATTCAGTGGTTTTGTGTGGCATATGATGAATTTTCACGGTGAAAAACGAAAAAAAAAAATTACACATTTTTAAAATCTATATAACTTAGAATTGAACATTTTTTTTTTTACTTTTCATTCTTTTTTCATAGTGGAAATTCATCACCGGCCATGCACGATTGCCGATTAGTCAAGTAGGATGGTTATCGAGACACGTAAACAAATAAATGAACATGAAACTGATATGGGAGAGTAATATGCCCTGTATTTATAAATTTGAGAGACCAAATAATTAATTTATTTTTCTGGGGACAAAAAATTTGCATGTAATTATTTTTTGGACTCAATTGGTCTTAAAAAAAATATGCTTATTTGTTTGAGCTGTTGTATCAAGCTTGTACGAACTACGAAGCACTTGAGAAATATTTTTCTCAAAAAAGGTTTCAATTTTCATACGTTAATTAATTAATTTGGGGCCATGATCAAACTCGAACTACGGGTTGTTGCTGTATGAGCAGAGGGAAGAAAGAGTGTCACTCCTATACTCACTTCACTCTAGCAGCTCCCGAATTCAAAGGTACTTATCTCTAATTTCTGTTTGGTCACTCAGAAAATGCCTAGAAATTCGAACTAAATTCCACAACTTTGTTGATTGATGTGCGTCTTCTGTGAAATTGACCGTTATAGTTTCATTTTCAGTTTTCTGGGTAACCCCCAGAGAGATAGAGAGAGTGCTGTTCATTATTCAAACAACAGCCGAATTAAAATTGCTTATGCCGTGTGATTAGGTTTTACCCTTCATTCCAAAACACATTTGTAGGCTTTGATCATTTATGTTGCAAGAGAAAAGAGAAATGGGGAGCCAGATACGTAGAGGTAGTAGTAGTGACCCATCAGGAACAAATTGGACACCTTCAATGGAAAGCTATTTCATTGCTCTATTGCTGGATCAGGTGCACAGGGTAGGGGTAACAGGGTGGGCTATACTTTCAATAAACAAGCTTGGAATCAAATGCTGGCCTTGTTTAATGCTAAATTTGGATTTCTCTATGATATAGATCTCCTCAAATGCTGTTACACGTCTTTGCGGATGCAGTTCAGCAACATAAAGAATCTTCTTGACTAAAATGGTTTTTCTTGGAATGAAACTAGACAAATGGTGGTTGCCAATAATCATGTGTGGGATGCCTGTATCAAGGTTATGTTTGCCTGTGTTATGTTCTTTAACTTTTCTACCCATGTTGCTAGGTAAACTGATCCGCAGGCATGCAAGCACGCCTTGATGCACAGACCTACAGAAGTAAAGCACCGGCGAACATTAAAGATTTGTGTTTAAAATATGCACATCAAGGTGCGGACGGAAGATATAGCTTGTCGAGTCATGATGTAGACTTTGATGATGATGATGATGATGATGTTAAAGTCGTAAATACTGGTAAGTTTCCATCTATCCACTCCTGAGCTGATGTGGTGTTGATTATTTGTCATAGGCATTGAACATTGAAGATGCATATTATTCTTTTGGCTTGATAAATAAGATGCATATTATTCTTTATCTTGCATAAATATCATAAGCATAATCACAAATCTAGAAGAATTTGACCATTAATATTTGAGAAAAGATCAGAAGGGACCCAAAAGAAAAACAAATATAAGGTATCTAGGACCATTCACTAACTGTTCAGTGCCGAGTCTTGTTTATCCTTACTCCATACTTTTTCTGCTTCCTAATTTGTAACCTTTTGACATAGTCCTCATTACCAGCTTTTTCTGAGATGGTCTTAGGGGTTTTTTCTTTACCTTTTTAGGATTTTTTTTTTTACCCCTAATTTATTTCCCTTGTTTGATCCATGAAGAAGCATCAAGTATCTCACACATATACTGATTTTGGATTATGTGAATCTCTAATTACTAGCCAAAATTTTAAGAGGGTTAATATATGGAAATGCTGCATGCAATTGGCATTGCAGTCATGTGCAGGAAGGTAAAAACCATAAGGATTACTTCTTACAATTTATGGATCAATCAACTTCATCTTCATTTCAATTCATAGGTATTGACCATTTATAACTTATAATTATGCTTTGGATTGTTTAATTGATGTCGATTATTAGATCCAATGTTGATCACTTTTAAGCACATATTTGACCCTAGAATAGGTAATGTGTCAAAGTAACAACAGTTCTTTTAAATCTAAAATCTTTATAAATACTAGAAATTGTAATTCCTGGTTTTGTTTTTCCTTTTGTATATCTTTAGGCAGGTGCTTATATATTGAAACCCATGAGATTTTTAATCATGCAATTTCTTAGACCAGAAAAATGTTTTGATAGATGAATTCCTCTAATTAGGTTTCTTTTTTTGTCTTTAGCCAGAGATAATGAGTATCATTCCTTTGATGGTGATGAATATGTGGGACAAATTTGGACCTCGCATATGGACTGTTATCTTACTGACTTGCTCCTGAATCAAGCACTTAAAGGGAATAAAACCAGTCGTGATTTCACTTATGAAGCTTGGTGTGAGATTGTTGCATTGTTCTGTGCAAAATTTGGATCTCATTACACTAAAGATGCTCTAAAGGATCGATACAAATATTTGAAAATCCAATATAATGACTTAAAGGTTCTTATCAAGCAGCCTGGCTTTGCTTGGGATGGGAAGAAAGAAATGGTAACAGCTAGAGATGAAGTATGGAACTCTTACATCAAGGTGAACTGCAATCTATACATTTGGTTTTGTCTGTGATGCTTTTTTTCCATGTACTGTTAATAATTCATTGGAGATAAATGCAGGTGCATCCTGATGCTCTGTCATATAGAAATAAATTTGTTCCAATCTATCACAAATTATGTTTGATATGTAGCCAGGAAATTTCTGACAAAAGCGTATATCATGTTAGTAATGGGTCAATTTCAACAGTGGGTATGTCTCTTTTCCCCCAAATTGTATAGTGGTGGACATTCTGAATCATCATCAATTGATGGGAGCAATTCATTTTTATTTCTGGTTTGAAGGAGGTGATGAGGACATTCAACACTCTGCAATAGGTGATTGCTCAAGAACAGATTGGACACCTTCCATGGACCGTTGTCTCATTGACATTATGCTAGAGGAAGTTCGAAGGGGGAACAACATTGATTATGTTCTAAACAGTTCTGCATGGATAGATATGCTTATATTGTTCAAGGAAAGATTCGGTATACAAATTGACAAAGATTACCTCAAGAGTTATTGTAAAGGTTTGGAAAAGCTATACCACGACTTGAGATATATTCTTGAACAGAGAGGGTTTTCATGGGATGAAACAAAGCAAATGATCACTGCATACGATGGTGTCTGGGATGCTTATATTAAGGTGTGTTGCACTGCTTTATTTGCCTACGTTTGAGTTTCATTGGTGGCTGACCTTGGAATATGCAGGTGCACCCTGATGCAAAGTCTCACAGAAATCATCGAAAGCCAAATTATAATGATCTATGCTTGATTTATGGAAATTCAGATACTGAGTTGGCATGTAACCGAGCTAATCAAAATGTTGGATATGACAGTAAGTTTCCACTTTGATAGTTTTATTGTATTTATGTCTTCCTCAAATACTTACCATTTATTTAGTGATTATGCTTCACTAATAGAGGGGGAGAGAGAGAGAGCTTACTCAGACCATTCTCCCTTAATTTATTTGTGATTAATTCACTAAATAAGTAGATTTGAAGTATTCATATGGGTAGAGAGAGAGGAGTTTTGACTGGAGAAATGACTGGACACCGTCAATGGATTGGTATTTTATGGACTTGATGGGGAGAGGGGGGGGAGAGATTACTCGGTGCCATTGTCCCTTAATTTATTTGTCATTAACAGAGCCTCTCACTAAATATGTCAATTTATATAGTATTTATAAGGATATTGATTTTTTGAAGGCATCAAATTTCAAAATTCTCACCCGAGAAGTGACTGGACACCACCGATGGATCGGTATTTTATGGACTTGATGTTAGATGAAGTGCGCAATGGAAGCATGGTTAATCACAAGTTTGATGAATTAACCTGGAGAGATATGGTGGCAAAATTTAGTGCAGAGTTTGGATCCCAGTATGACAAAGATGCCTTAAAAAGTCGTTATATGATTTTGAGAAAGATATTCAATGATATGAAGATTCTGCTTCACCAGAGTGGGTTTGCCTGGGATAAAATTCAGCATATGATAATAGCTGATGAAAGATTGTGGGATGCTTATGTGAAGGTGCTTCTTCCTAGGGATTTTGTTTTGTTTTGTTTTGTTTTGTTTTGTTTTGTTTTACTGGTGTTTTGGATTTTTTAATGCTGATATCAGACACCCTTTAATTTTGCAGGAGCACCCTGATGTGAAAGCATATCGCTATAGAACTCTTCCTAATTTCGATGATTTGTTCTTGATATATGGAAATGCCTGCTGTGGCAGAAATCACAACTATTCTGAGTGCTCTAGGGATGCTAAGGATAATGACCTGAGTAGTGGTATTTTCTTCATCTTTCTAAGTGTAGTTTCTTGTATAGTTGTCTTCTCTGTACTGCATTTATATATTGGAAATTAGTGCTAAGTCCTAGTAGATTATGTTTGATGGAAAAACTTGGTTTTTATGGGAGCACATTTTGAAGCTAGCTGTTGATTTATTCCTGGGGAGTGAGTCATTAACTGTTAATAGATTGCATTATCATTATTAGGGTGTTAAAATGTAGATTACCTTATGTAATAATTGTAATTACTGCTTCAATATATAGATGTTGGGGAGTATAACCAATCGCCTGCTAATGATGAACCTGTGAGGATAGCTTGGACAGTGAAAATGGACCATTATCTAATTGGCCTTTTACTGGAGCAGTTGAATAGAGGGAATAAGATTGGTGATACATTCAGTGAAAAAGCTTGGTCCTGGATAACTGAATCGTTCAATGAAGTGTTTGGACTACTTTGTGACAGAGATATACTAGAAAATCGGTATTTTGTTCTGATGAGAGTCTATAAGGATGTCACGAATCTTCTTAATCGGAATGGCATTGCCTGGGATGAAATTCAGCACGCTTCAAGAGCAAATGATGTTTGGGAGGCTTATGTTGAGGTGCATTACCTTTTCATTGGTTATATATAATTATTCGGTATTTCCTTTGGTTATTAATGGCAACATATACAAAATTCAGGAAGGGACTTCATTGACTCACTACCCTCTCATACCACTTCATAAAGCCTGACATGAACTATATTGACAATGCTCAACAGATACATCTTACAGTAATGATAGATATGGCAATCCTGCTTGATATCGTTGCAACACTTTATTGCAACATGAGTACTCTGTGATGGGTGTTTTAATAGACCAACTTTCAATGACCTAAGATAAATGTTTTGATAGTTGTAAGGATCTCTGATAAATATTTTTTGCTAGCTCTGATAAATGACATTTTGCAGGAGTGTCCAGATGGTGCCTTTAGAGAGACTATCCGAGACAACTATAACGATTTGTGCTTACTTTTTGGGAATGGGAATGTAAACCAGAATAGAAGGCCAGGCCGTGTGAGAATAAAATTGAAGATGAAGACCAGTAATAATAATTTTAGTATGGAGACTGACAAAATCATTCGAGACCTGCAATCTTCAGCTAAGGAATTTAAAATACCAGACGTTAGAAAAAGGCGAATATCTCAAGCTGTGTCGACTTCCTCAAATGCTGGAAAAGTTCAAAAAACCTTACTAGGTGAGATGCAAGAAGATTTACAAGAGGCAAAAGATGTCTCGATAGAACGCATTGTGGCTGCACTCCAGAGTATACCAGACTTGGATGATGAGCTCTTCTTGGAGGCTAGTTTACTTCTAGAAGACGAAAGGAAGGCTCGGATGTTTGTGGCAATGGATGCAGCAGCAAGGAGAACGTGGTTGCTTAAAAAGCTTCACCAGTAACACCAATTTGATTGTTAACATATGCAGATACCTATAAAGAGTGTGTTTGAGAAAGCTGGAAAAAAAAAGATTATGCTCATAATCTGTTTTCAAATAATCGATTATAATCAGAATCTATTTTTGTTTGGGTATATTTGCTGAAAAGTGATTTTAAGGTAATATATTTCGTTTGGGTGATATGAAAAAAATCACTTTTATATAGTAAATTACGAAAAAGGATATAAAGTTATTTGTTTATATTAATAATATTTATGTTTTCTTTTTAACATTAAAACTTATTAAAATGCTTAATTTTTTAACAAAAAATTAACAATAAAAAATAATGTAAATAAATAATGAATATTAAGTAAATAAATAAATAATTATAGGTGTTATTAGACACATGTTGCACCGAAAACTCTTGAATAATTGATCACAAGTCAAGCAACAACAAAAAGTTGCTGACAGTGATGCTATAGTGATGTTGGGGTGGGGGCCAAGAAAGGAAACGTGGTGGATGATGAAAAGCTTTTTAACAATACAGCCCAAAGGTGCAGATTATCTCAAAACAACATTTTTTGGAGAAATATAAGCTTTTTTAAATTTCAGTTACTAACCCAAACACAAGCATCTTCTCATAAAATAGCGTTTTTCTAGAAAAACAGTTGAAAAAAAGAAAAAGAAAAAAAAGAAGATGTCCCAAACAAGCTCAAAGTCAAAAAATTGTATAGATAGTTCTGTCAGTAGAACTAGATGAAGGTGTAAAGCCAAGTTTTTTGGGGGATTTCCGGCGCAATTTATGAATTGCTAATCAAAATGATAAAATAAGAGTAGTCATGATGGAAGTGAAGAAGCACGCAAATTTTTTAGATTGATCAAGGTCATGGGTTGTCAACTTGTGATTCCTAACCATTATATAAGCATTTGGCACTGTAATTTGGGAAAAAGAGCATTGTATATTAGAGAATGATTAACTGAAATCTTAAATGAGTTTGTTAAATGTAAATAATTTGCTATTAGCTATGAGTTTCCTGCAACTATTAATTGAAGAAACATATTAAAAAAATAAACATATAACAAAAGTTATTCATATAGTTTACAAGAATGTGAGCTTTTAAGAGAGACTTGATAACATGTTAATAATGCTCGTATTAAGCCAATAATGTTTGTTTAAGATTGTTTGGAACGCAAACGGAGATGTACGGTTTTCCGAATGATAATTTGGGGTAGGCCAACTTTAAAACAAACAGGTCATTTAGAGCATGTTTGGGAAACAGTTTTTTCAGCTATTTTTTTATGCTTCAGCTGTTTTTGTAAATATTATTATGTTTGGTTATTAGCTGTTTTTTTTCTAAAAAGCTTTTTTTATTGGAAAAAAAAGCTGTTTTAACATGTTTTGAACAATCTCTCTTGTTGAACTGTTTAATTATTTCACTGTGATTATTTCCTTTTGTCGTAAATCTCTTCCTATCTTACCTCGCTCCCAATGGATTTCTTTCAGTGACCAATAATAGCGAATGTTATGACTATTTGACATTTCTCGTTATTTTTTTTATGAACTCTATTTGACTATTCACTGAGCAATGACCATCATTGAATGATATGACCATCACCTACTTTTATATAACTATTTAAAAAAAATTATTTTTTTAAAAATAAATAAATAAATATCCAAATGAAATTTTTATTATTTATATATAACTATTCTAAAAAAATTATCTTCACATTTTTTTCATGGTCAAGAAAAAGGTTTTTATATACAATTTTTTTAATATAAAAAAAATTGATGATAAAAATATAAACATTTCAACAAGTTTAAATGTTAAAAAAAAATCAAAATATTAAAATTAATATAAACAAATAACTTCTTACCCTTTTTCGTAACAAACTACATAAAAGTGATTTTTTTTTCCATCACCCAAACGAAATAGATTATCTTAAAGTCGCTTTTCAGCAAACAAACCCAAAAAAAAAAAAATATTCTGATTATAATCGATTATCAACATAATCTTCTTTTTTTCAGCTTTTCCAAACACACTCTAAATGTAACACTGACTAAATCTTAGATATGTTTTATTTTTAAGTATTTTGTTTTAAATTATATGTTATTTAAAAATATCAAAAGTATTAACAATTTTAACTTTATTCTCATTGAGAATTATGTATAATCATAATTATAAATAATTTGTTTTTATAGTCTTCCTTTCCTATAGAATATAACTCAAGCTTTCCACCAAAGTTCTAACCATTGCTTGTATTTACTAATGAGGTATGTTATTTGCACACCTATTTTGAACACCTACACTATATATTTATACATTTATATATTTATATATTATTTTACTCTTCCAAAAATCAATACTTAACACTCGAAAAACCACCCCCATACAATGTATATACGTAGGTGTTCGGGGGGTGTTCATCTATCATTTCTCTTTACGAATAAACAACTCTTACCAACCCCCTTTCACTCGGGCAATCTGCAAATCATCAACAGCCTTGTCCATCTCATCTTATCAATAATATGAAACAAATTCACACAACGGGGTAAAAGAGAACAACAGAGGGGGTAGAATACATTTACATGAACATATTTATGGCTATGTAGCCTCTACGCCGCTAGCTACATAGCTTCCTTGTTAGCTAATTGCTGTATGGCAAGGGCTTCTTATATTTGTGGTCTTCGTGGCCTTTGGTTGTTGCAAAAGATTACTCATAAATCATATGATTCATATCATTACTGACTTATTATTCATCAAAAAAAAGTATTCATGAGAAAATATATATATCATTACTGACTTATTCAACAGTTCATTTAGTTAGCTATACCCGCTTCCACGAAAGAAAAGTACTAATTATTAGTACTAATTCAATGTTCATAAAAAAAGTACTAATTCAATTATTACAATAATCAATACAATTACTTCCTTCTTACTTCTTTTAATTCTTTTTGCAGTTTTCCAAAATGATTAATTGTAATATAAAGAACTTTAAATAAAAGATTATAATTTAATTTGATTAACTTACTTTTATTTACAAAAATAAAAAAATTTATTTATAATTATGATTATACATAATTCTAAATGAGAATAAAGTTAAAATAGTTAATACTTTTGATATTTTTAAATAACATATAATTTAAAAGAAAATACTTAAAAATAAAACATATCTAAGATTGAGACAATGTTACATTTGCCGTCTAACATGCACCTCTGAAAAGCCTGAGACCGGAACATTACTGTGAAAACTTCATTAATCATCAGATATAAGAATATATTTATCTTTATTTAATGAAGTAATTAGCAAAAAACAATATTCTGAAATAGAATAAAAAAATTGGGACTCTATTGGGTTGGGGCCCAATAGCAATAAAATAAGGAGGGAAAAAAATAATAAAAACAAAGAATTAGTCTGACAAAGGAGTCAGAATCGATCGATACCCAGGTTTTTCGTTACTTTCTCAATCTTAGGTTTGTTCCAACAAAACATCATTAATCCTCACGAAAGCTCTGTTTTCTCATATATAAAAAAAAGATTTGGATCTTCCTACTGTACGGAAAAACATTCCAAAAAGGGTTTCTGCTGTTCTCATTGATAGATCTTTATTCTTTGAAATAAAAGACAATTTCTGATATTTTTGTCTTTTTCTTTTTATTTTTTTCCTTTTCAGGTTCTTAATATTTGCAGAGCAGAACAAAGCATCACCTGTCAGAGAAGGTAGCAACTAACTCTTGTTCTACCCAATACACATATCTATGTAATTTTGTTTATGTATATTGTGCATTGTGCAATGTGGTCTTAATGATTTTATCTACAATAAATTACCTCAATTTTCTTTATTTTTTGTTTAAATTTTATTGGGTACTATCCACAACTCCATTAGCTATTGCTCTTTTTTTTTTTTCCGTGTTCCTTTGATTAATTTTTCCATAGCGAATTTTCTCTACTGTGAAACTGATGTGTGATGGAAACGAAGAAAAATCTCCCTTTGTTTATGTCGCCTTGTTAATATCAGGCATTCGGCTTCAATCCACATACTTGTAGATGAATACAAATCCTTGGAATTTGGATGGACACTAGTGGGTAGTGGCTATTAAATATAACTGTTGTCCTGTTTTGGATGTGGGGTGGAACTGTCAGCTTCTGAAGAATCTGAACAGTTTTACTTCAAAATATTTAATTGAATTCGTAGGTTGGCCTCCTAGGATTTTTGGAGTGATATGAAGAAGCTTTTTGAATGGAAAGACACCTTTATGGCATGTATATTGATGGCACAGTGGCACCATGTGTATATTGTTGTAATTAATAGTGATTAGTTGTGAACTACAATCCCAGACAAACTTTACTTGCAATGTTAGGGTTTGAATCCTCAAGTCGTCATTATAGGGAGAGTTTTACCTAACCAACGTTCTTGACCTGAAATTGCTTGAGCCATCAAAGACCAAAAAAGCATGTGTGTATTGTTTGTTGTTTTGGTTGCATGTGAAGTGTAGGCATTGATTTGTTTTGATTTCACATGGACCAGGATGGATCATCAAGGGCATAGCCAGCACCCATCTATTGGGGCACAACTGGCGTATGGTTCTAATCCTTACCAGCAGCCCAGCCAAATAACTGGATCACCTGGGATGTTTGTTACATCAGCTGGGACCATTCAATCCACTGGTCAACCAAGTGGAGCTCAGCTGGGACAACATCAACTTGCTTATCAGCATATTCATCAGCAACAACAGCAGCAACTTCAGCAACAACTCCAAGACTTTTGGGCAAATCAATACCAAGAAATTGAGAAGGTAACTGATTTCAAGAACCACAGCCTTCCCTTGGCAAGGATCAAGAAGATCATGAAGGCTGATGAGGATGTTAGGATGATATCAGCTGAGGCACCAGTCATTTTTGCAAGGGCATGTGAGATGTTCATATTAGAGTTAACCTTGCGTTCTTGGAATCACACTGAAGAGAACAAAAGGAGAACACTCCAAAAGAATGACATTGCAGCAGCTATCACAAGAACTGATATCTTTGATTTCTTGGTTGACATTGTGCCTAGGGAGGACTTGAAAGATGAAGTGCTAGCATCAATCCCAAGGGGAACAATGGCTGTTTCAGGGCCTGCTGATGGACTTCCTTATTGCTATATGCCATCTCAACATGCACCCCAAGTTGGAACTGCTGGTGTCATAATGGGAAAGCCTGTGATGGACCCAAATATGTATGCTCAGCAGTCTCATCCCTACATGGCACCACAAATGTGGCCACAGCCACCAGAGCAACAACAATCATCTCCAGATCAGTAGTTGCTCATTGTGAAAGTGCAATGGATATTTAAGTGAACTTTAGGCACTATCTCTCTTTTCAATTGGTTAGTTGTATAGGGCTTGTAAGTTTGATTTCAAGTTGGACTGCTCATTTCAGGATATTATAGTAAAATTTGATTCTGCAGCTATTGAATTTCAATTTCCTTCTTTTTCTTAATGGAATGTTATGAAGACGCTTTATGTATTGCAAATACACAAATAACCAATTATCTTTTATGATTTATCAGATATTAGCTCTAGATGCATGATATATTGTTGCTACTGGTGCCAATCTGTAGAGTGTATAATGATTTTGTTATGGTTATTATTACAGCTTGATCTTGGGTTATAAGAAATATGATAATAAGTCTCTGGCATTTTAGCTGTTCTGTTATCAACTTTCTTGTCTCGTGAGTCTTGAAACACACTGAACACGAGGAAGTCGGTGTTATGATTGAACCTTTCCTTCCCCTCGTGTCCTTTTTTGGTGATGTGAAACGCAAAACGTGTTTTATTTGACAAGCTAAAGTGATCTAGAATTCTAGATACCTTTCCCTGGACTGTTATTGATCATAGTTCCTTTTCCTTTTTTGTCTCTGATATTGCCTACGTTTCCTGGCTTGCATATTACTGGTGCACTGTTACCAGTTGGTGCAGCTTTATGATTCTCTTTTGTGGGAATATATAGTGAACCGTTACCGTGTCATATATAATTTGCATACAAAGTTATGCTAGAGCGCACGTGGATCGGTTTTGAGTGCCTTTGGAAGAACTTATATAGAGCTTATGAAAATATAGCTTATGATAATAAATTGAAACAAATAGCTTTTTAAAATAGTTTATGATCTTTCTATAGGCTCTTTTTAGCTTATTTTTAAAAGCTTGTAAGAGAAGCTTATGAAAATAAGTTTGTAGCTTAAATGCTTAATTAAACTGTATACCCAACACACCCTTTGTGGTACATTCACCCTATTTTGCTGGCAGACAAGACAAATCATGTGTGTAGAATCTCGATGATGAGTGATGACATTACCAACAAAAAAAAATAGAATATAGTATATCGTCTTCTATGGCCACCGAAATATTGGAAAACTTGGGGTGTCAAAATTCTATTTTGGATATGTCATTGAAAACCTCAACCTTTTACCATTACCCATTTCACCTTAGGAATCATGCCTACCCAAAATGTTTTTAAGTGACATTGAATGGTCACTGATGACCCAGTTGGATGGAGCATTAAAAGTGAAACTGTGAAATTTATATATTGCCATACTTGAGCAAGCAGTGAATAGAAAAAGCTCTTCTCCCTCAACTAAGAGTAACTAACGATCAATTGCAGGTGATAGGATTGTGCAAGTATGTGGTGCTCATAGTCACCACCAAAATTGGAAAAGATGTTTTATGTAGTTAGAAATACCAAAATAAATGAGAAAAGTTGTGCCTTGAAGTAGCTGGGTCAGTGAGCCTAAAGTTGATCTATATCAGCCTGCAAACTTTAAATTGCTCCTCTCAAAAGAATCCAATATGTTCATCCCGGAGCACTCTTGCATATGTCCATAAAATGGATTAACCGTGGCATGACCAAATGTCTGTCTCCCTGTTTATCATTAAATCTCAAAAAAAAAAAAAAAAAAAAAAAAAAGGGTAGACACCATACAAGATTTTGACACTCAAAACCATATCCATTTGACATCTTGGATCAATTTACAGTAATATTCAGTAGTGGAAGAAAGCTAAGGATTCTAATCAGACAAAAGTTTGCCATCATGTACGTTTCCCTTTCATAACAATTCCATCAAGAATCCCATCAGTGCCAAAGTTACCTGAAAATTGATGGGGATCAACAGGACCAGGTAGCTGAAATGTGATGGAGAAATGGCCTGGTGGACAAAGGTTGTGAGTTTGCATTTCAAACTCCTGAGAGTACCTGGTTACTGTCTTCTCCCCTGTTGTAGTTACTCCATGTATCAATACTTTACCTTCAGTGTCAACCTCACAGCTGAAATCCTCTGCAGTAAAAAATTCAAGGCACATTAGTTATCTGTAGTGAGCTCTGAGCAGCATGCCATAGAAATGATTAAAAGAGTTGCTATTAGGCCACCAAAATAACAGTAAGATTATCAATGAATGGTACATTTTTTATTATCAAGTTGGCTCACATAAGCATCGGTTACCACAATTAGAGCCATTGTGAAATCTTCAAATTACAAATAATAGATACAATAGGCTTCAATTTCTTTTTTCCTCTTCCTTTTCCGTTTAATTTTTCATTGTCTTCTTTCCTATTTTTGTGGTGGAAGGGCGTGCCATAGGTAGAAAGATGAAGTTAAAAAACCTGAAACATCTTTAACAGAGTTCTCATTTCAAGTGGTATGACCACAGCAATATATACCACACATACATTTTCCTTTTCAGCTGGCATGGAACTTTAAACAATTTTATTTTATTTTATAAATCATAATCTTTTAGCAGAGAACTTTACAACATAAACATGAAAGAGAAATTCCTGAAATTCAAGTATCCATCACATAGAATCTTAGAGCTAAATGAATGGCAATTATGCAAAGATGAGTCCTTGAGATTTAATAAGGAGCTTACTTTCATCCCTCTTCACCCCAGGGAGAGACACGCGAAATAAGTATGCATCTTCACACTCTCCAATGTCCACAAGCCCTATGATTGGTCCTACCTGCCCCAAAGCTGCACTTCCCGTCAATGCAAATCCATTCTTGGAAGCAGCCACAATGTCAGACCATTCCTCTTTAGTTGGGCGAGAAGGAAGGAATAACATCGCCGGACCAACTTTATCAGGATCAATCTCATCTTCAGGTGGCAATGGAGCCATGTAACTAAACCTCATATTTGTACCACTATATGGGACGCTACTAGTTGGTGCCGGAACATGGACATGTTGCAGAGGATCGCAAGTCTCAGAAAAATCATCAATGCTCCTTCCTCTTGAAGAGTTACTACAAGACTGGCTGGTAGGCATATTTCCATTAGGCTCAGCCTGCCCAGCTGACATGTTACAAAGAACATTACCATCAAGAGCAGTATGCAACATTGCAGCATCTTTGTCCACTTGGAAATCGTCCAGTCCACTTAGCTTCTTGAACCTTTCAACATCCTCTTGCTTGATGTACAAGACTTCTGGGTTGTTAATAAACAATGTTCTCGATGACCTTATATCGATTTCTGAACCAAGATTGAGGGTGTAGTTCAGGAGGAAACAAATCGGTAAACCGGGGGTAGTTGGCACAACCATATTCACCTTGGCCTTGAAGGAATTGTCGCAACAAGGGTAACTCGATGGTAAGTGATTTATCAGCCTTCCTAAGTAGATAGTAGTACACACGCTCCAATTCGACGATTTTCAAGAAAGAACTAGTTAGTTGATCAGATGTGTATGGAGGAAGCCCCTCAGCTACTCTTTGCAATACAGATTTTTTTGGGGTCTCCCCTTTGATATCAGGGCCAAAGTAGGTACCCAAAATGAAGTACAAGAGAAAACACTGATCATCATTAGGAATTCCACATTTTGGGTTATTATTAGACCCTAATCCCACCACAGTTAGAGATTGGTTAGGATCAGATGTGTCATCCATTGTATTTGTTGCCAAAGAAATATCACACTAACTCGCACACAGAGACCATGATTCTGAAAGAAAACAAGACAGATGATTTTATTAAGTAATATTACATTATTACTGTGTCATTGTTCATTTATGAGCTGCATGCAATTTGTTCTAAAGTGACAACGAAATAGTCATGCAATGCAACAGAGTATGATCAAAGCCATTTGTTCCAAAAAAAATACTTGATCATTTTATCTCTAAAATTTGCACTAGCTTTGTTAAGGAATAAAAACGAAGTAACACTAAGATATATTTAATTAAGAGAAGGGAAATAGAAATAGGAATTGAAATAGTAATAATGCAATGCAATGGAAGAGAGTGAGAAGAGTGACCGTGACGCAGCGGAGTAGAGAGTGACAGTAGCAGGTGGTGGAGAGGCTTACCGTCAACAACGAAACAAGTGCTATGGGCCAGGGTGAGGGTAGTGTGTCACTCACCTCTTTAACTAAACGGGCTTCCTTCATTCTCTCTTTTCGTTTTTCTTTTGAAATGTTTTTTTTTTTTGGTTTTGTTTGGTTTACTAGGGTAAACTCCGTGCGCAACTGCGGAGACTAGTCCCTCGAGCTGGGTAGGACCACAAGGGCGACAAAGCTCTTCCTCAAGAGTTTTAACACTGCTGCATTCTAAGGGTTAGGATTCGAATTCGAGACCTCTGATTAAGCTGGAAAAAACCCATACCATCTCTTTCAAACACTCTTGGGTTGTTTCTTAAATGCTTTAAATTAATTGGAATGCATTCTGCTACAGAATACAGAGCAATATTAGCAATTCCTTACGCTGCAATTTATGTGCAATCCGTTAAATAAAAAATACACCCATATGATTTGATGAGTTTTACATAAAATTTATTCAATAATAAAATGAGTATTAAAAAAATTGTTGAAAAAAGTATCTTAATATAATTTTTCTTGTGAAAAAAAGATTTTTCTAACCTATACAACCTTGTAGATGTTAAAGAATCAAAAAATAAAAATGTTGTATTGGAAATAGTAGCTTTTAAACTTTCAAGAAATTGAATACAAAACTTTTAATACAACATTGAGGATGCAGCTTATAGTTTCACATATTCATAGAGAGGGAAACGGTTGTGCAATTAAGCTTGCAACATATGGAATTTCTCATTTGGGGATCACTTGGTATGATTCAATCCCAAATTTCATTAGAGAGGATTTCTTTAGGAATAGATTGAGATTACCAAATTATAGGTTCAAATAACTCTTGTATTTTTTCTTTTCACATGGGTTTAGGCTTTATGTCCCCCCATGGCTTCTTTGTATTTTTTGTTTTTTTAATAAAATTTTGATGATATGCTGCAAATGATTGATAAAATTTAGGGGTACCAGCCTAGTTGGGATGTTAGATTTTATAATGATGCTTTTGCATATCATCCTTTTGCTAAAAAAAGGTAAAAGGACGGGTTACCTTATCTCAATTTATGATATATTTTATTACATTTTCGCTTCCCTTATTAATTCCCATAAAAATCATCCTTAGCCATATAATTTTTAAATTATTTTTTGAAGCTAAATAACGGATTGCATGTTGAGACCAACAGTGCCCATCCGTGTGCTCCAATTCTCCATGAAATCAAAGTTTTAATCAGAGGATTTCTTTCTGTTCGGTGGTCGCATGTTTTCAGAGAAGCTAACCAATGCACTGATATGCTGGCAAATTATGGTCATTCTTTAGATTGGGGTGTGCACACCTTTAATCAGGTGCCATCCTTCCTGTCTCTTGCTGTTTTTTCTGATTTGTCTGGCACCAATTTTGATAGGGCTCCTTATTTTGTTTTTTGCTTTTAGGCTCCGTTTATCTACCAAAAAAAAAAAGTCCATGACACTAATTAGTTTGTTAACAATAAATGTCATCTCATCACTTTTTTTTTCATCACATCACTTTTTAGTTTTTACACCTCATCCATGAAATACAATGAGAAAATGATGCTTCATCTCTAAACAAAAACAATGAACATAGAGAAGTTCGAGATGCACATTTTTGCTTGTCCGGGTTACAATTTCCACGACAACGAAACTATGACTTGTTTGAATAAGGCTGCACATATTCTATCCCCTCAAAGCATTCTACGATTCTATCCGGACAATGAAACAATGTTAAGGTCTGCATTGCATGTCAGCTATCAGCTAGACTTTCTAATCACTGAGGACCTCCTCGATCATTCAGTTTGAACTCTCAACTGATAAGAGTACACCAGTAATATAATATGCAAGCCGGGAAACAAAGGCAATATCAGAGACAACAAAAGAAAAAGGAACTATGATCCATAACAGTGCAGGAAAAGGTCTCTAGATTACTTTTAACTTGTGTCAAATAAAACATGTTTGGGTTGGAACCCAGTAAAGATCATGCATGAAAAGAAATGGAGACAGGGCAACGTAAGCATATAATGAGCCTGTTTGTTTAAGATTAAAAAATAATTGATTTTATTATAAAATAATTTAGTAATTATTTTTAGAGATTATGGTTAAAAAAAATGATTTTTTTAACAAAATAAGCAATAACAAACGAGCTCAAAATCTTGGCTAGCAGATAAATATATCAATGTAATAAATTCATGAAGAAAAAAAAAAGGTCAAATTACAGTAACCAGTGTATTTTACTGCATTACTAACTAGCCATTTCAATACAGAACTGTTGAGAAACATGGTTCAGAAAACAGAATTGAGAGAAATTGTATTGACTGAAAGGAGCAAAATGATACAAATGAATGAAGTGATCTTACAAGAGTACGGGGTGTTTATATAGCTAACAAGATTAGTAACTATCTTCCTCACTAATATAACTAATTCTAACAAATTCTAAGTATCTGTAACAAGACCTATACTGCATTACTGCAGAATCAAATTTTACTATAATCAAACTAATTGGTTGTTGAGACAGAATGAATGAAGAAAGAACCAAATTGCCCAAGCTTTCATTTTGATATTCTCCTATTTCTATTTCTATTTACTATTGTAAATTGCGCAAGAGGAGAACAAATCCTGAGCCTATGAACCCAAAATTTCATATCCTCTTTCCCTAATTTGGAACTCATCATCAAAACAATCCCGAAGGAAAACCCTAAAAACCATTCCTTGACGGCTTTCTTTCCCCAACACAACCGAAACAAAGAAATCCCAGCAAGACAAAACAACAACGATCTAAAAAACAGGTCCAACTCCGAAATTTTCCACGACAAGAAACCCGCACCAACACAAACCAACACGAACACGAACCATACCAATTTGTTCTTCATCCTCTTGGTTTTTTTCCCTCTCCCTGCGAGAGGGTTAAGAATGAGGGATTGCGGAGGAATTAGGTTCCGATCTGCGGTTGCGATCTCGGCGATGAGGGAATTGAAGGGTTCCGGAAAGATTTTGAGATTGAGTGCGATGGTGGAAGCCAATTGGAGCATCTTTCGATTCGACCAGCCTCGCCTGCTGGAGCTAGCGCACACGATTGGTTGATGTGTACGAGATGGATGCCATTGCGACGCAAAATCAATTTGGATGAATCGGAATTGGAATGGAAGAGAGTGATGAGAAATTGAAAGGAGGGATTGGGTGCTGAAGCTGTAGGGTTTCAGCATTGCGATCACAGTGGAGTGAGTGAGTGACCGTTAGAAAGGAACTTTAGTCAAAACTTGAAACTTTCAAATTTCTTTTTGCTTTTCATCTCACGCCATGAGGCGCTTTTGGGCGCTGGCTACGGTGAGAGGTCTCTCACCGTGAGAGACCAGTTTTGACCATTGATTTCATGTGGTTTTATGATAGTATTATACACCTGTCCACACCTGATCACTCCACCTCTATTTTCTCTCTCTCTTCCCCCAGCCCCAACCCCACCAGCCACCACCTCTCTCCTCCTCCACCCCTCTCCTCCGGCACCGGGCACCAGCAATCCGACCCCACCTCCTCCTGCCTCTGCCTCTGCCACCGCCTCCCCCACCTCCTCCGGCACACTCCACCAACCCCACACCCATTTCAGATCTCGAGTTCTGTATCAGTTTTCGAGTCATGAACCGGTGATTCTGAGTTGGGCGTTTCTGGATTCGATTGTTGCCTTTGGTGTGGTGGGCCGGATTTGTTAGTGGCGGAGAGAAGGTCGAGAGTGATAGGGAGAAAACCAGATCTGGCGCTGTTGAAGGCCACACACGCGAGCAGCGCCACCACTGAAAGCCACCCTACCGTACCATAACGTACCCAGCTCCGCCCCCCTTTACGGGTTCACCAGTCCGACGGCGACGGCGCTGCATAGTGTCGAAGGAGAGTGATAGGGAGAAAACGGAGCCAGGGTCACCCGATTTTCCCAAATCGTCGCTGGTCTCCAAGACGCGGCGGTGACGATCGTTGGTGTTGGCGGTGGTGGGCTGTGGTCAGTGGTCGGTGGTGGTGGGGCAAGATGGGTAGGGAGGGAGGAGCAGTGGAGGTAGATGGGGGAGGGATAGTGTGTGGAGGGTGTAGGATAGTATCACAAGGACCACATGAAATCAATGGTCAAAACTGGTCTCTCACGGTGAGAGACCTAAGAAGGTCTCTCACCGTAGCCAGCGCCGCGCTTTTGAACATCACAAGTATGAACATGGGGAATAAGGGTGAGTTTGAATTAAAAAATAAAAATATAGATGCATCCATTCTTATAGCTAAAATGACTTGAATGAACGGAGGTTGGCACGAGTGGTGGTAGACATATGTCCCTTAATCAAGTGATTGAGGTTCGAATTCCAACTTTTACGTATGGAGCAAATTTCCGTTGAGAGGTTTCCCGTCGTGTCATTCACTACCCGCAGGAGATTAGTCCCTGCTACAGACGGGGAATACTCCTGGTCGACGACAAAAAAGAAGAAGTTAAAATGACTTTATTAAATATATTTCAACTAATCAA
Source organism: Echinosophora koreensis (assembly GCA_035048595.1). Taxonomy (NCBI): domain Eukaryota; kingdom Viridiplantae; phylum Streptophyta; class Magnoliopsida; order Fabales; family Fabaceae; genus Echinosophora; species Echinosophora koreensis. Next base: position 22,850,496 of record JAPCYP010000001.1, read on the forward strand.
AGGTTGATATATCTTTACTTCCTCACCTTAGAGGAGCCTAAACTAACACGATTCTACCATGAAAACATTAGTTTTTAATCACTTATCTATTTGTGCCTTTTTATATCTATATTTTTGTTGTTGTTTCCATTGGTACAATAGGTGCTATTTTATAATAGAATTAAGACATGTGTAATAATTCATAGACACATTATGTTTTCATTGATGATCTGTTATACATGTCATAATTATATTGGAAACCAACACATAATGTACCTATGAAATTGTATCTAAGTTTTGTCTTTTATATTATCACATGTATGAGAGGATATATTTCATACTTTAAAAGTTATTTCTTTTTCTTTTTTTATAAAGTATAGAATTTAATTAAAGTTCTTTAGGTGGCTTTTCATAAATGTACCATTATAGAACAAAATAGACCATATTATAAGTACATTAAATATAACAAGATCACCACAAACATCAAAACAGTTTTTTTTCCTTTTATAAACGCATATATAAGCCCATTTTGTTATTTTATATATGCATTCCCCATGTCCACAGAACCTAAAAGCGAAAATACATTTTAGCAAATAATGGCTTAATTAAAAAAAAATATGTCCCAAGAACAAGTTTCCTGGCCATACAATCACGAGGCTAGAATTTGTTTTGGTCACTTAGTGGTTGGGACTTCTAACGTGTTACTTTGATACAGCATGGAAGCATATATTCTTAAATGATGAAGGCGACGCGGATGGAGAAGGCTTGTTTTGTATTTCTGAATAAGTGGATGAGATTATAATGTTGACTCTCCAACTCTCTTTTCCAATGGTTACAATGACAGGAGATGGTAAAAGGCAACAAACCCCCCTGAATGTCATAAATTCTGCAATTATACATGACCCACAGCATTAGTGTATAAAGGGAGCATGACAATTTCTATCTATATATCCTCCATAATCCATACTGAAACTCTTCAGTTCCTGTCTAAATAATCTCCACTACTGAAGCTTTTCAGGGAAATATATATGAAGAACATGCTTCAGTTTCAAGGGCATGATAAGGCCACCATGGTGGGAAGGAAAGGTTTGGAATGTGAATATCCCTTAGGGGCGACTGTGTCTGGTAAGAAGCGTAACCGATGTGTCATTTTACCACCCAATGTTCCTATGCTTGCTGAATCCTTAGAACGAAGAAACCAAAACTGGTAAATATATCTAATATCTATATGCTCATAATTCATAAATAAGTTATGCCATCAGCATTGTATTCATGTGTTTCTTGTGGATAACAATTTCGACCCTACTGCCTTGCTGATTGTGATTTATTTCATTTATTTGATGCAGGATTGCTCAGGCCAATTCAGCTATTGATTTGATCATACATGTTGGTGATTCCAGCTTTCACTTGCACAAGGTGGACCAAACTACTCTTTTAACTCTCTTGCCATAATAAAGGGATCAAATAAAAATGTCTTAGATAATGTTAAAAATGACTTAAAACCACACTTATTGGAATCGGAATCACAAGTAAATTATCTGTCAATAATTTTCCTCTAACTTTTGGCCCTTATTTTTCCTTTTGGTTTTGGTATGAACTGACTAAGTAGCTGAAAATAAAGGAAAGGGCATTAAAAGAACTCATGTTCCTAACTGCAAACCATGCTACTTCACTATACTAAAAAATTAGTTTATAATATGTAATCTTCTTTAGATTTTAACTGGATATGGTTTTGTTGATTTCCAGCTTGCCATGGTCTCAAGAAGCGAATATTTGAATAGGCTTGTCTTTCAGAGGGGAATCAACAAAGAAAGTTCAGGTGATAGCCTCAATATCAAACTTGAAAATCTTCCAGGTGGTACAAAAGCTTTTGAATTAGTAGTCAAATTCTGTTATGGATGGAAAATTGACATAACCGCAGCCAATGTTGCCCCATTATATTGTGCTGCACATTTCTTGGAAATGAGTGAAGACCTTGAAGAAGGAAATCTCATTTCCAAGACAGAAGCTTTTCTGAGCTTTTTGATCTTCTCTTCATGGAAAGACACATTTAGAGTACTAAAAAGCACTGAATCCATTTCCCCTTGGGCCAAGGAGTTACAAATAGTGAAATGCTGCTCAGAAGCAATAGCTTGGAAAGCATGTGCAAATCAAAATGCATCAAGTTTCAATTGTAAATATGCTGAGCACTTCAATGTGCAAGAAAGTAAAATGAATGACTCAGAACTTGAAGACAGATCTGATGCTTGGTGGTTTGAAGATGTATCACTTCTACGTATAGATCATTTTATTGAAGTGATTCAATGTATTAAAAAACGTGGGATAAAATCAGAGCTTTTAGGTTCTTGTATAGCACATTGGGCAACAAAATGGTTCTCCCAAATCACACTTGGACTAGACAAGGTCACTCCTAAACACATAACTCTCCAATTAGGTAGAGTTTCAACTGAATGCTTGATTAGACTGCTACCTACTGAAGAAAATTCAGTCACTTGCAATTTTTTGCTTCAACTACTAAAGGTAGGAGTGATGCTGAAAATAAATCCTGAGTTGTTGTGTGTGTTAGAAAGAAGAGTAGCTTTAATCTTTGAGCAGTGCCTTGTTTCAGATCTCTTGGTTAAGAATCAAGGAGATAATGAACCTATGTATGATGTATCTGTTGTCCTTAGGGTGTTACAATCTTATGTTTGTGGCATGTTGAGCAATCCTGCGGCGAAAATCCATAATGTTGGGAGGTTGGTGGATGGGTATCTCATGCATGTTGCAAGGGATGAAAATCTCATGGTGGAAAGTTTCAAATCACTTGTTGAAGCATTGCCACAAAATGCCAGATACTGTGATGACAACCTCTATAGAGCAATTGACATGTACCTTAAGGTATAGTCTAATTATATCATTTCTAATTCACTAGCTCAAGTAAGATATATCTATGTGGAACTTTGGATATTTAATTAACTTAATTAGTTGGACAGAAATTAAGGGTTCATCTTGTTTTGCATTAGTCTCTATGATTGCTTGATTAGATGGTTGAAGAGTGAGACTTAATCCAATTTTGCAGGCACATCCAGAATTGACAGAAGAAGAACGAACAGATGTGTGTAGAGTCCTGGAATACCATAGATTGTCACAAGAAGCACGCCAGCATGTGATGAAGAATGATAGGTTGCCATTGAAATTAACAACAGAATTTGTCCTTCTAGAACAAGTGAACATTACAAGGTCAATGACAAGTAATGAATCAAATTACCGAAGGACAAATACTCAGACATTCATCAGAGTAAGCAAAGATTTTGAAAAAAGGCAGATAAATGGGCAGGAGATAAAGATGATGAGAAAAGATGTTGAAATCATCAAAACGCAATTGTTGGAACTAAATACTTGCAAAATAAAGATCCAAAAGCAACTGAAGAGATGCATGCGTTGAAAAAGAGAGTTTATTATGTAAGGGTGTGTTTGGTTCAAAGGAGGGGAGGGGAGGGGAGGGATTTTAATGGAAGGGAGGGGAGGGGAGGGGAAGGGAGGGGAGGGGAGGGGTTTTAACTAGCTATTGTGTTTGGTTGGGAGGAGGGGAGGGGAGGGGAGGCAACACTTTCATGTTTGGTTCAGGAGGGGAGGGGAGGGATTTTAAAACAAATTTACTCTTAAACCCTTATAATTATTTATTTTAAAATACATAAGTAGGGATATTTTAGTCAATCCATAGGTTATATTTTAAAATACAACATTATTGTATTATTGTATTGTAGCTCGTGAGAAATTTGAACGCAATAGTTACTTCCCTCGTCTTAAATATAACAGTAAAAGTCATATTTATCTATACCCCTTAACCCCTTTTGTTCATAAAAAAATACACAATTCAGGAGGAAATCAATTTTTTAAAAGATGCTTAGTAACATTTCAGTAATTTCAACTGGCAATACTCGTCTACTCTCGTGAAAAATGTTATTATGTACATATCAATTATTCTTGCAGCACTGCACTCACGTCTAGACAGAATGCAGGTTGGTAAACAAAAAAAATATATATACATATATGAAGTGAAATTATCTATCATCATATGAGAACGTTATAACATAAAAAAAAACGATAAGAACCAAATTAAAAATAATAATATTAGGAAATTATGCCAAATTTCCAATAATTAGATATGAGAAAGAGAGCGAAAAATGCAGAATAATAGCACACAAAATTGATAACGGAATTCGGCCAATTATGCCTACGTCTCCGGGCTGCTGCAAACCTTTTACTGAAAAGGGAAATACACAGTGTTTACAAACACTCAACCTCTCACTACCCACAACCCAATTACACCCAAGAACTTCTCCTCTCACAAAATTCTCTCACTAGAATTTTCTCTCTCAAATGCTTATCTATCTAAGCTTTTGGAACTTAAGCTCTCAAAGTTGGAATAAATCTCCTTCATTGGCAATGGTCCTATTTACAGAGGTTTATGGGAATGTGAAGAAGAGAACTCCAATTTTGATTCTTCTACTATCTTGGTTGGAGGCCATCATCTTTGACTAAGGAAACCAATTTTGCTTCTTCTTCTTTCTAGATTGGAGGCCATCATTTTTTACTAACACAATAGCCATTAACTTTGACTAACAATCTCCCACTTGAAAAATGATTTCAATCGGTCTTCACACCTCGATCATGCAGCAGCCTTCTCTGGTCTGTTACTCTAGCAGGCCAACTAAAGTTGAGCACAACTTTAGTTTATCGATGGTTACTACTTTTGTCAACATGTTTGCTACATTCTTACTTCCTAGGATCTTTCTCACTGTTAGCACCACATCCTCAAGCAGAGATCTAATGAAGTGATAACGTAGACCAATGTGCTTTGTTCTGGAATGAAATGCTGAGTTCTTTACCAGATGTATCTCTGATTGTCACTGTACAAAACACTCTTCTCCTGGATGAATCCTAGCTCTGTTAACAATCCTTGAAGCCATATTAATTCTTTGCTGGCTTCTGTCACTGCTACATATTCAGTCTCTGTAGTGGATACAATCTTTTATATCTGCGACATCCAACTAACAGCTGTAATTCCAACAGTGAATATGTAACATGTGGTGCTTCTTCGGTGATCGACTTCACCTGCAAAGTCTGCATCTACGTAGCCTTGTACTTTTAATTCACCTTTACCAAATTACAAACACTTCTTTGTAGTGCCTCGTAGTTACCTCAAAATCCATTTGACTGCTTCCCAATGAGCTTTACCCGGATTTGACATAAACCTGCTAACAAATCCCACTACATGGCCAATGTCTGGCCTCGTACAGACCATTGCATACATCAAACTTCCAATGACTGAAGCATATGGAACTTGAGCCATAAATTATCTTTCTTCCTCTGTCTGAGGGGACCGATCCTTGGATAGGCGAAAATGATTTGCCAAATGTGTGCTAACCGATTTGGCATCGCCCATGTTGAATCTTTGCAAAACACGGTTGATGTACTCCGCTTGAGATAACAGCAAAATTCCTCTTTGCTTATCTCTCGTAATTTGCATTCCAAGGATCTTCTTTGATAGACCTAAGTCCTTCATGTCAAATTCTTTTGACAACTCCATCTTCAAGCTTCTGATCTCGTCCATATCTGAACCCGCTACTAACATATCATCAACGTAAAGTAGCAAAATGATATAACTGGACTTATATCTCTTGAAGAAGCTACAGTGGTCGGCATGCAGTTCTGGAAACCTTCCTTGTGCATGAAGCTTTCAAACTTCCTATACCACTGTCTTGGAGCTTGTTTCAGGCCATACAAGCTCTTCTTTAATCTACACACCATATTCTCCTTCCCTTTCTCTAAGAATCCTTCAGGTTGGTGCATGTATATCTCCTCATCTAAGTCTCCATGAAGAAACGCAGTCTTCACGTCTTACTGCTCAAGATAGAGTTCTTCACTTGTAACAATACTTAGGACAGACCTAATAGTATTGAGCTTCACAAGTGGAGCAAAAATTTCCGTGTAGTCGACTCATTCTTTTTTCTGAAATCCTTTGACAACTAGTCGGGCTTTGTATCTCTTGGAGCCATCATGCTCCTCCTTCACCCGATACACCCGCTTGTTGTGAAGTGCCTTCTTTCCCATAGGTAACTCAGCTAGTTCCCATGTCTGATTGGAGATCAAAGACTTCATCTCGTCTTTCATGGCAAGCTCCCACTTGCTGACATTTGTGGTCTGACATGCTTCTGCATAATCTTTAGGCTCCCCTCCATCAGTCAACAACATGTAGTCCATGTATCTCCTGTTAGGCACGTGAGGTTGGGAAGACCTTCTCAATACAAGAGTTGGAGTAAGAGGCTCTGGTGTGTCAGACTGTTGCTCACTGTTTTGTTCAGTTGATTCCTCTGGCTGAGGACTCTCAACTATAGGACTTTCTGGGACATCGTCCACCTCTGCATACACTAGCCCACTCTGTTCTGAGTTACTAGTGTATGTGTTATGCCTGTCCTTGTACATCACTCTTTCGTTGAAGATCACATCTCTACTGCGGACCATCTTTCTGTTTTCATCATCCCATAGGCGGTAGCCAAACTCATCCTCACCATAACCGATGAAAATGCACTTCTTTGATTTGGGATCAAGCTTGTTCCTGCCTTGATCATTGATGTGCACATATGCTACACAACCCAAAACTCTAAGATGTAAGAGTTTCACCTCTTTTCCACTCCATACTTCTTTTGGTATTTTGTGCTCCAATGGTATCGATGGACCTCGGTTGATCAAGTAAGCTGTTGTGTTGACTGCCTCTGCCCAGAACTGCTTCGGTAAGCCTGACTGCACACGCAAGCTTCTGGCCCTTTCAGTCAATGTTCAATTCATACGCTCAGCTACACCATTGTGTTGAGGCGTACCTGGCACAGTTCTTTCCATTCTGATCCCGTGCTCATAGCAAAACTTCTTGAATCTGGTGTCTTCATATTCACCACCATTGTTGGTTCTGGGCTTTTTGATCTTCAACCCTGTCTCATTTTCTACCATGGCTTTCCACATCTTGAAAGCATCAAATACTCCAGACTTATGTTTCAGAAAGTATACCCGTACCTTCCTAGAGTGATCATCGATAAAAGTCACAAATGGATGAGACTTATTGTTTTCCACCAATGGATGAGACAGTCGTTGGACCCCAAACATCGGAGTGAACAAGCTCGAATCGCTCCTTCTTTGGGGTTCTTCCACTTGTTTGAAAGCTGACTCGTTTCTGCTTTCCAAGTATACAGTCTTCACACATGTCAATTTCTACTGACCGAAGACCTGGTAGTTTGCCCTTTGAGTGCATGATCTTCATCCCTTTCTCACTCATATGGCCTAGTCTCTGGTGCCATAGATAAGAATTTTCATTTGTTGCAACTGCAATCAAATGACATGCTCCTGCTGTCTTGTAAAGAGTACCACTCTTTACCACTCTTTTTACCGCGAGCAATCGTAATTGCACCTTTTGAAATCTTCCATTGATCGCCGTGGAAGACTATTGTGTAGCATCACTGGCCAACTGGCCCACTGAGATTAAGTTCTTTGTCAGGTCGGGAATATATCTGACATTTTTCAATTCCCATACAGACCCGATCAACTTAATCTTCACTACATCTTTACCCACAATCTCACAAGATTGCTCGTTACCAAAGTAAACTTTACCGAGGTTTCCGGGGACATAATTCTTGAAGAATTCTTTCTGCGAAGTGGCATGAAAGGAAGCTCCAGAGTCTAACACCCAAGAGTCTTCCTTGCTCTCCAAAGAGCATATCAATGCATCATCACCTCCTGAGGCGGAAGCATTTACTTCTGTCTTCGCCTCCTGATTCTTTGGTACACTCTTGCACTGATTTTTATAGTGCCTGGACTTTCCACAATTCCAACACTCAATAGTTTTCGAGCTATGGGAACTACAATGATTTCTGGATTTGGGTAGCCTGTCCTTCGATTTACGGCATCCATTTCCTCTGGTTGAATTTCTCCCTCTCGAGTCTGTATGTAAAACTGAAGAGGTTGAGGATTCACCCGACTCTCTCCGTCGGATCTCTTCACTGAGAACCAAATCACGAACATCATCAAATTTCAACTTATTGCTTCCTGTTGAGCTACTTACAGTTGTGACAGTAGCATTCCAACTCTCTGGAAGGGAAGACAAAAGTATTAATGCTCGTACCTCATCATCAAATTCGATTCCAACTGAACTCAACTGGATTGTGACTGAGCTGAGTTCATTGAGATGTTGAGCTACCGACCCGCCTTCCGTCATCCACAAATTAGACAACCGCCTCATCAAATGAACTTTGTTTGAGGCTAACGACTTTTCATACATGTTGGAAAGAGCTGCCATAAGACTCGTCGTGGTCTTTTCTTTTGCAGTGTTGAAAGCAACATTACGGGATAACGTCAATCGGACAACTCCGAGGGCCTGCCTGTCGAAAAGAATCCAATCTGCATTCTTCACGCCCTCTGGTTTCTTTGCTTGGAGAGGTTGATATAGATTTTTCTGATACAGATAATCTTCAATCTGCATCTTCCAAAAGCCAAAGTCCGCACCATCGAACTTCTCGATTTTCACCTTTCCTTCGTCTGCCGCCATCACTCCCACTCGAATCTGACTTCCTCAGGATCGTTTCTGACGATTTCTGTGGACCACCGTGCTTTAGGAAACCTAAAGCTCTGATAACAGTTGTTAGGAAATTACGCCAAATTTCCGGTAATCAGATATGAGAAAGAGAGCGAAAAATGCGGAATAGTAGCACACAAAATTGATAACGGAGTTTGGTCAATTATGCCTATGTCTCCGGGCTGCTGCAGACCTTTTACTGAAAAGGGAAATACACAGTGTTTACAAACGCTTAACCTCTCACTACCCACAACCCATTTACACCCAAGAACTTCTCCTCTCACAAAATTCTCTCACTAGAATTTTCTCTCTCAAATGCTTATCTATCCAAGCTTTTGGAACTTAAGCTCTCAAAGTTGAAATAAATCTCCTTCATTGGCAATGGTCCTATTTATAGAGGTTTATGGGAACGTGAAGAAGAGAATTCCAATTTTGATTCTTCTACTATCTTGGTTAGAGGCCATCATCTTTGACAAAGAAAACCAATTTTGCTTCTTCTTCTTTCTAAATGGGAGGCCATCATCATTTTTTACTAACACAATAGCCACTTACTTTGAGTAACAAATAATATATATAGAGATCGATTTAATTTTTTGTGTGCATATAGATAGACTATAGAAATCAAAGACTCAAAGTATTAGTTTAACCTATTTTTTTTAATACCACATGACATCAGTAATATTTTTTAATATTTTATATTATTTGTAATATTTATTATATATAAATACTAAAATATTTTTTTATAATAATATTAATATTATTTTCTAAAATACAATATCTTCGATTAAAACATCTCATAAAAAAACATCTTCGATTAAAAGTTAAAATATAGTTGCTTAGTTTTGACGTCGCTTAGTTTTCACGTCGTCCATTGGCGGTAAATAGCATTATAAATACACACGATGCCTTTTATTGGAAAGACGCGCCATTTCAAAGTCAAAGTGAAGTGCGAAGAATTGAATTGGGGATTAGGGTTTCTGCGAAGATGATAGAGGTGGTGTTGAACGATCGATTGGGGAAGAAGGTTCGGGTGAAGTGCAACGATGACGACACCATAGGAGATTTGAAGAAGCTGGTGGCGGCTCAGACAGGGACGAGAGCCGACAAGATTCGAATCCAGAAATGGTACAATATCTACAAGGACCACATCACTCTCAAGGATTACGAGATCCACGACGGCATGGGTCTCGAACTCTACTACAACTAAACTAGGGTTTTTCTCTTTCTCTTTTTGTCAACTATCTTACTTCCAAGATAGGGATTTTTCATTTTAGGGTTTCGAGTTTTAAGGAGCAGTGATCAATTTCTGTAATAATAATCGTAATCCTCTTTATGAAACCAAGACTGAATCATTTTGTCTTCTTTTTCTTTCGCATTGGAATTTTGTTAATTCGTAGTTCATGTGTGATTAGAGTTGAATGAACTTGTGTGATTAAACCTGGTGGTGAGGGGTTGTAATTTTTAGGGTTTATTCGTGAATTGTTGGAAACTTTAGAATTTTTTAGGATTATTGTATTTATGGGAAATTTTCGCTATAATCCTTTGATTTGTGCTTTGTGGGGTTCGAATAAGTTGGCATTTTTGGTGGGTTTTAATCCCTTTTTTTTTTTTTTTTACAATCTTTTGCATGTAGTATATAGACCCTTTACTGAATTGAAGGAGAGCAAGTTTTGGGTGTAAATATTTTGATTCTTAATTTGGGATGCATGCTCTAGTTTGATTCATATTTTTCTATTTCTATGTTCTGTTTAGATCAGTAAAGCATGATATCTGTCTAACCCTTATGCCTGATGGCACTGTTGAGCTGTTGCACGTGGAAATGAAAATCACTGTTGGGAATCGAATAGCAAGGGAAGATTCATTAGTGATGATTTAAGAAGGAATCGGAAGCAAATGTAGCCACATGATTGATTGGTGCTGCTACATATTATTCCTTGTAAGCTCATATTGTGCCTTTTATGGGGGCAAGAACGGACAGATTTGTATATGAGATTGAACTGTTTCTTGCTTTAGGGTTGAATGATGAAGCTTATGATGCTGTTTACATACAAAGATTAGGTTGGAGCTCACCTGGGCCAAACAGATGTCTCTCAACAGTGATTTAATTGATCGCACAATTGTGATTCCTTACTTGTATATATTTGATGACGACTCTGATGAAAATGAGCAGATTCCTTTTTCTCCTTTTTTTGGCTGTAATAGTTGGACAATGGGATTGCTTCCCTAATTAATAGTATTAAAGAGAAAAAAGTTTTTGGGAAAATCTACCTGCATGTGCATTGCTTATACAAACCATGGATGGAGGAGGAAAGGAAACTGTAGATGGTGATGGGTAGATTTTGTGAGGCTGTGTGAGTGACTTTTTAACTTGTAACCTTCTTATGATACCGAACATGAATAAAAAACATAAAGAGTAATGACCCAAAGTGGTCCCTCAAATTTTTCAAGTAGGACAGTTTGGTCCCTGAAAAAATTAAAAGACAATTTGATCCCCCAAATTTCAAAACGGGGGACAATTTGGTCCTTACGGAGGGACCAGAACGTCCCCCGTTATGAAATTTGGGGGACCAAATTGTCCCCCGTTTTGAAATTTGGGGGATCAAATTGTCATTTATTTTTTTAGGGACCAAACTATCCTACTTGAAAAATTTGAGGGACCACTTTGGGTCTTCACTCAAACATAAAAAGGTAAAACTGAATGTTTCAAAAACTGAAATAAAGGATAAATAAAGAGTCAAAAAAAATGATGAGAAACATGAAAAAATAAAATAAAATAGAATGCCCTGGTTAGTAGACGACAGTAAAGGAGAAACCAGTTCGGTTTGGCCAATCACAGTTTGATGTTAGCATTGTCCTTATCATGAATCATAGGAGTCAAACAAAACCCAAGAAATAGCTGTCAAATTTCTTCTGACATGAGACTTTAACCGTTGCAAAACGAGTGGAGCTGTGGAGTGTGGAGGGCCGCTTCCGTTTTCTGTTATCACCACCATCATCAATCGGTAATTGATGAGCTTGGAAAGAGCCTCAGACTATGGGGAGCACTCATGGAGAAATTCCTTTTACCACCAACTTGTTCACCTCATGCTGGTCTTCCTTTGAACTCACTCACCTTTGCAGTCAAAGACATGTAAGTAAGCTGTATCACTTACCTCATTTTAAAACCGGATGGTCTAAAATAAGAATGTTTCATATGGCTTGCCCTCCTACAGTGAAACTATTTCTTCCATTCCTCATTTTAATAAGACCTCAGGCCTGAGTCAAGACTTCTGTCCAATGCCAATGTGTTCCTGCAACGGTTTTGTAAAATGAAGAGTGAAGAGGTATATCTCCTGATTATCTCCTTATAAATTAAGCCACTTAATAGGAAGAGTCATACTTATCTATATGCCTTTTAAAGGTTACAGCAATAAAAGTCACTAAGGTTTGTCTATATTCTAAATCTAATGAAATACTGTTCATTGTAGATTGTGTTGGTTGATTAAAATCCTACATAATTAGAAAGATGTATCTCTTTGCATAGCGTTAGTTTTAATAATCATTGATCGATAGTTGTATTGGTTCATGTGATGTGTTAGTTAGTTCAAAAGAAAATTAGGATATAAACAAGAGTTTTAATGGAGGTGGATTAGATCATTAGAATAATTAGTAATGAAGTGGTTAATAATTAAGTAAAATAAAAAGTTAAAAACATATCACTTCATTATGTAAAAGTTTAATCAAGGATTTGAGGGATACTTTAAACCCTCGATTTGAAGAGTACGAAGATTAGAGAGTTTGTGAAGCGGTTTGGGACTTGGTTTACTATCCTTAACTACTTCAATTCATTACTTAAAAAATTTTCAAACAATTATTTAATTTTTTTTCCACACAAAAAATCATTTACATAAATACAGATATAAATATAAATGCACAATTAAGTAGGAAATCAAAATTTTTTTTTTTTGACAATAGGAAATCAAATTTTTAAAGACTGTATAGACATAAAATTGATATACAAAAAGTCAAAAACATAAAATATGAAGGGAAAAAAAAGAGGTAGGTTGTCGATAATTGGTGGTAATTTTGCAGCACAAGGAAAATAACTTTGGAGCGGTGGTGGAAGGAGAAGAGCAGTGTACGATGGAAGACAAAGCATCGATTCAGCAGAGCGAATCTTCATCATCGGACTCAAGTTGTTGCTGCCCAATCTGCTTGGCACCAATGCTTCAACTTTCTTACCTCGACAAATGTTTCCGTACGCCCTTACCCTATTACTCTTTCTCTCCTTTGCTATCTGAGCACAATAAAGATATGATACTTTTTCACTCTCTGCGTTGCTATATGATGATAATTTTAAACCCCTCTCCCCCAGTGAGTGGATCCTTTCATTTGTGCTTTGTGGGGTTGGAAAAAGTTGACATTTTTGGTGGGTTTTAATCCCAATTTTTACAATCTTTTGCATGTAGTATAGACCCTTTAATGAATCAATGGAGAGCAAGTTTTGGGTGTAAGTATTTTGATTGTTTGATTCATATTTCTCCGTGTTCTGTTTAGATCGATAAAGCATGATATCTGTCTAAGCCTGATGCCTGATACCACTGTTGATATGTTGCACTTGGAAAATTATTGTTTGAAAATAACTGTTGGAAATCAAATAGTAAGGGAAGATTCATTAGTTAGAATTTAAGAAGGAATTAGAACGAAATGTAGCCACATGATTGATTGATGTTGCTACATATTATTCATAGTAAACTCATTCTTTGTGTTGCAGATAAGTTTTGCTTCGATTGCATTTTACGCTGGACCAAGGTGGTTTCTAGCAAGCACCGTCCTCCACCCTCTTCTGTAAAATGCCCCCTCTGTAAGGTTTGGTTATTTCTGTTATTTTTCAACTTATGGAACACAATTAAGAATGAATATTCATTTATTTACTTATTTTATGGTTTCTTTAGCCATGGTCATAGTGAAGTAGATATATCTTGCATCTTTGTCTTTCCTGTGATGAGCCCCTTCTAAAAGAATTTCAATCAAGGACTTTAAAGTCCTCTCAGTTTACTGCTCCTTTCTGTTTCTTATGGACGTCGAAAGTTGCAAACAGTAAGGATGATAATCTGCTTGTCAAAAAAAAGCAAGGATGATAATCTGACTTATGATAGGATCAAGTGGAGAAATGGTTGTAAAAGATATGACATAAAGTTAGATAAAATGGGCTGCTGACTTGGTAGTTTATGTCTAATATGCAGACAGAAAATTTTTCTATCATATATGGAGTTGATGGAAGTTGTTTTCAAAGACATTATATAAATCAGGATTTTGAGGATAGGTTTGTCTCTGTTAGCTTTGCTCAAGTTAAAATTTTTAGTAGAAATATCTTTACATACTTTGCCCTTGTAATTTGTGTGCAGTTTTATCTTATCGAGAGCGCACAGATATAGATTACAATGCTATTACACTGAACAAGGTCTTCTACCGCTTTTCATTTAACAAGTTCCTTGCTCGATATTGGGTATCTGTCTGTCATTTGTTTCATGTCATATTTTACTTATCAGTATTTGCTCTACTTTTAACTTTGTTTGAGCAGGATTCTTAGATGATATATTTTCAATATCACAATATTGGAAGTCTCGTAAGTATTATCAGCCAAACTGCTGGCTTCAAAGTTGGTTAAGAAGGGAAATTCAAGCTCTTATCCAGGTTAGTGGGTTTATCAGATAAGTAGTTTGTTGGAGCATTTTTCAGGTTAGTCTCATTTGTTCTCATCCTTTCTGATTCTTTCATGCAACTGGAAAATATCCTGTAACATAATTTGCTTAATCAGCCACAGTGTATCGATTCACTTTTTGTTACATTTTCTTTAGTACAACCGTATGTATGAACTGTATGTGCCTAATTATAGATGAAATTTCTGATTCCTTTTTTCTTTTTTTATCCTCAATAGTTTTTGTTCATAATTGCTGAGGTTCTCACCTTGACTAGTAGTGGTATGTATTCTTGATTTATACACCTCCTTTTGCTTAATCTGTAGGAGGAGGATGTTGACATCATTGTGCACCATATCCTTGGTGTTGTCAAAGCATCATTGACAAGGTAAGTTTCTTCATGCATTTTAAGTTTGATTGACCACCATCTGAGCAAGAAAATCCAGTGATGGTTACTGTAGTGTTACTTCTCAAATTTGCAGGAGAGAGCAGAAGTCACATGTAAACGCTCCTGAAAAGGTACAGGAGGAGTTCAAGATGTCAGTCTCTGAAGCCGCGAGGCCTTTTCTGGGGGCAAGAACGGAGAGATTTGTATATGAGATTCAACTGTTTCTTGCTTCAGGGTTGAATATTGAAGCTTATGATGCTGTTTACATTCAAAGATTAGGTTGGAGCTCACCTGGGCCAAACACTGAGGTCTCTCAAAGTGATTTAATTGATCGCACAACTGTGATTCCATACTTGTATATATTTGACGACGACTCTGATGGAAATGAGTAGATTCCTTTTTCTTGTGTGTAATAGTTGGATGATGGGATTGCTTATCTACCTGCATGTGCATTGCTTACAAAAACCATGAAAGGTAACTGTAGATTGTGATGGGTAGACTTAGTGAGGTCTATGAGCGATTTTTTTTGTGTGCACAAATTTTCATTTATCAAAGAGAGATTATGTTCCTCTTAAGTAAACAAAAGCGTAAAGTGAGAAAGTCGTGTAGATGAATTCTTATTTTTTTACTTTTAAACTTTTGCTCACTTTAAAATAGTTTTATCCATCAAAGGGGGGCATTGAATATCAAAAGCCTTTAATGACTAGCTAACAACATGTGCCTACTTTTTTTTTTTAAAACAAAAACACATGTTCATTTTATTATTTGATATGGTATGTGCTTAGATTGGTTTATTTTTTACTTTAAATAGCTTTTCAAAGGGGGAGTTCTTTTTATTTCTTAAAATTTAAATGTTATGTTATATGATGAAGTGAGAATGACCTTGTAACTTTCTCTGATGCCGAACATCAATAAAAAAAATAAAAAGATAAAACTGAATGTTGCAAAAACTGAAATGAAAGACAAAAGAGGAGTGAAAAAATGAAGGGAAACATGAAAAAATAAAATAAAATAGAATGCCCTGGTTAGTAGAAAACAGTAAAGGACAAAACAGTTCGGATTGGCCAATCAAAGTTTGATGTTAGCATTGTCCTTATCATGAATCATAGGAGTAAAATAAAACTCAAAAAATAGCTGTCAAATTTCTTCTGACACGAGAAACTCTTTAATAACGAGTGGAGAGCCGCTTCCGTTTTCTGTTACCACCATCCGACCATCATCAATCGGTAATTGAAAACATAAGCATGGAAAGAGCCTCAGACTACGGAGCATTCATGGAGAAATTCCTTCTGCCACCAACTTCTTCACCCCATGCTGATCTTCCTTTGAACTCACTTACCTTTGCAGTCAAAGACATGTAAGTAAGCTGTGTCACTTTATTTGATTTTCATAAGTATCAAGATTCTCTTTTGATGAGCTCAAACTAAACTCATATATAATTCTCTTGTGGGTTTGAATCCATTATCCATGCATCTTGAACTTGAAGCTTTGTGTCTGTGTTCTTGTGTCAAACAGATTTGATATAGAAGGGTATGTGACTGGCTTTGGCAATCCTGATTGGGCAAGGACTCATCCAGTGGCTAAGTCTACTGCTCCCACCGTTTTAGCACTCCTAAGAGCAGGTGCCACTTGTGTCGGTAAAACTGTCATGGACGAAATGGCTTACAGGTTCTAGTTTTTTGGTTAATTTTTGGACTCATTCTATACAACTACTGAGCTTTTTAGTCCATAAGCAGTGCAGTGCTCCCACCATTCTTTTTTATCTGCCTTTCTACTAAAGTTTTCCTTCATATTTATTTGTCGATTTTCCTAACTTATCCATGATATTAATGAGTGAGAAAAAAGATTAATAGGGTGATAATAATGTTTTGAGTGTTCAATGATGGATAATTCAGTTAAATATAGTTATTTTTGCTTATTCTCAATATTATTGTTGCTTTTTTAATTATTGTTAGATGAAAAAGAACCAAGGGAGTATTTTATAGTTTGTAGGGACCATCTTTTCTCACCCAATGAATTTGATGTGAAAAAGAAAATGACAATATAGTATCATTGTCATTAGTTTGTGAATTGTGACTTGTTAGTCTAATATCTGTGAGTTGGAAATTGTGTGACTTAACTTTTACTGAATCAGTAGAATATATGGAAAATATGATCCTGTGTGTATTGTATCTTTGGTCATCAGGCATATGCATATGTTGAACATCGATTGAACACCTCATTTCTGTTAACCATATTACTGAGTACGCTGCTTTGGCAGTATAAATGGAGAGAATATACATTATGGCACACCAAGAAATCCTTGTGCAGCTGATCGGGTTCCGGGAGGATCTTCTAGTGGCTCTGCTGTTGCAGTTGGTGCAATGCTTGTGGATTTCTCCATTGGTGAGCTATTATTCCTTTCCATGAGTTATTTTAGGCACCACTTTGTTAATAATTTGAAGTTCTCTTTTTTGTATGGTAGGAACTGACACTGGAGGAAGTGTAAGAGTGCCAGCATCATACTGTGGGATTTTTGGTTTTCGTCCTTCTCACGGTGCTATCTCCACATCAGGAGTTATTCCTATGGCACAAACTTTTGATACTGTGGGTAAGAATCTGCCAAGTTGGTGGCTCTTTCAAATCTCTAATTTTGGGTGAATGCATCCTAAGAGAGGGTAACAGACAATGGCATACACAGACAAATCAACATTGAAAGGCTACGATAATAGCACTATTCATAATGACACTGGGACTAGATATTCTCCTTGGGAACATACAAGAGAGCTATTTTTCTGTATCTCTTAAAACTTTGCAATGAATGATAGATTCTTTCTTCATTCTAATCTATTGAAACTTATACATAATTAAATGTATGCATTTTCCTCCATGGCCCTTATGTGCTTGCATTACATGTTCTTGTTCAGAATAAAATATACATCTTAAATACACAGTTTATGCTTGAGGAAGTAACCGTTTTTCTAGTTATATATCTGGTTAAAAGTGTTTAAGATCTTTAACAACAAGGTGCAGCTCTCTGAAATTTTTTCCAAATTTTATGTCTTTTCCATTTGCAGATTTCATCTCCTAGTGGCATGATGTAAATGTAGTGGTCTTGAAATCATAGCTTCACAAGTTATTGATCTCTTCTCTTGGAGTCTCATTTTCTTGTTCTCAACTTCACATCCAGGATGGTTTGCTAGGGATCCAACCATTTTGAGCAGAGTTGGACGTGTACTTCTACAATTGCCAGAATTAGCACCCGTTAGACCTACTTGCATCATCATTGCAGAGGACTGTTTCCAGCTTTCAAGCATTCCATACGATCCAGTCCAAGGAATTGTTGTTAAAGCAGTAGAGAAGTTATATGGAGGTGAATAATAGATCATATAGGCAAAATATTACAAAATTTAAACTCTAAATTATGATGGATTTTTTTTTTGTTCTTTTTCTTAATATAGTTATAAATCTATATACGGTTTCATCCTAAGAATGAAGTTTGATATGTATTTGATACAATTTCATTTCTACTGAGAAATTTCTTGTATCCACTGTTGCAGGTGATGTGTTAAAGCATGAAATCCTTGGCGAATATGTGAAGACCAATGTACCAAGTTTGAAACATTTCATAAGTAAAGACAATGCAGACCAAATATATAACATTCCATCGCTGGCTGCACTTTCAAGTGCCATGCGATTGCTTCAGAGGTGTGGCGCATTTCAGCGATGTTGATTGTAACTTTCTAGTGGGTTGTGGAGTTGCTTCAATTGAAATTTGATTCCTTGGTTTGTTTACTATTTGAAACATAGGTATGAATTCAAGAATAACCATGGTGAATGGGTTAGTGAAGTCAAACCTGACTTAGGTCCTGGGATTTCAGAACGTGTATCAGATGCCCTCAGGACAACAGGAGAGAACATTGATATCTGTCATTCTATAAAACAGGAACTGCATGATGCTCTAACTGCTCTTCTTGGGGTACTCTCTCTCTCTCTCACACACACACAAGTCATACACATAGGGGCATGCACACAGGCATTAAGAAGATCATTGGAATCCCTATAACCTATTGATAAACAACAAATTTCATCATAAGAACATATCATGTTAGCTATATGTTCATCAGACCATATATATGTGCTTATATGCACAAATCATTCCTTTCAATTTTCTGACATATTTTCATTAGTATTTTTTGATAGTTTCTGTTTGAATTTTCAGGATTTTGGTGTTCTCATGATTCCCACAGTTCCAGGGCCTCCACCGAAACTACAAACAAAACCATCTGAATTAGAAATTTTCCGTGCAAGAGCTTTCAGCCTGCTGTCTATTGTTGGAGTATCTGGATTTTGCCAGGTTATCTCTCGCTCTCTCTCTCTCTGTATGTCTGTTATGCGTGTTTGTGAAATCAATTAAACCTCAGAATGTTATAACAATGTTGTTTCTGGATACTCTGCAGGTAAGCATCCCACTGCCTATGTACAATAACCTTCCAACATCAATTTCTCTGGTGGCCAGACATGGTGCAGATGGATTCTTGCTTCACCTTGTTGAGAGTCTTTATGACAGCATTAAAGAAGAGGAAGCAGCATGGCCGAGAGCATAAGTTACTTTAATCGGACTGCAAGGATGTCATTGTAAGTTAAATATCATTTAGCAAGCTTATGTGGCAAAAACATGTTTTAGTCCCTTATTATATGTACATGCTCAAGCAGTTAATGTCTTGACTTGTGAGGAAACAAGATAGGCATGTTCTTGTGAAGCAGCACTCTATGATTGTTAGCACATGCAGTGAAAAGTCATAAATAAACTCTATGCTTACCATTTCTTTATGTCTACACGTTCATGTTCTTTTAGGTTATATGCAATAATATGGTTCCATCTTTGCAGATGTTTGTAGTATGCATACTATGCCAAAGCTGGGAGAGGAAGGGCAACCTAAACCAATAACAAAAATCGAATGGAATTGAAAATTTTGTTTCATATTTTTAACAGCAAAAGTCTTCTGGTGTAGTGTCGTAACTTCAAGTTTGAAACTGAAAGCACTTGGTGAGGGAACCTTGATGTGTAAAGGTTGAGAAGGAGGTCAAGGTTAAAAATATTATAAAGGAAATTCTTGCTTGTACTTGACTTCTCATCCTCTTCCTTCCAAACATCATATCTTAGAGTACAACGAGTCATTAAATCATACCATAGTGATTATGTTTGCTTGGTTATGAAAAACATGAAGCTACACTGAAATTGATAATACCATATCATGTTGCCAAGTGATCATTAGATATCTCCTATTTGCCACTGTTTGTGTGCTCTGAGTCTATTTGGAGAAATGCTTTCTTGTGCCAGCTCATCATAAGATTCACTACACTCTGCCTTCAAAATATTTCTTGCTCAGACTGCCCATTTTCACCATTACCCGAGCTTGTTTGGTAAATTATTTGCCTATGCTCCCTATATCACCAGAACCCCTTTCCAAAGGCTGCAACTTTAGTGCAATCATCAAACTTTTTTGTTACTATCGAATTTAGTTTTTGAAAATTTTAAAACTACTAATAGTTTTATTTTGGTTTTCAGAGTATCTTACACCTAATTGAGAGACTAATGTCTCCAAACACAATCCAGCTGTAGAATTCCTCTCAAATAGTAACTTTGTCATACACCAGAAAGAAGAGAGTATAATCCTCTTTCAGATGATATGACTTGTGATTATGTCAAAATTGGCTGAAGGAGAAGGTAAAACGTACTTCTATAACAAGACTTATTTTGATCTTAATACATACTGATCTGCATTATACTTTTTACACATTTTTCGCAAAAGATACACATTGTTTTCACAAATTTATACTTTATACATTCAAAAGCACATATTCCTTCCAAATCCCACCTCCAGCAATACTGAGAAGCTGAGTGAGTTGCACGTTTTCACACACCATACAACCCCACTGCTCTTTTTCCCAGGATGGTACTACTTCGTTTTGTTCCTTTAGTTATTATGTGTAATTAAATAAACAAACGAGTAAGTGTATATGTAAAACTCCCACTTAAAATTTTCTGGTTCCGTCCATCTTTTCCCATATATAAATTTATTCTTCAACCATTCACAACGGTTCCCCCTGCGAAAAAAAAAAGGTCCATGTTAGTAAACTTATACAACATATACACATTGTGTAAAGTAGAATAAAGAAGCATAATAGTGTTACCATTGGGGTGTAGGACTTGTCCAGTCATGTAGGAGGAGCATTGGTTGCATGCAAGAAACACATAGGAGGGAGCAACCTCAATAGGTTGGCCAGCTCTATTCATTGGCACTTGTCCACCAAATTGAGCAGTTTCTTCCTCCTTGAAAGAGGCTGGTATTAATGGAGTCCAGATGGGTCCAGGAGCCACCCCATTGACTCGTATTCCCTTGTTAACCAGCTGAAGTGAGAGGCCCCTTGTAAAGGCCACAATTGCACCCTTGGTGGATGTGTAGTCTAGCAGTTTGGCATTCCCCTTGTATGCATTCACTGATGTGGTGTTGATAATGCTGCTTCCTTCCTTCATGTGCTTCAGGGCATGCCTATAATTTTTTTATTAATTGCATATATTATGATGACTAATATGATATTATTAATCCCATAAACATAATTAATGGCTCAGAAATTTGCTTTGGAAACTCGTTTTTGTTTACCTTCAAGCCAGCAAATGCCAAATGGGATAGAGATCACCGGTCTCTAAAAATCCGCCATTTCCTGTCCCACCCATTTAGCTGAAACATGTGATCTCTATCCAACCAAATGATGTTCATTTTTTTTGGTTAAATTGATGTATACTTTTAAGGGTCTTGCTAACCGGTGCCCTAAGGGCATTGGTTAAGGATTCCAATAAAAGCAAGTGTTTCTTGAAAAATTAAATAGAATACACCTTCAAATGTTGAATGCAATACTTCCCATGATAAGTTTTTTCTTTTGGTTCCTTAACCAATGCCCTTAGGACACTGGGTAGCATTCTCCTACTTTTAAAGGTATGTGAAGGATCCAATGTGTTCGGTATGTGTTCAGGACTCACTTACAAATTTTTAAAACATGAAACATAGGGACTTTTTTTTAAAAAATTCTAATAGTTTAGGAACTTATCTATGCCTTTTTTTTGTTCAAATCCATTTTTTTACCTGGTCATGAAGAAATAGGAGAAGATATTAGTTCGAAACACCCTCTCAAGCCTTTGCTCATCGATCTCTTCCACTGATGCACACTCATATTGCTCAGCTGCATTGTTGATCAGAATATCAATGTGTCCATACGCACTCACAACCTCATCCACTACTCTCTTGCAATTCTCATCAAAACCCAAGTCAGCTGCTATGGCCATTGGATCCTTGGCATCCGCAGTCTTGGCCTTCTTGATCATTTCCAGAGTGTCCCTCGCATCCTTGTCTTCATGTCCCTTCACATATGTAAATGCCACCGTTGCACCCTCTAATGCAAACAAGTTGCACACGGCTCTTCCAATCCCAGAGTCACCCCCGGTTATTACTGCTATTTTTCCCTGAAAATTAACACACACCATAACAACTATAATGAGGGGGAAAAAATGGACGAAATTTACTTTCTATACAGTTAAAGTGAGTCAAAAGTATAGTTTATAATAAACATTGTCTACAATGATATTTCAACATACGAGATTTTGATAATATTAATCAAACTTTGTACCTCATTCACTACAAATCCGATAACATCAGTCATCGGGTCATTCATACAACTAGATATCATTAATCATGATTTATACACTTATTAATCATGTTATCTGATGTCTTGATGTACAAGTAAGATTTTTGAAAAAATCAAGGTTTTAAATTGCAATCGTGTCGCAATTGCGGTTGTGTTTATCATGATCGTGTACAATTGTGAAAAAATACAACCAACACGGTCTCAATCGCAATCGTATTTCGATTTCGGAGGTTTCCGAAATCAAAACCAAAATGTTATGGTCCCAATAACGGAAGAAACTAATTGATGCATATGGGAAAACAGTGACATGTGAACATATATATACTTGAAGTTTGTTTGATGGCTTGTAGTCAGGGCAGGTATATTGGGGTGTTGGATCCATGGCATGCTCCTTCCCAGGTTGTGTGTCCTGTTTCTGTGGAGGGAATTTCTGTTCACTGGAAGCCATTCTTACAAACAAGCTTTTGGGAACAGAGATGGAGATCTTCGGAAATGTGGTTGGAAAGTGAGTCTTTAACTTGAAGTGGCAAGGGGTTTTAGAATGGAAGCAAAATGTAGCTATGGTTGTTAAGGCTCTTGGTGATGATGAACAAAGCGTGCGGCAAAACATACAGTTAACAGTAGGGGATGGTTGTGGCACCCAGATGAAGGTGTTTTTTGTTATAAAGGAGGAATAGTATATGCCACGCGGTGAGGAGTGGCAGAAGATGGTGTTGACGTGTCGTGTGGACCGAATGCAGTGGACACGTACGTCTGTAGAAACGGCCACTCTATGGACCAACGCAAGTTTTGGTTTTGAGTGCATTCTTCCTTGTTCTTGTCCTACCTTTCCATTTTAGTTCTTTGACACACTCCAAAAAAATACTTAAAAATCAGTTATATTCTGGTTTTACACAAGATTATCAGGCTTGTAGTAAATTATTGTCAAAATTCCCATTAAATTTCACCACCAACCAGGATTCTTTATTCATGTTAATACTCTATTTGTTAAAAATATTTTTATTTTGTTTATTCCTTTGGATTGGAACCAGAGCCCAATGGAACTCTTTAGAATGTCACCGTATTTTTTGGTATACATATTCAAGATACGATGACTTTCTGAAATCTTTAACTTGTATTATCTGAGGCCAACGAAACATATCACTGTTAGAAAAAAAAAAAGAATGTAGCAAGAATAAAAGAAACTTTGCATGGCAGCCACGTGGAAGAAGAACACTTGACATCTGTCGTCATTGAGCCACAAATTTTTATTTTCCTCTATATCTTCTTCAGATGATATAATCTCAAGCAAGGTTCTAAATTGCGGTCCGCAACCGCTAATGCGGCCGCAACATTGCGGTTGCGGGACTCACTGCAACGGCATCAGGCCGCAATAGCGGTGTGATTCGAAATCACCCGTAACGGCCGCAACGTAACGCCGTTTCGGCCGCAACGGGCTATGTCAGACCGCATCACAGAGAATCACCAAAGCAATTCAATCAAAACTTGAAAAAAACAAAATTTCCAGACAAGAGTAACAGAGAATCAAATTAAATCATTCAAAAAGTAGATTCTTGTACCTTTTGCTTTGGCTTTATGTCTTTTCTTCCACTTTGCTATGCTTGAGTCTGTGTCTTATATGAATATCCCATTCCTCATTTCTCCCGTGATTTTGCTCAGTTTGCTCTAGATCTGCTCAAGAATCAAGTTCTCCATTTGGTGCTCTGCCTCACGCGGTTGTGTGCCTCGGTGCCTCCTCACGTCAGATCTACCAGCCTCGCCCCAGGTAAGATCTTCATCTTCCTCCTCTGCTCTGCTCACTGCTCGCTGGTGTGGTCACTGTGGTGTGCTGCGACGTTGCCGTGGTGTTGTCGCTGGCTCGCTGCGACGCTGCCGTCCTCCAGGTGTGGCACTGGCTGAGGGCCGCGAGGCCATGGGTGAGGGGCAGGGGCTGCAGCGGCAAGGCCTGGCTCGCTGCGACACTGCCGTCCTCTGGCTGAGGGCCGCGACAGCGAGGCCATGGGTGAGGGGCAGGGGCTGGCGGCTGCAGCGGCAAGGCCGTGACTTGTGAGGCCGTGAGGTCGTGGGTGCCGTCAGACTGTCAGAGAGAAAAAAAAGGGAGAAGAAGTTGGGGAAAAGGGTTTAGAATCGTGAGTGTGAGAGGGAAGGGATTCAGGGACAGGGACGTTTAGTTTAGTGAGTGTGGGGGGTGTTGGGAGAAAATAAAGAGGGGGGATTAGTGATGAGTGAGTGGCTGAGTGAGTGATAAGTGAGTGATTATTTATTCAAATTAAATTTTAATAACTAAATTATTTATGTTTGTCTAATTACTAATTTATATTAAAATTGTAAGTAATATATGTTTAGCTTTTTTTTTTTTACGCAAATATATGTTTAGCTAGTATTTATTCAAATTAAATGTTAATAACTAAATTACTTGTGTTTGCCTAATTACTAGTTTATAACTTTATATTAAAGTTGTAAGTTTGGCTGAATTATTGATTGATGTTTATTTATAAATATTGAATAGGTTGTATAAAATATACATAATGCCACCAAGAGAAGAATTTCCTACACAAAGATTAGATGGTGCTCCTAGTGACGATATTGGATGGCATTTTGGAAAACCTGTAGCCGAAAGTCGGAACAATATCGAATGCAAACTTTGTTCCAAAATAATAAAAGGTGGCATTACAAGATTGAAACAGCATATAGCACATATGAAAGGACAAGTGGCTGGCTGTGCTAGAGTGAACACATTGGCAAGAGAAGGTATGATGAAGCTTCTTCTTGAAGGAAAGGCAAAGAAAAATGACTCCAAAAAAAGAAAAGAAGAATTTGAAGCACGGCTGAGAGGAGAAGATGAAGATGTGGATCACCTTACTGATGAACAAATGAGGTTTGCTACACAGGAAAGCCTTAGATCACATCGCGAATGGGAAGAAAGGCAACAATTTAGACAACAAACAGGAGGGTGTCAAAATATATATGAACAAGGTGGAAGCTCTCATGCGAGTGTTGGTGGAGGCGAAATGTCTCAAGATACCTCTTTTAGGTTGAGAGCTACAAATATTGATCTTACGAGGAGCCAAAGCATGAAGCAACCGAGTATCGGTAAGGGTATGATCAAGACATTGAGGAGGAAGCTAGGAGAGGCAGTAAGCAAGTTTATTATTTATGAGCGCTTACCTATGAATTTATCTAACTCTCCTTGGTTTCATAATTTGATCGTTACAGCTGCTGAGGTAGGTAAAGGGGTTAAATGTCCGACCCCTTATGAAATCTCAGATGTATATTTGGAGAATGAATATAAGGAAATGCGCAAGTGGTTGAATACATTGAGAGGTACATGGAAAGAAAAAGGGGTGACAATAATGTGTGATGGTTGGACAGACGCTATCAACCATACTCATATTATGAATTTTTTGGTGTATAGCAGTAAGGGGACAATTTTCTTGAAATCTGTTGATGCTTCTAATGTTGCTAGCAGAAATACCGATTACTACTTTCAATTATTAGATAAATTAGTTGTTGAAGAAGTGGGAGAAGAGTATGTTGTTCAAGTTGTTACAGATAATGAAGCAGCATTGAAAGCTGCTGGTCAGAAACTGATGGAGAAGCGGCCTCACTTGTATTGGTCTGCTTGTGCGGCTCATTGTTTAGATCTTTGCTTGGAGGATATAGGAAAAAGGAAAAGTGTACAGAAGGCATTAAATGATGCAAAGATTGTGACAAATTTCATCTATAACCATATATGGACTATCAATCTCATGAAAAAATACACTGGAGGTAGAGAAATTGTTCGTCCCGGTGTTACCCGATTTGCAACGCAGTTCCTACAACTTCAAGCAATTGTACAACAAAAGCAAGGTCTGAGGAACATGTTCAACTCTGAAGAGTTCAGGCGATCTAAATTTGTTAAAGAGAAAAATAAATCGGCAATAGAAGCAAAGCAAATTGTTGATAGCAGTGAATTCTGGAGTAAGTCCCAAGACATATTGAAGGTGTTCGAGCCTTTAGTAAAAGTTTTGAGACTTGCTGATGGTGACGAGAAACCAACCATGGGTTTCATATATGAAGCCATTGATAGAGCTAAACAAGCAATTAAACAAAATTCTCGTTATCCTTCCAGATATAATGCAATGATTGACAAGCGATGGAAATTCATGCATTCTGATCTTCATTCTGCCGGTATGTCGACATAATTTACAAATTTATTTTTATCATGTAATTTTATATATATAATTTCATCCAAAATAATTGATTATCCTTTTTTAGGTTATTTTCTTAATCCGCAATTCCAATTCGGAGTTGAACATGGGGATGATGTCTACAAAGAAACGTTTGAAGGAACCAGCAGAGTCATCACCAAATTAGAAAGAAACATTGATAATCAGATTAAAGCTATGAACCAGGTTAGTAATGAATATTTTTATTTTTATTCTTATAATTCATTATTTATCAAATGAAGATATTTACATATTGATATATTATATTATATTATATTATATTATATTACACAGTTAATACTTTTTAAAGAGAAGGGTGAAACATTTGGTACACCTCAAGCTCAAGCAGGTTGGTCTAAGATGAATCCAGGTAAAATAATAATTTCTTTATATATCAGTCAACTTTAACATTGGTTTTTTTAATATAATAACTAATAATTTGTTTACCTTTTGTTGCTCCTTTATAAAGCTGAATGGTGGTCCTTTTTTGGTGTATGTGCTCCTGAGCTTAAACGTGTGGCTCTAAAAGTTCTTAGCCAAACAACTTCAGCCACAAATTGTGAGAGAAATTGGAGCACATTTAGTTATATCCACACGAAGACAAGGAATAGATTGAAGTATAAAAAGCTACAAAAGCTTGTCTTCACGCACTACAATATGAAGTTGAAAATGAGGCATCAAATGAGAAAAAGTCAAGCTGAAATTGAAGCAAGTTTTAATCCTATCAATCTTGATTATATATTTCAAGAAGATGATGCATTATCTCCATGGGTTGAAGAGAGAGAAGATCCACTATTAGATGGAGTACAAAATGCAGAATGGTTGCCTCTATTGGATACAGATGATGAAGAAGATATGGAAGTTGTTGGTGACAATGATGATTCAAATGAAGATGGTGGTGGTTTAAGTTCACCAAGTGATAATAGTGGTGATGGGGGTGGTAATGTAGAAGCTGAACAAGGTGGTGGCGGTCATAATGATGATGATGATGGTGGTGGCGGTGGTGATGATGGGCAATTTCAAAATGATCCATCTCAAGATTCACCAAATAATAGGCGTTATAGGAGCTTGAATAATATGGCTCCTTCTGGTAGTTCATTACCTGAGAGCAGCAGAGGTGGGTCACATTCTAGGAGAGGAAAAAGAAAACAGAATGTTCCACTCGAAGATTCTTCCTCTTCTAGTATTGCACAAAGTTTTAGTGACTTTGGTATTGCTGATTCTTCTCAGAGTAGTCAACAATCTCATCCACCTTATTATCAATATCCTTATTTCAACACATATAACACATACGCAAGTGATCAAGCTCCCTATTATCACCAACCATCAATGAATTATCAAGATCCTTATCATCAACAATCAAGTGGTGGATTTTTTTATTATGTCTTTGGGCAAGGAGCTACACAAGATGATAGCCAAAGTGAGAATAGAGGTTATGAACCACCACGTCATTCCACCATGTGGTAGCAAGTATCATGTAAGTTCAATTTTTATTATCTTTGATTCATATATTTGTTAATTATTATTATTTAAATTTATTAATTTGTTTACTTTTATCATTTTTTTTTTTGTAGTGAAGACGTATCTCTAAGTGGTGACAATGTGACGTTATTTTAGAATCACAATTACAGCTGGTTATATTCCTCCATGTGACACTAATCTCTTTTTATTTGTGATTTGTATATATTTGTACACTTTTAAGTCTGTCACTTTCTTACTTCTTTGTTAATTTCGTACTTATATGTACTTAAAAGTTTTATTTATAATAATATTATTTTCACTACAATTAAGCTTAAATTATTCATAAACATAATGCAATGTCTTAAAAATCAATATAAATATATACAACACCAATAATAAAAGATATATAAAGAATTACAAAAAAAATAATGATTTTTTTTTAATTTTGTGAAATGATAAAATTATTTCACGCCGCAGCGGCCGCATTACGCATCGCAGCGGCTGCAATGGCCGCAATCGCAGTGACCGCAACCGCGACCGTAACCGCGACCGCAACCGCAATTTAGAACCTTGTTCTCAAGTTGTCTAGTTTAATAATTCAGCATCAAAACGTTGTTTTTGGGACTAAACTCACCACACCATGACCTCCTTCAAACTTGGCCTCTTCCTTCTTGCACATGTCTTTGCTGTGCTTTTCTTCTTTGCCCCTGCAAAGTGTAAAGGTAATATCTTATATCAAATTCAAAGTCATGGTTTTGAACTTTGAAGAGGGCTTTTAATGATATAAAAAAGTTTCATACAATATGTTCATTAATTTATACTATATATTAATGATAATATCATATATGCATGCTAAATTTCCATATATATCAGATGAGGAGGACAGTGTACTGAAGGGTATCAATAGCTACAGGGAAACACTGAGCCTCCCTACTATGAACAAAGTTGACAAGGCATCATGCTTAGCTCATGAGATAGCAGATGAACTAGAAGACGTGCCGTGTGAAGATGTGGATCAATACTACCCATCACCTGCTCCTGCAGCTAGTAGTGCCAACCCAAACTTGGTGAGGCATGCAGATAAATGTGACATTGACATCAACAGCACCATAGATGGTGTCATTCTCCCAGTTTGTGTGGCCAAATTGGAACCCACTGTTGTGCTCTCTAATTACACTCATTCTGATCGCTATGCACAGTTTCTCAACAATTCTAAGTACACAGGAGCTGGTCTTTCTTCAGAAGATGACTGGATGGTTCTTGTCCTCACTACTAACACACCTGCTGGAAGCTTCACTTCTGCAACTTGTATGCTTGTTAATGCTGCTTGGATAGAGTTATTGCTGTTCGTTTTGCTTCTTGTACACTTATACTACTTTGATTCAGCTTGAGTGCTTTTATTTCTTCTGTGCTTCATTTCGGAAACTTTAGCTTCATTCCCCACTTCACCCCTCTTTGTAGTGTGAACTTTCATTTATGAATGAATTTTGTTGTCTTGGTGGTCACTGGTCAGTCTCTTTTACATATTCTTGCAAGACACAATAACACAGCAATCTTATTAGTTAATTTTATTAGGACTTTTCTCAATAATCTTCAAGATATCAATACCAAGAGAGGGGAACAGAGGATATAAGGTGATATGACTCGGTCAGGGCCGACCCAAGGATGAAGCTGGTAAAGCTAGGGCTTAGGCCTTCCAAAACAAAATTTATTACCTATTCTAATAATATTTTTTTAAAAAAATGTTAAGAGTCAATTGTACAAAAGGATGAGTAAGCAGTTGCACAAAAGACTCTTCATTTTCCTCAATCATGACTCATCTCATGTATTTCTATCTCAATCATGACTCATTTTTTTTAAAAAATGTTAAGAGTCAATTGTACAAAAGGATGAGTAAGCAGTTACACAAAAGACTATTCATTTTTCTCAATCATGACTTATCTCATGTATTTCTATCTCACCCACATAATGACTCAATATTAATAAAATAACGTTAATAATTTTTAGTATTTTACTATAAAAAAATGAAAATTGATGCTCTTCTCTAATTACTCATCTCTATCCTTGTGTACTCTCACTCATCTCTCTCCTACTGTGGCCTTTCAATCACGCTGCTCTCTCATATTCTCAGACTCACTCATCATTTTGACAATTTCACAAAATCTTTTCTCTCAATACATAATACTATCTGTTATTTTGTTTCATGAAAATAAAAAAATAAAAAAAGCTTCACATTTCAAACTCTCTCGCTCTCTCATCACGTTCCTACTCATTGTCTCATGCATCTCGCAATTCTCTCGGTCAATTTTACACTAGACTGGAGGTACCGAGGTAGAGCATTAATTCAAAATTTTAGTCATTTTTTGAGTTATGAGAATTATTTATTTATTTTCTCAAATTATTGCAGAAATCTTGTAGTTATTCCTATTGCATTTGACCCAACAAGCAAGCACCCAAAAGTCAGAAGAATTTGATTGACAACCAGGTTTCTTTGTTCTAACTTTTTTGTTTAGTCTTTATTTATAGTCGTTTAATTTAATTTTGTGAAACATATATTACTTTTTTTTATTTTAACATATAGAAATGTCAACTCTGATATCGATGGATTAGATTTATTTACAGAACTAAACATTTTAAGAGAAATTATACAAGTGGAAAATGATACAACAATTGACATACTTTATTATATAATAAGACTTGATTCTTTTCCAAATGCATATATTGCTTATAGAATAATGTTAACGATTCTCGTAACTGTTGCTTTGACAGAAAGAAGTTTTTAAAAATTAAAATTAATAAAATCTTATCTTAGATTGACAATGTCTCAACAAAGATTAAGTGGACTAGCTTTATTATCGATTGGAAAAAAATCGTTAAATGAAATCGATTACAATAATTTAATATATGATTTTGCATCTCAAAAAGTACGAAAAATAAACTTTAAATAGAAATATAATAATTTTAATAAGATTTTATTATTTGTTTTAAAAGGCCTCACTTTAGAGTTCGCTTTAGGCCTCCAAAAGTGTTGGGCCGGCCGTGGACTCAGTCAATTGATATAGAAAATTATAATAGTTGTTAACTTTACAAATATCAATAAATTTAATTTGCTAATTAAGAGAGCAATCTATTCTATGTATAATTCGAATGTAGCTTAAAAATTAAAAGAAAATATCATGGACATGTTTAATAATTTGCATGGCAACCACGTGGAAGAACGGGCACTTATTTGCAGTTGCCTCCTACTTCAGAATCATTCACATTTCTACTCTTTAGAACTCAAGAATACAGTGGTACGAGCCTATAGAACAGATCCTGTTCAAGTAAGGTCGTATTCATAAATCATTTTTCTACTCTAATATAAGTGAAAACAGAAACCACTAATGAATTGTTAATCTAATCGTATAGTCTATATATAAAAAGGAAAATAATGAAGCCGTTTATTCGGGTGAAATGAAATAATGGGTCCTTTTTTTCATATTAGTAATTTTTTGGTTTCATTAATAATCATAAAAGTGTCATTAGTAAATTTTCATTCTATTTTATATTGTTAAAATTTAATTAAAAAAGATAGTAAGAACAACATTCATGGTCGATCAATATAACTGATAAATAGTTGAATTCCTTAAATATGTTATCATAGGTTTAATTCCTGCTATATGTGTGGAAAATATTCTATTGGAAGAGGCAAAATTTAAAAAGGATTAGTTCAACGCATGATGAATTCCTTTTGGTGGGGCTTGAATAAAAGAGGAAAGCAAGGTATAAATTGGCTCAAGTGGGAGAGACTTACCATTAGAAAAGAATGGGGAGGCACGAGATTCCGAGATTTGGATGGCTTCAATCTAGCAATGTTAGGGAAACAAGGTTAGAAATTTCAAACCAACCCGGTGCTATTGTTACAAGAGTCTTCAAAGCCAAATATTCCCAAATGGGGATTTTCTAGGGGCTGCTATTGGGCATAATCCCAATTTCGTCTGACGTAGCATCTGGTCTTCTCGAATAATGGTAGAAGAAGGTTGTAGATGGAGGATGGGCGATGGTTCCCACATTAATGTTTGGAACACTCCTTGGCTAAGGTGCATGGATGAGCCAAAGATTCAAACTGCTGTGAATGTCCAGTTTCAATCCATCAAAGTCCAATGTTTATTTGATGATCATTTGGGCAAGTGGAATGAGCATTTTATTAGAAATATTTTTGCGGCTAGGGATGTGGAGGAAATTCTGAAAATTCCTCTACTAAACCTCAATGGTCAAGACTCATTAATTTGGAGATATGATAAAAAGGGAGTTATACGGTCAAAAGTGCTTATAGAATTTGTGTGGAGAAGATTGCAAACAGGGAAGACTGGAAAATTCTAGGTGATTGGATGGCCATTTGGAACTTGAAAGTCCCTCCTAAGGTTAGAGTTTTCATTTGGCGTCTTGTTAGAAATTACATTCCTGTTAGAATGAACTTGCGCAACAAAGGTGTGGACTATTGCTCCTTATGTGTGTGTTGTAATGGTGACTTGGAAGAAAGTTGGCACTTGTTCCTCACATGCACAGGTAGCATTGCTTGCTAGCAGAAGCTTGGAGTTTGGGATATTTTCCAGGAAGTGATGCAGAGAGTGGAAAGCTTTAGAGAGTTTTATTTTTCAGTTTGTAACTCTCTGGATACTAGCCAAATGGAGAAGGTTTGCATGCTTTTTTGGAGCTTGTGGAGGAAGAGGAACATGAAGCAATGGGAAGACAAAGAGGAGTCTTTGAGTGTGTTTTGGCCAGAGCTGCGAAAGTTCTCTTTGCATGGCGCCATGCACGTCATTCAGGAAGCAAGGGCAACAGGGATAGCATGGAGAGCATTGTGACATGGAAACCTCCTCCTTTGGTTTCAAGAAATGCAACACTGATGCTGCGATTTTCAGAGACAAAAACAGTGTGGGCATAGGTACTTGTGTGAGAGATGCAGCCGTAAATTTTGTCCAAGCCTTCACAAATTGGTGCTATGGCACAATGTCTCCAACAGAAGTTGAGGCTTGGGGCTTATTGCAAACTCTTCAATGGCTTCTTTCCACAAATAGTCATAATGTGATCATTGAGATGGACAACAAACAAGTGGTAGATGATATGCATATGGTGAAATCTGATTTTTTTGAGTATGGTTCTATTGTAATGGCATATAGAGCCATTTAATCTTTGAATAACAACTTCCAATTTGTTTTTTCTAGACGACGAGCAAATGGTAGTGCACATGCTTTAGCAAAAGCTTCTATCAATTACGCTACTCGCACTACTTTCAACAGTATTCCCTATTGTATTTGGAACATTATTATGAATCAAAAGCCTTGATTTTGCTTGCGTAAAAAAAAAAAAAATATAGGATTAGTTTTCATTGTCGCAGAATACCTTAAAAAAAAAAATCACCTGCTTTGGCTATCTAGCTAGTCGGCAACGCCACCTTTCCTAGAAGCAAAATCCAAAAGGAATAATGGCGTGGAAGCCCCTCTCTTCTCACAAGCAAGGTACCAATAAAAGTGAGGAGCATCTCCCTCCCATGAGAAAGCAAAAAGGAATGACTCGCATACACTATATTGTAATTATTTTAAAATAAATCTCCATATGAATAATTTATATAACTTTACAAGAATATTTATGCTTTTATACATTTTTTTATGAAATTCTGAAATTGTGTATTGAAAATATATAAATTTTTTTTACTCACTATTATTGAAGGAGAATTCTTTGACTTGGTATTATATATTTTTTTTCCTTCCAAATATTCATATTTTATTTTTACTACATATATAAAGAGATGATCAATTGCTATTCCATTATCCTTATTAATCTTTAGCAAAAAACTATTTTCTTTTTAATCCTACCTTTTATTGTAATTTATTCCCCCTCTGCCCTCCCCTATATATATGAAGATGGTCTATCATATTCATTTGAGCATATTGTTCTTGACTTCTTGCATGTGGTCTCTCTTTTAGGCATTCTTCATTGCAGCCCAATAAGAGGTTCTGTTTTTGCCTCTTTTTCACTTCATTTGAACATCACCATGGCCTCCTTCAAACTTCTTGTCTGCCTTCTTGTATCTATCTTTGCGTTCCACCTGTTTCCTAGTCCAGTGCTTTGTGGAGGTAACAATCTCTCTTTCCCAGGTCCCAAGATATAGGATAGGATCCATGCTATTTAAATAATGTTTGCCATATTTTATCTTTTTATGAATTATAAAATGAATAATGTTGCACATATACATTTGCCTTAATTTTTATAAGGAAAATGCTAACGAGTATAAGGAATCAAGAAAAGAAAAATTATATAGGAAATTTGTGTAATTAACATTTGAAAAAGTGAAATGTTTGATTTTTCAATGAAAACCTGTTTTTCTTGATTCCTTAAAGAGTATCCTAAGGATACTTGTTAGGATGATTCTTTTTATAAATTTTTACTATCTAATGTTGCACCGTATGAGTTTAAGCAAATGTATGCACACCATTCATTCTTATCAAAGTCCTTGTTAGTGATTCAAATTTGTTATCTCATTTTAATGTCACGTACTCTATGCCCATCAAAACTATCTTATCACGTATTTTATCTTTTTAATATTATAGAAAATTTTGATGTGACAACATGATATCAATATGGACGGGACAAAGTTAGACTACAAATCTTCGTCCATATCAGTTACTCAATTCAACCAATCATGTAAATTGAAGCATAATTAACATAAATACACCAGTATATAAGTTGTACAAGAACACAAAAGACATAAATATAATGTCCCCTTCTTTGCTGTGTGACTTTCCCTACAGGCGAGGAGAAGGATCTACTTCATGACATCAACAGATACAGACAACTTCTGAACCTTCCTGTCCTTACGAAAAGTGGCAAGGCATCATGCTTAGCTGATGAGATCGCAGATGACCTAGAAGACAAACCCTGCCAAGACTCTCATAACTATTATGTTGTGCCTGGCAACAACCCCAACAACATTCCTAACTTCCAAAAGAACGTAGAGAAATGCAGGATCAATATAAACACCACAAAGGATGGGGTCTTCCTGCCTCTTTGTGTCCCCAAATTGGACCCTGATGCTTTGTTTCTCAATTATACTAAAACTAGTCGCTTTACAAAGTATCTCAATAATTCTAAGTATACAATAGCAGGGCTTGGCTCTGAGGATGATTGGATGGTTCTTATTCTCACCACCAACACATCTTCTGGAGATTTCTCTTCTTCTGCCACTTCTCTGCTTCTTCAGGCTTGGAATCGTCACTGTTTGGTGTTGGCATTCTTCTTCAGTGTGCTTGTTCTTCTTATCAACTAAATTGGATTGCTCTATTTTAATTTCACATATGCTTCATTTGGTGGTTGTTTTTCCCTTTTATTCATTTTTATTCTTTGTTTTTTAGACAATTTTTTTTCTGTATAATTGTGCCTAGGGGAATAGGAGTGTACTATTATTTTGCCAATTCATAATCTACTTGTAATGGATTTTTTTTTTTTTTGGTGAATACTTGTAATGGATATTGTATATTGTTATTTGAGTGTTAATATATTTGGAAAAAAAATTAAGCCCCGTGGTGATATGTATTTAACTATTTATCCATGAATATATATTTTTTTAAAAATTAACAATTTCCATCTTAAACTTTGCATATTTTTTTAAGTGGACCCTCGTCAAATTTAAAAAAGGGAACCCTCATGTGAGACTCTCATGTTAGATCAAGTCTCTTTTCCTCCTATTCTTCAGCGGAAAAGTTTTTTTTTGCCTGAATGGAAGCTGTGTATGGTCCAAACTGCTCTGCAGGGGCTTATTTGTTTTTGAGGACTGGAGTGGTAAAATTGGTGTGCTTTGTGTCCAATCGTCCATCTTATAGCCAGTTTGAAACTTCATGTTACTGAGATTATAATAGATGACATACATGAGTAGTGAACAGTGGCGGATCGAGGACCCTAAGCTACTGGGGCAATTTATTTCCAAAAAACAATTTTTGCTTCAAAATTTTTTCCATTATATCATGCAATTGAAAAAACAAAGTTAATGCATTGAATTTCAGGTATAATCAACCATTTTGGTGAAATAACACAGTTATAACAAAATCTCTAAATTTAGGCATATTAAAACTCTAACCTATCAATATTTGCAATTACTCATCATCAAGAGAAAATTCCATAAAATTGACTTCACAAACATGTTACTCATGATCCTAATATAATTAATCAACCAATTTGATAGAAATAAACTTACATAAAAAAATCTTAAATTTCAAGCTTTTACAAACCTTAATGATGAAGGTCCCTAAGGGAATGGGTGTAATTATTTTAAATATGGGGAGCAAAATAACACCACATAAGGTTTTAATTTTTTCTTTTAATATGTTCAATGTGGGCAGGTGCACACCCTGAATGCAACCTGGGTCCGCCACTGGTAGTGGATAAACTATTAAACAAATGAGCATTTCTCCGCTACCCTTAATGAATAGAGGGTTCCGGTACCCTTTATAACCTTTATCTTATTTACTATAATTAATACCTATTTAATTTAATTTAATAATATTTTATTCTTTATTTATAAGTGTTTGACTGCTGAGGCTTCACTTGTTACTGTTTAATTTATATTTACAGACATAAAAATGAAAAAAGAACACGTTGCAACCATATAGGTGTAACTTGTAAGCAAACCACTGATTAACTAAGATAATGGAGGTGACGGCTATATTGTTTCTACCAAGTAACAATTCATCACAAACAAAGCAAGAATTCAAGAAAACTCCCATTTAATACACCTATATCCAAGAAACAAAGAATTGCTTTAGCATCCAAAATTCTTTACGGACAGAATACAGTGAAAATTGTTAAAAGAGGTTGCAAATATCCTGTTTATACATCTGAAAAAATTTCGGATGAACTGGCGTTCCCATGGTCAAAAATCTATTCTCTAATTGTTCATCATTGAGAATCCAGCATATGGACCATAAATACCTGAACATTATCCACTTGCAGAGGAATTGGGTAAATGGAGAAATGGACAAGGATCAGTTGAAGAGCCCTGGGTTTAAAACCAATCCCTAGAAGAAAATAAAGAATATACTCATATAGATTGTGTAAATGTTAAATATAACTGCACAAAGGTAAAAATATGACACTTTCTCTAATATTCTAGCAGAAAGGG
This sequence comes from Echinosophora koreensis, assembly GCA_035048595.1. Classification (NCBI taxonomy): domain Eukaryota; kingdom Viridiplantae; phylum Streptophyta; class Magnoliopsida; order Fabales; family Fabaceae; genus Echinosophora; species Echinosophora koreensis. The sequence continues at coordinate 22,887,661 of JAPCYP010000001.1, forward strand.
TACCGGAACCCTCTATTCATTGAGGGTACCGTAGCAATGCCCTAAACAAATATAGAGAATTTCTTTTAATGATATGAATCAGTTACAAAACTATCATTTTCCAAATGTGATTGGCTGCGGTAAAAGTGAACTATACTTTTGGGTCAACTTTACTAGAATTCGAATCCTACTGTCGTCACATGAGTAAAAATTACATGCCAACCTCATCATTAACTCTTTGTTAGGAGGGCTCTAAATTCTAATATGCTCACGGCGGATATCGATGTTGTAAATACGTCCAAACTCTATTGGTTTTGTTTGACAAATCTAACAAGTTAGCTTATATATTGCTTATAAAAAAAAATACTTATATTTTATTTGACTAGCTTATAAATTTGACTAATCAAAATAGAGATGTTTGATAAACAATTTTATCTCATTAGTTTATAATTTTTTTCTTTTAAACTAATTTATTTAATTTATAGCTTATAACTTATAGTTTATTAACTTTCTTTCACTTTTATTATTATGAAATTTTAATTTATCCAACACTTCATAAAATAAAATCATATAAAAAATCATATAAACATAAAAAATTATATAAATAATCAATTAAAATTGATAAGAAAACTTTGATAAATTTAATTGGCATGTATTGTTTCACAATATAAAAAATCTCACCCTAATGTGCACGTCAATTAAACTCAAACTTTACCAACATGTAGTTAGTCCAAGTGATAAGGGACTTGGACACATTAAATAAGTGATCAGAGGTTCGAATCCTGACTCTTGTACATGGAGAAAACCTGATTGGGAGACAGAACCCACCTTACGTGCCTAACATGTAAAAAAAAAAAAAATTTAAACTCAAACTTTATTATTTAAAATCATTTTTGTAAAGTTATATTTTAAGATTAGTGCGGAGCGGTGGCAAAAGGCATAACATGAGTGGCGGCATAACCATGCTTGGTTGCCACCGAAAATAGCAAACGCCATAACCAGAGAGAGAAGGAAGAATCTCTCAGCTCAGCTATGGCGGACGACGACGACGACGACAGCTTCGGTGACTTCAAGTTTGCATCCTTTCCCAATCAATCACTCCCTTCCCCCGCCGCCGACGATTGGGGCCACTTCGTTAACCATTCCAACCAGATCAATGCTGGATCCTCAAAACCCTCCGATCCATTTGAGGTTTCCCATCTAAACGACAACAACGCCATCACCGTTCAGGTCCAGCCTTCGTGGAATAAGCCTCAAGGTGCTATTCCACTTTCAATCTTCGGAGAGCAAGAGCAGGGGGAAGATGTTTTCTCCAACAAAAATAACAACACTGATTCTTCGAAAAATGGATCGGTATCCAACGGTTCCATTGGAATCACTGATTTGATTTCCAACTTGTATAATCAACGCCCTCAGAACGGATCAGTTTCGATATCCAATGTTGCTGCTCCCAATGGGAACGCAAGCAATTTGAATTCGGATTCAGTGGAAGAGAATGATGATGACGACGATGGATGGGAATTCAAGTCTGCAGAATGGGAAACTGGAACCAAAAGCCAAAATATTAAGGTAATGGACGAAATTATTGAATTTGCAGCTCACAATAATTAGTTAAGAGAGGAATGGAGTATATGCATGATTTGATCTTTGTTTCCTAACTTCATGGATGTTATAGTTATACACTTCTTTTCATTTGGTTTTCGTAGCACGATCAAGGACTATTTGATTAGTTAGCATTGAAATGAAAAATAAAATGGTTAGAGAGGAATGCAAGTGGGGTATGGATCAATTGATATGCTAATGGCCTAATGCTATAAAATATACATGCTTAACTTTTGTGCTGGTGTGGTAAAAGTTGCGTCTTGAAGTATGCTTTTGTGTGAGAGATTGATTTCATCACATAAACGCGTACTTATGTCATTTAAAATTATATACTTAATTTTTCTTGTACACAATTTCATTTACCTGATCATCTGTATTCTATTTTTTAAGGATGAAGAAAAACATGATAATGGTGCACTTGGTGTTGGAGCCATGTTGGATTTATCCACTGGGATTTCTGACAAAGCTGGAGGATGGCACCTGGGGTTTGGGTTCTATCCAAGTTCTGCATCGCAAGATCATACTAGCCCACAACTGCATCCCAAAAGTGAATCAAATGAGACCATAACCGGGTTTACTGTATTCGATCAGAATTTTGGGGAGTTAAAGAATGCACATCCGGGGTCAGGATCAAATAAAAATATGGTGAGTTGTTTTCACATATTTTACTCATATATTGCAATACATTGTTCAGATCATCAAGTAGTATGCACTAACACCCTCTGATTGTGGTATTAGGAAGCTCCAAAGATGGCTGACATATATACCTCTAGTGTAGAAGAAATCAAATTTGACGATGGAGCTCCCCATGGTTCTATGGATCCATCTCATGCATCAGAATCTCATCAATCTGATAAATGGGACTTTGGCTTTAATTTCAATTCTAGTTCTCTTGGTGGAGACAGTTATATTTCAGAGTCATGCATCAAACCCAATATCAGCCAGGATGATAACAACAAAAACAATGCTTCTCCAGCGAATACAAACATTGATTCTGATGTCAATTTGTTTGAAGCAAAGGGTGCAGATGCAGAAATTGGAGCAGCACATGAGGTACTGAATCAGTGTGATATGTTATTTTATATGTCACGTGGTATTGTCTTGGTTTAATTGTTTCAAAAGGATATTCAATGTTGGGCTCTTAAAACTTGGCTTTAGGGTTTCACAAAAAAAAGCTAGTTGAGTTTGTCTTATGGTATATTGTTTTGTTTACAACTCAACTTAGTCTTCATACTTTTTCATCATCAGATTCATCACCATTTTTTCTGTTTCCAGAATCCCCAAACAGGCTCACAGAATCGTAGAGCAGCCTTGCCTCTGTCAATTTTTGGTGATGAGACACCAGATACTGATGAACAGTCTGTGCCTCAAGACAAGTCTCCATTTGCAACAACATCTCCAATAAAGAACAGCTTTAATAGCCCTGGTTCCAACTTGTCTATCGATGACATATGGAATTTATATAGTCGAGCTGAAAACAAAACTTCTCCTAATGTGACACCAAAAGCAAATGAAAATGGCTTTCATGCCTCTCCTGGAGTATCAGGTGCCAATTTGGTTACAGGTGATGGTGATGACGATGATGGCTTTGGGGACTTTATGGATGCTTCACCTGAAACCAGATTTGCCCATGAATCAGCTCAAAAGTCTTCTGTTAATCATGCACCACAAGTCAAGGAGAATGGGTTGCAGGCTTCCCCAACAGTTTTGAATTCTGATTTGATCAATGGTGCTGATGATTTTGAGGATGATTCATGGGAATTCAAGGATGCCATCTCTGAAACAAGAAGTCGAGATCAGGCTTCTGTTATAAATCACGTAGATTTACCGACACAATTATCAACAAAATTAGAGCCACTTGATTATGTAGATTTTTATAGCAAATTGAAAGATGAATTGTGCAACGCTGTCTTGTTCCATCTTCAGAATCTTAAGGTAGGTAACCTTTTGTGGTCTTTCTTTGATAGAAAATGGTGATGCTTACTGGCACTGAAATTATTCATAAACTAATATTCTTAGGCGGCTCAAAGTGTTGCTGCTGTTTCGGGCGACGATGCAAAAGCAAAAACTCTTCATGAGGAAATTCAGGTCAGTATATGAACTAGTCTATAGTTTTCTTTTTTCTCTAATATTGTTGTTTTGGCTATTTATTTTTCCCTTAGAATAGTAAGTCTACAGCCTGGGAAAGTGGGTAGGGGTTGGATTCTCTCCATGAGGGAGATGTGAAAATCTCAAGGCATGTCCAGCAGGATTTGAGCACAAAACCTTGCAGAGCCCAAGGCCTAATGGATTGGTTGTGACTTGTGATTAGTAGGTCAAAGGCCTGTCAAACATGACTGAGACTTTAGTAACATGTTATTGTGAAATTGTCTTTCTTCTGCTTGTGTATTTGTATATGGCTATTCTCACCATGTGACTAATTGTATTGGTTAATAATGGTTTCAGCTTTTTCTCTTTTTTTATTTTATTTTTCTTTTATAGGAATTCTCTAAGACATTGCATCAGGATAATATGATCCCCAAGGAATATCTCTCAGAAAATAATTCACCAAGAAACGTGTGCTTCAGTGAGCTTCTTGAAGTTTTGAAGGAACCTATGTTCCAATCTCTTGAGTCAGAGTACCAGCTAGCATCAAGGTTGTCAATGGTATGTCTATTTCTTTAAAATATCGAGTTTTCTATTTTTCAAGTTTTATTCTTTTGCACATGCAAATAGTGCTGTCAATTGTGAACTACCCAAAGGATTTCATAGTTTTAAACAGAATATATGCTCACCTCACATAACTGAATCAGGAACTTTTGCCAATAGTGATATTTGTGTTAGTTTTCCTTGAGATTAATTTGACAGATAAGGTTATATTTTCTGTTATTATTCTATTGATAAACTTCTTTCTTACTGGACCATTTAGCTTGACAACTCTTGTTATTGCATGATCATATTTGTATTTGAATAGGCTGAGAAGGATATGAAATCTGCTACAGAACTTTTGAAAGATGCAGTATCAACATTAAGAGTTCTCAAGTTGGGGTCAAGAGAAGAGCAAACTAATTATCTTACCACATGGTCCAAAATAGCTTTTGTTTGTTCTCAAGAACTAAAACACGGTGCTTATATATGGAAGCAAGCAGTACAAAAAAATGTCCATGACCAAATATTATCTAACCCAAAAGGTAAGTTACATGATTATATCATGCCTAACCAGTGTGCTGCTAATGCAGAAGAACTTATGGAGTCTGATGCACTAACTGCTTTCTTTTTCTTGGGTGTTTGTTTGAAATAGGTGTTCGGTATATCTGCGCACTTGGAGAAATTTATAGAGTGGCAGAAATCGTTGGAGCTTCAGTCAAACTCCACAAGCCATGGATGTTATTAGGTTCCATAGATCATACAAGTTTATTTTCCCTTTTGAACGAGTGTTATAGCATATGGTCGGGTTCAGGACTTGAAGAAGCTCTTTTCAATGTATCAAATCAGAATAATTTTGAGCCAGATGGCATTTCAAGGGAATTAGTTGAATCCATTAAATACATTCATGAGCTTGATGAGCAGTCACTTCAGAGCTACGTCATCTCTGGAGAAGAAACTGTTTGCCAATTGTCAGCCTTGCCTGCTGGTTTCATACCAGGTATGTGCACAATAATCTTTGCTGTCTTTGAAATATAAGTGATAAATTTTTTCTTCTTTTATCCATAAAAATGATAAAATTTGGCTGGAAAAAAGAAAGAAAAAAAATTCATAGAATTTTTTTCCTTATAATTTCCATTATTAGCAATTAGAGAAAAAACAGTCTGAAAATTCCCCATAAATGCTTTTTCAAGTATTGATGTTTATGAATTAGGATGTCTCTTCAACTTTGTTCCTTTGGCCATTTGCCACAAACCCTTCAGGGGAATTTCTTCATGCTAGCTAGCTAGATATTATAGTTTATGAAGCATGGACACTTCAAAATAGTCACTGTTTCTGAGTTTCCGTATCAAACTCTTCATGGATACTTTCAGACGCTTTGGATACTTGTAACTATATTTTACTTTTTTTACTTTTATTTTTTAAATTTTTTATACTATTATAGATGAAAATGCCACTTACAATAACTCATACTAACTTTTGAATCGTTATTTCTCTCTTTTAATTTAAGATTTATGCTTCTATATTAATGTTACACTAATTTTATATCTTATATAATAGTCGTGTCGGGTGCGTCTAAGGTGCACCACTCACCAAAGTGATGCAGTGATGCACCACCCATATGTCAAAACATGATTCATCCACTTGTCACATGGGTCCCATTTGACTTTTCAAAGATGGTTGGATATGGTCAAATGGCCATTTGCAAAAGAAATACAGTATTAAGTATTAAAGTAAATACTAAATACCCTCTTTTGGATCCCTTCTCACCACCAACTATGGCCTCCCTCCTCCACCACCACAACCACCCCCACCCCTTCCATTCCTCCACCTCCCCTCTCCCCGAACTTAAGCCCCTCCTGTCTGAACCTAGACCCCTCCATCGCCGGCGTCCGCCGTAACTCCATCGCCGAAACATGCGTCAGGAATTGGGTTTTCGAGCCCAGCCATCGTTTTAGGTAAGGACTTCAAGATCAACGCTGCCGTTTGAGCCACTCCATCAGCATCATAGCTAAAACACATCAAGTTCATCCTATGCTTTACCATCTCATTCCCATAAACAGCAACATTTGCAATGATTGCTACTGCAGTTAACCTCAACTACATTTTAGTTTGTGAGTATACCAGAACCAAACCCAGCTTCTCCAAAGCTACAAACTTTCATTAACTTTCACTTAAAAACAGGCAAACCCAAGTGCTAGAAATCATCAAAACAACTGCTTTTGCATTGGGTTTTCGAGCCCAGCCACCGTTTCAGGCAAGGACTTCAAGATCAACCTGACGCATATTCCCGCGACGAAGTTACGATGGACGCCGGCGCCGGCGACGGAGGGGTCTAGGTTCGGACAGGAGGGGCTTAAGTTCGGGGAGAGGGGAGGTGGAGGAATGGAAGGGGCGGGGGTGGTTGTGGTGGTAGAGGAGGGAGGCCATAGGTGGTGGTGAGAAGGGATCCAAAAGAGGGTATTTAGTATTTACTTTAATACTTAATAACTATATTTCTTTTGCAAATGACCATTTGACCAGATCCAACCATCTTTGAAAAGTCAAATGGGACCCATGTGACAAGTGGATGAATCATGTTTTGACATATGGGTGGTGCACCACTGCACCACTTTGGTGAGTGGTGCACCTTAGACGCCTAGTCGTGTCATATCATATAATTTTTAAAATTTCTTGCATTCTTGTATCCTTGTTATATTGTATCTATGTCACGTGTTGAATCCGTGCTTGCTAGATTATAGTAAGTGTTGGAATTAGTAGCATTAAATTTGGATACATGAACTCAACAATTCATGTACCTAGTTTGTATCTATGCATGTACTTAGGAAATAACTATCATTAATCTTTCCTTGTAAACATGAGATGTATTTATTTCAAAGTGTATATAAATATCAGTGTGCTGAGTGCTTTTTCACTCAAGCATTTCACAAATCTCTTGGTCTAAAATTACTTTCAAGTCTTTCAACATGGTATCAAGAGCAGGTTTGTGTGTCCTTTGAAGGTTCTGCTTCTGGTCCAGCAGAACACTGTCCTCTGGTTGACCAAACAACCACTGTCCAAGTTCAAAAGTCATTGTCACCGGCTACCCACTGTCCACCGTCACCGGAAAGCTTATCAGGAGTGTTCGATCGGCCATCTCCAGAAAAATCGTCACCGGAAACCGCCCGACGCGCCTTCACGCGCTTCTTCACGCGCCTCCACTCTCCGGCGCGTGTAGCTCACGCGCCACCTTCCTGCTGCCGGAAAGTCGCCGCGAACGCCCAGAATTGGTCGCCCTCCTCTCCTCTGTTCGTCTAGGTGATCAGATCCATCTTTTTCAGTTGTTTGCAAAGTGGGTCTCTTAGTCTCCCCTGTTTTTGTGTTACTGTCCCTATTTTTTCCTTTGCTCGCTGGTTGCCTTGCCTTGTTCAGTTTTTAAGATGGCCACTTCTCAGTCAAACCCGAAGACAACAAATCATGGAGGGTGTGGTGGAAGTAGTCGCCCTCAATGTTCCTATTGCAAAAGAATAGGTCATATTCAAGATACTTGCTATTCTCTTCATGGAGTCCCAAGAAATTTTTTGAATATTTCTAAGACTGAAAAATCAGAAATAAGAATTTCAAAAGCAGATTATGAAGAGTATCTACGTCTAAAAGCAGCCAAGCAATCCCAGTCCTCTATTGCCACTGGTGCTCATAATCCTATTGCATGCATCTCTCAATCGGGTAATCAAAATCCATGGATAATAGATTCGGGTGCCTCTGATCACATTGCTGGTAATAGCTCTTTGTTTTCCTCTATATCTTCACCTAAATTCCCTCATGTCATTACCTTAGCGGATGGTTCTAAAGTTGCAGCCAAAGGAATCGGTCACGTCTCACCCACTCTTTCTATGTCCTTGAACTCGGTTTTGTTTGTACCTGGCTGTCCTTTTAATTTAATATCTCTTAGTCAGCTTACTCGTTCTCTTAATTGTTCAGTAACCTTTGATGCTGATTCCTTTGTTATACAGGAACGTGGTACAGGGCGGATGATTGGCGTAGGACATGAATCTCGTGGTCTTTACTACCTCCAATCAGCTCCTTCTTTAGCTTGCACTGCTGCAACATCACCAAATCTTCTTCATGAATGTTTGGGACATCCAAGTCTTTTTAAATTGAAGCAAATGGTTCCAAATCTTGACAAAATAAAAAATCTTACCTGTGAGTCATGTCAATTAGGAAAGCATGTTCGTTCTTCTTTTCCTAAGCAGGTTGAAAGTCGTGTTGATTCTCCTTTTTCTGTGGTTCATTCGGATATATGGGGTCCAAGTCGCGTGTCATCAATGGGTTTTAGATATTTTGTCACTTTCATTGATGAGTTCTCTCGATGCACTTGGGTTTTTCTAATGAAAGAGCGATCCGAACTATTTTCCATCTTCTCTTCTTTTCTCAATGAAATTAAAACTCAATTTGGCAAGACAATTAAGGTTCTTAGAAGTGACAATGCAAAAGAATATTTCTCTTCTGCTCTTTCTTCTTTTTTGTCATCACAGGGTATTCTTCATCAATCCACTTGTCCGCATACCCCACAGCAAAATGGAATAGCGAAAAGGAAGAATAGACATCTTGTTGAAACTGCCCGGACATTGTTACTTCATACAAATGTACCTGTTCGTCATTGGGGTGAGGCAATTTTAACTGCTTGTTTTTTGATAAATCGGATGCCTTCTTCCTCCCTTAATAATAAAGTTCCTCACTCCATATTGTTTCCTAAAGAACCTTTGTTTCATGTTACTCCGCGTGTTTTTGGATGTACCTGTTTTGTTCATGATCTTTCTCCAGGCTTAGATAAGTTGTCTGCCCGAGCCATCAAATGTGTTTTCCTTGGATATTCTAGGTTGCAGAAAGGATATCGTTGTTACTCTCCAGTCCACAATCGTTACTATGTTTCAGCAGATGTGTCATTCTTTGAAGACACTCCATATTTCTCCTCTTCCATGGTCGAGTCTAACACTATTCATGAAGTATTCCCAATTCCCTTCTTTGGACCATCTCTTTCTCCTTTGCAGGAACCAGTCTCACCCATAGGCCCCACTGAAGTTTCTCCTAACAATTCTCTACTAGAACAATCTCAGCAATCTCCCATCGTATATCGACGTCGTCCACAAGCTCGTAACACAATATTGGAGGACACTGAAAGACCTGATGAATCATGTCATGCTCCAGCAACCACCCCTACCGCGGACCTTCCTGCAGAAAATCCTGATTTACCTATTGCTCTTCGAAAAGGTACCCGGTCAACTCGGAATCCTCATCCTATTTATAACTTTTTAAGTTATCATCGTCTCTCTCCTTCTTATTATTCTTTTGTGTCATCCTTATCTTCTGTTTCTATTCCTAAACATGTTCATGAGGCACTTGATCATCCAGGATGGCGACAAGCCATGATTGATGAAATGCAGGCACTTGAGCAAAGCGGTACTTGGGAGTTGGTTCCACTTCCTTTTGGCAAGAAACCAGTTGGTTGTCGTTGGGTGTATGCTGTTAAAGTTGGACTGGATGGACAAATTGATCGTCTCAAGGCTCGTCTAGTGGCCAAGGGTTATACACAGATCTATGGTCTTGACTACGGAGATACCTTCTCCCCAGTGGCGAAGATTACTTCTGTTCGGATATTTCTTGCTATGGCTGCCATTCGTCATTGGCCATTATATCAACTAGATATCAAAAATGCATTTCTTCATGGAGAACTAGAAGAAGAGATTTACATGGAGCAACCACCTGGCTTTGTTGCTCAGGGGGAGTCTGGATTGGTTTGTAAATTGCGACGATCTCTCTATGGGCTGAAACAATCCCCACGAGCTTGGTTTGGCAAATTCAGTTCTGTTGTCCAAGCTTTTGGTCTAAAACAAAGTGAAGCAGATCATTCAGTCTTCTATTGTCATACCTCTTCGAATAAATGTGTTTACTTGGTGGTTTATGTAGATGATATAGTCATCACAGGAGATGATCATGAAAGAATTTCTCAACTTAAGGAACATCTCTTCAGCCATTTCCAAACCAAAGATTTGGGAAAGTTAAAATATTTTCTTGGAATTGAAATTGCTCAATCAAGTGATGGAATCACCATGTCACAAAGGAAGTATGCATTAGACATACTTAAAGAAACCGGGATGTTGGATTGTAGGCCCATTGATAGCCCCATGGATCCAAATCAGAAATTGCTACCTAGTCAGGGGGAGCCTTATTCCGATCCAGAAAGATATCGAAGATTGGTTGGCAAACTTATCTACCTCACTATTACTAGGCCAGATATTTCCTTTGCAGTTGGGGTAGTAAGTCAGTTCATGCAATCTCCTCACACTGATCATTGGGATGCTGTGATACGAATTCTGAGGTATATTAAAAAGGCTCCAGGACAAGGGCTACTCTATGAAGACAAAGGAAACACTCAGGTAGTTGGATATTGTGATGCAGATTGGGCAGGTTCGCCAATCGACAGACGTTCCACTTCAGGGTATTGTGTTTCTATTGGAGGGAATGTTGTCTCTTGGAAGAGTAAAAAGCAAAATGTTGTTGCACGGTCTAGTGCAGAAGCAGAATATAGGGCCATGGCTACAGCCACTTGTGAACTCATTTGGATCAAACAACTTCTTCAAGAATTGAAGTTTGGAAACATACAGCAGATGATGTTGTGTTGTGATAATCAAGCAGCTCTTCATATAGCATCCAATCCGGTGTTCCATGAAAGAACTAAACATATTGAAATTGATTGTCATTTTGTTCGTGAGAAGGTTCTTTCTAAAGAAATCATTACTGAATATGTTAGCTCTAATGATCAACTAGTGGACATCTTCACAAAATCTCTAAGGGGCCCTAGAATACAATATATTTGTTCCAAGCTCGGAGCATTTGATTTGTATGCTCTAGCTTGAGGGGGAGTGTTGGAATTAGTAGCATTAAATTTGGATACATGAACTCAACAATTCATGTACCTAGTTTGTATCTATGCATGTACTTAGGAAATAACTATCATTAATCTTTCCTTGTAAACATGAGATGTATTTATTTCAAAGTGTATATAAATATCAGTGTGCTGAGTGTTTTTTCACTCAAGCATTTCACAAATCTCTTGGTCTAAAATTACTTTCAAGTCTTTCAACAGTAAGCTTAGCAGTTGAACCCTCTCAAATGTCCTCAAGTGATACTGTAATGGAGAGTGAGCCTGGGGGACCAACTACACATCGAATATAACAACAAAATAATTGAACATTACCACACAAAAAATTGAAACAAAATAAGGTGCATTTACCGCATGATCGATTATGCATAGCCCTCTGCATCATGTACAAGTTGTTGATATCTTTTTAAGACCAACTTACATTTGCCTTTAGTACCTGTCTGCGTCAATAGCTAAAGGGCTATGCTTTCACTAAATGAAGTTATGAAGTGGGAAAAGATGTGATGTTTTTAATTTAAAAACGGAAACTGGAAATCTCAATGCCTATCATCATCTGGAGTAATCTTGTAAATTTATTTTTGCACATGATTTTGATGGATCAGGGTTAAAAATGGTGAAATGGAATGGGAAGCACTGCTTCGTCATGCTTGCAAACTTGTGGATCAATCTAATAAGTTCAGATCCTCCCAAGAAGTGACAACTGCCGATTCAATATGTCAACCTATAACAAGGGGACTCTTCCATTAGATTTTTCAGTGTGTTCAGTTGAAGCTTTTCTCTTTAAAGAAGAAAAATCAAAGTGAGATTGTTGCAGGATCCAGTTTTGTTTTAAGTGGGATGAGACCTCGGGGGTACTTGCAGCAGTTGTTCAAGTGGAATGCATAGGATGAAAGTCATATGGTTGCACGACTGCTGGGTCTGATTAGGCAGAATCACCAATTAAGTCCATTCTTTCTCCAATAGGTTACAATTCTTTCTGCGGAAGCTTTAGAACAATAACCGGATGTTACAGGTGGTATATTTGTAAGATGTATTACTAGTGATAACGAAGGGTATAGTTCTGGATACCATTCAGTCATGCAAGGGAATGATACTGCGTGGTTATCAAATGATGCTGGTGTTGTAAAATAACTGGGAATTCCATCCCTTTACAGTATTACACAATAGTCTTTTGGCATGAAGTAAATTCATAAATAATTTGATCTAAATTTGAAAATGTAGCAATGTTGCTGTCCAGTACCTCATGCACTACTGACCCAGCTTCAATCTGAAAGGGAATCGGGGAATAGAAAATCATTCGAGACAATATCTGTTTCAGTATAATTTATAAGCTAGTTTTATCTGAATTTTTATACAGATACATTCTAATTATGTGTATGTGTGATGATGTGACTCTTTGAAATGTATATGAAAGATTTTACTTCCGAAACTGCTCCTCAGCAGTACCACCAATCATCCAGTACGTGTCCGTGACAGGGAAAATGCAATATTTGTTGCATGTTTGAACCGACAAACCGACCTGGTGGCTTCGGACTGTGAAGCCGCAATTGCAGCGACATATTGTAGTTTGGAGACTTTCCGAATATAACATATCTTTGTATCAATCTTACCGGTCATCTAAATGGTTAGATGTCTAATAAAGTTTTAAATTTCAGGACACTGCTCTCTTTTCACCCTTAGTGTTAATGTCTCCACTATCTATCAAAGCATTTTTCTAGGACTACTATGACTTCTTTTTATCTTCTATGATTTCGTCACATCTTACAATGCCAGTTCCTCACAAAACTAACCTCAATGCCTGTTGAAGAAGAAAGAGATTCAATACAGCATCTTTTAGCTTATATTTTGTTAGGCTTCATTATGGTTTCAAGCAATGTATTCTAATAGGCTTTGTTTCTTCCTTTGGACATGCCTGTGGCATCTTTACATTCCGCATTGACATGCCTGTGGCATCTTTACATTCCGCATTCTTCTTTCTTTAATTATTGTTGGGATTTATCTTGCTTCTATCTTTGCCCAATTAGTTGCATGCGATCTTTGTTGTTACTTTTAAGTTGATCTTGTGAGTTGTTAGTTGTGACAATGAGTTTCACTCCAATTAACTTGTTACTGCGTTTTGATGGGGTTTCTAATAGTATTCGCTTACCAAGGGTCTCCAGGTCAAAGGATTGTCTGTCTGAAACCGTAGGTTGGCATTACATTGATCTCTTCGCATAGGTATATATATATATATATATATATATATTATCATATTTATTGCAGCTAGATTTGTGTCTGAGCCATGACATTTTGTGGGGAGTAATGTTATTTGTACACCTGAATTTTGGACATCTAGATGACACTTGCGACACCAGGCTAATGGTGTACAAATTCTTGGTTAATTCAGTTCAGTGGATGATTAATGACGAATTATGATCCCTTGTACCTATTAACCAAGTTTAAGACACCATTAACAATGATTGTGAACATTATTAACCACGTTTGAAGGTGTACAAAAAAATAACATGCACCAATGCAGGATGCATGGGTAGTTAACATCGTTCACAATCATGGGTAATGTATGTTAGACTTGGTTAATGAATACAAGTGTTCACAATTCGTCGTTAATCATCCACTAAACTGAATTAGCCAAGAATTTATACATCGGTGTCGCCCAGATGTCCAGAATCCAGGTGTACAAATAGCATTACTCGTTTGTGGGTATCTTGACTAAATTTAGTTATTTACTGTCATCTAGGAAATTATTGGGATAAAATCTTAGCTACTCAGCTTTGCTTGCATTTTATTCCAACCTCTCTGTCCAATATTGTGAGTGTAAGTTTGACCCTTTACTGGGTAACAGAACTTCCGCAAGTGTACAAATATACACACCTTGCAATGTCTAAAGACAAATGCTTGTATTGTACTTATGAAAATTGAAAAGCACAAGCTTATTATTTGCCTCTGATTTGCCATAAATGAAAGAATACATGATGGTTTAATTTGATAATCACATTTCAGCTACAAATTGTATTAATGAAAACCTAATAAGACAAAAAAAAACTCTCTTCGTTATCTATATTTCATTGACGCTGATTGATGATAATATCGGTTTCCTCTCAAACTGATACTGTGAAGAGGTAGAACTTTAGTGCAACGGATAGAGCTAGCTGCAATAGAAAAATGCCAGCAACAATCAAGAACCAGCTCTCACCCGCCGACATGATATGTGCCCGGAGGTTAAGTGCCACAAATGTTGCAGACATGAACCCAGCCACACCTGCAATCACCCATCTGAATATCTCCAATGGCACAACGGACATACACTGCAGAAAACAAAGGGTTTGGAGGTAGAATGGATGAAAATGTCAAATATCATACTTTACTGGAAGGGAGAAAATTTGAAGAGTAGTAACTCACCAAAGCTGGAATAAAGACAAACAAGGAATATCCATAGAGACAGAATAGCTGGACAAGGCCCGATGGAGCTGAGAAGTACTTGAGGATTACATACAAACAAAGAGGAACAATGGTGACATAGCCGTAAAATAAACCAGCAGACCAAGTCACCAGATTTATGTCATAATTCCATTCCTGATCCTTCAGCTTGTGTGCTAGATATGTCACAAATGTACCAATAGATGCTGCTACAAATATTAAGGTAGTGCAAATCCAGAATGGTCCATACCTGTGTACATTTATAATGAAATAAAAAATTACATGTTGCCACACAGCTGAAAAACACAAAATGCAGTCTTCTGAAGGTAAAATAATATTTGTTCTCCAAAGTTCAACAATGGTAAGCATCCTCCACACGGGACACTAGTATTTATGTAATAAGAAATCAAGACACAGATGATATTACAATGAAGTAACATAAGAAATAAAACAAAACCAGCACATAATTAAATGGAGCATAAGCTAATACAATGGATATATTGACCTTAGAGAATTTTGTTGCAGTTTTCATCTATCAATATTTATTACAAGGACTTTCCTTGTGTTCAGCTAAACTCCAGAGTTTCTTCCTAGTGGATTCTAGGTAATCCACTACAATGCTACCAAGCAATTTCCTTATTCCTTTAGTGCTTCTGTCACGTAACAGTTGGCAGGAGAAGTGAAGACCTCAGTTTATCGACCTTCAATGAGGATGGAATCTGGACCACTCTTACCACCTCAACAGGATTCATGTAGTAGCATGAATCCCCTTTCGGCTTGGTGTGAAACATGAAACTCCTGTTGGCCATTTCCTCTTCACAGCCGAACTTCTAGGGTACTTTTGGATGGAAGAGTCCAGTGAGAAAGGGAAGAGAAGGTTAATTTTTCATTTTTAAATTTAGATAAGATTACAATTTTACAATGTTAACAAAATTCAATAAAGGGATTGCTGAAAGGTTGCATGATAACTTTCATTTGATCCCTTTCATTTTGAAAATTTCTAAGCAAGGAGAACGATTATCTAAATTGAAAAATAGTGCCTGTATGCTTCCATTTCCAGTTTTCACTGTTTTCTGTACAAATCTTTGAAAGTAAGGAACAAAATGAAAAAATGTGACATTTTTGCAATTATAAACAAAAAAAAAAGGAACCAAAAACAAAGGAAACATACCCTAACCTCCCTCCCCTTCCCTTCCCCTGGCCCCAAACTCCTCCATCCAATCATACCTTTAGATATGGGTGTCCTACATCACAAATAAATATTACCGACCATTGCTAACCATAGGTTCACTCCTCCAGCTAGTAGAGATCTAGTAATTCATACACATTATTCAACAGAAAACATAACAACTATCAACAAGATGCAACTGACAGACAACCCATTATTTAATATGTTAGCGATCATTAAATAAAAATTAAAAGTCATAGTGCAGAACAATAACTCTGATAGTATAATAATGAGCAATTAGAGACACTTACAAATCAGGGTTGGTAGCAGTTTTTTCATTGAAGGTTCCTCTAAATGGGAAGAGTGAGTCCTTAATCCTGTCTAGAACATCACAACTGTCAATATCAAAGTATGGTTTGTAAGCAGCAACGGTGAAAGCCCTAAACCAACCACTCTGCTGCTGTTGAGTTTCATGATCAGAACCAGATGAAGGTTTTGAAAATGTATCTGCATCAAAAACCAACAATTAGTTGTTGCAGCAAGTAATTCCTAATAATTAGTATAAAATAAAGAAATGAGATCACGTGACATACCATCAGCATCACGTGGAGGCCTGGAGGCACCAGTAATCTTGCCCTGTGCTCCAGATGGAGGAAATGTTTGAAGATTCGAACCTACACGGATAAGAAATCAAATGTATTTTAATTAACAGTGCGGAATGACAATGAGAAATGAAATTGAAGAGAAGAGAGTGGGATTGAGACCTGTGAAATTGACGGTGACAGGTGGCGGATCTGGAACTGCCTGCGAGAAATTGAATTGAATGAAATTGAGAGATAAGATCAAGTGATGTGAATATGAATGAGAATGAGAATGAGAATGGAAAATGAAGGAAGACTCACGGGTACAGATCCTGAAACCTTTTGGTTATCAATGGAGTGGTAATGATGTCCTGGCATCATTTTTAATTCCAATTTCAATTTCAATTATCTTCTTACTTCTTCCCTTCCTTCCTCTCTTCCTTCCTTCCTTCAGATCCCGCTACCTACACTCCTTTTTTTTTTACAACCCCTAGTTGAATCCCGCGCGTTGCACGGGTTTGGAAAAATATGTTAAATCATTATTTTAATTTTTTTATTAGTATTAAAATAATTTTAATAGATGAAAGTCATCATATTAAAAATTAAAATGATTACGTTATTTCAAGAAAAACAAAAGTAAACATTATATATAAAGAAATATAATAATAAATTACAATCTCATATCATAGTGTAAAACTAATTTATAAATTGTGAAAATATACAATAGACTTTAATAAAGAAAACATATAAGATTACATGGTAAAATCATGTATGTGTATATAAAAATAAAATAAAAAAAGGCATGCACGACTCTTTCTTCTCTTTTCAATATTTAGAGTGACAGATCAAACATATGTGCAACAAAAAAGTTGTTCTTAGATTACAATAACAATAAGTAGAATATAGATTGTAGCTTATTAAAGATTTCTCAAACCAAAGGACCATTTAAGGACCATGATAGATCAAAGGAAAACTTTAATAGATTGTATACATCACCAGAAAGTGCAACAAAAGAAACATAAGTTTAACAAATCAATATCTGATCCATGAATGATTCTAAAAACAATGTTCTCCAGCTTCACAAACATGTTACTCCTTTACTGCATAAAATGGGCGAAGTACCCAAATTAACGATCATGACAATGAAAAGAAACTGCATAAAATATCATGACAATTATTCTCAACCATCACAATCCACTTAAATGTCGGATGCATCTTAGAATAGTAAAGAGAAAGGTCAATCACAACAAACGTTCTTACCTTTCTATCCATTTCATGTTCTTTTCTCAGCTGACATACCGGCAAATCCCATAAAACCTGCACACAAGTTTACCGGAATACCAAGCAAAGTGACCAGCAAGCATGATAAAAACCAAAGTGATTTAGTGATGGAATAAGTTAGCAAGAATCATTGGTGGCGAAAATAGGAGTCTAAGTTCGTCCACCTCCAAGTCCAAGAATCTTTAGTAAGTGTGAGTGTGAGTGTATGTAATGAGATTGAAAATAAACTTGGCATTGGAAGTGGCACTACTTAGAGTGTGAGTGTGTGTGTACATTCTTTCTTGGTGTTTCAGTTTTGAAACAATGCAATAGTAAGGAACAACATAAGCATAATTGCTAAGCCTAAAGAAAACCATGTAATAGATAGATCTAAAATTGAAAGGATAAGATTAAAATTTAAGAGAAAATAAAAGTCTTTATAGTCCAAACAAAACCATATAAGCTTCAAAAACCATCCACTACCACTTGTCTGGTTTCATTAGTAAAATTCAACCATTTTATTATAAACATAATTTCTCTCAAAATGATGTAAAGGAGTCATAGCTGCAAAAATAGATTGAACTTTTGACAATTTGTTTGGCTTTTGTCAAAGAAAATAAATCAGTGAAAGCTTTCATTAACCCTTTGAGGAACACACTTATATATGTTTAAACTTAACAGATTTTCAAGCACTTATAAACTTACATGTGTATATCATTTGGCCTTCACACCTAAACCATTTTGCTTGATCATGAAAACAACGGAAGATTTGCTTTACAACCCAGGCCAAAGAATTTAAATATATATATATATATATATATATAATAGCCTTGTGAGTAGGAATTTTTAGTAACTATATATGAAGAAAACTCCTCTTCAGGTATTCAGAACCTCAATTAAATTCTTACTGGCACTGTATTTGTAATGACAGTATTGGCATAAACTCATTTTCCACGCATGTAGTACAAAAGCCTACTGTTGAAGAATACACAACCAGTAGAATTAAAAACACAACTAACTAGATTAACTAGCTTAAAAGCTTATAAAAATTAGTACCATTCAATCCCCGGCAACGGCGCCAAAAACTTGTTGCTAAAAATGTGCAATGTGCAAGTATACACAATCAACCAAGTAATATAACGATAAAAGATCGTTCCCACGAGGATTGGAGGGTAATTTTTAAAGTCCTTAAGTAGTTAATCAAGTTAGGTAACCTTGAGGGCAAATAGGATCACAAAAGAACTAGCAAAAATAAATGGAATATTCTGAACTTTTGTCAATTATAAGTGACTGAAATAAGGTGAAGTAAAATTGAAATAAAGGATATGTGATTGTATAATAAAAATAAGCTAGGAATAGAATCACTTATAAGTCTTGTGATGTCATACATGCTCTTAAATGCTGCAGCAATAGTTCCAGAGAATAAAAGCTAATGTGTTTTCCAACACTTTTTAAGATAAGCCTCATTAATTGTTCCTTATTCCTAAGCCCAATTTAATTACGCTTATCTGCAGTTCAAATATCTCAGCTAACTTATGAGTTTGATGAATATTCCTATTCACTTCAAGGTAATTTAATTTCCCAATTAATTACTCAACTCATATTAACTCAAGGGTTCCATTTATTAATGTCTTCCAACATTAATAAACTTGAGCTGTAAAATAAGTTGATCACTCTTATTTTCTAGCAATTAATCATGCAAAGCACTTGGTCAAATTGCTGCAAACAAATTTCATATGTAATTCATCACATTCATTACAAGATCATCATATTCCTAGCTCAAGGGATTTAGCTCATGATAGAAATGGAAATGAAATAAAACATATTATAAAATAAAGTAAATGATAGATCCATTACAAGCTGGAAGTTCAAAGAAGGAAAGTTAAAAGACTGAAGAATGAGTCACCACGCTCTTCCAAGCTTGGCTCCAAACTCTCATAGTTTTCTCATTTCCTCCTGGCTTGGCTTCCTCTAGCAGCTTGTAAAATTATAATAAGCTAAAAATCTCTGTGTAAAAACTGCCTCTGGCTGCGTGCATGCCAAATCCTTTTATACTGATTCCCTCTAGGGTAAAAACCATTGGCTCGTGCACCTCTCTTTCATCAGGAGACCAAAAAGTGATAATAAGACAAAACATGTCCCCTTGGCCCAAAAAGGAATATTTACAATACTTAATACATGGCCCAAAATAAAAAGAAGTATAGAGACCACAATATTTGTTCTAATACTATGCACGTTGAGTACATTAATGCCATGGGTCCACTTTTTCCTCTAATCAGCTTAAATTGATGTTGACTTCTTCTTGGTTGACTGCTGAACCTCATTCCAAGCTGCAGCACTCTGCAGCATAGACATCAACTCTGCTTCTTCCTTAAGCTCCTGTTTATATCACAAAGCTCACAAGCACCATTAAACACAACTTTTCAGATTCCAACTGTTTTCAAGAAAACTATGCAATTACTTACTCTAAACACTAAGCTTAACCCAAACTATTCTCTTAAAGACCATTTTAAGGACTCAAAGTAGGCTAGATAACCTCTATTTCTAAAGGTTATCAAGAAGCAAAACTACATTAGGCAATTCCTAGGAAAACATGTCACCTAAAAAATATCCAGAAAACTGAAGAGACTTGAAAACATTGTCTACTATTAGAGCTTAATTTTCCATGAAAAGGTATAATTATCCAATAATTATCCAAATATATATATGCAGAACAAATGTCTGAGCTCTTCAGTCTTACCATCAACTTGCACTAAGAAGATTCTACAATTCACCATGTTGGAGTGCAGCTTTCAGATCTATATTGTAAAGATAGCAAAACTATGTGAGTAGAGCAAAGGGAATGAGAGGCATATTGAAAAATAAAATATCCCTAGAAAGAGAAACTCCAATAAACTGGTTCACCTATGACTCTCAATATTTTTCGAATCTGAATGTTACTAACTCGTTTCGTTCAATGCAAGACTTCAGTGTTGAAGGAGCAACAGGTACTATAGCAAATCATTCATTCCCAAAAAGTTAAGGGGCACAATATAAATATGGTATTCATGAATATGCACTAATCATGGTTCCAATATATGAACTCAATTACATACAGAAACAGTTCCATGAAGGATGAGCATACAAACAAACACACCCACAAATTGAATAATACTAAATTACCTATTTAAAGGAAGGAAAATCATAAGCACCAAAACATAATCTATTGACATCAAGACAACCATCTCAAAATAAATAAATCATTAGCAAAGTAAAAAAGGATGACATGCATTAAAAAAGTAAGAGGAAGAGGAAGCATAGCATCAATAAATAAATAAATAAATAAAAGCCCAGAACATATAAAGTAGAAGAAGAGGAAAAATTCATTGACAAAAAAAATATTTAAACAACCCATAACATATTGAACAAAAATTAAAAATTCCATGTGATTCTTGAACGCTTCATCGAACAACTCCGCCAAAGTGCTCCCCCTCCCCCGTTGTTTGAACCGACAAACTGACCTGGTGGCTTTGGACTGTGAAGCCGGGATTGCATCAACATATTGTAGTTTGGGGTCTTTAGAAAAGGAAGAGAATCAGAGAGAAGAAATTAAAGAGTTCATTTTCAAATTAAAGAAGAGGAAGAGAATGAGATAGAATAAAAAAAGAGAGATCTTGTAGAGCTTCTACATCTCTTTTCAAATTAAAAAATATAGCGCATGAGTGGGTTAGAAAAACTGAAAAAGGGAGTTGCTTTTTGGTGGATAAAGGAAGTTGCTTTTTTGTTTGAATTTGAATAGAAAGAGAAGTTGATTTTAGCCTGGGGTTGTCAAGCTTGAGCGGGTAAAAATAAGTAAAAAGTATAATAGAATAAATAGAATAAAATAATATTGGAAAGGGGAAGATTTTGGAGGTTTTGAGCGGGAAAAAACCAGTTGGAAAGACACTGATTTTAGATATATATATATGATTTTCCACGTTCTCCACCCTTTTGATTCGCCCACTCAACTCATCCGCTTGGGCCTCCCCGTTTTCACGCACCATGCATGGGAGCACCTATGGCAAGGCCCAGCATGCCAGCATAATTTTTTTTTCTTTAATTTTTTACACTATCAACCGATTAAAAATATTATATAAGTAAATTTTTTTAAAAAAAAATTATAATAAAAAGTCAAATATTTTTCATATTGTGATAATTTAAAATTGAATAATAATGTAAACAAATTTATATTGCTCTTACATATCAATTAAGAGCCTGCTTGTTTAAGATTAAAAATTAAATAATTTTGTCACAAAATAATTTAATGATTATTTTTAAAGATAAACAAAAAAGAAGTAAATTTGTGTTTGTTTACAATTATAAAAATCATTTTTTTAAAAGTAGTTAGTTATTTTTTGACACAAAAAGTAATTAATTATAAAAAATGATTTTTTCCAAAAACTAATGAAGGTTGCTTTTCATTTTAACCCTAAAAATGATATTTTTTTGTTTTTAGTATTTTCAAAAGCAAAAACAAACATACTAAAAGTTTTAAAAAATATAATTCAATTTTAATTTTTTTTAACAAAATAACTAATAACAAACACACTCTAAATCTATTTTTTTTTCACCTAAAAATAAATCCATTATTTTTTTTATAATCATTATTAGCGTGACACACAAAAGTAGTCGACATAACTCAAGTACTCAACGATACAAACTAAAAGAAATGTCCGGATTCCAAAAAAAAAAAAAAAAAAAAACCAAGGCACAAGACAAGAACCTAATACTACTAGGTAAGTACTGGGAGTGAGGAACACGCGTTGAAACAGCTCAACCTCGTTACAACGCCGAAGTGTTGCCGCCAGAACACTTCTTCGGAACAACTATTTTCTCCGTTTCTCAGATAGACAGAGACGGAGATGGTGCATCTACCCGACGAATTGATAATCGCAATCCTCATGAGATTGCCGGTAAAGTCTTTATTACGATTCAGGTGTGTCTCTAAATCATGGTTCTCTCTCATATCTGATCCCCACTTTGCAAAATCCCATTTTGAACTCGCTGCTGCACCCACCTATAGACTTTTATACTTGCCGTGTTATGCTTTTGCTTCTCAAACTCAATCCATAGACTTAGACACTGGTTCTGCTTCTGCTCCACTAAGCCTTAGTTTTCTGCCTCTCATCCCTCATCCTAAAATAATGGGTTCCTGCAGAGGGTTTCTACTCTTGTCTCATTCTTCTCTACCTCTGGAATCCATCAACCGGTCTTCACAAACCATTACCTTTCTCTCCTGTTGAGCCAAACTCATTTCTCTACGGTTTTGGGTACGACCCATCAACCGATGATTACCTGGTGCTTCTAGCATCCTACCACTTGGAAACATGCTTTGAGCTATTCTCCTTGAGAGCTAATGCATGGGGGCAAATTGAGGGTACCCATATGGACGATCCCAGAACCGGGACGCTCTTCAATGGGGCTATTCATTGGTTGGCTTTTCGTGACGAAGTTACACTTGATGCTATTGTTGCCTTTGATTTAATGGAAAGGAGCTTTTCAGAGATACCTCTGCCAGATGATTTCGGCCAGGAAGACTTGTTATTTTGTGATTTAGGTGTAATTGGAGGATTTCTCGGTCTGTGTGTTTGTAGAGGTGATTTAAGTGACATATGGGTGATGAAACAATACAAAGTGCAGTCATCTTGGACTAAGTCCATTGTTTTGCATGTTGATGACCTTCCTACTCGATACTTTTCCCTGATATGCTCCACCAAAAATGGTGACATTGTTGGAGTGGATGGGAGTACAGGGTTAGTGAAGTTTGATGCCAAAGGGCAGCTGCTAGAGCATCGGTCATATTGTAATGATTCACCATTACCCGGATGTGCCGCGGCGATGTACAGGGAGTCTCTACTTTCACTCCCTGTTGACAGTGGGCAAGCTGCAGAAGATGATTGACAATAGTAAGACTTTAGGATCTGTTTGGTTTGTTTTTAGTTTCCTGTTTCGTGTTTTCATTTCATGTTTTCAGAAATAATTACAAAAATGTCACATTATTTTTACTCTAGTTCCTGTTTTCATAATTTGTCAAGTATTGTACAGATACCTTTATTTGTGCACTTTACTATTTTCTTGCTAATGTCTTGCATTATGAAGCATGGAAAATAAAAGGCAGAATCATGAAACTGCTAGGAGGCAAAATAGCACAAGATATTCTCTCTCTTATATAGTAAAATCTTGTTCATCTGTTTTATTGAAATTTCACCAGCTTGGACTGTGTAACAAATTATAGAATTCAATTAGGTATGATAGCATAGGTTAAGGAATGCTAGTTTACATGCATTTTTGCATCTTTATCTTGTTTCATCATGGTGTTGTTACTGAGTTTATGTTTGGTTATGTTTGATTTTGCTCTTTTACAAGGTTTTCCAGCTTTAAGCGCTAACACGGAGTTTATTGCGTTGCTAGAATTAAATGGAGTAAGATTTAAAATTGTTACAATTGGTTGACAATTGACACTACTGACATGAAATGACTGCAATGTTAATATTAATGGTGATATCCAATCTACTATACAGCTACATGTTTTGAAGTTAATACCAATTTACTTGTAAGTTGTTCCTTCATTACATCGTATGTTGTTATTTCTTAACCACACCACGTTGGTACAGTTGTGGAGTATATGGCCAGAGATAATTCCCTTGCTCATGCAGCCGTTGACTATATTTCACAAAGTGTTCTTTATCTGATTCAGCATGGCTACCAGCGAGCACTTGCAAAACCTGAATTTCTCTTGATCATGTCTGCTTTCTTTAGTATTCTTTCGATTTAGCCTTGTTTGTTTGGTGAGAAAATAAAGGAATTCTACAATCAAATAGTTATCAGTAATTTGGGTTCAATTTTTCTTTCTATGCCATGGAGACAATATAACTTCTGCATAATATGATGGATTGCTACTGGAGGAAGCAAAATGGTTTTTACATGGTTTTTCATTGACATGGATATTGTCTGTTAGGTTGGTGAAAGACTCTCATGAAACTATCTCGTGGGAGAAAAAAACATCCAAGGGAACATCTTTTCCTTATATAAGTTTCGTGGATGTACCTAAAACCAGGTCCAAGTTGAATGCAGTTATATATTATATGGCTTTCCTGCTTAATGCACATGTTGCAGTTCTTTGCTTATACAATTCTAAAAAAATAGTTTCTTTATGTGAAGTGTGTGCATATCTTGCCCAGGATAAAGATGTTGCAGAATCATCGAAGCAGCAACATTTTTTTTATTGCCTTGCTTGCATAATAATCTAAATAAAATTTGAGTCATATTTTTGTTGCTTCTTCAACTATAAAGGGCCAATGTCTATGCAAGATTCAAATCGAATGGCACATATCTTGTGTGAATATTCTCTATTGTTACCATGCCCCCCACCTTTTAACTTTTATTACTGTCAAACAATGCTTGCTTCTAGACCTTCAATAATATATAGAGGTGAAAATCAAAATAGAAATCTGATGTTGCAGAATTGAATGAACTTTAAATTGCAAACATGCTAAAAATGAGACCTTTCAACGTAATTTACATGAGGGGTAGAGACCTATCAATAAATAAATAGTTTACTATAACACGTTATTCATATTCATATCAATGGTAATAATTATTCCCGTTGAAACAAATTAACCATTTCAACATAGCTGACCAGGATACGCCATAAGCGTTGCCACAACGTTCACCCATCTTGTACAAAATTCATTCGAAGACGACTTTTTTCAAGCTAGCTTGCATCCTCTCAATTCTTCTTCGGGCCTGTCAATACTTTCAAAACGCATTACTTATGTGCTGTATGAAAATTTGATATTCTATTTTGGTGTTTCACCTCACATCTCAACAATAATATATTGTCACATAAATTAAAATTTCTTGTAATGTTAAAAAATAAAAATATGTGATAATTTATTATTGATAGAAATAAAGTGTGGTTATGCCAAAATGTTTTTTTATGTACTTCCAAGCATGTTAAACATTTATTCTAGAAGCCCATGTAAGTTCTCAATTACACATACGCCACATGGGTTAGTGTTGTAGTGTCAATGATATCGTTATTATTGGATTGTTGTTAGTAGCATCAATGCTTTATCTTGTTTCAAGTTTAACACGTGCCAAATTACATAACACTAATGCTTAATAATATCAATTATGTTTTCTTGACATCAAACTGCAGTGTCGCTTTTGGTTTTTTTTATTCTTAGTTTATGCGTATACAAAATATGATAAAGAGTAAGTAAGATATAAAATAAAAATAAATATATATGATATGATATTATATATAATATCTAAAATTTTATGTTCAAATAAAACTCCGAGTAAAAGTAAAAGGTGAAGCATAGTTAAACGACGGTAGTTTAAAAGGTGTTGCTTATTGTGTGTGCGGTGCAATGAGGTGCAAGTGAAGTAACGCTGCCGCTGAGGTGCTACATTGCTTCCTACACCGCCCTAGGGTTAGGACTAGGGTTTTTGCTCCTGTCCCTATCCTCCTCCACCCAACCCACGAAGGTTTAGCAGATAAAGCGCAATCTCTCACCTCATTCCCTTCTTTCTATTCTTTTGGATCATTCATTTCAGGCTCTGAAATTGGGATTTTAGGTTTTTGTTTGCGGCCTCGATGGCGAAAGCTTCTGCTGGAACCGTTAACCCACACGGACGCACCGGAGTTCGAATTGTCGTCGCCGGAGACCAAGGCACCGGAAAATCCAGCCTGATTATCACCGCCGCCGCCGAAAACTTCCCGGTTACCGCGCCGCCGGTGTTGCCTCCCACTAGGTTGCCGGAAGATCTGTATCCCGATCGTGTGCCCATCACAATTATCGACACCTCTTCACGGTACCGAACTTTTCACCTTTTGCTACACCGTTTTGAATTTGAATGATGAAATATTCGTAGACCATAAAAACAGGGAATTAAGTGGAGTTTATGGAGTAGCATAACACTAGTTACTGTTTTGACTATATGTTTTGGGGTTGATGTTTCATTTTGAAGCATTGTCTTGAACCATGATGTTCTCCCTTTAAACCAGCTTGGCAGTTTCGTTCTTGAGCTGTTTGCTGATCAAGGTCTTTGAATAATGTAAAGTTTTTTTTTTAATATTCTGTTTATCGATTCCGATATTCACTTGCAAGAAATTTAAAGTATACAATTTGAAATCTCTTACAGGAATGTGGCTTTGTGCTTGTAGCTTTATCCATTGATAGGGAAATTTTTGCCCTTAAATTTGAATGTCCTCCTCACCATATTGTTATTGTTACTGCAGTCCTGAGGATCGTGATAAAGTTGCAGAAGAATTACAGCGGGCTGACACAGTTGTACTCACTTATGCATGTGATCGGCCGGAGACACTTGAAAATCTGAGTATATTTTGGCTCCCACATCTTCGCAAATTAGAGGTTCTGATCTTGTATTATTTTTTTTCCTCTCCAAGGACTATGTGTTCAATTGCAGCTCCGTTTTTATTTTTCAGCAGTGAAGAGAGAATAAAAAGGAGGGAGAAAATAAATATTCCTTGAGAATGAAAGAAGAAGACCTTGATATTAGTGTAATTTGTTGAACCAGTTCTGGTCTTCTTTCTTGTAAAAAGATCTTCCATTCAAGTGCACATGCTTGCTCTTTGCTTTAGCTTGATTAGATTCACATAATATATTTCTCCTTTTTTATGTTGAATGTATATATGCATGATATAGATATTTCTACCTAGTGAACAGGTAAAAGTGCCAGTTATAGTGGTTGGTTGTAAGCTTGATTTGAGAGATGAAAATCAGCAGGTGAGCCTAGAACAGGTGATGTCACCAATAATGCAACAATTCCGAGAGATTGAAACTTGCATTGAGTGTTCAGCATCTAGGCATATCCAGGTATCTCTTTTCCATGCCATTAAACTTATTGTTTTGACATCTTATTTTCAAGGTGCTGATAAATTATATCTGGATATTGTTTCACACAATTGTAATTAAATTTCCTTCTTGAAGGTCCCTGAAGTTTTCTACTATGCACAAAAGGCTGTTCTTCATCCAACAGCTCCATTATTTGATCAGGAGTCGCAGACTCTAAAGCCTCGATGTGTGCGGGCCTTGAAGCGGATTTTTATCCTCTGTGACCATGACAGAGATGGTGCCCTTAGCGATGCTGAGCTGAATGATTTTCAGGTTGTATATATATTTCCCTTTTAAGATGACAATATTCACTATTAAAATTGAGGCTTTTTACTATATGAATATTATAATCTGGCCCCTTAGAGCTTGATTGTAAGCTTGTTTCTGTTATGTTATGGTAAGGTGATTCGTGTATAAGATTTGTGAGAAATCTAACAAAACTATCAACAGGTTAAATGTTTCAATGCTCCTTTGCAACCATCTGAAATTGTGGGTGTAAAGAAGGTTGTACAAGAAAAGTTGTCTGAAGGTGTGAATGAGCGTGGGCTTACTTTGACAGGATTCCTATTTCTTCATGCCCTTTTCATAGAAAAAGGACGTCTAGAGACAACATGGACTGTGCTTAGGAAGTTTGGATATAATGATGAAATCAAGCTTGCTGATGATCTAATTCCGCCTTTGAAACGGGCTCCTGATCAGGTATTTCTTTTGAGATGAATTGTGACAAATTGTGACCTCATGTACTGTGTATGACATAGATTTTTATGTTTGCATGTCTGAGGTCAATTTGTGGGAGTTTTTATCTTGTTCTGATATAGATTGGCTTTAATGACTGCAGAGTGTGGAGCTGACAAATGAAGCACTTGATTTTTTGAAGGCAATCTTTGATGCTTTTGATGGTGATGGTGTATGTCATTTGCGCACATGGCCTCTGAATATTTTTATTTTTTCATGTTGCTTGTTATGTTATTTTCGAACATTTTCTCAAATGACTAATTTTGGTGTACGTTGCAAATTGTAACTTGCCTAACTCTTCTTGAAACCATCTGTTCCTCCAGGATGGGATGTTGCGACCTCGTGAACTCGAAGAATTGTTTTCTACTGCCCCAGAAAGGTATATTGATTTCTCACATTTTGTGCTAGATAGGCTTACTTTATTATCCACCATCAAAGGTCGATTGGTTTCTTTACTGAATTGGTAGTGGGACAGTGTGAATTAGAGTTTATCATATGTTGTGTTTTTCAAATGTAGACTTGCTATGAGGATCTGTTATGTACTTTTTATTTTGATTCTTCAATGTTTTTACAAACTGGCAATTTTTCCTATGTATGACTTTCCTGAGTCTGAATGTTAATAAGGACTCTTGCCAATGTTATTATTAATATTATATGGTTTCTTGATTGCAGTCCTTGGACTGGAACTCCTTATGAGGATGCTGCAGAAAAAAATGCATTTGGAGGACTATCGCTTGATGCATTTTTGTCAGAGGTGCACAAGTTTTCTATATTCTCTCTCTATTCCCATATCCCTGCATTTTACTGTGTTTTTAGAAGAGTGGTGGGCATCTATTTGGAGTTTTATCACTCAATTTTAAAAGTGCTTTGGGAATCAAGGTTGCTTATGTCTTTATCTTTATCTATTTCCTTAATTTGAATATGTATGTATGACTGTGTCTGGTTTGTGTATCTTTCATTCATATGGTGATTTATCTGCATTGCCATTAATCATCAATTGTTTTTATATATATTTTATTCTTTTCTGGACAGTGGGCACTTATGACACTTCTGAACCCAACATTTAGTGTGGAGAATCTGATATACATTGGTTACACTGGTGATCCATCATCTGCTATCCGTGTGACTAGGAGGCGACGTTTAGATCGCAAGAAGCAGCATTCAGAAAGAAATGTTTTGCAGTGTTTTGTTTTTGGGCCTAGGAAGGCCGGAAAATCTGCATTATTGAATTCTTTTATTGGAAGGTGGTTTTACTTTTCCTAGAAGCTTCTTGGTAATATAACTTTAGTTATTTTAACATACCTTACTGCTATTGAATTAATAATGCAGGCCATATTCTGAAAGTTACAGTCCAACCACTGAGGATCGTTATGCAGTAAACGTTGTTGATATTTCTATGGTAAATAATACTTGATTGTCATTTGACAATATCTACTGCTTACTGTGCAAAATGTTCCGTCTCTCTCACCTGTCTAGCACTTGAGTCTTCTTTTGATGTATTCATTTTATTTCTTGACATTTTTCTTCTTCTCGGATATGTTTTATCATTTTTGTTTGCAGGAAAACAAAAAATATCTTGTTCTGAGAGAGATTCCCGAAGATGGAGTTAGAAGGCTGCTGTCCAATAAAGAGTCTTTGGCCTCGTGTGACATAGCTGTTTTTGTTCATGACAGGTGGCTGCTGATATTAAATAAGAATAAGAATTACTATTGTGAAAAATACTGATGTCTTATTTAGTTTTGTTACAAATGTTTTCTCCCCCAAAAAAAAAGAAAGAAATGTTTTTTGTTTCTATTGACCCAAAATCAGTTGAGTATGAAATTAAATATTTCCTCCTAGAGGACACTCATCAGATAAGAAGCATGCGATAAAGTGTTTGCCTCGGTATAGGATAAGTCTCACTATCAAATAACTCTGATATGAATTTTGGGACAACCACACTGCAAAAGGTAGCCATTGTTTGTGGTTAGAGAGCCCAAGGCCATATAAACCTCACACCAGAATCCCATACTTCCGATGCGTGACTCAAGACCCATACCTTGCAATTGGATCCTAACATCCCACCACGCTCTACAGCCCTGGTGCCCACGCAGGCTGGCTGGGCACTAGCCCTTTGACAATTTGACTAGTCTCCGGCGAACAATGCAATGCCAACATTACAACCTGCGCTGTTTAGTTGCAGCTGACAGAGAGACATGGTGGAAAGCTTTGACAAATGCAATTGGGTCCTAACAAACATCCCACCACACTTCGCAGCCCTGGCGCCCACGTGGGCTAGCCGTGCTCTAGCCATTTGACACTAATGTTGGGTGAGCACAACAATGCCGATGTCACCACCAGCGGTGAGAGACATGGTGGAAAGCTCAGATCATATCTCTCAACTGTAACTGAGCGGCGTGGGTGGTGATGTTGGCACGTAGTGGGCGCTTGATACTAGTCAAAGGGCTAGTGCACAGCCAGCTCGCGTGGGCGCCAGGGCTGCGGAGCATGGTGGGGTGTTAGGATCCAATTGCAAGGTATGGGACTTGAATCCCACATCGGAAGTATGGGATTCCGGTGTGGGGTTTATATGGCTTTGGGTCTCCAACCACAACAGCTAGCTTTTGTGGTGTGGTTCTCCCAATGTTCGATTTAAACTCATTTAAAGTTAGTGTAATATAATTTATGAACTCTAAGAAATTACTACACATTTCCTTGAATTCAAGTTTTCATTAATTTTATTTAGTCTGTTTGGATATTTTTAGCTTATAAGCAATAATTCATAAGTACTTGGAAAAATCTGTTGTGAATTTGGATATGATTCCTAAAACAGCTTATAGGCTGGACCGCTGAAAGAAACATTTTCTAGCTTGATTTTATAAACTTATATTTGATACATACAAACATAAGTTGAAAACAATTTAAAACTAAGATATTAAAGTCATTTTGAATTTGCATAATATGCATTCAGAAAGCATTTGTTAAATTGGTGACGCATCCATGGGCATCTAAGTTAACTATCATTTCATGGTCATTTGGTGTGGACAACTCATACATATTACTTGAGAAAAACTGTTGGTTGTGAATTGCTGACCACATATTCATTCTAGGTCTGATGAGTCCTCATGGATAACTTCATCTGATCTGCTTGTAAAAATCGCTGGTCATGGAGAAGATAATGGCTTTGAGGTGCCCTGCCTTATAGTTGCTGCTAAAGATGATCTGGATTCATTTCCAATGGCTATACAAGAGTCTACTAGGGTATTTTTTATTGGCTTATTTCTTTTCATGATCGTATGCATAATTGTGTGTGTATTGTTGTTCTCATGGTTTTGGTTTCTGCTTAACAGATGCTTTCTAATTATTAGATGTTTAGATAAGAAGTCTATTTAATGTGGTGAATATGACATGCTTTGAATTTATTATCTCATCTAATTTTTCTGAATAGCAACATATAACAAGTAGTAGTTTTTGTATCTATATATTTTGACCTTATGAAATTTGATTAAGCAAATTGGAATCCAAGTTTGATTTTTGTTGTTTCACTTCATAGTAGTAGCTGTGTTGTGGCACTTTTTCGGATACTTTTTGCTTAGATGTTTATTTTAATGGCACAACTGATAGATATGGGGTTGGGAGTCTCACTCCTACCTTATAGCCATTGTACTAGATCTTGCACACCTAGTGTAAGGCAATATTTTTAAGGTGTTGACTTTTGCAATAAATGGAATGTACTTCATAATTGTATAGAATTTTTGCCATTTGGAATTTTCAGATTTTCCTTTCCAAATCCATATTAGAATTGGCTCTAGAAGACAATAAGGCATTGGGTTAATTTTCCCATACTCGTGAAGTATAAGACTTGTAGCATAAGAAGTGTGATCCTTCTAGCAGGTCTGCTCTAAGGTTGAGAAAAGAAAAAACTAATAAATGAAATGGGTATCTGGTTGTTAAGTTAGCTTGATTATTGCTTATTGATATTTCAGGATACATATGTTAACATGTCGGCTCACTTTGTAGATTATCTTTGATTGGTTTAACTGTAATTGCACTGTTGAGATTCGTAATTATATAATTTCCCTCATCTGTTACAAAACTTTTGTTTTCATGCACATTTTAATAAAGAGGCTAGTTTTGGTATCGTTTCAATTAATCTATTAGTTGCAGCTTGAAACATGATATTTTTGGAGAGTTCATCTTATGGTTTTGTTTGTACTTGGTCTAATTTTACTTGGAAAATTATATTTGCACCTTGTCTACTGACTTACAAGCAAGAGTCAAGATTGAAAAGTGCACTGTTAGGTTTTCCATTTTGTAGTCATGTTGGTCCGTGTGCGTAATGGGTAGATAAGCATAGCCCTGAATGTTATAACAGATTCTCAGGAAAATATTGTATTCTGATGTCATCTTTAGCATATATATAATAATTGTAACAATTAACAAATGTGCTTGAAGCTGGAAATTGTTAAAGCAACTGGTTTGTCCTGGATCAACTGCAATGACTATTGACATACCGTTGTGTTTTGTAGGTAAGTCAGGATATGGGAGTAGTGGCTCCTATACCAATCAGTGTGAAGTTGGGGGATTTCAACAGTCTGTTCCGCCGCATTGTAACTGCTGCTGAGCACCCTCATTTAAGTATTCCAGAAACTGAAGCTGGTAGAAGCCGCAAGCAGTACCACAGGCTTGTAAATCGTTCTCTTATGTTTGTTTCAGGTATGTCAGTTTTCAGGATGACTCAGTCATCCCTTGAATTGTTCTGCTTCATGTTGTTCTTGGAATTTTTTATTGGGTGGAGGCTTGGAATTTGGGGATTAGTTAGGCAATGAATTATCAACAAAATAAACCGGTAGCAGATTAATAAATAAATGGGAGTGACTGACTCCATGCATTAGAGGGCTGCCTCCTTGAGAGCCCTAGTTCTGGTTACTACAAAGAGAACCAAGCCGAAAAATAGGGTAACTGCATGAAACAGCCACCCTTTTACGCTTCCCATATTGTTGTATGTTCAATCTGCTATTTTTTCCAGTGTTTACTCCAACTTTTGACCTGATTTTGCTTGGAGTTCCAGAGGCTGTTTAAAGTCTTGCATAGACTTGATAAAAAAAAAAAAAGGGACAATATTGGCTTATTTAGGTCAGATAGATTTAATAGACAATCACTCATCTTTTTATTTTATGCTTCTGCCCTTTTTCTTCTGTTTCGGTGTTTATTAATCTTATTATCTCATCAATATTGCAGTTGGAGCTGCAGTGGTCGTAGTCGGGCTGGCTGCTTATCGGGTATATTCTGCAAGGAAGAATGCGTCTGGTTAAAAGACAAGGTTTTGTGAATGGTCCAAGGTCCATTACCTTGATGTGAATGCAGCTTGTCCTGGCCACCTATGCTATCTCCAACATTAAGTTGGCTTTTTTTATGCCATCTGCTGTAGATTTTCAAATCGTTTTTATAGTATCACAATCTTTAATTTTTCGTTGTCAAGATTGAATTTAGCTAGCATAAATTTTATATTCACATTATCGCCCCCCCCCCCCCAAGGAGCTTCATGAAGGAACATACAAACAATAATGGTTTATAGTGTATTGGCCAGTTAATTACTTGAAACATGGAAAGAATGAAAGCATCCTCTCGTCGAATGTTACTATTAAGATCCTGTAGCCTTGCAGGAAGTTGACGTTAAAATGGCTAGAAATGCCTATCAGACTTTTAAAGCATCTGCTTTCTCTTCCTTTTTTTAAAATATGTAGGTATTGAAAATGCTGGTTTTGATATTTAGTGATCATAAATTTAGTTTAACCCCCAACTTTGAAGTGGTAAGTAAGCGGAAGCTCTGGTAAGTAAGGCGAGCTTTATTGGAGAACACTGTACGGTGTATGATCCTGATCTGCGGGTACCTATTCTATTTCACCCTGCAAGGAGCGGGTTTTAAAGTCAGATCATTTCTATAATCTATACTGCATCCCACATTTACATAAATATTTTGATCAATTTTGTTTATAATGATATTATGCTTAGTTGAACGATTGATAAAGTCTATTATATTAACTAGTTCAATGTTTATTATAAATTTAGTTTTTTATTTATGTTAGATGATAAATTACTTTTTACATAAATGTAACTTAAATATGGACATGTGTGGAGTGGGATAGGATGGGTGAGGCTTTAATCCTTAAGGGTTTGTTTGGGAGTTGAGAGATAAAAGGTTGGAGGAGGAAGGGAAAGGGAGAGAGAGAGAGAGAGAGAGAGACAAAAGGGAGAATAAGTGAATAACCCTCTAAAATCCTCTTCTAGTTTACCCTTCCCAAATTAGGGATTTGGTTCTTTTGTTAAAATATAAACCTTCATGCAAGATGGGAGACTATCCTCTATTCTTTTCAGATCTATATGATTGGAATATCTTGTGAGAACTAGTATTTGTTCTCGTGTGACGCATATTGGCTACGTGCAATATAATTATTTAAAAGAAAATTTATTTAAATATTAATGTTTTGACACTTTTACTACTTTGCAGATTTTGTTTATTTTATTACATTTACTTTTATTATTGAATATACGCATAAATACCATTGAATAAGAATCAGAGTTAACCTCTTGAATATAAGATGGGTGTTGCTAAGTAAGATTTCTATAACTTCATTTCTATCTAGATTAGATACTGGATTTTATTCTTTTTAGCCAAATTGAGAGTTTTGGTTGCTATCATTGTCAGCACGGGCTCATAAATTGATTAGGGGACAAGTCAATATTCTATGAATATTTTTATAAAAATAATGTATAAATTCATAAGCAATTACAAAAGCTTATAACCAAATTCCTAATTACACATAAGTGACAATATCTCTCCCACAAACTGTATATTTATACAATCAAAAAATTGAAGACATCTCAACTTTTACAAATTACAATCTCCACATGTCTTCATATGTTTTAAAATTTGTGTATGATTTTTTTATTCATTTTCAATACAATAAAAAATTGTCATTGGAAGAAATCATGCTCTCTTGGTTGATAAAGACATTTTTGCAAATAAGTTCTTCGGATTTCATCCTGATCATTTGGATGGTAACATGATATTTTTTCCTCTCTCCATTACCAATGGGAATATTTCAAAATCAATTTCTAAGAATCTCATTTTCAAGGATGACCCTAATGATGTTGGTATGTTTTCCAGTGATTTTCTTTTAAAATACTTATTCATTCCTAGCAACCTAATTAAAAAAATATGATGCTAACTAGTTACTTAATTAAAGTAAAATACACTACATAAAGCATAAGAAATTGTGCAAATTTAATATATAACAAATAAATAAACAAAAGAGAAATTCTACACGATTCTATCATGCTCATATGAAAATGCATATAAAAACAAATATATTGGAGTTGAAGGTTTCAGATTTGCAGTAATTTTACCTTATTACTGTTAAGAGTATTTGGCTCATTTGTCACGGAATATTGTCTATTGAAGTATTGATAATGGAGGCTAGCCAACAAAGGATCAAGATAAGAGGAATAGTTGAAGTTGAAGTTGAAGTTGAAGTTGAAGTTGAAGTTGAAGTATGAAGGTAAAGTAAAATAGGATGTATTTTTGTTTTGGCTTTTTGGATTTTGAAAATTGAAAATGACTCTTAGGTTTGACTTTTTAATAAATTTTCATGTCACAAATCTGATTTCTCTATTCTAACTCTCTCTCTTTTCGAAAATTGTATTCTTATTAAAATTATATTTCAAGTCATATTGGAAAATGATAAAGTGTTATACATAGTAGAGCCGTAGGACAATGAGTGCGTCATTTATTTTTTTATGAGGAAAAAAATTAGTTAACACTTAATATTTTTATTTTTAATTTTTACTTTGTTGATGTAGCTGCCCCGATAGAACTGGATCCTCTCAGGTGACCGGAAATTTCTAGTAAAAGAGAGATATATTCATGAAATAAAATAAATAATATTATTTTATTTCACGAGTCTATCTTTCTTCTACTCAAAATTTTCAATCACCGGATAGGTGTTAAACTCTGTCCCCACACTCTTCTAGGCTGTGTCCGTGATCATTATATAATGAACTTCCTAGTATCTTTATCTAAAATTATTGCACATTTAATAATTTAAAATGGGATTTACTAAACCAATCTGTAACGAAAACCCCATAAGTGAATTTTATTGGTTGTGCTAAAAAAAATGAGGTATTAGGTTTGTTTGTGTCTACCTCAAAAAAAAAAAAAGGTTTGTTTGTGTCTATGCAAAATTTTCTCATGACTTGAATTTGATTCCCTACCGTAAATTTTATGAAAGTTTCTTAACCTCGTTGAAAAATTATCAAGCTCATATAATTTGAAAATGACTCTAAGGCCAAAATACACATATTTATATCGATAATAGACATTGCAACTATAAAGGAGTTAAAGGAAAACAAATACAATAAAATAAAGAAAAGATAGGCTTTTTTTATCTGATATTCTCGTTATCCAAAAATTACATTAGTCTTCGACTAATCTGAGTCGAGCCGTGAAGACTCATTTAAGGATTTGGAAAGTATAATAATGCTGAGCTTTTAGGAATTAGGAACAAAAGGTTAATTATTTAATGTCAATTGATATATCTTTATGTTTTTATTAATATATGATTAAAACTATAGGTAACTGATATCTTACAAAACATTAATGGATTAAAATATAAGATTTAATTGGTATACATGGTTTGTGTAAACAAAATTTTATACTATAGATCAATCATAAATTATCATATCATTAAAAATATTTGACTATTATCCTAATTATCTTAAAAATCTTTTATACCATGATTTATAATTTATTGACAATATAAAAAACTTTATACTAATAATACATATAGTAACTTTTTTTTTGTTGACGGAATATAGATATAGTAACTAAATTGTAACATATATACCTACTATATTTTAGCTTGTTGATATCATTGGAAATCCAGACCGGGAAGATCATAACATTTATGGCAACAAATTCACAAAAAAACCACAAAGGCAAATTCCATCATTTCAATAATTTCATAAAGGAAAGACAAACTTTCCCATCGAATAAAAACGAAATCACTTACCCCAGAAAAAAAAACGAAATCAATCAAAGAAGGAAATAGATTTTGACTATAATTTCTCTTTATTAAAATTTTGAAAGTTGGAATTTAGATATTTAAAAGGAAATATTATTTATTATTAGTGGAGGAATATAGCATAAAGATATTATTGTTAATAAATTTGTGGTTATTAATATTAATTAAATTAAAAATAGTAAAATGAATGCGGACACAATTAATTGTGCTGATTAGATAAGTAATAAATAATAAAATAATATTAAGCATAATATAATTTGAAAATCAAAGCTAATCTTAGTATATTTTTATTATTCATTATTTTTAGTTAATATTTTAAAGAATTTTAAATTCCACTCTAAATATAACA
The DNA here is from genome assembly GCA_035048595.1 of Echinosophora koreensis. NCBI lineage: Eukaryota > Viridiplantae > Streptophyta > Magnoliopsida > Fabales > Fabaceae > Echinosophora > Echinosophora koreensis. The sequence continues at coordinate 22,925,242 of JAPCYP010000001.1, forward strand.
ACATAAATTGATTGTAGTAAAATGAATATGAAGTACTAATAATTATGGCCAATAAACATCTAATAAATAATTGTAAATAACAAAAAAAAAATTGAAAATAATAGTTTCAAACTTTACATTTACTGCATTCTTTTTAACTTTCCATCTTACTTTAAATCTAATAGTTAAAAATTATTCAATTAATTAAAAAAGTAACTGTTAATGGTAATTTTAATAAGGAGAGGGTAAAATGATTTTTTTAATAAAGAGAGATATTTTAAATTTTGACACTCATTAAATTTCATACATTCATAATCTTTTTAATGCATAGATATTACAAATTCAATGAATCATCAAATTTTAATAAATTTAATTTAATAAATTAAGTAATTTTAACCAATAATTATAAGTAAAATTAATCAAAGTAAAATGAATGATTCTAGATTAGTGTAACAACCACATTATATTTGGTAAGATTATAAAACTTAACGAATTTGATGAATGGTTATAGTTTGAAGATTAGTACGAATGACTAATGATGACATGGCACGAGTCACTTTCCTTTTTTTGTAAGCATGTCATCATTAGTCATTCGTACTAATCTTCGAACTATAACCATTTAAAATCACAAAGTATCTAACTTTTAGATATAATGATAAGCGAAAATCTTGTCAAAAGCATCTAACTCAACCATCAATTAAAATGATTCGTCATCATTTTCACGAATTCAAATTGTACTTTTCAGCTTTTTCCAAATCAATGAGATAATGGCTTGAATATACAAATTACATACACATGGTTAATACACTGTATTTGTCACACTCTTCGTTGTGTTTAGCAATTTAATAGTATTATTTATGTCCAAATTTTTAAAACTGAAAAAAAAAAAGAAACAATTTAATTTCTAGATGGCCAATCGTGTAAATTTGTTGAAACAGGTATACTATCGATTAGTTTAGTACATTTCATCAAGAATATACAATGATAATGATCGATGTTGTGATCAATGAGGATTCATATTTCCTACTTTCGAAAAATTCATTCAAACATTAAACCAAGGATGCATTAATGCATCAATGCTAGAATGCATGACTTTTTTACTTTAGGAAATTCATTTTCCCTCCTCCAACATTCTGCTTCATGCAAAACTTTGATAAAAAAACCTATTGAATATAAATATTATATATCTTCAAAACTATCACACTTGCAAAACTTGGAACCAAATGGCTTCCAAGCCTTCCTCCAATTCTCATAATTTGTCTTCAAAGCAAAAAACTTTTCTCGTTCTCGTGCTTCTCTCCTTAACCCTCCCGCTCTCTGTACTTTTGGCGAAGCCCCAAAGAGCCCCTATCACCACCAACATATTTCAGGTGGAGAAAACAAAGCCTGCATGGTTTGATGTTATAGAAAAAAACATTGGTAGCAAGAGTACTGTCAAGGTAGGTCTCGTTAATATTGATACAAGAGTGAATGGTAATCTACATGAACAACTTGATTCACTGCATCCCCAAGTAAAGACAGTATCTATTGAGTTTGATCATGTTGATGATAAGTTGAAGTGGGAAGACTTTTTTCCTGGGTGGAGTGATGAAAATGAGAAATGGGGTCATCCAAAGTGCCCTGATTTGCCAATGCCAAAGTTGGAAGTTTATCGTGATCTCAATGTGGTGGTGGCCAGAGTTCCATGTGGAAATGGGATAAGAGATAAAGGAATTAGGGATGTGTTTAGGTTGCAAGTTAATTTGGTGGTGGCTAATTTGGCTGTGGAGAGTGGATGGGTGAAGAAGTTGGATGCTTATAAAGAGGTATATGTTGTGTTTATTGGTTCTTGTGATCCCATGGTAGAAATTTTCAAATGTGATGACCTATTGTTCCATCAATTTGGTGAGTATCGGGTGTACAAACCTAATTTGAGGAGTCTCATGCAAAAAACGCTTATGTCAGGAGGTTCCTGTCAGATTGCTCCTTTTTATGCAGAAAAAGGTATATTTTCGTTATAAATAAGGATATATCTAAATTATTTTTGGTTATTATATATTGAGCTACGCTATATGGTGCAAATTTGTTTGGTACAAAAAATGACGATAGGTCATTTTGACTAATAAGGTGATGGGCCATACAGGCGGACGGTTAAAACAATTAACAATGTGGATGTGTGATAGAGTATTGCTCATTCTTAAAGTATTGTATGAAATTTTTTTCGTACTAACTATTATTTCATAGGGAATAATGTCTTTTTCATTTCATTTGATTGTCAAAGAGAGAAAAGTATAGTAAAAGGAATGAAAATATATCCTATAGAAGATTCTATTTCCTTGAATTCTGTTTTTCTATTATCTCTTTCTACTATATATTGTGATAAATCCTACTTGTGAATTAAGCTCACCACAATGAATTATATAAATGTCTTTTCATAATATAGCTTCAAATGAATCTTGTTGTATAAACATTTGTATATATAGTTTAAGAATTGATGATTTTCTCATTATATTTTTTTCATACTTACTTTATAACTATTGAACAAAGATATTTAGGTTGAAGTACCACGTGTATTATGTTCAATAAAATTTGTCTCATAAGAAAAAGTGATGTAAAAAAGAAAACATTAAATATATAACCAAGCACTAAAGTGACATTCATGTGTTGCCATGTAAATGAGAAGAATAGAAAACAAATAACATATTTTGGTTATGATCATTGTGCAGGCAAAGAGGTATGGAGAGCCTATACATACCAATCAGTAGCGACATTGAAGTACAACTACACCATGCTCGCCCCAAGGTTAGCTTATGTGACAGTCTTACACTCCTCAGAAGCTTATGTTTGTGGTGCAATAACTCTAGCACAAAGCCTCCTTCAAACCAAGAAAAGCAATAACTACACCATAGACTTACTCCTCCTTGCTGATGATTCCCTTGGTGCTAACTCCATAAGAGGTCTAAAAGCTGCTGGCTGGAAGATCCAACATATTCAACGTATCTTGAACCCTTTTGCCAGAAAAGGTTCATATAATGAATGGAACTATAGCAAACTTCGAATATGGCAACTCACTATGTATGACAAAATCATCTTCATAGACTCTGATATTATAGTCCTAAAGAGTATCGATGATTTCTTCACTTACCCTCAATTATCTGCTGCACATGATCACAACATGTTGTTCAACTCGGGGTTGATGGTCATTGAACCTTCCATGTGCATGTTCGAGCACTTGATGATAAAAAGTTTGGAGGTGAAACCATATAATGGAGGTGACCAAGGTTTCATCAACGAGGTCTTCACGTGGTGGCACAGGTTGCCAAGAAAGCTGAACTACTTCAAGATTTTCCAACAACGTGAGATTCCCGAGGACTTGTATGGCATACATTACTTCGGCTTGAAGCCATGGATGTGTTATAGAGATTATGATTGCAATTGGGACAAGAAGGATCTCCACATATATGCAAGTGATTCAGCTCATCGAAGGTGGTGGCAGGTTTATGATACCATGCCGATAGAGTTGCAATCCTATTGTGGGCTTACAAAGGAATTGGATGAAAGGTTAATGCAATTGAGAAAAAGTGCAAGAAATGATAGTTTGTCAGATGAGCATTGGAAGATTGAGGTTACAGATCCTAGAAGGAAGCATTACGTGGGTTTGAATTAGAGGGATTTGGTTTCTCTAAGTTTGGATTTCCCTAAAGTTCCTGCATTCATACAAATTTTAAGTGTATTTTAGTCTTTATTGTAGCCAACAAATCTGATTTGAAACCATCTCTTGATAGAATTTTGCCTACATACAAGGGAATTTAAGGATTCCCAAATACAGTGAATCTGGATCCGAATTAGAGTAGGGTAATGTTAATGTTAAGAGTCTGCCTGAGGTCATTTATGACCAAACTTCCGATTTCTTGCAAGAGCTTAACATTGTTTCATTGTTTTGGAGTTTACCTATATGCTTATTGGATAAGGTTCCTCCAAAGTAAATTGTATTGTAAAATGAGAAAGGGTATATTGACTCTTGATTAGTCAAAGTACATTGATATCTTAATTCATTTTAATTAATTAATGGTGGATATACAGTTACTTTCTTATTTTACAATATTTAATTCACTTTAGATAGCTTTTTTCATTCTTATTATACATGTGTTAAGTATATAATAAAGCCATTTATTTACCTTAATATAGTGGTCTCCAAACCAGTCCTCTTGTAATCAATGCAGTTATATACCCACATGTCTTATCTAGAAGGTGTTTACAGCAAACCTCAAATCCATCTTTCACTTGAAACTCACCTTGACTAACATAAGCATAAGTGACTCTATTGTACCTCCCATCTTGCATTGTTGTATCTATAACCTTCCCAATCCTTGGAGACCGGAGTAATCTGATGTTGAAAGTTTTTTCTTTTACCGAGTATCACTATATAAGTTCATTCATAATTCTCCGATAACATTTCTCATTATAACTGCCTTCATATATAGACCTGCTCTAGGGAATATTTCTGTTGTAACCTCCCTATTTTTACGAAACCGGGCATAAAGGAAAGTGTAGGAAAATACAAGAGAACAACTAACTAATCAAGTCGACAAGGCAGAAAGGAGTCTAGAGGCTCCTTCCTCTAAGGGCTCACATAGTCCCTCATCTATTTGGGCTTGATTGATGCACTCAAGATAGCTCATGGTATTTGGGCCATAACAATAACCCTTTTCAAACCTTCTATGAAACCTGTCCATAATTAAATTTGCTTGTCGACGACTAAATAGACTCAACGGTTGTTTTTCCTACCGTCTCCCACCCAACTCACACTGACTTGGCGTGCAATTATAAAAATTATAATAGTGTAATTTTAATATCATTAAATTTTGAAGACATCGATGTAATTTTTTCCTTTAAATATTATTTGTTTGAATATTTTATATATATATATATATCCTTCTTGATATTACACAATTGTGATACTTTTTTGTGGTAAATTTAAAGCATATCAGTACTTCAATATATGTATATATATATATATATATATATATATATATATACACACACACATACTGTATGTTAGATACTTGACTTTAGTTTTTTTTAATCAAATTGACAGATTTGGTTGTTTATAAGTTTAATATGTTAATTTAATTATATATTTATTTAAAATTATTGTGTATTTAATAATTTATCCTCATGGAATGTAGATATTTAAAATTTTAAATATTATAAAAGAATGTGTGTGTGTGTGTAGTCAGTAAAAGAATTATATAAAATATAATTAAATTAATTAATTTAGTGTCTTAATAATCTATTACATTTTAATTTAAAATATAAAATATATATAGATTTGGAAAATAAATTCAGTATAACTATTTTACATAATGTTTATAAGAATAAAAACACAAATTTAATATATAGTGATTGATTAATATATAAAAAAAATTTAATTCAAGGAACCCAATTAGGCAAATGATTAAGTAATTTTAATTAATAAAATTTCGAATTTTCCCCTTAAATAAAAGTATGTCATTAATATGTAGTTAATTAACTGCTAATTAACTAATACTACTATATAATTAATTTCCAAAAACATTTAAATATTCTAAATAGATATAATTAATATTGAAAAATGAATAATATAATTAATAACTAGCATGTTTAGAAATACGTTAAAAAAATAAAATATTAAAGAAGACACTTGACTCGATCACTGAATATGAACGTAGTTGATGAGTATCTCAGTTCTAAGAATGAGGATTCCAATTTAATTTATAATAATTTATATATATACTACAGGTTAGATACTTGGCTTTAGTTTCTTTAATCAAATTGACAGATTTAGTTGTTAATATTACATTGTATTAATCTTATTACATATTTATTTAAAAATTTAATTGTATACAATTTTTTCTCTCAATTTTTTTTTATATTTATTTAAATGATTGTGTATTTAATAACTCATCCTCATGGAATGTAGATATTTAAAGTTTTAGATATTATAAAAGAATATATATATATATGCATGTGTCAGTAAAAGAATTATATAAATATAATTATAATTAAAATCTATTACATTTTAATTAAAAATATAGAATATATATAGATTTGGAAAATAAAATTCAGTACATAATATATAATATAAATTGATTCAGTCTAATATGAACTTATTTATAATAAAAATAAGATTGGAGAACGTGGTGAATTGATTTCTTTCATCAACTAGCTAGGCAATGTCATTAGTTCGAAATATCGTCAAGTATCAATTGTTCACCATGTGATTATTAGCGGAAGATTGGATTGTTAGGTTTCACAACAAGCAGGTCCAAGATGGAATTTTGCACACTCAACAACCTTGGGCACTCATCATGCATGTATCTTGTTCATCCCTATCACATGATACGGGATTATATCCTAAGAAGTTTGGTTGATGCATAAGAATAATTACGCAAAGCCAGAGCATATATAATGCCCAGACTTGTTTGCATTATTTCACAGTCACTATATTTATAAGGGATTTACGGCCATTTGTTATTGATTAAAAATAAAGTCATTTTGACATTCAATAGTTTAGAAATTATAAATAAAAATTGAAGCTATTTTGTGTTTGTTTATAACCATAAAAATTATTTTTTTTTAAAAAAAATCAACCTCTTCAACTAATTTTTTTCAAAAATTAATGAAAGTATGTTTTCATTTTAACCACATAAATATTGTTAAAAAAAAGTTATGAAAAGCTTGTACAAACATAATAAAAATCATTCAAAATGATTTTATACTAAAAAAAGTGATTGTTTTCATCAAATAATTTGTAACATTTGCAGCATTTTTTAACTATTCATCTTACTTTAATGTAATTGTTAAAAAATGCTCAATTATTAATTAAATAAAGAGAATCCTTAATGATAATTTTAATAAAGAGAAGTAAAATGAATCTATTTTAGAAGAGATACTTTAGATTTCGATAACTCATTAAATTTGTAATATTTATTCATCATCATTTTAGAGGAGGATTAATCATTTTACACATAGTCATTTGTTACTTACATTCACTGTCAATGGTTGACTTCATTCTTATTCAAAAGTGATTGTGATTTTAACTTTAATAATAGTTTTACGTTATTTGGATGAAAATAAAATCAACGGTTGAGAGTGAGTGTAAGTGAAAAATGACTTATAATGTTGTAAACGGATCCCTCCTCATCATTTTATACATTTATTATATTTTTAGTACATACATACATTCAAATAAGGTTTAATTTTGATATACTATCAGTGTACTAATTTTTACACTGTCATCAAATACAAATAATTTCATGTGTGACTTTTAAGGGAATTATGCAATAAGAGACAAACATTTTTAATGAGGTGACAATTTATGATTAGTTGATAATGTAAAAAGTCTTTACAATGACAATGTATACCATTTGAGTTATTTAAGTAATTATCATTTATTATTTACTTGTTTGTTTAGTCTTTTGTTGTTATTTACTAAATTATTTAAGGATTTTTTCCCTCTATCTATTAAAATAATTATATGATAAAATTGTATAAATGTTATTAGTTACATATTTTATAAATATATATTTTTTATTAATATTTTTAAGGATTTAATTGATCTGTACTTTCAGTGTAAAGAGTTTTTAAATTGTTAATCAACCATAAATCATTGTATCTTTAAAAATATTTAACTTCTTTTTATAAAATATTTGACTTTTATTATAATTATTTTAAAAGTCACATGTAAAATGATTTATTATTGTTTTACCCTGTAAAAAAATAGCTTTACATTGATAGCCTATCAAATCAAACTCTATTATTAGTACAATAAAGATAATTTCTTGTATGTCTAAAGAAAAAAAAAAGATGTGGTGACACTTTTGTAATATTCTAGATTCAAGGAATGACTTTCTACCTCAGTTACTTTGGGAACTAGAAAGTCGAATTTGTAGCTAAACAAATACTACTAGCATCCTAATCTTTCGGAAATAAATTGTTCATCTGTCCAATTTTTGTTACACATAAAATGCCCCTCACTTAGATGGTTACTCGATATGCACTGGTGGAAAATAAAATGTATTGTCAATAGATAGGTTCTGTGTCACATGGTATATATTATTATTATTATTATTATAGTCAATTCAAAACGGTAGGACTGATTTTATTTACTTTTTCTGGAATTCATACCCTGTTTTAAAAAAGACGGTTCATACCACCATTTGATTAGTATTCTAAATATAAATATTATTATACCTCTTCAAAACTATCACACCTGCAAAACTTGAAACCACATGGCTTCCAAGTCTTCCTCCCCTTCTCATAATTTGTCTTCAAAGCAAAAAGCTTTTCTCACTCTCGTGCTTCTCTCATTGACCCTCACCCTCTTTGTTCTTTTGGTGAAGCCCCAAAGAGCCCCTACAATCACCACCAACATATTTCAGGTGGAGAAAACAAAGCCAGCATGGTTTGATATTATAGAAAAAAACATTGGTAGCAAGAGTATTATTAAGGTAGGTCTCGTTAATATTGATACAAGAGTGAATGGTAATTTACATGAACAACTTGATCAACTGCATCCACAAGTAAAGACAGTATCTATTGAGTTTGATCATGTTGATGACAAGTTGAATTGGGAAGATGATTTTTTTCCTGAGTGGATTGATGAAGATGAGAAATGGGGTCATCCAAAGTGCCCAGATTTGCCAATGCCAAAGTTGGAGAATTATCGAGATCTCAATGTGGTGGTGGCAAGAGTTCCATGTGGGAATGGGGCAGGAGTGGAGGGAATTAGGGATGTGTTTAGGTTGCAAGTTAATTTGGTGGTGGCTAATTTGGCTGTGGAGAGTGGGTGGGTGAAGTTGGATGGTTATAAAGAGGTTTATGTTGTGTTTATTGGTTCTTGTGGTCCCATGGTAGAGATTTTCAGATGTGATGACCTATTGTTCCATGGATTGGGTGAGTATTGGGTGTACAAGCCTGATCTGAGGAGGCTCCGGCAAAAAACGCTTATGCCAGTTGGTACCTGCCAGGTTGCTCCTGGTTACGCAGAAACAGGTATATTTTTTTACAATTAAGGAACAATAATAATATCTAAATTAAATTTTTTTTTGGTGAATCTAATTTTTTTTTTCTAGATACACACATTTAAAGTAATATAAACTCTAATTAAAAAATTATCAGTAATGTTCATAAATACAAATAATTATTTTGCAATTTTGTACGAAACTTTTATATCTTTACTGTGAATTTCTCATCGAAATATCAGTTACTTTTTCCCTCTTTCTTGTCATTTAAATATGTATGAATTTCGTTTCGTACTATATAGCAGCTCCAAAAAATTATTTAACTTTCAGACACTTACATTCATGGTGAATGATGTTTTTTTCGTAACATTTGAAGAATGAGAAAATCATAATAAAAGGAAAAAGGATTCTATGCTACATACGGTTTCGTTTATTTGTTTTTTAATTCCATTTTTCGATTATCTCTTTCTATTATATATTGTGATAAATCTACTTGTGAAGAAATATATAAATGGCTTTTAATAATAAAACTTCAAATGAAACTTGATGCAAAAACAAAATGTGTACAAATACTGTAAAAGTGGATTTTAAATTAAGAACATGATTTTCTCATCATATTTTTTTGAAAATATTTTTATACTTTATAACTATTAATTAAAGACTTTTGTTTTAAAAAAAGAATAATGGGTAGCTTGGCAATATGGAGTAAGGAAGCTCATTATTGACTCAGACTCAATGTCAATGGTTATGATCCACCGTATCAGGAGAAGTGAGAGGGAGGATAGCTGGAGTAGATTTCATAATAAAACCAATGCTTGATGTCACAAGAATTGGCAAGTTAAATTCACCCACTGTTTTCAGAAAGATAACTCATGCAGATCGGTTGGCCAATTGGAGATTATCTCAAGAGTTTGGGTTTCATTGTATAGAGTCTCTTCCGAGAAACCTGGATAATAGTTTCTAGTTAATTCCTTTTGTTTTGGCCTTTGCCCCTTTAAGCAAAAAAAAAAAAATAAAAGTGGTAAGATGATATTTGTTATTATTAAAATTAAACATGGATCTAGATATAAAAAAAAAGTTATTTATTTATCAATAATGTCAAAATGAAGTATACAATTAATAACAGTATTGTATCATATGCAGGCAAAGAGTTATGGAGGCCCTATATGTCACAATCAGCAGTGACAATGAAGCACAATGACACCAAGCATGCCCAAGGTTCGCTTATGTGACAATCCTGCACTCTTCAGAAGCTTATATTTGTGGTGCAATAGCTCTAGCACAAAGCCTCCTTCAAACCAAGAAAAGCAACATAGACCTACTCCTCCTTGCTGATGATTCCATTAGTCCCAACTCCACAAGAGGTCTAATAGCCGCAGGCTGGAAGATCCAACGCATCCAACGCATCTCGAATCCCTTTGCCAGAAAAGGTTCATATAATGAATGGAACTATAGCAAACTTCGAATATGGCAGCTCACCATGTATAACAAAATCATCTTCATAGACTGTGATATTCTAGTCCTAAAGAATATCGACGATTTATTCACTGACCCTCAATTATCCGCTGCACATAATGACCACTCGTTGTTCAACTCGGGGTTGATGGTCATTGAACCTTCAACATGCATGTTCGAGCACTTGATGATGAGAAGTTTGGAGGTGCAACCGATTAATGGAGGTGACCAAGGTTTGATCAACGAGGTCTTCACATGGTGGCACCGGTTGCCATCAAGGGTGAACTACCTGAAGGGTAGTTTCCAGTGGAGGCCGAGGAATAATGAGAATGGTGATATCAGATTCCAGAGAACTTGTATGCCATACATTACTTGGGCTCGAAGCCGTGGATGTGTTATAGAGATTATGATTGCAATTGGGACATGAACGAACGCCATATTTATGCCAGTGATTCAGCTAACAGGAGGTGGTGGCAGGTTTATGATTCCATGCCAACAGAGTTGCAATCCTATTGTGGGCTTACACAGCAAATGGAAGAAAAGATAATGCAAAGGAGAAGAGAAGCAAGAAATGATAATTTGCCTGATGGGCATTGGAAGATTGAGATCAAGGATCCTAGAAGGAAGCAATATTTGGGTCAGAATTAGACTAGGCTAATGTTAATCTGGCATGAGCTTTAGCAATGTTTCAGTCTTTTGGGGTTTACACATATATGCTTATTATGCAATTTTAAATATGTGATGAAGCCATTTATGTACCTTCAGGTAATGGTTTAATTTATTTGAGAGTGTTATTTCATGAATGATCGATAACAAAGAGCATGTTTGGGAAAGAAGTTTTTCCCTCATTTCAGCTGTTTCTCCACCATTAAGCTTTTTCCTCAAATAATCATTATGTTCGGGAAAAAAAATTAAATCTTAAAAAGCTTATTTTACCCCATTTTAGCTATTTTGTAATAAGCTCCATGGGTGAGCTGTTTGATTAAAATCTTTTGGATTATTCACTGTTGTCTCCATATTAACCTCCTCTCCAACGGTCTTCCACACCAAAAACGTTAAAAGTGATTATTTTTGTACCATCGAAACGAAATAGATTATCTTGAAATCGCTTTTCAGCAAACATACTCAAACAAAAACAGATTCTGATTATAATCGATTATCACAATAATCGATTATTTGAAAACAGATTATCAGCATAATCTTTTTTTTTCCAGCTTTCCCAAACATTTGGGAAAGATTTTTTTTCCCCGTTTCAGCTGTTTTTTAGCTTAAAAGCTATTTCATAGATAATCTATCATGTTTGGCATTTTGCTTAAGTTTATAAAAAGCTTTTTTTAGGGAAAAAAAAGCTGTTTTATACCATCTAGTTTTTTCTAGCTTAAGATTATTGTGATTTGATTATTTTTCATTCTCAATACTCTCTTCCCTGTTTACCCCTACAAACTAACTTCTAAACAAATATTATTAAATTATACAAATAACTTCATACCCTTTTTCGTAATTTATTATATAAAAGTGATTTTTTTTTGCATCACCCAAACGAAATAGATTATCTTAAAATCGTTTTTTCAGCAAACAGACCCAAACAAAAACAGATTATGATTATAATCGATTATCATAATAATCGATTATACAAAAATTGATTATCAGCATAATCTTTTTTTCCAGCTTTCTCAAACACATCCTAAAAGTCTCTATAGTCAAAAAAATCTTGATATATATATATATATATATATCTTTGTTGTCTCATTATTTTAATAAATTGTTAACCATTCAAACACAAAAGACTCTCATGCGAGAAAGTGTGCTAAAGATGAAATAAAGTCGTGAAGGAGCCTAACCTCAAATGGCATACCATATAATATAAAATCATTGATTTGTCTTTACGTAGCAAATTAAGATCAATCTCATCCCTTCTAATCCCCAAACAAAAATTATTATAAACTCATTTGTATATCTTTTACGTAATAACTTAAACTTTTTAAAAATTAATTCAAGACACATATATACTAACAACTTTAAAATCATTCATGGGATTTCAGGTAATAACTTTAAATTTTAGAGGGAAAAAAACTAGTTCACAGCATACACTAACACCAACTTTAAAAGAGTAACGATAAGGTTATGTTAAAAAAATATCAATCTTATCACTTTCATTCAGCACTTAATACTTTGATACAAAAAAAAAAAAAAAAAAAAAACCAAGTCTAAAAGGTAATAATAGAATTTAAAGTGGAAGGCTTAGACTCTGTTATTGCAACAAAACATGCATATGCGGAAAACCAGCAGATATAACAGTTTCAAAAACACAAATAAATCTCGAGAGGTTATTTTACTGCAGAGACGTGAGTTCTTTGATTTGCAATCCTACAAATGGTGATGTAATTGAAAGTAAGCGAATCATGTGGTAGCTGTGAGCACTGAGCAATGCTGGAGCAAGTTGGAAGAATGAAATGGGGAAGGAATTGACAATTGCAAGACAAAACTTGGTGTGTTAGAAGCCACTACTTCATCATTGAAGATGTTGGTTTTCTTGTGGTTTTTAATGTGCTGTTGACCATCTTTATGATTGCATTTGTTGTACTTCCAGTGAAGTGAGTGACGATTAGGTGTGTAAAGTGTAAACATTCCTCTAAATGAATTATCGTGTTTCACTCTAATTTTATGTTTTAAATATCTATGATAGATTCTATGAACAGACACTACCCATGAGATATTGTTCAGGGAAGAAACCCTGACTTAAGATGAGCATGATTATACCACATATTTATATGTAACCCCATGTGAATTATTTTTGTATATAGTTAATATTCTTGAGTTTGAATTTTTTTTTATATTTATGCATAAATTTAAAAAAAGCAAAAGTTTAATTCATAAATTGGTTGCGTATATGAATTTCATTCCTTCAGTATATTTGTATATCTTGAGTTATATTATGATTTAAACACTCGTATATTCATTTGTTTCTACCATGTGAGCGAAGCAAATCAAAAGTTAGAAGTGTGAAAAAAGCAAATATAATGGTGATAAATTGTATAACTACCACAAATGGGTGAATTTGCTGCTGCAGAAAATCCAAATCCATGACTTATAACATTCCATTTCTTCCTATTCAAAGGTTGTCTAGGAATTATATATTTTAATGAGATATTAATTTCAGGAGCCTCTCGAACTTATTAATGTGTATTTTTAGTAAAACTCTATTATTACTTTATTAGACTTACCCCTGTAAATAAATAAAAGTTGAGTAAAATTAGCTTATAAGTGGACCACCATCTGACATTGTGAGACATGCCAATAATCATTTGGTAGACAAAATCCACGTGTATGACATCATATAATTAAAACTTTCTCTTTCCCTCTCCCTCTCTTGGAGAGTGGCAGAGCTGAATCATTGATTCTCTTCTATATATCTGGTATAATTTGTTACATGTTTTAAAAAAAAAAAATATTTTTGAAAATATTGGCCTTTGAGAATAAAATTAGTGAATAATAATTAAAAATTTGAGAAAATTCTATTCTCACAGAATGTGATTTCGGGAATATATTTTGTCTAAGGAATAAAACATTCCATTCCGGTTACCAAAAGTTACCTTAGTGTGTACCCACATAAATCTTATCTATGACGAGGGTGTAGGGTGTCATCACTCATCAGCCATTACTCTCACTTACTCAAAAGTGAAAAGTGATGAAGACTCATTAACTTTAGCTAACTCTCTCATTCTCTCTATGCTTGTGTTTGCTTTCCATTCCGAGGCACAATGGTGAAGGTGATCATGGCGGAGGCACAAGGGAAGACGACTCTGGATTCTGGATGGCTGGCAGCAAGGTCCACTGACGTCCATTTCACTGGCACTCAACTCACCACCACTAATCCTCCCACTGGCCCCACCTCACCATGGATGGAAGCTCTTGTGCCTGCAACGTAATTATCTCTTTTACTCTTTCTGTGATGTTCATAGCTGCATGCACATTTTGCTTTCTTTTTTCTTTTTTTTACTCCTTCCGAAACTATGTTTTGATGCTTAAAAGCTATATTTATTTATTTATAATATAAGTTCCATTCCTTTATTTATTGACTTGATAGTGTTCTGGCAACCTTGGTGAAGAATAAACTTGTGCCTGATCCTTTTTATGGACTTGGAGATGAGGCAATCTTAGATATTGCTGACTCAGGAAGAGACTATTACACCTTCTGGTTCTTTACAACCTTTCACTCTAACCTGGTACCACTTCTGCTACTGCTCTCTCATATTATATAGTTTAAGATTATGAAGTTATGGATCTTATTTTGACTCAAATTTAAAAAATGTGGGCTGTTAAATTGATCCAAATTCAAATATGATATGATGCTTTGAAACTTGAAAGCATATGGATGTGGTTTTCAACATAGAGGAGATATCCAATACCCAAATAAAAAATTCAATTTGAATATAAAATATGGTTTCTGGTTTGATAATTCCTTCTATAGTGTTTGATGGACATCGCGAATTATGCAAATTTTTTTGCAGTCAGGCAATCAGCACTGTGATCTGAACTTCCGCGGAATCAATTATTCTGCTGATGTATATTTAAATGGTCACAAAATGGTCCTCCCAAAAGGAATGTTTCGGAGGCATTCTCTTGATGTCACTGATATTCTTCATCCTAAGAGCAGTAACCTGCTTGCTGTTCTTGTTCACCCTCCGGATCATCCTGGAACAATTCCTCCTCAGGGAGGACAAGGCGGTGATCACGAGGTCAAATAAATGTCCATCTCAATTGTTTAACTTTCTTATTATGTGAAAGTTCCTAATATCAATTCAAGTGGTTGATGACTTCTGAAGTCAGCAAAAGATGTAAGAGAGTGAAAGACTGGAAAAGAGGAAGAGTTAGTGATGCTTGCAAAATATCTAAGTCATGCTTTTTTTGTCCTTTTGTGTAGATAGGAAAGGATGTTGCCACACAATATGTTGAAGGTTGGGATTGGATGGCTCCTATAAGGTGACATTGCTATTACTTGTTAGGGTGTGTCTGTGTGTATTCTTGATTCCTTGAACAAAAAACATGTGATTCTTTTATCTATTTTGGTTAGCTAGTGTCAAAGTTATAGATTATTGTCATGGCAACAAACTAGCAATCTCCTCATCATTCTAATATCATTAAAGAATAAATGAATTTGATAGTTTTATGTGATTAAATAATTAGAAATGTTTATTCCTCTGATAATGTGGAGACAAGTTTACTTTGTCACTAATTTTCCTTCAGAATGAATGGTGATATGAAAGAGGACATAATGTTTTGGACTGAAAAAGCAAAATAAGGCATCAGATAAGGAGAACCAAACCTTTGTATATTATATGGCACTGAAATTTCTTTAGGATATGTTGTTTAAATTTCTTTTGGCGACTTCATGATGTCCTTCTACGCACAAAAAGGGAAAAGAAAAAGAAACAAATTATAGGGCTTTTTGGGCATTGCATGTTGGCTATCTGAGATCTGAAGATTTTCGAACTGTGAAGCAATATGAAGCAAAATATATTAATAGCTAATGCAAGTCCTAAATTTGATTGCAGAGATAGGAATACTGGAATATGGGACGAGGTTTCCATTTATATTTCTGGGGTGAGTTGTATGAAATGCTTTAGTTCCTTCCAAAGTCTCTAGTATTTTTTTTCATGCATTTAAGGATTTGCCGTTTACACCAGTTATTGAAGCCTCTCTTTCCACCTCCCCATCCTTCTCTTTTCAATGCACTGACTTTTCCCTTTACCCCAAAAGAAAAAGGGTTTTAGATTTTCATCTATTCTTCTGTAATTCATGGTTAAATATTGCCGCATTCATCTAGATCCGGCCATATATATATATATATATATATATATATATATATATTGCCTTTATGAGATATAGTTTTGGAAGTCACATAGAGGGTGTGGTTTGTTTTCTATTTTCATTTTTAGGTTAATATGCTTCCGTTGATAATTACAAAAATGTCACTTTATTTTCATTCTATTTTCTGTTTTCGAGATTTGTGAAGGAAATGGTATCCGCTTAGATATCTGGAAAGCAAAATCAGAATACTACGGAGACATGAGCTAGACATCAGAAATTCTTTGTTAATTTTGCTTTTCATGCTCTATATATTTTGTAAATCTGATCAAGCATTCTTTACAGTTGATTTTTTTTTTATATAGTTGATGGTTCTTCCAGATGTTCTTTTGATAGGATGAATCTGGTGTCTGTGTTTGATGCAGCCAGTAAAAATAATTGATCCCCACTTAGTGTCATCATTTTTTGACAATTATAAGAGAGTATATCTACATACCACAATTGAGTTGGAAAACAGGAGCTCCGCGACTGCTGAGTGTTCTTTGACTATCCAAGTGACAGCGGAACTAGAGGGGAGCATTCACTTAGTAGAGCAGCTTCAAACTAAAAATCTTTCAGTTCCTGCTAGATCACGGATCCAATATACATTTCCTGAGGTCAGTGACAGCATACATTCTGCTTACGACAAAGTTTAACCCACTGTCTATATGTGTCTATCTAGACCCTAAAACGTGTGAGGAACTTAATCACTAATTCAATATATCTTTATCAACAAGTTTGGTACTTTGAGTAGGTTTTTCCAATTTCATAGCTAATTCTTTGTGTGTTTATCATCTGCTGGTATCGTGGACAGCTTTTGTGTATGCTTGTCTGTATGCCTTATGTTACTATTGACAATATTTTGTAGACTCCTTTTACTATTGATCCTTTTAACTTGAATACTTTGGTTCGGTTCTAAGTTTCAATGCTTCTTTTCGAGTGCTAATGGTTTGAATTGCAGCTCTTCTTCTACAAGCCCAATTTATGGTGGCCCAATGGAATGGGGAAGCAATCTTTGTACAATGTTGTTATTAACATTGATGTTAAAGGATTTGGGGAGTCTGATTCATGGAGCCATTACTTTGGATTTCGCAAAATTGAGAGCCATATTGATGATGCTACTGGTGGAAGGTATGGAGGTTTCTAATATTTCTTCAATGTTATTATTTTTTACCTTTTCCTTAGTAGAATTAATTCTAGCCTTAATATGTTTTTATTTATGTTTTCTGCATGTATTTTATTTCATAGGTTGTTCAAAGTCAATGGAGAGCCAATTTTTATACGAGGGGGTAATTGGATACTGTCTGATGGCCTACTGCGACTTTCAAAGAAACGGTATAATACAGATATCAAGTTTCATGCAGATATGAATTTCAACATGATTCGTGTATGGGGTGGTGGACTGGCTGAAAGGCCAGAATTTTATCATTATTGTGACTATTATGGCCTGCTGGTAAGATGTACCACACCCTCATTCTTGCTTATATGTGTTGCTTATTATTCTTTTTCCTTTGTTACATTTTTAATGCATTTACTGCATCAATGCTGCTCTGCTCTGCTATGTGGTTTAGTTGTGTTCCCTTTCTTTTTAAGTACTCCCTCCGGTCCATATTATAAGCAAAAAATTAATGCAACACACATATTAAGGTGGTTAGTTAATCTCATTTAATTTGGTTAAAAAATTAGGTTTTTACCTAAATTACCCTTTATGATAATGAGAAGTTGCTTGTGTTGTTCGGAATAGAATGAGTCATTGGAAAACAAAATTTGTATTAAATGAAGGGTATTTTAGAAATAATATCATTAAATGAGTCATTGGAAAACAAAATTTGCTTATATATTAGATCGAAAGATTTGGGATTTTTTTGCTGATAATATGGACCGGAGGGAGTACTTTTGTGGTTGTAGCAGTTTCTATTAACTTGAATGGCTCCATCATTATTAAAAGTAGGTTTATGCCGTCTACTTCTCAGTTGAATCTTATTTGCTATTGTCTTACTTTTTTGGGTCTTTATGTTGGGGAGGCTAAGGATTTTGTTACGAGCCCCATGTTGAGTAAATAAGAAAGCTAAATGCAGTACTAAACTCATTAGGCTTCTCTGCCTAATGGTCCTTTTGGATTAGAATCTCCTCATGGACTTAAGTCATAACAATTGGTGTTTTTGTTGAGAGTCGAGCCCCAGAAAGAGCTACTTACAGGGTGGACTAAGGTGCGCTAAGTAGTGAGAGTACTGTTCATTTTGCATTATTAGATGTAATATTGGGATATACAAATCGCCATCTGCTTTTATTTTCTGAAAAGCACTTACAAGTGCTGCTACAGCTAGACCAAAAGACCACTATATTTAACAGGGTAGAACTTATACATCTTCACCAGATACCCAGGCCTCGGTACATCCAACATGTTAGGTTCTTTACGTTTATGTTACATCAGTGGCAGTTTTCGTTTTGATAATTGATCATTGCTGGTTTAAATCTTGTAGGTATGGCAAGAGTTCTGGATTACTGGAGATGTTGATGGTCGTGGTGTCCCAATATCCAATCCAGAAGGTCCACTGGACCATGATCTTTTCGTGTTTTGTGCAAGAGACACAGTCAAGCTTCTTAGAAATCATCCTAGTCTTGCCCTCTGGGTGGGTGGAAATGAACAAATTCCACCAGAAGATATAAATGCTGCCCTGAAAAATGATCTGAAACTTCATCCTTATTTTGAACATGTAGATAAAAATTGCAAACATGTTGGTGACTTGTCCCCTATGTTGGGGGATCCTAGCCAGTATCTTGATGGAACACGTGTTTATATACAAGGATCATTATGGGATGGGTTTGCAGATGGGAAGGGGGGCTTCAGTGATGGACCTTATGAAATTCAAAATCCTGAAGATTTCTTCAAGGAGAGTTTTTACCAGTATGGATTCAACCCAGAGGTTGGTTCTGTAGGAATGCCAGTTGCTGCTACCATAAGAGCAACAATGCCTTCAGAAGCATGGCAGATACCATTGTTTAAGAAACTTTCCGATGGTTATGTAGAAGAAGTTCCAAATCCCATATGGAAATACCATAAATACATTCCATATTCAAAACCAACCGAGGTTCATGATCAGATTCAGCTTTATGGTGCTGCAAAAGATCTTGATGATTTTTGTTTGAAGGTAAGGCGAGTCTTCATCTAGTTGTTGATTCATGATGCATTTTCCATCCTCCTATCTTTGTTGTTCTGTTGATGTTCTTTTATGTTATAATCTTCTCAGGCTCAGCTTGCTAACTACATACAATATAGAGCTCTTTTGGAAGGATGGACTTCTCGCATGTGGAGCAAATATACAGGTGTATTGATTTGGAAGACACAAAATCCTTGGACTGGTCTGAGAGGTCAGTTTTATGATCATCTACTTGAACAAACAGCAGGTTTCTATGGCTGTCAATGTGCTGCAGAGCCAATTCATATACAGCTTAATCTGGCTACATATTTTATAGAGGTAGGTGTCTAAATAAAAGTTATGTTTTTATTAGTTGGGAATGAAAATAGACACATCATTTTACAATATGAGAAAATTCTTGACTCTGTGAAGTGAAAATTGAGTTAGGAAGCCAAAAGTAAAACAAGTTAGAAGGATTACGAGTGTAATGAATTGGTGAAAATTGAACAAATCACAATTTTCTCTGCAAATTATTAAATGGTCTAGTTTTGAATGGTTTCCTGAAGGTTTTGTATCATTTTTATATTTCTTCTTAAAACAGGTTTGTTAATACTACATCAGAAGAATTGTCAAATGTAGCTATTGAAGCCTCTGTATGGGATCTCGAAGGAACATGTCCATACTACACAGTTCAAGAAAATCTCTCTTTGCTGCCAAAAAATGTTACACCTATTGTTGAGATGAAGTATCCAAAATCAAAAAATCCAAAGCCAGTCTACTTTCTTCTTCTCAAATTCTACAACATGTCAGATTATAGAATATTATCCAGAAACTTTTATTGGTTGCATCTTTCTGGTGGGGACTACAAGCTATTAGAACCATATAGGAAGAAGAAGATACCTCTCCAGATAACATCTGACGTTTCCATCGACGGATCCACTTATAGACTTCAAATGCATGTGAAAAACACATCTAAAATACCAGACTCTGAAAGTTTAACATTTAAGCACGGTTCAACATCTATGCAAAGTGATAGTTGCTTTGATACAGACTCACTGAAAACCGTACATAGAGAGGATGGAAAAGAACATGAAATTGGTTGGTTTAAGAGGATACAAAGATGCTTTGCTGGGAAAAGTGATGGTTTGAAGGTTTCTGAAGTTAATGGGAATGATATAGATGTTGCATTCTTTCTCCATTTTTCTGTTCATGCTTCAAAGAGTGACCACAAGGAGGGGGAAGACACAAGAATTCTCCCAGTTCATTACTCAGATAATTATTTTTCACTGGTGCCAGGAGAGGTCATGACTATTAAAATATCTTTTGAGGCCCCTCCAGGTGTCACGCCTCGAGTTAATCTGCATGGCTGGAATTACGAAGAAGGACAAATCATCCATGAAGCTCTTTAGGGGTGTCACAGTCATCCATGTTAACTGATCAACACTTTGTATTTATCTTTAACAAAGGCACAGCAACAGCTGGCGCCCCCGGCAACACATGAAAATTCATCTTTCCCATTGTACTTCACAGAGACCATGTTACTTTCATGTCTTTGCTTTCTTTTTACAATCAATGCAATAAAAAAGGAAGGGTGAGAGCGTGTCATATGAATATCCTAACCTGCAGATCCTAATTCTTAAAACATAGTACAAAGAAAGTTGGACTATTTTTAAATATTACTTGAGATTTTAATGATTTGATAATTTCTTTTAAAATAACTTTCTTTGTTAATAAGAAATCTCGCTCATGACTCTTGTACCCTTCATCCATGCTCCCTCTTTTCCTTTTCTCAACTTGACCTCGGAATAAGGTAAGTTTTCCTCTTTCTAAACTTTAATTATACCAAAGAAAAAAAATGCAAGCAAAGCATTTGGGCAAGGTTTAATTTTTTGGATCAGGCAGCATTAAAGAGACTGGGTATCTTTTGAGAGCTATAAGGCTTTTGGGAACTGAGTGAAGGTTTTTGCACAATTTGATGACTTATGATAATGATTTAGTTTTTTTTGTGATTGAAAATTTCCTTACTCTTATAACCCATAGTTTGTAAGAGTTTTAGGAAACGAAAATGTTTCTTCTATACAAAGTTGGGATAACCACTGCCAGTCTGGCACAAGGTGAAATACACCATAATATGCATACATGCATTAAAGCATTGGTGCAAGCTGTAAGGTTTCTCAAAATTAATTCTGAAGAAGCAAGCATACAAGTTTACATGAATCATGAATGGAGGCGGAGTGGTCTATTGATGAGAACAAGTATGAAAGATCACCATCAATCATCACATAGCCTTCATGAACCGGTTAATCGAAGAGAAGATACCTGCTGCTTTGTCAAGCAAACTTTGCCCTTGATCTGAATTCTGTTCTTCATTGCCAAATAAAATCTGCACCATATAGGAGGAGATACCCGTCAAGAGAGATTAATGGATTATCATATTGATTTTGAGGATATATGCATGTTAAAGCCAAGTTGTTTTCATTATGGATTATTCACCAACAAATTTTGTTGTCTTTCCTCTCTCTAATAATGTTTCTCCTTCTAGTTAAAAATATCACTAACAGGAATCAATATAACTACCTCAACTATTTACATCGGAAATGGCTGTATGTAGTCTATAATTGAAGCTACTAACCTCAAGATCTTCAGCATCAGGACGGCTGATGAATTCCTTGGTAAGCAAATATCTATTTGGCCTATCCTTGTCATCACGGAACACTTTCCATAATCTGAGCGTGATCAACAAAATAGGAATCAAACAACAAATCATAAAATGGATTGAATTTTACTAATTACAATTACAATTTGGAGCAGGCTATTATGGTCAGTCAAAATCATTTAACATACAGTCATCGGTGTGAAATTTCACCAATTTATACCTTGATGGAAATAGTATTTGCGATATTGAATCATGTTCAGATTGCACTTAACATCTAGAAACAAAGTGGACTAATTATCCACTTTCAAACCCAAAACTGACTTTTGTAATGCCAAATTTTGAGTGGTCTAGGCTTGAGTTAAATAACTATGGATGCAGACTATCAAAATTGGGAGCTATGGAAATCAAAACCGGGGGAAATATGCCCAGTATTTATATATAATAATCTTTATGGGAGGGAATAAAAGACCTTACCCTGGGTAACACCTAAAGATTGCTCCAAATGGCATAGGTCGCATGAAATAGACAGGAGTAAAAGTGCTGTACAACAAATGATCAAAGTTTAGTAATATGATATTATCAGAATACACCAATTCTTCAAATTTCAAAATAAACTGCATCAAGAAACACATGAAAGAAAGTAAGGAACTTAACACATGCAGTAAATTATTGACTTGGAGTGAATCTTAAGACTTATGTAATGCTGGCAACTCTGACTTTAACTTTAAGGGGTGTAACAAATGTAAGATTGGGCCCAAAGAGATTAAATATCACCAGAAACATAACAAGAACAAAAATCCAACTCCAGTTGATATAGATATTATTTCATACAGTCAGCTAAAGTTTAAGAAGTAAAACATTTGGTACATTGAATGAAATAGCTTGGAAATCATACCTCAGAAAGTAGCGCCTTAACTTCCGGACATTAACTCCAACCCCAACATCCTCACTAATCAGGCGTGGATTCCACATGATAAGGGGTCTTGGCTGCCAATATTGAATAGTTTGTAAGAAAAAATATATACATTAAAACACAAGCATACACGACAATTTCAAAACTTAACTCGAGGTGCTAAAATGGTAGAATCAAGTATCTTGCAGCCTATGGTTGCTCTCTAGAATGACAAATATTAATCGTGAGTTCTGAATCCCTTGTCATTTACTTGATTACTTCTTTTTTTGCTCTATTCTTGTGTGGGAAATTTACTTAGAATGTAATGAATAGAGTCAGATACACATATAAGAAGCTTTCACATATGGTTTTCCCTCTTAATGAGGAAAGGGCATCACATTGTTCAGTAGATGGATGTTTAAATTTCAGATATCACAAGAATTGCTGACAAAAAAATGATAGCATTAAAGATAGAACTGGAGAGTTCAGGGACGTACTGGATCATTTGAGAGATTGGATGCTATTCTCTCTACATATTCTAACATCTGATAATCAGGAACAACCATAACCACAATCTCATCGTCACTGTCTACAGGCTTCCGGTCACTTAAGCTGGATAAACATAAAAGGAGCTGTACATGATATACTATAGAATGACCATATATAAAGAGAAAATTAAAATAATATTAATGGAATTGCAACAGCATTGCCATCAAGTTCTTAAGTGCAATGTAAAATAAAAGTAAGAATCAAATAGATAAAATCATAAATCTAAACAGAATAAAACATAAAGGATTAATCAATATAGTGGCAGTCACCTTGCAAATCTAAACAGAGCATCTTTCCAACGATATTTTAGAAGAGCAGCAGCACCAGCATCTGGAAATATGGCTTTAACTCTCTAACAATCAAACTCATGAAACTTAGCAACCTAGTTTGGAACTCTCAAAATAAATGTGTTAATACACACAATGTAAAACTTAATGAATTTATGAGCATCTATATTATGGATCCTTATGTCATGCAGAAAACTCAGTGATTATAGCACAACCATCTCTTTGGTGAATCATTATGTCAAATGAATTTTGGAGGCTGCTGGCATTTTTCTTTAATATTTTAAAATTCTATTTTTGGCCTCTCGATAACCCATAACTACAACAATTAATGATACATGTCAAGTGACATATTAGCTGTCTCCTGTGTTACAAAGGAGGAGACCATAGACTTGGTAGAAGTACAAGTAGAATGCTAAAGATGGCACAAAAATGCTTGTACATCCAACAATAGAGAAACAAAAAGGGATTGGCCGGTTGGTTATGACTAATGGGTATCAATAATGTACGTTACATGCAAAAGAAACCAATTTGATTTACATGAACATGACAACACAAGTAATTACATCATGGAGAAATACATTAGTACGTCTAAATTAGGGAATAGAAAAAGCATTTTAAATTCAGAAAATCCTATATATTTTTGTGTTAAAAGTTTACAATTCCTAGTAATACATCCTACTAACCTGACATTCTGTTTCTTCAATAAGTGTATCCAAAAAAATCTTTGACAATTCCCAGAGCTCTACTTGTGCACCCTCATCATCTAAAAATTGTAGTTGGGGGATTAAGAGTTCAACCTGTAAGAAGGTTAAAAGAATTTAGTGCAATAAGCATGGAACACCATGCAATTGAAAGAAAACAATCATTAACATATTGGCTGATAAACCAAGCCACCTATGAAATTTCATTCTACAGTACAGACTACAGAGCAACATTCTCTAACATTAAATTACATTTGCTTAGACATTTCAGCAACAGAAGATGCAAAATATTGAATATTTTAATTTCAATCCAAAAACTTTAAAAAATAATAAGACTGTCTTATTGTTGGTCATGTTAAACATGTTAAATTTAGAAATTAGTTGATCTTTAACAAGGTTAAGATGACCGGGCTCTTTAGAAAGATTAGAATACCAAAGAAGGTCTTCCACTCGGTGGATTTAAGTTAACAAGACCTGAAATCACCTGAGATATCGACGACATGGAAGCATGTACAGACATTTGGTTCTATGAAACTACTTAGAGAGAAGATCTAGAACAAGAATCCACCTATTTGCAACAAGCAGTACAGAACTTGGAATTGTTTCACATCACAGACTCCTATTTTTAGTTTCCTAATTGCTTCCATGATATATGGAAGCAAGCCTTAAACGGTTTAACCCTTGTGTGAGGAAAAAACAAAAACAACGAAGAGAGTATGAGATTTTGGCAAGTACTATGGCTCTCATCCCTCCTGAAGAGACAAATAAGGCAGCAGCCTGACTTGATTGCCGCACTGTGCCCTCCAAGTCTGGAGGCAAGCAACTGAAACAAAAACCAAAAAAGTTAACAGCTTTTTGATATCCATTGGAATGTAGACATCGAACTTCAAGGCTAACCGGAATAATAAACATCATCATTGCACCAACTTTCTATAAATTCCTATATAATTTCAAAATATGGTGTGACCCAAAATTGATGGACACACTTTAAAGGGCATAAGCTTTCTGAAGAAATGATGTTTAATTTTCCAGAACACGCTTTAGACCAAAACAACCTACACAAAATGAATCTTATATAATCCTTAAGATAGAAATTATTAGAATGGAAAACATAACCCTATCCACTGTTCTCTGAGAAGTCACAATACATACTAGTAATATCCACTGTTCTGTCATCTGTGAGACTAAGTACAAAGTACAAACTTACAATACATACTAGAAGCAATGATATTCTTACACCAATTTCCTTTTTTTAGTTAAAAAAAAAACAACAAAAACACACATTTCAACATCTTTTCTCTCTCCTTTTATTTATCAGAGAAGCAAAGTGTAAACACGATACAAAGAAAAAGGCTCTAAATAATACAGAAATTGAAGGGAAAAAAATTACAAAGGTAAAATTGTAAAGTGATAATACCTGTCATCTTCAACCTGATCCTCATCATCCTGAAGAGGAGTTTGTGGTGAAGATGAAGGTTGTGGTTGTTGGGGAGATTCACCATGGAATTTGTCAAACTTGGCACAAATTCTGGAGGTGGAAGAGTGAAGGGAAATCATCCCATTGTAGCCGCAGTGGGAAAAAGATAAGGACGAAAAGCGAGTGGCTGAGATTGGAGGACGGTAGTTACAGTGGATGTTACAGGTTATAGTTGAAGAAGCCATTTATGTTGTCTTCTTAGTCGTCACTCTATAGCCTCTGTTCCTACTCCTAACCCAAACGCCATGTATCAATCGTGTTAGCTTTTGAGTGATGGTTAATTTTTGAATGAAGAAATGTGTAATTTGTAATAGGCTAAATTACACTTTTGGTCCCCAAATTGTTATTAAATGTTCAATTTGGTTCCCAAGTTTTTAAAATGTTCATTTTGGTCCCCTAATTCCTTAAACTTGTTCAAATAGGTCCTTCCGTCAAGTTGACTAACGGTGACGTCAAACCTAACGACACGTGGCATTAAGTTTAATATTTTAATGTTCATTTTGGTCCCCAAATTATTTTAAAATGTTCATTTTGGTCCCCCCAAATTGTTTTAAGATGTTCATTTTTGGTCCCCAAATTATTTTAAAATGTTCAATTTGGTCCTTATGTTTTTAAAATGTTCATTGTCGTCCCTTAGTCAACTTAACGTCGCCGTTAGTCAACTTGACGGAAGGACCTATTTGAACAAGTTTAAGGAATTAGGGGACCAAAATGAACATTTTAAAAACTTGGGGACCAAATTGAACATTTAATAACAATTTGGGGACCAAAAGTGTAATTTAGCCTTTGTAATATTACTTTTTATTATTTAGGAATAAAATTGATATATTAAACTTTTCAAGAATTAATTTTTAAATATTTGCCCGTATTAAAAAAGAAAATGCAATATAGCAAAATAAAATAAAATAAAATAAAATAAAATAAAATGCTGGTATCAGATTTCCGGGAATGGAGGAGCGTTAAGACTCTCAAAGAAAAGTTTTGCCGCCTTTGTGATCCTATCCGACTCGAGGGACTAGTATCCGCAGTTGCGCTCTATCCTAGAAAGTGCCGGTAAGTATGAAAATCTATTGTACAATCCTTTCAACGATTACTTCCTATCTTTCTCGCTTTTGTATAAAATAAATTAAAATAATTAACGATGAATTTAATTAATATGTACTATGAATGTTAAAAAAAAAAATTTACACATTCAATCAATTATTATAAATTCTTATGACATAAAAATA
The DNA here is from genome assembly GCA_035048595.1 of Echinosophora koreensis. Lineage (NCBI taxonomy): Eukaryota > Viridiplantae > Streptophyta > Magnoliopsida > Fabales > Fabaceae > Echinosophora > Echinosophora koreensis. Next base: position 22,952,438 of record JAPCYP010000001.1, read on the forward strand.
TTTGACTCTTATTATAATTATCTTAAGAGTCATACATGATGATTTATAATTGATTGATGATATAATTTTTCTTACACGGTTGATATATCAAAATTAAACTTAATACAAAATCTACAAGGCTATTATTATTCATTTTGAATGATTTTTTTTTTAGGTTCAATTAATATGTTGGTCCCTGAACTATTTGAGAATTTCCAAATAAGTCCCTATATTTTAAAAGTTTGTAATCGGGTCCTCGATACGTAGAAAATTTATAATTGGATCCCTCATACAATTTCCATTAGGGTTTTGTTAAGTATCCAATAAGTGATTCATCTACTCGTCATTTGTGGTCCATGGAGTTTTTGGAAAAATTAAAATAACCCCCATACTTTCTAGGAAAACTCAAATAAATTCTTATACTTTTTGAAACTTTAACAAAACTCTAATAGAAAGTACATAGGGGATCAAAATATTTATTAAAAGAGTAGCCACTTAAACCAAAGAATAACTTAGAGTTAGGGTTCGCAGCGAGGCGGGACCGGTTTTACCTTCCACGCCCCCGCTTCCCTTCGATGGGAGTCGGGTTTACCCTCCCCACCCCTACTCTCGTAAATGAGTAATCAAATTTAAAAATTATATTGTTTTAGTTGAAGTTAACAACTCAAATATTGCACTTCTAAAAAATAAACAAATAAAACCTTCACAGAATTAAAATAATCAACTAAAAATTGGAACTTAGTTTTCTTTTAGCTACAAATTAAAAAAAAACTACTACTTTAGAAGTACTTCATTATGCTTCAAATAACACTAATAGCATAAAAACACCAGAATAAAAGCACAATCAAATGTTATGTAATTTTTCCAAAAAAAAAAAAAAAAGAGTACCCCTTTATTCAGAATGGAACCTTTCAATCAAAATAAATTGAATCCTCTATATAGATATATTTAAAATTTATAATTATGGATTTTTAACTGATTTTTTTTTATGTAGCTTGCTGCAGAGTTGATGGATTGGAGCTGAAGGTGCCTTGAGTTGTTTCTTTGTTCAGTTCCGTTTTGTCACATAAACTCATCAGTAAAATGAATTTTGCCACCCGTGTCCGTGGAATTGAGAGTGGTCCTGCTCGCAAGCAAGTAGACCTCACTGAGTTGTTTTAAGTACAAGCAAATGGTAAGCTAGAGTATAATTGTTCTTTTGATAAGCGATAACATTAACCGTGATTTTTCAATTCTTAACACTCAGAATTTCGTCATCAAAATAGGCAGAGAAAGCCAAACATGATGAGAAGGAAACTAAGAAATTACAGGATAACTTACAAACCTTGTAACTCAGACTTCATGCAAGAGATAACCATTGTAGAAACCTTCAGGAAAAGGTACATCTCTTGGATCTTCGGAAATATTCATGCAAGTAACTTGGAAAGTTGTATGATTTCCTATAAATGATATTTATTAACAATACATTCATATTCATATTCATATATTTAATATTTCTCATCAACTTTGAATTAATATTTTGACAGGTTCGGGAACTGGAGAACCAGATAGCAGGAGAAAGAAAAACCTGACTAAAGCTAGAAAATAGGTCACTTGCTGCTGTTGCAGCTCAACCTTCATCATCGAAACACACAAGCTCAGAAAACCATAACAGATAAGAAGCCACCACTGAATCCTTTGAAACTTAGGCAGCCATTGAAAAGAATAACTAATTTCCTGCCTCCACCATCTCCTCTGACATCAAAGAGATATACTACTTCCATGAATGGAAAGGATTGCGGACCGCAACCGCTAATGCGGCAGCAACATAACGGAAACGGCGGCCACCGTTACCGCATCAGGCCGCATTTGCGGTGTGAAACCAAATCACTGAAAAAATCCGCAACGCAGCGGTGTTGCGGCCGTTATGGGCGACATGACACCGTTTCAACCGCAACGGACACGGCGACAGCCACTGGATTGACGCCGCCGCTCGCATCTTCATTCGCCGCCATCGCCACCGCTTGCATTGCAGTTGTCGCAGCCATCGCCGCCGCTTGAATCAGGATCTGCCGCCGCTCGATTCAGCACCCGACGCCACCGCAGCTCGCACCAGAAATCGTCGACGGTGCCTCTCATACCGGATCCTTCTCCACCGCCGTCGCATCATAGATGTAAATCTGTAGAAGGTGGAACCCGACATTGCAAAGTGATGCAGATTGCAGAGAAGAGAGTCGGAGACATAGGGGCGGGTCCGAATATTCTAGATAACATAGGTTCATTTTTATTTTTTTATTTTTATTTTTTTGACAAAAAAAACTTATTGAAATTTTGGTTTAAATTGGGTCTGGATATAAGATAGCTCTGCCACAAGCCCATAGTTGTTGTCTTGCTTCTCTTTTTTCTCTTCTTTGTCTTTTACACCCAAAAAAAAAAAAATGGGTTAATTGATATTTAGTTATTTACTTATAAAAACTTTCGGTTAAAGTAATCTTTTGGTTCCTGTACGTGACACTGATTTTCAATTTGGTCACTATACGTAAAAACTTATCAATTTGGTCCTTATATGTGACACTGGTTTTCAATTTGGTCCTCACCGCTAATTGATCCCTATATAAGAAGGACCAAATTACAAATTATTATCATATAAAGGGATCAAATTGAAAATAATTGTCACATGTAGGGGCCGATTTCAATTTTTTTTTGTTGAATTGGTCCTTACATGTGACAATAATTTACAATTTGGTCCTCTTATATAGGGACCAATTAGCGGTGGAGACCAAATTGAAAACAAGTGTCACGTATAGGGACTAAATTGATAACTTTTTACGTATATGGGCCAAATTGAAAATCAGTATCACGTATAGGGACTAAAAGATTACTTTAACCAAAACGTTTAAAAAAATTAAACTCTATTGTTATTATTTTAATTTGTTCTAGATCATTCTCTTTTAGATTATAATATTATATGTTAACTTATTATTTATCTACATTACATGTTAGTAATTATATTATTTATGTTTATCTAATTACTATTTTAATACTTTAAGTTTGTGATTTGTATATATTTATATTATATACTTTAAGTTTCTCACTTTCTTACTTCTTTGTTAATTTTGAACTTATAATATGTGCTTAAAGGGTTTATTTATAATAATATTATTTTCACTATCATTAAATTTAAATTATGCATAAAGATAATGCAATGTCTTAAAAATGAATAAAAGTTTATACAATACTATTAATAAAAGATATGTGAAGAATTATAATAATTATAGAATTTTTTTTATATTTGGTGCGAACATAAAATTATTTCACGTTGTAGCGACAGTAATTCGCATCGCAGCGACCGCAATGATCGTAATCACAGCGACAGCAACCATATCCATTACCGTAACCATAATTTAGAACCATGGAAAGGAAAACACGACCAGAAGGAACTCAATTACAACAAATAGAGAAGGCTTTAGCGTGGAGTCCTCTCAAGCTGAGAGGCTTGAAAAATAACAGAAACTCATCACTCTTGCCATCTAGACCTTACACCGAAATGCAGTGAACCTTGTTTTCTCTAACAATGGCAAATACTCATGTTTGGAACTGATTCCAGTGCTTGCAAATACTTTCAATTAAATTTCTCTCATAATTTCATATTAATTTCTTTGATCTATTGTAACATTTGTACATGTTTGTTAAGGAAATCTCCCCCTCAGCGGCAATTTGCTCATAAATCTTGATTTCCTTCATTTATATTTTTCAGTTCAGTACTTTCCCTCTTAAAAAATGCAATGCACTTCGACATACTTGATTCTTGCATGGAACATTGGGTTCTCTACTAAACGAGTTACAAACATATTCAGGCTGTGTTCGGGAGTTTTGAAGTGGATGGAGTGGAGTGGTTAATAATGGAGTGATTTATAATAGAGTGAAGGTAAAAGTCCATTGTTTGGAAGTATAAGGAGAAAATCTCAAACACCCCAACTTGGAGGGTATAAAAATTGGGATTTGTATGAGATGGAGTGGTTTGGGTTACCATCCTAAACCATCCAACTCCATTACTAACCACCCCACTCCATCCTTCCAAGCATACCCTCAGTTATAAAACATTGTTCTTGGGTCAACAACTTTCCAGATTTCAGATGCATAAAATTAGTCTGGAAAACGCAAAGGCACAGAGAAACAGACGCTGAAACGCTTGCTACAGTTCAGCAAGTGTAGTTGCTAAGCTCAACTTTTCATCTAGAATTAAAAGCGAGAAAGAATCATTTTCTACAGTTTTACTTCCACCCACTGTTCTACTAATGTTGTTTGCTGATGCCGGCAAATTTCAATCTTGGAATATTTCTCTTCGACATGGTTTACTATAATTTACTATAATAACAATAACAATATAACATGTTTTGCACAAGACACGTTGAATTTTCATATTATACGTTGACAGTTTTTAGTTTTTATTTAGGTTAAAGTAATGTTTTGGTCCCTATACGTGACACTGATTTTCAATTTGGTTCCTATACGTAAAAAGTTATCAATTTGGTCCCTATACGTGACACTGGTTTTCAATTTGGTCCCTATACGTAAAAAAGTTATCAATTTGGTCCCTATACGTGACACTAGTTTTCAATTTGGTCCTCACCGCTAATTGGTCCCGATATAAGAGGACCAAATTACAAATTATTGTCACATGTAGGGACCAATTCAACAAAAAAATTTGAAATCGGTCCCTACATGTGACAATTATTTTCAATTGATCCCTACATGTGATAATAATTTGTAATTTGGTCACTCTTATATAGGGACCAATTAGCGGTGAGGACCAAATTGGAAACCAGTGTCACGTATAGGGACCAAATTGATAATCAGTGTCACGTATAGGGACCAAATTGAAAATCAATGTCACGTATAGGGACCAAATTAAAAATCAGTGTCACGTATAGGGACCAAATTGATAACTTTTTACGTATAGGGACCAAATTGAAAATCAGTGTCACGTATAGGGACCAAAACATTACTTTAACCTTTTATTTATATCCCATTTGCATTGATTATTTGCAGTTTATATTTTATTTTATTTTATTTTATTAATATATACCTTCGAAGATAAAAAATCACTTAACTGATCCAAACGGTCCTTTAATCAAACTCGGGGCCCAAGGTAAAAGGGGTTCCATTAGCCGTTGCATTCTCTTACTAGGGATAGACACAGACTCACTCGACCGTTGGAAAACGAAATGTTACTCATAATTGGTGTTTGTTTGACATCATCGCACTTTGGTCCCAAACTGTGTCTGGAACAAAAAGTTTTGTTGGGTGTGTAGTGGGTACTAGGTACTAGTTGGAGAGATCTTGTGGGGTGAGTGAAACTTTTGAGACTCGCCCACCTCCACCTTGTGTTTGTTTTCCTGAATATTCAAAATATGGTTGCGAGAACCCCACCAAAGCAGAAGAAAGTGTTAGCTCCTCTTAATCCTGTTCTGATTAGAGAAACACTCAACAAAGTAATCTACATTACTCATACTCATGTCATGTTCCCTAATGATCAAATTTCTAGTTTTGATCATTTCCCTGATCAGTTTTTTTTTTTTCTTCCAAGTAGGTGGATCGATGCATGGCTCGGCTGCAGGAACTTCAGTACACCGTGGCTGGTGGAACCAAGGTGGTGTCAGGGGTTAGTCTCAGCCCTCGCAGCACCAGAGCTTATCTCAGGACAAGTCTAAGGTGCAAGCAAGAATCTGTCAGGTACACTACATTTTTTGTTTTGCTTTGAATTTGATAATTGAATTACCATGTTTTGTTTTAAAACTTTTCTAGTTACTATTATTATTCTTATGAGTACTTGTATCTGTATAAGTACTATGTTTAGGTATTGGGATTTGTTGTTCATAAAACATTTTGGTATTATTACTAAGCTAGATTGTTGCTAGTTGTGAACTCAAATGGTTTGTGTTGTTGCTGTTGAAGGATTAAGAATGGTGCCCCAAGGAGATCTCCAGCAGGGAAGTTTCCCTTTTCAGCAAACACAGGTCTCTCTCTATCTGCCATGAAGCAGTACTATTGCAAAACCAAAGTCAATTTACTTATAGCAAATGGATCACATGGTAATTAATAATTTGACATACTTATGCAGGTGAATGGAGGCGAATGTCATTGCCTGCAATGCTTGTAGGTGAGACTGTTGGTGAAATTCTACAGGCAAGTCAATTTGCCAGAGAAATAGTTTCAGCAGTTGGTAAGAAAACTGCTACTGAGGACCCAAAAACTCCAATGTCTCAACGGGCAAACCAGAAAGCACACCCTGAAAACACACAACTCAAGCATAGAAGGAAGAAAGAGAAGCAAACCAAACTACAGTATGATGATTCCCCATCACTTCAACGAGCTCGTTCCAGAATCAATTTTAAGGTTTCTCCTCCAAAAGTAAGAGAATTTGATAAAGAAAATAACAGGTATTTGGCAAATAGGGTATCTCCCAGGAATAGGCCATGGGCTAGAAAGACTGTATTGTTCCCCAACCCTTTGTTCCTATCCACTCAGTCTTCACAGCAGCAACAGTTTTGCAAGACAAAGTCTCCTATCATATCAAGAAATAGAGGAACAACCCCACACAAATTTTTGGTCAAGTCTCCACCTTCAACCTCCAAATTTCAAGTCAAGATAAAAAAAAGCTCACCAACTTTATCTATTTCTTCACCCACAAGGCCTATAAATTTGAGCAGGATTTCTCCAAAGAGATCTTCTGCACCTAAATTCCATCTATTTCATCCACCAGTTGTGTCTATTTCACCCAAGAGACCTTCAGGTTTGAGCAAGAGTTCTCCAAAGAGATCAGCTGCATCTAAATTCAGGCGATCTTTCTCTCCTTCAAGACTGGCAACCAGATTAGTTTCACTTTCACCATTAAAGAGCAAGAAAACTGTACAGAAAAGTGATGGGTTGGTAAGTGGACTAAAGCAGCGCCCAGGATCAGCAGTGCAATTCCCTGGAGTTCGAAGAATTTAAGAACATATCATAATATACATTGCTCCACCCACTTTGATTTTAATGTCCATACTTGTACTCTTGTTTTTATTTTTTCTTTTTCCACAGGTGGTGAGGATTTTGTCTTAATGTCCACTCCATAGCCGTAGCAATTATTTTCCTATCCATTCGAGGAAAACCACACATTCAATGCCAAGTTTTCTTTGTTTCATTAAGCAAAAATCTCGTCCTTTTATAAAGATGCACAAGACTCACTTCTTTTTTATATATAGTAAGAACATTTTCAGAATCAAAGGTGTAGCGACATCCTTCTCCCAAGGGCTATTAAGTGCAGGTTTGGTTTACGGTTTGCACTTTGCACCCACCAATGAGCTGCTACATGTAAAGACCAAAAATATATTTTTATCTTGAATTCAATGTGCATCCATGCTGCCATCCTAAATTACAGGGTGCATGAAGATGGTGTCTAGTAGGCGTAAATTGAGTTTCACCTTTTGATTTCATATACATTTTATAAAATCACTTTTAGGTTATTCTTGATTGCATTTTGATATGCAAATTATGGTTCAAAAAAGTTTTTTTTTTTAATTTTTCATTAATCTTAACCCAGTTTTGCCAGCTGGAAACCAATGGTGTCAGTCAGTTTCTGAACAACAGATAAATTGCTGAACCAGAGGTGCTGCAATTATAATACAAATGGCAACAGATTCATAGGCAATCTCACGCCACACAATTCTGATTATTTATATATTCATAATACAATTAAGCACAAACTTGAGACAGGCATCCATCTCAACCCCAAAGGAAACTGAAACTTTTAACAACACCTGTATCAAATGCTTTACTTGGGAGAACATTGAAACTTCTTCTGGCTGACACATTGAAAAACTTCTTAGCACAATAGCAAGTGAGATGTGTCGAATGGCAAAATGGCCAATTCTGGTATCATATAACTACCACCCGCAACAAAACTGCAGCGACATTTGGGTTTGCATTCCCAATGGCTACTTAGAGCCATTCATGGTGGAATGATGAACACTCTAATACATATTATTTGCTGGGAGAGGCAAATCTCGTCCGCTCTCTCTGTAGATGTAAAGCTCGATCCTTTGGTGACGATGTCTTTCCACCTTTACCAGATTGGCGTATCATTTCTGAAAAGTTCCCGAAGACCCAAGTCATATCTAGATCAATAAATTATAACAAATGCTAGCATTACAGTTATGCATGCTAAACAAAGACAACTAATAACTTGGAAGCCTCGTTTGAAAGAGGGACAAATAAGAAAGGCAAACTTCTCTTTCTTGAGAAAACAGTTGGACAATTACTACAACAGAGAGTAGATAAATTTAGTACAACTGAAAAGCAAATAACAAGTTTGAAATTTCTGACCTCGCTTTCTCTCAAGCTCCTGGTCGAGCTCTTCTTTCCACTTCCTCTGTCTCTCCGAAAAGCTTAAACTGCAAGCACAGCATCTTGTACTTTAGATATCTCTATACATCTGAATAAAAGGTGCTTAACACAAGCAAAGCAAAGAATTAGCCCAAACAAACCTTGGGCTGCTTGGCTCCTGCTGGGAGTCAACTAACACTCCTTTCAATTCATTAAGGGGAGATGCTGGAATGTCCTGTGAACCATCATTGGCATTGCCAACATTTGATGAGGACTTTCTATTACTTTCAGGACTTCCAGCATTGTCAACTGCTTTGGATGGGTTGCCAACTGGTATCCGACTCGGTGACCTACTTTTAAGAGGTAATTTCAAGTATTTTGGAGTAGTTTCATCACCTGTGCTATCAACCACATTTGGAGAACAAGATGTATTTAAACTGTTATAGAACTCTTCAAATAAAGGTGTCTGCAGTTTTTTCAGTTCGAAAACCTGCAATATAGTAATCATTGTGACACAAAAAATTAGACGTAAATGAAAAGTTGACAGCAGGAGGACTAACTTGATTTCAACTAAAAGCAATACCTTCTCATCCAAGAAGGCTTGTATTTTTGACTCCGTGAGCTCGTCATCTTCCTCAGATAGAGAAGGCACACATGGAAAGGAAAAATCTTTCTGGCCCTCATTAAAAGCACCAGAGTGACCAGGTGGCATGTAACTTTTATCAGTGTCAAAATCAACTTCTTTGTGTTCCATGTCTGGACTAGCATCAAATTTACTCCCCCAATCATCAGAGGGATCAGATATAGGGTTGAAACTCTACATATATAGAGAGTTAGTTTCAGGAAAGTTTTAAAATGCAAATAAAATATAACAATAAAAACTTAATTGCAATCACCTTAATATCATTGGACATCAAAGATCTGTATTTGACATCACTCTCCGAGAACTCATCATTGTCATCTATCTCACACATGTCATCATCATTGTTCACTCCCCACAACTGTTTATTTCCAAACTCCTGAGGATTTATAGTTGTGCAGCACAGACTACATAAATTACAAACATTGGTTATGCCTGATAAAGTTAGCATTTACTATAATAAAAATTAAATGCTACTAAAAACAACCCCTGTAAAGTTTCTTCTGTGACAAAACTGCCAAATCTTACAAGTTTAAGAAATAATATCTCAATACTTACGAGGATTCAACATTTTGGGCACACAATGGTGAAGAAGCTTCAAAATTTCCCTGTTGCAAGCAAAAGATATTTTCCTTAAAAATTGGTTTATTAAAAAAATACAAACTACATCTTATATATCTTTTGAACTATACATACCATGGCAGTACATGACAAAGGAAGAGAATCCATCTTCTCACCGGTAACAAAGGGATGCTGCACCCAATTACAAACTTATAGTTAATCTTAGAGAGAACTGAATCATATATTCCAAACCACTATGATATTTCTAGAGTAGAATCTACAGAAAATCTATAGCAGAAATCAAATGGCCACTTAAACTGTTGAAGTTCTCATAGGTGTAGTTAATAGAGAAATGAAAATAGAATTACCTGCAGCAGTTCTGATGCTGATGGCCTCAAAATTGGTTCCCTACAAAAGGATTTATATGTAACAAGTAACAACTGTAATCTTAACAAAACTTAAAAAGGAAAACAAGGCCAATAGGGCTTTTTATCCCAACTCCTCCTACCTCCAAAGAGGAAGAAAAAGGCTCCATGTATTTGCCATGATCAAATTTCCAAGATATATTTTAACAGATAAGAATTCATTGACAATACAAAATGGATTAAAACTAATTAGGATAGAATGGGAGCAAAGGGAAAATAACAGTAACATACTTCAGTAAACATTTTAGAAGAAAATCTTTTCCTTCAACAGAGAGATGATCAGGGATTGGCGGGTGAGACTTCGTTGTCCCTATATGAAAGAGAGCAGCCACCTGAAAGTCCATTCTTTTAGTAGATGTTCAGAGAGCAACTCAAAAAGAATTTTACACATCAGAATTTTGGATACCTCTTGGTACTGCTGGCTCCAAGGAGGCTTTCCAGTAGCCATCTCAATCATGGTACAGCCAACACTCCATATATCAGCAGAGCTGAGAAAATATCAATTTATGGAAACATCGATTTTTAGTTTCAAAAGATACATCATTTAAGAAACAGTTATATACATAAAAATTTAAGAAAAGGAAAAAAATTAGCAGGGCCCCAAGAGCAGTATATAAGAAGCTCCTAAAAAACTTTCTAAAAGGTTTACCTTGATCTTGAATTCATGTATAACACATTACCATAACTACTTCTAGACAAGAAAACTACATGACATCATCTTAAGGACCGATACATGCATCTCCTTCCCGTATCCGATACTGATATGCTCTAATAAGTCACTAATACATATAAATATTAGAGAAATATCCAAATCTGTTTTGCTGTTTTGTGTACCTCTGATGTGGTACGTTATACATCTTAGATTCTGATACGACCACTCAACACATGCAAGACGTTTCTGCTAGTGCTTAGCGAATGCAACAAATGCAAGACTTTTCTCTCTCTCTCAGACTCAACTATTTTTGGTGGTTTCAACAAAAACCTCAGTAGCTCACTCTGAGTCTCTAACTTCATCCAACCTCAGTCTGTCACTCTCATAATCTTTATTCTCTAAAAACGTTTTTGCTCTCTTCACTTGTTCAGCAGCACTTTTGTAGCTCACAAGTGAGAGCCAACTACACCACCGCAAGCCTGCAACTGAACCACATGTATGACGGGCCTATGTTAAATTTTTCTATTATCATACACACTTGCTAATTTGTTATTTCACTACTTATTTTGTCCATGATGGTTATAATATTAACTTATTGGATGTGGGTTCATTTATTTAAATTAAATGAGTATTTATCTACTTGGTATTTTCCTAAGAAGAATGTTCAGAGTTTGGATTTCTGGAATTACAATTATTAACTACTATTTTTTCCAATTTTTATGCATATTTTTATGCATATCTTAAACATATGGTATCCTATATTTTTCAAGAATTGTCGTATCATCGTATCAGATACATATCGTATCTGACACCCATATCGTAACCGTGCATCATAACTTTCCAATTTGCATATGAACTTTTCTATACCCTGAACAGAGACAATGTTTTAGCTATTTAATTTTACATTTCAGCTCACTATCATTGTTTATTTGTAGATGATCATAGACTAGAAGTATTTATAACTTGAAAGGGAATGTGAAGGAAAGAAGAGATTGGGGAAAAGAGAAGGACTAAACTCAATTTACAAACGTATTGAAAACAGAGGAGCATGTCATGAAATATAGAAAAGGGCTAATGTCCTTACAAGCTATGCCCTGTCTGGAGAATAACTTCAGGAGCCATCCAATATGGAGTACCTTTCATAGACTTAGCACCATTAATGGTAGCCTAGAGCAAAGCATTGCACCTCTTAGACCAATATGTAAATAAATAAAAACCTTCATAACATGAAAACAGCATATATCACGAACAGTGGAGAAATGGAGAATGGAGAATACCAGCTCAACAACTTGTTTGGATGCCCCAAAATCAGCAAGTTTTATGCACCCTTTATTATCTACTAGAATATTTGCTCCCTGAAAATAATTTTAACTACAACTCCAGTCACTGGAAAAGAAGCTGATATGTGTATCAATGACATGATAAGAAAAGCCACCTTAATGTCTCTGTGCATGATTCCATTTTTGTGCAAGTACTCAAGTCCTAGCAGCAACTGTTTCGTATAGGTTCTTATGACCTGCTTAATGAATTAGTTACAATAATGTGGTATATGGAATTACCAATTACCAAGTACATACGTTCAGTAGCTAAAACTTACAGCCTCAGGGAAAGCTCCAAATTTCCCCAAGAGTGATGATATAGATCCACCAGAAACAAACTCCAGGAAAATATTTATGGTGTCCTCCTCTCTGACTGTGCCCAAATATCTCTATGGCCCAAAAAAACTATTCAGTCAAAAGAGAGTTGGTGAACTAATTGCTTTGTCAATGTCATTCACTAATAGAAGATCATACTCACAACGATGTTGGGATGTGAAAGATCTTTAAGAACCTTAACTTCCTCCTCGAGTTCTTTTATATGAGCCTGTTAATAGCATCCAAAATGTTATCCGTTAAACCAAATGCCGATGAAACAACAGCATAAGGACTTCTGGTAATTAAATGACGATCTCAAAGATAATCACTGCTAAAAACTTGAATCATGCTGCCATGTGTGAAATGAAATAACACATCATCTATATAACTCAGCAAAATGAAAGCTGTTCTGTTCTCTCATCAGTAAAGGACAGTCCAAAGTTTGAAGCTCATTAGTCGTAACTTGATTTATCTCCCTAACCCCTAACTCTACAAGTCTCATGACAACCTCGAGAAAAAGATACTATAAATGTAATGTGATGATTTTTATCATTTCCAAAACTTTCCTGTGCAATCAATGTAAAGATCAAATAAAATAAAATAGAAAACCTAGCAATAAAATCCACTGCCTTAGTAATTGTTCTGCTTACTATTTGGCACAAAATCAATTAACTCGAATTTAGTTGCTTAAGTTGATGATGCAATTAGAAGTGCTTGCACGCAAGCAAAAGCACCTAGAATTTAATCAAACGGAGTGATAATTTTCTCGATGCAGAACATTCCAGAATGCTAAAATCTAAAACAAACCTGTGCCTTCTCCTTGGAAGCACCGTTTGCCGCAATCAGAACCTAAAAAGCAAAAATCAACGTCAAAATCAATTTTGAAGATTCAAGAGAGGGCTATTTTCCAGAGAAAGCGAAATCGAGAATAGAATTGACCTGCTTTACTGCGAGAAGCTCTCCAGAATCGAGATTCATTCCCATGTAAACATGGCCAAAGGCACCGCATCCGATCAACTCGCCCTTGCGCCACCGGATCATAGGGGCGGCGGGGAGTGGCGGCAGCGGCGGAGAGGGTCGAGAGAATACTCTGGAATTGCGGATGCAGGAATTGAACTTATCAACTAGGGTTCCGCAGAGTGCGGCGGCGTCGTGGTTGTTGTTCTCCGGTGAAGTACGGAATACGAGTGATCGGCGAACTGATCCGAGAATGTCTTGCATTGCATTTGGTCCCTCTTTCACGGTTTGAACTCAACTTTGAAGTGAAGTGAAGAGAATGAGTGATGTTTCGCGTCGGCAAAACACACGGGACGGGGAAGGAGGGAAACGGGGTCCAGCAGATCAGTTTTCAAAAATTGCAACTTACAAAACAAATATGGTCTTTTTTTTTACTATTTTTATTTATTTATTTAAGGGATTAAAATTAAAATAGCGTTTAATGTTTATTTATTTAGAAATTAGTTTTGTTTAATTTATTTGGGAAAGCTGGAAAAAAAAAAGATTATGCTGATAATCTGTGTTCAAATAATCGATTATTGTGATAATCGATTATAATCAGAATCAGTTTTTGTTTAGGTATGTTTGCTGAAAAGCGATTTTAAGATAATCTATTTCGTTTGGGTAGTACAAAAAAAATCACTTTTACATAATAAATTACGAAAAAGGGTATAAAGTTATTTGTTTATATTAATAATATTGAAATTTTTTTTTTACATTGAAACTTGCTGGCATGTTTATTTTCTTTATATTTTGTTATCAGTTTTTTCTATTAATAAATTTGTTACATTTCTTTTTCTTATGAAACGCTACAATTTGGTCGCCTCTGCCACAAAATTGTTTGAAAAAAATGACGTAGTAACGTTGACTGCAGGGACACTTATGAAATTGTGCGTGTCAACATTTGCAGCACGGGAAGGAAAAAAGCTTTTCCCCAAAATAGTCCTCCCTGGGAGCTTCTTCTTAAACAGCGTTTTTTTATCAAAGAAAAGTATTTTTTGAACATTAAGCAATTGACCCAGACATCATTGCAATTTTACAAAACAGCTTTTTATTAAAAAAAAAACTAAAACTAAAACTCCCCCAAAACAATCTTTCTCAAACACGCTCTAAGTATAAAAAGTTTTACATTAACATCTATTAACACTTTTTAACATGTATATTCTTATTTTAATAACTACATGAGAGAAATAACAATAATATTGATTTGTCAAGATATTATTGAATGTTTGTGTAAAATCTTTTATACTGACAATACATAGAAATTAAACTTTTTATTTAGTAAATAAAAATTATGAAACGATTATTTTTCACCCTCATTTTTATCCAGTATTTTCTCAAATAAAATTAGGGGTGTTCATATCCAAATCGATCCAAAAGAAAACCTAAAACAGATAAAAAAAACCGAAAACAAACAAAACCGATGTCTATTGGATTTTGTTTTGTGAAAACCGATCGAATCGGGATCTCTTTTTCAAAACCGAATCAGTCCAAATCAAACCGCATATATAAAATTTAATATATGTTTATTCTATTTTTTGCATCATTAATTTTTTTATTTGTTAGTTTTTTCCTAATAATATATACTAGTTTGATTTGACGTAATTTTTATTATTTCAAATGTTCCAAACATAAATAAAAAATGTTTTGAAACTAAATGATGATGATATTTATTTATTTTATACATATTTTATGAATATTATTACATGAATGTATCAACAAGTATATAGAGGTTTAAGATTTTGTTCAACTAAATGATGATGATATTTATTTTTTTATACATATTTTATCAATATTATTACATGAATGTATCAACAAGTATATATAGGTTTAAGATTTTGTTCAATTTACCTTGTAATCTTGATTATTTGATATAATATAAGTATGTAATGATATATCGGTAAAAACCGAATCAACTGATCCAATCCAAATCACATTTAATCGGATCAGATCGGATCGACCACATTTTTTAAGGAACCAATCCTAACCAAACTGAATCGTGTGTTCTTTTAATCTTTGAATCGGATGACTTTTTGCCTTAAAACCGATTCAATCCGAATCTTTAACACCCCTGAATAAAATATGAGAGAGTATTGATGCAGTAATAATATTTTTAGTATTGTTAAAATAAGGTAATTTTGAGGTAACTCGACACTCATGGTGAGAATCCTGAGAAGTTCGATGAGTTATGGTCTGACTTTTTGTTCCTAAAAAGTGGTACAAAGTCACACAGAATCCATCTTAAAAAACAATTTATCAACAAGATTTTGAATATCAAAAGACTTTTTGCCACTCGTATAAAGTCTTAACTGAATATCATTTAGACAAACTGTTTTTGAAAAAAAATCTTAACAGTCATGATTGCATACGAGAAGGCTTCTTTAAATTATTTAAAAGTCTTAATTTAATATCACAAGACTTATTTATCACAAAATGATCTTTTAAAATATTTTAAATTCTTAATTGAATACACCCCTTAGGTCCAATGCATGGATCATGCATAATAAGGATGGCAAAATGGACCAACCCGCCACCAACCAGCCTAAACGGGGCGGGGCGTGCGGGTTGAATGTTAAAAGCGGGTTCAAAATCAACCCTCGTTTAACGACGGGTTGGCAAGTTGGCCTGCCAAAAATTAAATATTAAATATTAAATATTTAAGTCCTTAAAACATGTTTAAATTAATCGTGTTCCCACTTGAAAATCACATCCCGCCCCGACTGTGTGATTAATTTCTCTCTAATACGATTTTACTATTATAATATTAGAAAAAAATGATTATTGTTTATTATTTATTCGAATTCTATTAATAATATTTGAGTATTGTTATAAATTTTAAACATCAAAAACATAATAATAATATAGATAAAAAAAACATTGTATGATTATGTTTATGTAGGCCTAAATAAAATATCTAAATTAATATATAAAAAAAAAAAAAGAATTTAAAAGTGAAAGTGGGCCCGACGGGTCAACCCGCCCTGTCCCTGTGTTCTTGGCGGGTTAGGTGGGGCGGTCCGGCCCTACAACCCGTGGTGTTCGGGCCGGGTCTGACCCTAACCCGCAAAAGAGAAGGGAATAAACCACGTCCCATTTAGTGATCCGGTGTCGGGTTAGGGATGGGTCCGGGTTAACCTTCGGGTTATACAACCCGTCCCATATAATAAAAATATACTTTTACTTTTATCCCCTAACTTACGTTTCACACACGGTCAGTTAAGAATGAAGACTAAGGTAAATTACAAAACTCTTACTCTCTCATTTCACGTATCATGTGTCACACTGACCCAATTGGTGGCTTTTAGGAAGTACTTGGTGGCTTTTTTAACTTTGAATGAATCATGTTTGATGAAAATTATCCTTTTTCTCAACAATGTTGCGTTGGTAACACAAGCATCAATGAATTAACATCCATCATAAGGATCTATTTGTTGATATTTTGTAGCATCCAGTTTCCTTTTAGGTAACATCTTTCACTGATATTTTGGCTTATAAAAAAAATGTCATTTTTCCCCACTCACAGAAATTTAGTTTACAAAGAATCTATTTCACTTCGAGTCAACCCGGTCTCGTCCCATTTAGACCCGGTCTTAAACCAACCCGCGTGTGATCTGGTTCCTTCGGGTCTAGGGACGGGTTCAAAGAATTAACCCTATCAATATTTAGGGTCGGGTAAGGGACAAGCATAACCCAGTCCAACCCATCCTACGCTCACCCCTAGGTCAGGGTGGATTGGTGGGTTGAAAAGTGTAACCCGCCCCGCCAAAAAAGACGAGTTAAATGGGTTGGTCCGTCGAGTCCAACCCGTTTTGCCACCACTAATGCACCCTACATTATTTGTTAAAAAATCTTTATGGTAATGAAGGGGACGTTTGAAAGAGCTTATAGAAAGTTTACTTGCACTTATAAATTTTTGCCTTAATTGCAGTTTTCATCTATCGACTTTTTTATTTTTGTGTTTTGGTCCTTCAAAAATTTTAATTGCACCTTTCATCCCTCAACTTTTTCAATTGTATGATTTTTGTCACTCAAAAATTTAATTGCACATTTAGTCCTCTAATTTTGTGAAATTGTGCAAAATCAGTCCTTACTACACGTTGACTAGTCATGAACGGGATGACTAATTTTGCAAAATTCAAAAAATTAGAGGACTAAATGTGTAATTAAAATTTTTGATAGACCAAAATTACATTATTGAAAAAGTTGAGGGACGAAATGTGTAATTAAAACTTTTGAATGACCAAAATGGCACAAATGAAAATGTCGAGGGATGAAAAGTGTAATTAAGCCTATTTTTTTTTTTATGAAAATAATTTATAAGCTGGGTGGATTGGAAATAATGTATAAGAAAAGTTAATGAAAACTTTTGGACAGTCGTATTTGGAACCATTTAATGAAGATCACATGGTTCATATTTTAAGTTTGATAAATCAGATTTAAAAGATATGCTTGAAATGTGAAGTATTTAATATTCATTTCACGATTTCGATTTATTGAATGGAGTGAATGTAGGAAAATTTGACCGCGAGAAATCTATCTCCAAATCTAAATCTTATAGTTGTCATGAGTGAAAAATGCAAACTACCCTAATAAACAATTAAATAAAAGTTTACTACCATTTTGTACCAAAAAACAATTGCTTCAATTAAAAGTAAACCCTCATTTCATTAATTAATATAATTATATATATGATATATGATTCATAATAAAATGTAGAGTTTAATTGTTATATATTGTCACTGTAAATATTTTTACACTGTCAACCAATAAAAAATCATGATATGGATGACATTTAAGATATTAGGATAAGAATCAACTATTTTTAATTATTTTTCAGTTTCTAATTGGACAGTGTAAAAAATCTATACACTGTCAGTGCATACCAATTAAATCCTAAAATGTATATATTTGTTTTTTATTTTTATTTTCTAAAGATAAAAATATTAATTAAATTATTCTTAAATTATTCTTATAATAATTAATAAACTTTAATTATTATTGTTGCAATAAAAAAAATAATTGATAATTAATAATATATAATACTAATAGTAATTAATAATTAATTAAAAATTAAAAAATAATTGATAATTAATAATTAATAATCATATAAAATATCTATATTCATTAGATATTATGGATGAGTGGATGGACATTGGACGGTGGCTATTCAGATGTGAGACGCTTGCCTATCTTCTTCCTTCCTACAGCATCGATCATTTTCTTCCGATGGGTTGTTGTTGCGATGAAGACGACACCGACATTCTCAGGCACCTAATGATCTCCGATTCCTCTTCCCCTTCTTCTTCCTCTTCTCCCTCTCCTACTCCTTCCACTGTAATCTCACCGATGAATTCTCATTTCTCGGCACTCTCCTCCACCGACATACTCCGACTCATATTCCAGAACCTTCCAATCCCCGACCTTGCCCGCGCCAGCTGCGTCTGCAGGGTATGGAACTCCGTCGCTTCTGATAGGGAAATCGTAACCAGAGCTTTCCTAGCCCCTTGGAAGCTGAAGCACGTGATCGGAAACCCACTCTCTGGAACCTTCTGGAGAGACAACACTCTCGGTAAATTCGCCATCTCCCATCGGATCCTACGTGGCGACAGCGTCGCCAGCCTTGCCGTCAAGTACTCCGTTCAGGTCTCTATATCCTTTCCGATCACATTTTAGGGTTTTCAATTCTCAATGTTCTTACTAATTAGTTCTCACACAGTGAAGTGCACCAATTGCTTGTTTATTGTAATTCACGACTGCTAGGTTTTTTGCCCCCCATTTTCATATATATATTTTTTTAGAATTAATTTGGAGCAGTTTAGAGCACATGAGTCATTGATTATTGAAGTGTGATCCAGTTATACTTGAGTGTTGTATATTTTTCAAAATTATATAATTTTTTTGGAGAATTTTTGTTGGGATTTGGATCCTCTCCCTTTTATCTCTCATGTATCGATAAAATTGGAAACTTAAGTATAACATTTTTTACTATATTGAATATACTATTTTCCTATGTAAAATTTCCTATTTTGATTCCTTAATGGGCACAAGTTAGTATTCTCCAAGAAACAAAAGCAAATTTGTTAATGGCTGTGCAATCCATTCAAAATTATATATTTTTGGCTCATTTTTGTTATGAGCACTCTTATCTTTTTTCTTGATTTGTTATTTATGGCAAAGAATTTTATAAGTTTGCATTTATGTTTTGACAGGTAATGGACGTGAAACGCCTGAACAACATGATGAGTGATCATGGGATATACTCGAGGGAAAGGTTGTTAATCCCTATTAGTAATCCTGATATTCTTATTAACAGAACATGCTTTATTCAGATGGATGTCTATGCTAAAAGGGAAGTGGCAGTGTTGTACCCTAATGATGTACCAGACACAAGGACTTGTTATGTATCAAGTAGAGTGTCCTCAGGAAAAAACAAGAAAAAAGTGGTTGATTCTTTGAGGAGAAGCATGCATGTTGATAATGAAACTGCTCAATATTATTGGTCTGCTTCAAATGGCGATCCACGAGCTGCTCTTGCTGAATTTTCTGAGGACCTTCGGTGGGAGAGGCAGGTAGGGCATTCCTAGTCTTTGGAATATGATCAACCCTTGTTTGAAATGGATAATAAATGATTAAGAGGTTGCTTGGCAAGCAAGAGACTGCATTGATAAATTTCATTCTAAATTTATTCATTTTCCTCTGATTGAATGCTGCTTGAGTTGTGAATTGACTGTCGTATTTGCTCTTCTCCATTGGTGATATTAGAGTAAGTCATTTCTTGCTGTGTGATAGATGTCAGCCACTAATGTGGTGAAATGTGTTAAGAATTTGAGTTACTTGTAATATGCAAATAAGTGCAACTTATAATTATGTATATTTAATTTAATTATTCGTATAAGAAGGTGAAGTATTATATTTCCAACTGCAATTGAAACTTGTGGTCACCCCATGATGGCGACATCTATAATGCACCTTCCGAAAGGGATGTGCATGAAATTGAGCTAATCATTAGCAATCAATCTTTATCAATGGCTCATCACTGCTGGTGGATACTGGTTGAACAAATGTTCTTTTATTTTTAATTTGATCTCTACATTTATATTTATATTTATTACATTAAAGACTTATCTATTTGAAACACTGACATCCCCACCACCATTGCCCCCTCCCCAGTTGCCACTACAATCCCCATTGCCCCCTCTCCCCACTGTGACCACTGACCACCACCTCACAACAAAGATCATCGACAAGTTGAAGATGGTGGATGTCGCCTTGGAGCTGCATATTGTGCAGGAGATTGATGTGAGGGTTGGTGGCCATCAACAGATCAGTGCCAATGACCAATTCCGTCATCTGCAAGCCCTCCATCAACAGCTAGCACGAGGTTGGTGGCCATCATCCTTGACCCTCGAGGTTGCCTGGACCATCAGACTCTAGCACACAAACCATGTATCATCAGCCATGTTTCCAAACACATGCTTAATGTTGTGATTTGGATAGACCCATAGGTAGTCAGTGGTAGTTTGGGGTGGTGGCATTCATGACTGTGTCGCATTTGGCAACATCCATGGATGCTGCAGCAGGGCATTGCATTGGCAATTTGGCCTCTACAGGGGATGGTGGGGGAAGTGGGTGTGGTTGAGAATAAGACGACTTTTAGATGCTTTTTTATTTTTCCAAAAATTGAGACTTTTGGATAAAGTCGAATGGTGTACCATGCATCCTAATACATTAGGGTACATTGTAGAATCAGCTTTTCTATGCTTAGTAAAAGTTGCGTAGAAATGTTCATTTGTTTACAACTCCAGAGCATCCTTATCAGTAGGATCAGAATTCATGTCAAGAGTGGACTGGTTGAGTATATAACAATGGATACGAGGATGCATGACCATGCCTTTTTATTTATTTATTTATCTCATCATGCCTTTTGTTGAGTGTTGTGTGTGTGTGTGTGTTTTTAAGGATTATGATTCTGAAAATGTTCCTTGTATAGGAAGAGATTGGGTATAACTTCAGTCTTTCAGAAGCTTAAGTAAGGTTATTCATTAACTTTATAGATAAGGTTGTGTGAATCTATGGAATAGTTTATGAATTATTATTGCCTTTTGTAAGTTATGCTGTCAGTTGCGAGAATCTTTGAATTAAGAATGGTGAGTTCGCGATACTGTTGCCTCATTCTCCAATAGCAAAAAGATGGTTTCAAGTCAGAGCCACATACCATTCTCGTGCATGCCATAGATGTCGACGATATGAACATTTTATGAGGCAGCATCGAAGTTTTCTTGGTGTAAAACTTCGACGACTCCTGTCATCCTCACTCGGTAAGCTATGCAAGTTTTTAGCTTCTCAAACAAACTCTTCATGCCATAGATTTGCAGATTTTACCTGATTCAGAGTGCATTTGTTACATATTTTTTAGGCTTAATTGTATTTTTGGTCCCTCTACTTTTACTCGTGTGATTTTAGGCCCTCCAGTTTTTTTTGAGGACATTTGATCCTAACTTTTGAAAAGTTGTAATATTAGTCCCTCCATCAATAATCTAATGAAATAATCCTATGTAACTAACATTTTTGCCACATGTCCTCCACATGGCATGATGGTTGGAATTTATTTTATTAAAATAATTAAATAAAAATACCAAAAATACATTTATTCAATTAAAATAATAAAATAAAAAGTAAAAAATAAAAGAATAAATGACCTCTCTCCCTCCCCCTCCCCCTCCCCCTTGCCCATCTCCTCCACTTGGACCACCACTGCTATTTTCCTTCTCTGCTACCGCCGCCGCCACCTCCATCATCCCCAATCTTGCCACTTATCTTTACCACACTGTCCTAAGCTAACATAAACGAACTAATAGAGGAAACAGAACCTGTATCACCACAAGTGAAGATGAAGGCACGATTTTTAATTGTTTTTTAGCTTTCCCTCTCCATGCTTCAAGGGACCTGACAACTTTACATGGTAAATTGCTCTTCAATGTCCCTCTTGCATTCAACATTGCCTTCGTCGAAGCAATCAATGTAAAATGTAACTGAAACAAAATTTTGTGGCCAGCAACTCATTGGGGCGTTTCATCAAACAACTGGAAGAAGGCATTTCAGTTGGTCAGGTTCACCACATTTTAGTCACCTTTCCCACCTTCTGTCATTCCTTCTCGTTTTCTTCCTTGAATTTGAACATGACAATGGCGTTCTCGAATGTGATATTGGAGAGGTTACAGAACAAGTGGGTGTTAGAGGAGAGTTTCTTGGTTCCGGTTTTTTTTTCCAGGACAAGTGTTTTTCAAGAGCAAGAGGTTGAAAGAACAAACACAAGGAAGAGGAGGGGCAATCGAATGGGCGGCTGTGGAGGAGAAAGTGGAGGTGGTCCTCGGTGGTGGGGGACAGGCGAAAGTAAGTGGCGAAGGGGAGGAGGAAAAGGGGGAACTGGTAGGGGTAGGAGAAGTCATTATCCTTTTTTTTTAATTGAATTTCAATTTTAACATTTTTATTTAATTATTTTATTATTTTAATAAAATAAATTCCAGCTGGCATGCCAAGTGGAGGACATATGACAAAAATGTTAGCCACCTAGGATTATTTCATTAGATTATTGATGGAGGGACTAATATTACAACTTTTCAAAAGTTAGAGGACCAAATGTCCTAAAAAAAAATTAGAGGGACTAAAATCACACATGAATAAAAGTAGAGGGACCAAAAGTGTAATTAAGCCTATTTTTTAATGAAAAAAATCACTTTTTTTTAAGTTAAAATTCATTTTTAATGAGTTTGAATGTGTTTTTTAAGCTTTTCATAAAAATATTTTTTAAAAAAAAATCATTTTTAAGGTTAAAATGTAAAGTCATTTTCATTAGCTTTTGTAAAAAATTATTTTTTTATCACTAGCTATTGTAAACAAACACACCATAGGTAAAGAATCTGATTCGCACAGCATTAACAAAAACTGAGAATTTAATTATACGATTAGATTAGATTCTACTAGGTAAGAGCACTGCTATATGGTGCGACAATCATGATTTACGAAATTTGCCAACCAATCAAAATTAAGTAAACAATTGCTTTTAAAAAAAGCATTAATTGTCAGATAATAAAACACAAATATTTAAAAGCTGCAAATCAAATCCATATGTCGTTTAACGAATTCAAAAATGATTTTTAGGGTACTCATTAATAAATAAAAATTAAAAAATTTGTGTTAAAAAATATTTTGTATAATATATTGAAATTTTAAAGTTGTGGTTTTTAATAGAAAGCTTATTTTGTATACAATGCCAATATAAATTTTTTTTCATTACCAATCTATTACAAATTATCCTGTGTCTTTTATGATATTTATAATAAAAGTTAAATATTTTTAGTGATGTGATAATTTATGATTGGTTGATAATGTAAAAGAATTTTATACTAACAATATATATCAATTAAATCATTTTAACTAATGCTCTCATGAGTCATGACACTAATTAGTAAGACGTACAAACGTCTAAAATAAAGGATTTTGATAATTAAATTCTAAATATCGGTGATAATAAGGTAGGTGGTATTACTAATGTTGGGATAGATGCATAAAATAGTGTGATGTGACATTTAATTGTACACATTGTTGCTTACAGAAGAAACTAGTTTAAAAATAAGTACTCTAGTTTTTAGAGTTGAATCGTTGAATTGCAAAATTGTTTAAAGTAGTATATAGAATAAAATGTGATGATATGACATAGGGGAATTCATTAAAAAAAAAAAATAAATGAGTTAACCAATTCCTATGATATTGCATCATTGAAAATGACCTAAGAGTAACGATTAAGAAAATATATAAAAAATTTTTTTCCATCAAAAATATGTTAAAATGGTATATTTAGAAAACTGAGGAGTATTGTATCTAACTTTCGAATTAAAGCTTACTTTTTTATTTCTTAACTAGTACTATAGGAACAATGGATAACAAATGGGATGTGAAAATACCTGAAGATTTCTTTCCATTGTAACTAGTATGTTGCTGATATTGCATACCTTAATTTGATTGATAAAATGAGCAATTATAAGATTTTGAGGACAAGAACATCCATCAACCCTTGAAGTTGTTGAGAATGTCAGTGAATTTTTTTACACTAGCTCTGTTTTTTTTGTGTGTGTGTGTGTGTGGATAACCTAGTTCCGTTGAATTAATATGCAAAACTGATGATGATGCTGGTGTAAATACTGAATGGTTGACCACTAAGTTTGAGAATGACACAAATATTCTAGCCTTCCTAATAGTAACACTGAAGTTTCTATGATGTTATGGAATATTAAGTTGAGGGTTTGTGCAAGGAGACAAGACTTATATTATAAAAGAGTTGGGTAAGAATTTAATTGGCATAAAGTTGTTATTGGAAACAGTATTGAGGATAAGTTCGACATTCCTCAGATAAATATATATATATATATATATATATATATATATATATATATATATATATATATATATATATGGTCATGCTAACGAACAAGTGTCCTTAAGGCACTCTTTAAGGAACTAAGAAAAACAAGTTTTCATTAGAAAACCAAGCATTTTACTCATTCAAATATCGGATATACCAATTCTCAATGTAAACTTTCTTTTCTTAGTTCCTTAACGAGTGTCTTAGGGCACTCGTTAACATTTTCCATATATATAATATAATAGGAACACCGATAAAGTTCCAATGTTGGAACTTTCCATGCATTAACGTCGTGATATGTTATGCCCATTAGTAAATGTCAATAGCAGACATCATTCCATGGGAGATTTTGCTATTACACTTGTATTTTTTTCATGAATAATTATGGAGTGATTTGAAAATTCTAATTTATAATAATAAAGATAAACTTTGTCATATAAGAAAAAGAATGTCCTGTACAAACAAGTTTTCTAAAAAATTTATGTTTAATTTCTGTTTTCAGGATGTAATTATTTATTTTAGATTTTTTTATAAGCAAAAAAATATTTTATAAAGGGTATAATGGGTACCCAAACCCGTATAAAAGATACATTAAAAAACCATGTACAACAAAACAAGTAAGCTTTCAACCAAGAGAGCAATAGATCACCCAAGCATAAACTGTATTACATATACACATTTATTACATATACACATTACGTTGGACTGATTTACTTAAAGAACTACTCACAAAATATTTTCAAAGCCACCAACAGGAGTCACAAGACCCAACATAGCTATTCGAACATTTTCCTTACGGAATTTTCAGATCATTGATTACTCATTCAGTTATCCTTATATGATCAAGGTTTGAACACTAACAGTATAACTAAAAAATTGTAACACATATTGTGTCTTACTAATTAACTGAATATTCGAGTAAAACCCAATGGTATTAGCTTTTATTTATTTTTATTTTTGGGTACATAATTAGTGTAGATTTAGAGGAGTTGCCCCTTAACTGATATTTTACATCATCGGGGAATTAGTCATACTGCTACCGGTAGTGGGGATATCTTGGGTTCATTCCGGACCTAAAAAAATATGTAACTATTATATTTGTGAAAAGTTATGCACGGGTAACATATAATATAAGAAGTAAAAAGCGTCGCATGAGAATATTGTAAAGAGATAAGCCTGGGATATCGTAAAGTGCCGACATCAATACGTGAAAGTAAAATAGAAGCACCAAAAACTAAAGATTAATAAAGAGTTCCGATATATTAAAGTGAAAGAATAAAACTAATATGCGGTTTCCAGATGATTTTCACTCTCTTTCTACAGATATTCACACGCAGATGATTG
Organism: Echinosophora koreensis; assembly: GCA_035048595.1. Taxonomy (NCBI): domain Eukaryota; kingdom Viridiplantae; phylum Streptophyta; class Magnoliopsida; order Fabales; family Fabaceae; genus Echinosophora; species Echinosophora koreensis. The sequence goes on from JAPCYP010000001.1 coordinate 22,978,437, forward strand.
AAAACTGAATGGGTAATATTTTAGGAGGTAGTAGCTAATACTTATGGTAGGTTTTTATACTCAAATAATTAGTGCGATATATAAAATTTTCTATAAGTTACTGTATTTTAATATACCAATCAAACATAAGGGTTCAATAAATATCTACACATATTTGTATGTTTATTTTTATTGGAGCATTCTATGGGTATATTTGATTCGCATTCAGGTACATGATAACAAGAACATCACAGGATAAATGTTTGAGGTACAGCGCAACTCTCTATCTTATATACAATTTGATGGACAATGAATAACACAAATAAAATAATATAAAATTTACTTAAATGCCCTTTATAATATAAAACTATATAATATATATATATATAATTATTTTATATAATATATATTATACTGTAACATAATATAATATTATATATTATGATATTATAATATATATATATATATATATATATATAATTATTATTTATATAAAATATAGTAAACTAAATGTTACGGGTGGGGTGGGGTGGGGTGGGGTGGGGTTATTAAATACTAAATAGGGAAGGATAATTTTGATTTTTAAGTAGTTTGTTCCTGGGACAACTTTTTGTCACATTGTTTGGCTAGACACAAGAATTTGGGTTTTTGTCTAGTCCCTTGTCCCATTTTTTGTCCTGTCTGACCACTTTTTAAATTAAACATGAAACAAATGTTGTTGTGTTGTCCAGTTCCTTGATTTTTTTGCAAATCAAACACACCCTATGTAATATGTTCGTTTTGATACTTTTATAAAGTTAATTGTTCTTATTAAAAAAAATTAAATCCGCATGTATTTAGAAAATTCCCTTAATTAAATTATATCCAAAGTCGTTAACAAGACCCAGTATATTTGATTGATAATTGGCTTCCTTAAGCATATCGTCGGTGATTCAATTTCTACTATGTGTACGAGAAGACTTTGTTGAGAGAATCTAAATACACTTCGATGATCTCTATACGACTCGAAAGAGCTTAATTTCCTACTATATGCTAGAGAGCATTTTTTTGTCATTAAATAAAAAAAATGCTAGTAAAGTTAAATGCACTAGTTACTTACATTAAATGTGGTTAGTGGGTATAGTTGGGGATATTAAAGGATCATCGGTTTAAATGATAAGATAATCTTTCTTTGATAATGATATCTTTGAATTATATATTTCTCATAATTTTCAATCTTAATTATATTAATTTAAATCATATATATTCCGATATTACTTAAGTTAGACCATCTCCAACGATGGTTCTTACATGCATTCTTATTTGCAAGAACCGGTTCTTACAAGAACTTGTATTGGAGAGGGGTGTCATGGATGCCATGTTGTAGAACCGTTCTTCCATAAGAACCGTTCTTGCCAATAAATTTTTTTGGCAAAACAGAATAAAATAAAAAATAAAAAAATAATGAAATTTTTAAGTTGAAAAAAAAATAAAAAAGTTTAAAAATATAAATATGTGTGATCAATAATGGGACCCACTTAAAGTAAGTTAAGAATCCAAATTATGATTCTTGCATTGGGGTGAAAATATATGAAAGTTCTTAATTCTTATGTGGCATTCATGACCCACAAAATAGAAGTTAAGAACCAAAGTGATGTTCTTCCATTGTAGATGCTCTTACAAGCAACCAATCAGATGCTCTCTATAAATTCACGGTTAAGATTGCAGGATGGATTAATTCCTATAGTAGAATACCAGAATTTGTCGTAACATAGTGGGTTAATTTATCTATTCTATTCTGTCTATAAAAGCCACGGAATATTAAGTTGCTTCTTCACAATTCACATCACCACCATTTAAGAGTGTTTTCTTTTTGTTACTTCGCATAAGTGTCAACCTTACTACTGTTTCTGCTTCTCCTCAGTTATCAACATGTTTCAGAACATCATCAACGCTTTCACTGGAGACAACAACAACAACAGCCACCGTGTTAAAGGTACGGTGGTGTTGATGAAGAAGAATGTGTTGGACTTCAACGATTTCAGTGCCTCCTTTCTTGATCGTCTTCACGAGTTTGTGGGCAAACGAGTTTCTCTTCAGTTGATAAGTGCCGTCAACGTTGACCCAGGTCAGTTCTACTTCTTCTCCCTTGTTCTCTCTGTTTTATTCACTTGTATTCTTGTAATAATGCTACTCACACATTTGTGTTCACATTAATTCATATTTATATAATTTTTATTATTTAATTACACTTATTCTTATCTTATTTTTTAAGCATCCATAACACTTAACACTTCACTGATGTCTGTGTGTCTATATATATTCCAAGCCATAAGTTAAATTTTCAGGGGCGAATAACACTGTAACATTGACAATTTGGTGCTAGGTGACATATGATCTGAATAATAAAAGTTTTTTTGTTCTTACGACTTAGATTCTGTTTTGTAAGAATGTCATATAGTTCTAATTAAAAAAAAGAAGAAGGAGAAAACACAATATTTTTGAAATATATAATACCCTACCACTATTTTTGCCTCTCACCAACAAAAGCATAAAATATCCAAGAGTCAAGACCCCTTGTGAAAGTTACTCCCAACTACGAGTCAATTTGTCAAGGTCTTCTATTCTTTTTTTTTTCTTTTTTTCTTTTTTGTGGTGAAGAATGTCTTTTATTCTTTATAGTCTTCAGCCCACGGTTTCTTTATTATTTTTTTCTGGGACCAAGGTTTTAACTCATGATTTTTAAAACAATTTATCATATTTGATTAATAATATGATAATAAATGCATACCACATAAAGTATATGGTCACATCAGTTCACACTGGCAATTCGGCAAAATTCCAGTGCAACTGTGTAAAAACAAACAGAATTAATTGTATTCAGACCCTGTCGATTTTACCAGTGCATGAAATAGAATGGTACAAAAACCATCCCGCCCTATAAAGTGGAGAAAAAGAAAACCTATCGGCCGAAGGATATGTTCTTTTGGGCTATGCTCATAAATCACCTTGAACCATTAATTCCTTGGAGACGGCTATTTACACCTTACAAATTATTATTTACATCTTTTAGTTTCAATTTGACTTATATTTTTTCAAAAATACCTTTTTTACTCACTCATCTTCAGTAAGTTTTTTACGTAACATAACTTCTGGAAATTACTTTCCGGAAGCTTTCCGAAAAATAAAATCCGGACACTTTTTACACCTTCGAAATTCAAAATCCGGATGCATAAATTGCATATTTGTTACAATTGTACATCCGGAAACAGTTTTCGGAGGTGTTAAATTTGCAAGTTTTTTTATGCAACGTAACTTCCGGAAATTACTTTTCGGAAACTTCCGGAAAATGAAATCCGGATACTTTTTACACCTCCGAAATTCAAAATCCGGATGCATAAATTGCATATTTGTTACCATCGTGTATCCCGAAACAGTTTTCTGGATGTGTTAAATTTAATACATCAAGATTTTATTTTTCGGATATATAAATTATACATCCGAAAAGTAAATTCCGGATGTATTAAATTTCATGACTAGTGAGTTGTTGACTTCCCAATTGGCATACGTTGGGTCTGTTTTACTCATACGTTTGGCTTCACCAGTGATGTAATCAAGTTTTCCTTTTCCTCACAAGGCAAGCTTATCAAATTGCGACCATTGGATGAAATTTTTTTCATCGAACTTGTGATTGTTGATTTGCCCCTACTCCCACTGGCTATGTGACCACAGGTGGGGTAGTAGGGTTGTATTTACCAGGTTGGTATGTGACCACGGGTGGGGTAGTAGGTGTGAAATATTAAGCATTAATGATAGTGACGGGATTGATGTAATAATTGTGTCTCCGGAATGTACTTTCCGAACGTATTAATTTTAATACTTTCGAAAACTAAAATTCGGTAGTTCAAAAATAACGGTAGTTCAAAAATAACCCACAAATAGGCATCCGGATTATAAATTCCGGAGATGTAACGAGTGTCCAGATTTCGTTTTCCGAAAGTTTTCAGAAATTAAATTCCAGAAGTTACGTTACGAAGTCCAAGGCCAAAAAAACTACAATTTGCAAGGTGAGTGAAAAGGGTATTTTCGGGAAAAAAAACAAATTGAAATTGCAAGGTGCAAATAACAATTTACAAGGCGTTAATAGTAGTGCCCTAATTCCTTTTGCCCAAGGAGGAAACAGATAGTGGGGGTGAGGTGTTGACCCAAAGGAAAATTTGTGGGAAGAAAATTAGAAAAAGGTAAGTGGCAACATTAGTTGGTTTAGCTTTAATATCGCTTAACTAGGGCTGTTCACCTTTGTTTTTTTTTTCTTTTTCTTTTTCTGTGATCACCTTAATTTAATTTCAATCCTCTCTCTAATTTATTTAATTTTTTATGTCATCTCCTTGTAACTTCTTTTTTTTTCCTGTAAATCTTTTTCATATAGTTTATCCGACTTTCTATTTGATGCTTATTGTCCTTAGGGTATGTTTAGGAGGATGGGGTGTGATGGTTAGCAATAGAGTGGAATGGTAAACATCCATTCACCCATTGTTTGGGAGTTTTTTAAACAATGGAGTGGAATGATTGAGGATGGAAAGCCAAACCATCCAAACTCTCTATTTTTCATACTCTCCAATTTGAGGGGTTTAGGATGGAATACACTCCTCTTTTTTATTATTAAATACAAATTTCCACTTTTAACCCTTCTAAACAAAACATTAAAATGAACAGTGAAAATAAAGAGGGTAGTATTGGAAATAAAATTTGTAATTCACCACACTCCATTACTTACCATTGTAACTTCTAAACAATGGAGTGAAATGTCCCTCCATTCCTTCATTAAAACTCCAAAACAATAGGGTGATATATTTTTACCACTCCACTCTACTCTATTCTAAACCACTCTATTACTAACAATTCCACTCCATCCTCTCCAAAACTCCCAAACATAGCCTTAGTCTATTCCAAGTTACAACTCTATTTTTTATGATGATGAGACTAAAATTTGGTGCCTTGGTTATATTTCGTTTTCATTCTTTTAAGTTCTATAACATAAAATCTCAAGAGTCACGATTCAAGACACATGCTTTGGAAAATGACTACTAACAATCATTTACGAGTCAATCTTTTTCAAAAATATCCATTATTTGATTTTTAAGATTAAGTCGGGAATTATTTATGTTATCATATTTACATTAACTATTTACAAAAGAAACTTCAACTATGGCGTCTAAATGATTTTTTTATACATAAAAAAAAGTTTTAATAATATCATTCAGATGCCATAGTTGAATGTTAAATAAAATAAACTTTATTAAATGTCAATAACAAACTAAATAAAATAACAAATAACTTCAAATGTTAAATGTTAATATTTGCAGGGAATGGCTTGAAGGGGAAACTTGGGAAGCCTGCATATCTGGAAGACTGGATTACTACAATCACACCTTTGACAGCAGGAGAATCAGCATTCAAGGTTACATTTGATTGGGATGAGGAGATAGGAACACCAGGAGCCTTTTTAATAAGGAATAATCATCACAGTGAGTTCTACCTTAGAAGCTTGACACTTGAAAATGTTCCAGGCCAAGGTGTCATTCACTTTGTCTGCAACTCTTGGGTATACCCTGCAGATAAATATGAAAAAGATCGCATTTTCTTCAGCAACAAGGTATAACTACATATATAGCTATCATGCATAAACATGAACTTTTAAGTAACATCAACTACATTATCACGTTTTTTTGTTAGTTATACTTATAACTAACAACTGCAAATTTATCTATCTAGCTCATTCCTGACATTTGATGGAAGGAACTTTTCAACTGTATGCTAGAAGTTACATATTTTGTATTAATTGGGCAGGCATACCTTCCAAGTGAAACACCAGTGCCACTACTTAAGTACAGAGAAGAAGAACTGGAGAGTTTAAGAGGAGATGGGAAAGGCCAGCTCCAAGAGTGGGACAGGGTCTATGATTATGCATGCTACAATGATCTGGGAAATCCGGATAAGGGTCCACAACATGTTCGTCCAGTTCTTGGAGGCTCTAGTGAATATCCCTACCCTCGTAGGGGAAGAACTGGTAGACCACCCGCAAAATCAGGTTAGGCTTTCACATTTGTTATTTTGCTATTCATCGAGTCTGTTTTGTTGAATGCTTATAAAAAAAAAGTTTGTTTTGGTGAATATTCTGGAAAAGAAGTTTTAGTTCTTTTCTCTGTCCTGTTGATGTGGCAAGGACATTTTAAAACTTACTAAAGATAATATGAAATTTCATTGTTGAGATGTTAGTTGAACTTAAACTGTGGCTTTCTTGAATCACTTGAAGTCAAGGGTATTGGGTAGAAGACATATATTGCATGGCAGATTGACAGTATAGAATTTTTTTTTTTTACATTGCCTGAGTTATATTGTGCTGCCCTTAATTATTGAAGCTATATGGTGTTAGTTAGCAACTTGGCTAGTCAAAACAGAGCAATACAGCATGAACCGTATGGTTTTTATTTATGTTTCGAAACACGTGAACTGTATGGTTAATTGTTCGACCTCTGTCATGTCTAATGAATCACATACTGTTGCAATTAAATTAACTCACTTAGCACTTTTATGGGCTTTTATGCCACCCACAACCCTTGTTTCCTGAGGACAATCTAATTTATGAGATAAGTTATTGTTATAACCAATATCATATCTTACTAGTTTTGATTCAGGATCAGCTAATCATAAGCTTAAACTGTCTCTTTGAACTCAAGTAATAGAATATAGTTCACTCATAAGCTCAAACTGTTCATTTTTTTGTTAATTTATTTTCTTGTTATCTTGGCAGATCCTAATTTTGAAACTAGGTTGAATCTTGCCATGAGCTTAGACATCTATGTTCCGAGGGATGAAAGATTTGGTCACTTGAAAATGGCAGATTTTCTTGCCTATGCACTGAAATCCATAGTTCAAGTTCTCAAACCTGAACTGGAATCTCTATTTGACAGCACCCCCAATGAGTTCGACAACTTTGAAGATGTACTTAAACTCTATGAAGGGGGGATTGAGGTGCCTGAGGGTATACTTAGGGATGTTAGGGATAATATTCCTGCAGAGATGCTCAAGGAAATATTTCGAACTGATGGTGAAAGGTTCCTCAAATTCCCCCTACCTCAAGTGATTGCAGGTACTGTAGATGTGGACATGGGTAACTCTGTTATTTTGCATGCAAGAACATAGAAAATCATGCATTTTGAAAACTATTCCCACTTAACACTGACATTCTTAATGATTTGGATTTTGGAGTAGAGGATAAGTCTGCATGGAGAAATGATGAAGAATTTGCAAGAGAGATGCTGGCCGGTATAAACCCAGTCATGATTCGTTGTCTCCAAGTAAGCCTAAGGGTTTTTAGTTATTTGTTAACAAATGGATTATACTAAAGAATAGAATCTCTGTTATGAAAGTTAAATTCACCTTTCCTAAACTTCTTAGGATATTGATCCCAATGGAGAATTGTCTATTATTTTTCCCCTCACAGTCATCCTGAATAATTGCAGGAGTTCCCACCAGCAAGCAAGCTAGATCATAAAGTCTATGGTGATCAAACCAGTAGAATAGCCAAAGAACACATCGAAAGTAATATGGATGGGCTCACAGTAGAAGAGGTAAATTTCAAGATTAATAGGATGCTGTGTTTTCACAATAAAATTTTGTGAAAGTGTAGTCAGAGTCAGTTTTTTCTTCCATCTGATGTTGTCACGCTATTTATTTGTTTTTGGTTGAATAGGCAATTAGAGAAAGGAAGTTGTTCATATTAGATCTCCATGATGCACTAATGCCATACTTGAGGAGGATAAACTCCACTTCAACAAAGACATATGCTAGCAGGACAGTTCTTTTCTTGCAAAATAATGGGACTTTAAAGCCACTAGCCATTGAGTTGAGTTTGCCACATCCGGAGGGAGAACAATATGGTGCCATTAGTAAAGTTTATATGCCTGTGGAACAAGGTGTTGAAAATTCCATTTGGCAACTGGCTAAAGCTTATGTAGGGGTGGTCGACTCGGGCTATCATCAACTTGTCAGCCACTGGTATATCTCAATCAGAGAAACTAAGCACAATCTTAGTTTATCAATTATTGAAATTAACTTTTGATGTCTTGGTGATTGACCGGACCAAATTTCTGCCTCCAAAACCACCAGATCCGAACGTTGGGGCCACCGCATGTGGGAGGGAGACTAACGGCGGAGTGCCGAAGAAACGCCATGTTTTACGTGCTACGGTTAAAGAACCACCGCCGAACTTAGATTTGTGCATTGAGGAGGGTGGTTCATACGCGGTGGTGGAGTTGGTGGTCGACCTGCCTTGGCCATTTGTGGCTGATATAAGAAGCTCAGAAATCAGAAACGAAGATGGGAGTCACATGAGCAAATGGGCAGAGAAGATAGGTCAGGTTTTTGACCTAATGGGCCAAGCCCAAACTTATGTTATTAGTTTCAATTTTGATAAAGAGGGGCCTAGAGCACACTTGATGCAATATGATGGGCCTACGTTTAAACCAGAATACCCAAGCCCAATGCGTCCAATTACTGCTCTATCAACAACCACAACTGCTCAGCAATGCTATTCTTCCTGGTCCGCATTAAACGCTTCACTTTTTCACAATGTGGGACATCAGATTCAGCTCTCTGTTCTCAGCGTTTTGGTTGCAATGATGGGAGTTTCCGGTGTGACGTGGAGGAGCAAAATTCGTGATGCACCAGTTGCCACAAATCACATTGATGATGGTGTAGATGTTCTTTCTCTCTCCCTTGGAAGATTCTATGCTCCTTTCTTTAAAAATGTAGCTGCACTTGAGGTATTTGGTGTATTTCAGAAGAGAATTTTCTTTAGTTGTTCAGCTGACAACTCTAATCCTAGTTACGGCACAATAACTAATGAGGCTCCGTGGATTATCACTGTTGGTGCCAACCCCATTGACAGTAAAATAGTGGCAATAACCAAGCTTGGCAACATGAATGAATATGTTGGAGAATCAATGTTCCAACCTAAAGACTTTGCACTTACGTTACTACCACTTCGGTATGTAGGTGCAATTAATGCAAGTGATGCCTCCATAGTCTTCTGTGCCTCGGGATCCGTGAACAACATTGATGTTAATGGAAAGGTGGTGGTCTACGAACAAAGTGGGTTTGTTACAAGAGTAGCCAAAGGTCAAACTAATGTTGCTGGGGGTGCAAACATGATCCTCCTGAACAGTGAATGTAAAGCTTTCAATCCCATTGCTGGTGTTGTTCTTCTTAATTGCTTAGCAACATTTTTTGATAACAAATCAAGGGTGAATGAAGGTTGCTCTTCTTGGGCATTTGAAAAGGGAGTGAAATGTGTTCGGAAGTGGGATGCTACACTTTATTTTGCACAGTGCTTTCTAAAACTGGAAGGTGGTACCAATGTCAAAGGGTGGTTACTGTTAGCCTGGATATTGTCTGCCCAACAACAGTTTTTGGATGCCGAATACAGTATTAATGCGGCTGTGGATCAGATTGCAAAATGGGACCAATTAGACAAGGATGGCAACTTGCAAGCTGACCCATTATTCTTCAGCAAAGGATATGCTATGAATGTTCATAATAGGGGGGACTACACTCCACTCTTGAAAGCAATAATGGGAGATAATGCAACCATTTGTGCATTTCTAATTTTCTGTTATGCTCATCCCAAACAGTGGGACCCAGGGGGGTGGTATCTTCTTCAATGGGAAGGTCAACTAGAAAGCACTTGGAAAACTGAAATTGAGTTTTTGGAGGCTTGTCTCATACACAACCTTGAGGACAAGGTTGATTTCGAAGAGTGGGGTAATGATACGAATCACCGAATCACAATTGAACCCAGCTCCATAGTCACTAAGTCACTATATGACACATGCCAAATTCTAGAATGTTCCTATTCTGTTAGGACACTGCCAATTTATATTTTGCTGTTAAATCTCTTTTACATTCTGTTATGCACCAAACATTATGATGTAGCCACTTGGCTCATGATCCATACTTGTAGGAATGCCATGTAGCTATAAATAGTACTTTAGTAATGAAAGAAGGCAGAGAAGAATTAAACCAATTTTAGTTTCTATTTCACTCCTTCCCTCTCAATTTCTTAGGAGCTTTCCCTTGCTCGAAAAGGGTTCGTATCAATGTCTTCCATGTGTCACAGGTTACATACTCATGTAGTTATTGAGCCATTCATTATAGCTTCAAACAGGCAGCTGAGTGTGGTTCATCCTATTCATAAGCTATTGCATCCTCACTTTCATGACACCATGAATATAAATGCACTTGCACGACAAATCCTCATCAATGCAGGTGGTGCTCTAGAGTCAACAGTTTCTCCATCCAAATATTCTATGGAGTTTTCATCCATGCTTTATAAGGACTGGGTTTTCACTGAGCAAGCACTGCCCGAAGATCTTGTCAAGAGGTAAATCATACATGCAAAAGACCATTGTCAGCTATCTATGGTTTTTATTGTTTTTGTTCTCTAAATATTGTTGAATTCAAAGAGAACATATATGTTAACTTGTCAAAACTGGAATCATACAAGTATAATATAACCAACTAACTTTGGATGTTATCATATGAAAATAGAAATGAAAGGAATTTAGGTGTTAATGAGCTGCTTCACCTTTGCTTCTTTCAGAGGAATGGCTGTTAAGGATTCAACTGCCCCATATGGCCTTCAACTATTGATTAAGGATTACCCTTATGCAGTTGATGGACTAGAGATTTGGTTTGCTATCAAGTCATGGGTTCAGGACTACTGCTCCTTTTACTACCAAGATGATGACTCAATGAAGAAAGATGCAGAACTCCAATCTTGGTGGAAAGAAATAAGGGAGGAGGGTCATGGTGACAAGAAAGATGAGCCTTGGTGGCCAAAGATGCAGACACGTGAAGAGCTGATTGAAACTTGCACTATTATTATATGGATTGCTTCAGCTCTCCATGCTGCAATCAACTTTGGCCAATACCCATATGGAGGCTACCCACCAAACCGTCCATCTATGAGCCGGCGTTTCATGCCAGAACAAGGAACTCCAGAATATGATGAACTTGTGGCAAATCCTGAGAAGGCTTTTCTGAAAACAATTACTTCACAGTTTCAGGCTGTTCTTGGCATTTCACTTGTAGAAATATTGTCCAGGCATTCTACTGATGAGGTCTACCTTGGACAGAGAGACACTCCATATTGGACATCTGATAAAGAGCCACTGGAAGCCTTTGAGAAGTTTGGAAAGAAACTTGCAGATATTGAGGAAAGGATCTTGACAATGAACAATGATGAGACACTCAAGAACAGGCTTGGACCAGTTAAGATGCCATACACTTTGCTTTATCCTACAAGTGAAGGTGGACTTACAGGCATGGGGATTCCCAATAGTGTCTCAATTTAAATGGGTTGTGGTGTCTTGTCTTTTGTTGTTGTTCTTGTTGTGTTTTTTAATGGCCTTCCCCGGGCCTTAGCTACTTTGAATTCTGATTTTAGATGTGACTCTTTCTTATCAATATATAGTGTGCAAACTTGCTGTGGATTATTATGCCATTTGCTTAATCTTTATGAATTATTATATGTTATTGCCTAAACCAAACTGCATTCAGAAGAGTGAAAGAAAACTTACTAGAAGTTTTAAAGTTCTTTTTTGCCTGTTCAAGTCTACATAACACAGGAGTCCTCTTTCATAATTTCAATCCATCCAGTCTCAAACTCTCAATATGTGAACCTTTAAAATTTAGTACTCAAAACTCAATCATTGTGTGTCCCTTTAACAATTATGAGAGTTAAACATTCTTTATATCATCATTAAGAGATGAAAACTGCCTTTCATCTCAAAAAAAATAAAACTGACATTACTGATTTACTTTTCAATTTGCTTGTATATAGATAGTAGTTACTCTTAAACACTTCAAAAAAACAAGAAGCTTAAAACAACATAATTACATCAAAAGGAAAAAGTTATTATCACTGACTACCAACATTACGTTGGTCCGAGTGGGAATAGGCTCGGATCCCTTAAGTAAGGTCTCGAGTTTGAGCCTTGTGGATGGAAAAAGTGTTAAGTCTCTAAAATGTCTGTGTGCATTTTCCTAAGTTTTGATGAAAACTAAACATTGGGTAATGATTTAATTAACCTATTTTGTGGTTGCTAACCTGTTTACTTAGTGTACAGATCAGAAGATTACAAAACTCACCTGTCTGTCTACCTAAGTCTCACCTGTCTGTAGTAGCCAAGAAGTCAACCTGTCTGCTGACTAGGATTGTTGATTATGTGCAAACTGATTTTACAACCTGTCTCTCTCTTCAACTTGTCTAAGGTTCTTCGTTAAAAGAACTCGAAGTACAGGAAGCTTTTGCAAGCTGTCCCCTCATGAAGAACACTCTGAGAACTCTCTCACGCTTATCAAGAAACTCAAAAGTGCTCTCTCTCAAGCAAACTAGGAAGTCAGAGATAAACTTCCAGTTAAAGAACATTTCCAACATGCTTTATTCCCTAGTACTTTCAGTCATTACACAAAAAGGGAAATGTACTCTGCAAAAGTACAAAAGCACTCTGCACAACTCTGAGTTGGCGTCTACACGATGCATAAAGCTATTATCCCTCATGTTAGAGTACAACCAACGTCTTCATTGCATTAATGGCTGCCCAGAACGACTATATTGCATTTAATGAAGCTCTGCCTGAAGCCATAGTTGCAAGGAATGTCTCTAACGGATATTAAATGTTTGAAGTCTATAAATACAGAAGTCATTGAAGATGAACACAATCAGAGTTTTACAAAGCATTAAAGAGCCATTACTCTGTTCATTTATTCATTATGTATTCTTCAATCATTTGAAGTTATTACGCAGACTTTCCTAAAGCTTTATATTTAAACCACTCTCTGAGTGTTAGTGAAAGGTCTGTAAGTGTATTTATTACAAACAAAACTCTCAAACAAATCTGAGTGAGCCTGAAGAGGCTAGGTGTGCAAAGAATGCTTGTGTTGGAGCCTGAAGAAGCTAGGTGTGCAAACAATACTTGGAGTCTGTAACCTGATCAGTTATAGTGGATAAATCTTGGTGCTGCCAAGGACTGGACGTAGCTCTTTGTGTTGAAGAGTGAACCAGGATAAATCTCCGTGTTAATCTCTTTAGTTGTTTAGATTATATATCATCTGCTTTCTAACTAAGGGGTTAAAACTGTTTTTATCAAGACTGTTTTTTGTTTTATACGTGTGTTGTTTTATGAGAAAACTACAACAGACAGGTGACCTGTCTGTGTAACCTTTTTACACCCGTCTGTGCTTGGCTTCTGCATGTAAAAGTTTTTAACTTTATTTTAATTTCTGATAAACACAATTCAACCCCCCTTCTCGTGTTTATAGTTGTCTATTTCAGTTGGTATCAGAGCTCAGCCTCTGGGTTGAGCATCTAACAGTGTTGAGGTAAAAGATCCTGAAGAATAGACATGACTGCTGGAGCTAGTGGAAGTAACCAGACCGAAGGAGCCTCCTTAACCAGACCTCCATTCTTCAATGGAGAAAACTACAACTATTGGAAAGATAGATTTCAATGGTTCATTCTATCTACAAACTCAGATCTCTGGGATGTCATCACAGATGGTCCTTTCATCCCTAAAAATGATGACAACACTGACAAACCAAAAGCTCAGTGGACCCCTGCAGAAAAGGCAAAATGGGAGCTGAATCACAAAGCCAGATACAACATCATTTGTGCACTCAGTCCTGATGAGTTTGAGAAGGTCTGTGCCTGTGATTCTGCCAAAGAAATATGGGACACCTTAGCTGTCACACATGAAGGAACCGCCAAGGTCAAAGAATCAAAAATTGCCATACTTGTCAGAAAGTATGAACTATTTCTCATGGAAGAAGGAGAATCTGTTGCTCAAATGATTGGGAGATTTCAAACTATCATCAATGGTCTAAAGTCTCTTGGCAAAGTTTACTCCAATGCTGAGAAGGTTGGAAAGATACTTAGGAGTCTACCTAAGCAGTGGAGACCTCTGGTAACTGCTATCTCTCAAGCCAAAGATCTTTCCACCTTGACTATGGATGAACTCCTTGGAACACTTACTGTTCATGAGCAAGAACTTGGAGATGAAGTCTCAACAAAGAAGGGCAAGTCAATTGCTTTGAAGGCTGATCAAAAGTCTTCCAAAGCCTCTAAAGCTTTAAAGGCAGACGAGTCATCCAGTGATGCTGACCTGTCTGAATCTGAGGATTCTGAAAGTGATGAAGAACTTTCTCTCCTAACCAGAAAGATAAAGCTTCTCCTACAGAAAAAGAAGTTCAGAAGGGATAAGCCATTCAGAAGATTCAACAAAGACAAAAATGTCAAGGATTCCACCTCAACAGACAAAAACTCAATTGTCTGCTATGAGTGCAAGAAACCAGGACACATCAAAGCAGAATGTCCTCAACTCAAGAAAGCCCCATTTAAGAAGTTCTTCAAAAAGAAGAAGAAAGGAATGATGGCCACTTGGGAAGATCTAGAGTCAACATCTACTGATGAGGAGACAGAGGAAGAAGCAAATCTCTGTCTAATGGCTAACACTGACTCTGATTCAGATAATGAGGTAAATTCTGATTATGAGGAATTACTTGATGCCTATGAAGAATTGTTGGAGGAATCCAACTGTTTGTCCAAGGCTCTCAAATCTCTCAAGAGAGATCATGTTAAGCTCCTCAGTGAGCATAAACAGAAATCTCTAGAGTGTGAGAAATTTGCCAAGGAGAACAGTGAGCTGAAGACTGAAAAGTCTAATGAAGCTAAGATCTCTAGTGATACATCACAGTCTGAAGAAGTTGAAAAACTTCAACAGAAAGTGGAAGAGCTCACTTCTGATCTTGCCAAATTTGTTAATGGTAGAGATAATCTGACAAAGCTGCTTGGCTGTCAGAGGCACTCCCTTAACAAAGAAGGTATAGGATATGTCTATTAGATACATCATAAAGTATCAACTAAGCACTCTAAAGTGTCTGCTACATCTATTTCTATTAAATCCATACCTGTCTGTAACTTCTGTGGAAAGACTGGACATGTTATGTCTAAGTGTCTCCACAAGAAAAGAAGGAAGTCTTCACAGACTCCTAGAACTAACAGAAAAGGACCCAGAAGACTATGGGTACCTAAAGATCAAATAATCTCTGTTGCAGATGTCCTCAACAGCACAAAGAAAACACCACTGCTGGTACCTGGACAGTGGCTGCTCGCGACACATGACAGGAGAAAGGTCTATGTTCCTAGACCTCCAACTTAAGAAAGGAGGACATGTGGCATTTGGTGGAAATCAGAAAGGGAAGGTTATAGGAATTGGTACTATTGGTGGTAAACCTCCTCTTCCCTCTATATCAAATGTTCTTATGGTTAAAGGAATAAAACACAATTTGCTTAGCATAAGTCAATTATGTGACAGTGGATTTGATGTCCCCTTTACCAAAGATTTCTGTATAGTTAAAGATCTTAGTGGCAAAACCCTCTTTTCAGCCAAAAGGCAACAAAATCTTTATAAGATTGAACTGACTGATCTCTCAGATCAAAGTGTAACATGTCTGATGTCTAAAGAGGATGAAAGATGGTTGTGGCATAAGAAACTAGGACATGCTAGTATGAAATTAATTTCAAAACTACAAAGGGATAACCTTGTAAGAGGATTGCCTGATATTAGTTTTAAGAAAGATATTTTGTGTGATGCATGTCAGAGAGGTAAACAGATAAAATCAAGTTTCAAATCTAAAAACCAAATATCAACCTCTAGACCTCTTCAGTTGTTACACATGGATCTGTTTGGACCAGTTAGTGTTGCTAGCTTGGGTGGAAGGAAATATGGATTTGTCATAGTTGATGACTATTCTAGATTTACATGGGTACTCTTCTTAACCCACAAGGATGAGTCTTTTAAGGCTTTCTCAGTATTCTGTAAAAGAGTACAAAATGAGCAGGGTTTCTGCATTTCTACTCTAAGAAGTGACCATGGGGGAGAATTTGAAAATGAGCAGTTTAGTCAGTTCTGTGAGGAGAATGGGATCTCTCACAATTTCTCTGCACCTAGAACTCCTCAACAAAATGGAGTGGTTGAGAGAAAGAACAGATCTCTGCAAGAGATGGCTAGATCTATGCTCAATGAGAATAATCTCCCTAAGTACTTCTGGGCAGAAGCAGTAAACACAGCTTGTTATGTACAAAACAGAATACTCATCAGGCCTTTTCTAAAGAAGACTCCCTATGAACTGTGGAAAGGAAAAAGCTCCAACATCTCTTACTTTCATGCATTTGGTTGTGAATGTTACATATTAAATACCAAGGATCAACTTGGAAAATTTGACTCTGAGACAGACAAAGGTATCTTTCTGGGATACTCTGAAATGTCTAAAGCCTTTAGAATTTACAATTCTAGAACATCTGTTGTTGAAGAATCTGTTCATGTCAAATTTAATGATAACTTAAAGACTGATAAGGAATTGTCAGATCTAGAAGATGATCTTGCAGGTCTTGATATAAACAAGTCAGAAGATCAACAACCTGACTTAACCAAACCAGAACCTGAAGCAGAACCAGACAGACCAGTGGAACAGACAAGTCAACAGACACAGACAAGTCAAGGTCCTCTTGAAAGAGACTGGAAATTCAAAACTCATCATCCTAAGGATCTCATCATTGGTCATCCCTCAGAAGGAGTAAGAACCAGATCTACCTTAAGAGAATCAAGCAATGTGGCCTTTTTGTCAGAAATAGAGCCAAAGCACATTGAAGAAGCTCTTGATGATGAAAGCTGGATTCTTGCTATGCAAGAAGAACTCAACCAGTTCATCAGAAATGATGTCTGGACACTTGTCTCCAAGCCCAAAAACAAGTCTGTCATTGGAACAAGATGGGTCTTCAGAAACAAGTTAGATGAAGATGGCAAAGTTGTCAGAAATAAGGCAAGGTTAGTAGCTCAAGGCTATAACCAACAAGAAGGTATTGACTATACTGAAACATTTGCACCTGTAGCTAGAATAGAAGCTATTCGCATACTAATGTCATATGCTGCACAACACCAAATCACTCTTTTTCAAATGGATGTGAAAAATGCTTTTCTCAATGGAATAATTGAAGAAGAAGTTTATGTTAAACAACCCCCTGGTTTTGAAGATACTGATAAACCAGATCATGTTTTTAAACTTAAAAGGGCATTATATGGTTTAAAGCAAGCACCTAGGGCATGGTATGATAGACTAAGCTCTTTTCTCATGCATAACGGCTTTACAAGAGGTCAAGTAGATACTACTCTGTTTAAGAAAAGCTATAAAGAAAATTTCATTGTAGTCCAAATATATGTTGATGATATTATTTTTGGAGCAACTAATGAAAAGCTGTGCAAGGATTTTTCAAAGATGATGCAAGCAGAATTTGAGATGAGCATGATGGGAGAATTGAAGTTCTTCCTTGGTCTACAAATCAAACAGACAAGTGATGGAATCTACATCCATCAACAAAAGTATATCAAGGAAATGCTCAAGAAATACAAAATGGAAAATGCTAAACTTATGAAAACTCCCATGGAAACCAATTTTGCAAAACTCAGTAAAGATGATGAAGGTAAAAAGGTAGACCAGATTGTCTACAGAGGTATGATTGGATCTTTGCTGTACTTAACTTCAAGCAGATCTGATATTCAGTTTAGTGTCTGTATGTGTGCTAGATTTCAATCTGACCCAAGAGAATCTCATCTTAAAGCTGTTAAGAGAATATTTAGATATTTGCTTGGTACTACTAATCTTGGTTTGCTATATTTAAGAACTAATGAATACAAATTAGTGGGATTCTGTGATGCTGACTTTGCTGGAGACAGAATAGAAAGAAAGAGCACCAGTGGAGGATGCCACTTCATTGGAGCAAACTTGGTCTCTTGGTCAAGCAAAAGACAGACAACTATAGCTCTATCTACAGCTGAAGCAGAATATATCTCAGCTGCTAGTTGTTGCTCTCAGCTTTTATGGGTAAAATATCAACTTGAGGATTACTCTATTTTTGAGCATAATATATCTGTATGGTGTGATAATTCTAGTGCTATCTGCTTAACTAAAAATCCAATTCAGCATTCTAAGGCTAAGCATATAGAAATCAAACATCACTTCATTAGAGATTATGTTCAGAAAGGTATTTTTGATATTAAGTTTGTTAAAACTGAAAATCAATGGGCTGATATCTTCACTAAGCCCTTAGCAGAAGAAAGATTTTTATTTATTAGAGATAATTTAAACATGCATTGTATTGTTGAATGACATGTCTGAGTGTTTAAAACTGTCTGTGATCACCTGTCTGACTCTGCTGAGTCACTATGCTGAAACCCAACAGTTTTTATTAAAATGGTTATTATTTATTCATTTATTTAAATACCATTTGTTAATCTGAAGCTAATCATAAACACGGCAGTTTCTACCTCGAAACCATGTTTTCATTATGTCTAAGTGGGCGCTACAGTTCCCCACACAAATCGTGCCACTCTAAATTAAAAATGTTTTTTTCTCTCTCTCCTGCTTTCTCTTCTTTAAAAGGCAAATCTTCAGAAAGTTTCAAACTTTATCCTTCTCAAAAAGCCCTAAGTCTTTTCGTCTTCGTCTTCCTCTCGTTCAAACCCTTCTCCCTTCCAAAACTTTCACTTTCTCTCTTTTCTAAAAAAATGGCATCTTCAAAACGCCTGTCTCCAAAAGAGATTGCTGAGAAATACGAGATGAGACTAACTGATGTAGAGAAGATTCTACCTGGAAAGACTGTTGATCTTCAACAGATGAAGAAATGGGGAATGGATGTCACTGAGGAGTTGAAATACTCTAAGTGGACAGCCTTCTTTGATATCAAGGAGCTGGTCCATCCCAAGCTTGTCAGAGATTTCTGGAGGAATGCTGTGGTCATCACCAATGTGGTTGATGGAATCAAGAGCTTCAAGGCTCAAATGTCAGCTGATGTAACTCTTCTGTTCCCTATAAGCTCTCTGGAACTGGCAACCAGATGTCCAAGGATTGGAACTGCCTTCAGACCTGACTGGGAAGATCAGGTGGGAACTGAAAATATCAATATTGCTGTTTATGGTGTTCCCAACCCTGAGAACAAGAAGCCTGTCTGCATGGTGCCCAAGTGCAGGTTCTTGCACAAGCTGCTTCTGGAGTGTGTGATGCCCAGAAGAGGGTCAAGAGACAATGTGACCAAGTTGGACAGATTTGCTCTGTACCACTTGATTCACAAAATCAAGATAGACATCAATGACCTCATCTACATGTATCTTGAGTCTCTGATCAGAAGGACGAATATGCCTACCTACCCTTATGGAATGCTGCTGACAAGGGTTTTTAGGAACAAGATATTTGTTCCAACTGATGTCCACTTTGTGGACATGGCTCTGCCCATAGACAAGAAGGTCTTGTCTATGATGGGGATTGAAGGAATCCCTCTGGAGGATGAGGAAGAAGAGAAGAAGAAGAAGAAGCCTGCTGTTGAGCAGAAACTGAAGGAAATAGCAGAGGAGCCTGCTGATTCCACTGGTGAATCAGAGTATCCTATCTCTGAAAGGATTTGGAAAGCTGCTGGAAAGGTTGCCAGACAGGATCAAAGGCCTGAGGAACCCACAGCTTCTGAAGCATCTGCTGAGACAGTAGAGCCTCTCAGATTCAAGCTGAAGAAGCCCTCTCCTAAGAGGAAGACCAGTGAGGCTGGAAAATTAGGTGTGGTTTCTACTCAACCCACCAAGAGAAGAAGACTGGTGAAGACCTTTGCCAAGGACAGACAAGTGGAGTCTGTGCCTAGTAAAGAGGAAGCACCTGCTCAGGGGGAGCAAACTTCTCCACCTGCAGAAGAGCCTAGGGAGATCAAATCTCTTGATCTGGGTTTCATTCCTAGAAAAAGAAGGTCAGGCTACCCTATGCCTGTTATGGCTGCTGCTGAAAGGGAAGCTGTCCCTGCAGAAGAACCTGCTGCTGCTACTGCTTCTGCACCCTCCACTGACCTGTCTGCTGGAACACAGACAGTTGGTCATCTTGAAGAAGCTTCTCTGTCTCCTTCAAGGAAGAAAGCAAGGCTTTTTGAAGAACCACTCTTCACCTTCCCTTCTGCACCATCCTCTCCCCTTCATCTAGGTATTCCAGATTCTGTTGTCTCTTCCCCCTCTGCTCTCTGTGTCAATCCCTTATCTGTTGCCTCCCCTTTTCACTCACCTGTCTCCTCTCTCCCCTCTCCACCATCTTTTGATGTCCTGTCTGATGTATGTCAATACACAGTTGTTCACAGGGACTCAACTCCCAGAGAATAATCTGGCATATCATCTAGACTGTTTGTGAGTGATTTGCAATCTCTGATGACTGCAAGTATATCTCACTTATCTGTCATCCCTCCTCCACCACCTCACATTCTGAACCCATGTAGGGAGATCTTCTTTTATCCCCCTATTGTGTTGTCCATTAGAACACTGGAAGGATCTAACTATCCTGCCTCTGTTGTAATGTTACCCTCTAGGTCTAGATTTTTCTTTCTTTTAATCACAGGGTCTAATTCGTTCTTTTCCCACATAGACTCTCTCCTACCCCTACCTCCATCTGTCTTAGCCCAACAACCTCTTCCCCCTCCTATTCCAATAAGAGTCACTCGACTGTCTCTTTGTGAACGACTCTCTTATGTCTTTCCCTCTCCTGATTTTGACATAGTCAAAATCACCCCTCTGTTTAAAATAGTTTTTCTTCCTTTATTTTATTTCAGAACCATTCATCAACTTTTCTTTCCCCGTGTCTCCTCACCCTTCTCTGTACCTAAGGCACCCCCAGTTTTAGCCTTACCCTGGTATCCATCTCTGTCTGCTGCTTCAACCAGCTTGTCTGCAGAAGTCTCCTCCTCTCAAATGGTGGATTCAGTGAGCTTCAATCTCCTTAAGACTGAGCTAGAAGAAGTCAGAAGACAATTGGATGCAGAAAGGCATGCTAGGCTGCTGTTAGAACAGAAAGTTGACTCCCTGTATCTTCTTTTTAATCAGCCTAGATAAGTAGTTGTAGGAACTGCCCTGTAATCGAAATGCTTATGATGAATACAAATCTTTTTTGCCTTATCATTTTCTTTATTGTCTCTTTTTCTCTCCACTGTTATATCTTTACACTTTTTGTTGCTGACAAAAGGGGGAGAAAAATGTTAAGATGTTTAATGAATGTTTAAACAATTTATGCTAAGTGTTATGATAAGTGTTCGTTCTCTAATATACTCTGATACTATGAACTTAAACCTGCTGCATATTACTCTGATGCTCTTATTTGAACTCTAATGCATCTGTCTGCACATATAGAAAATATCAACTTGTCTACTGTCTGTACTTCTGTACTCTGATTTTTTTTCAAAGGTTCATTAAATCATCTGAATGTTTGTCATCATCAAAAAGGGGGAGATTGTTAAGTCTCTAAAATGTCTGTGTGCATTTTCCTAAGTTTTGATGAAAACTAAACATTGGGTAATGATTTAATTAACCTATTTTGTGGTTGCTAACCTGTCTACTTAGTGTACAGATCAGAAGATTACAAAACTCACCTGTCTGTCTACCTAAGTCTCACCTGTCTGTAGTAGCCAAGAAGTCAACCTGTCTGCTGACTAGGATTGTTGATTATGTGCAAACTGATTTTACAACCTGTCTCTCTCTTCAACTTGTCTAAGGTTCTTCGTTAAAAGAACTCGAAGTACATGAAGCTTTTGCAAGCTGTCCCCTCATGAAGAACACTCTGAGAACTCTCTCACGCTTATCAAGAAACTCAAAAGTGCTCTCTCTCAAGCAAACTAGGAAGTCAGAGATAAACTTCCAGTTAAAGAACATTTCCAACATGCTTTATTCCCTAGTACTTTCAGTCATTACACAAAAAGGGAAATGTACTCTGCAAAAGTACAAAAGCACTCTGCACAACTCTGAGTTGGCGTCTACACGATGCATAAAGCTATTATCCCTCATGTTAGAGTACAACCAACGTCTTCATTGCATTAATGGCTGCCCAGAACGACTATATTGCATTTAATGAAGCTCTGCCTGAAGCCATAGTTGCAAGGAATGTCTCTAACGGATATTAAATGTTTGAAGTCTATAAATACAGAAGTCATTGAAGATGAACACAATCAGAGTTTTACAAAGCATTAAAGAGCCATTACTCTGTTCATTTATTCATTCTGTATTCTTCAATCATTTGAAGTTATTACGCAGACTTTCCTAAAGCTTTATATTTAAACCACTCTCTGAGTGTTAGTGAAAGGTCTGTAAGTGTATTTATTACAAACAAAACTCTCAAACAAATCTGAGTGAGCCTGAAGAGGCTAGGTGTGCAAAGAATACTTGTGTTGGAGCCTGAAGAGGCTAGGTGTGCAAACAATACTTGGAGTCTGTAACCTGATCAGTTATAGTGGATAAATCTTGGTGCTGCCAAGGACTGGACGTAGCTCTTTGTGTCGAAGAGTGAACCAGGATAAATCTCCGTGTTAATCTCGCTTCCCTTAATCTCTTTAGTTGTTTAGATTATATATCATCTGCTTTCTAACTAAGGGGTTAAAACTGTTTTTATCAAGACTGTTTTTTGTTTTATACGTGTGTTGTTTTCTGAGAAAACTACAACAGACAGGTGACCTGTCTGTGTAACCTTTTTACACCCGTCTGTGCTTGGCTTCTGCATGTAAAAGTTTTTAACTTTATTTTAATTTCTGATAAACACAATTCAACCCCCCTTCTCGTGTTTATAGTTGTCTATTTCAAAAAGGTGATTGGGAGGGGAGATCCGACAAAAGGTGGCCAGTCAAGTTCTCTGACGAAGATTAGTCATCGGTGAAGCCGGTGGATACTTCACACATATAACATGGTAGCAAAATCAACAGCTAACTTTGGAAAGTTGCAATTGCACCCATAATAAACAAAAGAAAATAAATTATAAATAGCAATGTCCATGTTTAAATTTTGATATCTAGTATTCCGGGGTTTATTAATAGTTTGTTTGTGTTACATTTTACCTAAAGCTCACAGTGATCAGCTGAACATGGCACGGTGAAAGGAAGGAATGTTTTCAATTGACAACTAGCAATAGCAAAAAGTTGTACGACTCTTTTCCATCCCTATTCCATGGCTTACAGTGAGGCGCCTTCAGTTCACAACTTCACACACACACACACACCCCTCTCTGCCGCTAGCTTTCTGGTTAACTCTGATATAAACTAATTGAAATATTGTAGTTGTAACTATATTTTAAACATTCATTAGTCTCTCTCTAGGAATATTGATTAACATATAGTATTAAACAAACATGTAAGCATAATAATATCGATGCAACATTATTTATTACCATGGTGTGCTAGTTAGGTAGGCTTCATGGAACACAACATGACCTCAGGTTCCGCACCCTTGGGACGCATCATGTCATACACTTTGGCCTGGAAAGTTCGAGCAGCAGCAGTGTTGTTAGAAGCATCTTTAGCCTTAAAGGTGATGTAATATAGACGACTAGAAACAGCCGCGCTGGTTAACTTGACAAGGTCATCAAACACAAAATTTGCACCCTATATAAGAAGAAAAGGTAGAACAATAATAATTAAGTTCATGTAATAAACATTAAAAAAAAGAGAGAGGAAGAGTAAGTAACGAGTTTTGAACCTACCTGATTGTCAGCATTGTACTTCTCCAACGCAAGATTGCAGAAATGAGTAAGACGAGGGCGAACATCGTCGGTGCTGTAAGTAAGTAAATATGATCCAGAGAGAATAGTTAGAAGCAGACTGAAACAAACAAAAATAATTAAGATAATAGCATTGTACCGTACTTACACTTAGGTTACCGTAGCGCTCATGATACTCAGCAATGTCCTTTTCGTGTTGGATCAAGGCCTTATTCTTATAATTCAAAAGGCATAGGAAGGATGATCGTCATACATAGACAACTCACTCTCTTCCACATCTTCAACGTGTTTCGATTCCCAAGGAGGCGTCTCCGGTTCCCATTTTCCTGCTGCTTCACCACTTTCCTGTGGCGCTCCTTCCAGCGAGTCGAGATCCATCGACATTCGGCAAGAAGGCGGAATGAATCACAGAGAGAGCAGCAAGGAGGGAGAACAAAATAAAATGAAATCCTAATTTTAAAAGTTAAAACAAAGCAATTTGGAGGAGACTGTTTGTTTTTTTTTTTTTTTTTTTTTTGACGTGGAATTGGAGGAGACTTGGAGTTTGGGCTGAATCTATGTCCATCGGATAGGAAGAAGGTGCTGCTAAAGAGCACACTTTGGGAGGGTAAGCCCTCCCGAGTAATGATATTGGGACACCAAAAGTTGACACTAACTTTTGACACCATGGTTAATTCAGTATATTGGTTGGTTAATTCACTTTTGATACTATTGGTTGATTAACCAACCAATATACTAAATTAACCATGTTGTCAAAAATTGGTGTCAACTTTTGGTGTCATAATATCATTTCTCAGCCCTTAATTAGGAGGAAGGGAAAAAGAATGAGAGAGTTATCTAGGGGTATGAAAGGAAAGGAATTATGTTTGGGAGTTTTGGAGAAGATAAAGTGAGATGATTAGTAATAGAGTAGGGTAGAGTATAGTGATAAAAGTATATCACTTCATTATTTGGTAGTTTAATAAAGGAATGAAGAGACATCCCACTCCCTTTTTATGTCCGGTAAGTAATGCTACTAATGGAGTGGGGTGAATTCTAAATTTTGTTTCCAATACTACCCTTTTTATTTTTCATTGTTCATAACAATGTTTTGTTTAGAATGGTGAAAATTGTAAATTTGTATTTAATAATAATAAAAAGAGTGAAGTGTTCCGTCCTAAACTCCCAAATTGGAGGGTATAAAAAATAGAGACTTTGGATGGTTTGGATTGGTTTAGCTTCCCATCCCTAACCATCTCACTCAATAGTTTAAAAAACTCCCAAACAATAGATCAAGTCTTTTATATCATCTCACTCCATTACTAACAATCTCATTCCATCCTCCCAAACATACCCTAAAAGGTTTATGATATGTTTTTTACAATTTTATCCTTATTTGAAAAAAAAGTAACATAAGTAATATTTTTAAAATAATTTTAATGCAAAAAAAAAAAATCTACATAAAATATTTGTTGCAAATATTTTTGTCTTTCTATCTAAAAATATTATATTTATCTCTAAAAATTAAATATATATTACTTATTTATTATATATGAGGTTAGTTTTGAACATATGTAAGGGTAAATTTTGAAAATGAATATGGATAAATTAATAATTTAGGTTAGTTTTCTTTCAAAATACCCCAGATTGGAGGAACCATGAAAATGACATCCAAAAGAGTTTTGGACAGTTTATTAAAACCTTCAAAACCTACTCCTCCTTTTCTTATTTATCAACCTCCAAACAAGGGGTCACACATCAATCAACCTTTCATCTTCTTCCTTTCGCCTCCAAAAACCAACTTGCAAATAGAGCCTTAAGTGGCGTTTGGTTGCTAAAATATTTTATTCCAAGGCAAATTACATTTTTAGGAATCACATTCCCATAAATGTTTCTTTCCCACCTTCACACATGGGAATATAGTTTTCCCAAGTTTCTAACTATCATGTCCGAGAGTAATTTTTTAAAACTTTACCAAAAAATGGAAACTTTTATTCCCATGCCAACATTCCCAATAATGTTTTTTAAAAAACTTGGCACTGGTTAACGATTCATCAAAAGGAAATTTTATATTGAAAAATTAAGTATTACATCTTTCAATGTATTATACATAAACTTTTTATACAAAATTTCTCTTAGTAAAAAAAAGGTGCTTGATACTAAAAATTACAAAAAGTAATTTTTACATTGAATTAAAAAATTTACACTCGGTTTTACATTAAACTTGCTTTCAAAACAAAACCATTCAAACGTAAATCACTTCACTTCAAACTCAATTCTAATCAAATCAATTTTACATATAGCAGCAAGATTATAGAGTGACTCATGGAATAGATGTTGTTCTTGAAGCAAGGATTGCTAAATACCAGCAAGAAACTCTAAATGTTCTTATGAGAATGGTCTCTTTATTGATATTGAATTTATTCACGTTACTTCCTCTAATAACATTTATATTTTAGAAGCATGTAACCAATTATGGACGACTGTGTAAAACTTTTTTACACTGTCAGTGTATATTTATTGAACTCAAGCATTAGGATTTAATGTATATGCACTGACAGTGTAAAAAAGTTTTACACATTCTTCCAATCATATCTTACCACATAGATATTTATGGAGATATTTTAGGAACTAATGTAACAAAATGGCATAATGCTGAGATATGATTGAACGACTGTGTAAAACTTTTTTACACTGTCAGTGTATATTTATTGAACTCAAATCATTATTTGTATTTCTTTAACACAAATTTTGGTGGCCCTTTATCTATGTTTGTTTGGGAAAAATATAAAAAATTGATATGATGAGTTTGGTATATATCAACTTATTACTATATTTACAAGCCGATTTGACACATGCATAAGGACCAACGCGACCCGTGCGAGTGCACAGGTCAAGGTACTAGTTCTTTATAATATTTAGACTCCCCGGTGCGAGATGTGTCATTTTTTAAATGTATTTCTGTGTGCTTATTTATTTTTTCATTTAATTATCTCTCTTTTTAACATGTATATTTTGAATTCATGTATATAATTACAATAATCACGATAATTTCATCAATTAATTGTTATAATTACCAAATTCATTTATTTATTATTTTTATTTAATTATTTTCTATTTTATGACATATATTTCTAATTACTAATATTAATATCAATATTTTATATTAATTGTCTATCAGTGGTGGTATAAAATCAGTTAACCTACAAACGAGAATCTTTATACTGGAATTATTTTCTATTATTTCTTTCTGAAATATCTTTAATAGTGGACTGGTTACACCTACAATTAGGGTGATGAAGTTAAGGAGTAGAGCGATAAGGAGGTCGAGGGTTCAAACCTCACTCACTAACAAAATACTAACATTAACACTAATATTTGCCTATAAAAAAATACACTCGAGATTCGATCTGTACACAAAAATATATCATTATTATTTTAAATAAAATATGTACTTTAATGAAGGCTCGGGGAATTTAGGGTATCACACTATCACAAACATACTCTCGTCTCTCTCGCGGTTTCACTATCATGTTGCCTCTCTGTCTTTAATCTCTCTCGGCGCCTCTCTATCTCTCATCTCCTCTATCTCTAGCCACCATATATGACATCTTTTCCATCCCTCGCCATCGTTCATGTTCCCTCTCCTCCATCAATGGTGAACATGTGTTGTGGTTGTTCATATTCCGCTCCTCCGACCTCTATCTCTCGACGGAACCAATGAATATCTTGCAAGCTCCACCCCTCTCCCCCTCCACAGCTACTACTTTCAGTAAAGTCTCAAACCTGAACCACTGCATCTCATCAAGCCCAAGCCACCTTTCCAAAAGCTTTTTTGTATTTTTTACAGTCTTTTTTTGGTTTTGTTTTAGTTTTATTCAAAATGTTAATAACTATAAGTGTTATTTGTTTGAAAATTGAAATTGCTAATTCAAGTTTACATTTAACCCGATAGGTCATTCCCGAACCATCTCATTTTTATCGGGTTGGTTTGGCTTAGCGTCTGTTTGGTTCCACGTTGAACCGAACCAGACGTGCGTTTGCTAGGGTCAAACGCGATTTTATCAGATAAGAAGGTTGTTTGGCTCCTGGTTGAGAAAGTGATTCTGTCACCTGAAATCGATTCCAGTTAAAGCAACTTCTCGTAGCTTTCACTTCTGGCTGAAATCGATTCTATACAAATCATATGTAATTTCTCAGCTTTGCCCCTTCACCTGCCATTCATTCACCATGTTTCTGAAATTTGAAATGTCTGGTGTTGCACTTGCGGTGCAGGAGCTCCTCTGTTACTAGGTTAGAGAAGATGATGAGGGATTGGGCTTTTAAGAGAGATTGGGCGTCATTACCTTTTTTATCAAGCGGGCTTCTTTACTTTCATATTGTTTAGTGACATATGGAAGAAAGACCGGAAAAAGAATAGGACAAATAGTAAATAAAAAGATGGTGTAGCTGAAGCATCTCGTAAAAGCACACAAAGTAAAAAAAAAATATTTTGTTAATTAATATATATTTTACCTCTTATTGAAAAATTAACATAAAGAAAAAAAATTAATATAAAAAAAAGAAATCTATACAAAAAAATATACATATATGAACACTAAAACCCATTTTGGTAATTAGACACCCAAAAGCAATTTTAATCAAAAATATCCAAACAATATTTCTATACAAAAATCACTTTTGTCATAAACGTAGTCAAACATAAATCACTTCACTTTCAACTCGCTTCTAACCAAAATCAATTTTACAAAATCAATTCATTCAGAATCAATTTTCACCCACTATGAAACCAAACACACACTTAGTTTGCCAAAATAATATATGGACTCGACCCGACACAATCTATAAGATTTCAATTGGTTCGATATAGGATTGATCCAAAACCGATTCGACCCGTGAACACCTCTAATTATAAGTCATAAGCCAATTGCAGCAGTAGGTGGTTCTGTGAATTATCATTAGGTTATGTGAATTAATCTCTACATATTTAGGATTGATTTCATGTTATACTTCATGTCATCTCAATTCAATCTACATAAAAGATGTCATTCTTAATTTTTTTTAATATTTAAATTAAATTTTTAATATTAATTATCTATATTTTCTTTTTTTAATTTAAATATCTTTTTAATTTATAATTTTAGATTTCCCTTGAATTAATTAGGCAAATAACATTTATAATTTTAAATATTGTCTTTTATTGATTTTTATATTTTTTTAAAAATTTAAAAGTATTTGTGCAATGCACAGAAAAGCTTGTTAGTTTAATATATAGTTGTTGATGTTTTTATCTGGAAAACCTTTGTCCTTAAAAGAAAAAAAATGAAAAATAAGTTAATGATACTATTAATTAGTAGACTTAAAAGTGTTTCCTAAAAAATCTAATTAAACAAAAATAGTTAAATAATATGTAAATTCAGTAGTAATAATTATTAATTAGTATATTCGAAAATATATTATAAATTATAAAAAAATCTTAATGTAGGTGATGTCATATGACTCACCAAGGATACGAGAGATTGTGAAAATGGCTCACATGCAGGAATGAGTTTTTTAATTTAATATGTAGGGGTCAACTAGCAATAAATAGTTAATAGTCACAATTAGCAGGATTCGGCATCTTTAAACCACGAAACACTCAGTTTTCATTTCGGTTGTAGGTAGAGCTGTCAAAATGGACCCAGCCCGATGGGCTGGCCCGTTTGGCCTGACAAAAACGATGGGCTGGGTTGATAAAATAGTAGCCCAGACAAAATTTGGCCCAGCCCAGCCCAGCCCGAAAATGCATTGGCCCACTTGGGCTAGCCCATCGCGGGCCGGGCCAGCCCACGGGCCGAAGATTAACAAAAAGTCAAAAAAAAAAAGATAGGACTGTAGGAGACATTGATGGTCCACCTAATATGCATGGGCACTCCAAAATGGTTGCTAAAGATGTGCTGTGTACGTATCCATTGCTGGTACTTAGTTATTGGGTACATATAGGTACCAATGTTTGTAGGTACCCAATATCACTCAAGTAAAAGTCATTAGTCCGTGCAATAGACCAAATTTTGTTGCTAAGTTTTTTTTATTTGCTATTAAATGAAACAAATTACTACTTTACACCTGCAAATAACGTGCTTTCTTTATATGAAATAATTTATGGAGTTTTGTTGAACCTTGTGGTTAGAAGATTATGAAAATTGTATTTATCTTATGATGTAGTTGCTTTATTGTTTATGTTTGTATATTTCTATAAAATATATCCTACCATACCTTTAGAAATTTTGACACACCCCGTAGCCGTACTCATACGTATATCCATGGAACTTAGTAACCCACAATACTCCGACACACGTTTAATTATACAGAGCAAGGCATTTCTCTTGCTCCCAGAGCACATAATATTAAATAAGAATTGTTTGATACATCTCCTATACTTTTCGTGTTATGACTTATGGTTAAACTTAAATGTATGTTTTTTTATGATGATAGAGATTTAATATAACCATGGTACATATAGAAATTTTTTATAACCAAGTCGATTTTTGGTGAATGACATGTTAAATGTTAATTCATAACTATATGAATGAAATTTTCTAGTTAAAAAATGATTTTTAAAAATAATAAAAATAATTTTTTTTTAAAAAGTTATTAGCCCATGGGCTGGCCCGTTTGGCCCGCAGCCCGCATAGGGCTGGGCTGGGCTAGGAAATTAGCATCCCGACTTGATTTTGGCCCAGCCCAACCCACCCCGAAAAAGTGCTTAGCCCAAATGGGCCAGGCCAGCCCATTTAGACAGCTCTACTAACCACCTCGAGTGTATGACTGTGTGACTATTAAACTTGTTTCTTGAACCAATCGACTTTGGGTTTGCTTGGGTCGAACCTAAAAAACAAAAATACCCGAATCAATTTCATTGGTTTAAGTCGGGTTTTCAGGTTCGGCGATTATCCCATACTTATGAATATTCCCCTCAGGATGGATTGATAAAACAAGAAGAGTCTTGAACACTACTAAGGTGACGTTTGGTTCATGAAATGCTTTATTATCAGGTAAATTACATTCCCGGGAATCTTATTCCCACAAATATTACCTTCACACATGGGGAATAAATTTTTTAACTTTCATTAACTAATTTTATTTTAGTATATCTATTATGCCTGGGAATATTTTTTTTAAAACTTATATCAAATATGAGATTTATTCCTATGTCCATATTTTGAAAAACATTAAAATATAACTTGTATCAAATGCTATTTAATTATTAGTAATTTTTCCATCCTTCGGTATTTCTTTACCCGCTCCACCCTAATTTTTTTAAAATAAAAAAATACTTCAGATGAAAAATAGCGAAGGAAATTTTGTTTATTTATTTTTATGCTTGGCAAAGATTAATAGCGAAGGAAATTTGAAGTGGGATGTTTCAAACTTTCACTTTCACCGGGGTTATATTAACAACACGGATGAAAAAAACAAAACAATACGGAAAATCTCGGGAAACTATTTTCAAGATTCTCTTCCAAATTTCAAATATAATCCCGTACAACAAAAGGTTGATTTCCGCAATGAGGCTTACAAACACAGACCGTCGATACGAGCGACCCATAATCGTGTACGCACCGTATTCTCCCTCCTTGACTGCGATAATGAAACACACAAATCTGATTGGCTAAACCCACCTTTATATTCAAGTTTCGCGGCAACGCCTCTTGTCTCTCACCTTCTTTCTCTCTCTAAACCCTGTCACTTCTCTCTCCTCTTCCCTCGCGCTTAAGCGGGAATCGGATAAACCCTACAACAATCGGCGAGTGCCACTAACAATTTCACTGCCCGATCTGTAATCTAGGGTTTGAATTCCAACATGATAACCATAATTTGCGTAATCTTTTGTTGATTAGGAGGTATTTGTC
The DNA here is from genome assembly GCA_035048595.1 of Echinosophora koreensis. NCBI lineage: Eukaryota > Viridiplantae > Streptophyta > Magnoliopsida > Fabales > Fabaceae > Echinosophora > Echinosophora koreensis. Next base: position 23,009,942 of record JAPCYP010000001.1, read on the forward strand.
ATTTTTTGTTACCTCTGTACAGTTTCTCTTAGATTGTTGTTGTTTTTATTTGTTAGCATTTTTTAATAAAGTTGTTTGGTGCCGGATGATTCTGACTGGAGCTGGAATTTCTTTCTCGTAGTGCATTTGAATCTGCGTTCCTTTTTCCTTTGTTGTTCTTTTTTTTTTTTGAGGTGGATGAGGGTGAAAGGGTTACGTTTTCTTTTCCGGATGAGTTGAATGTTGTGATTGTGAAGGTCAATGTTAATTGGTGAATAAGATGTGATTGTGAGAACTTCTGTTTCGAAGATGAAGAGCTTCGTTGCTGATTGTTCAGGTTTATCTTGCAACGATTTGAATTTGCTGCTTCTCATGTTAATTTGGAATTGAAGTGTTTCCGGTGTATCGCAAAGTCTTGTACTGATTTAAATGCAGTATTTAACCGATGCTTACTCTCTCTTTAAATACCTTTTTTTTTTGTTTATTTATCCACATTTTCTGTCTTAAATAAAAAGAGTACCAATATGTGCAACTGTCTATGTGTTTAATTAAAGTTTTGGAACTTTTGGTTATATTGAAAATTTGAAAATGCCTCCTGCTATGATGCATTGAACTTTTGGCCTCTGATTGTTTGCATTCATCTAGGATCTAGGATAATATATATATAGGGATCATGTCAGCTGAGAACACATTGTTTTTATGAGAAGTGAGAGGAGTAAATCTTGATGGTTGAATCTTATCTGAACGGTTAAGATTAGAAGATAAAGTGCATGTCAACTTTTTTAGGTGGTCATGTGACCATTAAGTTACTTCTAGTATTGACCTTTCAGGTATGATTGTATGGTCAAGAAGGTAGAAGGAACTTGCACTGAACCTAGCATCAATATTAACTAAATATTCCTTTAGAGAAATTTATGTGTTATGTTTCTAGTATGCGTTACTGATCACTTCACTCGCCGAGTTTTAACTTAGATGATGTCATTGACTGTTACTATTTATTTCTATTTTTTGTTCAGATAGATAAAGGATTAATGGCACCAACAAGGAAATCTAGAAGTGTGAATAAGCGGTTTTCAGGTTCAAATGACGTTTCTCCTGAGAAAGATGGCATTAACTCAACTAAAAACCAGCAACGGGTATGTCTTGTTGATAGCATTTCTATTTTAAGACTGGAAGCAATACGATAGCAACAAATAAAATACAGCACTATGTCCTGCCGAGTAACATATTGTCAGAACAGCTGTTAAAAGAGTTGAGGCTGTAGTTCTTGGTTTTAATGATTTTGGCGTCAGTATTTCACTTGACTAGACTTCATGTCCTGTATGCATAACTTTAGTTTATTCTTGTCCGTTACAGTATGTGTACTAAACATGAACTATATTTTATCTGTTGTTTAAACCTTGAATTTTTGAATCCTGTCTGATGTGCCCCTTGCACAGAAGAAAAAGTTGTCTGACAAATTGGGATCTCAGTGGAGCAAGGAGGAACTAGAACGATTTTATGAAGCATACAGGAAGTATGGTAAAGACTGGAAGAAGGTTTGCTTCTGTTATGCTGTTTTGTTTTTTTTTCTTCTCATCATCCTGCTTGTTTATTTGGCAATTTGACAGAAATTGTGCTCATTCTTTCTTCTTCTTCCTATCATTGTCATCACCATTATTGTTACTTATTAGAGTTATCATTATTCTCCATTCTTATTGATTTATTTGGATTTTTAGGTGGCTGCTGTTGTGGGTAGCAGATCCATTGAAAAGGTGGAAGCTCTATACAATATGAATCGGGTATATCAATCGCACAGTAGCTTATTCTGTAGCTATATGTCATTAGCCTTATTGTATGTGTTCTGACTTTTGTTTAAGAAATTAGGTATTGTTTGTCTCTGTGCATTTATTTTTTCTTTGCTGATTTGGTTAATAATATGAACTGATTGGTTGATGTTCGATTTCTACCTATCCAAGTTCAGGCTTTTGTTCTTCCTCCTCTTTTTCCCAATCCCCATCTAACTTTTTTTCTTTTTGAAATCTGGGACATTATTGGATATCAAGCCATGGCAGTCAGTTCACCAACTTGTAATGACTATGCCCCCATAAATTCACATATTTTCCTATAAGTCTCAGCAAGTTTGAATATTTAAGTCCTCTTAGGTGCAATTTGTTATTTCTAGATATCATGAACTGACTTATTAATGTTCTATAGATATTTTGTTTTGAGTGTCACTAAAAATACTAGTTGGAATTTACAGGCATACCTATCTCTACCAGAGGGGACAGCTTCAGTTGTTGGCCTCATAGCAATGATGACAGATCACTACAATGTGCTGCTGGTAAGGTCAAAGCTAATTCCTGTTTGGTGGATTTTTTTTCGTTGACAAAATCTGCAAACAGTTTTGGGAGTGAAAATATCTTTTTGAAAAGCAAAATATTTTCAGAAAGAAGGGTGAAATTGTTATACTGAATACCAAAAAATATGTGCTCGATATTGACCATGGCCTCCCTTCTTAAGAGTATAATATTTCCATCTCCTTTTCCTCAGTAACTATCATGACATTACAAATGATGTAATTCTTGATTATATTTGGATTTGCATCTCTTTATGTTTGTTGAGTCCTATTGATGTTTGGCAAAGTTAATTTCTTCCGAGTTTGGCTTTGCTTTGCTGTTTTTTCTCTCATGAACTGTTTTATTGGCTTTGAGTATATATTTCTGAGTTGTATTCTGAGATGTAATTTTGTGCACTGGAAATTAGCAGGCAGGGAGTGATAGTGAAAGGGAGAGCAATGATTCACCAGGATCTCGAAAACCTTTGAAACGAAAGCGTGAAAAAGTTCAGCTTGGTGTCTCAAAAGATTCTGTCCAGCCTCATTCGATTGCTTCCAATGATGGCTGCCTCTCTCTATTGAAGAAGAGACACTTTGATGGTAAAATACCTTTCATAGTCCCACTCCCTCTTTGTTTTTTTCCTCAGTAATTGTTTGGCATCTAAAAATTGCCTTCCCCCTCTGGATGACATAAGTCATTATGTTTTATCTCTGTAACTGGAAGTAATAGTATTAGTAATGTAGGAAAGGGAAATCAAACAGAGAAAGTTCATTACTATTACAGATAAACAGCCAAAAAGATTCTTATGAAAGATTTGTTTTAGGGGTTACTTTATTAGCGTACTGGTGTGTTGCCTACTGTTAGATCCATTTACTAGCTTTCATTCGATTAAGCTTCTAGGGAAGCTGGTCTTTGAGATGGTGTCAGACCTCAATGACCAAGTGGTCAAGAGCAAGGTTGTCAGACTCGCGAGTCTACCTAGACTCGTGGACGGTACGTAAACTCGACACGTAGACTTGACTCGTGGACTCGTAAGAGTCTACCTATTATAAAAAACAACTATAAATGGCATATATATATATATATATATATATATATATATATATAATGAGACAGGATCCATTGACACCAGGTGTCAAACTTTTCTCTTACACCAATTATCAACCATTGATTTTGATTTGATCCAACGGCTTAAAATTGTCAACTTTATTGATGAGGGAGAATAATTAAGAGTAGAATTAATGGGAAGAGAAAAAAATAGAATATATTTAATGAGGAGAGATTTTAAGTATCCTGAATTTAATCAAAATTTAAATATTTATTTATTAAATATTGCAGGTTTTAATTAATAGATAATTATTATTTTTACTAACTAAAAATCGATAGAAGAATAGTTTTAAAAAATGCACATCATTTTTTGTAAGTACAAGATTGTTTTGATTAAAATTACAATATCTGGAATTTTTATTAAAATACAGTATTTATATCCTAAATTTTTGTTAAAACTATAGTATTTTTTATGCTTTTCTTTTCTTTTTTATGGTGTAAATTATAATATTTTATATTTTAATTTCTAGATATTATATATCATTAAGAACGTATTTTTGACAATCTATTAAATATATATTAAATATTTAAAATATATTAATATTTTTAAATTTTTTAGATTATCTTTATCATTAAAAATGTTTTTAGTTATTTTTTATTTGTGTTATATCTATAGATAAAACTAAAGTTATTTTTTTTTTTGATAAGTTCTAAAAAATAATTCATAAAAAATGAAAAATAATCAAGTTATTGTTAAATTTTAAATGCGGAAAAATAATATAAAGAGATAGGATATGCATTTTTTTTAAAACAATTATTATATCCATTTTTAGTTAATAAAAATAATATTATCTATAAATTAAAACCTGATATATTTTTTGTAAAAAAAAAAACTAATATATTTGATAAATAAATATCATAATTTTAATTATGTTCAAGATACTTAAAATCTCCCCTCATTAAATAAATTCTATTTTTTCTCTTCGCATTAATGCTATTATTAATTATTCTTTCACTTCAATAAAGTTGATTATGTTTAAGCCATTAGATCAAATCAAAATCAATGGCTGAAAATTGGTGTAAGAGAAAAGTTTGGCACCTGGTGTCAATGGATCTTGTCTCATAATATATATATATATATATATAACAAAACAACATCATTATAATCCAAAAACATCTAACATCATCATAATCATAAAAAAGTAACATCATAATCCAAATCCAAACATTAACAAAACATTTAAGTAAATAACATTAATATCCTCCCCCTACCTCTGGAACTTCCAGATGGTGCTGTAGGAACTTGGTCAGACATTACAAAATAGAAGCAGGGTTTGAGCAAGGAAGAATGAAATAGAGGGGACGAAATTTGCTTGCTGCTAGACCTGCAACAAACTCGAGCAGGGAAGAAGGGTGATGGTTCGCAGCAGTGAGATGAAGAAGAAGGGAGGGGGGTCGCCGGAGGGTGGTGGTTCGTGGTTCGCGGCAGGGAAGGGGTCGTTTGTGGGTTCGCAGAGGCAGACACAGGCGGTGGTGCGCGGCGGCAGGGAGGGTGGCCGTTCAGTGAGGTGAAGAAGAAGGGAGCTAGGGTTTTTTTCTCTTTGCTATTGAAGGCAGAAGGTCGAAATCGAGAGTAACAAAGAGGGGTCGAAGGAAATTTGCACAAAAGGGAGGAATCCCTAAATTTTTAACTCAAAACGCACAGTTTTGGGCCTTTCCTACCTAATTTCAAAAACTCTTCAGACTCGCTAACTCGCCCATAGACTCGCGAGTCTACCCAAGTTTACCCGAGTCAGACCGATTCTACCCCTTTTTCGATTCTACCTTCGAGTTCACCCGTTTTGGCTACCTAGAATCTTGGAAAATCGGACGAGTTTACGAGTTAACTCGCGATTCTGATCCTTGTCACCCCCATTCTTCTCAATTAATGTTGAAAATTTTCAGCACATGGTAAAATGGGCCTGTGCATTGTCCACGCTCCAAGCCCAAAGAGCTCTTGCATGAGGAAGTGTGTTAGATATAAAAACCATTCACGGGCTTTCACCCAGCAGCTTAATATTTTGTTATAATTGGTCCTAGGGGTGGCAAAATTATCCTTGAATCCATTATCCATCCGGTTCATCCTTGAGAAAAGCCATCCATTTGCAAAAAATAAAATAAAAAAAATAATGGATTGGATTGTATTTTTTTTTAGTGATCCATCCAATTATTTTTTAAATCCATTGGAACAACTACCAAAAAGTAGTGGAATAGTTTTTATCCACTCCGAAATCGTTTTTTTTTTTTTTTGGTAAATCCTTTTTCATAAAAAAAACTCCATGTAACTTTCTCTTGTTCTTATTATTTATAGTTTTATTTATCTGTTAACTAATTATAAGTGATAAAAAAAGTCATTGCTCAGCAAAAACGACGAGGTGGTGAACTGGTGATGTATTTAAAGTTTAAATTGTTATTTGAAATATTTTGAACTAATTGTTAATTTAAATATTGTGGCAAAACAACCACAACCAAATGAAAGCTCCATCTGTAGCCGCTTAGACTCCATGCCTCCAATTCTAACGGCAATAGGATACAGAATCAAGAGAGAGAAAGAGAGGGTAGAAAGAGAAAATAAAGAGGAGGGAGAGAGAGGATATTTTAAAAATTATAAAAATTATTTAATTTTGAAAAATATTTTTGTAGATGAATAAGAGAGATATCATTTTGAAATAATCATAAACATATTTTAAAATGAATTTGATGGATGGATTGGATATCCATCCATAAAAAAGTTGTTAATGGATGGACCGGATATTTTTATTAAATGGATCATGGTTGCATTGAATTTTTTTAATAAATTTTTAATGGATCATAATGGATTAATGGATTGTTTTTAATCCATCCATTATAATCTGAATAAAAATTTATCCAATCAATCCATTTGCCATCTCTAAATTTGGTCCTTGACACTAACCATATCTAAATCAGTGCAGAGAAAGTTTATAAATTATATTTTTGCAGTATGTTAACTTGTGTTTTTCTTATTTAAGTGTTCTTTTTCCAATTGGAGTAAATGGAATAATCACCTTCATAAGGTTGTCAGTCAGCTCATGTCAAGTGCTATCAAGGGGATTTGGTGCGCAAAAAATTTAGGTTATGCATCACTTTCTCAATGTAATCTGATGTTTGAGAACGATCTTCATTTATCATTTGCTTTTGTGAAGATTTTCTTTCACTATATCTGTCAAAATTCCTTATGGTGAGCATTTTAAAATTAAATAGTAGCACCGATAAAATTAGACCTTTCTTATACCTCTCCAGTCTCTCCCTTCCAATGCATTTTAATTAACATAGAACATGGAGGTAGAATATTTTTTTGAACTTCATCATACTCAAATACTGAAATATGAGTAGCACTACTGATTATTTTGAATTGTTGGTGCTGCTCATCTTCCTTGTAATGTATTTTTTTTAAAAAAATTATGTAACATTCTGCTGTAGATTGCAACATTGATAATTATTCAATTAATCAGGTAGCCAGCCTCGTGCTGTCGGGAAAAGAACACCCCGCGTCCCAGTTCAATACTCTTCTAAGAAAGATGATAGGGAAAATTATGTTTCACCCAATAAAAGAAGCCTGAAGTCAACTGTCGATGCTAATGATGATGAAGTTGCACATGTTGCAGCTTTGGCATTAACTGAGGCGGCACATAGAGGGGGCTCTCCCCATGTTTCTCAAACACCTCACAGAAGAGCAGAGCAGAAGACCTCTTGTGTTCAGAGCTGGGGAAGAATGGTATTTAACAATTTACGGGATTTTTCTACCATCATCTTGTATCTTTTTGCTATATTATTGCTTCAAAAGATGAGTTTGTGTTCTGAATATGTGAATAAGCATCAATATTCAAATACAACCTCATCAAAATCTTTGTGATTGACTTGCTTTTATTTGATACTGTTGAAAGGGAGACTTATTGAGAGAAATTGTGTGTTAGGCTACACACATGATCTGGTATTTATGGATTGATTTACAACCAATTAGATAGTAATTTCAGCTAACACAAACCAATTCCGGCCTAATAACCAGTAACTTGTTCTAATCTAATCAGCTTAAATGCAGCTGACTATATATTCAATTATAAATGCTACTATTCTAACATAAATGTTTATATTCTGACACTTCCCCTCAAACTGAAGCTATTAAGCTCTTGGCTTGTTACAAATAAACCCAGTCAAATAGCAACACGGCCAAAGCTAGCCAAACAGACCCAAGAACTCAGCAAACCATGTTAAGACCAAATAGACCCAACAAAATGGCAGCAAAACATGGCGAACACACGTCCAAACAGAAACAGATCCACAAAGTATAAGCCATAGTGGATAGACAGCCAAACAACCCCTTGAAGCTGTGGAACCAAGTACATGGGGTGGATTAGCTGGAAAAGGACCAACAAACTTGTGTGTTGATGTCTCTGCTGGGGAAGTTTGTCAGTCCAACTAAAGAAAGAAAATGGAGGAAGGCACCACTGTTTGCTACACGGTGCTTGAGAATGAAGGCAGCAGCAGGAACTTACTGGAATTGAGGCATGGTGGTGTGTGCATCTGATGGCAGGTTGATTGGTATATGGGGAACCGTCTGCGAGAGGCACCAATAACAGCTAGGAAGCTAAGGATCTGAGTATCTGACTAGGCAGCCATGGGTCTGAGAAAAAAACTCTGTTGACATGAGAGAAAGCACACTACTTTTTGTGAAGGAAAAAGACAGCATAGATAAATGCACGCCTGAGAAATAGCATTGTAGGAGAAGGGTGTGCTGGAGAAATTAGGGTTTTCTCAGTCACAAACAATGGCAAATGCAGAAACATCAACAATTACTCGGAGAGAAGGAAGTCAGGAAAAGCTGCAAGATAATAGTATGTCTGAGAAGGCACAGAGGCCAAAGGATCCAGGGGGAGTGCCGCTTGAAGAAGAACACGGCAGAGGAAAGAAAAGGAGAATAATGACTATGACCATAAATAGATAGCTGGAAAAATGAACACAACCACCATAAACTAAAACAGAGGAGCTCCAGGGACTCTGCAACGGAATAACAAAAGGATAGGTCACGGAGGATGGTATTGCTCCGATACCATGTTGAAAGAGAGAATTCTTGAGAGTAATTGTGTTAGGCTACCTACCTGATCTGATATTGATGGGTTGACTAATAATTATTTGCTAAGTTTTAGCCTTATCACTAGCTAATCAACATAATTATAGTTGACTAAATATTGAATCATAAATGCTAACATTCTAACATAAATGTTAGTGTTCTGACAGATACAATGTTGTTTTAAAGATTAACTATTTTCTAATTTGTCTACTAGTGCCAAATGTCAGAGATAGCTCGTGCCAAGTTTCACGATGCTTCTGTGGATGAAGGGTTCTTGGAAGGAAGTATAGAAAGCAGGGGAGCTGAAAATGGAGAATATGCTAGAGATACTAGTTCCTTAATGGATATGGAAGGCATAGGCACTGTTGAAGTTCTTCAGAAGGGGAAAAAAATTTACAGAAAGAAAGAGAGAGTGGAAAATGTTGGAAACCATCAGCTTGATGATGGTGGAGAAGCATGTAGCGGTACTGAAGAAGGACTTAGTTTTAGTTCTTTGAAGGAAAAGGTTGATATTGAGGTTACTAATACAAAACTTGAGCAATCATCTCTAAAAAGTCAGAGGAAAAAAAGCAAGAAACTCTTCTTTGGAGGTAATCCTGTAACTGGACAAATCTTTGCAAATGTTTGTGCAAACCAGCTGTCTTCTAGTTCCTTTTCCTCTCTTAGCTTCTGGGCAAGGCGAATGGTTGGACTTCCGTAAAATTAATTTCTCCTTTTCTTCCACATCTCTCTTAAGTAACAATATTTAATTATTTTATCCAACAGATGAAATCCCTGTCTTGGATGCTTTGCAGACTTTGGCTGATCTGTCTCTAATGATGCCGGCATCTACAATAGAATCTGGTAAGAATGGAGTCATTGCTAATTCAACTTCAATGCCCAGATCTAGAATCTACTTCTTGTGGGTTGTTGCTGCTACCATTCGTCTTTTTTTTTTTTGCTGTTATCACCATTGGGGTTTTGCAAAATTTTCTTTTCTTCGCTATCTGTTCAATCCAATTCTATTAATTCATTATGCATTTCTTGCCCGTTCCCCATCTAGAATCTTCTGTCCAGTTGAAGGGAAAAAGAGCAACTATTGATAAAGGTGACAAGTCTGCTTTACCTGAAGCTACATCAGCAAGCCATAAAAGAGATAAAATAGAACTCCCAAGTTTGAAACAAAAGGTTGTTCATGTGGTCTCTGGAGTTGAGGTTTCAACCCCAAAAAAATCCAAACTTGGAAAGGAATCGGCAAATGATACTAATGCTCTCTCTGAATCAAAAAAGCAGCTTTCCTCTGCTGATAGAACATGGAAAAGAAAGCGAAATTCTGTGGTTTCAAAGGTAAATGCATTTTATTCTTTTAATTCTTTATCCAAATGATTTTACATTGCTAAGCTACAGTAAAGAGAAATTTCATGATTGTACAAAACAATGTATGATGTAATGTATGCAAGTGGTATGGTCTCAAAAATGAAAAATTAGATTTAGTCATGTGACAATGATGCATGACCATGATCATTATGGTAATTACTGCTTACTAGTTTACTTTGCCTTAATCTCCACTAGCATACCAGAAGGGTGTCAATTATCATTAGTGGTGCAACACCATTGAATAGTGCTGCGAGCCAGAGATTGACATGTTAAATTATCATCTTTATTTTGATTAGTTAGTCAGAGCCTATGAAGCATGGAAACTCACATGGACACGAGACACATAATGGTATGACTGCAAAATTTAGAGTGTCTAGGTGGTTTCTTGAAGTGTCTAATCATGTCTAACACTAGTTTCCAATAGTTGACATGGCTCTTGGAAGTATCCATGCTCCATGCTAAGAGGATGCTTCTGGATAATTGTGTGTGAAGGGTTTTTAAACAGCAATCAGGACTTTCAAGAATTTTGGATTGATTTTTTCCTTTTTCTTCTATACTTTTAAATTGTGTTTATTTAGTAATTATCCCTTATAAATATCTGAATACTAATTAGAAAGGACATTTGATCTCTCATGCTTATTATATGGAAAAAAATTCTTCAAAAGCGAGTTTATTTGTAAAGGTGTATCTACCCTTGTTTTAGTGCATCGTGATCTTAACCTACTAAATAATTTTTGAGTGGATATACTCTTGCTTACTTTACAATTAAGCTCAATTTAGATGAGTGCTCACTTTACATTTAAGCTCAATTTAGAGGAGCTTCGTCGTTATTATATTATATGCAACAATGTAATCTAGTGATATTAGTATTTTTCTTGGCAGCTCCTCATTTATTATTCTGATTCAATAAATGCCATTCATCTCCACCATCTTATCCGAAAATTTGTTAATTAAATGATATTTGCGATTACTAAATTAGTGGACGGAAACTTTTATTTGGTTGCAGGTTGCAAATGCAAAGCTTAATCCTTATCCAAATGATTCCTTGAATAGTGAGGTATGCAAGTCTTTGGAATTTTATTATCCAGGAATATTATGTGTTTGTGTGTGTCTATAAATCACTGCTGAAGTGAATGCAGGTTTTATTGTTATGTTAACATTATTTTTCCCTTTAGAATCATCTTAGACTTTGTTCAAGTGGCAGAAGGGTGGACTGAGAAGTAATATAGATAACCTTATCTGTTGAAAAAAATTGTTCCAGGAATTAAGTTTTCTATATGATTTATAGGTGCGTGATTGTAGTTAGATGCAATATAGATTTCTTTGACGTTATGTCCAATTGTCATGGAAGTTAAGTTGTTTTATCTTCTTTGATCCTTAAAAAGATGCTTGAAAGAAATTGAAATGTATTTATAATGTTCTTATCAAAGATGTTGCACATGCCCTGTAGGCTGTAGATGAAGAGAACAAGCCAGGGTTTAAAGGAAAACACCCTGGTCAGGTTTTCACCTTACCAAAACAATTGAACACAGTTGGATTGTCAGAGAGTTCCCCATATCGTGATCAGAAGGATTTGACGGTATCAACTGCAGAAGTTCCACTTTTGAGCGAAGTTAGTTTACCAACTAAAGGAAGTAGGAGACGAAAGATGATTTTAAAGAGAACATTCATACCTAAAGAGAACTCTTTTGAGAACATATTGAAAACTCAACCTAACAAGTACTCTACCCTAAAGGTACAAGCTTTCGCTTACTTTTCTGCTTTCTGAAGCTTCGAGGGGCTTTATGTTTTTTTAAAAAATAATTTCCTTTGTAACTTGCAGGAAAAGCTTTTGAGTTGCTTGTCATCTACTATGGTTCGGAGATGGTTTACTTTTGAATGGTTTTATAGTGCAATTGATTATCCATGGTTTGCCAAAAGGGAATTCATGGAGTACTTAAATCATGTTGGACTAGGGAATATCCCAAGGCTAACTCGTGTTGAGTGGAGTGTCATAAAAAGGTATGAAATTCAGTTGCAGTTAGGATTGTCTACTACTAAACCTTGTGAGCAGTATGTAATAGTGAAGGACCTATTTGACATTTGCAATAATGCATTTACTTGTTTCTGCAGTTCCCTTGGTAAACCTCGCAGGTTTTCCGAACACTTTCTACGCGAAGAAAGACAAAAACTTGAACAATATCGGGAATTAGTGAGGAAACATTACACTGAACTGCGGACTGGTGTCAGAGATGGACTTCCAACAGATTTAGCTAGACCATTATATGTTGGACAACGAATAATTGCTCTTCACCCAAAAACAAGAGAGATTCATGATGGTTGTGTGCTTACAGTTGACCATGACAAGTGCAGGGTTCAGTTTGACCATCTGGATTTAGGCGTTGAATTTGTCATGGTAATATAAATTCTTATTATCATGCTAATCTTTTAACATCATAGCCATTCTTCAAGAGGTGGTTTCAATGCTGAAGATCAAAACCATCTTCATCAGTATATATAAACCATATTTATATGCATGCTACATAAACAATCTAATATTTAAAATTTTTTACCCAGTTGAAGGTAAGTGGCTTGATATTTTTGAAGATATAAACAACCTATGTGCCACATGCCGTGAAATAAACATTCTAAGGCTTAATATTTTTATCTCCGAATTGAAGAAAATTAGCTTGATATTTGTGAATTCTAAATTGGTTTCACTTTTTCTTGTTTTTAACGAGTTCCACTTTGGTTCAGGACATTGATTGCATGCCTTTGAATCCATTAGATAATATGCCAGAAGCATTGAGGTGGCAGGTTGGTGCCAAAAACTTCTCTTCGATGTGTAAAGAGTCACAGATTAATGGAAATTCATGTTTTGGGGGATGTGTGACATGTGCTTCACCTGTGAAGGTACATCCCTCTTCAAGTGTTTTAGTAGAGCAGGGAAAGGTTAGATTGCTTATCAATAACAAGAGTATCAATGCGCTAATATTGCATCTCAGAACTCAGTACCTTTTTCTCCCGCCTCCAATCTCCAAAAAAAAAAAAAAAGATGTTTTTGATGCCTGCACTTTTATTTTATGTATTCCGTCTATACTAACATGATAATCTGGATTCAGATTTTATATACTATCATTGTAAAAGTTTTTTATGCTATCATCTAATCATGGGTCGTCACATCATTAAATGAGTTTGATTATACCTGTTTGGTTCAAAGGAAGGAAGCCAAATCCCTCCACTTTTGGAATGGAGACAAAAGTTGGTGGGGGTAGGGATTTTGACCTCCTTATTTTCCTTATGTTCCTCTCCCAATTTCTAAACCAAATGAGGGATTAAAATTCATCTCCCCCCTTCCCTCTGTTCCCCTCCAACCAAACACATAGGAAAAGTCAAACTCTTAGTAATGCATTAATTAGTTGATATATGATTTGATTGGTGTAAATTTTACACTGACGGTAAAATAATTCAAACTCTTGATAATTTTCGTGTTAAATATTTGTATTTCCTTTTTATCCTGACTTAATACAGCAAGTTTGAACAATTTATACCAGCGCTTCATAGTCACTATTTGTAATGATTGAGATTACTTTTTTTGCTATACTTTCAGTAACTGACAAACCTTCACAAATATTCCCAATTCCCATTGTGCCACAATGCGATAATTGACTGGATGGATTTAATTACCCAAGCTAAAGGAATACCTTATAGGTCTAGTAGTGGTTCTGTTGAATTTTCCATCCTTTTCACATGGGCTAGCAATCTTGATTTCCACTGCCACGGGTGAAATGTTGATGTTAGAAACATAGAAACATTGTGTTCTAAAAGTTATTCATTTCATAATTTCATTGAAATCTTACAGGGGGATCTTAATGATTCCGTTGCTCAAGCAAAGGCCGCTACAATTGATAACCTCTGTGTACAACAAACAGTTTGTGCTCAACCATGCACAGCGACTCACAATCAAGCTAAGGAAGCTGATATACATGCACTTTCTGAGCTGAAGCGTGCTCTCGATAAAAAGGTTCTTGTGAACATAAATTTTTTGTGCTGTTCTTTTGAAAATTGTTTTACCTCCTATTTTCATGTACCCTTTACATTTAGATGCTTTCTTAATGCTAAGCTGGATCAACTATCTTTATGTGTAAATTTATCTTGGTTACTGGTGGTTTTGCCCTGACTTTTTCTGGGTGCTCTTACAGGAGACATTGTTGATGGAGCTTCAAAATGCAAATACTGACATATTTGAAAACCAAAATGACATAGAATGCTTAAAAGGTTCTGAGGCTTTCAAGAAGCATTATGCCACGGTACTTGTAGAGCTAAAGGAAGCCAGTGGACAGGCATGTGGCTTCCGTGGAATATTTCTTTTATTACAACACCCTGCCTTCACCTTGAAGCAACTTTTGATTGGTCATGTCTTTTCAGGTTTCTGATGCTATGCTTCACTTGAGGCAACGCAATACTTACACAGGAAACACGCAGCCAGCATGGTTGAAGCCCCAAGCGAGTTTCAATGATCATGATAACCTTCCAGTACGTTGGATAGTTCTCTAGCACAAGAGTTAGGGTCAACTGTCATAGAAATTATTAAAGGATCCAGGCTAAGGGCACATGCAATGGTGGATGCTGCATCTCAGGTATGGATGGCCTATGGGTCTTCTGCCCCCTATGCCTTTGCAGTCATTGGGAACTATACATCAAATGATTTTTAACACGTGTTTTCTTTCCATACTTTGGGTAATATAGCATTTTTTTTTTCTGTTCTTTTGTCCTTGCAAATTATTCCCACTATTCTTGATCCAGTGTTGCCTTATTAATTACAAGCAAAATAGCAATGTCTTTCCAGTATTTCCTCAAGCACTGACCTTCAAAACTTGACACTTTTTTAATGCTATAATTCAGGCATTGTCTTTGACAAAGGAAGGTGAAGATGCTTTCACGAGGATTGGGCAGGCATTGGATTCTATTGATTATCAGCAGTCAGCTTCCAACTCTAGGTTACCTGTGTTCAGGCCCCAAGAACAGGCAAATGGCAGTTTTTATCATCATAATCAGTCGACATGCATTGCATCAGAGCCTTTATTTAATGATGCATCTAGTCCAAAACGGCGTATTGATTCTAACAAACTTTACCCTGAAATTCCTTCGGAGCTCATCACTTCATGTGTTGCTACATTATTCATGATACAGGTAATTCAGACATGTTACAATACACCCACCCTTCCCCCATATGTTTTTATCATGTCTTTCAACTTCAAGAGACGTTTATCATCACACGCTTTTGTTCCCCTCCCCCGTCTTGAGAATACAGCACTCATTTGTTTGCATTCTTGAACTTATTTTGCTAACCAAAATTAATATTCTTTAACTTTCAGACTTGTACTGAACGGCAATACCCTCCAGCTGATGTGGCTCAGATGTTAGATTCTGCTGTTACTAGCCTGCATCCGTGCTGTCCTCGAAACCTTCCTATTTTCAGAGAAATTCAATTATGCATGGGAAGAATTAAGACCCAGATTTTAGCTCTCATCCCTACTTGACTTGTCTTTTCCTTAAATCTCTTTCGTGTGGCTGTATATAGGACGCTGAACTAAATAGTTCAGGTCATATAGAAGCTCCTTGCCCAATTTGTAATTTATGTCTGTTTTTTTAAGTACAATAATGTCTTTTAGTTCAGCTCTATACTCAATAGGGTCAAATGATGGTGTATTAATAATCGTAATTCTCCACCGTGTTTATTAATCCCTTTATATACACTATCTAAAATAAAATTTCACTCTGCTTGAACAGCTGTTTGACTTGGGATTATCTATAGATGAAGAATTGTATCATTTAATAACTTTTTCACAAAATCTATTGTTAGATTGCAAGTATATAGCTCGCTCATGATATTTTTTTTGTAGTGGAGCTATGTTTTACGTTTCATAATAATGTATTTCAACTAATTAATATAGTTTTCAACTAAAAAACAATATTAACCACTTGATGGCATGCTTATAGTTTAATTTTCTTGTGTTTAATACTTCAATCGGAGCAAAAATTTTGTAGGGACTGGGAATGCTAGTCTTGGTTTGGGTTGTTTTATTCTTGTTTTTGCCCCTCTTTTTTTGTGATTTCCCCCCTTTTAATAACCAAGGTAACGTGCAATAAAATTGGAGTCATTCACAGACTTCTAAGTGGTTAGCTGTTATATTTTGTATCATAATCCTTGCTGGTTATTCCTATTCCTACCTTTATTTTTTTCCTCTTCTGATGACTTGCTCCTCTAATCTTTATATGCTAACCCCTTCATTCTTAATAATACAACATAGAACCAAATGAGTATCTTTGTTTCATGGTTTCCAGTTTGTTTTTCGTCCTATAACTAGGTCAAAACCAAACTTTCCCGTGGCCGAAACTACCCACAACTTGACAGCCAGGTTTGATAATGCCTTGTGCACACAAACTCCTCTGCCAAACAAAACAATGCATCACATCACAATTTAGTATCAAACTTTTAAAACATAGTCCTTCGTCATTCCTTTCAAATAACCCAATATAAGTTAAAGGGTTAAATTTCAGAAAATGGTATCAAATAGCTCTCTTGTCATCAAGGGAAGAAAGATGAGTTATCTTACTAGAGACATCACTGCATCAACCTCATCAGATCCTACTTACAGGATATGGGAAGCATAGAACTCTAGTAATAGCATGGTTGATCAACTCTATGGAGCCTAAAATTGGTTGAACATACCTCTTCTACAGCACATCTCGAGAAATCCATAAAACAATCTAACAAATGTACTAAGACCTTGAAAATTCATCTCAATACATTGAGGCAAGGTTTGCTTTTCGAAACACATGACAAAGAAACAGATCTGGTACTGAGTACTATGATATATTAGTTGGGTTGTGGCAAGAAATGGGCATTTTTTCTATACCATATGATGGAAGTGCACCAAAGACAGACATGGTTTTGTCTAAGGTGCACCACCCACCAAAGTGGTGCAGTGGTGCACCACCCATATGGCATTTTATTGTCCAATTATTTTGCCATGTGGGTTAGTGTGACAGTTTTTGAATTTTTCACTTGTGATGCACCTAATTAGGTGTTCCCCAGGAAGCACCCATTTTCAGGTTAATACCAAGTTATTATTATTATTATTTAGTTTTCAATACCAATTCTACCCCTCCCATCCTCTGCCCCTCTTCCACTACCAACAGATGGAAGCGACCAGCCACCACCGGGCGGCACGGTCAGCTGTGCCAACCATCTTCCTTGCACACCGTTCCTCATCACCGGAAACAATGGTAGAAACTAGGCTTGTTGATCTTGATGAACTTCAAAGTGGATAGCTTCCTTGTTTTCAGGTTTGTGAGGATGAATCAGTCCTTCAAGCATTTAAACTGATGAGGAAGAAGAGGGTTGGCGGTGGTGGTCGGTCTGAAGGAACGAGTCGACCTGTTTCTGGCAGGGGAAGGAGGCTATGGCGGTGAGTCGGATCTCCCAAGGAACTCTCGGAGCAGGGTGAGGTCCGAGTCAGGCAGTGTGAGTAGGGTGACCCCTCCCCCGAATTTCACCATATTTTCCATTCCCTTTTCCGATTAGGGTTCAGGCGACCATGTCGATGCTCCGGCAAGTCCAGGCATGAGAAGCGAAACGTTGATGGAGAAACGAAGGTCGATGGAGAAGTGAAACGTTGATGGAGAAAGCGATATCGTCGTTTTGTCTTGAGATTCGGTAATCGTCGAAGAGAGCTTCTTTGCGGAACTGAGCGATTGATTGAACGCCGTCGCCGTTGAGAAGGTTGTGGAGGAAGATGGCATGGTCACACGTTTGTAGAGATGGCATACTTTTCCGATTTTGTCAAGTGCTGGGAGGAAGCATTTCTGAACTCCGTTTTCGGATACGAAAAACCTTGAACTTCATTTTTGGTCACTACAACACGATCAGGCGGCAGAGGAGGAAGGAAAGAAGGAGGGTGTGCGGCGGTGGCGATACCGGCGGAGGAAAGGATGGAGGTGGCCGGCGCTCGCGGTGGTTGCGTTTTCCGGCATGGTTGAGGGTGGGTCTGTGAGGTAGATGATGAAGGGCAAAATTGTATTTTTATTTTTCTGGTAACCTGTAAAACAAGTGTTCAATTTCAATCTCAACCATTCAAATATTTAAACTACTAATTTGATGGTAAAAAAATAGTGCTTCATGGTGAAGCACCTAATTATAGACAGCACCTTGTTTTTTGGCTGAAAAAACTAAAATTTGGGTTGAAAAGTCAATTAACACACATGGCAAATTAATTGGTCAATAGAGTGCCATGTGGGTGGTGCACCACTGCACCACTTTGGTGGGTGGTGCACCATAACCTTCACCGAAGATAAAAGACCAAAATACCAATTTGGGTGCCACATCACTCATCACGTCATGGCTACTTGGACACTTAGCGAACATGTAGGACTATTAGCAATAGCGAACATGTAGGACTATTAGCAACGTCTGCAACGATGTTTGACGGAAATTAACATTTAGGTCAATGTTGTTAACGTTTGTAAATATAAGGGACTTATTTGTCACAAAAAGAAGCTAAGGGACCAAATTCAGAAAGGAAAAAAAAAACTATTAAGATAAGGGACCAAAAGACTAAAATATCAACTATTTAAGTATGACGAAAACACCTTTTCAAAAAAAAAAAAAAAGTATGACGAAAACACGTGTTGTCAAAGTGAGTCCTAAATTTTGCATGCACAAATCAATTTAACTTGAGATCAGAAATCCAACATTGGGATTGATTGAAGAGAAATTTATTATAATGTAGGAATAGCAACATGAACTTGCAAGTCATCATGAACTTCTCATCAGAAAATCTTGAATTGTAATTGAACTGAATACCTTTTACTTACAACCAGCCAATTTATGCCGCATGCGGATAAATATTTACTCTATTACTAGTCTTCTTTTTTTTCCTCCTTGATTTCTGTAAGCACTGGACACAAACGTTGCATGTGCCGGCACAAAGGAAAAAATGATGGTTCTGTCAAAAGATGATCAAAGGAGAAAATTGAATCCTCAATTTACGGACTTTTCTCTATTCAGTTTCTATCCTAAAAAAGCAAGCGGGCCACACCACAGCGCTGAAGGTGCCCGTCCAACCAAAGACTATGCAATTCCCTTCATGTAAGATGGTAGCCGAATATCCCAACTAGCCTAGCAGCAAGAACCTGAACACGTCACTTAAGGAAATGATCCCTTCAACGCGCCTGCTGCCAGCCTCCACAACCACAAGTCGTCTAACCCCTGTAAAGTGAAGAAATTTTGTAACCAGAGAACTTAGTTATTTGTTTTTTTTTCCTTTTTCTCCCCTACCTCTCTCTTTGTTTAAGAAAAGGGAAAGAACATGCTAGTAAAGAAGATAATACCAGGATTAGCCAACTGCTCCATCACTTTGTGCAACGAATCAGACCTCAAACATATATGACATGACTGGCCATTGTGAAGCCTGTAAGGAGAATTTGCATCTCGTCCCAAAACCAATGCCTACAAGCAATTGTGTAGATTAAACTTTTGCTAACAAATGAAACCAAACAAAAT
This sequence comes from Echinosophora koreensis, assembly GCA_035048595.1. Lineage (NCBI taxonomy): Eukaryota > Viridiplantae > Streptophyta > Magnoliopsida > Fabales > Fabaceae > Echinosophora > Echinosophora koreensis. The sequence goes on from JAPCYP010000001.1 coordinate 23,029,317, forward strand.
AGCTATTAATCTCAAAAGTCATATGCTTCATATTAAAATTAAAGTAACATTCATGTTGACTCGGGTTAATGGAGTTGTGTTAACATTCATTCATTAAATTATCCACATCTCATTTGTCACTTGTCAGCCCTCACTATTCATGTTGACTCAGGTTCAAGTAGCATTGGAAATGGCATTGCAATGGCATATTGCTATTATCTAGTTCAGGTTCAAATACGACAAAACATATTCTTCCCCCTCTCCTATTAGATAGTTTGAAGCTTCATCTAATGAGCCCAATATTTCAGGATAAGTGACAGATACAGCCCCATAATAGTAGAGGAAAGAGAGAATTACCTGATGGATACTAAATTCATCGAGATTTATCCCCGCATATGCTTTATCTTTAACCAATGCAGTAATATCACTGAGAAGAAAATAGCCACCCATATCATACATGATCGAGAAAATCCATCTCCCCTTTATAGGTATAACTATGAGAATCGCACACAAATGGGTGCAGAGGAGAAAGTTTCTACCTTCTTGAATATATGCCAAGCAATGAACCATTATCATCCACAATCGGTATTGAGCTAACTTTCGCTACAAAAGGTAGTAAACGTATAATAAAAAAAGTAGAGTAAGTAATACGAGAATGTTCTGCTTGTAACATGTATACCACTGCTATATCATAAATCAAGAATCACAGTTTTCAGTTCCCATTGCAAGGACACTTAGTTTGGCAAATTCTTAGGCAGACATGGTGTACCCACATTGCTTGTATACTAGATCAATAAAAATATACAATTGATCTGACACTTTCAAATTTGAGTCTCATCATGCAGTATTTGTCAAACTGTATGTTTCTATAGGTTCGGTGCACAGGCGTACCATATGTACCTACTTTGAAACTGGACCACTACTTTGAAAGAGAAGAATGATCACCTTGAATCATCAGAGACATAGCAGCACCAAGAGAGGCATTTAACTTTAGCATAGCAAGTGGTTGCTTATTTTCCCCAACTTTTGGCATCCATGTACCCAAATGTATTGAACTAATCGGTAGTTGAAGAATAGGCAAGGAAATAGAGTTGTGCTTAAAATTCCTGCATATACCTGAAAATTCAGTCCATACATTAGTTCCAAACCATTTAGGCATAGCCAATATATCTAGAAGCTTACATTTTAGTATTCCTGAGAGGGAAGCAAGATGTAGTAGCTGAGGAAATGAACCATCCTCTGAAGAAGAGTGGATAATAGGAACTGTTGCCACCTTGTTTTGCAAAATTTTCATAGTGACATCTTTCAGACATTCGTTGGGCCCGGCCTGCAGATTAAATATAAATATAGCATGAAATACAATAAAATCATAAAAGATAAACATAACACGGTCATGATCAGTAGGAAGTACAAGGCCAAGAAGCAATGTCGTCTTCAACATATATGATGTTAAAACCACAGTTAACAATATGAATACCAAAGTACTAACATAAAATTGGGAGAATGAACGAAAGACAAGAATCCTAACCTTCTTGACACATGGAAACTACTGTTGAGAATTCATCATTACATACAAACATAAGGATGACGGCAGCCTAAAAGTTTAATTAAAAATATGGGGTTTCTCTTATTGAGAATACTGGAGGAGACCAAACACCTTACAGGACCCATAGAAGACTCAAAAAGAACAAGAATAAGCTGCCTAAAATGTACATTAACCACTGAGAGCTGGATTGGGTATGTTTTATCTCAGGGAGAAATGCTTTACCCACAATAAACAAGCATTTTAGATAAGCTAAAAGCCTAAAATCATTGGTAAATACCTGTACCTAACTTTAAACACATTCATGCTGACTATAGCTTAATATTCATCAATCACGTTGTAGAAATTAATTACCAAACATATGATCAGAGCTTATATCCCTCTAAATACCCAGAAAGGTAACAATCTTGCAAATGTATTAAATTGGAAAATAAATTCGATACTATGAAAATTTTGTTCTAACTGCTCAGGAGCAATTACATGAACAAAATGCCGAGGATATGTTCCCCCAGTACTATCGGTTCCGCAGTGCTGTAACTTTCCCTCCTTCCAGGCTGCTATGGTATGTGTCTCAAGTTTATCTTCCGTCAAGTTTGATCCATGTTTTCCCATCTGAAATTAAGAATGTTAGATAACTCAAATTTAGGAAACATGCACCAAATCACTAAGAGTAGGGTGCAAATCATAGATGTTGAAACAGAGTATTTTGGAGAAAATTTAGTGTAGGGCTGCACACTTGATCTCTTATTTATAGCTTGATTACAATCAATCAATGAAGTAATTGAGGAGTAAATTAGGAGATAATCTGTAGCCTAATCAATAGCTACCAATCAGCAATCATCATTGTTGCAACTATATATTTAACAATTTCCCTCAAGTTGAAGCTTTCTGAGCACAAATAAACCCAGCGAAACACAAAAAAAACTAGTGCAGGAATAAGAGTACCAATCCATGCTAAACAGCAGCAAAACATGCTGAACACACATCCAAACTGCAGAAGATCCTGACGGTGGATAAGCCACAGTGGATACATGGCTGTTTGCAAGTAGTCCCGTGAAGTGGTGGAACTGAGGCAAAAGGGTGAAGCAGACCAGAAAAGGGCTAGTGGCCACCTCTGTCTGAGTTGCTCCCAGAAAAGGTGGGACACAGGCCTTCACATGCCAGCAAGGTGAGACATGACAGCTTCCATTGATCAGCTCATCCTGGCTTGACAGTAGCGGGCTTCTGGTGGAAAGCCAACCGGAGGATGCAGAATCATCTGGGGAGGTATGTGCTCCAATGACAGCTAGGAAGTTAGAGATCTAGCACTGGGCATCCATGGGGAGAATAGCATAATGGGAGAACACCTGTGCGAATGGACGCCAGAAAGACCTAAGGGGTGAAAGTGCTGCTGGAACAAGGACATTACAGACGAAGGGGAAAAGAGAGCGCTGAAAGTGGCCAATACTGGTGAAAGGAAAAAATGAACTAAGCAACCACAAACTAGAGAAATGATACCAAAAAAGGAGTTCCATTGAGAACTCTGCAGAAGAAACAATGACAGATCCATTCATGAAAGATGGTACAGCTCTGATGCCAGGTTGAAACCGAGGATTTGGGAAAAAACTGTATGGGCTGCACACTTGTTCTCTTATTCATGGCTTGATTACAATCAATCAATGGAGTAATCAATCACCTAATTAGGATTTAATCAGTAGCCTAATCACTAGCTAACAATCAGTAATCATCGCAATTATAGTTGACCATATATTGTAACATAAACACATTCCAACAATATACACTGAAGGATAGCAAGTGAGCAATCATGACAACATGCATGTTCACGAGCCCGGATAAAGAATATACATATCTAAAATGGAAGAAGTAGAAGAGATTTTGCCTGAAGACCAAAGAATCAAGGGGATTACAAAAGGGCATTTTCAAGGCCCATCCCAAATAATTCATCAAAAAAAAAAAGGTCCTTCCTAAATAAATTTCTCTTTAAAATATTTTATATAAAGCCAAAATAATCTTACTCAACCAGTTCCATAAATGATAGATAATTAGCCTAAAAAGATGGTAACAAGATTCAGTAGTTGTGACAAAAAATACATTTAAAATTGCATCATTAATCTATGCCATAATCAATCAACACATGCAAAAAAATTCAGGATAAATCAAGTATTATTGTCACCAGCCTCATAATTTCTTCAAACTTCACATGGATTTAGGCCTCACTGAAGCTGCTACATCCTATAATTTCATTTTTCATCATTTTTTTTACCATTTGTTAAGTTTTCATTTTTATTAATTTTACCAAAAGCTGGCACGGCAGATTTTCATAAACATTTTATTCCCCACAAACCTCTTTCAGTATTAGAATGAAGTCCATTGCGCTTAGCACTCCAACAAACTGGCTCTTGCAAGAATCCCATAGAGGAGCCACAGATACTCCCTGAAAGAAGATTAAGTTACGATATACAAATTAAAATCAGCCATGCAAAGTTGAAAACATACATTGAGTGTGTGCTTTGATGTAAATACCTGTTCATATATGGTGTAAAGAAGGGGAAGAAAAAAATACCTGTTCATAAAGAATGCGGAATGCTTCCTTAATCGGTAAACTTATGTCCAAGGCAATAACCTGAAATTATAATAAATCAAATCTGAATCAAATGAGCTTCACCAAATAACATTTAAATTTCTATTAAATGGAAATATTAAAAAAAGAAGAGAAAAAGTATTCAAACCTTGCCTGACATGGGAAGCAACTCATATGCAGTATGTGTTGACAAGAATGTAGATATGCGATGGCGAGAGACTAGCAGATCAGACTCTGATATCCTTGTATTAGCTTCCTGGAAAAGTTCCCAAGTCAAGGTAGCTTCTTTTGGGTAGCATAATTTTCAAGATTAAAAGGATCTGACACTACTTTAGAAGCGGACAAAAATACAAAGGATGATCTTTTTTTTACAAAGCATTAACATTTATAATATTCATGAATCTTAGAATTTGGGTTTGGGCCTAACTCAACCCCAAAAGCTAGCTTATAGGGTGAGGGTTGCCCCTTACTTATAATCATTCTTCAAGCCACATCACTATCCAATGTGGGACTCCAACACACCCCTCACGCCCAGGACTGGACATCTGGAGCGTGAAGTTTGCAGGATTGGACATCTGTGGGTGGCCCAACGGATCTAGGATATGCTCTGATACCATCTTAAAATTTAAGACGATAGGTAGAGGCTCAAGATTGATTTTTTATCTCTAGAAACAAACAAGTCATCTTAAAGTTATTACACCATCATTATTTCTTCTAACTAGTTGATAACTACTCTCAACTTAAGATAAACTCTAACTTCAGTAATTTAATAAACTGGGATATACTGTCACATATATTGTTGTTTGTGAGTGCGTTAAAAAATCCTATCAACTTCTTGGCAAAGAAGTGGCTCACATTTTTTGGGTGGATCCGCGCCCCAGCAAATTGGGAAAATTGACACAAATGTAATTTTGAAATGTTAATCTGTATTTTTCTTCCCTTCCATCAGATTCTGAAACTCTCACTATATCTTTCTTTTTCATTTCATAAGTTCACTTAAACCTTAAAGGCAGTTTCGAAGATGACAAAAGTATACAAGTAGGACTAAAATGCATGCATGTATGCTCCCAAAAGGAAATGAAGCCCACTTTGAGGATGATGATAATCACAATTTAATTCATTGACCTGTAAAATAGTAGTTTATAATACTATCCAAACACTAAAACATGCAAAAGTGCAAGGGGACAAAGATAAGGAGGGAGAAGAAACTTACCACGTGCCCAAAGACATCACTATCAACCTCCATGCGGGATCTACCAGGTCTTTCAGCACTTAAGATGGCAGGTGAAATATCTGTTTCGCTCACTAAATTAATAGTATTGACAACCCCAAAGTTCCCACTTTCAAATGGCTCCTGCTCATCGTGCCGCCACTCGCCATCCACGTTAAATTTGTACTGCACATAATTGGAAACAATATCATCCCCATTTGCAGGAATCAAATATCCTTTCCATATTATGTAATATTTAAAAGTATTCCAGTTTTTCCCTAAAATATCAGATCCTGTGCCAAATAGCTGGATTTTATTAAAAATAACAACACATTTGTTACTCTGACAAGCCAGAATGTAAAATACATCATAGAGAAATTCAATTACAAATAAGCATCAAGAAGTTTTCTATTTAATGATGACTCTTTTTGTTGTCATACGGAACAATATCTCGTCAAAAGTTAGCATAACGGAATTTGTACATACCAAAAATGTGCTATAAGTTTATCCTATGGAATGTTGTGTCATGAAAGGACATAATAAGAAGAAGAACTAATCTACCAAATGTCCTTAATCTAACTACAAAATATTTTACACCTGATCTCCCACAATAAGGAAATTAGTTTCCAAGATGGAACACGAATAGAAAGATAACAAATGAGTTATATAGAAGTATGAAAATCGGCATAACTAACCAAGAATATCACTTTTTTTTTTATACTATACAAGGGATTGAACCTATAATCTCTACCTAAATCCCAACCTACCCTTACTGCTTGAGCTAAGCCCAGCAGCAACTCTCAACTTAAAACTAATATTCTTATTTTCTCATCTCATTATATAGAAAGAGAGGGTAAAAGTGGACAGGCCAAACAAAATTTTACAAAAACCAATATATCTAGAAATTGCTAGTCCATATCCGATAATTTAAAAAAATGCTTGATTGCCAACAAGCTTGTAGCTCAACTGGCACCAGCTCCAATCTATAAGATTGCAGTGTGATGAAGATGATGGACGTTCAATCCTCCACTAGTCCACCCTGGTACTAGTACCTTCATTGTACTGCAAAAAAAAGGATTATTACATATGTGAGCCCTTCTTTCTGTTGGATGAACTAAAGTGTCAATCACCAACTCTCCCAAAAGCAGGCACTATGTGAAGCCTTATAAATGGTTTATAACTTTATGTATAACAGCTCCTTAACGCAAGAGCCCTTTAGACTCGAAGCATGGACAACTCACAGTCGCACCCTACCTTGTACTGAAATTCAAATTTTATTTAGAAGAATGGAGGCGAGAATCAAACTCTAGATCACTTGGTTAAAGAGGCTTAGATACCATGTCAATCACCAAAACTTCCAAAAGCTTAATCTATGAATGGTTTTATATCTAGCATAAAGTAACTAAAAAAATTAATAAGAGCTTTCAAAAGATGCAAGTTAAAAAGAGATGATGAAAAAAATCAATAGGGTGGCAGCTTGGTGGCAGCTTGAGTACTATGACATTCATACATAAAAAGTGTAGCTAAAAGGTTGTCTAATCTACCATCTAGATTAAGCTCAAGAAACAAAACTTAAAGCATTAGATGGTAACATTGAAGACACCTTAACTCTAACCTACAATCTAGATGGCCAAGCTGTTTGCGAGAAAACGTTCTTGCTTACATGACTTCCTTCATAGTCTGAATGATGCAAATTACCCAAATGTTTTCTCTTTTGAAATTCAACCATTAACGTTTACTAGTTCACTCATTTTGATAACTCCAAGAGGGGAGGAGACAACTATTGTGCCTCATATGAAGGCCACGCCGGTTTTTCTACCCATAAATATGGTTATAAAGTGATACAAACTCCTATCACAATAGAGTTATTTATAAAGTGATACAAACTCCTATAACAACCGTTGTGCCTCATACAAAAGTTGACATGAAGTTATTTATTTGCTTCTGACTACACTACATATCACAAAAATGAAGTTTAAAGTAATTCATTTACAAGCACACTACTCATTTTTGCTTTCTACTTTTTTCTGTCAACATGAGCAAACAAACTCAATGATCACATCCCTTATCTGTGAATTGACCATATATAAAGTATTAAAATACATGATATCAAAGTTTCAACCATAAGTAGTTTATTTCCTCAGGTTTGCCAAATTCATAGGAGCCAAACAACCTGATGATGTCCTGGCATTAAGCTGCAAATAACTTGAAATATATCAGGGCATCCTTCCACCGGCGACATAGGTATAGATGCTGACCATCTGTGCATCATATACAAGTTAACATAATTAAATTAATTCCATCATATCACTAAAAAGATTAGAAAATTAGAAAAATGCAATATAAATAAATAAATAAATAAATGAGAATCAAACAAACATTTACATTTATCACGTTCAATAATGCATAACTAAGATCGAAACAGCTACTAACAGAACCACTGTTGTAATAATTAATTGAAAAATTAAATTTCAAGTTGTTTTACCTCGTGAAAGAGCCACATAGAAACACTCTTCTTCCCCCGTGAGGCCAAACGAATCGTTTTGGAATCAAAACGGGTCTGCCCACTCCACTGCTCCCACTCCCATGCTCTCTGCTCGCTACTGAACCAAACATTTTTCGCCGCCGAAAATTCAAAGTAACTCCTCAACTCGAACAAAAGCCACAAATACCAACAATAATCAGAACAATTTACCACGCCATGTAGAGGATCAAAAACATTCACACTCAAACATGCATGCAGTGTAACTTCACAGTTCACAATCAAACAACACAAACCGCAACCTCTAATTGCAATATCAGAAATCAAATTCAACCACTATACACTGTTATTAAGCAAAGTTCCCGATCGATAATTCACCACCTGAAAAATCAATGAATTACAGTGTCATTTATTAACCAACACAAAGTTCAATCATCATTGAGTGGGTGGAAAGAGTTCTCACCGCTACGTTATAAAATTTTCGTTCAAAAAAAAAAAGAACAAAGAGAAGATGAATTACAAGTAGAATCGAAGTAGAAAGAACTAAAATGGCTGAAAAAATAATGTAGATATCAGCAACTTATTGGCGAATTGGTTGAAAGGAATTGAGTTTAGGTCAGAAGCTGTTCCGAGAAAGATAAAGAAAACTGAAGGAAAATTAAGTTAGAGAGAGCATGTTGCATTGTAGATTCTGTTGCGGTTTCTGGGTACAGAGAAAAAAAAATATATGAAGGAAGAAGAAGAGAACAAAGAATGGCAGAAAATAATTTTATTTTAAAAAAATAAATAAATGAAAATAATGAGAATAATTACAATGGGAGCCACAATAAAACAGGGAGAGAGAATAAAGGGTGACAAAGTGCGAAAAAAACAGAGTGGGGAGTAAGATTTGTGTGACACTGGTAGTAGACAAGAGTTCTAAAACGAGTAAAACAACAATCCAAGTATCAAACAAAAACGCCTAACCGTCTTTGGCTAATTTCCTCGTGAGCCATCAAGTGTATTTGGAAAAAACAACAAATTTTTAGCTTTTACCTTTTCAGATTATTCACATTCAATTTAATATTAGATATTAGATGCATGCATATGGATTGCTTTTTAAAAAAAAATTAATATGTTTTTAATCCCTTAAAATTGAGCAATATTCAATTTTAGCCTCTCATTTGAAAAGCGTAATTTTTTAGTCACAAATTCTAAAACTTGTCGGTTTTGGTTTCCAAACGAGATTAAAACATACGTTTAGAAAATTCTAAAAAGTATGTTTGGGGACCAAAACTGACATATTTTAAAATTTGAGTGACTAAAAGATACGTTTTTCAAATAGATGACTAAAATTGAACACCACTCAAATTTAAGGGGTTAAAAACATATTTAACCCTTTTTTTTTATAAAAAAAAATAAAGTATTTTTAGCTTAATTGAAGCTCTAGCCAATTAATATTTTTAAAAATGAGTTGGAAATTCAATCATAGTTGCAACTAATGCGCATTTGGCAAAAGCTATTTTAAATAGTTTTTGCGTGTTTCTATCAATTTTGGAGTGGAATCAAACATGTTATATGTTATGTTTTTATTAGTTTAGTTATTCAAACAAAAAATATAATTAATTTATAGTCTAACTAATTTGACCAGCTAATTTAATCTAATTTTTTAAGAAAATAAATAAGAAAGACGTTATTTCTTACCAATAGCATGTGATGAATTTTTGTAAAAAAAAAAAAGCATGTAATGAATTGGTTATCAACCAATAAAAACCCAATTAAAAGAGAATTATAAGAGTTTTAAAAATTAAATATAAAAGAAATATATGTTCAAATAGTATGAAAATTGTTTCATGCTATAGAAGATTTTTCATCACATGAAAGATTTTGAATGCGCTTCTATCAATTTTGAACGTAAAATCAAATGTATTATAAGTCGTGATTTTATTAGTTTAGTTCAACTCGATAATATTCAAACACTTGACAAAAAAAAAAAAAGATAATACTCAAACAAAAAATACAATTAATTTACGGTCTAACAGATTTTATTAGCTAATTTAATCTAATATTTTAAGAAAATAAATAAGAAAGATAAGTACTAATAACATGTAACCAATTGCTTGAGCCAAAAAAAAAAATTGTAACAAATTGGTTATCAACCAATAAAAACCAGCTTAAATGGGAATTATAAGAGTTAGAAAAGGAGAAATGCTTATACTACGACTACTTTTGATTTGAAAGGATTATGAAAGTTACTAATCGTTGATGGCAATTATTAAGTTAGCGATGCCTGATGTAACTGTGGTACGACTACTATGTATTGGTGCTATCAAAAGTTGTTCGATAATTTTTGTATTTTATCATTTTCGTACTAAATAGTTGTGCTCTTAAAAAAAAAAAAAAGAATCATTATTCCTGTAAATATTAAAAAATTAAAAAAAAATATATAGTACAGAGGATTTCCCATCACATGAACATCGCAGAAGATAGAGTCTAAATGTACAAATTTTAGTTAACTTTAACTTTTCCAGAAGCTTATATATCTGAGAGGTTGATGAATTAGAAGCTCTCATGTTTTTACTCACTTGTAATTGGTTTTTTTTTTTTTTCAATTATTGACTCACGAACAATATAGAAAATTTTATTTTGGATAATCCCATTGGAAAGTCCAAAACTCCCTCGGATGTTTCAAACATTGTCTAAGTTTTTATTGTTATATTGTAACAGGGTTGACACTAACGACATAATCTAGAAACGCAAACCTCTTACTGGTTTGTATTAAGGTGCACAATTTCTTTCATTGAGAAGTTGGAGGGTAAAAAGTATTAATTTATCATAAAATTATAAACATTTAAAATATTACAAAATCGTAAAATTGTAATTACAAAAAATATAAATTGTAGTTCACAGTTGTCATAAAAATTATTAAATAGAACTTAAAGCATATACAATTTTAAAGTATAAGATAAAATAGCTTACACAAAAAAAAAAGGTAAAAGAGAAAACATGTTACTTATAGTAAATGGCTTAAATGGTAAATAAAATTGAATTCCACAATTTTTTTTTCTGTACTACTAAATATTCAAGTCCACAAATACACTGACGGTCAGTTTGGTATTGGATAAAAACAAGAATAAAAAATCATTAGATGAATATTTAATATAATTGTACAAATAAAACAAATTGTTGAACTTTTCACCCTTAATTTTTACTCACTTTTACTCCTATGTGCAAACCTGACACTAAGCAATAATTATTAACAAACCACACTTAAAAAAAAAAAACTACTAATACTAAAATAATGCTTAATTTTCTTATAAAAAACAAATTATGCTTAATTTGTTCATTTGTGTCTCTTGAACGACAACTCACTTTAACCACTATTGACACTAGAGAATGTTGAATGCATTTCTTTTTTCTACATATTTTGCTTGAACTACACATTCTAAGGGAGTCCTGTCAAATTATTTTTCTTTTTTCTGTTGGGAATGTCGTATCCGTTGTAATGGAATCTAGGTTAGTCTGGCATGCTATTTCACAACCGCATGCTATATTTTTTGAGTAGTAACCCACACAAGTAGTTTTCGGATCCAGTATTTATTACAATCAATCAAATATTCAATAATTATTAAAAACAAACAATTCCTTACTAAAATTATTCAAAAAATTATATATATTAAATTATCTGATTGGTTGTACCTATAATAATATATCCGTACAAAATTTATTCATACTTTGATAGCTCATTGATTTTGATTTTACTGCCAACGAAACAGATGAAGAATCTCCTATTTGCTTTTCTAATGTTTACAACGAAAGGGAAATACAAACTAGAAAGCATAATGGGATCTTATATGGTTGGACACTGGGACCCCCAACATTACATTAGTAGGCTAATAAGGGACTTTTAGGTATGGTAAAGTGGGGATGTGTCAAATTTATGATGTTATGCGTCAAGGTCGATTGGATTGACGGTGATGAAGTGCTTACCAAGTGGCCCCGCGGAATCCAAGGGCATTGAGGAGTGGGAGAGTGGTGGCCTACCCATAACCGTGATTCTCGGACAGTTACCACCCCCACGGATACAGGTGTTCGCACATTGGATTTGATCGATTTTGAGTTAAAAAGTCATCCGATATAATGATAAAAATATTGTATGATTTGGATTGGATCGGTTTGCTTCTTTAAAAAAATCTGATTCAATCCAATCCAATTAAATACGGTTTGGATTGGATTGGATAATTCGGTTTTTATCAATATATATTTACGTAGTTATATTACATCAAAGAACATCCAATCTTTGGGTTTGATTTTGATTTAATTGAGTATTTAAAAAGTCATATGCATTTGTTACTTATTTAGAATAAAAATTAATTTTAAAATATTACATTGACAATTTCTAATAAGTTTTTGGCTAAATTACACTTTTGGTCCCCAAATTATTATTAAATGTTCAATTTGGTCCCCAAGTTTTTAAAATGTTCATTTTGGTCCCCTAATTCGTTAAACTTGTTCAAATAGGTCATTCCGTCAAGTTGACTAACAGCGACGTTAAACCTAATGACACGTGGCATTAAGTTTAATATTTTAATGTTCATTTTGGTCTCCAAATTATTTTAAAATGTTCATTTTGATCCCCCAAATTGTTTTAAGATGTTCATTTTGGTCCCCAGATTGTTTTAAAATGTTCAATTTGGTCCTCAAGTTTTTAAAATGTTCATTGTCGTCCCTTAGTCAACTTGACGTTGCCGTTAGTCAACTTGACGGAAGGACCTATTTGAATAAGTTTAAGGAATTAGGAGACCAAAATGAACATTTTAAAAATTTGGGGACCAAATTGAACATTTAATAACAATTTGGGGACGAAAAGTATAATTTAGCCTAAGTTTTTTAACTGGATATTCATGAATTTAATTGATATGCACTCTCATGTGTAAAGATATTTTATACCATCAACTAATCATAAATTGTTAAATCATTATAATCTTTTAATTCTTGTCCTAAATATATTAAAAATCACTCATAACATTATTTATAATTGGTTAACATTGTAAAAGTTTTTACACAAACCTTACATTTACATACCAATTAAACTCATGTAACATAAGGACTGGTTGATAACTTATAAAAATATAAAGACTAATAATTACATTTATAATATAAAGATCAAATTATTTTCATTGAACTAAATAATTTCGCTTCGGTTTGGATTGGATCGTTTTACATATAGGATCCGAAATCCGATCCGATCCAATGAAAAATTTCGGTTTTTTTTGGGTTTGCGGTTTTTTGAGTTTTCGGTTATTTCGATTGTCGGTTTTTCGGTTTGGTTAGTGCGGTTGGCATTAGGTTGGATCGGTTGATGAACATCCCTACCCACAGGTGTGACACCCTAACTTGGATATCACATGGTTACCCTTTTTGCGGAAAAGAACTCATTTAAACGCTGGTCGCTTTCGGAAAAGAACATTTAACATACACAAGGTTACTGAAAAGGTGCTTATTTTTTTTTTTCTTTTTGAAAAGAGGTGAAGTAAAAGATAATAAAACTCAAAACATGGAACAACATCATATTATATAACATTGCCTCAAGGGGTCTTAAGTTTTAGATTACACAACGGGCCTTAATCAATCTGGCCAACTTTACTGAAACAGGAACAAAGAAACAGATAAAGCATCAAACTGGGAATGGGGAAATCTGGGTACTAGACTCAAAAGAAGGCTCTAAAAGCCAGGGACAAACAGACTACTCCAAAAGCCGACGACAAACTACCAGTGCCTCCTGCACTCCGAGTGGCCGCAAACACTCCCGCCAGATGAGATGTCAGATTCCGGGTCGATGACCTCACCACCGTCGTCGATCGGAACATCCTCCTCACCGGGGTCCTGGGGATGGTACTCTGCCTCTAGCTCGTCCTCCCACCAATCCTCTACCACCTCGAGAGGCTCCTCCTCCGGATCCTCCTCGGGATCCTCCTCAGGCTCTTCCTCCATGGGCTCTGCCGGCTCGACGTGTGGATGGAGAAGGCCAGTTAGCTGCAGTGTATGAAGATACAACCAGGGAGGTGGAAGTGCCACTGTCCGAGCCTCAACCAAGTGAATCCTCCGGATCGTCGCTCATTGTCCAATTCCCCACTCGTCCAGCCTCGTCGAACTGCTCGGACCTCGTGATCGCGGGTACTAGGGGAACAAGGGGTTCCATCTAAGGCATACGCATACACCGATACAAGAAGAAGAAAAGAACATATAGATATGCAAGAGTGAGATACCGTCATAAGATATATCCCAAACAACCATATACATGATACATACAACACGTAATCAGTTTAACAGTTAAGTCATGCATAATCATAATATAACAGTGTTATATCAAAGGGTCTCAAGCCCGCACAATCAGTTTTCGAAAATATGCATGACACTTCAATATCAGGCTCTATCCTAATCTCATGAGATCTCATCACTATGTTACCACTGTAGAAGAAATAGAGTTGGTCAATCTCTAGCCCCTCGAGCTGTTGCCACCGCAACCTGGTGCACAAGGTCTATAGGTCGAGCAACGTCACATGTGACTCCGAACCGCTCACATGGATTGACTCTCAGATACCTCGGGTATCCTCAATGAAAGAAAAGGCACGTCTGCCAGGGGAAATGCACATGAATAAAAACTTTCCTTTTCAAGGTTTTTCTTTGTGTTAATCTTTCACTGTCAAAGCTCAAAGCTAATGACTTAACATCATTTCCCCATCACTTGAAAACTTAGAAACATAGGACACACTGTCTGAATGCTCAATCACAACACCCTAGACCGTGGCCGCAGTCAAGGTTTGTGGTAATAGAAATCAATATACTTTTAGTCATGTTTTAAACTTAACATGCTAAGGACAATAGCCCACAACAACGGAGATCAGAACGAACTGTCCTTGATTCCGCGAATTGGACTTGTAGCCCATAACATCATGAATAGGACTTTACGGTCCCGAATTAACACTGATCCAAGATCACGTGCTTAACATGGAAAACTAGAGGCGACGTCTCACGTCTAGATTCCTATTCTTTTAGTACTCATCTTTCATTTGGCGAAAACAAATTTCAAAATCGAAATCCTCGATAACCTATTCAGGCTATCGGAAAGTTTCTAAATCATTTGGGAGAAAACTTTTTCTTTTGAAATCCTTTATAAAACATTTTTGAAACACTTTTATCTTTGAAAATCCCCAATAGGATATAGTCAAATATTTTCGAAAGTTTTCATTTGAAAATATATAGTTCGAAAAGGATTTTTCTCTTGTAACACAGTTGGTCACCAAAACTATTTCATCACTTAAAAACAAATCCTTTAAGTATTTAAGCTTTTGGAAAAGAACACCAATCCTTCCATCTTCAAAGCTTATTAAGGCTTTTAATCCTTATTAATAGTTGAGCACAGACACACGTCCGGCTTAGCAAGCTTCAATCAACAACAACAATATATATATATATATATATATATATATATATATATATATATATATATATATATATATTCACAGTTCAATGCTAATATCACAGTTGAAGGCAGTTCATCACAGATATGCATCTCAACCTATATAACAAGTACGGTGCAACATCAGATAATAGCATAACACTTCAACATATCAGATAATCAAGTAATCTCAATAACATTTAAGTAAACAGTTAAACATCTACACACATGCATACAATTATTGAATATCTTTAGGAAATCCCATCTTACCTCACGAGGAAGTTAAGAGTTTCGGATACGAAGAGAAAGGCTCACGATCGTCCTCGCTCTGCCGGCGATGGAAGTCTAAGGTTACAACCATGAAACCATAAGTTAAAACTCAATCAAAGAACACTAATCATAAGGTATAGGTTCGGTTTAGACAATGGATTAGGATTAGGTTTCCGAAATTTATGCAACTTATGGATTTATGATCCTTAAGTGCTAGAAGTTCATAAACACCAACCATTTAACAAAGTTGAATTAAAAATCCCACTAAGTCCTTGGCTTAGGGTTTTCGGCCTACACCATTAAATAGGAGAGAATTTTCTAAACTTTCCAATCGCTTTAGGTTAGCATCCATACATAGTAAGGAGCTTAAAACCATGATCATTTTGGAAAAATCAAAACAACTCCTCCTAGGCCCAAACATGTAAGTTTCGGCCATCATTGGAAACTGAAGAAAAAGATTTAAACTTTCCAATCACTTTAGACATAGCATCCTTTATCATGAGGAGTTTTAATCTTTGATCATCTTGGAAGAAAACAAAACTTAACATCTTTGCCAACAACCATCAAAGTTTCGGCCTTGAGACAAAATAAAGGTTAGAAATTTTCAAACTTTCCAATCTCTTGGATTTAGCATCCTTATGCATCAAGGAGCCCTAATCCATGATCACTTTGGAAAACATCAAAGCATCCATGCCTTAACCACTTAAAGTTTTGGCCTTTACATGAAAATGTGTAAAAATCTTTAATCTTTTCCAATCACTTAAACCTAGCATCCTTTAGTACAAAGGAGCCCTTGGTCATGATCATCTTGGAATAGAACTCAAATACAAGTCCATACAAGCAAAGTTAAAGCAAAAACCCACCAAAACCAAAAAGCATGGTTTCGGCCTCATCAAGAAAATAGGGTTAGAAATTTTTGTTTTACACAAACTTTTAGTATGTTGTATTAGGAGTAAAAACAAGAACATAGAAAGTGGTTTCAACTCAAACGGAGTTTTCTACCATTTTTAAGAGATTTTAGAAGTTTGAAAGCTTAAAGGAAACTTAAAGCAAAAACTATGAAAATAAAGCAAGAACTTGAAAAATAAACAACATAGGATCATTACCCTTAACAAAGTGAAGAACTTTGATGAAGAACTTAGAGTAAAAATCTCAATAAAAAGATGAACTTTGGTAGAGTGAAGAAGAGAAAGTAAGGAAATAAGTGTAAGTGTGAAAGTGTGAATTTTGTGAAAAGTGTAGAAAGTGTTGTTGTTTGAAGTTTAAATAGAAGAGGAGAGAAGGGGGAGGGTTACGGCTAGAAGGGAGAGAAAAGGGGAAGAAGAGTTGAATGGCTTGTGGAGAAAGAAAGAAGGTAAGGTGGTGTGAGGTGGAGGTAAGGTGGGAGAGAGAAATGTAAGAAAATTGACTTTGTTGAAAAAGAGAGGTATGGCTTGATGACAAGGTGTCATAGCTCTCACATCAGTCATTCCATTTCCCTTTTGCTCTGCTCCATTGCGCATCAGATGACTTTCCCGATTGTATTTCCTGACGATTTCGCCCGGGTAATACTCGGAATTTTGGCCCCGAACAAGATTTTTTTGAAAATCTCCATACCCACACAAAACATCAATAAAACACTAACCGTCTCGTTCACGAGTCAAAATTTGGTCTTTAGCTCAGTAAACTTGTACTGGCTGTGAAAACCCAGACCGAATTTCGTCTGAATTTTCGACCGAGAATTTTACTATCACCTCACACGGTAAAACAACATAAGAAAATGATTTTATTAAAAAATAAAATCATCCTCTGGATTTTATCAAAAATAAATACATTAAAGCATTCATTTACTGATAAAGAAGCATACGAAAAAAAAGCAGGGTGTTACAACAGGAATTCAAACCAATAAATCATTAAAACCAAACCAATAAATCATTATTGACATCTAATCCCGTCATGAAGAATCAAACCAATCAATCATTAAAACCAAAATTCACCTCAAAGTCCAAACACCCCACAATGCTAAACCAGTCACCATCACCACCACCACCACCACCAAATCACATAGAAATCCAAAACCATATGATAAATTCCATAACCAAAAAAAATAAAAAATAAATACAATTTTACCATTCAAAACCCTTAAATACTAGAAACCCATAAAACCCGGAATTTTAAATCGATAAAAAAGGGGGTTAGATCATATGAAGAAAATCAAAAAGGGAAAAAAAATCCTTGAACTTTAGATTGCTTAGCTTCTTTTAATAAAGTAAAGAGAGTATAGTAACCCTATTTTTTTCGTTTACCTCCGCAGAAAGTAAATTTTCATCCAAAAGCATATTTATAGGACATTGGTGGATTGGGTGCGAGGACCCTACTTGTGGTGGTTCTGCGTGGTTAGCTGCGCAATGAGTGAAATCATATGTGCGGTAGTAGAAGGTTGTTTTCCAAAACGGTGACACGTTATGAGCATGGCTGCAAGTGGATTATGTTACGGTAGTGGGTCTTGAGAGGTTGGCACAATATGGTGGTAGTTTGTGGTCGGTTTGGAGGCTTTGATTTTTAAGGAAGGTTGTATTGAAATGAAGAAGAATATGTTATTGAAGTTTGGTGTTTGTGAAGACTTTGTATTTTTCTAAAAATGGTGAACGAGGGGCATGGTGAAGAAGAAGAAAATGAAATGAATAAGAAGATAAAGAGAGTGTGACAAAGCCGGGAAAATGAGAGGGGGGAATAAGGTGTCACATGCTAGATAATGACTGGGTATTATGGGGTCCCTAAGTCCCACATCGAGTAGTTGCGATGCTCGGTGAAGTACTTTAGTGGCTTAGTTCTCCTCCTTAATGGCTAGCTTTTAGGGGAGGGTTCCCCAAGTGCTTGTGTGCTTATCATTTGGTATCAGAGATGGTTGTCGGTGTCTCGGAAAGGGCTACCTACAGTTGGATTGATTGGAAAGGCGGGGTGAAGCGGCATAGGGTGCACCCGCTGGGACGTTGGCTCTTAGGGGCAGTGCTATGATATGGGCTGGGTATTATGAGGTGCCTGAGTGCCACATCGAGTAGTATGGGATGCTCGATAGTGTACTTTAGTGGTTTGGTTCTCCCCCTAATGACTAGCTTTTAAATAAGGGTCATCCAAGTACTTGAGTACTTATCATTATGCCGTCTATATGTCTTGGTTAATATGGTGTCGTTGTCACATAAATACTTGACACAAGCAAATTAAGATTAAGAACTAAAGTAGGTATTTTCCTAGTTTTATAAATGAAAAACAAGATTAGAAACCGAAAACATGAGAAACATATTTCATAAGGAATAATAAAATCATATTAAATTGGAGATAAAACTGTTAAATGCATTAGAGGCTCTATAAGATTTACTTTTCATTAAATAGTTATTCTTTGTATTTTTTTAATAAGTGCTTTTAATACACTTGTTGGTAAAATTATTATTATTGATCATTTGTCGATGAATGGAAATTTATGATGTGACCATTTTAAAAGATCATATAATGTCATATAATTAGATGATATATAGATTTTTCTATATATTACTAGATGTAAATTGATTTCTTTCTTGTATTGGAATTATAATATTGTGTCATGAAAACAAAATTGTCATACATTTGTGATCATATATTTTATTAGCAACTATATTAGCTTCCCTCCTAGTGAACTCTATAGTAGAGTTTGAATAAAAAAAGAAGAAGAGAAAAACACTTCCGTACAATCCTTGATAATAGAACCACAAACAGAAACATCTAAATGATTTGCATGAAAACTGTCAACAACATATTTTGCATCAAGCTCAAAAGAGATGTTCTTCCGCCCAAGGTCTTTCGTCCATTAAAGAGTACTAAGGGTATGTTTGTAAGTTTGGGAGTGGGAGGGGAAGGGGAAGGGAAAGCTTTGGAAAAAAGAAGGGGGAAAGGGATGGGGAAGGGAAGATAACTCTCCAAAATCCTCCTCTAGTTTAATTGTTTAGTTCCCCCAAATTGGAGGTTTTTGGAGGTTTTTGATTTTGGTTAAAAATAAGCCTATACAAGGTGTGGGGGAGTATCCTCCCTTCCCCAATCCCTTTCCCCTTTGCTATCTTTCAAAGCATTCCCTTCTCTTCCCCTCCCTTCCCCTCCAAAACCCACAAACAAGCCCTAAGCAAACCAAATGCCTCCCCTTTGTAGACTTGAAGATGGAAACCACAGCGAAGTGTTCTAGCTTTTACAAAACCACCTCCTTCATCTCTAATACAGATGTCGACTCCCACTTTGTTGTGATCAGAGAAACTCGTGTCCAGGTTGCACTTCAGGTGACCATGGGGGGGCTTTCTCCAAGTGCACTGCAAGACCGCATGAGAAGCTGGGTTTGTGGAGGGTTGAGAAGAAGCATCATGCGCCCACTTCCATTTGTGCAGGAAGGTGTACGCCTTGAAGAAATCTGGTAAGTAAGCTCCTCCCTATTCTCCCATAGTTTCAAGTTCCTGCTCTTCCACAAGCTCCAAAGCAACATGCACCAAACCTGCCTTCTTGTGTGAGTTAGCAAATTCAGCATTTTCCACAGAAAATCTTCAAAGTTCTTTGCCATGTTATAGTTGCTCTCCATTTCTATCCAGAATCCTTCCTTAGTCCATAGCTGACGGCTCTTTTGACAAGTGACAAAAGCATGGAAGTAATGCTCAACATCCTCCTCACAACACACGCAAATAATGGAACACTATACTCCACGATCATGCACTTTGGTTCTCATAAGAGTTGACTTATGTGGTTGGTTCGAGTGACAATGGGCTTGAACTCAGTGATCAAGGGTTCGACTCCTGACTCGTGCAAGGAGAAAATCTATTTGGAGAAATAAAAATCCAATTTTTACATTTACAATACCAAATATCTCATACATCATAATATATATATATATATATATACACACCAACAAAACTCAGTTTGCTCATCACTAACTTAATAAAATAAAAAAAAAGAAAAGAAAAAGAATAGCTTAATATATCTTATTACGAAATGTTAAATTTATGGTATGCTGCAGATGATTGGTGGAGTTTGAGGTATCAACCTAGTTGGATCCAAATAAAAAACTTAGAATGAGTTTAATTTAGTATCAATAATAATAATAATAATAAATCAACAACAACAACAATAATAATAATAATAATAATTCATCAGCTTACGAAATTTTGAAATCCATGCTTGCAAATAGCCAGTGAGGTATTCAGCTTGGAGCTAGTTACACAAAATCTATCCTAAATTAAACAACGTTTGTTGCCTTACCTCCGATCGTTTTCTCCTTTCTCTCCCCTTCACACACCGCTGCTTGCTGCCGGCGCCTTGGGTCGCCGTCATGATGAGCCATTGATCATCCTTCGTCAATTCTTGCTCGATTTTTTTCACGAAGATTAGTGGGTAAGTTGTTCTTTTATTATTACCTCGTCATTCTGAATCTCAATCAAAATGTGAAGTGTTTGTTTGTATTGATGTTGAGAATCCAATGATATGTTGCATTTGAACTCTTGCACACAACATGTTCGATGAAAAGCCCGAGTGGCTAAAATGATTGAGAAAGAATCTATCTAATTGGAAGCTCAAGGGCTGTTTGTTAGGTGATTAGCCCTCCAATGATTGAATGTGTACTGTATCTAGTAACTTCTGAATGATTGAATTTGTACTGTTTAGAACCATTTCTTTACGATTTTGTGGATGTTTCCTTCTAATATTTTCAGGTTTTATTTATATGGAACCTTTTTTTATTTATGTGGAACCTAAACATTAATTATCACGCCAATCTGTAAACTATATATGTTGCACTATTATGAATATTAAGTATGTACTCATACTAATATTAGTAGTATGTATTAGTATTTATATAAAGTATGCAGACATTTTATTCATATTCATTTAAATTTCTTCCAATAAGATTATTTGTATGTATTATTTATACATGATGATCTATTTGCTTCTAGAGCTTGTAAGTGGATTAACTATCTGAAATATATGCATACTTTAACAAACCTAGTTTCCAGGGAATATTGAGAGGACTTCATTTTCATTTACTATGATCAATCATTTTATAGCTTGTTGGTTTCCATTATATGCCATTCAGGATGCCTACATCATGTTTTAAGTACTCTAGATCTTCCCTCTGTGTAATTAGAGGAAGGTTTTGGCTTGAATTTCCGGGTATGCTTTGTGTATGTGTTTGGCTTCTGCAATTGAATTGTGGTTGGTATCAATCCACTTGATATGAAGGCCAATAAGAGAATTTTCTTATTTTGATTATTAGCATATTTATTTATTTTTTTTATAAATATCTATGTATCAAATTGATTGAAGAATTGTACAAATCCAAATTCATTTTGTACATGGCTAACACAAGGGTAATGACAGTGTATAATGTTTAAGTTTAACAATAAAGGCTGAGGTTAAGTAATGTGTTCGAAGAGTATTGTTTGTTAACATGTATGCTCGAGTGACTGGTGATGTATTGGAATCCATGCTATTCTTTGATTTCCTATTACACTAAGCCTTATTGATTGGAACTATTCTTTGGTTTCCTTCCTATTACACTAAGCCTTATTGATTGGAACTATTCTTTGATTTCCTATTACAGTTTGTTGCATATTAGTTCTGATTGATTGACCTATGTTAGTTAAATAACTTTGCAAAAGTACTCGAATTAAGGTTTCTGATCGACCATGGCTGATTTTCTGACCTCTACCCACCGAGCTAAGTGGATCTTCACTCCTCAACAGCTGGTACTTGTTTCCTTTCCATCTTTGCTGTTCATTTGTTTTCTTGTTTGGCTGTAAGGTATTGTGTGGAAAGGGAACCAAGAAGTCATGATGCATAATTACTTTTGTTCTTTCTGTAACAAAGGCTTCAATATTTTTGCATAATATGGTTGCTTTAGGAGCAGACAAATTTTAATCTCTGTAAATTTAACTTTGTAAGCATAGCTGTTTTGAAATTTGCAAAATAGGTTGGGCAGATAATTTTGATTTCTTAAAAGTTACCATTTACTATTTTTGTGCTATTGGTGCACAAGAGAGGCTTCATAAAGTTCTATTTTCCCTCATATTATGTGTACAATATGGCTAAAAGCTTTAAATATATCTATTTCGGATTTCTGATTTAGGTTGAAAAGTATAACGCTGCTAATCAGAGAGCCCTACAAGTTTTAGAGAAGGTATGCAAACCTTCCTAATTTACTAGTCAATTCGCCCCTTTCCCATGCCTTATTTTTTTTTGTAAACCGACGAGCTTCAACCAGCAAGCTCTAGGACCATAAAACTTTACATATTTGTTGTTGTAGTTTTCTTATTGAAATGTTGGATTTTTTGGCCTTGTGGGGGGACTGCTTTTCTTTTATTCCTTACAAAAATAATATTTCTTGGTATCATTTGAAAGTTTATTATCTGGTTGCTGATGACTATTAATATTTTTTTATAGTGTGGAGCAACTCTAATGGAAATAGATGTTGATGGGTCATTGTCATATCCTGAACCCCAGACTACTGCAAAGGATAATGGTAAATGTTATTTCTGGAAATAGGACTCTCCCTTCCCCTCCCTCAATATGTAGAGATAACATTCTATGCTGTAAGTTTTAGTTGTTTGAAAGTATTTCATTAGGTTTTTGTTCCACCTGATTATTCATATGAATTTCTAACTTTTCACAAGGGTAGTGTTTTATGTCAGCTGAAAAGCATTCTCGGACGAAACCTCTTGGTAGTGAAGAAGAACAATGCATAAGGGTATTTTATGAAAACAAGCTACAAGAAGTATGTAACAATTTCCACTTCCCTCATAAGATCCAGGTATGCAAGCTCCTGTCCAAATATTAGAAATTTTAATTTTAAGCAATCTGTTAATGAATTAATTGTGGCAACATTGTTTTTCTATAATCCACCTTTTGAAATAGTTTATTATACGCAGGCAACAGCCCTCATCTATTTTAAAAGGTTCTATCTGCAATGGTCGGTGATGGAACATCAACCAAAACATATAATGTAAGTTTTGCTTTAGTTCATATGATGAGCTCTCGAGAAAGGATGAACCACACTCGTTTTTCGGCTATATTAAGTGGAATTTGGTAGTCATTATAGTAAATTCATACTTATTTTGTTTGTAAATATTGAAATTTGGTTAGGATGCTTGCACCTGATGAACTGCTTACAAGATAGATTAGTTATCAGTTTTCTCTTTCGATTAAACTTTTTTTTACCTTTTGCATCTTCCTAATGGAAAATACAACGGACTACATTTTTTTATGTTATCTTTTGATTGATTACCTGTGTGGCTGTCATATACTTCATCAAAGTTAGTTTGAGACTGAATTGTTTGCACAGGTTAACCTGCATATATGCTGCTTGTAAGATAGAAGAAAATCATGTATCAGCTGAGGAGCTTGGTAAGGGGATTTCACAGGATCATCAAATGATTCTCAATAATGAGATGATAGTTTATCAGGCATGGAGA
Source organism: Echinosophora koreensis (assembly GCA_035048595.1). NCBI lineage: Eukaryota > Viridiplantae > Streptophyta > Magnoliopsida > Fabales > Fabaceae > Echinosophora > Echinosophora koreensis. The sequence continues at coordinate 23,053,276 of JAPCYP010000001.1, forward strand.
GGTCGCACATATCAGTTTGATCTATCTTATTCTTTGTTTTGATTAGTCCATGACATGGAACCTTTATTTTGCAGAGTTTGGAATTTGATCTTATTGTTTATGCACCATATCGCTCAGTTGAAGGTTTTATAAATGATATGGAGGTTCGTCTGGTTGATCTATAGTGGAATTTTGAATATGTTTAATTCTTTAATTGTTTTTGCATCTCAAAATAAATCTCCAACTTCTCTCTCTCTCTCTCTATCTTAATTTTTATATGACTTGTCTGTTATTAACATGCTTTTTTAATATTTTTATATTATGGTGGACATTGCAACTATCGGCATTGACAGGAATTTTTCAATGCTGATGATGACCTTCTTCAAATGCTCAAGGTACTAATCCCATTGTCCAACATAATTTTGTCTGGCTGTGCCCCTTCCTCTTTTATGACAATTAGCGGTTAATATTTGTCCATGTCACCATATGGTCCCACTTACTTCAAATATAAATACAGCAATTTATTTTTGTATTTATATTTCAGTCAATTTGAATACTTGGCAAAATGCTGATCAAGGACCTAAGGGTACAAGTGCCTTCATAAAAATAAAGATTACTGAAGGAATCTGTGTGTGTATTGTGATTGTTTCTTCTCTTCTCTTCTCTTTTGGAGCAATATTTTAATCTGGTTAACTATTGTTTATAAAAAACTGTGACATCCTCTTCACTCAGAAATGCTCACTGACTTTCATGCTGTACAAATAGCTTCGTATCTGATGATAATGTTTCTCGGATGTTTAGATTTTGCAAGACACAGCGAGATTGGAAGTTGATAAAATGATGCTTACAGATGCACCTCTTTTATTTCCCCCTGGGCAGGTATTCTTCAGATAGTCTGTAAATTTTGAATCTACCTTGGAGCATCAAGTGTTTTATGTGATAAGAAGCAGCCAAAAAGATTTAGTATACAGCCTTATCTTTATCAAGGATTTTAAAATAGAAAATTTGATCTTATCTATTATTCATGTCAGAAATCACAACCTAGGCTATATTTTCACATTTTATCAGCCAAAAGCAATTAATCCATGTAACAAATTAAAACCTAGGCCCTATTTTCTTTTTATCCATAAAAAAGGTAGAATTGTGATATAGGAAATCCTTGTGAAAATATTTCTATTTAGTATTTACCGAGCAATGAAGCAAATTTCGGAATGAATGATTAATCATATTCAGTTAATTGTTCCAAAAATGGAAATATGTTTGCCAGGGTTTCCTAAATTGTAAGAAAAACATACAATGGATGTATAGTTTGTAGTTATTGATTTGCAACAAAACATTCTGTAACTAGTCTAATTTCAAGTTCAGCTTTGTATTAAAATTTAAACCATCTTACTTCAAAATCTCTCTAACTACCTGTTTGTGTCCTTTGGTGCAGTTGGCTTTGACTGCTTTGCACAATTCAAATGCACTCCATAAAGTTCTTGACTTTGATAGGTACTTATTATTATTGCTTCACATGTTTGTTTGCGATAATTGATTATGAACTCCCTCCTTTTGTTTTGTTACTTGTTACATAGTCTTACAAAATGGTCTGCCTGGGTTGTCATATTTTAGTATATTCTTTGACCCATATTAATGTATTTGCTTAGACGTTCGCTCTTAAACTGGCACTTAATTGCAGTTATCTTAGCAGCATATTTTCTCGTCAGAGTTCCATGCATACAAAGTCTGAGCTTATGGAATCATTTAATGCAATTGATTCTTTGGTAATTGTTTCTCATTCTAATATTTGTCATTAAACTGAAGGAGTCAGAATGACTTGTGTTAATTCCAAATTAACATTTTGTATTAGCTGGAAATGTTGTTGTCTGCTGTTTTACATGGACCATTGTGGCCTTCGCTATGTATGCAGGTTAGAAAATACAAATTTCCTTCAGAGAAGGAATTGAAGCATATCAACCGGAAACTGAAGTCTTGTTGGGGTCATAGCTCTCATGACGAGTACTTCCTTTACCCTTATGTAGACTTGCCTTTCCCATTCAGCCCCTCTCCCCAAAAATTATTCGAGAGAAAATTTCATGATATATAATGATTTTGGATTGCTTTACAGGGGCAAGAAGCGGGAGAAGAAGTCAAAGCACAAGTCCAAAAAGAGCTCAAATGAAGCACAAAATGCGCCATCTCTTGCCTAGCTCTATAGTATAGTTTTTTCAGTTTTGCTAGTCATCTTCTGAATTTTGGTGTGATTTTCTTTTTTCCTGTTTGGAAATGAAGGATGACATGTTGTCTTAACCCTAGATGCAAGAGCGTTCGTGTCCGAGTCTGATTAGTCATGTTTGTTGCTCCACATATGTCCCCCCCTGCCGATTTGTACGACTTATTAAGTTATTATCCTCAAATTAACTTTTTTTTTATAGAACCAACTAAACTTGTTACTTTAAATAATATATATGTTGTTTTAAAATGCTTCAATGTTTTGCCGTTGCTACATTTCACGTTGTAGAGATGATCAACAAATGTCTTCTGTTTAAACTTTAAACTACGAACCCTCCTCGAATGTTTCCAACTTATGCAACTAGTTATGATAGCCATTGTCTTCCATTTATCTTCCCAAGTTGCATGTACTAATGAACTCAAAAATACATTGCAATCTTATTGTTTAGCTTTGTTCATGTTTTTTAAACGATGGATCACCTAAAGTGAAGGTGTACTCTACTCTGGAGATTAAGAATTTAAGATGCAAGTGATATTAGCTCATGAGAACATCGAAGGAGTCGGATTTAATAAAATCATAAATCCATAACTTCTTAACATGTGTTTCTATTTGATAAAAAATAAAATGTTGACTTTTTATTATTTTTTTTGACAAATGTTGACTTTTTAAATTACTAGTTATCAACATTGCACTTCTCTGGATCTTATCCCTTAAATTACATCTTAATATTTCTAAAATTTACTTATGTTGTTTTCCAATAAACATACTTTTTTTTTTACGTGAAAATGATTTTCCCAAAAACATACTTGAAAATTCACCTTTTGACAAATACATAAAAATGTACTAACGCAATTTGAATGTACCAATACTACAATAACAGTCGAATGATAATAATTATAATATCATTGTTAAAAATCCTGATAACTGAAATTATTTAAGGCTAAATTGAAAAAATTGGGTCAGCCTGATGGAGATGGGATCAACCGTGGAGTTAAATTGGACCCAACCCAATCAATCAGTAGCAAGTGTGACTAGTGTTCCTCACGCAGTGGCAGACCAGACCAAAACACTGGCGGTGAAGGCTTCAAAAATCAAAATGGCGTGGTTAGTCTCCGCCGTTTCTCTGCGTGCGTCTTTACCAACACTAACAATAACCTCCAAGGTACATAACATAACATTACTTCTAGTTCTTCAAACCCTAACTTTATTCTTCGTAACTTGGAAGCTTCATTCCTGTACGGGTAAATAAGGCCTGCAAAACTGCTATTCCTTGTTTGGCTTATATAAGCGCTTTTCTAACTAAAAAGAGAAGAGTTAAATTTTGTTGCATGCTTATAATTTCTTTTGATGGCAGGAGGGAGTGAATAAGTTAGATTCTGCGGTGCCTACACTTTCGCTTACTACAGGTTTTTTTCTTTTCATCCTCTCACTCGATTACCATGTATTTCAGACTCACAAACATGATTTTTTTTAGAGTTATCCATTTTATTTTATTTTTGGCATTATAGCTGTTTGATAACCTTGATTTTCTATACTTAGCGCTCGCTATTCGGGATAAGGTCTTATACTTAGCCGCTTAACACTACACTGCCCATCGTTGCGTATTACATTAACACCAGCTCACACCCAAAATTTAGGAATTTTTTAGCCATAGTAATTAACAGAATGTGAGAGGGTAAGCCTTGGCGCAACTGTAATTTTGTTGCCTTGTGACCTGGAGATTACAAGTTCAAATCTTGGAAACAGGCTCTCCGCTTGTGGGCATAAGGCTTAGTATATTTATCCTCCCCGACTCCCCGACTCCACTAGGTGGAAGTCTTGTGCATTGAGTCTGGGTCGCCCCTTTTTAATTAACAGGATTTGAAATTATCAGATATCAAATTTGAACATGCAGCCTATGTAATTTACATTTTATTGGGTCATGTTGGCTTTTTGGAAGTAAATTGGTCATTATTCGGGTTGGAACTACTAAAGCCATTTACTGGTTAGTTTGCATTGAAGTTTTGGATCTGCACCTTAATTTTGTCAAAGGATTCTCTATAGATGGTGTTATTAATTTCAAGTATATGGAAGAAGATCATCCATGACCATGAGTAGTAAGGGTTTAAAATAAGAGGAAAAAAACGAGCAAAATCTTGTGAAAAAAAGTGAAGCTTATCAATCTCACATGCTCCCTCACACTTGGACTTTAAAACCTGCGTATGATATATACATGGTTTAGCTTAGCTCCGATTTTAGGAAATATAAAATATTACTCCACCAAAAAAAAAAAGGAAATATAATATTACAATGCTCTAAGCTGCAGGCTGGGTTGGAAGTTTTGCCCGTCTAGGTGTTTTTGTTGATTTGTTAGTTATACGGTGAAATTGCCTATGCCTTAGCTGGCTTGGATGGGAATTTAGTTTAGAATTTTCCGGGCTCCATTCTTGGGGGAGTTTATAGATCTGTGTTGCACTCTGTCACCCCCTTCCATTGGGATTTTATATGTATATCAGAAAACATGCTCGGTGAGATGCTATAATGAAGATGAGAAATTATAAAGGTAATTAAAATGCAAGCTAAATTATCTTATCATGTTGGGTATTGTTGTCTACATATACATAATCGTGTGTGTTGGCATGTATGCATGCGTGCCACTGTGCCTATCATGCATATATTTATGCTGCTAGCTTCAAATTCAAATGTTGGCAAATTTTGGAAGTTTTATGGAAGGCAGAATTTGTGGCCTTTTGGGAGTGTTTTGAGTAGTTGCATCATGTTTGTGCTTGGCTTTTTTAGCCTGACAGTATATATTGCACTTGCAGCTCAAAATGTTCTGGGCTCATGCAGTTCAAATAAACAAATATTATCTGTGAAGGGAAGCAGTCAACATTGCTTGATGACAAGCACAAGATTTATATATGAAACTTCCCCTTATAATTTGGTTGTAGATTATTGCTCTGAAATAGTTTTATCTGGTTACTGGGTGGGGCCTGACGCTGATGATGGATGGGGATTTGTAGAAGCTGTAATTAATCAAATGACTTGATTTTGTTTGTTTTAGTTAAGAGCTGATTTTGCTTAATTTAAGTGGCACTCGGTAAGCTGACCACAGTTTTCAAAGCCCCATAATAAACTAATCAGTAATCGGTCTTCTGGAAAATAGAGTTTTTCGTGTATAAATGGATACTGGGGTGGCATATTTGTTATTGTAATTGCTTGATATGGATGTCAGTGTGCACGTTTTCTTTCAGGCATCTATTTTAGGCATAAATATATTTTAGGCATCATGTCCGTAGTTGACCAAGCTTGAACTTGGTGAAAGCATTGGCTATGCTGCTGAAGCTGACTGAGCTTGTGAACCTAGTAAAACTGTTGACACTTTTTTACTCGCTATCTATGCTTCTTTATCACTGACTTTCAATTGGTCTCTGAGGTCTAGTTGAAGTCTAAACCCGAAGATTGCATATTTCCCCCGTGGGATCGAGCATTCATTTTGTAAGTGTGGTAATGCTACATGGCAATGTTATGCAGCACTAACAAGACAGAACTTGAGACTGGTCATTGATTTGATTTCTATTTATTTCTGGAATTTGTTGTCCATATTTTATCTCTTACAAGAACATCTTTTGAGAAGACTTACCTAATTCCTACACATCAATTTTATACTTTTATTACATGACAGTATTGAAGTTTAACCTACTTAATAATTATGTTTATTACAAATTTTACAAAAAATTGGTAATGGAAAATTGCAAATGCTGGTAACAAGTTAATGTATATCTTTTACATTTTTTTTAGTCCATAGTTGATATCTCTCTCACATCGACATATAACACATTTATTCACTTTGGGACATGGCATATCTCAATACTCACCTTTACTTATGTGGCCTATGATGTCCCTATTAAGTGTCCATACTAATAGTGTAAAAGAATATTATTTTAGTAATTATTATATTATAAATTATTTTGAGGAAGGTTAGCAACACATTTTTTATATTTTTCTTTTTTACACATTCTCTTTTATTTGATCACATCTTACATTTCTTTAAAATATAACTTAAAATTATATAAGCATGTCATCTTGGTCTTCCAACCTCAATGAAAGTCCACATAAGGGCAAAAGCACAATAAGCCTACCCATCATCAAAGCAAGCCCATGTATATACAAGAAGGCCAAGGTCTTCTCCTCATGATCTATCCAAATTCAAAGAGCTACATCAAAGATCCTATCCTGAAATGAAAGCCTAGTCGTTTTTTTTTTTTTTTTTTTGCTTAATTATACTTTTGGTCCCCCAAGTATTCCGATTGTGTGATTTTGGTCACTCAGGTTTCAATTACGACAATTGGGTCCCCCAGGTATCGCGATTGTGGAATTTTAGTCCACGGGGATTCAATTGTGCCAAATAGATCCTAAATATTACGATTGTGCAATTTCGATCCCCCAGATATCACAATTGCACAATTTTTAATGTAAATAGCCTACGTGGCACAGGTGTGATTGATTTGACACTTAGTGTGACTAGCTCGGTAGCTTACATGATATTCCTATGTGTCAATTAAAGTATGTGAGGTGTCAATAATGTCATGTAGGAATGTCATCTAAGTTGTCAAGCCAACCTCACTAGTCACTAAGTGTCAAATAAGTCCTACGTGTGCCACGTAGGCTATTGACATTTAAAATTGCATAATTTTAATATCCGGAAGGATCAAAGTTGCACAATTGTGATACCTGAGTGACCCAATTGGCACAATTGAAACCTGAGGGACTAAAATTGCACAATCGCGATAACCGGGGGACCCAATTATCGCAATTGAAACCCAAGGAACCAAAATCGCACAATCATAATACTTGGGGGACCAAAAATGCAATTAAGCCTTTTTCTTTTTTTACAATTGGAGGCAGTTTGTAAGTTTTAGTATTCATGGGTTCAAATAGTGACTTCGGAACAAAGATAGTGATTCCATTTTATTCTCCAAGGAAAGGACTCAACATCCACAACTCTGCCGGGCTTGAGCATGAAATGTGACCTAATATAAGCAAAAATGTGCTAAAACGAATTATGTTACTAATATTCTTCAAATATTTTTAAAAAGACAATTCACATCCGAGCATACAATTTTAAAAGTGATGACAAATAGATAAACTTTTAATAGAAAAAGTTGTGTAATAACATGACTCTTTATTAAAACACACACATGATTCTTACTTCATTGGTTATATATACAATTTTTATAAGAGGAGTGCTATTTCGTAAGAAGTATCTTTGGTCACAAATATGGTTATTACATTTTATTAATCTCTAATGAAAATCATGCCCGCATCTTTGTACTGTTTTCCTACTAATTATCAAACATTTCTGGGGTTGAGTAGCTCAAGTGATTTGAGCTAAGGGTATAAGGAGCTATAAGAGTAGGAGGTCCAAGGTTCAAACCTTGGCAATAGAGAAAAATTAACATAAAAACTAATTACTAACATTTGGTTATTAAAATATAAAAAAAAAATACATTTCTGTTTTTATAATAATTGGGATCCTACTGTACTGTTACTTACAGTAGTGATTACTGAATTTGAGGGTTTGGAACACATGATTGAGTACCCAATGACTATCAACTGAGCTAACAGGTGAGTGATGAGTCCTACGAATTCTGTTTATAATTCACACATTTATGCAAATAAGCAAATTGCATATTTTAGATCCTGAGTTTTGTTATCCTATGGCGGATGACGAACGCAAGCAGGTCAATTTCCCGAATCTTCCTCTCGTTTATTTAATCTATGTTGAAGTGATATATCCCTTCACTCTAATTTACGTTTACATTCTATAATTTGAGCTTCACAGTGTAATCATGGCAGCACCTTAGAGTTTACGTTTTTGTCCGATTTCATCTATTTTATTTCATGGTTTCAGCGCTCAATTATTACCCTACGTGGTTCTTTCTTTAATGAATCTAGGATTTAGATCAAAGAGTGAAAGTGAATCCAAGATTGCACTTCAGCACGTTATTATGTTTTGAAATAACCTGATGAAGATTGCACTGCAATTTGTGATTGGCTTTGGCAAAGTTCTTCTTCCGCGTGTCCTCTTTATAGGGAGTTTTGTATTCGATCAACAGTGACTGAAGAAGTTACTGGTTTTCAGATTTTTGCTTCGTTTTTAAATTAATTATTTGATTTTGATCCGTAAAATATTTCTAAGCTAATATGCCATATGGTATATACAGAATTTTGAAAATCTAGCAAACAAGGGTTCTTCTTCTCTCTTTTTGTATTAATTTGCTTTCAACTTTCTTTCTTGGGAAATCATTTTATTTACTTTTTAATCTTTTAATCTGACTGGATTCGAGTAACATAGTTATATTATTACTGTTAACTGTGATTGTTAATTTTTATGTGTTAGTTTGCAATCTGCAAACTAAATGTTACTCAAGTTTTCTTATGTATGCCAAGCCTCAAACACAATAGACGGATAGGTTGATCGTTGTTAAGATCCTAGCAGAAAGATAATTGATTACTGGACAGTGAAATTTGAGATACAAAATAAACACAAAGGACAACAATGGGGGGAGTTATCCCCTCTATGAAACGCTCATTAACTAATTCAAATGATCGTCACACTAAACCAAAGCTTAAAATAGAAGTGAGCTTATCAAAAAAAAGATATAGAAGTTAAACTTTTCCTGAGATCACCAGTTTGACCATGCTATTTTAAAGTTATGAAACGAACTTATATTACTATTTAATTTTAATCCAAGAACTCTAATGATAAAACATATAACTGAACTTTTAGTTAAACACTTGCTATATCTGATAATGAGATCACACTGGCTTCTTTGGGCTTATATTGCCGCAAAAACAAAATTGCCTAACTAATAAGCCATGAATATGGAATTCAATTTGGTGGGTTTGCAGTATATATTTAGTCTGTTCTATGAACAGCTATAAGACATCTCTTTGAGAATGAAGTATGCTTATATAAAATTTCAATCAGCGTATGAGCAATCATAACGTGAAAAAGACTCGTCAAGAATTCATTTTCACAAGATGAGAGAAGATAAAGACAGAAAGAGAAAGGGACATTCTGAATTACGCTTGAAATGCCAATATTTTGGAATTAATAGATAAATATAAGTAGTTCAAGAGATCATGTCAGTAAGAGTTAAGTTATTTGAATACCCAAAAGACATACTCTATTCACATGTGCATACAATAATTCAATGATTTTAGTTTTACATATTTCAATTATTCACATGAATGTTGTATTTGAAGTATATACAAAAATTCTAAACATATTGGACCTCTTAAATCTTAATTATAGAAGCATAACTCGGGCATTTGGGAAGCTTTCAGCTCGAAATCTGGTGTAAAACTAACATATGCAGATGAAGTTTATATGAAGTCATAACTCAGACTGATACATCATGTAATGTTTTACAACCTAATTCTGAGAGTTCCTGCACGGAATAGTGTTACCATAGCCGCTTGGTACTCATAAGTTCCATGGAATATTAAATTTGAAGGTGAATAGTGATAAAAGAAGATTATGTGCTGCAGCCTCCAGGTTAAACCACTATTTGCACAGAATATATATGTATTTTGATGGTTCTGCAACTTATATTGGTTGCTAATTGCCGGTCCCCACTCCCTCAAAAGGAATGCTATGCAGGTAGGTTATGAATCTCGATACCGCAATTTCATGGTCGGAAGACTTGGAACCAACGGAAACAGTAACACATTTGAAAGTATTCAACTGTGGAAATCGTCCAACTATGTGATTTATAATTGGTTACAAACTTTAATGTATGCGCTATGCAGTTATTCTATCAAGAAATAAGACCATAACTTAGTGCTGCGAGACTGACCTAGTACTGAGATTTGCTGCTTTCAAAGTAATATGGTCAACAACATCATTGCATTGGTATAGATGGTCCAAAAGTTTTGTGGTTTCTGGACCGTCATGATACTAATTCTAATCAAATAGGTGTAAATTCTTTGGTTTTGAGATTTGATCTCTCAGATGCAGTGTCAATTTTAAATAATTTATATCACTATCTCTCTCTAAGATTTACTTGCTTCTTACATTGGTGGAATGGAAGCTCTCATTACCACACCTCAGAACTCTTTGCCAGTGCATAATCCATGTGTGTGTCAGAGAGAAAAGAGAGGATGAGAGAGTATAAGGCAATAAGGTTATAGTTGAGAAGTGGTCCCAAAGAGGTTGTGGAAATTCCGGACTATCCATGTTGAAACCCTAATTCTCTGACAGAAGTTTCAAATTGAATAAATAGGGCTTTGCTCATTTGAAATATAGAAGAATGCAGGCATGCTTGAGATATGATTTGATTACACAGTTAATTATGCACATGTAAAGCAACGAGATTGTGGTCCCTGGTTCTAGGGTTAGAAAACCAAAACCTAGTACATTTATATGCCAGTTTTATTTTATAGCCTTTCACTGTTACTGTCTAATAATATTACTTCAATTTTGCTTAAAAACTGATGATGATCTGCGGTTAATTCCTCAATGAGGCAAAGACTATATATGTTAATTAACTGCATTATGTATAAACAGTTTTTTAAGGAGAAGTTGGGAGAGAAATCACACAAGCATAATTGAATGGAGGGAGGTTTGGCCATATGGCATTTTGAGTAAGACGCTTTCAGAACAGCTGAACTTCTAAACAAATATGCTAGTTGGAACAGTGATCTTGACCAGTCCTGATATAAAATTTGCATGTTCTATATAAACAATTAAAAATGATCTATATAATACGGACTTTACTGAAGATATGTATCTATATAATATACAATATTAACATCACTGCAACACGCAGAAGCCAGTAATTCTGGAGAAAAAGATAAGGATTGAAGGCATCACCCAATCATCAAGCCAGCGGGGGAAGTTTCACAGTACAATAAAAGGTACTATGCGATAAAAAGAACTAAAGAGATGATAAGAGTTTCATTTTGGACTATATTTTGTACAAAGCAAGATTTTAGGACTGGATTTAGGAACTGATCAATTCATTATTCCATGCACCTTACTAAAATTTCCCTTTAGTATTGATTATTGAACAAGAAAATTATCTTTTGCTACGGCTCATGAGAAAATCAGTTGTTCCATCCATATATGATCTCGTTAGTAATTATCTAATAAATGGCAAATTAACACATGATTTTATTTGGATATATATCATCTGCAAAAATTTACCTTTATACCAGCCTCGCTCTATCTTCTAGGTATCCTCTCAGATGTGTCAGATCTATATATGTTTATGAAGCACTACTGCTACTTAGAAAATTAAGAGCTACTATCAGCTTGCTAGTTCTTAATACCCAAAATATACATCATTACAGAAGCTCAATACACCAGCTATAAGATAGAAGAGAAAGTCCTCTAATTATTTGACAAATATATAGTTGCAAATTACCTCACAAGTCACAATATCCAACAGAACTAGAAATGTACTTCTTCAAATGTTATGTGTCACCTTGATTGATCTTCAGAAAGACAAATGCTATATTCATCCAGATTGATTTGCAGGAGAGTTTTCAGTTTGCTTCTGATCATGTTGTCTGCTTGTTTGTGTTTCTGATCCTTCAAACTTCCCTTCAGCACTATCAAACTTGTGCTGATTCACTTTTTCCGTTTCAGCCAGCCTGTATTTATATAAGTACCTTCCTATGGCCTCAGCATAGTTATCAAACCCTAAGGAACTTAGAGCCCAACAGATGTCATCCCCATTAACGGTCTTGCGATTCTCCTTGTGACACTTGTCAGATGCTTCACTAGTCACAAAGCTTATGAACTCTGTCACACATTCTTGCATTAGTTGTTTGCCTTCTTTGGAGATCTTAGCACTAGGAGGAAGAATTTGCTTCATGATTCGACCTACATTTGCAATGGGCAAAGTTCTATCTTGCTCATTCTCCATTTTCTAAAACCATGGTAACAAACAATTTTCTTACATCTTGCTTCCTATTTATGGACAAACTTGTTTTAAATAGATTATCTGCTTACACACATACATATAAGTGAATCCAATATTTTGTGGAACACGGTATGAATGTCACGTGTAAAGATGTTAGTATATTCATTATAACCTTACATATTAGTAGATTTTAATCCTCTCCATTTTTATAAAAATATTATAATATTATAATATAAAAGTTACTTATACGAGCTAGATTAATTTTATATATGTTATGTAAGTCTTTCAAAGGAAAAAAAAAATATGCAAGTAACTATGAGTTTTTCTAAAAAAAAAATATTGTCTTCTTCTCCTAGAACATTATGCCATTATATTTTTAAGGAAAATGTATCATCTAAACCCTGAATTGATAATATTAGTTATGATTGAAGTACAACAACCACCTATAATTACTGCAATTTTTTTTTAAAACAAATGATTAATTTAAATTAAAAATCTCCAACTTCTTTTTTATTCTTGTACAATACATGTTATTCTAAATAAAATTTAGACATAGTATATATATATATATATATATATATATATATATATAACTTCTTTTGTATTGCTATTATAAATTATTATATATCATAGAAAGAAAAATTCCTATAAATTTTCTTACATAATTCAATTAGAACCTGTAAAATGAGTTCGAATTCAAAATCAAAAGATATTTTGTTAAAAATATGATGATAATTAATGATAATGCATGAATTAATCATGTACATCTGTCCTGCAGTTTTCCAGGGGAAACGGACATCTGCTTTCTATTTTGGGTTGGAATAAAGCTCAGTATGTGATAATAAATTATATATACTACATCTGCGACAAGGACTAGGTTCGAAAATTACAGTTTTGGAATCAAAGGCTTATTAGTTAAGCTACCATTGGTCCCCACTGCCATTCCACTTATATCTTATAGTATATAGTATAGACATACTCTCTTTTTTTCGTACAATGAAACAGAATATAAGCATACTATAATGCCCTTAGTTTAATTATGCAAGAATAGTATAATCTTATTGTTCGTACTATTCACACAAGTGGAGCACAATTGCACGTTTTCATTATCTGGGAGATCCGACCTAAACGTACCTAAAAAGAAGTATTTACATACCTTAGTATTTTATCATAGCTCTTACTTTAGGTTAAGTTATGTTGTGTTGACCATCTTTTGTGGCAATAGCCTTTCTTCTTCTTTTGAAAGTGCTAATTCGTCAGGTTTTAATTCTTTATCAAACTCAAGAATTGTTTTTAACTTTCACATTAGATATATTAACAAAACCTAATTGATGCTTAGATTCTCAACATTATGATACAGACACCAAAGTCGGTCACATCTCCATATTACTGATGAATTTAAGTAAAGTTAAATAATAATAACTTTTAACTTAATTGTACATGTTGGTCAAGGTCCGTTCTATAATTGGGATGGGGTAACTCAACTGGTTTGAGCTAAGGATATAAGGAGTTGAAGGATTGGTGTTCAAATCCCGACAAAAAAGAAAAACTAATGTAACAAATAATATACTAACATTTGCTTAAAAAAAAAAAAGATACGTCCTATACCTCTTGATTTAGCACCCACAATAGCTGGGGTAGAACCAAGTTGAAGAAGAAGGGGCAGCAGCCCCTAACTTTTGAAAATATGAAAACACCCGTTAAGTTTTATGTAACTGATTTTCACTACTTTGTCATGTATTTATACGAGCATCATGCTGAATCCCATTTTTCACAAATCAGTTCCTTCATGATTTAATTTTGGTATTTTAAATTTAATTTAAGAACGTTATATTGTGCGTAACTATATACACCTTTTTTTTTTTTGTAAGGATCATCTATAAATCCTGTGCATAAGTTATTTATATCATATTTGACTATTTATTTCTTCCTCTCATACCTGTCGACCAGCCATCCATAACGAACAGTAGGCCCAGTAGTGACGCAGCTGGGAACGAACATAGTAGCCTCGTTTAACTGGGGACCGAGCATTCTTTCTAGCAATACTCTTTGGGCTCTGTTTTAGCACAAAAAATCAGAAGTGGGTAGAGCCCATAGATTTGGCTTGGAGATTTATGGACCCAAGGCCCAAAGATACAGAAAAGGATTTATGGATTTATGGATCGAAAGGCACCGTAGGATGGGTCTTTGATAATTTATTGGTTATTTCTTCTATAGGCCTCATATCCATGACAATAAGAGCTTATGACTAGACCCATCCACCTAGTAGAATATAAAGTGAATCTTCATTTCGGTCCCTGAAATTGTAGGTTGATGGCAAATTGGTCTCTCACATTACAAAATAGACAAAAACATCTCTGAAATTGAAAAACATTCATTATATTATGGTCCTCAAATTGAAAAAAACATTGCCAAGTTGGATTAATATGATTGACTTTTTCAATTTGGGGACGTTTTTGCTTATTTCTTAATGTGAGGGACCAACTTGTCACTTCACTACAATTTCTGGGACCAAACCAAAATGGTGATTCACTTTAAAATATATGAATTGAAGGAGGGTGGAGCTACAACTGGACCCAATGGCAAGGAACTTGGTGATTTGAGTGCGGCTATAAGTCCAAAACTCAGCACTCACCATTAATCCATTATTGTGTAAGAAAATGGCTTGAATATATTCTATTTATTTATGAGAATCACTAATAATTTCTGCTAGATTCGTTATACGGGAAAAAATCCACAACGGTGCAATTGCCTAATATAAATTATAGACTGGATTGCTAATTTGCCTTCCTCGGTTAGAAATTAATTTGGAATCTTGTATTGCTAAAAGAAGGGGAGAAATATTTCTAAGTGAGAAAATAAAAAATTAAAAAGTTAGTGAAAATCGAAAGAATATAATAGAGTGCGACCGTTAAGGATGAAAAGGGGCCAGATTAGGTTAGGCCTTACCTTAAACGGTTGTCTGACATATTTACTTATCATAGATCTCTTTTAGAGTTTGGCTTGACCTTTTTAATGTTTGGTTTCAGTTTTCTATCATACAAGCTAATGATGTAGGATAAATTTGCATATATTTTTTTTCTTTCTTTTTTTTATCAAATTTAAATTTAAATTACATTTTTTCACATCAAATATCATGATGTATTGGACTTAATTGAATAACTTTGAATAATAACCTCAATTTCCTTTTAAACCCATTTTCTTTTGTGTATCCGAGAGTTGTACGACGGACAAAATTTAGGTGTAATTTTATAAGTACTTTATATGTTATTTTTTAATGAAAATAAAACATATGTAATAATTCATCAATAAAATTATAACATGTATAATAATTATTATACATATTCTATTCTTATTAAAAACAACATTTAAAGTACTCGTTAAATTGCACCTAAGTTTTTCCTTGGATGATTGCGCCCTGATCCTTCTGATGTGCTTTTCAGTGAGTGTTGTGTGATATTTAGTTCTTGGCAAACTTTCAAAATAAATTTGATTTTTGAGTTAGCTGCTGGGTAGAGACAAGTGTCTTCTTCTTTTTTTTTCTTTTTTTTTTTACGGTGAGACAAGTGTCTTCTTAATCCAGCCAAAAGGACATCAAAAGCATTAATCATTTAATGTTATTCAAAAACATTTTTTTTTGGGGTCGAAAACTATTCTTAGAAACAACAAACTCAAATCTTTCCAGGAAATTTCATACATGGGCTTAGGTTTGGGAAGAAAGTAGCTTCCCGCCCTTTTTTCCCTCACTTTCAAGTTTCAAGTGATGTGATGAACGAGAGCGACATGCTCCACCGGCCTATTTCATTTGGGGCCCATGTCCTACACTTACAGAGCATCACGGGTCCAATATCATTCCAGGTTTTACCAACTGAGAATCTATTTCGATAATCTCTGGTTACGTTATTGATCTGCTAGCGTTTTAGTGCCTTCTAAATCATTTGTGTTAAGAAAATTATAATAAAAATTAATATTTTTATTATATTTACTCTTAAAATATTAAGATATTATAATATGTATTTATAATTTTTGTTTTTATTATTAAATTTTCAAATAAGTAGTTCATAATGATAGTTAAAAAAAACGTGGACATTAAAGTAAGATATTCCCTTCTATAATAGTAGGTATATAATAATACAATACTATAGGGATTTTTTATTTATTAATTTACTAGAAATTCATTTTGACTTAATTAACTATTAAAAATATTCAAATAAAACAATTTTTGATACAAGTATTTGATTGCTCAAAGTTATCAATAATTATAAGTATAGTTAACGATTTAAAGCGTGAAGACCTTTTAAAGTCACTCGATTGTCCCCAATCATCTATTGGAAGGAGACAGTAGAATCTAGAGTTCTGTTCAAAAGTATATCCCCTTTACTTATTCATTCATTATTATTTTTTACCACTTTCATAATTGAAGTATCAATGGACTATAGGAAATAAAAATATCTTCAATTTTTGAAATAACAAGGAGTAAAGAAAAAAGGAAAGAGAGAGAGTAAAAGGCTAAAAGCTTGACCATCATTGCACATCCACCTCAACCAACTGGGGTTTCTTTTTATCATTATTTACCAAAAGCCAACAAAAAGAACCCATAATCTCTATGAGGATCTTACCATGCCATTTTAAGTTTGATCACATTAGCAACAGGAAAAGGGAAAAACATGCAACATCATCTCTTCCCCCACTCGTATATACCAAATTAAAAGACAAGGAAAAAGAATGATGATCAAATATGTAAAAAGGAAAAGGAAAAGCTTTGATGGAAAATGTTACTTTTAGCAGTTCAAACAAAGGCGTATAGGCAGTTGCACATGACGAGGATCAAAGCCTATTGGACAGGTTCATATCATTTGCAGCAACGTCGGTCCCACATGAGAATAAAAAAGGGATATAGATCATCTATCTCAAAATTGTTATATCACTCTCTGTCTCATCTAATTAAAATAAAGTAAGAGAGAAATGAAAACCGTGTTTTTCAATTAAAAAGGAGAATAGTGATGATAATAATGAGGTGTTAATCAAGTTGAAGCAACTTATCCCCCATAAAGATGAGAATCCGGGAATCTGGGTTTGATCTCATTGTAGAGTCACCCTCATTGAGAGGCAGAGAGCCAAGAGGTGAAATCCTGCTCAATCAGCCGAATCAGATATTAGTCTCATAGTGGACTCGAAAGGTCTAAGCCGTGGGGGTATTTTAGTGAACCTACTCAGCTTAAATGACTAATTAGGGTGAGTTCAAAAAAAAAAAAAAAACAGAATAGTGATGATGATTATTTTAATTGAGGTGGCAAAATATGAGTAAAGGGACAAAAAAATGGTATAAAAAATGGGAATAAGATTTTTATCCATAAAAACGAGCCACCCACAGGCCACAGTCTATTTAGTGAGTAGTGAGTATCTTTTAGGGCAGTGCCTCAAGCCCTAAAAGTGTGTGGACCCTATTAGGGTTTGGAAATTATTCGTTGTAGCTCTTTTGTCGGCAAATGCACCATCTAAAAGGATAAATCATGCAATGATTTTTCTTTTTCCAGTTGTACATGTTGATGCAATGATGTATAATATTATATCAAAAAGGAAGAGAAAGATGTACAACGCACTTAATAATCATAAAATCGTTGGAAGCCATTCATGCATGTGATAATATACCACTTTTCTTTTCCTCAAATGCATAGCAGTCCTTTTACCTTTCCTTTAACTTAATTATTTAATTATATAATTAATCATTCTGTACTTGTCTCTTGATATTTCACAAATGACACTAACCCAGTTGTTACCATTTCCCTTCTTAATTACTGAGTATAAATCCAGAGATATGCAAACAAGGAGTAGGGTCAGGGACGAAGCCAGACTTGGAAGTTCGAGAGAGTCAATTATAATATATATATATATATATATATATATATATATATATATCAAATTTCATACAACTATTCATAATTATTTTTTTCAAAATATTAATTAAATTAGTATTCTATCAAAACACGGAATGGATTTCCATCATGTCACTTAAATTAAATTATCTATAATTAAATCTACAATAAACTTTTCAGAATTTTTTTTTTATGTATGCTAGCAGACAGTCGATTAAAATCTCATCTTCCATTTTATTGCAAAGTGTAATGTTGACTATATTTATAGCTGAAAAATATTACTCTTTAAGAAAGTGTAAGAATAAGAGTTAACACCTAATATTCAAGAGTATATACTTTTGCTTTTGTAATTTTTTTATTAACCAATAACATATAATTAATAATTTTAGACTATTAGTATAGTATGAAATTTAAAAAAAAAATTAGGGAGGCCAGGGTCCCGGCAGCTACAAACGTAGCTCCGTCCCAGAGTAGGGTATTATCCATGAACATGCTTTGTTGATTAATTGGTTAATTAACCTTGAGCATTAATTAGGTTCAGGGTTTTGCATAAACAAGAGATTTACAGTATTCATAAACAGAGCGAGATCTAGAGAGATCGATAGAGAGAGCATGGTACAACGTGTACCTTTAGACATGAATAAAATTCACAAATCACAAGTGACATAACCCAGTGAATGTCCCACAATATGTGCTAAGTGCAACTTCCTTAGATCTCGTATTAAAATCTACTTGAGTGAAACTTTCGCTTAAAATGATTAATGAGGATCTTTCGTCGATCCATAACACAAAGATTGCCTTTACAGAATTACAGTGGACGCAAGATAAGAGCGCATTATCCCCTGCACCCTCGATTCAAGTGAAAGAAAGGAAACAGCGAGATCACAATATATTTTTCACTTAAAGGTCTTTTTTTTAAACGCACTGAAATTAGGGTATTTGACTCTTAAATGGGTCTATTAAGTATTTCACATAGCTTAGATCTTTTGAATTTGCTATGAAATTAATCTTCGCTCGAATACTTAGTCATAGCTAAGGTTTTTTGTTCCTCTCCAAAAATGTGTTCTGTCAAATTCGAATCTAGATTCTCCTCCAAAAGCTCAGTCTATGTAACTAACTGAGCCATACCCATTGAGTACGGTCATTTTTTATTTAAATTAACAACAAATACCATTTATAGAGTATTACTTGCATATCATCTTTATCATATTTTTTTTAAACTATTTTTTTTTAATAATGAAACAATAAAAATATATAATTCAACATACACTTTCTCTAACCTTTTCACGACAAACTGAAAAGATGTTAATATGATGGAAAGCTTTTAATTTGTAAATAACATCACTTTTTTATTATGTAACTAAATGTTATTTAACAATAACGATATTTGCACATTATTTTGCACATTGTTTAAGACAATAAAGCAAAGAAAAACATCCCACCAAAAAAAAAAAAAGCAAAGAAAAACAAATCTTTTCAACATGCCTTTTCTTTATATTTTTTCCAAGCAACAAAAGGGCAGAGATTATGCACCTGTGAAAATAACAAACCTTATTACTTAGATTGCTATATTTTTTTTTTCATGGTCAAAATCTTATTACCCTCATGAATGAATGAAAATAGGTGGAAAATATATTCCTGATTAATAGAAACGAATTTAAGACGCAATGTCCTGAAAGGGCAAAAAACAAATTAGAGAAAGAACGCGAGAAAAAACAAACCTGATGGTTTAAAGGTTACATGACAATCGAATGTCCTTCTTTGTATCATTATATGAATTGTACATGAATCGGAAGTTTCGTTTGGTCATTCTTTGAATTTGTATTATTGTTTGTATGCATAGATTGAGTCTGCTATTCCATGTCTGCTTCTCTCGCATAGGTCAATAAGCATCGATGATAACAAAGGCATGATTTGGAAATAATGACAAAGTATGCGAGCAATGAAACTACAAAAATGCCGTTACTCGTTTGGTATATAGAGAGTGTGAGCTTGACCCCAACTTTTAGAGCTTACCCATTTCTCATCATTCCATTGTCTCCTCCTATTTGTTAATTTCCTTTCCTTACCTTATAATTTATTAACTTGTCACTTGTCACTTGTCACTCAATACAATATATGCAACAAATAAGTAATTCCATATTATATATGAAGTGTGATTTACGCGAACGACAATAACGTCGGCTATAGGGTTATAATTAAGTAAATGTAGTCACTTATATAATATTGTAGCTAGTGGACGACATCAAGGTTATCAATCTTAATCAACGGGACCTAATGTTTCAAGTTCATCAAAAAGTAGTGGGGACCAATGGGCCATGCCATGGCTCAACTCTTACAGCAAACCCCTCACCATCTATGAGAAATAAAAGCTCCGATTTTCATATTAAAAAAAAAAAAAAGTTTGAAGAGAATCTTATAAAATCTCTTGTGAGCGATCAACGAAACAATTTTTTTTTTAATTTAAAAAAATAAAGCTCATATTGTAACTAATTAATAATTTAAAAACAGGACTGAGTTTATTAGTTGAACTGAACCGGCTATATAATTGGACTTAGCATATGATTTAATTGCAATTAACCATTCAACTATAAATTGAACTATTTACTAGATGTAAAAAAAAAACTATTTACTAAAAAAAAACTATAAACTGAACTAATTAAATCAAACAAATCATCCTTTCAAAAAAAAAAAAATCAGACAAATCATAATCAAGTGGTACGTATCGCTTTTTCAATTTTCGATTTGATTCTAAAAATTTAATTATAATAGGCTAAAGTCAATTATTCGAATTTTACTTCATTTAATTTAATCCTCTATCCCCTTGCAAACACAACATAAAGATTTATGATGCGTTTTGGTTAAACAACTTAACTTTTATTTTGGGACAAACATCTTAACTTATTACATGATATAATCTTTCTATAATTTTATCTAAAACTAATTTTATAAGATTCTCTTCAACAGTACTCCTTTAGCCTACAAATCACTTGCAACTTATATCATAACCAGTCCTAAGAACTTAATTCATTCAAAGAGCCGTTAAAATGGGTCTTGACCCGTGAGTCAATATGACCCAACACAGTTTACCGTGAGTTGAATTGGGGAAAAAAAAAAACTCACTTTTATCCGGACCGAGTTATTTTGATCTATCTAACTTAACTACTGAGTTAAACGGGTTTGAACCGGGTTGACCCGCTTCCCCCCTTTTTAAAACTATTTTTTTTTGTATAATGCATTACTATTTTACTAATTACAAAAGCTAAAGCAAAAGTGAACCTTAATTAGCACCGCAACAACAAATCTCTCACTCTCAGACTCTCACAGTATCACGTATGGTCTCAGTCTCAGACTCACTCTATCTGTGACTCTGCTCCAGCCTCCATCCCTCTCTAAGCTCTCTCGTCGTCTTATTGTCGGTGCTCCAGTCACACAGTCACACTCAAGCTCTCTCATCACAACCACTAGAACTTTTGAGTCACCCGACTGCTTAACCCATCAAGTCGGGGTGGTTGAGCGGGATTAGATATTTCTTGGCTCACCTTAAAAATGAGCAATGTTGGGTTAGCTCTTTTTTTGTCAATCACCCGAGTTGGCTCAACTCTTGATTCAATCTCATTTTTTAAAACAAGAAGTATCCCTTAGATTTATATCTTGTTCACTAATACTCAATGTACTATAGAAGTATCCCTTAGATTTATATCTTGTTAACTAATACTCAATGTACTATCTAATATAATACATGTTGTTAGTTTCTTAATTAATATTCGAAATCAAGATGTTGATTCATACTAATGGAATATGAGAAAATAAAGAAGACATCGAGACAAGTGAATTGAATATATAGTTAGCATTTGTTTGTTTAATCGTTTAGACCCTATTGAACACTCATTTAACCATGAGTGTGAGTTGCTTCCAAAAATATTGATTTGAAATGCGTGTTTTTTTTCATTTGGGTCCAAAACAATCTAAAATAAATATG
The DNA here is from genome assembly GCA_035048595.1 of Echinosophora koreensis. NCBI lineage: Eukaryota > Viridiplantae > Streptophyta > Magnoliopsida > Fabales > Fabaceae > Echinosophora > Echinosophora koreensis. The sequence goes on from JAPCYP010000001.1 coordinate 23,075,242, forward strand.
AGAGTTATAAGGTGGTCAATGTGATTTGAAGTGTGGGACAAAAGTATTGGGAGGTATAAGATGTAAGGTTTAAATCTCACCCCTATTAACATAACAAACTAACAACTAAGATTTACCTATATATAAAAAAATCTAAAATAAACATGTTATATATAGTGCTTATCAAAAAAAAAAAAAAAACATGTTATATATAGTGGTTGCATTTTCACAACATATCTCGAGGGAAATAAGTGGAAAACAAGCATTCACCTTTTCATTGATTGATAGATATATCTTATTTGACTCACGTCTATGTATTGTATATAAAGTAAGTAAATCTTAATATTAACTCAAATTTATAGAAGCTAAGTTAACAAGCTTTTACCCTAAAACAATAACAACAAATTGACGAGTGGTAAAGAGAGGCGCCTATGGAATAATTGGGGGCGTCTAATTGTTAGATGCAGGAAGAAAAAATAATCCAATGTTTTTATATGTAGTTCGATCAGCTTGGGATATATGGGGCACATAGCAAATATAAGTTATTAAACCATAAATTGATGGTCAACATTATATTAGATTAGGGGAAGACATGTGTCCTTATATTCTTCAGTTGTTGGTTATGTGGATTCAGACTATGCAGGTGATTTGGATGATAGGAGGTCTACAACAGGGTATGTTTTCACTCTTGCAGGAGGGCCTATTTGTTGGAAACCATCAGTTTAGTCTGTTGTTGCTATGTCCACAACTGAAGCAGAGTACATGGCAGTTGCTGAGGCCTCCAAGGAAGCTTTGTGGCTTATAGGGCTGGTAAAGGAGTTAGGCATATTGAGCAAGGTGGAGTTCAGTTGCATTGTGACAGTCAGAGCGCTATCTACTTGGCAAAGAATCAGGTGTACCATGCTAGGACCAAGCATATTGATGTGAGGTTTCACAAGATTAGAGAGTTGATAGCTTCTGGGCAGATACTACTCCAAAAGGTTCACACTTCTGAAAATGCAGCTGATATTCGCCAAGGTGGAGATTGTTGTGTATGGCTCATATTTGTTATAAGTTGAGCTGTCGCTGGAGCGGAGCGGAGCGCACCGAGCAGGAGTGATAGTGATGTGGGAGACTCACACTTGAGGGCGAGATTGTTGGAATTCAAGTGTGAGTGGTTAAATTGTTGGAATTCAAGTGTGAGTGGTTAAGTCTCACATTGGCTAGGAATGAGCTAAATGAAGGCATTAGGTATATGGGTCACCTCTCTTATATATCTTTCATTTAGCTCATTCCTAGCCAATACAGGACTTAAACACTCACTTGAATTCCAACATAAACGAATATTTATAATGAAGGTTACATATCGCTTACCAGTAGAAAAATCATGTAATCATTTCACATTACTTTTTGTTCTAATATTCATCATTTAGGTTCAGTCAAAAAAAAAATTTATTTTTGATCATTTATGTTGATCCAAAATGACAAGAATTACTCATCTCATTCTCATGTAAAATTACTGCTGGCAATTATTTTACAGTAGTACGACTAAAATGGTACAATCACGGTTGTTGAGACAATGTTTAGAAGTTAAGAAAACAATGCTTAGACGAGCAAATCAAATATTTTATGGGCATTATGGCTAAAGTCAATAAATCTGCTCCTACAATCTTGCTTGAGATTGATATTGTATGTACTTCTGTAACTTTTATTTAAATTTAAAACTGAAATCAACTTAAAAATTAGTTAATTATTGAACCCATAATTTTTTATGCATACGTATACCAGAAAATTAGTTATACACTTTTTTTTTTACTGAAAAATTAGTTATACACTTATACAACATATTATGTGTTTTTTATTTAAAAATAATAATTAAATAAAAACTTTGTCATATATTAATCTACTTGATTGAATTTTAAATATAAAATAATCATTACTTAACTTTATTTATAAATTTACAGCTTATATTACAGCTTATTAGTGAAATTTTTTTAATGAAACTTTAATATAATTATAGTATTTGATGCATTTGATGCACATTAAAATATAGTATGAGTATAATAGTGTGCAGCATAAGTGGGTATAAGTAGATGTGTCACAACACAATATTTCAAGTATCTCTAATACTCTTGTCAATGTACATTTGCTTATAAACACCATTTGGGCTTGCATGCAAATACGGTTGGCAACAGGGCGATGCTGGGGTGGGTTTTACCTTCCTCAACGCCGCCCCCGCTCTCCAACTGGGTTCCCCATCCCGGCCCCCAGCGGGGGTCGGATTTCCCCACGGGGTCCCCCGCCCATATCATTGAGTAACTAAATTTAAAAATATTTTGTTTTAATTGAAATTAACAATTCAAAATTTGTACTTCCAAAAATTAAACAAATAAAATCTTTAGACAATTAAAACAATCAACCAGATATTGAAATTTAGTTTTCTTTCAGCTACAAATTAAAAAGAAACTAGTGTTTTACAAGCATTTCGTTCTGCTTCAAATAACATTGATAGCACCTAAACACCAGAATAAAAGCACAATCAAATGCTCTCTATTTTTTTTTTTTTTTTTACATATTCTTTTATACAAAATGGAACTTTTCAATCAAAACAATTCTAATCCCCTACATAGATATATGAGGGTATTATTATATATAATTATGTAAACATCGGGCAGGGCAAGATAGATATCTGTATGTTCATCTTGCCCCTGTCTCCGATCAAAACGAGTTTTCCGTATCAAAGTTGTGCTGATTTAGGTGAGTACTCATGAGTTCGGATCTCATTGTCATGTATAAAAAAAAAAAAAAAACAGGTGAAAAGAGAACTTAAAGGATGAAAGATAACACTTTGAAGTTTGAATAGAATAATCGTTTGTCCTGAGAACTTACTTAAAGAACCCGATTATAAATTTTAAATGGCTTAAAAATTGTCATTTTCAAAAAGAGGAGGGGAGATAGACACAAAAGCAGGGGCCAATTAAATTGTTCACTATTGTTCTATCATGTACCAAAAAGGCGTACGTGATGATCACGAGTGGTATTTGTAGGGTCACGATCAATTAGAAAATTCAAATTATTTTAAATAATTAAACAAAAATTTGTTATTTTCCAAATATCAATTTTTTGGTGTACAATATCATTTTAATTTATACTAAATATTTGATTGGTTTTACTTAACAAATAGTCAAATACAATGTTAATAGGAGAACTTGAGTTCGAATCCTTGTGGAGTCACTCATTTAGAGGTTGAGAACCAAGGGGTAAAATTATGCTTAATTAGTCGAAATAAATATTAGTCTCATAGCGGGCTCGAAGAACCTAAGTCGTGGGAATAATATAGTGGACTCATTCAACTCAAAGGACTAATTAGGATGAGTTCCAAAAAAAAAAAATTATAATGTCAATATAAAATTTATTGGACTATAACAGCATACTTGCAGTTCGAAGGTCCCGTCACACATATTTACACACTTAAGCTAACAGTTACTGTATAGTGGAACTAGTGAAGAGTGAAAACCATAGTAAGGGGAGCAGAATATTCATGCTGTTGCTGTGTGTACAGGTGGAGGTTTTTTTTTTCTTTCTAATAAACAACAAATATTATTAAATGGGGGGAAGAGGTACCTAAACCCAGAAACGTTACAAGATATATCAGAACCAAATATAACAAAAAGATATTTATATATCAATTTTTTTTCAAATTATAAAATAATAACAACATATATTTTAGATTTTTAAAAACAAATCAAGTATAAGTGTAACTAAAATTTGGTATATAAATATTATCACTTATCTATTATATAGTTCCAATTCTTATAAATCCACACACACACACATTCTCAATAGATAGTAGAACATAAAATAAAGTTTACAAATTTCAACTGATAAATTTATTCAAGCACTCAGACGACACACGCTATATTTGGAAATCACGTCAAATTTTTCTTACATGTGAAAGATGAATACAATATTAATTTTAAAACCTCTCAACTGTAGAGATTGTTATCAACTGAGGTAGGTAATATATTTTCTACTAATATATATAACTTTTTGCAAATAAAAGATTGATTTATCATATTATTATTAGAGTTTAAGTAGAGATTGTTATCAACTGAGGTAGGTAACATATTTTCTACTAATATATATAACTTTTTGCAAATAAAAGATTGATTTATCATATTATTATTAAAGTTTAATTGATATACACGGTCAGTGTAAAGGTTTTTTACACTGTTAACCAATCATAAGTTATCATATCATTGAAAATCTTTAACTTTTATCCTAACCACCTTAAAAGTAATCCATATCATGGTTTATGATTGGTTGACAGTGTAAAAAACTTTACACTAACAATGTACAACAATTAAACTCTTATTATTATCACTATGAAAACGAAATATTTTTCATCCCTCTGCCTTTTTCAGATGACAATGACAATACTCTATTTATATGGCAGTCTAAATAATCAAACGAGATTTGCCAACCCAGAAAGAAAATATTAAACCAAAAACATATACTGTTTACTTAGAGTTACTACTATTAAGGCCCCACATCTAAGTCTTGAATCTTACATATCTTCACTTGTGAATCTTGACTTTCGCCCATCAAAACATATTTATAATTAATATTAAATTTTAAGCACATAGATTTTGAATATAACCATTAGCTGATATGAAATATATTTTATTGAATAACAACCGTGATAAAAAAAAGTCTTACAAAAAATGATTAAAATGAGTTGACGGGACCCACATCTATGATCAGTTAACCTATGCTTCGTGAGATTTCTTAATCTTATTATTGAAATCCATCGGTTCAGCTTTTGATAAAAAATAGTTTCACTATATTTATTATTAATTTAATGAGTCACACTAATGACGTAAAATAACTCAGGCACCTAATCCGAATTGAATAAAAATTCATTGTAGTAATTATTATTATGTCTCTCTCATTTTCAATAATAGTAATATTATCTTTACTCGTTTCATTTTATTTTAGCTTTACTAGCGCTTTATAAAACGTTATAAGAAGAGACTGTCATTGTAAAAATAAAGAAAGAAACCGAAAACCACACGGCACGGCTCAGTATATTCGAAGTTATCCCAAATTGCAAAAAGAACCCCGCAGATTAATTTTAATATCGAAACTACCCCTGAGCTATATATGACCCTTTTGAAATTACCCCAGACACACGTGAACAGAAGAATTTTTGTATTATTGTGGGGTCATTTTCGAGAATGATTCGATCAGAGTCCACCCGTGACCGGGTAAGGCTAAATTGGTAACTAGAACATGCTCTAGGCAGCTTGAGTCTTCCTCATAGTGGCATTTTTGTTGTTTCGATTAAAGAATGAGGGTGTTTCCCGAACAATATTTTAGGCTTTAAAATATCCCCAGAAACAGACAAATTTTCCAACGAGATGTCCTCGTCCGCTAGCAATGTGAAATAAGTTTTTTTATTCGAGTGTATTATTTATTCATTGAGGAATGATATGATATTTCAACGTGAAGACCAAACACCAATACTGTATATAAATACAATCACATACTTATTTATCATTTTCTTTCTCTACTCACAAATTCAAAAGCTGCAAAAACTTGATATATATATATATACAGTGTTTATATATAGGTGTCCAAAATGATATTCAAATATCATTTCACTTATTCAATAGGTATATATATATATTTTTTATCAACCACCGTATTGGGGCATTTAACTTCCCAATGACATTGCAGGATATTGTTATAGGCTTCAGTCATTCGGACTGACTATGAGATTAATCTTCGATCGATTATTTAGAGCAGGAAATTAACCTTTGAATTTTACAACCTCCCAATTAGAATATATGCCATCAGGATTCTAGTTTGCATTCTCCTCCTTATATGATTAAAATGCTTACTACTCAATCAACTCTTTGTTGATCGATAGGTGATAACGTAAAATTTTAGAATATGTTCAGATGGAATGTCTTTAAATAGTTTTTCTTTTTCATCCATATAAATTTAGAGATCCAACTATAATCGTATGTTAGTAAAAAAAAAAAAACTATAATTGTATGTTAAGAGACTGAAACTACTTCCATTAATACATGTAGGTTAATGTCAAATTTATATATATATATATATATATATATATATATATATATATATATAATTTATAAAACATTCATGTTTTTATGCCTGATGTAATGATACATTATTATACGTATATAAAATTAGTATAAAATATAATATGTGAATATAAGAAAATATTAACTAAAGTATTAAACTTAATAATACAATAGCAAGATTGATAATTAAATTTTGAAAGATTGGTACAATTGAAGTACTCGTGATACGGTGATAGTGATACCCTTCATTGATAAGAAGGAATTATATTGTGTTTCGATGAAGGTTGAACATAAAAATAAAGTACCTTTTTTTTTTAAATTGGCGTGAGTAGTTTTATGGTTGATTTAAGAATGTCCACTTATATTCATTATAAGTTGACCATAGCCAATTAATATAATATTTTATATTGTCAATTAATTATATATTATCATATGTATATTTTTTGAAATATTTATTATAAGTTAAATATTTTTGATAATGTGATAATGTATGATAATTGATGATGTAAAAAAAAAAATTACACTCATAATATATTATAATTAAATTCTTAAATATAATTAAAATTTAAATATACAATTATGTATCTATTCACACATAAATGTTCTTTAATAGCTAAAACAATATGCTTATAAAAAAAAAAAAAAAAAGCTAAAACAACCATCCAAATTAAGTGTACTTTAATGATATTGAGTGTTTTAAGTCTTTGACCCATCTTAATTTTGTATATTGTCTAAGTGATAATTTATTTTAGAAGAGCAATGTTATTTTTAAAATAAAAATTGATAACTTTTCCGCTAACTTTAATTTTTATAATATAAAATACAAATACTTTGTCTTATAAAAATCAAAGCTGTTTTAAAATTGTCGAGTATATATATTCACAAAACATTTTTCATTTCGGAAAGCATAAATTGGTATTTCAATTATTATCTTAAAATAGTCATGATAACTAAATTTTTATTTAAAAAATATTCATCTATTAACTTAATTTTGTAAGGAAAAAAAAACATAATCTATAAAAGTTTCAGATATGGGTCAAATTAAACATTTTTAAAATGATTTATTAGGAAACATTATTTTCTACTTAAAATTATTTAATCAATAGTTAAAATTCTAAGAATAAAATATTATTTTTTATTTCCTCAAAACTAAATTAAAAAACGTATTTTTATACAATCTTGAGTATTTACTATGCTGGACGTGGCTAATTATATACTTAGGCTCTGTTTGGTAAAAAACTAGCGGATAGCGAATAAGCTAGCGGATAGCGGCAGCAGATAAACTAGCGGATAGCGGATAAGCTAGCTGATAACGGATAGCTGATTAGCTAGCAGATTGGATTTGAAGTGTTTGATAAAACTAGCAGTTGGACTAGCTGATAAATGTAAAATGACATAAAAGGATATGTTTGCATTTTTTTATGTAAATTATATGTATATATATATTATTTATATTATTTATTTTAAAATAATTATCACTTATAATAATTTAATTTATTCTAAATTATTTATCGTTTATTACGTCAAAAAAAATTATTTATTGTTTAAAAAATTCAATAATTAATTTTAAATTTTAATATTAATCTAGCTTTAATTATTTTTAATAAATAAAATGGAATAATAAAAATAAAATTATATATTGATTTGATTTTTATATAAGTTTTATTTTTTATAGATAAAAATATATTTTCACTTTTTTATCTTAAATATAAATCTAAATAGCAAAATTAATTCTTATTTATATACTATGTTAAATGATTAGTATTTTATTTTATAATCAAGGATAAGTAAGGAATTTAATTAAGATGGTAGGGATAAAAACGGAAGAAAAAATGAAACGCTATACGTTATAAGCTCAAACGCTACTTCAAGTAGCGTCTGGGAAAAACGTTATACGCTAGTGAAAAAACGCTATACGCTAATTTTAAAAATGACTACCAAACGGGGCTACTTTTCCAACCACTATACACTATCCGCTAAACGCTAACGGATTTGGGCAAACCAAGAAAAAAATAAGTGAAGGGCGTTTTCCTAATATCAAACAATGGTAGGGGCATATATGTATAGCTGCAATGCAAACAACAGTGCCTCAAAGTAGTACACATATTTTATTACAATTATTACAATTACAATGCAAATCCAAAGCCTAGTTCTTGTATTCTTGTGCCCCCAAGCACTCTAGTCTCCTCACCATAAAAGGAGGAGAGTTTCCTGCTCTTTGTCTTCCTCTACCAACACAAATCCCATCTTTTCTGCTTGCTTCAATTAATTTCCTCTTCTTTAATTTTGTCCATTTTTCTTCTCACGAAAATCATGGTTTAGACAGAGCAGCTGCAACAACAAGAGTGAAACAAACAATACTAGTTTGAAAATTAAGATCAAAGGAAACATTATCTTCAATAGATTCTTCCCTTTTCTTCGATGTCAAACATCACAAGTTGTGATAGTGGGAGCTTCTCCACAGAGAATACCAGAGAAGATGCAATTAAACAGCAATCAGAGATACTTGGTCAGTTCCGTAGTCCACATTCTCATGCTTCAACAACAAATAATAGCAATGGTTCCAACACAAATTCACAACCACCTCCATCTGTTAAGAGGAAAAGGAACCTACCAGGAAATCCAGGTAATCTTTCTAACAGTCGTCTCGGTTAAGTTGACTCCAACTTTTTTTTTTTCCCTATTAACATATTGATTTTTAGTTTCCTTTTTTTAATTTCTTGCTTTGTGAGCGTTACTAGTTTAAGTAATACTTCCTGTGCCTGATTGCTGGTTTTGCAAGGTTATTTTTTTCTTTCTAGAATTTAAATGGATAATCAATTAAAGTTGGAGAGATAAATGATTATTGTGATTTCATGACCTGCATATGCTAATTCCTCGAATATCATATAAAAAATTCTGGTATATTAATTTCTTGGATTAAAAAGGGATGATCAGTGTATATTGCTCACCCCTTCTCATTGATTCTAAATATGAAATAATATGATGTAGAGTTTGCTTGTATATATTATGCATATTTGCTCAAAATGAGCTTGTAAAAAAGTGATATAACCTACAAAAGGCATAAATTAAATTCCTTGATAAATGATAACGGCGTGCTTAATTAATTAGAGTACATTTGTTCTTTTAAAATAAATTAATTAGAGTACACTTAATTAAAATAATTATAGGCACCATGAGAGAGGATAAGGTCGATCTGGTAGAATCCATGAGAAAGGTCTTTGTTGAATTATTTTGGTCTCCTAAATCTTCTTTTAAGTGGAAACAAGGATCTGATTTTGCTTGAATGCTAAATTATTGGATCTGACATCTTTTTTTTTGTTTTTTGGGTCGAGATTTTCTGTAGTCAAGGGAATTTTACATTCACACGGTCATCCACTTTATCATAATTGAATTTGCTTCTCTCACACTCTCAAATCTTTGTGGCTGTGTGAAAAAAGAATCGATATACTCTTTTTTTTTTTATCGTTATTTTGAATTACACTAATATATATCTCAACTTTCTCGGTTTTTTGTCACTCTTTTAGCCATATGTATATCAATTGGCTCAACTTGAAATAAGGATTTTTTTTGTTGTTGTTTGGTTTGAGTGTAGATCCAAGTGCTGAAGTCATAGCTCTATCACCAAACGCACTCATGGCCACAAACCGGTTCCTATGTGAAATCTGCAACAAAGGGTTTCAAAGAGACCAAAACCTTCAATTGCACCGGCGAGGCCATAACTTGCCGTGGAAGCTTAAACAGAGAACCAGCACAGAAGTTCGGAAGCGGGTTTATGTTTGCCCTGAGCCCTCATGTGTCCACCACAACCCGGCAAGAGCACTAGGTGATCTTACTGGCATTAAGAAGCACTTCTGCAGAAAGCACGGTGAGAAGAAGTGGAAATGTGATAAGTGCTCCAAGAAATACGCTGTCCAATCTGACTGGAAAGCACATTCAAAAATCTGTGGTACAAGGGAATACAAATGTGACTGTGGCACCATCTTTTCCAGGTTGACATATCTATCTAAAACTTCATCCACGTGTTACACATTTATGGAGAATTTGAATTCTCATGATAAAAAGCTTGCTTTAAGATTTTTTATATTTTTATTATTTTCTACACAAAACTTTAGAACTAAGATGATATTTTTATAATTATTAATAAAAATTAAAAATAGAAAATAGAAAATATTTTACTAAGCAAATACACACTATAATTATATTCACTTGTAATTCATACTCAAGTTGCACCCTCTCATTGTTTTTCTCTCTTGAGTAATTAAGTGGGAGGAGAGATATACAAATTAAGATTATCAAAGAAAATTCACAAATTTTGATTAATCTCACAATGAAAATTTCTTGATGTCTACATTTTTCCTTCACTTGACCATCTGAGAGGAAAATTCAGAGAATACAAATTCATCCTCAAATTAAGTGTGCCATTTCCGGAGAGCTTAATTTTCTTTGACCACACATGCACACCCTTGTTGAATTATATAATTAAACACTTTTCATCTTTAATTTCATTTTCGTAAACTTTTTTATGTTGGTTTTATCTGATAGTAAACACCTCTCTCTCTCTCTCTCTCTCTCTTAGATGCACACACATCAATAATAATTAAGAAATTAAATTAGCATACTAAGCATAACCCAGACCGGCCCTTCTGGTCTACTAATATAAGTCACTTATATATTTACATTTATTTGGCTCCGTCAAAGATTCCTTATATAAGGTACTAAAATATTATTAATCTTTTTATTTATTTCATATATAATAATACCCATGCATGGTCCTCACCAACAATTATGTATTGATTCTGTTGTTTTTGAACATCAGTGTAAGGCTGACACCTCTCTCCCACCTCCATATATCTATATCTATTCTAACTTTACATACCATACACACGATATCTAATCAATCACATAAAAGTACTTATAATATAATGTTTATAGGTATCAAATGCAGACATTTTCTTTTACCCACGAGTTATATTCCAAGTGGCTAGTAGCTCGGGTCCTTTAATCATATGTCCGAATTCGAATCCTGATAATGAGAATAGAGCTGTATATGTGGGTAAGAGGGTTGTCTCTTGACTGATACTATAGATTCTCGGGGAAATAGTCATACGGCTTCCTGTCGTGGGGATACATTGGGTTCCATCCCGGACCAAAACAAAATCTGACATTTTATAACATTAGCCTACTTGCCCTCTCTTTTTTCCATATTTATCCTATATTGTGGCTCATAAATAACCCACTCCATGCTTCTTATATATTTATCTGCAGAAGAGATAGCTTCATCACCCATAGAGCTTTCTGTGACGCACTGGCTGAGGAGAACAACAAAGCCAATGAAGGACAATTATCAAAGATGGGTTCAAACTTGCAATGCCAACCAATCCCAAATCTGGTTCCCTCATTGCCAATCAATACCAATAATATCCCCAACCCACAAGTTGGAGGAGGGACATCATCAGAATTCAACGCCTATTCAGATCACAAGCATCCATTAATATCATCATCACTGTCAATGCCTGCAACTGCAAAACCCTTCAACAACATGGCAATGATGAGAAACCTTTCATCCAATAACTCTTCTCCCTCTCTTCAACTGAGTCCAAACGGTATCCATTTAGCTGCTGAAGGCTCACCACACATGTCTGCCACGGCATTGCTGCAAAAAGCTGCTCAAATGGGTGCAACCGTGAGTAACAACAATAACAGCAACGGTGTGACGGATAAAAGTTTTGTTACAAGCATGGCACCACCATCATTTGGTATGGTGCAATTGCAACAGCCACCACAGAATAATGGTCATTCCTTCATGGACCACTACATGCAGCAACACGATATTTCGTCTCAGTATAATAATTTCAATGCAAATGAGATGAGTGCTGGAAGTGTTGGAATGAATGGTGTGGATATGTTTAATGTTATATTGGATCAAAGCAAGGCATTATCAAAGATCATAGAGCAGAACAGTAGAAGCATTAACAGTGGAGTTTTGCATGGTGGAGGTCCAACAAATGGTGGGTCAAGTGGTGCTATTAACATTGGTGGAACTAAAGGAAGTGGGGATGTAATGACTCTGGACTTGTTGGGGATAGGAGGAGGAGGTGGTGGAGGTGCACATGGGAATTTCTATGGGGGTGCCCAACAGGCTGAAACTGCTGCAGGAGATGAAGTTTGGAGAAATTGGTCAACCAAGAATGCAGGCTTTGAATCATTTTCAGCAACTGGCAGCATGTGAAAAAACCACCTTAGTTGGTGGTATTTTCAGCTGAGTTTAGTTTCATGTGCTTAATTATTTTCTTTGACCATATATGGTAAAGAAATTAGAGAAGAAATTCTTATGTGTCAGTTGGAATTAAAAATAGTTTTTGTTTCCTACCATTTACCGTATAACACCTCAATTAAGTGGGTTTTTAATATCGCCCGCTCTCTTAACAGTATTTTTAAGAACAAAACTTATAGGTACAATTTCATAGGTATTAGGTACTGTTTTTTAATAGAATTTTTTTTTTGATGATCTTTTTTTTGATGATCTTTTTTTGATGATCCTTTTCCAATAGAATTATGACATGTGTAAAAATTTATCAATGAAAATATAATATGTGTATAAGCTGTTACACATGTCTTAATTATGTTAAAAATAGCACCTAATATACATATGGATTATTCCTAAGTTTTCTCCTATATTTAATATTATTGAGGGGGGTCATACAATAAATACTAAAAGACAAGAATTGTTTTAATTTCTCCCGAAATCATGGGAAAATGGTGTCTTTCTAAAGAGCAATACACATAAATTTGGTCCACGTTACCGGGACAAGCCTGTATAATGGATGTGTAATAGTGTAGATTACTCCTTTGTTCCCATAAATTTGTGTTGAAATTAATGTTAAGAATGGCACATCATCATTAAGAATTGTCTATTCAATTATGTATACACTTGGATTTGAAAAACATTTTAATACGGACAGATGATCTCTATCCTAGCTATATATACATATGAACAAAACTATGCTGTCCTAAAAAAAATGTGTTTTGGTGTCCCCAACTCATCATATATAAGATGATTTTTTTTTTTTTTTTTTTGGGTTACAACAAAGTTTAAGTGAGTTGGGTCCCAAGGACTTATTAGAGTCAGGGCATGCCTCAATGATCAAAGAGTGCTTATAGAGGTACTTACAGATTACCCACCAACGAGGTCCTCATATCGGTAGTAAGATTGTTTTATATAAGTTTTAATGAATTATGATTTTATTTTATTAAATAATAAATTATAATTAGTGGGAAACAAGGAATATGACAAGAAGGTGACACTTGAGAGGATCTCTATCCATATACATATGGCAAAATCTTCTCAAATGATGATGCACGGATAAAAGTCACTTCCAAGGTATATTACTATATAGAATACTTTTTTGTTTGATAAGGCAAAGTATAGTAATAAGGAATACAGGAAGTACTCAAACTCATTTACATAAGTAAAAGATTAAAGAAGGAAGATAACATGTCATTTACATACGGGCCGAAACAGCGAAACCGTATGAGATGTATGAGCATTACGCTAATACTCTATAGAATACTTAATTGGCAGGAGGAACGAGAACCACAAAATCGAGATAGGATCTATCCCATCCCATTCCCATCCAAAGAGTCGCAAAGGGCCCCCAATCAGAATCCACCACTTCATTTATTTTCTCTTAGACTTGCAACCTCTTGTGATTGTGAATGTAGTAGAAGAGGCTCGAAGACTTGCAAAAAGGTTTCAATGGCTGAGTAGCTACCGAATGAAATGTCAAATGAGTTCACAAAGTAGGGACAAGAGAAGAGGATATATCAAACAGCATCGATATGCCCTGTGTTAGGACTAGTAGCAGTGAGTGTATGTAAATGTAAAGTATGGCACTGCAAGCTGCCATGTTTAACGTATCGAACCGGATTCAAATAGCACAATGTTGGGGCGATGGAAAAGAAAGTGTCAAATTCAAAGATGGGACGAGTGGAGCAGGTGATCGGTCTCCAGCGGAGGAATTTGCACCATTAGCCACGAAATTTCAGCGGCGGCTTCTTGTGGGCGTTGGCTCAGCTTCACTTGTAGCTGTGGGTGCAAACTTTGGTGGAATCACTAGTTTTCTTCTCGGTTTCTGGCCGGAAAATGGCCGTAATCTCAAGCTGGACGTGCTTTATCCCATTCGAGGTTACAGCCGTTGCATTGACACAAGGGAAGGATTTGGTAACTACATTACTAATTATTTATTTACTTGAGTGTTTAATTTCAGTTCACTACTATTATTAAAAAGGCAAAATTGCACTTTTGGTCCCTTAAGTTATTTATTTTGTTTAAATTGGTCCCTTAAGTTTTTTTTGTGACAGACTAGACCCTTAAGTTAGGTTCGGGTTTCAAATTGGTCCCTTAAGTTTTTTTGTGACAAACTAGACCCTTAAGTTATGTTCGGGTGACAAATTGGTACCTTAATTTGTCAAAGGGGCCAATAAATTAGACCCTTAATGTATTATTTTTATTGTCTTAAAGGACCAATTTGTCACTCGAACATAATTTAAGGGTTTAGTTTGTCACAAAAAAAACTTAAGGGACCAATTTGAAATCCGAATCTAACTTATGAGACCTATTTGTCACAAAATAAACTTAAGGGACCAATTTGAACAAAACAAATAACTTAAAGGATCAAAAGTGCAATTTTACCTATTAAAAACTATAGTGTAATCGGAAAAATAAACTCATATTTTTACAAGAATATTGATTAAATATGTCATTGTTAATTCTTATGATATATTATACATTTGGATTTGGATGATCAGAATTCATATACCCAGCAAATTGGGTTGGAGATCAGACGCTGCTATATAGAGCCGCTAAGAAAAGAGAACTGGAACAATCATTGGATCTGCCTCCCCTTAATGATAATGTACGGCGTCGTTCGAATATCAGCGAACCGGTTGTTGCATTTGGTCCCCCCGGTTCAACCGGCGAACTCAATGTTAGTGTTATTGTCTCACCGGTTCCTCAAGACTTTTCGTAAGTATCTTACATGTATCACTTGTAACTAGCAAAAGTAGTAAACCAAGTTTTTCTGTTTCTTTTTAGGGATTCAAACTTCAAATTATCATAGGCCCATGTCACTTCACTTTATCAACAAACAAATGGCCAACTAGAAGAATTATTTATTCATATATATAAAAAAAAAAGGACGACTTTTCACTTTTTCCTTGAGTGAAAAGTGGGAATACATCCTCTCATTATGTGAGATTTCCGAAGAGATGCAAAGAACCTAATTATTGAGACCCTCTTAAAATTTGTGGGATTCTGATATTTCTAACTTTTTACAAGTATTGAAGCATTTGGAAACCCAGAGGAGGTAGGTGAAGCTGTGATTCGGACCATAGCAGGATCAGGGCAGCGGCCAGAGGTGAAGGGCACATTGATAAAATCAAATTTGAGAGAGGATTTGGTCAGAAATGCAAAATACTACAAACTAGAGTTCATAGTTGAGGGCCCACGGTTTCGGCGGCACAATGTTTCTGTCTGCTGCGCTCGTGGTGGTAGACTTTTCACTTTAAATGCTCAGGCACCTGAATCAGCCTGGCCAGAGCTGAAGTCAGATTTCTATAGAATTGCCGATTCATTCAGCCTCACAGCTTAATGATTAGTGATTTGATATTTTGATATGAAACTTGAATGAGATAGGATCTTCCTTTCAGAAACAAGTCTGTATAAATATTACATGATTCTTAATCTTATCCACTTTATTAAATACAAAACATATTTGCAATCTCTCATTATATGACACTCATATGTCTCTAACTATTATACACATTAAATGATTGGGTAGGTAAATGATCAACTGCACTGAAAAATATCAACCCATACAATATTTTGCTCAAATACATCTACTGTATACAACCCCTTTCCTGATTCAATGACCAAATTGAATGTGGGGGAGTTCAAGCACAAGGAATCTGCCTTTGCTTCACCATCTTCTCGTAATTCTCAGAAACCATTGCCGTCAAATTAGGATCTCCATATCCGATCTCTGCACCAAGTCTGTGGGAGAAAAACAGTTTAGCCGTTTCACAGCGTTAGAATAATTTAGAGTAATCTAGATGATCTATTAGGATTTATTTCTTATTTATATTATATGATTTGTTTCCTTATTTTATTATGACTAGGATTCTACATTTAGTATAAATAAATAAATAGGACTATTAGGATTGTCCTTTATAATCACCTCAACACATGATCATTACATTATCATCATATTAGTATCTATATCAATCTCATTATTTTGAATTATCTCTTTTCCTCCTTCCCTGGACATGGAGATGTTGGGACAACTAATTTTCACAAAGAACCAACCAGTAAGGAGACAAACATCTTAAAGCCACAGGATAAGGACATCAGTAGAACAAATGAATTTATTTTCCATTTTAAAGATGGGGGAAGGATGTTCTGAGAGGGCAAAATGGAGAAGGGGCATGAGAGAGAGAGAGCTAATGCAAAATGCAATAACCAAGACGCGTAAAATTTACGTACTTTGGGTCAAGTACAAGTTTCTGAACTTCTTTGATGCCTGAACTAGCAGCATAAAGAGATATCTTCCCAACCTGCATAAATGTCCAAGAGAAGATCAAGACCAGCACCTAAGGGTCAACACAAAAATTAAATGATTCTCAACCATTTTTTGAAAGGAGACACAACAAGGTTTGGAAAGTGGCAACAAACATAAAGGGAACTTAATAGTTAAAAGTAACGCCTCTTTCTTCTAACCTCCAATACTTGAAGCTTTGCTTCATGTTCATTAGGTAGACAGCGGACTTCCTCTGCCAATCTTACAGCTTCCCCCAGGCTTTCCGGAGATAAGAAATCGAGGCCCAACTGAACAGTGGACTGAAAAATTCACAAGACAGATGATCACAAATACCTCGACAATTCAACAAGGGAGAATCCATATAGTTTCCATTAAATAAAAGGATTTCCACTTTAATTCATCAAACTAAATATTCTAAGATAAATGTCATAACTCGGTTGTAATGAATCTAGACTATCCTATAAAAAAAAAATTGGTTTAAAACCAAAGTAAATTAATATTTTAGGCCAAAAATAACAGCAAAATATGGTTAAAAACCAAAGTAAATAACTTCCTAAAAAGTTGACTCCTTTTAGTTAAGATAGCTCAGGCTTTTAAGAAAATTTAAAGTAAAACTGACATTGACAAACCTAATGTTTATGCATCACATTTGAACTCCCCATCTGTCAACAAGGTGTTCATGAAAATTCTCCAAGAAATAACCCACTTCACGACTAGTCAAAACCTTAAACTGCCACCTAAAAACCCAGCATCCTAATAGAACTCCAAGCTCTTAACCTGCGATTGTAATGTTCTTCCAAGCGATGGATGGGGAAACATTAAGTTTGGGATGGGGGATTCTACCAAAAAAAAAAAAAACAACTATTCATGACTATTTAAGTTATCAAAGGACTTATATTCAGTATATCTGATAGATTATTAGTATAAGACTATGGACAAAGTCAAATATCTTTCTATCAATTGGTTTCTAATAGGCTCAATAAAAAATGTGCAAATTAAATTATAGATAGTTAAAGATGGGAATGCTTGTGTCATTCAAGTAGCATATAAAAGAACGACGCAGAAATTGTTTCCCATACAATTCAGATTACACAAGTTATACTAGTAGCAGCCCTAGAATATCATCTCAGTAACTCAATTGCGACTTGCAAGATTAAATATTCCATAAAAACAAAAGATAACATTAATAATAGTAGACAATCAGATGAAACTTTCACCCATTAAATGTGGTTCAAGTATAACAGATGTAAAGCTATGAAGGTTGTGAATTAAACTATATGAACTGAATTCACAAGGAAAATGAACTCACCTGAACATTTCTTGCTTGGAAAGGGCAACCGGCAGGAACAAATATAGCTTCTCCCAAATTCTGTTCAAACGACCATGGCTCCACACCTATGAAGGAAGACATTAATCCCATTAAAAAAATAGATAAATAAAAACAATTATTTTCAGAATTTTCTAGGCTACCCACAACTTGTCCCCCTTCCATCCCTCTCATTACTCCTCATCAAAACAAACTCTAGCGGACTTTGTCACCTTTCAGGGTGTAATAGAGACCCCAAGGGCAAGGCCCCCATGTAGTTCCACCTGGGTCAACCTAACCTACCGCTTCCCTATCCAGCTCATATCAATTCATAAAAAGAAAACATACAATCTTACCAAATTCTTCCTTCAACTTTGTTTTGTGGTGTCTGTCAAGAAAAATAGCTCCATCATAAAGAGGCCATGTAACCTTGAATCCAAAGAGTACCATCAGAAATACAAAATCAAAGCAAGTTAATTAACTGAAAAACAGGGGGACGAAATTTTTTTTTTTTTTTTTTTATAAAAACAAGACTTAAAAATTCATTTACCACATCATCTGGCTTCCCAAAATCCTTCCAATGCTTTTTCAAATATTCAGTCACCTTTGGAACATCCTGCCGACGAAAGACATCCCAAAGAACTCCAGGATGCGTATTCTCAGACATATCTCCATTTTGTTTCAATGGAAGTTCAGAACCGACCATATTCCCTTCAGCACTAGAATAATATTCAAACCCTTGATTCATTATTGACTCATTCTGGTTTGAATCCAAATCTAGTCCGTTATTTTTCGTACCAACCGATGAATCCGGTGAACTCCCCCTGGAACATATTTGTGGATCACCAGGTGATTCTTTCACATTCGATTCCTTATAAGCTTTTTGTATCATTTCAATTTTAGTTCTCTGCCAGTCCTTCAGCTTCGCTTCACTCGTATGGACCAAAAGGTACACCTATTGACCATCAGTAAATTTATTACTTGTTACTTATTCACAGTCCATTTCTTTCCTTTTCTTTCTTCAAAAGAATGAAAATTCCATTTCACTCTAGACAAGAAAACAGGAAAAAAAGAAGAGAGATTTAAATTATTAAATACAAATGCACATTACTTAGCAGAGTTAGGGTAAACTACACATGTTCAGGCTTTGAATTCAAAAAGCACATTATAAATTGTCACGAAGCACTTATTATCAACAACTTGCAAATATTAACTATAAATATCAGCAACTTGCAAGTATAACACGAGAAGTAAAAAAATGGTAAATACATAACAGAACATAAATTAACAATGAAGCATCAAATTTATATTCTTAAGACACTTAAGGTGTGCTTTAGATTAGGGAATTTAAGAGGGTAATGTATTTTTAGAGGGTAATTAGAATTCATCAATGTAAAAATACATTACATTTTACATTGATGGATTTTAATTACCCACTAAAAATACATTACCCTCTTAAATTCCCTCATCCAAACACACCATTAAGATTATAATGAAAATAATTATATAATAGTTGCAGTCTGGGAATCCTCTATTATATTTTTTTTAATAAAAGAGTATCATAAACTTGCTATAAATAATAAGCTGTATCGACTCAAAGTCAAAACTATAAAAGACAAAAACGACCACTTCTCTTGGGTCAATGAGGATAACGTAATATACCATGTCACGCATATTGAAGTGGAGATTGGTCACTGAATCACCTCTACCAAGTTCATCACTGATCCCATAAGATATATAAATCTTGGGCCCTACATCATTCTGCAAGGAGTAGTGAGGCAATTTAGCTGCAACATTAAGAAGGCCCCACTTGGAGTGGATATACTGAAGTAAAGGCAGTTTGCTGATAAATTCAGGTCTTTGGTACAACAGAAATTCTTCAGATGCACTAGGTGAAGGCCAGTCTTTCAACTTCAATATTTGTGGCCAACCATTTTCATGATTACGTCCCTCAGAGTATCCTTTCATGAACTGACCAAGCTCGATATCAATCTGCCAATATTATAAAAATGATAAATGCAGAAAGTGGAGTAATTTAACAAAAATGATTAAGCAAAAAACACAGTGCAATAGAAAAACCAATACAATCTGAATCACCAAAAAGAGAAGAGCTATAGATATGTGTACCTCAGACCCGTCTAAGCAATCTATGGCCTTAACCATTCTGTTTTCATCTTTCATTTTCTCGTCTGTTGTAACCATTCTGTTTTCATCTTTCATTTTCTCGTCTGTTGTCTCTAGAATCCCTCTCCAGATGACCAATGGATCCCAGCTTGAAATGGATGACCTATCAAATACTTGCTTGACAATAATGGGTTTACCGCTTTTCCAGTGTTTTCTAAAATTGCCAATCCCATCAGTTTTGAGATCTTCAGATGTTGGACAATAAAGATAATTATCATCACTACCCTCTCTATGAGAATATTGGCAAACTCTGAGAGCATTCAACCCAGTTTCTGATGGACCATCAGCATTACTAATTCTACAGCCACTAACCATTTCCTCAACATTTTTCACCAATTTTGCAACCCAGTTCATCTTGAAAATCCGGCTTAAATTTAATGATGAATAACCACAGCCACCATACTCCTTAGGGGGGCATAGAATACTCCCATTGTCATTGGATCTCCAATTAGGAAACTTACTTAATATGTTTCGGTCAGAAGTTTTTGCTTGCTCTATTTGGGGTTCTTTATCATCTACAGTTGCTTCTCGAAGATCTCGGCAGCAATTAAGGCACAAATCATATGAGCAACTTGGACAGCGTCGATGATAATCAGTAATGGGTATCCTACATAAATTGCTGCAAGAAAACAAATCAAAATAAAAAAGACCCTTATACGATCTATGGATAAGCAACATAAACATGAAACTTTAGCACCCGTTAAATCCATTAAATTTAATGAAAGTGTTCTATGTATACCAGCACATCTGCTCATCTGCATTCAATTTTGTTCTGGGAAGATCTATTTCAGCACCTGAGGGGAAATCGTTATTTCAACATTGTCAAATACTTGTTCACAAGAAGAAGAAAAATACAACCTTGTCAAATACTACTAGCACTGCAATGCTGTGAGCAAACCCAAAGAAACGTCAAAATGCATCTTACCACGCAATTTCTTTTCAAGTTCAACTTCAAAACACTGTTCGCGATGGATCTGCTTTACCACAGGAAGCACTGCCGATAGCAGCACGTGGAGATACTGTAACTTATCTAGAACGGGAATCTCCCGTATCCGAACCTTAATCCCAACAAAACCAGAACTTTTACTAACTCGAAAAAAATTTGCATATGCTAAACTTTGAAGGCATGCTTCATCAAATGGTAACTATTAAAATACCTTTATGGAATTATCGCTACGTAAGCAAACTTTGCAATTACAAATACCACGGCAAGCAGGACATATCCTCTGAATTTCATCTAATGAAATGTCTGAGTACCTAAAAATAAGTAAACCATAACAGTCAGCAACCAAATAAAGAAAATAACTGCAACTGAGAATGGGTATCTTCACCAAAATTGCATTGCTCACCATGTTGATATACAGCTATCACAGTAACCTCTCCTATCACATCGGAGGCACCAAGTAACTCTATCTTTGTCATTCCTCCGGCACTGATGGCAAGTTTGCCCACCAGTGTCCTCGGAAGAATCCGAACTTCCATCAGAATCTTCCTGCCAATAAAATCATTCAATTCAGCACATAAAACTTCCATCATAATTAGACACAAAATTAGCATATAAAACTTACAGTAGCGTTAGCATCTAAGCTCTGTTGTATTTGTTTCCTGGATGAGTCCCTGCAGAAGCGGTCGGCGAATCATAAGACGCCCAATTCTCTTCATGGAGAGGGGCATCAGCCTCATCCTCCGAATCATCGCTCGGCTTCAGAGCATGGTGCGTGGTGGAACCCTTTTTCGGGTCAGGGTTATAACGAAACTGATTTCTAGAGATCTTATCCAATAACTTCTTTCCGGAACGGCGTTCCTCAGCTTTGATCGTTGATAAGGGCATATCAAGATCATCACTTTTGCTCTCCAAATAAATATCAGACTCGCCCAGTGACTTCCTCTTAGCTTTCTTGAGGTTAGCCCTCATTGCAGAATTGGCAGCCCTCTTCTTAGCCTGGATGTAGTGTTTCTCGCACACCGTCTTGTCAGGCATGGACATGGCAGTGCATCTCCACTGTTTCCCGTCTGATCTCTTGCACCGCAAATCATCTGGAATCCCCGCATTGTCCTCACCATTCCCTGAGGTCGTTCGTGCATTATCCATTTTGTTTTCAAGACAAGTCACCCTGAGTTAATTCCAACACCCCAATGAGAATACCAACCACCAATGTGTTGTGAATTAAGTGAACAACTTTCGGGTTCACTTAGAAAAAAAACAATGATCATTGTAAATCTCCAAAATTAGATTTTCATTGTCAAAAATATATGTAATAACTGCTCCTCAGTCCTCACTCACTCTCTTCGCTTCTAATTGATTTGGATAACAAGCTAGTTAGAAATCTTTTTTTTTTTATTTTGGAGAAAAAGGTTATATATTTATCAAGATACTCTTTCTTCAACCCATTTAAATTGAGATCTCTACCCTAACCCTCTATATGGGTGCAATTAGTAAATACCAACACGAAGCACAAGGCTACAAAACCCTACCCTATTGTATTAGAAGAGGAACGAACAAAAATTGAAGTTTGGATGAAGAGTTGAATGTACCTGTTACAGTGTGAATCCTTCAGAAATTGACGGTGCAACGGCGACGTCGTTTGGTGTGCTTCCAGTTCCAATCCAGAAACTTGGGTGTGACGATGAAGAGGGGCTCATGTCATCATGCTACTGAAATATTAGTACCGTATTGACTCAGGCCGTTTGGACTTTTGGATACATTTTAATTTAATTTTTAAAATAAAAACCTATATATTTTAAAATTAAATTAAATATTAGAAGTTTATATACCAACATTACGTTGGTCCGAGTAGAACTGGACTCGTATCTCTTAAGCAAGATTTCGAGTTCGAGCCTTATGTATGAAAAAAAAAACCATAGTTAGAAGGAAGGTCGCCAGCTAGGTTCCCCGACCAATATTAGTCATTAGCAAAACGGATGAATATTTCGCACTCATGCCATCATAAATATATATATATATATATTTGAAGTTTATATAATTGACTAATTGTGTTTATGTCATTTAAAAAAGACATAAATCTTTTAAAGTGATTTGGGTTTCTAAAGTAAGTAAGTATATCGGTCTTTAAAAACAATATTATTTATTTTAAAAAATTATTTAGAAGATCTTTTTCCTAAACCAAAGTTAAAACAAGTGGATTAACAAGTTATTTTAGTTATCAAAAAATTTATTTATTTTAGAAACTAACAATATCAAGCTTTTAAAATAAGTGGTTTTTTTTAGGAATGGTAGCATTTTGTTGAATAAGACTCATTTATATCGATGTTCACTATTGATAGTTTTTACTTTTTATTTACGTCTAAATAAAAATAAGATCAACGATTGAAAATAAATAAAATATAAAATTAGATTACAGGTAAAGGAACCTTATCATTAGAATATCAGGTTTTTAAAATAAGCATTAGAGATAATCAAGGGAGATTCATTATTGCTCAAACTCAGTGGTCAACTCCCGTGCTGCGAGTTCATGAGGGAGAAGCCCTTGGTTTATTGGCTGCTATTCGCTGGGCACATGCTCTTAAGCCGGAGAATGTTATTTTCGAACTAGACAGCAAGCTGGTGGTGGACAATGTTTTGGGTTCTCACGTTAATCTATCAAAGTTCGATGACATTATTTCTAGTTGCCGAGCTTTGCTATTGTATTATCCAAACTTCCAAGGTAAGTTTATTCGGAGGCAAGCTAATGTAGTGACTCATTACTTGATAATGGTAGCTATATCTAGCGTCAGTCCTAAAATTTATAATTCATGTCCTTCTTGTATTGAACCTTTCATTATCAATAATATGAGTTAAGCTTGTTTGCTTCAGGGAAAAAAAAAATTAGTAAAAAAATCTTTGAATTTTTTTTTTCTCAATAAACAAATTTGAAATAAGCATTTTTTTAATAAATGTATTCATACTCTCTCACTGTGTTTAGAATATTCGTTGTTAAAAAAATTGAAAAAATATTTTGATTTTTGAAATAGCTCTATTTGAATTTATTGTCATTATAAAAGTTTTTATATTATCATTTGCTTATTTATTATACCATTGTTAAAAAAAAATTGACTATCGCAGTAACAATTTTAAAAGTCAAAATGCGTTAAATATAATGCAAAAAGTTTTACAGTGATAATGCATTAAAATTCAATTCTTTTCTGAGTGGATAGATTATAAAAATCATATGACATATGTATGGGTTTTTTAATATTGGATTTGATTTTCAATAGATAAAATTTTATTTGTCGTTTCAACTCTTAATCTTATATGTGATGGCCATTTTTATACAACCTCGTACCTAAGACATAACCTATTGTCTAAAAATAATATGAAATTATATCGATGACGAATATTTCACCCGTGCATCCGTCATCTAGTTATTATAAAGGTGTAAAAAAAAAAATTGAATTATATTTTTAAAGTAGCCTAAAAATAAATTGAAGACTTTCGAAGCAATGAAACTTTCTACTCAAATAGCCTCGAGCCAAGCTAGATTGGTATTACTATTAAGCACTCTAGGGCGCGCACACTCAGTAATTCTGACATTTTACTATAATTCAATTTGATAAAAATGGTTGATAAGCTAGCTTATAGTTAATAAACTAACTTATAATTGTTAAGTCAATTTTTAGCTGAAAGTTAATAACTCATAGACGAAAAGCTAGTTAAATAATTTTGAAGTATTAGGTAAAATTAGTTTTTAAACAAAGTTATATAAAATAACATGGTTTTATTAGCTAGTCAAATAATATATTATTATATTAGCAGCTTCTTGGACTTGCCAAAGAGATCTTAGACCCATATTAAGTCGTCTTAGGATCACACTTCAAATTTGTGTGAAAATATTTTATGATTTATATTTGTTTTTTTTAAAATCAACGGTGAACCATAAAAGTTATTGATTAAGTTTTTTTTATCCGAGTTATTGATTAAGTTAATCCTTCATGTATACTATGATCATATATTTTATTAATATAATTTGTTTAAAATATGTTTTTTAAAATATCTTTTAGTTATAGATTTGTATTTGTAATATTTTATGTTTTAGGTATGCATAATACATGAATGTAAACATTTTGTATAAAAATTTGTGTATATAATTGAATTATGTATAATTGATTGTTTTTCATTTTTACCATTTTACTATTCCTACAAGAATAACACATGTCATTCATAGATTTTAAATTTCAAAATTAATTTTTCATTCAACTAAATATCTTTTTTATCTATATTTTATTTAAAATGTTGGCTAATTTAAAATATTATATACAAAATATATATATATATATATATAATAGAAAATTATTTACAAATATGATAGATATTTCTTAGAAATATTTTATATTATTTACAAATATCGAAATACTTCTTATATCATAAGTTTGGGGAATTCTCAAGGGAATGGAAAGTTGCTTGGGTTTGTGAAATCACAAGGTTGTTATTGAGAATGATATAATCTCAAACCAGAAATTTTAAAAAATGCTCTTGAATACATCAAAATATTTTGATTTTTGACATTTTCTTTTGTTTGAATGGAGAGCAAGAGATTGTGTTTTCCGATACATTGTGAAAAGCCAACTCTAATTGGTTAGAAAATTGGAGATTAACAACAACTGGCAATAGAACCATCAAATATTCTATGTCAATCTTTTAGATATAAAACAAAAAATACATATCAATCATATAGCTAGCAGTGTTAAAGAAATTATCTCCTAAACAATATAAACTGAAATCAGTGTAAATGTAACTTAAATAGTTTTCATTAAAAAATTGCCCAAGCAAGCATAAGAACAATCAAGGCTTTAGTTCTGAAACTTCACAATGTTGAAGACCTTCCAACCTCTCTAACAAAGCCCTATAAAGAACAGTATCCTCCTTTATTTATTGAAGCAACGCAAGAAAAGAAAGCCATGATGAGTGAAGGCTTGGAGGTTTAAACAACCTTTGGTCAGATGAGAAGAAATTTTACATTGTCCGTGGAAGGAGAGTGCAAGGGATAAAGGTATAAAGATATGTAATAGATTTGCATTTGTTCCATTTGTTCCACTCTAATATTTCAGCTACTAACTTGCTTAGGCCATTATGAACAGAAAAAGGGTTTTCCCCAATTTCACTAATAATATGTTATAAATAGTATCAATACTGATAGAAAGAGAGGATAGCTGATATTATTGCAATGTTGATTGAATACTTTCAGAAATTTGGATTTTTTTTTTGTGCTAATAATAGTTTGGATATTATTGTAATGTCAATTACATTAATACTATGCTATGCAAGTTCTTAAACCTTTTTTTGGCAGACAAAGCTAAGCAAGAAGGCAAACATTGAGACTTATTAAAGTTATGATTATATTATTTACTAATGATATAAATATTATTAACGTAAGTGTACTAAATATTATTAATAATACAATTATTTTTCATCAATTGCGGAAATTAAGATTTCCGTAACTGTAAGTTTTTTCAAAATCTAGTTTCCGAAAGTGGGTTTTATTTTTATTTTTTTAAGTTTTTTTCATCAATTGCGGGAATTAATATTTCCGTAAGTGTAAGTTTTTTTTAATTTTATTAATACCTATATACAATTAACTAAGTGTACTAAATATTATTAATAATATAATTATTTTTCATCAATTTCGGAAATTAAAATTTCCGTAAGTGTTTTTTTTTATTAAGTTTTTTTAATTTTATTAATACCTATATACAATTATTTATTAATTTCTATTAATAATATGATTATATTTTATTAATCATATTATTTTTTAATAATATAAATATAGTTAATTTTTTATTAATTTAAATTACGGATACTGGTTTTCCGCAAGTGGTAATTGCGGAAAATCTAGTTTCCGTAAGTGGGTTTTATTTTTATTTTTCTGTTAAGTATTTTTTTATTAATACCTAATCATATAATTATTCCAATATAATTATCCCAAATGTACTAATTATTTAATAATTTTTTTAAAGGAAATTTACTATATACCTATTATTAATAGAAATTTACTATCCGTAAGTGTAAGTTTTTTTTAATTTTATTAATACCTATATACAATTAACTAAGTGTACTAAATATTATTAATAATATAATTATTTTTCATCAATTTCGGAAATTAAAATTTCCGTAAGTGTTTTTTTTTATTAAGTTTTTTAAATTTTATTAATACCTATATACAATTAACTAAGTGTACTAAATATTATTAATAATATAATTATTTTTCATCAATTTCGGAAATTAAAATTTTCGTAAGTGTTTTTTTTTATTAAGTTTTTTTAATTTTATTAATACCTATATACAATTATTTATTAATTTCTATTAATAATATGATTATATTTTATTAATCATATTATTTTTTAATAATATAAATATAGTTAATTTTTTATTAATTTAAATTACGGATACTGGTTTTCCGCAAGTGTTAATTGCGGAAAATCTACTTTCCGTAAATGGGTTTTATTTTTATTTTGCTGTTAAGTTTTTTTTATTAATACCTAATCATATAATTATTCCAATATAATTATCCCAAACGTACTAATTATTTAATAATGTTTTTAAAGGAAATTTACTAATTTTTATTAATAATATAATTATATTAATAATATGATTATTTTTATTAATTATATTTTTTATTAATAATATAAATATTATTAATTTTTCATGAATTTTAATAAAACGACCAACAAAAGTCAAAAAATGTCTATAAATATTCCAAAAAAAACGTGAGAACGACACGCCAGGTTGTGGGTTGAGCCTTAATAAATGTATAGATTTTTTTTTTTAAATTTTTTTTTGTTTATAGATTGAAAACAAATTTACTCTACATTAGTTACTCCGCCCTCCAAGGTGGGCCTCCATACCCCATGTACTTGTGAAGTTTGATTGTTTCTTTTGGGCTTTGACCCTTTGTCATATATTAAGTAAAAAAAATGTAGGTTTGGTAAAAGAAGGTTTCAAAACCTAATCTACATCATACACTTGGCTACATTGTCTATATCCATTTTTTTTTCATTCAAGAGGTGAAACAATTATAAACAACACTCTCAATAAAATCAATCTCAAATCTAAATTACATCTAATCAAAACTATGTGGGAGAAGGTTCTCGAATATAATCTAGACCATACACTTGGCTACATCTTTAATATCCATTTCATTTCATTCAAGAGGTGAAACAATTATAAATAAGGAAGACACTGTTAATCAAATCCTCTAAAACTTTTTTCGCCATCCTGAAGGATGGCGAGAGAGGTTAATCTTCGATATCAATGGCGATCCTTTTTTATAATATTATCTTTTGCTTCCTTCATCCCTATACATCGAGAAAGCAAAAGTCGAATATCGTACATCACATAGCCATAAATCAAGCATTAATGGTGTATCCTCAATGAAGATGGAGAGATACAGGCTCCCGAGCTGCATATCCAAGCTAATTTCAACCCGCATATCCAACGGGTTGTTATTTTACTTTTAGTATTTTATCAATGTTTCCTTATTCAATTGCGGTTTGTATTTGATTATGGTGGTGTTTTAATTTCTTTCAAATTGTAAACACCATTTAGGTGCTTTGTGTTATGAAGATATTTGGTTGAATAAGAGATTACCGCATTTTAAATCCATATGCTTTATTATTATATAAATTGAATTACAAGATCTAAACCTCAAGGATTGGTGTTTTTTGATTGTCCATTCAATATCACTTGAATGACGAGACAGGTTCGATCCATCCAGTCTCAACCCACCATGGATTGGTGGGTTAATCAGGTGAGTATTATTTAAAACAAATTAAAGTAAATAATTTTAAAAAAATGTAGAAAGTTCTTAGATCTAAAAAAAAGTCCTTAAATTTGCAAAACTCCTTAGATCCACGAAAACACCCACAGACCTAAAAAAAACCTAAAAAATTTGACGACATGAAGAAGAAGGAAATGCTCCTCATATTTGCCAAAACAAAAATCAACTATAAGAAAGCAATGTTCTCAATGGTTGAATACGGTGGAAGAAGCGTCGGCGTCTAGCCGCCTAGGTCCGTACCCTTTACATGTCTCTTGTGACTTTTTGTCTTGCTTTATGAAATGAGAAACCCTAACATGATCTACCACTTACCCACTAACCAAGCCCATTTTCAAATAAGAAGATTTTTTTTTTTTGTTTAGCCCACGAGCCAACCCAAGTGAAATAAGTCACGTTAATGCCTCTCGTGTCGAAAAAAACACCAACCCAATCCAACTCAAACCCGTGAAAGCGAGGTTAACTCACGGGCCACAACTCATCACGACAATTCTATTTGCGAGATTAACAAAGCTTATTATTACATATTCATAGTTTTAATATTGAATATTATCATTTTAAATAATTGGGAATTTTTTAGTCTACAATGAAAGAGTGTTTTTTCTTGCGATGAGAGAAAATGAGACATAAACAAATTAAACTAAATGACATGATGAAAAATGAGATTTAATTGGTTTTGGGGTTAGAAACTATTTTATTGATATTATTCATTTTGAAATATATTTTTAGTATATCTTAGTTTTAATTTTGTATTTGTAAATTTTTTATATTTTACCGATGTATAAATGTATAAACTGCGTTTTATATAAAACATGGGTTGGTTTGTCACCTAATTAATGATGGTTAAAATTGTGGTTAATGGCATATTGAGTTTGGTTAATGGATATACATGTGGTGGATGAATAATTCGTTAACAGACAACTTAGTTAATGATATACGAAATCTTGATTAATGAATCTTAGTGAATGGTTACCTAACAAGTTACCTAATCTTTATATACACATATGTCCGTTAATCAAATCCAACATGCCATTAATTATGATTTTCAATGCCATTAACCAAATGTTACGGTGACGGATTGCCTTGCTGTTCAAATAACATAAGTAAAAAAATAATATACATGTTATGCTATGTTAAAGAATGATAACACCACATACACTAGGGGTCTTTATATCCAAAAAACCGATTCAAAAAATCGAAAATCGAACAAAATCGATGTCTACTAAATTTTTTTGGATCTTGTTTTGTGCAAACCGATCGGGATCAGATTAGATTTTGGATTCCTTTTTTAAAACCGAATCAATCCAAACTCAACCACATATATAAAATTTAATATATGTTTATTCTAATATTTTGCATTATTTATTTTGTATTTGATTTAACATAATTTGTTATTATTTTCAATGTTCCAAACATAAATAAAAGATGTTTTGAAATTAGATGATGATATTTATTTATTTTATACATATTTTATAAAATGTTATTACATATTTATTTATTTTATATATGTTTAAGGTTTTGTTCAATTTAGATTATAATCTTGATTCTTTTATATAATATAAATATGCAATGAAATGTCGTTAAAAATCGAATTAATCGATCCAATCCAAATTGTATTTAATCGGATCGGGTCATATATATCTATATATACAAAAGAAGCAATCCAAACGAACCAAATTACATGTTTCAATCTTTGTTAAACTATCCAAATCCATATTTAATCGGATCAGATGATTTTTTTTCCTAGAAACCAAGGGATACATACCATAAGAACCAACAATAATAATAAATAAAAAAAACAACACCTCCCTCCCTCCTCAGCCTCTGCTCTGTTTCCGTTTGTTAGTTATAAAATCGGATTGAATCGGTGGATCTGAATCGCGAGCTAGAAGATGGCGATGGCGAGAGCAAGCTCTGGTCTGCAGTACCCAGAGCGCTTCTACGCCGCGGCCTCTTATGTCGGATTCGACGGATCCACTTCTCCCACCAAATCCCTCACCTCCAAATTCCCCAACTCCACCGCTCTCCTTCTCTATAGCTTGTATCAGCAGGTATCTATATCTATATCTATATCTATCTTTTCATCATCTTCTTCATTTCTTCATTCTTTCGCGCCAATCACAATGCTTAGCTATTCTCACTTGTCCACTCCAATGTATGTATGAATATGGAATTGCGCTGATGGATGGTATTTCTAATCGACTACTGTGGTGGTATAATTTTTTTGGTAGATCTGGTTTTTGTATATAGTGATAGGAACTAAGAATGTGAAGAATTTCCAACACTCAATGCTCTTGTCAAACTACTTGCCTTTAGATATGCCTAGCTTCTGGTGAAACGCAATCAAATCAGCACAAATCACATTTTATACACTGAGGAATGAAATGATGCATCCTAGTCTTACTATTCTAGCTTCCTCATATGGGATTTTGGTTGATTCGTTCGGTTGTGCTGATATTTATTTGTAATTGAAGTAGGGATTTATCATAGAGGATTACATATAGATTGTTGCTCAATTCAAGGTTATTTCGATATGGCAGGCTAGTATAGGGCGTTGTAATATCCCTGAACCCAGTTCGTGGAAAATTGTGGAGCATAGCAAATGGGCCAGGTTGGTGTGCTTTAAGCATTCATGCTGCCTTTCGCTTTCTCTATGCTATTTCTATACACTCTCCCTGATCCCTTCACTCTACTTATGTGTGCATTTATGTGTAACTCTGATTTTACCATTTTCTCAGTGCCGTATATTATGCAAATATTTTGTTAAGTATGCCGCACCAGTTGTTTCGTATGTTTTATTTAATATTAATCTTTCAATTTCCACTATTGCATCCTGCTGTCTTTTTTTGCTGTTGTTGAGAATATCACTAAAAAGTAGTAATGGTTGATGCAGCTGGAACCAGCTTGGAAACATGTCTTCCACAGAAGCCATGCGTCTTTTTGTGAAAATATTGGAGGTCTTGCCAATAATTTTATTTCACCATTCTTCTTTGAGAAAACGAAGAACGTTAGCTGATTACTTTCATTCTTATTTTCATTTGTCGTGTAGGAAGAAGACCCTGGTTGGTATTCAAGTGCATCTAACTCCATTGTAGAGCCTGTTATAGATGTGCAAATGAATGTGAGTATTGCCAAGTTTATATTGAATGCTGCGTCCTTTTCTTGCTATGACCTGCTATGAGTTTTACTTGTTATATTCATCTATCTATTTCATTCAGATTAACTTTATGAAATCTGATATGTATTCATGATTAAATGAGTAAGAAATATGTTATTGGGAAGAAATAAGTTTGAGATCCTGTAAATATGTCACTTTGGTGCTCTTACAACCTTTCACCGACTAAGCATGCATCAAATTCCTGTGCAACTGAGAGTCAGTTTAGTGATTGTTATGAGTCATGTGCTGGTTTATTGATATGGTATATTGAAGATTTGATATCTTTGGATTTAATTAATGCTTAAGAGACATGTTATCTTGAAGTTACGTCAAGAGAATTACAATGAGAACATCATATTTTTCTCCACCTTTGCTGCTACTGTCAACATTGTAATTTCCTTCCTTCCATTGTGTCTTGCTGGTTGTATAGCACAATTCCAAAGTTGAGCCAGTAGTTGAGAATGGGAACTCTTATCCGGAGACAAAGACTAGTTCCACTGAAAATGGAAGTCAAGATGGAATACAGGATAAAGATGTTGTCATTGAAGGCTTTGGTTCAGCTGGAGTCTATGATCAATGGATTGCACCTCCAATATCCGGTCAACGTCCAAAAGCCAGATATGAGGTACTGGTTCATGCAAAATATAAAAATATAAAATTCATTGTTCTTCACTACTTTTTAACATTCTGTTCTATTAATGTTCCTTTTTCCTGAGATACTGTGTGTTTATATGTTTAGCATGGAGCTGCAGTCGTGCTAGATAAATTGTACATACATGGTGGAAACCACAATGGTCGTTACCTTAATGATTTTCATGTAAGCATATGTTTAGTATCTCTGTTGCATGAAGCTATGCAATTTGTCTAAGTAATAATAATATAACTTGGGAGGTTGTTTTAGACGGCCAATTTTGGCTAAGAAATGATTTATCTTGTAGTTTAACAGTTAAACTTTTCTTATTCTCCCTCTCGAGTTGACTAAGCCATATGCTATTTACTTTGAATTAAATGGAAACATACACAGGTTCTAGATTTGAGAAGTTGGACTTGGTCGAAGATTGAGGCTAAGGCTGGAGTTGAGTCTAGTACCGACTCATCATCCTCAGTAACGTTGACCCCTTGTGCTGGCCATTCTTTGGTTTGTATTGAAAAAGTTTAAACTCTAAATAATCTTATCTGCTATATTCAATTTATTCTTTTGTTAGTTGCTAGCACTGATTCTGGGGTAGTTTGGATTTTGATGATGAGAACTTTGTCATAATAGATTCCGTGGGAAAATAAGCTTCTGTCAATTGCTGGGCATACAAAAGATCCTTCCGAAAGTATCCAAGGTATAAAATAATAATGTTATTATATCTTATCATCTATTTGGGGTTGGCATCATATCTGTGCAAAACTTAAAACGTGTAGAAATGTGAAATTTAGAAGTGTCATTTAGATAAATCATCATAAGAGAAACTTTAAGAAATTTGATGGGTTACTCTTCATTTCAGTAAAAAAACTTGATACTATAACTTTATTCACCTTAAAGGACAAAACAATCAAGACTGTTGGGAGTGGTGAAATTTTTGTGGAACATTTATGTGATAGTTTTGTTGGTAATTGTTTCTTTTTCCTTCAATTTTTTTAGCAACAAAAACTTGTAACAATTTCCTTCATTGATTCAATTTATGTCCATTAATATGGTTTTTTCCTTCCTGTTTTGTGGCTTTGTCCTACTCCTGTATTCTTTTATTGTTGTTATCTTTTCTATGTAGTTACAACCCATGTTCCTATTATTAAATATTTAATATTATGACAGTGAAAGTGTTTGATCTGCAAATGGCAAACTGGTCAACTCTAAAGACTTATGGGAAACCCCCGGTATGTATCTGTTATCCTTCCTTTTATGCTTATTAAACCTGAAAATCGTATAAACTTTTGAATTTTATATAGAAGTATGTGACATGTCGCGTTTGCTTTTCTCCAACTTCTTAACAAGAGATGCATAAATTTAATGGTTTTTGAATAAATGATACATATTGATTTTCTTTTCTTTTCCTTTTTATTAAGGAAACACCGTAATGGACAGTTAAAGTGTTAAACTCCCCTTTTTCATGTGTGCTTTCTAGGTATCACGTGGAGGCCAATCAGTTAACTTAGTTGGGACAACCTTGGTAATTTTTGGTGGACAAGATGCTAAGAGAACTCTCTTGAATGATCTGCATATTCTTGACTTGGAAACCATGACATGGGAAGAAATTGATGCTGCGTAAGAAGTTTCCTGAGGCAACCTTTTCTATCTAATTGGTTTCTTATTTTACATTTTTTTTTTTTGGTTGGGGGTGGTAGTGCTGGTGGTTATAGATGTTTAATGAATATTCTGGGGGAATTGAACTGTTTTAGGGTGTAAACCAAAAAAAGATAATTATAAAAACAAATTGAAGTTTGACTACGTTTTGCAGTCCTCTTCTTTGCTTGTGCTAAACTCTGGTAATCTGATTTTGAACTTTTGATACATGGCATATTATATTCACTCATTCTCATCAGCAGTGGACTGTATCCTGGTTTTCCTATTCCTATATAAAGAGAAAAGAATGAAAAAGAATCTTGTTAAGGTTTGATGCTAAAGAATTCTCAACTGGCAGTGGGACGCCTCCTTCTCCAAGGTCTGATCATGTTGCTGCAGTGCATGCGGAGCGATACTTACTTATCTTTGGTGGGGGTTCACATGCAACTTGCTATAATGATTTACATGTTCTCGATTTGCAGACAGTAAGACCATTGCCTTTTCTGTTACGATGTGGACTGGAAAAATCATCGTCATCTAATCAACTATGTGAACTTTGCAGATGGAATGGTCTCGACCAACACAACTGGGTGAGATACCAGCGCCACGTTCTGGACATGCTGGTGTGACAGTAGGGGAGAACTGGTTCATTGTCGGTGGGGGTGACAATAAGAGTGGTATGCTTTTTTCCCACCTTGTCACTTAAGTTCAAAATAACTCATTTTGGGGAATGAATTTTTCCTGTAAAAAATATTGCTTGATTCATGAACAAATATTTTTTGATCTCTTGGAGTATACAAATCTATTCTATTGGGTCAAACTAAACCAAAGGAACTAGTTTTCTAGTGGTGATGCTGCAAAGTTTATTTCCTTGGTATACTTTCAAATAACATACTTACAATGTGCGAACGTGCACATATTAAAGGCAACAACTAAACGAATATATAATGCATCCTCTTTCTGTCATGCATGGCCCAAGTTTCTGGAATGGTAGAAAAATAAAATTTAACTTTCAATGGTACAGCGTAAAGCAAGATTCAAGTTGATAATCAGTATTCCGATGATTGCCCAAGGTACTAGTATTAAAGAAAACACCCTTTTTAAAGTAAAGATTATTGAACATGGTGCACCAACTTGTATCAAATTGATGCATTATATTCTTCAATTATTGTTTTGAGTTATTAGTATGTGTGAACACATAATAGTAATGTGGCCAATTTGTTCTGTATGTTTCCTCCTTCTCTGTGTGCTTTATGAGTGAATGAAACTGATACTGCAATTTTTTCTGAGCTTCATTACTTAGATCTTGAGAAAATCCTAGAGCGTGTACTGTAATAGCTGTAAACTTAAACCTTGGAGGAGAATCAATCAAGTACAATCAAAAGAATCAAAGCATATAGAAATAGAAGATCAATGAAGCCAACTATGAGATGCATCAGATAAATTCGTTGTTTAGGTAATCGGCAGCGGATTGCTTCTGAGGTGAATGTAGGTTGGAAGAATTACTTTTTGAAGCTTGAGTTTTATGTTTGGGAGTATTTCCCCAAAAGCAATTTCATAAAAAATGATTTTCATTTGGTTGGATTAAGTAAAATAATTTGGATGTGAAATTATTAAGATGATAAGACAAATCAGTGATTGAATTACACCCAGAATGCATTCTGGTAAAAAATTAGCCTTTTACCTAGACATCCCTACTAATTCCCCAGAATGTGTCCTTGGAGGCCCCTGTAGATTGCATTATTCTTTGGTTTCCATCTGGTTTTGGATATTTCATCCATAGATGGAGGATAGTTGTCATTGTTTGAGGCCTTGATCCTCATAACAGATTCTGGAGTTACAGTAACAGGTTTAAATTTATGGCTTTAAAAAGGGCAGTAAAAGTTATATAGGACTTATCTTTGATTTTGAATTGTTACAATGATATAAGTGCTTACTTGCGGGAAATTTCCATGCATACTGTTCATTGTAAAGGAAGTTTGCAAGGGAAAACATTACTGTTTTATTGGGATCATTGTGATGGGTAACTTTTGATTTAGCTATTACATATCCATATGACTTCATTACCTAGGTTGCTACAAGTAGATGACATTTCTGCTGCTGCCTCGTGGTTGCTATATATGCCTCACTTGAAGTTATATTTCATGCTATTCTGCAGGGGTCTCTGAAACTGTTGTGTTGAATATGTCTACGTTGACATGGTCGGTGGTAACTTCTGTTCAAGGGCGTGTTCCTGTTGCTAGTGAGGTACTTTCAATTATTTAAGATCTTTTTATGACAGGAAAAGTGGAGAACTAGCATATCTCCCATTGCGATGCAAGCGAATATTAAAGAAAAATGATATAATATACATCTACCAAAAACATATATTATACATATTTATAAAAAATTTGAACAATAAAATTGTGTCTATTTTCTGGAAAATGTAATTTTTAATTTAGTTTATAATTAGAAATTTAACTCTTGAAGTGTTGGGAGTTATAAATTTGAAAAAGAATGTCATTGGCAACAGAAAAAAATTAAATAGAAGTATTGGAAACAAAAGAAGCTATTAATAAAACATGTGAGTAAGATTGAGAAATTTCAAATATCAGCAATGCAGATAAACTTTTAATAGATAATAGATTCCAAATGAAGAAATCTTGTTAACAAAGTTAACCATGTAGGATCCTTTAAGTGGTTATTGTTCCTTGGTGGTAAATATTTTTATCAAGAGTTCTGTTTTTGGAATTTTCTCTTTTATTATATATGTAATCTTACAGGGGTATATGTGCTATAAATTCTAACCAGAGTGCTGGTCCTTGTTAACTTGTTGGTGTCATCAGCGAAGATACCTAGACCTTTCATGTAGTTTTTAGTGCCACATGCTTATGGTAATTAAAATTTTCCCGTCGTAGGGCTTGAGTTTGGTTGTAAGCTCGTATGATGGTGAAGATGTACTTGTATCATTTGGAGGATACAATGGACGTTACAACAATGAGGTGAAGATTATTTCTCAGTTTTTTGCCTTTTCTGCTTTCTTTTGCTTTTGTATCATTGTTCTCCCTCTCCTGATGTAGTTTGCTGTATTCAGATCTATGTCCTTAAACCAAGCCACAAATCAACCTTGCAATCAAAAATAATTGAAAATCCCATACCGGACAGTGTTTCTGCAGTGCACAATGCCACAAATCCTACCCGAGATGCAGAGTCTGAATTTGAAGCTGGACATGAAGGGAAAATTAGGGAACTTTTCATGGACAATGTTGATTCAACTGTATGTATTATCGCAAAGCATGTCCTTTTTCACTCTGACTATCATAGACTAGCACGTCTGGCCCATGTCATTGGACTAGTTAGTGACATTTCACTTATTGCTGATTTTAGGGCTAAAGCAAAAACAATAAAAAATCGTTTGGAAGCTCATAAGAAACTCCTAACCACATATATGCTATACATGCATTTGTAGATACCCATTTCACTCCTCAAAAATTGCAGATTCTGGCTGGACCATTCAAATTATAGGCATAGATCACATCCTGCATTTGGTGCATTTAATTTCAATTCCTGCCAGTGTTTCACATTTTGGGTATCATACAGAAATTGAAAGGTGATCTTATAACAGTCCTGAAGGCTGAGAAAGATGAATTGGAATCATCACTCAGCAAGGAGAAGTTGCACAGTATTCAACTAAAGCAAGAACTAGCAGATGCTGAAGCTCGGAACTCGGATCTTAGCAAGGTAACTACTTTAATTGTTAAAGTTCCTTTTTCATTTTGGAAACAGTGGAAGCAGGCTACTATTCGTCAGTACATGTTGAGCAGAATATGTTGGTGGAGTCTTGGTATCTGATACTGTTAAATTCAAATAATTTCTCCTTGATGTGGCAACTCCCTTATTTAATGTAGTTCTATGAAAGGACTTGTTATTTGGTAAAATCTTCCACACCTTTTTTTTGGGGGGGGGGGGGGTTTGTTTATAATTTTTTTTTCCCATACCTTTTTCATACTTGTTTTCCCCATAGATTATATACCTTTTTCCATATATGCAGATCAAATCTATAAATGAAACTTGACTATTATTCATTGTGGTATGATGCAATCAACTCATATTTATCTCCCTGATAACGTAGGAACTCCAATCGGTACGTGGTCAGCTTGCTGCTGAGCAGTCAAGGTGTTTCAAACTTGAGGTATGCATTAATGCTTCCGAGAGCCTTTCCCTCAGGGTCATTACGAGAAAGTGCTTTTGAACATTTGTTATCATGACACTGAAAAGTGAAAGCACACACTGATGCAAATCATGCAATCGTTTAATCCAAATGTAGCTGGTTGATGGAAAGTTATTGGGAAACATGGGGCACCATGTCATCTATGTACACTAAGCTATTCGTATTTCATAGAAAAACAAGTTGTCCATGTGATCAGGAATTTGAATTTCAAAATTTTCCGTTCTTTTCTCGTAGTCCTTGATTTTATAGCTTCTAATCACACAAAATCCAAATTACACTAGGATCAGTTTGGTGTAGGGATGGCTTGGTCAACCATGACTGCTGAGAGAATCTGTCATTCGAATCATTACAGGATTATCCCTCTTTGTTATGGTCTCTAGTTTGACTCTCTGGGGCTGCTTTAAAAGTTTGGCGTTTGTCTCCTTTTATTTTGGATGAAAGAATTTGAATTTCTTTTTTTTACTGAAGAGAGCAATTGGGATCGCAGGTGGAGGTTGCTGAATTAGGACAGAAGCTCCAAACAATTGGGACATTACAGAAGGAACTTGAACTCCTCCAGCGGCAAAGGGCTGCATCTGAGCAGGCTGCCTCAAATGCAAAACAAAGGCAGAGTTCAGGTGGTGTATGGGGTTGGATTGCTGGTACTCCTTCTAGCCAGAAAGCAGACGATGCATGAATGTTTGAACCTTTACCATTAGCCTAACTGAACAGCAATGCGACATTTGATTTCATTAACGACTTTTTTCTCCATTACATTTTTGGTTTCTTTTTCAAGATGGTGAGTCTTGGCACAGTGATAAGGTTGTTTCCCTCTAACTTGAGGTCATGGGTTCAAATCCTACATTCCCCAGGTCCCACCGGAGAGCCTTGTGCATCGGGCCACCCTTTTAGAAATAAGATTTTGCTGCTCTTTGGTCAAAGGAAACCCCTTTGGGGGTTATCGCAGTAATACATTATACATATTACATATCAACTGTAATTTTAGTTATTTAGCTTCATATGGCTATAGTCCAGGACAGAGCATGTTATTGTTCCCACCACTTTTGCTGATTTGTATTCAGAGTGAACCCAAGATTCAATGAAAGCATACATATTCTTTTTGTCTGTGAAAGCGACTATATTAATATAATTTTAATTTAGTCGTTACTTATAAGTTTTAAGTGCAAGCTTTTCTGGATTCTGCTTGCAAAAAAAGTTATAAATTAATAAACTGTATACATAAGAAAATTATTACCATTTTTTCGCTAGTTGTAAAATTGCTATATCCATCCAAAAAATATTTGCTACAGATTTTTTTCCTTCTAAAAATCATAAAATAAGGATATAATTGTTATATACTACTGATATACTAAATTTTTACATTATCGGTCAATCACGAATTATCTTATTATTAAAAAAAATCCACTTACAATAGTTATCTTAAAAATCAAACATAAAATGAATTTTGATTGATTGAGTGTAAAACTTTATATGGACAATAGATGAAAGTTAAACTCATTAGCCATAATATATTATATAAGTATCAGTATTGATTGACATATGGGAAAACAGTGTATAAAGATTTACAATTTTGATCAAATTATTTCATAAGAAATAAATATTGGCCCGTTTGTTATTGAGTAAAGAATAAGTGATTTTCACATTCACTAATTTAGAGATTTTAAAGAAAAGTAAGAGTTATTTTGTGTTTATTTACAATCATAAAAGATCATTTTTTTTAAAGTAATTAGTTATAAAAAAAGATTTTTTCCAAAAGCTAATGAAAGTAACTTTTCATTTTAACCCTAAAAATGATTGCAGATAAGCTCTTATGTGCTATATTCAAGATTGCTGATAAGCCCTTGTTTTAAATTTAATAATTATAAGGTTAGGTTTATTAGGAGACAAATTAATATATTTTGCTCACATTTTTATTAGAGTGACTACATCTTCAGCTAGCTCCCATATTCTTTAAGCTTAATTGTACTTTTGGTCCTCCACTTTTTTTTTTTGCTCGATTTTAGTCAACATATTTTAAAAATGTGCATTTTTTTGTCCATATGTATGTTAACGTCCAATAGTTAATAGTGTATCTAACATGATTTATGATATTCCAACCCGACTTATGCTTTCTAACAAGTGGTGCCATAAATGAATACTGTTTTGGAATGTTAACTATTGGATATTGGATATTAACTTAACGAACGGACCAAAGTTGCACATTTTTTAAATTCGTGGACTAAAACCGAGCAAAAAAAAAAACCAGGGGACCAAAATCACCCAAACACTAAAATAGGGGGACCAAAAGTGCAATTAAGCCTATTCTTTATTATATTACATAAATCACTCACTTAAAAAGTAAAACATAAATGATGATCCGATCCCAGTCCAAAAGTGCATTTAAGCCTATTCTTGAATCCACCCACTTAAATCAACGATAAAAAAATAAAACATAAATGACGATCCGATCCTGGCATATGGTTCTCTTTGTTGTCGTTCAAATTCCAAAAGCACCTCTTATCCTTTCTCTCTCTCTCTCTGTATCTAGGGTTTTAATTCAATTCACACTTTCTGTGTTGTTCCTGATTTCTCTAAATTTCTCAATCCTCCCACATAGATATAGAGATGTTATGGTTCCCATTCGTTTCCTAATTCTTCATTTCCCATTTCCTTCCATAAACATCACTCATGAGTCATGACCCACCGATACCAACTCAGAAATTCTCCCTCATTGGATCTCGGTTCCCTGAATGACAAATCAGAGGACCCATCCACCCAAGACTTTAGGGTTAGGGTTTCTTTAGAGGGCGATGTCGAACCTACATCATCAATCGTTCGTCCATTCAACAATAGCGGCATCGAAGAGAAATTCCCAGGTTCCGATGGGAAATCTCTGTTAACCAATGTTTTACAAACCGGACCGGAGATCGATCCGGCCAGAGGTCCGGGTCAGGATTCGATTGTTTCAACCGGTTCAACTGATAAATAAATAAATTATATAATAAATATACATAAGTATAAAAATATATGTGTATATAAAAAAATATAAAAAAAATCTTATAACTCAATTTCAGTAAGATAAAAATAAATCAATATAGACCACAAAATTAAGTTAAAGTTTAAACTCTCAAATAAGTCCTACGCATCTTCAATTTATTATTGGGCTAAGAGATAAATTTATACTTATTATTTCATTTATTATTTACTAGCAGCAAGACATGCATTGACGTTTGGGCAGTGTGAGTGTGAGATGTGAGAGTAAAATTAGTAATTTACTTCAGGCTTATTTCTTAGTGACCGTGTGTGAAACGTAAGCTAGGGAGAGATAAAAGTAAAAGTCAATTTTTATTATATGAGACATGTCAGGTAACTCGAATGTCAACCCGGACCTGTTCCTAACCCGACACCTGGTCACTAAATGGGACACGGTTTCGTCACTTCTCTTCTGTAGGTTAGGGTCAGACCCGACCTGAACACTACGGGTTGTGATGGGTTCCAGGGCGGGATCAGGTTTACATACCCCTGTTAGGATTAGGAAGACAAGAAAATACATAGTTGCTCGTACTCTTATTAGGATGTTAAGTCTTTAGCTAACTCCCATATTTTTTTATTATATTTTTTCATTGTAAACTATTACTATTGTAATATTGTATTGAAATGAAATAAGATGTTTTCGGTAAAAAGAAAAAAGAAAAATAGTTTTAATATTGGCAGCAGATTTTTATTTTTTATTTTTTTTAATGAAATTATGAAAATCTAGGATTCACTCACTTCAACGATGAAAAAACGTAAAACATAAATGACGATCCGGTCCCGGCATCATATGCTTCTCGTTGCCGCCGTTCAAATTCCAAAAGCACCTCTTATCCTCTCTCTCTCTGTTTGTATCTGTATCTAGGGTTTTAATTCAATTCACACTTTCTGCGTTGCTCGTAAATTCTCCAGATTTTTCAATCTTCCCTCATAGTTATAGAGAGATGTTATGGTTCCCATTCTTTTCCAAATTCTCCATTTCCCATTTCCTTCCATAAACATCACTCATGACCCACCAACACCACCAACTCGGAGATTCTCCCTCCTCGGATCTCGGCTCCCCAAATGAGAAATCGGAGGACCCACCATCGACCCAAGACTTTAGGGTTAGGGTTTCTTCTGAGGGCGATGCTGAACCCACATCATCAACCCTTCATCATCCATTCAGCAAAGAGAAACTCCCTGGTTCCGATGGTAAATCTCTGTTAACAGAGTTCGACGAGTATGTAGCAGCAGCAGCTGAAAGAAAAGGTGGAGAATCCTCAAGGGATCTAGGGTTAGGGTTAGGGTT
The DNA here is from genome assembly GCA_035048595.1 of Echinosophora koreensis. Lineage (NCBI taxonomy): Eukaryota > Viridiplantae > Streptophyta > Magnoliopsida > Fabales > Fabaceae > Echinosophora > Echinosophora koreensis. The sequence continues at coordinate 23,118,108 of JAPCYP010000001.1, forward strand.
AGAAGTGGGTGATATGGTTTGGGGAAAAGTGAAATCACACCCTTGGTGGCCTGGTCATATATTCAATGAAGCTTTTGCATCTCCAATGGTGCGTCGAACAAGGAGGGAAGGCCATATATTGGTGGCTTTCTTCGGTGATAGCAGTTACGGGTGGTTTCAACCCAGTGAGCTCATTCCTTTCGACGCGAATTTCTTTGAGAAATCGCGGCAGTTAAATTCTAGAACTTTCTTGAAGGCCGTGGAAGAGGCAGTTGATGAAGCCAGCAGAAGATGTGGTCTGGGCTTGGTTTGTAGGTGTAGGAACCCTGAGAATTTCCGCCCCGCGAATGTTGAGGGGTACTATGATGTTGATGTGCCGGGGTATGAGGCAGGGGTGTATTCCAGTGGTCAGATCAAGAAGGCGAGGGGTGGTTTTAAACCGGGGGAAGCTCTTGCTTTTGTGAAGCAATTGGCCATGGCTCCACATGGCGGGGATCATAGAAGCATTGGTTTTGCTAAGAATAAGGCCACTGTGTTTGCTCTTCGACGGGCAGTGTTTGAGCAAAGTGATGAGACTTATGCTCAAGCTTTTGGGGTGCAGCAGTCACGGCCTTCGCATTCGCAGACTAATAGAGTTTATCAGCAGCCTGCTAGAGGTAAATGCCCTTTCTCCAGTTTCCAATTTGGATGTCTTCATATGCTTTTTGGGAACATGGGGAGAGAATCTGGTTGTAAGTTAATATTTTAAATCAATTAGACTAATCAATGGTACAGTTCTTCCTATTTTACTTCATAAAGTTTCACTTATATAGTTCTCTATACTTATCCATTCGTAATTGCTGTATTGCAAAATTTTTTTTTGAATTAACAGAGCCTAATATAATCAAGTTTTCCTCACTTCCTCTTTATAAAGTTACATGAAGGTTTTGTTTAGTTTGAGGAAAAAAATGATGGTTTTGTTTGGTTTGAGAAAGATAATGGAAAGAGAAGATATGAGGAGAATCTGGTTGGAAAGAAAGTGGTGAGAAAAAAGAATGATTTTAAGGGCTCTTTGATATGAAAGAAAGTGTAGGGAAAGAAATGTAAAATTCTCTCCCTGCTTGTGTTATATAAGGTAGAAAGTGGAAAGAAAATGAGTTTTTTTAATAGACAATCATGCCCCTATTAACAGTAATAATTGTTGGAGAAGAAATATAGAAAATGTTATTAATGTCATTTGACCCATATTTTCTCTCTCCCTCTCGTTTTCTTTCAGTTTGGGAGGAGAAAATTTTTTGTTGGGCCCCACATGCATTTTTTCTCTCCTCAGCCTCAACCAAACAAGGGAATGCACTATATTTTCCCCAGTTTCTGTCCTCCCCATTTCTTTCCTCTCATTTTCCCCTAAAACAAACAATGCGGAAAGGTGAAGCTTCCCACACAACATTAGGATAACTAGGCAGTTTGCATTTTATGAGCTTGTTGATTTGTGATTACATTTGAAGCTCATGTGATTTCTCCCTTCACTTTTGCATGGATGTTAATTTGTGTGGAATGGATATCTGGCTAGTTGCTGCGTGTTTAGCTCTTTAAGTATGCTTCACATGTTGTCAAATTTTTTTTTCTGATGGATTTTTGTTGTGTTCTCCAGCTCCTTTGAGTGGTCCAATGGTGATAGCAGAAACTTGGGGTGGTGGAAAGACCACTACAAAATCTGTTAAAGTTATGGACAATTCAAAGAAGGATAAGTACCTTTTTAAACGGCGAGATGAACCCAGTAACTCTTTCCAGTTAGCTTCCAAAGAGGAGACACCAGATGCAGCTGACTGTTATGTTTTTCAGAAGAGGTCTCCAGCTGTATTTGTGGCACCTCAGATTTTAGAGAAGCATGAAGATGCAGGGTTTACAAGCCAGGATGGTGCAGCTTCAGCTTTAAATGCCAAAATAGCTCTTGTAGACCAGGTTCAAGCAGATGGCGCTAGTCATGCATCCGAAGCAATTACCTTAGATGCAAAGCCTCATCTTCATGACAAGGGCAAAGAATCTTCTGAGGAAATGACCAGGAGCATTGAACCAGATGCTGATGCTAGTAAAAGCATGGGTAGGCCTGATATCCCTGGGGTTATGGAATTGCCTAGCATAGCTGATGAGACATCTCAGTCTTCCCATCTAGAGAGCAAAACTTCTGCTGATGTTAAACATGATGGAAATGTAAACCTGTCAGGACCACGTGATGATTGTCAGCAAACTGAACAAGGATTTCTGACTATGGCTGATGGAGGAAATGACATGCATCAAGTTAAGAGTGCTTCTAATGTTACTTCACCAGTTGAAGTAAAGTATCACAAAATAAGTGTTGATGGTGTGCTGAAGAAGGTAAAAGTTCGTAAGCGACCTGCAGATGACTTGAACTCTGAGACTTCTGCTATTGGGGAAAAAAGGAAGAAAAAAAATACATCAGGCCATCTGGGGAAGCACTCTATTTCTGGAAAATCTGTACATCTATCTGGAAAATTGATAGGAAAACCTGTTTCAATTGGATTGGCTCCTGCTGAACCAGTGCAGGTGGATGGTTCTGCCAGTAATTTGCTTCCCATGGATAGCATAGCAGAAGTTGATTTTGATTTGCCACAAATTTTGAGTCATTTGCATGCTCTTGCTCTGGATCCTTTTCACGGTGTTGAACGAGAGATCCCTTCAGTTGTACAGCAGTTCTTTTTGCGGTTCAGATCTCTTGTTTTCCAGAAAAGCTTATCTTTGTCCCCACCAACAGAGAATGAAGCTCCTGAAGTTAGTGCTGCTAAATCGCTTTCGAGTGGTGGGGCATCTGACATTCCTGGTGATCAGGTCAGAGCTTCACCACTTGTAAAGCCTGTGAAGAACAATGTTCGGCCTGATGATCCAACCAAAGCTGGGCGGAAAAGGGCCCTCTCTGATCGTCAAGAAGAAATTGCTGCAAAAAGATTTAAGAAATTCAAGGATGTAAAGGCACTGGCTGCGGAGAAGAAGGCAGCCATTCAAAAAACTTCTGAAGCCCGACGAGGAGATGGAAAAGAATCCACAGTCCAGGCTCCACCTAAGATAATGAAACGGGATTCGACCAGGAAAGTGGAGCGTCCAGCTAAGCCAGTTGAACCCACCATACTGGTGATCAAGTTTCCTCCCAGAACATCACTCCCTTCTCTTGCAGAGCTGAAGGCAAGGTTTGCTCGTTTTGGGCCAATAGACCAATCAGGTCTCCGTGTCTTTTGGAAGACCTCAACATGTCGTGTTGTTTTCTTGCACAAGGTTGATGCACAAGCTGCATATAAATATGCTGAAGCAAACCAATCCTTATTTGGCAATGTGGGTGTGAGATGCTTCCTCCGGCAAGTTGGAGATTCTGCATCTGAAGTCTCTGAAGCTGCTAAGGGTAGGGGAGATGATGGTGTTGGCGCCAATGAAACACCTCGGGTCAAGGATCATGCAGTGGTTCAACGCCAGACATCAGTATCATCAGCACAGCAACCTCTTCCACAGCCAATGATCCAGCTCAAATCCATCCTGAAGAAATCTACTGGGGACGAGTTAGTCCAGGGAACCGGTAATGGCGGTAGTAGTAAAGGGACTCCACGTGTAAAATTCATGTTAGGTGGGGAAGAAAGTAGTAGGGGAGAGCAATTAATGGTGGGTAATAGAAACAATTTCAACGGTGCTAGTTTTGCTGATGGTGGTGGTCCTTCTCCTGTTCCTTTGGAATTTAATAGTAAGAACGTTCAAAAGGTCATTTCTCAACCACCGTGGCCTAATCCTTCCTTTCCTACTCAGTTTACGAAAATCCCACAACATAATTTGCATAATTCCGAAATGGCATCCAGAAATATTCCCAATTTTTTAAACACAAGTGCATCAGCTACTGGAACTAGAGATGATATATCACAGCAAATGATAAGCCTTATGACGAGGTGCAGCGATGTTGTGACCAACTTGACGGGTCTATTAGGATATGTGCCCTACCATCCACTCTGAAAAAAAAATGGTACTGTAATCGAGAAGACACCAAATCCAATACAAGAAAGATTGGATTGTGAATGACTTGCAAGAGGAAATGCAAGAGCCAAGAAATATAATCAAAATCGTCCAAGAGTATATGTTGAGGTTTTTGGGCTTCACAATGTAAATGTACTCTCATTTTGATAGTGGCATCTTGTTAGCTGCCTTTTCCTTTTCATATCCTTTTCTTTTTTATTTACTTTAATCGTTTTCGAGGGTGGGGGAGGTTTGTTGATTTACTAAAGCCCACACAGCACATATATGCTCACATGTACTTGTGTACCCATGTTGTCTTTGAAAGTGTATGCCATTGTTATTATACCTGACCAATGTTTGCGCAACCCATTGCTATTATGTGGAGGGCACGGTATTGACTATGGCTGGTAAGGCATTTCGTCATATTCATGGTGGATTTTCTCATGTGACCCAATACTCTTTTTTCCCCCTGGTACTATGGGAGATTAATTTGAAGCTAGCTATTTATTGTTGGTAGTACTTCGTAAATGAAAGATTTCTTTAAGATGTTATTAAATAGCACATTTTGTAAATTTATATTTGGTGTTGATTAGAGATAACTATTAAAGATTATTATAAAAATAAGAAAGAAATTCTCGCAATTCAATCGTACCTTGAAGAAGTTATCATAATTTGGGCATGCAAATATTCTTTTGCATATTAATACTATTTCTCAAATGTTCATCATTGCTCGTATATATGGCAGCAATCCTCAAAATGGATTCTCCTTTTCTACCGCCTCTACAACAAGGAAAATGAGAGTATGAGGAGAGAAATCCACCAATCTCACATAACATGCAATTAAGATTAAGCCCAGCTGTGATTTTTTCTACAATCTATATTTTTCTCAGTTTCTTTTCTAAAATTACAGATAAAATTAGGTAGACCTGGGGTGAGAAAAAAGTATCTATTAAAAAAAATTATCACAAGAACTTTGTATTTGTAATTCATTTTGTTTAAATTCGTTATATATACATCACTTGTTCAGTATTTAGTAATAGATATAGATATATATTTTACTTACTTTATAGATAAATTAACTTTAATAATTGTTATCTGTTTTGAAATTAATTGGATAAACAAAATTAGGATTATGGCTCCATAGTCCTACCACAGAATGTATATAAGAGCGGCAGATGGCAATACACAGTTACACACTTAAAAAAGTCCGTTTCAAATCGTAATCCTTTAACCCTGTATTATCGGTTATTTAATTTGTCCTTGATCATGTATCTCAATTCTCAACCCATATGTTTATCACTTGAACCTACTTTCTTATCTCCTTTTCCTTATCTCTTCTTAAATACAAAGAGCCTATCTCTTTCATTACTTTATATATCTGGCACCAATTTCAACTCTTGTAGACTAATTAATTCCCATTGTTCATCACGAGACCATGGATTACCGGCGGTTCAACATCAACCTGAAGGAAGCTACTGGCCTCAACTGCACAAAACTATTCTTCAAGAGGCCAGTATATGCCATGGTCTCCATCGTGGGTAGTTCACCTTCAAAGCAACGAACTTCTCTAGGAAAATTCATAGGCAACAACCCCACATGGGGACCTCGTTCCTCAATGAGGTTTTACGTGGAAGACTCAAAGTTGCAACAGAACCATTTGGTGCTTATGATTCAACTCTTTTGCAAACGAATCATAGGCAGCGACAAGGTCATTGGAGAAGTTTGTGTCCCACTCAAAGAGCTCTACGACAACTCTGGTGGCACCAACAACATTAGTAACTATAGCTATCATCAAATTGTGAATTCCTCTGGCTCTGGGAAGCGTCATGGTTACTTACATTTTACGTATGAGTTTGGAGACATGATTAGAGGGGCGGTGAAGATGGACGATGGTGCAATGGGTTATCCTCTAATGCGGACACACAGCCATGTAATCCCATCTGCACCATACTTAGAATATATGTAGTTTTTTTTAGGTTCGAGATAGCATTCAGGATATCCCACATCACAGCCGATGACTAATCCACGAAGATGTAGAGTACCAATTAGCTCTATTCCCATCAATATATCATATATGTAGTTTGAGTCTTTAGTAATATGCATGGATGCTTCAATACTAGCGGTGTATATTTTATTCGTGTATGTTCGAAGTAATCATGTCTGGCACTCACTAATTACTGCCTTCAAAATATATTTTCACTGATTCAATCTTACTTCCCTTAAAATTATTGTGCAAAATTTCATACTTTCTAACTCACCGCCACCGGACACACACAAGAATCGGTGTTAGGCTACGATTAAATAGATTTTTTGATGAATAAGCAGGGCTTCAAACCCAAAACAAACAAACGAAACTCTAGGTAACCTACTAACCTTATTATTCTTATAGGAGGTTACCAGAAAAATCCGAAAGAAAAGTAATAGAAAGAAACGGGGGAATTTATAATGTGATATCATTAAAGCACCAAATATTATATTTAAAAAAAAATATTTAAAACAACCGATGATCAATAAAAAACAAAAATATCTAAATAATACAAAAAAAGAAAATAATTTCCAAACTACACATCCTTCCAAATAATTATCAAATACACATTTTTGTCTTATTGATTTTTTTTTTCTTGTTGAGAACTCAAAAATGGGGAAACCAGCTTCCCTGTTACCTTTTTTTTAAAAAAAAAATTTTTTTGAAGTTTATTAAATTATATGATAACAAAAAAGAAAAACATAGAAGGAAAATCGGCATTGTACTTGTTAATGATTTGAAAAAAAAAAATTCTAGCTTGAAAAATAATAGAGAAAAGTTTTTTTTTTTTTTTTTGGTAAACAAAATTTAGGGTGGGGGGATTGTGCCCCAGACTAAGACAACGAAAACCTTCGAGCTCTATAAACACTTACAAAGATATTTACATTTACCTCACATCAAGGGGACTAGTGGGGCTCGAACCTGCAACCTATCAGATACAAGTCCTGTTATGCTCCACCGGATCAACCTTTTGGGGTTAAAAAAGTTTGCATTTTGATTAATAATCATTTCAATAATTATGCCATGTCAATACACCAAATTTGAACCCTAATAATAAGAGAAATTATATTTGAACACCAAATTTGGAACACCATACAGTGTTTCTTTGGTTTTTTGGTGTATTTTTGGGATGCATGTATATAAAGAGGATGAAAAAGTAAGTGAGAGATAGAGATAAACATATACGATATCACATACGGTGTCTGAAATTGGATGTTAAAATATCATGACTCTATTTTGCATAAAAAAAATTAATAATAATAATATATGGGTTTTTCTAACCGTGTACAATTTTGCACATGTTAAGAATCTTAAAAGGGTAAAGTTACATAGAAACTTGTGTATTTTATACTTTTAAAACTGAAATACTTAGCTTTTTTAATAAATAATTACTATTTTTGGGTTTCTTAGCCTGTACAAAGTTGTTCCACCCGATAGAAAAACCAATACTCCCTCCGTTCCTTTTCTATGGTAATTTTAACTTTTTGTTTTTGTTCCAAAACAATGGATCTTTATAAAGGGCTCTCGCTCCTTAACCAAGGTCTCGGGTTCGAGCCTTGGGTATGGAAAAAATCTCAGCTGGGAGGGATGCCACCCATCGAGGTGCCGAACAAACTCCCGCGGGAGATTAGTCTCCGTCTCAGGTTGGCGGTGGGATACTCCTCGAAGTAGATCGGAAACCCAATGTATATTTGACAATTTTTTTCCATATATACCCTATCATAAAATTAAATTGAAATACATTGAAAACATACTAAACCTTCCTTACTTAAATTCAGCCATAAATACACTACACATATCAATGATGCTATAAATAAGGGTAATTTGGTACAAATATAAATAAATTAATGCTTTCTTAATCTATGTGTAAAAACCTTAAATTATCATAGAAAAGGAACGGAGGGAGTAATATATAGTCATTGATTAAATTAAATGAGAGGAAACAGAGGGTTCAGAAGAAGCTCTTGAGTTGTCATCGGATGAACCAAACAAAAGGGAAGAGTAGCTAAAAAGGAATCAATCACTAAACAAGCTGTTATCTTTCATGCTTTTGTCTTCAAAAACACCCTCACCTGTTTCCTCCTCCAATTCCACCTCCTTTCCGTAACAAACCCTAATCCCAACCCTAAAATTTACATTCAAATTCCTCCAATTATTCTTCATCCACACACCTTTTCCATTCTAATTCGATCCCCTACAAACCCAAATGTCTCACACACCACAAACCCTAATGCCCCTCGATTCCCCCGAACCCGACGACTCCGACGAAACTCCCCCGACCCAGATACCCACTTCCCCCAACCCACCCTCCAATTCCGACCCAACCCGAATCCCCACCCTCCTCCACGTCTCCTTCAACCAGGACTCCGGCTGCTTCGCCGCCGGCACCGATCGCGGCTTCCGCATCTACAACTGCGACCCATTCCGCGAGATTTTCCGTCGCGATTTCGGCCCCGGCGGCGGAATCGGGTTGGTCCACATGCTCTTCCGCTGCAATATCCTCGCATTCGTCGGCGGAGGGACCGACCCGAGCTACCCGATCAACAAGGTGATGATCTGGGACGATCACCAGTCCCGGTGCATCGGCGAGCTCTCGTTCCGATCGGAGGTGAAAGGGGTTCGCCTCCGAAGGGACCAGATCGTGGTGGTTCTGGCGCACAAGATCTTCGTGTACAATTTCGCGGATCTTAAGGTTTTGCACCAAATTGAGACGATTGCGAACCCTAAGGGGCTGTGCGAGGTGTCGCAGGTTTCGGGAACGATGGTGTTGGCGTGCCCTGGGTTGCAGAAGGGTCAGGTTAGGGTTGAACATTACGCATCGAAGAGGACCAAGTTCATCATGGCCCACGATTCCAGAATCGCGTGCTTCGCCATCACGCAAGATGGAAGATTGCTCGCCACAGCAAGCAGCAAAGGGACCCTCGTTAGGGTTTTCAATACCTTGGATGGTTCATTGCTCCAAGAGGTGGAGCCCTATATATATATATATGATTGATTGATATACTAATTACCATGTTTGGATTAGATCAAATTAAAAAAAAAAAAAAGTTTTTTATTTATTTATTTCGAAACCATCTTGATTATAAGCTTTTTTCCAAGCACTCAAATATATAGATGTTTAGCTGCTTGAATTTGTGAATTTTCTTTTTGATCTTGTTTATCTGCCTATTTTGGAAGTGAATTCAAGTCACATTGTTGCTGTCTAATGGGATTGTTTGTTTTGTTATATTAGATATTTCTAAGCATTGGTTTGTTAGTTGCAATTGCAATTGCTAGGATTGCTAAATAACGACAGAAAATTAGAGTTGGTTTGTTAAGCTACTGACATGCATTTGCTGCTAATTGTTTGTTGTTTGGGCTTTTTGATATGTTAGTTAAGGGTCGTAATTCGGCTGTTTTGGAAGTTTGAATGCAAATTAGTGTGATGATGATATGATTTCAGGTGCGGAGAGGTGCGGACCGAGCAGAAATTTACAGCCTTGCCTTCTCTGCTAATGCACAGTGGCTAGCTGTCTCAAGTGACAAGGGAACAGTTCATGTATTCAATTTAAAGGTTGGTTCAGGACTATTGGGGCATGACAGACCACATAACACATCAGAGTCTAATTCTGTTAGCCCAAAAGCGGCTTCATCTCTTTCAATTTTTAAAGGTTTGTGCACTGTTTTATTGTGATTTAGTTATTCATAAATTATGCATGGAAAGTAGGTGCCTTGTTCACTAACTAAGAAGAACTAGAATAGCATTTGTTGCTTTAGCATTACGAAGCCTAGTCTGGAAATTAGGAATTTCGTAATTACATGCTATTGCTTGTAATCATCTTAGTTCTGTCTGTTTTATAGGTGTATTACCCAAGTACTTTAGCTCGGAGTGGTCTGTGGCTCAATTTCGCTTGCCTGAAGGTTTGCAATATATTGTTGCCTTTGGTCATCAGAAGAATACTATTATAATACTTGGCATGGATGGCAGGTATTTCAGTGATCGATCATATCTGTGACCTCCTCTTTATCATTTGGTGTTGCTTGGAGATATTAGACGCACACAAACAGGACTAGTATGGTGGAAGTATGATTTGAGAACTAAACTTTTGAAATTTACTTCGTTCCATACTAAAACCCTTAAAAATTCACTTCTATACCTTTGCATTGTTTGCTAAAATTGACCAAGGCTGATGGATTCGTTCAGCTTTTGTGCCAATGGTTATGCTAACAACAGAAAAATCTAATTGATTTTAAGGGTTTAGGGCTCAGCTGCTTCCTCAATATTGGCACCAGATGACTGGCTGCACGATTATATAGCTTTACTTTTATGTTTATCATTTTTTTTTATGCTTATAATTTATGGTTTAACTATTAAATGATGCCAGGTTTGAAACAATCATATAAAACGAGGGTCATTTCCATTTTCTAATGATCCATTTTTATCATATGAATTCATTATCATAAAATGGAATAGTTACTGGTTCTTTGTCTATGACTTGCTTTCTTTTCCTGTGAATTAATTTTGATGCCATTGTTTTTCTGTTAAAAAAAGTGAAATAAAATTGATGTAATTTTTTGTTGACTTGTTAATGCAGCTTCTATCGATGTCAGTTTGATTCTGCAAATGGCGGAGAGATGACACAACTCGAATATTACAATTTCCTGAAGCCAGAAGAGACATTCTAGAATGGAATCACCATGTATATATCTTTAGGTGGCCCTTGCTGTGAATACTTGTTTGAATTTTCTGTTTACCACCCTTATTTATAACTTATAAGTTGTAAATACGAGTATACAGAAAGCTACTAATGTTATCCAATCCACTCTGTTGGCGTGTATATATCACCACACACCTTTTTATCAATTAAAATGAACTTTCGGTACCTTTCGCTCCAGATCCTTCACACTCTTGAATAGGTAATTAAGTCGAGTAAGGCAAGACTGGGTCTAGGATTCTTTCTTAGGTAAGAAAGTGTGCAAGGTTTTTGTTTTTGTTTTTTTTTAAAGATTTTAACTAAAATACATTTACTTTTTTAATTTTACTGAGGAATTTTCCAATTATGTTGAAAATGTTAGCTTTGCTGTGCTAATTATCTTCTGCTCAAGCGACTAATGTCTGTTTGTTTAAGTGACAATGAGTTTGGTTTTTTATAATTAAGGTTTCGGGTTTAAGTATTGTGAATGGAAACAGTAGGTGTTGGGAGAGTTGTCTTCTTTAAGTGAATCTTTTCGATTCGACTCGGATTAGTTAAAGTAAAATATGATTTTTGGATTTTGAGGATATTAAGGACAAAATATTTAAGTGGCATCAAGTCCCTTTTAAGTCTTATCCTCAACCACCCATGTGTTCTCTGTCACAATGAAACCCTTCTGTGCCCTTATTGAGATTAGATCTATATTTTTTTTAATACAACTTATTGAGTTAAAAGTAGTAGATCCGACATTACGAAATAAGATTATTGCACTTTTCGTCCTTTTTTTGTTGTTCACTTGTGCGACTCTTGCCCTTCAAATTTTTTTTTTTTAATTGGGTCCTCACATTTTTCTAATCATGCAACATGAGCCCTTGGGCCTTGCATCAAGTTGCAGTAGGGATGATAATTTGTATCCTATTCATTGGGTATCCGTAAAAATTACTCACGATGGGCAGGGTAATTACCTGCCTAATGGGTAAGGGTCCGATTACGGATAATTACTCACAAATTTGAATGGGTGCTGGTACAGGTACTATGGGACCCGCATCGCACCTGCACATATGTATATGTGTATATAATTATTTATTTATTTATTAATTGAAAGATTCTTAACTTTCTAAACCTAATTGCATCTATAATTCCTTTTTGGATGTTTTATTTATTTAAATATTTTGATTTTTAATGCTTTATGAGTAGATTTAAAAAACTTTTGAATCGTTTTTTAATTGTTATAATGTTTCTTTTGTTATTTATTGTTTTTTCACATTTAAAGTACGAGTAACAGGTGCAGGTACGGGTACTTAGGTATCCAGATGGCACGTGTAAGGGTACTAAAATTGCTACCCATGCGGGTACGGGTTTGGGTCCGGATACTTTTTTCAAATCAGGTATGGGGACGGGTACTATAATACCCTACTCAGACCCTACCCATTACCAACGCTAAGTTGCAGTCCAAAAACTATACATTTGCATGCTTGGTAAACTTTTTGACATGTGGCACACTTCTATTCACAGGATATGATAAATTTATTAGTTATGTTATTTGCACGTTCAAATGGGACACCCATTTGGGACACCTTAGTTAATCATGTATAAATGTTTAGTTAATTCAGTTTATTATATGGTTAATGGGCTTATTTTTCATAACCATGTAAATATTTGGTTAATCACATGTAAATATCTGGTTAATTCAGTTCTTTATATGATTAATGGGTCATCACGAATTAACCAAATATTTGCACGTGATTAACCATATAATGAACTGAATTAACCAAATATTTATACATGATTAACCAAGGTGTCTCAAATGGGTATCCAATTTGGGTGTGCAAATAATATTTCTGTAAATTTATATAGACTGTGTTTCTTGTTTACTAAGACACCAAAGTAACTTATAAGCTAGTTAACTAACTTTTTGGGGAAAAAAAAGGACTAGTAGAGTTGATAAGCTAGTATAGATAACCTATCAATAAGCTAGGATCTACACAATCTTTTTTTTCCTGGTTTTGTTCATGTCAATTTCCCAAAACGACAACATTTTCCCCTTCTCTATCACCCTAATGTCAAATAACTTCAAAAGAAACTCACCTCCTCCTCCCACCTCTCTTCTCCATGACTACCTAATCCTCTCATCAAATTTGCTTTTCAATTTCCTTCCCCTATGTAACAGTAAGTTCTTCCTTTTCATTTTCATCATTTCTGTTTTATTTCTTTTTTATTTTTTATTTGTTTATTTATTATGTGATATATTTTTTAATTATCTATTTTTTTCTACAAACTATATATATTGTGATGAATTGCAAGTTCATTTATATTTAGGCATCTAAACTTTCTTTTTTCTTTTAAATGTGATTGTATATGTAATTTCTTGTTTCACAAAAACTTACATGTAGTTATTTATGTAAACAGCAACATTGATGAAATTAAAGAAATCATGAAGAAATTATCCATGTTATAAAACAAAACCTGTTGCGCACAAATTTGTTATCACTCAAGTAAATTAAATATTTAAAAAAATTCACAACCATTTCCCTTTTTTAAATGACTTTTACACTTTAACTCAAACAAACACTAAAAATTCAACGAAAACACGCAGAAAAAACAATTTAGAATTAAGGTTTGCCATATGAACTTATCGAACATCCTTTTTAAATAATCAAAGAATCACTAAAATAATAAATTATTTCACAATTTAACCCAAATAATCACTAAAAATCAAAGAAAATAGACTGAAATAACTTTGGAACAATGGCTGTTGTAAGAGCTTAATGAACATAATTTTCTTAAATATGTAGACATTGACAAAGAGACTTTATACATACGATTACGTCACGAAAATGGAAATATGTAAGAAACATAACAAAAAAAATGTAGTGCACATTACGGGCCAAATCATAAGCAAGCATTGAAAATTAAGAACAATATCAAACCAAAATCTCTATCTATTCATTGGCGTCTGTTTTGAAGTATCCAAGAGAAGAACATCAATTGCATCTGGAAAAGAGCCAATGACTTTAAACTGAATTCTCCTCAAATCAACAGCAAACTCCAATGCCTGGTTCATGGTTGCTCGAGCACCCGCTAGTGCTTCCACAACCTCTGTATTGGTCAAGTAAGAAGCGCATATTTGACTCAAAATTCGATCATGTCTTTCTTGGTATCTTACTACTCTTTCTTCTGCCACTTCCAATGCCTCGCTAATGATTTTTAGTTTTTGTTCAGCCACTTGTTTCCTATGCCATCTCTTGATGTTTGGTACACAAAATAAAAAGGAGGTTGAGAAGCCTATTAGGGTGAAAACGACTTTGCCCAAGTCCATAAGAGATGTTCGTGGTTCAACAATACATAGAGGATAGAGTCAAATAATGTAGGCCTATATACTTTGCTTCGGTTTGGAGTTACCACATTACTTGAACTGAACTTAATTATATATTCTCTTTCTTTTTCTCCCTTTTTCCAAATTAATTATCATTATCACTAAAATAACTCACCACTCATTATCAAATCAATAACAAAAATAGTGTTGTCTGATCACAACTTTACAATTATTCTTGACAAAATTGAGATGACCATGGATCAATACACTTCTAGTTGCAAATGAGTAAATCGTATGTTTGAACAACTAGATAAGATGACCTTGACATATCACTTATATTTTGAAAGTTTTGCTGTCAGTCTACCTCGTGAAGTCCTCAGATCAGGTTTATTAGCTTTCCTCTTTCCTTTTCTTTTGGGACTTCGCAGCATTGTTGGCTTATTGAGTTGCAATCTTTCCAGGCGCTGGCGACGGATCTCGGGATTAGCCCAACCTTTTCCCCATTCTGAGAATGAGGAATATGGTTTGTTAGTTTTCATTGCAAGCAACATGTCTGCCTCAGGGTAAACATAGAAAGCTTGCTCACTCATGGACTTCACAAATTCCGATCCCAATTCTGTTGGCTCCGGGAATTTTATCTGAACATGGGTCTGCAATTGTATAGTGGAAAGCTTTAGATAAAACCAGTCAATTACTAATGTACACTCACAGCATATGACAATGTAGATAAGACAGCACATGCAAGGTAAGACAGGCACACCATATCTTTGTTTGGTGTTTAGGACCTTGGGAGAATATTTGAAGAACATAGAATTGACACAGTTCCACTTGAATGCTGAATGCAGAAATATCTTTCTGAGAAAGACTTCAATCCTTAAATTCAAAACACCTTAAAAAGAATTTTCAATTTGGTAATTGGTTTGGATCAATATGTTAGTTTACCTCCATGTAGGATACTGCTCAGAAGTATATATTATTTCTTAATTTTCAAAGGCAACATGCAATTTATGAACCGGCTTTTGTAGTATAAAATAAATGTACAAGGATATGATATTTCTAGCTAAAACAAGTGATTATACCTTGTCGTCTCCCTCCCTGAGGTATCCTTTAACTTCCAAAATTCGAGCAAGACCTCTCCACCATAATATATCAGTGGTTAAAAACTTTTGAGACTGCATATGGCCATCATATGAAAACAATTCAAATTTGCTGCATGAATTAGCAACAACATAGAACATCCAGCATTAAAACTCAGTGAGAGATGAGATGACAATTATATGTAAGGTTCACCTGCTCCCTTATCTTTCCAACAAACATCTTAAGACTTGACCTCCGTGCAAATCTTCTATCTTTGGAGTCAAAATGTATATCATCATCGTATGGGCTATCCATGGAATTGCTACATGCCTGAAAATCAACATCCATGTTGCATTACTTTCTTTCCTCTTGTGACTATTTCTCGACCATGATTATTTCATATTCACCAAGCTTTGGAGCCAAGTAGCACGGAACTCAAGCTCTTAAAACTGAAGTAGATCCCGAAAGTTCACAAAACAATGCATTTGATTAACAATTTATCATATTGAAGTTTAACCCAGAGAAATAGATACAAGCAGAACACACATGGAGGAAGCTGAGGTACATATGTCCAAAAAAAAATATACTGCGAAAACTAGAGTCAATATTCTGATATAAATCACCATGTAAGACAGGGTTAATTGTAAGTTTACTCAGTACAAAATTGAAACTATTCGACTTACATAATTGGAAGCTATAGTTTGCAGTAAAATACATGCCTCCTCCTTCAGATTCTGCCTTTCAGGCGGTCCATCGACACAAACATCACATCTGCATGGAATGGGGTTCATCAAGAAAGTGACAGTACGAACATAACATGCATTAATAAAGGACTCGAAAAGGTTACCATACAACCAGTAAATACACCCACAGCATAAGTAGACCAGGACATCCCTTTATTACAAATTACAAAAGCAAGTGAATATGCTAATACAGTAAACAAGGTACCTCAATAATAGATATTGGTTGAATTCCAAATATATACGGATCTTAAGCTTATTCTAGAGTAATTTTCACTTTATTGAGTGCTAAATCATAACAAAACGGTGAGGCATTGAGGCCAAACTTTACATACAACTGACACTTCTGATGACTGAAATCCTCTCCAAAGTACTCCACAAGTATCTTTGCTCGACAGCATGAAGTATTCATTCCATATCTGCAAATATACATTATGATTTTGTAATAAAATAAAACAAAAAAAAGATACATAAAGATGTATTCATGAAAGCAAACCTGAAACAATCAGACAACATGATATATGCTTGTTTTGTTTGATCTTCACTTCTACGACTTGGTAAAAGTGAGGGTATTCTTGCTAGGTTTGCATATAGAACTGGTGAAATGGTGCCAAAAAAGAAAACAATAGTTTTGTTACAAGATACAAGTGGGTGCAAAAGAATTAAACAATAAACAACCTACTAATTATGTGAATCAAAGGAGTAAGATGAGTTTAAAATCCGACAGAACTGAGAAAAAAATGTGCGCCACAAGGTAAAAATTATATTCTGGTATAATTTAAACTTACTGCAATCTGCTAATTTTCCATCTCGACCAGCCCGACCAGCCTCTTGGTAATAGGCTTCCAAACTCTGATCAAATTACATATTCAATTATTTGAAATATCTCAAAAAATAAATGGAAGTGAAAGCATCAAACATGGAATGCACAAGAAAATACAGATAAATTTCAATTAATAATAATTATTTAAATTTAAAGACAAATTCATTTGAAAAACAGACCTGTGGCCAACCATAGTGGATGATCCTTCTGACATTCGGTTTGTCAATCCCCATTCCAAATGCTATTGTTGCGACAACAACCTGATAATGATAAAACACAAATGTACACTTGTCATTTGACAAACCTTTTTATGGTTCTTTAATGAGATAAATAACTGAAAGTATTCAGTATAATCACAGGCATCATAGGAGTGAGCAAGGGAAAAAATATTCAGAGTGATGTCTTAATATCATGAAACTTTTAAGGGATTTGACTCTTGAATTTTTTTTGTTTTGTTTCATAATATAAGAACTTAAGCATTAATAACAAAATAATTACAAAGAAACAGCCATGCTTAGATGCATAACAGGCTGGGCAGGGTTTCAAACCGCCAATATTGTAAAAAAGACTCTAAGAACAAGACTAAACAAGTATAGAAATATTTTTTTTTAAAAATAAAATAGAAAAGACTTTCTGCGTGAAAATAAGTATGAAACTCAGAAAACCATCAAAATAAGATGAAAAGAGTAAAAGAGAATTACTCAATTCCATTTTAAAGATAGAGTTCCATGCGGTTGATCCTGGATTTTCACAATAATAGTCATGTGAATAGAAACATCACAGATATAAGTAGTTCTAAATAATACGTGCAACTTATTTATAATCCAACTCTGGCACATCAAATTTTACTATTGTAATGATAACATACCATAACTGATAATTGGCCACCTCAATTCAAATATAAAACATTGGTCCCTCTTTTTCAAAGGAGAAAAAGAGAGTAGTCAAGTTGGAAAATATTGAAGTCAGACATTTATAATATTTTGTTCAGGCTCATAATCCATACCTGTAACTTATTTTCGTGAAACTCTGTATGAACCCTTCTAAGATGCGATTTTGGCAGCTGGAGAAAGAAATTGAACTCATAAATCAGTTGGATAGCTAATGACCAACATAATTCAAATGGTGGCAGCAGAATGTGCAGCAAAAATTTCTTAGAGAAAAATGCAAAACAAAATACCAAGCTTGTTCAATGAAATCCACATATGGCAGAATGGTTTAAAAGTAAATAAGAAAGACGAATAACAAGTAAAATTTAAACTCTTCTATTTCCTAGAGAAGAGAAGACATCCATTGGAAATTATGTACTTCATGGTGTCTTACACATGAAGGTTTTCCTGTCAATTGACCATCTAATTAAACAAGATTGAGTATAATATATAACCCATACCGCTGCATTATAAGCAGCAGCCTTCACGCCAAACTTGCATAGATACTTTGCAATTCTAAGTGTTTCTTTTCTGGTGGGTACATATATGATTGCTGGTCCTTGTTGCAAAGGCTCTTTAAGAATTCGAAGTCTTCCTCCTGGTTTCTTAGGTGGATCAATTATTTCAGATGACTCCCATTCCTTGGGAAGAGATTGTACACAAAATTCACCACAGGTAACTGCATTTATCAAAGCGATCAACATAAAAAACTGAGAATCATAAATGTTCAACAATATTGAATTTCCTCACTATTAGATCTGAAATTGCATTTATTTCTACCCTAAATATGGTCAATTATTTTTAATTAAATGAGAAATAGCAGAAAGATCATTACCATCCCAATCATCTACATTTTGACAGACATCAATGTCATTTTCCAGGAACTCAACTG
The DNA here is from genome assembly GCA_035048595.1 of Echinosophora koreensis. Lineage (NCBI taxonomy): Eukaryota > Viridiplantae > Streptophyta > Magnoliopsida > Fabales > Fabaceae > Echinosophora > Echinosophora koreensis. The sequence goes on from JAPCYP010000001.1 coordinate 23,136,550, forward strand.
ACAATTCTTTTCCCTTTATAATATTGTCCTCGTTTCCTGAGTCCATTATATTAATATCTCTATCATCATAGTCGTCTAGGTAGTCATCCTTATCATAAGGATAATCTTTGTCTGTATCAGAGATTCTACTAGCATCAGTGCTATTGGAAACATCATCTAACTCATTTGAGATAAAAGCTTTTTTATTTTCATCAGTATATTGCTTTCTGCCATATAGTTCAATCAGTTCATGAAAATCTTTCTCGTATGAAGCCAGAGATGTACGACTATGCTTTACCTGCATGAATGCATAGTGAACCTTAGGTGTTATAGAGTAGCAACAAGATGGTATAGTCAGAGATAATGAGTTATAAACTTATAATCAACAAACTCACCCTGAAGCGTAAATTAGACCGAAAAAAGGATGTAAGCACAACAGTTGTATCTATTGACATGCATAGTGACTTTAGAATGTCTTCTCGAACTTTGTTTGTAGCTGTAGCTGTCAAGGCCATCAGAGGTATATCAAATTTCAGGGATTTTAGCGTGCTAGTGCTGAAATTTCTCCTCAGCATAGACAGTCGGCTGAAACAAGAGAAGACATTTAAAAACAGGTCATACTTATGACAGTAGAATAAAAACCTTTTAAGAAATTATGAAGTATCCGCTAAAGACTTGACAAAGAACAAATGTGATACGTGTGATAACCAATATGATCAACCAACAACTGATCTTGGTTTCTCTGATATATAAATCACAAGTTGCGACTCCTTAAGATGTTCTATGTGCCCTAACTGATCCAGATCATTTCCAATAACCATAAAAAATGAGGAAACAGAAGGGATAAAACAGACCTGTAGTCTGGACGGAAATCATGACCCCATTTAGAAACACAATGTACCTCATCAATGGCGAACAAAGCAATACCACGACTTTCTGCAAGCTTCTGCAGTGGTTTAATCAATCTACGTAGGATTGTATCATTGTTACTAAACATAAGAGGGATAAAAATACTAAGAAGATGGAGACTTCAAAGACACAATGAGCTTCAAGGCCCATATCCATACCTCACGACTGTCTCTGGGCAAACATATATTATACTATACATGCCTCTCATAGCTTTCTGTTCAACAGTATTGTCAGGTTGCCCAGACCCAAGAAAGCAAGCACTGATTCCATGTCTCGCTAGCTTTAAGCACTGATCATGCATCAGGCTTATTAATGGCGAAATCACAACCACCACTTTCCCAGTTAATAACGCAGGAATCTGAAAGCATAGAGATTTCCCTGCCAAAACATAACTATGAATTGACACACAATAGCAACACAACACAGCAAGCACAAATAGGTAGAGCTAAAGAATATAAACCAGATCCTGTTGCAGCTAGGACAAGACAGTCTTTATTATTAACCCAGGCACTCAAGGCTTTCTTTTGAAAACTCTTCAATGATGAAAAACCAAAATGCTTTTGCAAGATAATGCTAACTTTCTTCTCCCAATCAGACACAAAATCCAAATCTTCTGCGGAATCAGCTACCGGCGACCCTGGCAGCACACTAGGATCAACTGTCACAACAGAGAAAGGCTCCTTGTGCTCCTCTTCCACAGTGCCTGTTGCATCAACAGCTACATCATTGTTCTTGCATTCTGTGACTTTATCAGCGGTGGATTGGAAATGGTCGAGTATCCTCGATTGCCGAACTTGCCGGGACAAGGGCAAAGGTCTTCTTTTGAGGGACTTCCCATTATTTGCATGAAATTTGGAGGTGTGGGCAGTACTAGTGGATGGTGTTTGGAAGCTAGTTGTACTTGTAGTAGCTCCAGCACCATTCAAGATATAATCCACAGCACTGGCAATGGATGGACCCACTATTTTGATGGCTTCCACGATGTTGGAATACTCAAAACCCATTTCAAGCATTTCTGCAATGACTTGGTCGGAAGATACATTGTTGCCATCCATGGCATTCCGTGAAAATTAGAAATACTTGTCAACAAAAAAACCTAGAACTATCATAAAAACCAAAAGATTAGATTAGTAAAAGTATATGAAAGTGGAACAGTGCTAGGAACATAAATTAGAAACAAAGATGCAAAGTATATATATAAAAAAAAAAGAAAGAAAGATGCAAACTGAAAAAAGCATCAGCATTATGGTTCATCTATTATACTACGCTTCCTGGTAAACCTAAATACCGAAAATTTAGTCTAAACCTGAGGGGAATGTAATACAAAAGCAAGCATCAAAGGTGAGGAGATTACCTCATGTTGATCTTCCGATTCCGAATTCCGAACCGCGCCAAAACTTTTTTGCAAGAGGATCTCTGTATAGATTATAGAGCTATCACAAAAGAACCGCCTCTAACGACGCCGTATGATAAAGGTCAATACTATACTGTATTGTGCTTGAGTAAACAATAATGTTTTTTTTAACATCGACACCACTTTGTTTTTTTTTTTTTTTTATTCTCGGTGTGTGTATATATAAAATGGAGGAAAGAAAAAATAGGAGATAGAAATAAATATGATGTCACATACAATATCTAAAATTTGATATTCAAATAGCATAATTCTATTAATTTCAAGAAAGAATTGTATAGTTTTCGGAATTAAAGAAATATTCAATGTAATTAAACAACATGGCCACGAAAAAAAATATGTGAATTGGATTAAGGAAAAATAGAAGGTTGAATTTTAAGTTGCAGCTTACTTGGTCCACCCCATATATAAGCTACCAGTAACGGATAATAATGTTTCGGGCTAACTCAATGGCGCTGCATCTAATTGTTTTATCAAAGAATTATTAAATACGATTTTTTTAACATCCATGTATCATGTATGAGTGGCTTTTTATATAAAAATAAAAATAAAATTTGATATCGAAATAATTAGTCTTCATTGCACTCCTGAAATATCACGATTGTACAATTTTGGTCCTCTTATTCCAATTGCGACAATTAGATCCCTCAAGTATCACGATTGTGTAATTTTAGTCCTCAGGATTGCAATTCCAATTTTTGACGTTAGTAGCCTACGTGGCATACGAGACTGATTCGATACTTAGTGAGGTCAATTTGACAGCACCCCTATGTGACATCATTGACACCACAAACTTTAATGATCATTGTGTACATCACATGAGTATATGAATACAACGTTTCTCTGCAAAGGACATTTCTGCATCTTAAGAAACTAGGGCTTCAACCTGCATCTAGAGACGTTAACATGCATCTAGAGATGGATTGGACGAGACAAATATCCTCTATAGATAAACATCATGCCCCTATGCTCAGGTGATGTGATTATATGAGATGTCAATAACGTCATGTATGAAAATTCCATATGACTTTTTCATGAAAAAATCGTATAAATAAAGAAATTTGCACAGGACCATGCCAATGTAATTTAAGTGTAAAGACTAAAGAGTAGTCCACTAACACTCAAAAAGGCCTTAATCATACCTTGATTACAGGAGAAGCGTGTTAATCAAAGGTTAATGTGATTTGTAAAGTCAGAGAATAAAAAAGTCCATATTTTTTTTAAAAAAAAAATCCATAAAAAAAATAAAAATAAAGTTACACTCAGGTTGTTTGAAAATATGAATTGCTATGAACACACGAGACACTCTTTAAACTCTAAAATCTATCTGAATGGTGCAAGAGGGTTTGGGGTGCGGGGAGTTTTAGACCTTCTAAGCTCTTTGCAAACATTATCTAACATCCCCAAAAAGTCTCTTACAATGACAAAGATCCTAAGTGGGTTTCCATCTTCTTTGCTCACAACCCCATGAAAATACTCAGTGATCTCTTTCACTCGAGCCAGCACTCTATCTTCATCTCCTTTCAACTCCTTCAGGTTCCTATCTGCATAACATAAGAAACACTTTATCGAGTTAACAAAGTTCTTGCTTTCTTCATCCTTATGTAACTCCTTGTCTACAAGATATTGCAGCTTAGCCATTCCTTCTGATAGGTTTGACACTGAGCTTGCAAGAACATCTAAGTCAATTGTAGCTGTCTTCTTTACATTGTATAACTCGGTGCTAAGACCAGAAACTAGTTCCAGTCCCATTCTTCTATAATCTTCTTCCTTCTCTTCTTCTGTTCTGTTCTTACTACTTTTTTGGCTTATTTTTCCCATGATGCTATCTGAGACTCTGATTCCTTCTGAACGAACAATCTCCTGAACAACAAAATGGAGTAAGGTGGTTTTCCCATCAGTTCCCTTCACATCTGCAAGCTTGAGAAGAGCATCAAGCTTAAATGCTCTAGCACCTCCCCTTATTGTCCCAACATTCATACGGTTCCCTGTTTTCAACACTGCTTCTAGTAGTTTCAAGAACAACCTGCTTGATCTTAGTTCCTTGCATGCCTCCTAGTGGGAAACAAGTCAATGTGAGAATCCCAAAACCTCAATTATCAATATTTTGGAGAAAGTCTTAGGTACCCTTGAAATAAGAGATTTTTCTTTATACTATTGAATATTTTTAACTAATATAATTGACATGATACATATTCAATAGTACATAAGAAAAAGTTTTTTCTTTTAATAACCGGTGCCTTAAGGATATTAGTCAAGGAATCAGAAAATATAAATTTTATATCAAAATATAACTTTTAAACTTTAATGTATTGAATATACATTATTTCTCAATACAAAATTTTTACTTTTGATTCGTTAATCAATACCTTTAGGACAGTTGTTAGCATTCGAGAAATAAAAAATATATGTATCTTGCTTTGGGAATATCTAAGAATCTCTCTAAATTTTGCTTGCAATGGGACAAAGTCACAAAAGTATTAAATTTTGGTTTTTATGGCTATCTACCTCTAGCATTGAAAATGAGTTCCTGAGGTGAACAACTTCATCTTCAAAAGTCTCTCTGTAAAGCATGCCTTCTACTCGTTGAAAGGCAAATGGCACGCTAAGCATTGCCCTTACAAACTTTTCAGCGGACCCCAATTCATTGATGTCACCTTTATAGTTGGAGAGCTTTGCCTCTTCTTCCTTTGTGGGTACCATTTTCACCAATGCCTCTAGTTGTTGCAAAGACAAGCCCTTCCCTATAATTTTTTTTAAAAAAAAAGAAAAAATAAATTTTAATTATTTAATAACATCTTACATGTAGCAGCAACGTTAATTCGACCATTGTCTAAAAATATGGTATAAATGCACATGCCACATGCATCTATAAATCAAAGTCGTTGTGCGATTTTACTTAGCAGTCATAACAGAAATTATTATTACATTATTAATTCTGATAGATACTTTAGAGTATGGCCGTATGGGACAGGCATCATTACCATATTGTATTATTTATTTCCACCACATTTCTGACAAATAGGCTTTGGAGTTTGGAACATGTAAACAATAATTGAGTTTCCCTCTGAGAGGCCCTTTTTTGAGGCAAAAATATTTATAATTCAGGAGTTTTACCTTGTATCAAGGCTTCACAAACATGCTCAGATGTCGCATTCAGAGCTTTTGAGAGTATTGTTATGTTTTGCAGCCGTTTTGGCTCAAGTACATGCTTGCTCGGAGATGGGCTTTTGCTCTTTGATTCCTCATTCTTCATTGAATTTTGTATGTTGTAGCCAAAAAGTGACTCGATCATTTCCTCATCCAACCTGAATATAATTCATAATGTGCTTAAACAGGAAGAGAAAATAAAAGAAGTAAAAAATATTGTTAATATTATTAATGAAGTTGAACTTACTCAAATGAGCTTGATCTTAGCTTGTCCCAAACCATTGTGCCATTTGGTGCAGCTCTAACTTTGTCCCAGTGAAGTGGTTTGAGTTTTGGAAGTGGGGCTCCATCTTTACCAAGTGGTGTAAATTGAGGGAGTTGAGATGGTGGAGGAGGTGGTGTTTTGGCACTATTATTATTGCCTTTGAGAAATGGAGGAGGGCATGGTGGTGGGGGAATGTTGGGAGGAGATTTTGTATAGTTAGGTTGGGGTGGAGAAAGCAATTCCTTTTCTGGACTATGATTGGATCCTGAGAAAGTATCTGAATTTCTTGGAGATGATAAATTATGAGATGTCAAAGAAAGTGGAGAGGGAGAGGAAACTCTAGATGAAGAAGTAGTAAGAGAATGCAAAGTAAAAAGTGGCATTTGAAGGGGTGGAGGTGGTGGTGGTGGTGGAGGGGTTGAAGGGGGCATTAAAGTTTTTGGAGAGGTCTCAATCTCTTGCTCTTCATGTATTGGACTATATGGTGATTGGTGAGATTGTGTCTTTGAAATTGAGTTATGAGGAGAAGTTGGAAATTGGAAGATTGGTAATGAACTTGAATTTTGAGGGGACATGGATAATGTGTCACTAAGGCTACCAGCTGAAGCATTGGAAAGTCTTAAATTTGATTGTGAATCAACAAGGGAATGAAAACTTTCATCATCTGATGAATGACATTCTTCTTCAGGGATAATTTTATCCCTAGAACAAGAGTTGTCATGGCTAGCAGATTCAGATTCACATTTCACTGATTCTTCCACATCTTCATGGACAGGTAGAATTTCCTTGGTGGAAGAACTGCTAACATTATCACAATATTCTGTACTATTCTTACATGTTCTTTTCAAGCTGCAACCTTGTTGCTCTATATCACTGCCTAAAGCATTAAGATAAAACAGATCTAGCCCCCCAGAGTTTAAACTCACCTTGCTTGATGAATTTTGGTAACTACCTCCTCCAGTTCCTTTGGTCTTGCTACACAGTGGCATTGTCCTTTTAGGTTTCTTTCTCTGATTTCTGAAGTTCCTGCAGACTAAGATTAACCCACAAGCACAAATTAATGTAGCAATTCCCACAGATACAAGAACAGCTACTAGTATTCTCTTAGCTCTGCCTCTATCTTCACCATTAGTCTTGTTATTGAGTGGTGGATTCCAATGAGAGTGATGTCTTGGATGATGGGAATGAGGGTGCAGGTGCAGTACAGGAGAAGGTGCTGGTGCTGGAGACTCAGGTTCAGTGTTGGGTGATGGAGAAGGTGATACTGATGGGGAGAGAAACTGAGAATCACCATTGGATGGTACTCTAGAGTGAAAACTCTTGAGTCCAAGCAAAGCTCTAAACTTTTCAACTACCAAAGCTTCCTTCTCTTCCTTCTCATCAAGCCCTGAGATTTTCTTAACTTGGTTTTCATTTTCTTGTTGTTCATACTTCTCTTCCATCTCCATGAAGTACATCTCTTGTAGGCCATTGAACATAGCATCCACAGTCAAAATGTGGGTTCTTTGTAATGATAGGAGCATCAAGAGGGTGATGATGAAGATCATGGAAAGAACCTTAGAACCATAACCCATTTTTTTGTTCCAACTAAAAGTCATCAAGACATCAATGCAGCTGTCCTCATATAAAAGCTTCTTTTCCCTTTTGTTCCATTTTAGTTTTATCAAAGGAAAAAATAAAAGGTCTTTGGGTGGTGCTGGTAATGTGTGAGGAAGATCTGGAAAATGTCTTTAATGCTACTCCAAGGAACCCCTGAACCTGGCAGTTGGAGCTGTACTGACCCTACTTTACTTCCCTGTTCATACACTCTTTATCCCTTCTCACTATAATCAATTCTACCCTACAAATGACACTGTTAATGCATATAACACTGTTTGGGAAAATCTTTCCCTCCTTCTACTTTGACTTAATTCTTTTGTCTTATATGCTTTTTTAAGCTGTTTTTGTCAGAAAAAGTAAAGTTAGTGGGCATTCTCTCACTCCTTGTGATCAAAACACTCTAACATCCTCAACCTTTTAGTGTTAAGTTCAGGAATCAAAAGCTCAGTATCTGATAATTGAATCATGATATTTAAAGTTGGATAAAACTTTTTAGTACCTAAAAAGTCATCAAATCAAAAAAAGTCTAGGCTTTATAAAAAAATAAATGATCATCTAATCAAAACAATGTAAAAGTAGAAAGTGGGTCCCGTTTTGTTGGGCTTGCCTAACTCTCTACGAGCGATTTTCTAAGATTTCTCCAACCCCATCATCATCAATGAAGAGGGAGGGATACGTAAGGTAGGGACAAATAGCACCTTGGCTACGGGAAATTCTTCCATCTTCATGCTTATTTTAAATAAATGGGTTTAATAATCTCGATTTATTTTGTGTAATGAAATGTAAGAACTTATATAAGATTTATAGACCATAAATATAACTGTTAGATTCACTTAATTAAACAAGTTAAAACTTTTCCTCACCATCTCAGTATCTCACGTGAAGACATGTTTGAAAGGCTAAAAGCAACATGTTGAATGTTTAATAATGAGAGGTTTGACACACAACTAGTCTTCTTGTCACATATTTTAATTCATTATTGGCAAGTGTGTTTTTGTTACACCTTTTTGGTACAAAATATGTTATCCACGATATGGTTGGAAGGGTGCCCATAACTTGTTATCATATGAATTAGCCTCAGGTGTTCTCAGATTAAGCACTCAAAATGCTCAGAAGCACTAAATAGTAAAGAAAGAGAAAATGGATGAGAGAGGAAGATAGTTGTGGCATGGTCAAATTAACAGCAACATAAAGCACCTAACCATGGAAAATGCTATGGTTGTGACAGCTGCTTGCAAAACCTGCTACGTGTGGCACTCCCATTATTTATTGCTATTGCATTCAATGCAAAAATCAACTGTTCCGGGGTCTGAACTCTAAACTGATGTCATTTATGGACGGAAGTTTTTCCCCTTTTTTTTTTAAAGTATCGGTCTTCTTGTTAAGCGTATGAATTGATTTCATTTCTATTAGAAAAAGCTAGGTGCACACGTTTATGTGCACATATGCTCACATCTCAGGTTTTTTGGATGCAACGACCTATAATTAAGAAGTTAAAATTATACACATATTAAATAATATAGATCATATATTCTTTTATGTGCTTTTTTATCACCTGACCGGGTAGAGGAGAGAGATATATATTAAATCCAATCCGCTAGTTTTACCAAACATTTCAAATCCAATTCGCTATCCACTATCAGCTAGCTTATCCATTATCTGTTACTCGGTAACTTATCCGCTATCCGCTAGTTTTTACCAAACAGAGCCTTACTTAATTTGGTTTAGATTTGGAGAGAAAAAAAAATTATAACCTTTTTATCTAGTTCATGGCCTATTAAAAATAGTAGGCACTTCTAGTCAAAAAAAATAGTAGGCACTTTAATCGAATCCTCACATGAAAAAAAAAATTTGTTGCCGTCAATAGTTGTACTCTTTCTTTCTATTATAATGAATCAAGATCGACTGATAGTGTCACAATCTTGTAATATTATTAGTAGAGGGGAAGTAAAAGGTTTTCACCCTTTTTTTTCTTTTACGGAAAAGGTTTTCACTTTGGTGTTAAAGAAGAAGAATAATAATTTATTCATGAGGTCAAATTAAAAAATTTATAATTTTTTAAAAATATCACCTATAATAAATAATTTGTGTTTTAAAATTTGTAGGATAGCTATTAGAGGTGAGAATAGCCCCGACCACTGGTCGGGGCCCACGACCTAGCATTTTTAAGGCCTAGCTCGACCTAGCCTATTTAGTAAAAAGGTCAGGTCAAGGCTTTTTAAATAGCTTATATAGCTAGAGAGGCTAGGCCTAAGGCTTTAAAAAAAGTCTATTAGGCCTATCGGGCAGGTCTATTTAACATATACACACATATAAAAAATAAAAAATAATATATATATATATATATATAATATTATAATACTATAATATATTATTTATATTATAATATTTGAAAGTAAAGGCCTATTGGCCATGTAGTGGCCTACTTGCCTATTTATTTTTGAACGTCTAGTGACATATTTATTAGTATAGGTCTACCAACTTCTTTATCATTAGAGGCCTACGAGCCTATTTACAAATGAAAGCCGATGACCTATTCATAGGTGGAGACATATTTAAAGGCCTTGGTTATAAGTAATCTTTCAAGTAGGCTTTCAGGTCAGATCAGACTTTAAAATAGGTCAGGCTCAGGCTTTAACTACCATGTGATTATACAAGAAGTTGCCCCGAGCATCGAGTATTTATTATTGGTCATAAATTGAAATTTATTTCAAATATTATAAATAAGAAACTGTTCTTTCTTTGAAATGTTATGCTTGAGCAACTGCTCTCTAGCATCACTCTATGTACTGTTCTAGAGGCATCATAATCATGCTTATGCTACTGTGAACGCGGCCATCGTATTAGCATTGACTAAACCCTTAATTAGATCAAAAGTTTAAAACAAACTCTTAAATTAAAATACAAAAAGGGAGTTGAAATGTTTAACCGGAAATCCATTTCAATAATATATTTTTTATACACGTTAATTCAGAAATTGAATATAAGACCATATATATGTTCTAGGAATCCAAATTTCTTCCACTTGGATCAATACACATTGGTGATGCCTCCCTCTTATGCTATCTCCCTTACACCCTTTTGCTCTTTTGCATTACGATTGTTAAGTTTGAAAGAAGAAGTATTGTGGTCTATTTGGATAATGAGATTGAACTTTAAATTTTAATTTCAATTCTTTAAAAATGTAATTGATTCAAAATCATTAATTATTAATTATATATTTAAATTATGGGGGAAAATTAGATTGCATAGTTATAATTATATCAATTCCTTAATAATAATTGACGGTGGTGATAGTGGGGGTAATGGCGGTGGTATTGCTCATGTGGCGACAACATTGGCGGTAGTAGTGGCCAACAATGGTGTTGTGTTTGTCTATTTGTGTTGTCCCTTAATGTGTATGAAATTTATAAATTTTTTTGACAAAAATTGATAATTGTTATGATAAATATTAAGATTTTAGAAAGGTTCAAGTTTGTTATATTTTAATTTCATGAAATTCGTCTTTGAAATTATGATTCCGATTCTCAAAGAACTTTTCAAACATGAAAATTAGAATTAGAATTTCAACCCAATTCCAATTCTAAATTTCAAATAGGCACTTTTTGTTCCAGATTTTCACGAATAGAACTATAATTTTTTGCTAATGAAGATTAATCCAGTTGGTAAGGATACGGCTCATAACTCACAAGGTCGTGAGTTCGAATCCTACTATCGATCTGAGGACCTCGTTGGTGGGTAATCTGTAAGTATATTTGTAAGCCCTTATTGAGCTATAAGGCCCACCCTGATCCTGGTGAGCCAATGTGACCCAACTTATCTAAACTTTTTTGTAAAAAAAAGAAGAAAAAAAGAAGAAGAAGAAGAGAACTATAATTTTTTTTTCCCTTATTTATTATGCAGGAAACGAAGGAGGGATCAGGACGAGGACCCATAATGTGGTGAAGGTTCAAATGATATATAATTGAAGATCAAGAATAAAATAAATATCGTATGTGTGTAGGCCAAGTATCTAGGACAAGAAACAAGGAGACGAATCAAGTAAGAAAAAGGAATCCAAAGCAAAATTTTGTCAGAAATGAATACACGCAAGGGGAGGTAGTAACGAGTGAATTGCTTATGCTTTAACTGTTAAGTGTTAACAGTAACACGCATATATCCATAAACTCTGGCCCTTTTGCTCCGTCGTCTTCTTATTAGATATTCTTCTCTTACATATTTTTTAACAATCTAGACAATTATTTATCATCCACTACTTTTCGCCCCGTATGTCTAGTCTAGATTATATAAGTCACGGTGACTTCAAAAAAACAATATTATGCTGCAAACACCAGTCGTGTGGCTTGACATTGACATTCAGAATTATAATTTTCGATTTCTTTTGGGTGCAATTGAAAGTAACAATTAATTAAAAATTGAAAAGGAATTTGATGTTTGCACTTTGCCGTTTGGTAATTCATCAATATAGGCCCAGACCAAGTTCTTTTCTTTACATTTTTAAGGTGGGCTTTGCTGCATAGCCACCCCAAGAGCCTTTAATGGATATAAATGGGCCTTGAAAATTATCGCCCTAGAGAGTAGTTAATTACCTCAGCAGGATCTAGGTATGGGTGTTTGGATCAGTTTTGAAAAATAAATCATTTAGTAATAAATTTTATATATCATCAATCAATTAGTACTGTAATTGGTTACAATAAAAACAGTTTTTAAATTGTAGTTAGCTAACCACAACTTAACATCACAAACGCATTAGCTGAAGATCCTTATGCAACCTAGGGATTTTTTTTAGCAAGAAATGACATGCAAAGGCATCATAATGGAACCTGTCATCCCAATTAGGTTGGCACCACAGCTAACACCCATCTTTTACAGCAGGCCATAAAATTTTATTAAAACTTCAAAAAAGAATACAAGAAAAGGCTTAGGGGGACATAAATTTTAACCTATGCCAAATAATATTTGAACATGTAGTTAGTAAGTCATGCTCTATTATGGTAGAAATCCTCTTTAATGAACATAGGAATGGAATCCCACAGAAAAAAACCCTGGATGGAAGTCGCATATGAGGCAACTTATTTGCACAATGATTGTCTTCACGAAAAATGTGGGAACAAAAAAATCTCATATTAAGAGTTAATTGTAAGCAATTATGCCATTTATAATATTCCTAATCCTCCAAAGAACAATATCTGCCGAATTAAATGCTTGAATAACAAGTTGATGTTGGAACCAAAGTAATTTGGATTAATAATCTCTGAGTTTTTGATGTTAACAAAAAGGATTAAATTTGCATGGCAAAGTTTTAGTTGAGATCTAACATGCTCTATCTAGTCTTGCAGAAATATTCAAAATTTGATAAAGTTATGGAAACACTGAAAGAATCTCCTAATATCCGCGTCTATACATGTAGACGAGCTGCGCTAAATCATTGGTATATTTATTTATTTTAATATATTTGAGTAGACGGAATATAAAGTATTCTCAGTAGATGGGAAATTTTAACTCCTATGAGTAGACGAGCTTAAGTGCCACGTCAGTAGACGGAGATTAAAGTAACTCACTGATATATAGCAAGTCCAAAGACTTGATAGTAGACGAGAGGATTTGCCACGTCAGTAGATGAGCTAAAAGAGTTTTTAACTATGAGCGTGTAGATGCATGTTGTTAAGTAGACGAACTCTTTTTCTTTATGAATCTTTCATATGCTCAGAAAATGCAATCTCGATCACATCGAAGTATTTATTTCAAATGATTGATATTTATTTCAAATGTATGTTGGTCCTTCTTATTTGCTTTAACTATTTTATTGCCTTGTTTCTTTGAGAGAAACATAGTACAAATGAGAAAATGCAAAAGCAAAAAAATACAATGCAAAACGCCTTGTACCCCGTCACCTTTATCACTGGAATAACTAGAATTTATACAAAGGAGGCAAGACAGTTTTCAAGTTGCAATTGCTCAGAGGTGTGATCATTTTGTGCAAGAGTGATAACCAATAGTACATTTCACAATGGCCATGTTCAAGCTATCAGTCACAGCGGATATCATGCAATTGATTCCATCTCTAAACGAAAAAATTCAAAACAACCGATGAAGAATTTTAAGTGAAGAAAAAGGTCACTATAAATAGAAGACCTCAACCTCTGAAGAAAGAACTTTTTCAAATCCAGAAACCTTGCTAGAAAAACGCTTGCCATTCTACGAGCTCAAAATCCTTTATTCTGTCAAGAGCAAAAGTCTTTAATACCTTAGCTTGAATATTGCTATAATATTCAACTGATCTCAAACTTTCATATCCTCACACATAGTGAGTTAGAAGATCAAAAGAAAACAATCTCTTTGTTAGAGTTAGAGCCTGAAGAGGCTTGGTAAGAAAGGAATACTTGTAGCCTGGAGAGGTGTTGAATACTTGGTGTAATCTATTTTGAAAAATAGTGGAGAAAAACCTTTAAGTAGAAGGGACTGGACGTAGCTCTTGGTTGGAAGAGAATGAACTCGGATAAAATACTTGCATGAATCTTCTAATCCCTTATCTCTTCGGTTTTATTTGTTTATACTAACTGTAGGGATTTGAACTTGATTTTGTTAAGTCTTTAAAAGGATCTTTATCTGTATGCGTGCTTTTGCCTTTTATTCCTTGTGTGAGAAAATTTGTTTTGAAAAATATTGTTTTCGAAAATTATTAACAAATACAATTCAACCCCCTTCTTGTGTTTGTCTGTGTCAACTTCAGTTGAGAGTCACACTCTAGAACCTACAAGGGAATTAAATTGTCTTCTCTTTGATGATTTTACCAGGGCTTCTATGCCTTCTAGTGTTACCGTTAGAGTGTAATTTTTTGTTATTTTTGTCTTTTCTCTTGGGCATCTAGCCCTCAATGTTACAAAAAAGAAAATAATTTTATGTTTAGATTTTTTTTTTCCTGAAAGTCAATTTTCAAATCATCTAGTATGTTTTTTTATATATTAATAATATTTATTTGATAATTAGATGAAATAATAAAAACGTGATTGAAATTTTTTTTTTTTTACATAACAAAAAGTTTAGGTGAGCTTGGTCTCGTGGGCTCACCAGGGTCAGGGCAGGCCTCAGGGCTCAAAGAGCGCTTACAAAGGTATTTACAGATTACCCACCAACGAGGTCCTCACATCAGTAGTAGGATTCGAACTCATGACCTTGTGAGTTATGAGCCGTATCCTTACCAACTGAACCAGCCTTCGTTGGTAAAAACGTGAATTTTAAAATAAATAAACAACTTGCGTACGTAATATTTGCTCTATGACCCATATATATTTGATATACTTTAAAAAATATTTAATATTATTTGTGGATTAAAAAGGCATAACTATTGGATAATGGTTATTGAAGTTAAATTTCTAAATATATAAGTCTGAACGATTTCAAAGTCTGAAGGATCAATATGTAAGTTTTATAATCATTAGTTTATATTTACAAGTATCACTTGTCATTCTTTATGATTCTTCCTATATATGTATTTCTATTTATGAAAAAGAATACATGCATGAGGGCATATCTCATAAGATATGTGGGAAAAAAAAATTACAAGCTGCTGTCGAATTTATTCGTACAATATCCAAAAAAAAATGAAGATAAATAGTACTTATATAAATATAAATTTAATGCGGTAGAAAGTAATATTCTCTAATTATATTTATATCAATCAAAAATTTCTCTCATTTTTATGCAACATACATTTCATTTTTTGTAAGAATTTATACCCAAATGTTTGTGATGCTAATTATCATTTTTTTTATAAGCCAAAGTATATCAAGATAAAAGAGTATAACCAAGTAGTTGGACATAAATGGTTAATGTGCTGCTGTTAAGGACGAATGGTTCGTGCTTTGCATTAGTTCGATCCTTGGCAGCAACAACTCTTGACCAGACTTTACTTACCTCCCGGTCGCACCCCGGATTAGTCAGGGTCTAAGACTCTAGACACCGGGACGGGGGTCAAAGATCCCCTGGACCAAAAAAGAGAGAGCAAAAAGTGGTATTCAAACCTATGTACAAAAAATGTAGACAAGATAGTAAAACTGTAACTAGCATACTGATCGAGCAAAAATGTAATCAGTGTGAATATTACAATAATCAAAACCTAGAGAAATCCCAAAAAACCAGATGACATGTAACAAATAAAACCAAACATTGTCTATGTTCCATAAAAATAAAATCAAACATTGCGATGCTAATTAACATTAGGCAAATACAACCATGCACACGTGTCATTTGAAATAGTTGTTAGAAAATTTTGGGTCACACATGTAATGTTTAAATGTGTTAAGGCCATTATTTTAATCAGCCAAATTAAAGTGATCTAATTCAGGTAAGGTTTATGGCTAAGGACATAATTGTCATGAAAAATATTGTGTAGATACCTAAAGTCTTATTTCTATTTTTATGATGGGCTAAAATAGAAATAAGAAAAATCTAAGAGTCTTGACTCTTCATAAAAGGGCATGAACTCATTATATAAAAGGTTATGGTCCCCAAGTCATATGCAATCAGTTTTCTTTTCTAACATTCCATCATCAGAAAGGAGAGACTCTATATGGTTTAAGATGAATTGTGCATGCTTGACTTGGAAGACCAAGAACCACCGGTTTCTCCATTATTCTCTATGAATTCGGGTACGCTTCCGCTATAGTTTTTCATTCTCTATTCTTGATGATTGAACATAGCTTGTCTTTATATGATGATGGTTTTCATCTTTAAGTTTCTCCCATAAAATTTTACAACAAGTGGTATCAGAGCCACAAGTTTATGTTGAATCATTGAGAAATGTTTTGTATTATAATTGCTTGAGTGTTCTTAAACTTGACATGTTTAAGTTTAAATCATCAAATTTAAGAACTATTATGGATTAAATTTCATTAAAGATGGATATTCTTGAATATTGGATTCATGTCATATTCATATTAAATTATGGAGAATTCATGGATTGTTTCTGAATTATGATATCAAATCATAAATTCTGGATTCAAATATTATGTGATTTGACACTTACGAGTAGCATCACTTTGATGTTGTTGTTAATGATTGCATTGCTGTCAGTTTTTTGAACCATTGGGAACCTGGTTTGATTCCCAAGTTGGGGTTAGGAATCATGAAACGTTGTGTTTTTTTTTTTAATTTAATTATTAAAGTTCGCAATCGTTAACATCGTTCGTAGCGTGGCGCAGCGTTTCGCGTGGCTGTGTCCTTCTAAACGGTTTGGTGTTCGATTCCCTCTTTCAGACGTTGTTGTGCTTTTGTTAAATTTTCTTTTTCGTCTGGAAAATATTGCAAAAATGGGGGTCAAGTTGGATTTGAACCCGAGACCATAAGGCAAGAAGGACAAAGCCTGACCGCTGCGATATAACCAAGGTGTTGCTATGGCTTCTCGAAAGAATTTTATTTAAGCTAAAAGTAAAAAGTTCCCTATTCTTACTGGTGTGTTTGCTGTCCGAGTGGTTGAAAGCGTGCGCCTTTTCGGGAAGGGACAAGGTTCGATCCCAATGGTTGCGCTTTTTCTCGTTTTTCAAATCATTTTTCTGGAAAAATGAGTAAAAATCGATGTTACGACTACAGTGGGGATCGAACCCAGAACCTTGGATTTGGATGGCAGCACGCTGACCACTGGGCTATTTGATTGGCGGTGTGACAAATATTCAAAACCATTACGTATCAAGTCAATCAAAAATAAATTTGCGTTAGCCTAGCGGGTTCAGTGGGTGTCATGCTTCGAAGGTCCTGGGTTCGATTCATACAGTTTTCATTCTGGGATATTTTGTTTTAATATCCTTTTTCTAGGAAATGTAAAACAATAAAGTGCTTCCAGAATCCAGAAAGGATGGAACTTGGGACCAGTAAGCTTGTGTGGATAAAGATTGAATACTAGGCTACCGCTACAGAACTGTGTCATATTCTCCAAACAATTTTATTTAAGGTAAAAAGGTTTCTCGAGGATGCACATTTTGATGCAGTTAGGGGAGAAACAAATTTTGCCACCAGAGTAGTGATGCACACAGTTTCATTACAGTCTTCTGTAAATAAATAAAATTAATTTTTGGATTAAGTTTTGAATCAAAATTCAAATAATTGGTTATATTTTGAATTACTAAATTGTTTGACATTTTAAGTGAACCAATTAAAGCAAGAAGTCGCCAAAGTGACCTCTCTTGTGTAGATTGTTCATGAGAAATGTTGAATGTTAGTGTATATGTGTGTCCATGCGGGTATTAATCGGCCCAAAGGAAGATTAATATTTGGCAGGATTACATGTACACCTGTGATGATAAACATGTGATGATTATAAGGTTGTACATGTGAATGATAAATCAGTCCAAAGAAGGGTTTATTATTTGACATGCATTATTGTCAGTGTTTGATCATTACAACAAGAGTACCACTAGCAATTAATATTACTGTCCAAAGACTTGATATTAATGTTGCACTAGGTATCTTGAGATGGGGTATGCCATTATTTGAATTTATTGATGATTGAATTTTGGTTATGATGTGAGTATATTTATATTATTTATTTTGTTCTCTCTTCAGCTACTGTTGCTACCATATCTGCTAACCTAAATTTGGTTCCAGTCCTTAATGGTACCAACTTTAAGGATTGGAAAGAGAACATCTTCATTGTTCTTGGCTGCATGGATCTTGACCTTGCACTAAGGATGGTGCAACCCTCTTCTCCTACGGACTCAAGTGCCTCTGATGAGAAGAAAAAAAAAATTATGAAAAGTGGGACCACTCCAATCGCATGAGTCTAATGATCATTAAGTGCGGCATTCCAGAGGCATTTAGAGGTGCCATATCCAATGGGATAACAAGTGCCAAAGAGGTCCTTGCCGTAATTGAGAAGTGCTAAGCGATAAGGCAGAAATAAGCATACTCCTTCAAAGCTTGATTTCTAACGGCAAAGGAAACATAAGGGAGTACATTATGGAAATGTCTAATATTGCTTCCAAGCTTAAGGATTTAAAGCTCGAGTTATGTGAGGACTTGCTCGTGCATTTGGCTTTGGTTTCTCTTCCTGCACAATTCAGTCAATTTAAGATCAGTTACCATTATCATAAGGAGAAATGATCTCTTAATGAGTTCATTTCATATTGTGTGCAAGAGGAAGAGAGGATGAAGTAAGAAAGGACAATAGGTGCTCAGGTGGCAAGCACCTCTAAGGAAAAGGGCATAAAGAGAAGGAAAAAAAAAAAATTTAAGGTTACCAAGAATGAAGTTGCTAAGCGTTTGATACAAAAGAAACAAATTAAGGTGACAATTGTTTCTTTTGGGGTATGACTAGGAATGTTAAGAAGAAATGTACCAAATATCACGCTTGGCGTGCAAATAAGGGTATGTTTCTTACTTTGGTCTATTCCGAGGTCAACTTAGGGTCATTTTGGACGTGTTCAAATCATTTTAGGCTGAAGTTGGATTTTAACCCAACAAGAGAGTTAAGATTGTCAAATCTGACTATAGTGGTTAATACTATGGTGGATATGACGATTAAGGTGAACAACGTCTGAGACCATTTACCAAATACCTAGAGGAATGTGGGATCGTCCCACAGTACACCATGCCGGGGGTCACCTAGTATGAATGGTGTAGCTGAAAGACGAAACCAGACTCTTAAGGATATGGTAAGAAGCATGCTATGTCATTCTACCTTACCAGAGTCATTCTAGGGAGAGGCATTAAAGACTGCAGCTTACATTCTGAACGAAGTGCCAACTAAGGCAACTGCTAAAACACCTTATGAGTTTTGGACAGACAAAAAGCCTAGTCTAAATCACTTTCATGTATGGGGATGTCCAGCTGAGGCAAGGCCTTATAGGCCAAATGAGAGGACATTGGATCCCCGAACAGTAAGCAGTTACTTTATTGGCTATTCTGAACGATCCAAGGGATATAAGTTTTATGATCCCAAATTAAAGACAACTTTTTGAGACGAGAATTGCCATGTTCTTTGAGGATATTGAGTTTGGGGGAGAAATAAGGTTAGAGACTTTGTCTTTGAGGAAGAATCAGTTTCAATTCCAGAATCGATTCATACAGTTGCTTCTAATGAAGCAAGTCCGGAACCTCTTCAAGACATTGTTGTTCAAACTCCCGTTCAAGATAAGTTAGTTGTTCCAGAAGAACAAACTCAAGATCCTCAAGAACTAATGCTTCAAGAACCAGTGGCTTTGTGATGATCCACTAGAGAAAGGAGAAATGCTATTTCGGTTGACTATGTAGTATTTCTTCGGGAACATGAGGAAAATGATGGTATGATGGAAAATGATCCAATCAATTTCCATCAAGTCATGCAAGACTTCAACTCAGAAAAGTGGATTGAAGCAATAAATGAGGAGTATGAGTTCATACAAGACAATAAGGTTTGAGAACTTGTCCTATTACCAGAAGGTGTGAAACTCATTGGTTGCAAATGGATATTTAAGACCAAAGGGATTCCAAAGGTAATGTGGAAAGGTATAAGGCTCGTCTTGTAGCCAAGGACTATACTCAAAATAAAGGAAATGATTGACTATAAAGAGACTTTCTCTCCGGTTTTATTGAAGGACTCTTTTAGGACAATCGGGACTCTTGTTGCATATTATGATTTGGAGCTTCATCAGATGGATGTCAAGATGATGTTTCTCAATGACAACATTGACGAAACAATCTATATGGTGCAGCCGTAAAACTTTGTGTTGGGAGACACAAAGAAACATGGTTTGCAAATTGACAGAATCCATCTGTGGGCTAAAATAAACGTCTCGTCAGTGATGCCACAAGTTCTATCAGGTAATTCTCTCATTCAGTTTTGAGATGAATGTTGTTAGCAATTGTGTGCAACACAAATTCAGTGGGCGTAAGAATATTTTCCTGTTATTGTATGTTGATGACATACTACTTGGGGCTAATGATATAGGCATGTTGGATGAAACCAATAGATTTCTATTAGGAATTTCGAGATGAAATATCTTGGTGACGTCTCCTTTGTATTAGGGATCCAGGTACACCGAGACCAATCTTGGAGTACTCTAGGATTGTCATAAAGGAGCTATATCAATAAAGTGCTCAAAAGGTTTGGCATGCAAGATTGTCAATCAAGTGATGCCCGGTTGTTAAGGGAGACAAATTAGTCTCAATCAGTGCCCAGAAGAAATCTTAAGATTCAGGAGATGCAGGAGATTCCTATGCATCAGCTGTAGGAAGTATAATGTATGCTCAAGTCTGTATGCATCCGGACATAGTGTACATTGTTAAGTGTTAGGCAGATACTTAAGCAATCCAGGAATAAACCGTTAGAAAGCAGCCAAATGGGTTATGGTTTATTCAATGGAGAACAACGAACTATATGCTCACATAAGGAAAATCATATCAGTTAGAGATCATTGAGTATTCTGATTTTTATTTTGTTGGATGTCAATACAGTTGGAAATCCACATCAGGTTATGTTTATTTATGGTTTTAAGGCATCCAAATTATGGAATATGGCTGCGGAATTTTGTCACTGTGGGTTTTGAACTTTAGATTTAATGAAAGACCACTATAGTTATTTTGTAACCATAAGTTAGCAGTGACATTAAGTTCCTTATTGATGTGGAAAAAGAGTTCAGAGTGATAGATATCTATAAAGCATATTGGGACAAACTCCATGGTTGCGGATCCGCTCACTAAAGTTTATCACCCAAGGTCTTTCACGAGCATAGTGCTCGAATGGGTGTTGTATCACTAGATGATACATTTGTCCAGTGGGAGTTTGTATTTGGATGCTTTTCTAAGGAAGATATATTTTATGATTATTTTCTGCAGAATACAGTTTCGGTTTGGTTTTCACTCTGAGGTTATTTTGATCTCATTAAAGAATAAAGTAGGATCAGTTGAAAATCGACATATACAGATCACCTTCATGTGATTTTCATGCTGCACATTTCATGATTAATCTATGTCATTTGGTTGTTATTGATATTAGTGATCATTGATGGGTTTAGTTATGATTGATATTACGAAAGCCACTTTGGTTCTATATATTGATATAACTAATGGACGAGATAAGGATATGTCCAAGGTTATAATGGCAAATTTTGAGCTCATAAAGTCTAACACATTTGTAAGGATACATATGTGACCAGTGGGAGATTGTTAGAAAATTTTGGGTCACACATGTAATGTTTAAATGTGTTAGGGCCATTATTTTAATTAGCCAAATTAAAGTGATCTAATTCAGGTAAGGTTTATGGCTAAGGACATAATTGTCATGAAAAATATTGTGTAGATACCTAAAGTCTTATTTCTATTTTTATGATGGGCTAAAATAGAAATAAGAAAAGTCTAAGAGTCTTGACTCTTCATAAAAGGGCATGAACTCATTATATAAAAGGTTATGGTCCCCAAGTCATATGCAATCAGTTTTCTTTTCTAACATTCCATCATTAGAAAGGAGAGACTCTATATGGTTTAAGAGGAATTGTGCATGCTTGACTTGGAAGACCAAGAACCACCGGTTTCTCCATTATTCTCTATGAATTCGGGTACGCTTCCGCTATAGTTTTTCATTCTCTATTCTTGATGATTGAACATAGCTTGTCTTTATATGATGATGGTTTTCATCTTTAAGTTTCTCCCATAAAGTTTTCCAACAATAGTAATTTTTATTGATTAAATATATATTTAATGGACTGAAACATTTCTTAATAAGTGTCCTAACTTTAATATTGTCATAAAAATAAATTGTACAGATGCACCCTCAATAGTCAGCAAGGCGTGTTTGTTATATTGGCACTTGAAATATTAAGGTAGGCTGAACGCCTGAACGGCTAAAAGGGAATAACAGCTGTTCTACTCTTTTGTCTTTATTTTTATTTATTAACGTAAAATAATAACATTTGAATTATTACCGGTTATATATTCTTACATTAAAATAAAGTTAACAAAAAAAATCAATTGTACCCTTATTTTTTTTTATTTTTTTTTAACCATGATATAGGTACGAAGTATCCACCACCGTCAGCAGTGAGCCAGTGACTAATCTCCGTTGGACCAACCACATGTTGGTTTTTCTGTTTTTAATTTGGTTTCACATAACCTTTTCTTTCTTTTATTTAGTTATCTTAACTTCTGAATCATTAAGTAAAGTTGTGTCACTTGATGATTCCCTTGGAACAGTTGCTAGATCTCTTTACTAGTAAACATGACATCCATTTAAGGAGAAGTGAAAAAAGTATGAACATGCATTAATTGAAAGGAGTAAAATATGAAGTGATCTGGTTACCCAGAAAAATTGATGAAGTGATCTTACAAGAGTATAATAGGTGCTTATATATAAGTAATGAAAATAGTAACTAACTTCCAACATCCAAACTAATGTAACTAACTAGATTTCTAATACTCTCATATGTGGCTTAGATGGTGTTAACCCGAGTGCACCATGAAGTGATAACAGTTAAGCCCTGCGCCGGTTGCCTGTTGGATTGGACTCTCTTGCTAGACTCAATCTGAAAATGGCAGGGTCCTCAACGTGTGAAGCCTTTCATGTGAAGCTTCTAACTAATCAAGAAAGGAAGGTTAGAGAGCTATTAAGCCTATAGCTATTGATGACACTTGTCCTAGATGCAACAACTGCCCTGAAACTATCATGCATGCATATGCTTAGAGACTGTCATGCTGTTTCTGGTTTTCGGTCGAACCTGATTCATCAGGCTTGCTGGAGTAGTTTTTTGACTCTAGGAATGGGTGGTAGGATTCATCGAAATTTGTATTCGTTTTAAGATCGATGAAGCCGCTTGGGTCGGACAGTTGGCGTGGGATACAAATTTGTTGTCCCAAAAAATGATATTTTGGTATCCCCAACCAATCAAAAATTGAGAATGTGCAATAAGTGTTAATAAGTTAAAATTTTATTTTAGTAAGTGAGATATTGTAATTGGTGGAGGACGCTGAATATAATAAAAAAGTGAAACAGAAAATCTCCTCCCTTTGGAGTGATGGTGGCTTTTTTCCAATTCCTTGACTTGCATGGTAACTTTTTGTTCCATATCATCAGCTACTCATGTTCGAATATGCATATGGCTCTGTCAAATGAGGCATGTTCCTTGCAGCATGTGGGGAATGGGAAACTTTTGAAAGGTTTTTACTGCAATTTGGGAGATGTTTTCCTGTGAAGGCTGAGTTATGGTGTCTTCGCCAGTTCGCCTATATAGTCAGAGATGGATCTGCCTGCGATTTTCGTGGAGATGGGTAGCCATATTGGGAATCATTGCTTTAGTCTTGTTTGGGAAATTTGTGCTCTTCTTCAACATCATTATTGGATTGTAATTCTTTAACCATATTTTCAGAGGCCAATTATTTAAGTTATCAAAACTTCGTTTTGGTGTAATTTAATTTTCTTGATGTTGCTCCTTTGGACCTTGTTCATTCCTTCCATTATAGAGTATCAAAGAGGTGTTGCTTTGGTGCCTTTCGGCTATATTTGGGAGGATGAGGCGGAATTGCTGGTAATGGAATGAAATGATAAAGATTTCTTAACTTATTGTTTGGTAGTTTTTTAAATAATGGAGTGAAATGGTTGGGAATGGAAAACCAAACCATTCCAAATCATCACACTTCCCTCTTTTTTACTATTTGATACAAATTTATAATTTTAACCCTTCTAAACAAAACATTGTTATGAATAATAAAAATAAAAAAGGTAGTATTGGAAATAAAATTTGTAGTTCACTTCACTCCATTATTTACCATTGTGACTTCCAAACAATGGAATGAGATATTCCTTCATTCCTTTATTAAAACTCCCAAAATAATCGTGTGATATAACTTTATCACGTCACTCCACTCCACTTTAAATCACTCCATTATTAATCATTCCACCTTATTTTCTCCAAAACTCTCAAGCATAACCTAGTTTCTGTGGTTTAGTTGGGTTTTACCATGTTTATTATAAAAAAAAATAAAAAAATCTAATACCTACGTATACGAAAAAAGAACGTAAAAATGATATTAATGATTTAATGTGTATGTGTAACATACCAATGAAATTAAATTATGAGATGTAGCTTTTGCCCTGTATTGTAACCAAAAAAAAAATTTACAAGATGTAATCAATGAGTTATTAGTTTGGTGAAAGCAACTTGCCCCTACAACGAAGAAAACTTGGGTAATCAGAAATCTAATCCTTGTGGAGTCACTCCATTGGGAGGCTGAGAACCACTTAATCAAAGGGTAAAACCCTGCTCAATTAGCCAAACCAGATATTAGTCCCATAACGGGTCCAAAGAGTCTAAGCCGTGGAATACTCTGGTGGACCCACTCGACCCAAACGATTAATTAGGGTGGTTCCGAAAAAAAAAAATTTTAAGAGATGTAACACATTTTAATTTAGAAAACAGCACAAAAAACTTAAAAACCATACAAGAATTTTGGAAAAATTAAAAGAAAAACTAAACTCTGGTCTCGGACCTGTACGATGCACACCAATGTTTTGCCTTGCTTTCTGACCAGTTAAGATATGTCTCTAAATCAACAATATAGTTAGTTAGTTAATTAGTCATAACTAACTTGGATCATGACTCACATGGATTGATGACTCATCAAGGCTATTAGTGATTGGTTGTATTAGTCTATAAATACATCATGTAATAGGTGATGAGAGAAAGGGAGACTAATCCATAGACACATAGGTGTGTGAAAAGAAGAAAGGGATTTGAGTGTGAGGCAATTCTATCTTGATCATAGAGATACAAGTGCTTTACAATAGAAACCTCCCACAATCTTCCTAGTCTTGCCTCCCATGTCTTCCACATGGTACCTCCCAAGAACTATCCCAAGATTGACATTTCTACTTCTATACACTTTTCTCATCTCTCACAAATCACTACATGATTCTCTCAAGATAGAATTGCCTCACACTCAAATCCCTCTCTTCTTTTCACACACCTATGTGTCTATGGATTAGCCTCCCTTTCTCTCATCACCTATTACATGATGTATTTATAGACTAATACAACCAATCACTAATAGCCTTGATGGGTCATCAATCCATGTGAGTCATGATCCAAGTTAGTTATGACTAATTAACTAACTAACTATATTGTTGATTCTGAGACATATCTCAACATGACCTGTTTTAACGCGGTTTCGCACAGCCCAGATGTGTATTTCAATCGTGCCCATCATTTTCATTGTCCTCTAATCCAGAAAATAAACCGTTCCAAAAGAGTCAGTGAGACGTGGAAACTCCGGTATTGTCCCTTTGCTTCAGATCAGATCCATCAAAGTTCATAAACACATGTCAAATTTTGTTTCAACACGGCACACAGAACCGGTGCCTTCTATTTTCTTCCATCCCGCTCCACTGTATTTAAACAAGTGCAGCATGGTCTTTCATTCTTTTGTGCCCTCCATTTGACAAGTGACAAACCTAATGTTTATTTTATCCATATTTGGGAGAAGATGGACTCACAAAATGGTTGTTAATAGAGTTGTGATAATATGATACAACTTTTTGACACACATACGGTTTACACCGTATGTGACGCGCAGGAGGCATCACGGCACTGCACTGTAGCAGGTCTCTTTTTTTTTTTTTTTTTTTAATTTTAGTTTTTATTATAAAAAATAAAATTTTATTTATAAAAAAACCCATTAACCAGATAATGAACTGAAGTCACCAGATATTTGTACATGATTCACCACTTAACGAAAAATTTTATTTCTAAAAAAAAAACCATTCACCAGATAATGAATTGAATTCACCAGATATTTGTACATGATTCACCAGATATTTGCACGTACTTAACTAAAAAATTTATTTCTCAAAAAAACCCATTCACCAGATAATGAACTGAAATCACCAGATATTTGTACATGATTCACCATTTAACGAAAAATTTTATTTCTCAAAAAAAACCCATTCACCAGATAATGAACTGAAATCACCAGATATTTGTACATGATTCACCATTTAACGAAAAATTTTATTTCTCAAAAAAAACCCATTCACCAGATAATGAACTGAAATCACCAGATATTTGTACATGATTCACCATTTAACGAAAAATTTTATTTCTCAAAAAAAACCCATTCACCAGATAATGAACTGAAATCACCAGATATTTGTACATGATTCACCACTTAACGAAAAATTTTATTTATCAAAAAAACCATTCACCAGATAATAAATTGAATTCACCAGATATTTGTACATGATTCACCAGATATTTGCACGTACTTAACTAAAAAAATAATTTCTCAAAAAAATCCATTCACCAGATAATGAACTGAATTCACCAGATATTTATACATGATTCACCACTTAACGAAAAATTGTATTTATCAAAAAATAACATTTTAAAAAAAACCAAAACTTCAAAAAAAAAAAGGCTACAGTGCCGTACAGTGTAGCTACAGTGCCGCACTGTGTGGCACTATACGGTGTAGGTGTAAAATTTTGTGTCAAGGAAACATTTCTCTTGTTAATATTACCAAAAATTATTAATTTGTACAATCTAATCAAGAGGCTGTAAATGTTGAATTTTGAAACGTACGTGTGGAAATTTTCAGTATGCTTTCGCTTACCAGACTATCATCAATGAAAAGGAATTCTTTAGTTTGCTTTCAGTTTTTTATTTTAATTTTTTTTATTAATAATTATAAAAATATTACATTATTTTTATCATTTTTTTGTTTGTAAAGCATTATAAAAAAAAAATTAGTGAGAATCTATACTAATATAAAAGTTGGATAGCTTATTATACTGTACATTGAGGTGGTAGCATGTCATTTTTTGGGTACTTTTTATTTTTTAGTTGTTTATTATTATTATATTCTTTTTTTTCCTTTATTTACAAGGCTTGCATTTATTAGGATTGTACATTTGACAATCATCCATGTGTTTTCTCTCTATTTGGACTCTTGATTTTTCCTCTTCCCACCTATATCTATATAAATAAATAATCAATATTATAACTACATTGGTATTGAAGATTATCAATAATTTCCAATGTAATTAATTTACTTAAAGCAACTAAAAATAAATTGTTGTACATGAATTATGATAAACAAATATTCCTAAATTTTTATAATAACTTTAGCTCATACTAATAAAATAAGACACCTATTTCCAATGTTACTCTTTAGGATAAATAATTATAAGACATTTAGGGAAAATAAGACTACTTTATAAATATATCATATATTTTTTTTCCTTGATATGAACTTTGTAGATATATGTTAAAAGTCATGTTTAAGCTAATTAATAAATCGATATAATTAGAATATTTATAGATTTATATAAATATTCAAAGCAAATTAATAATTCAAAGACGATGAGTGATTTTCTAATGTAATTTACTTAAATCTTTGAGCTATTTCTTCTATATTCCCGATGTGAATTTATTCTTTATCTAACCTAATAGAGGTACTATAAAAATGTAGACAATCAAATAATAATATAAAATTCAAATAAGTATCTGTTGAGAAAGTTTGTTCATCTATAGTTTGATTTTTATCTTTCACACATGGCTAAAACTAAATTTATACCAATCGTAACTTTTATACCAACATCAATCATTCCTATGTATGGATTTTCCTTTGTCAATTTTGACAAAATTATAAATGAAATGAAGGAAAATATATATTTCTAAATTAAATACAATAAATATTTAACAATAAATTTCTAACAAAAAAACTAGAGTGCATTTGTATATGAGGTTGATCCAAGACAATAAATATTACCATAACTCATGAAGTTTTCTATGCTCTCAAGAAGATGTTTGAATGTGTTGTATGCGTTTGAGAAAGATGTTTAAATGCATTGGTTTCCAATGCATTTATATAAAAACGACAAAATAAAGATACGAAATGAGAAGGACATAAATGTTGCTTGGGAGAGGATTTAGTGAATTTGGGAAATTAAGTGAATTGCCCCGATACATTGAAAGAAGTAGATAAATAAATAAAGTAAATAAAAAGAACACAACTTTTGAAAATGGTTATTAATGTTATCGAACATGACACTCAAGGTTAGAGCCCAATGGCCCTAATGGAAATAAGGCTATGTTAAAAGATTTGAATTGAGGGAGAAAGAAAAAATATGTTAAATTTGGAAGCAGGTGAAAAAAATTCTTCCCTAATAGCACTATTACTAATATGACTTCATGTTCTAATTTGAAGCATCTTACACGGGGTTGAAAATCTTACATGAAAACATACTTTTATTTATATATATATATACACAATCTATACTATTTTATATTGAAGTTAATATTTTAAATATTACAATCCATGGAGCTAACTTTTTAAATTTGTATATGAATTTATAATATATTTTCACATGATTTGTTTTATATATATCTTCACTTTGATTTTGATTGGATCATATCAACGTGAGTTTGAGTATAAAAAAATGTGTTACTAAAACATATTTTAGTTATGTGAATTTGATAAAGGTGTTTAAATACATTGCATTCCAATGCATTTCAAAAAGCAAAAAAAAAAATATAGGGAATTGAAAGGACACAACTGTTGATTGAGAGAGCGTTAAGTGAACTTGAGAAATTAAATGAATTATCTAAATACATTAGAAGAAACAGAAAAAAAAAAAGTATGGAAAGAACACAACTCTTTGGGAATGATTGTCAATGTTCTAAAATGTGACACTCAAAGGTAGAACCCAAAGACCCTAATGAAAAAAAAATCATGCGAAAATAATCAAAATTTGTGTTATGACATCTATCTATATATCAATATATAAAGACAAAATCCCTTTTACTACTGTAGATGACCAGTAAATGGGGAGGTGGCAAGTTGTGGAAATTTTGGGAATTTTCGTATTTGATATTAAAACAATTTTAGAATTAGTTATGTCCATCTAATGCATGTGCCACTGTCGTGTTTTCCGAAAATGACCATCCATCTATGAGATGATTATAGTCTGCTACAGAGAGTAGACAAAGTCTATCTTTGCAGTTCCTTCTTCATCTATCCATAATCTTAAATTTCTGAAAACCATTTCTTCTTGAATCTCTCTTTCTCTGTTTTAATTTTCCTCTCCATTCTAATATTAATTGCTCAAAATTTTGTCATTCTTCTTTAATATGTATTTACATGTTGATTATGAATTTTATTTTCTCATCTTGAGTGAATTTTACGGCATCAAACTCTTATGATAGCTATATATATTTTATTTGTCACTTTCCAAAACTAAAATCTTTGATAATCATACTAAGTTTCCCTATTTCACTCCATCATGTTGATGGCAAGGAGAATATGTGGACTAGTTATATGATTTAAGACGATTAGTTGATCATTGGTAATAATCAAATAAGAAACGCTTAATACATATTGTTACATTACATATTGTAATAACATTTTAAAATAATAAAAAATCAATTTTTTGTTATCAAATTATAGACAATATTGTTGTAAGGCTTTTGCTGATCATTTCTGTCTATAAATTAAAAGCCTTGGAGACGAATGGGTACCTGCAGTGTAGGTGGGAAGAAAAAGTTGAAGCCAAAGTGTGAAACAATACGTTGGTGTAGTTTAGGATAAAGCAAAAAAGAATTTGGTAGATTTAGAGGCACAATTCAAGTTATTGATGATAATAATACTATCAATAATAATAATAATAATAATTGATGACCCATGCATTGCACGGGTGCAAACAAGCTAGTATTTTTAAAAAAACTTAAAAGTTATTTTTAAACTAAAAGTTATTTGGTGATTTTTTTTTTTATAAAATAATAAGAAAAGGAGCTCCTCAACCTTGGTTTTTTTTTTTTTTTGTGTGCATGCTTGCAATGCCTTGAGGTGGTCATGTTTGTGGCGGAGAGTGATGGTTGCGTAGAAGAGGCGGGCGGAGGAACTGGGTTCACGATGACTGGATGTAGGCACGGTTCGTGGAGGCTGCTATGGTGCGTGCAGAGGAGCGGTTGCTAGACAAATTTGATGTGGAGCATCAATAGGTGATAGATCTGATGGAGCTCGGTTGAAATGCTTATAAACACGATTTTATAAAGTAATTGGGTAAAATAAGTTTATTCATCACATACTTTTTTTTCTTTTCCACAATGGTCCTATAAGTTTTGTTTTTTTTCAAATATGTTATATACATTATGTTCTGTTGGTACGTTAGTTCTTCATGTCAATTCGAACATGACGTTGTTAGTTTTAGGACTAACATGAAAGACAGAACATAATGTACGTATGTATAGGACCAAAATGAGAAGCAATGAAAGAGAACATTCATTTTGACCCTATATGTTTTATTTCGTCTTCCATGTTAGCCTTTTCCTGAGTCTAGATCTCCGATTCCAATTCCGCTTTAGTGCATCTTTTACTTGACGGTTGCATCGAGAAAGGCGTGGCCCCAGAAGTGCCTTTTGGAGATAGCGAAAGAAGAGCTTAGCTTAGAAAGTAGTGTCTCCAAAAGTTCGTTTATTTCCTAAAGCAAACCCAAAGCCCCTCTAGATTAAAAACTTAGCCTTTGAAACCCTCATTCTCTTATTGTGGAGGCAAGGGCCTTCTTTTCTTCTCGTAACAGACGGTTCGATCAAAGAGTGCAACTGGCTAAGCCGCATCTTCTGCTTTAGTTTTAGCGCGAGTGCTTGAAAGTGACTGTCTTCACTTAGTCCCAAGAGAGGGAAAAATTCTCTTCCGTCATTATCCATTGCTCTAGAGGTTCTTTAATCAGATAAGGATGCTTTCCATGAATTGCTCCAGCTCTAGTGCACACCAGTTCTCCCTATAAAGAGAATGTTCATTGGAAAGCAAAGACCAGCTAAAAATAGAGAGCTAATCAAGGCCGGGGCGGGTTTCCTCGATAGGAATACTAGTCCGAAAATAAAGAGAGATCAATCACTTTGACAAGAAGAGTGAGCGAACAAGTCTGCTTTCTTCTCCATTGATGTCGAATTCCAGTTTTTTGACTTTTGACTAAAAGGACAACTAAGAGCTAGGGGCGACGAAAGTTTCTTCTGAGAATGCTATTTCCCTTCCCGGGACAGTTAGTTGATTGGATAAGAGGGGAGCATTCCTTCTTAACAACGTCAATTTTAGGACTAATATGGTGGCAAAACACAATATATAGAACAAAAATACAAAAATACAAAAAAAAAAAAAGAGTCAAAATGAGAATAAAAAAACGTATTGGACAGATGAGCCTATTTCCCCAAATAATTATCTCTTAGTTTTATCTCTAAAATACTGTTAATATTTTGTCTTCTAGAGGAATAAATGTATGCATGATGCATGCGATCAATCAATCATCTGGATTCCTCTTCAAATTATATAAAAAAAATTATCAGTTGCGTGTGTGGAAAAAAATACATTATTAAATGTAAACATGTCCTACAAAATATATACATTACTAAATATGTCAAATCGTTAGTGCCGGTTCCCCGCCTAAAACAAGTTAGTTTGTGGTGGCTACCTTGATAGACAAATTTGTAATTATTTTTAAACACTGAAAATGCAAATAGGAAAATGAAAATAAAGTAAATTGATCATAATTTTCTAGAAAGTGTTGGGAAATAGGAATGATTTACAATCAATCAAGTGGATTGATCATTGATCGTTCGTTTATTTAAACATTTTTTAGCTTAGATTGTTTTAAAATAAGAAGGTTGAGTTACTCGTTTAATTAACTCATTTATTTGATTATTTTTTCAATAAAAGAAATAAAAGTAATAAAAATAAAACCTTAATGCTCCAAGTGAATTTAATAAATAAAATTTCAAATTTCAAGTAATGTAATGAATAAAATTACAATTCTCTAAATAATAAACCCATAGACGAATTATTTGTGAGTTAATAAAATAAGTCTACAAAACATGAGTTTGACTCATTTAAATAACCCAGTCTAACTTTAAGTTTGAACTTGTTTGCTTGACTAAATATGAGTGAAAGAGAAAGATGCAGTTTTTACACACAACAGAAGTTCACTTAGAGCTTGTTTGGGAAAGCTGGAAAAAAAAAGATTATGCTGATAATCTGTTTTCAAATAATCGATTATTGTGATAATCGATTATAATCAGAATCTATTTGTGTTTGGGTATGTTTGATGAAAAACGATTTTAAGATAATCTATTTCGTTTGGGTGGTACAAAAATAATCACTTTTATATAGTAAATTACGAAAAAGGGTATGTAGATATTTGTTTATAATATTTGTTTTTCTTTTTACATTAGATTTTTTTTATACCTTGTCATCAAAATTCTAGCTAGTTTATAAAAAAAAATATTTAATTATTTAATTTTTTTCCATGATTATGGAAAATATGTCAAAATATATTATTTTTACAATAGTCAAATACTCAATTTTTTTAATATATATTTCTTTTATATACTCATATACACCATTGCTCTTTCCCATAAATGCTAATTTTTTTCACACATTAAAAAACATGCGCTGACAACATATTTCTTTTATATACTCATATATACACCATTCTACTGTGATTCATAAATACTAATTTTTGTCACACATTCAAAAACATGCGCTGGCAACTTCTTTAATACGAAAGGACCGTTAGGGGAAAGGAGGAGGTTATCAGGTGAAAGTTGTGAATAATCTGAAAAAATTTAAGCAAACAGCTGAGGATACAGCTGGTTCTAAAACAGCTGATTTGGGTGCTAAAAAGCTTTTTTAAAAAATAATCTTTTTTCTCAAACATAATAATTATTTGACAAAACAGCTGAAACCTCTCAAAACAGCTGAATAGGAAAGAATTAATCTTTCCCAAACAAGCTCTTAATTAGTGCATTTCTCTCATTGTTACCAATCCCAATCTCACTTGGTCGTAAATGTCTAAATGGTCAGTAACACTTTTACGAAAATTAATTCATGCTAAATAGCATCGCTGTCTTTGAATTAGCTATGTTATTTATATAATTTTTGTGGATACCTAAGTGACATCCACACTCACAATTACATATTATATAATTACTTTATCTCAAAATATAATACATCTCTATCCCATTCACACTCATATTAATCTATGATATCTATACATGTGTCCAAATCCTAGTGTACAAAAACTTTGAATTTCACTCAAGACATATACTCCCTCCGGTCCACAATGTAAGCAAAAATTTCCAAATTTTTTGGTCCAAAATATAAGCAAATTTCAACTACTTTCTTCTCATTTAATGAAGTTATTCTCAAAATACCCTTCATTTAATCCAAATTTTGTTTTCCAATGACTCCTTTTATTCTCAATAACACAAGCTTAATAAATAAGAGGAAGGGTAATTTAGGTAACAAACTTAATTTTTTATTCCCAATGACTCTTTTAAATGAGATCAACTAACTATCTTAATATGTGTGTCCCATTTAATTTTTGCTTACAATAGAGACCGGAGGGAGTACATACGAATGGTCAATGTTGCAGAAAACCAAGACACCAAGCAATAATTATGTCACTTTCACAACTCTGGCCTACGATTATTTTGTCGTTAGAGACTTCACAGTCCACAGCGGAATTTGTTTTTGTTTTCCTTTTTGTTTGCAGTGGAAATAAGAGGCCAATTCAACTTCTAATCCGCTTCTTCTCCACGTACAATAGCATAGTTGATATATAGGGCCCGTTTGATTAGTAATAATTTAAGGGACAGCACAGGATAAAATGATGTGTTTCATGTTTGTTGTTAAAAATGAAGGTGGGATTGGACAAAATAACTGACAAAGGATAGGATAAAACAATAAATAATTGTCCCTCAGTTAATCATGGGACAAAAGGTTGTCCCATGGACAATACAATTAAAATGTCAAAAATATCCCTAACATCCTCATCTCTCGTCGTCCCTCCCACTAACCCCACCTTCGGATGCTTCTGCTTATCTGTCTTCCTGTGATCCAGTCCAGGCGTGTACCCACTCCATCGTCCCTCCCACTAACCCCACCTTCGGATGCTTCTGCTCCATCTGCCATCCCCACGCACAGGTATGCTCCGCCACGCCACTCCGCCGCTCCGACGTTCTCCACGCGGAGCAGATATGTCGTTTTCCACCAAGCGCGTACCCACTGCACTGTTTGCCATCCCCCACGCCACACCGCCGTGCTGAGTGCTGGTATGGGTCACGATCAAGGAGGAATTGGGGCGAGGCGGCGGCGTGCGACGTTCGTGGGTCTGGTGCGAAGGGGACGCGACGGTTCTGGGTGTGTAGGTGGCAGTGATCTGGTTCAGTGTTTTTTTGTGTAGGGGGGTCGGCGAAGAAGGTAGAATAGAATAGGAAAAATACAAATTAAAAAATAATAATTATTTAAGTGAAAGAATTGGTATTGGTATCAAACATAAATGAAAGGATATTTTAGTAAATTCATATTATTTGGGTATAAAATTATTTGTACTGTGCATCAATTAACAAACATCATACAACAAAAAATTTTTGTGCTGTGACTCAAATAGTTGTTCTGTGCTGTTTTTCCTATCCTATCCTATACTTTATTGAAAGCGAATCAAACGGACCCATAATATATATTTTTTCTGCAGTGGCGTTTGAACACAACGAGAAAGCCTTTGAATCCCAACCACTCTCTCCCTCCGTCAAGCGTCAACTAACACGCCCAAAACCAAAACAATCCATATGCGCCCCTTGATTCATCTCCTCCATTTTTGACTTAACTTATCCATCTCTCATATACTCATAATTCATTCCATTTTTCAACCTTACCCTACTAGCCACGCGGATGAATATTGCCTTTCCCAAAATATATCTCATTTTCTGTCTCATCCATTTAAATTGTGACATGCCATTTAAAATAGATACATTTATTTATAATAAATAATATAATTAATTTTTCAAGTAATACATTCTAAGTGGATGAGACAAGAAATGAGACATTATTTTGAGACAGGTGATCTCCATCCCTAGCCACCTCCACTTTCTCTCCGTCTATATAAACACTTTCCCTTTATTTTCCACTCTCCAATTTCACAAGCCCTCCCTACCACTAAGTATTCAACACTTTCTTGAGCACATATAAACAGCAATCTATATAATACATATTAGGGTAAGGGTATTTATACATATTATACACACAGACAATAACTAAGTACAATGGAGATTCAAGAAAACCAACAAGAGTCATCATGGTCGGAGACAGAGAGCACGGGAAGCAGAACCTCACGAGTGGGCTTCAGTGGGCCGCTGAGTGGACCCTTAGTTTCCAACAAACGGAACAGCAGCAGCAAGAACAAAAGCGCAAGTTTCAATATGGACGATGGCATGGTTGAAATAACGTTGGACGTCCGTGATGACTCCGTGTCTGTGCAGAACATTCGCGGCGGCGACACCGAGACGGCGATCCTGGCCAGCCGCCTCGAGAAGCGGCCGACTCTGTCAGCTCGGCTGAGGCAAGTATCGAAGGAGCTCAAACGCATGACGTCTTCTAAGACCTTCGATAAGGAAGATAGAAGCAAATCTGGTGCTGCTCGTGCATTACAAGGTCTCAAGTTCATGAGCAAGAACGTTGGAAGTGAAGGTTGGTCTCAGGTTGAGAAGCGCTTTGATGAGTTGGCCGTTGATGGAAAACTGCCCAAAACTCGATTTAGCCAGTGCATAGGTATGTTATCATCATGAATTAATTATGTTAGTCACCATCATTTATTACACATATAAAAACTTCAATGAATATACAATTTGTACTATTAATTTCATAAAGTTTAATTACTCGGTGTCTGTTAAATTTTCACTCTAATTATGCCCCCAATATGTACTCATCAGTCAACTTGGCATTGTCCCCAATATTAGTTTGTGGGCAAAACTTTCTTTAGTTAGTGGACAGCATTGCATAATAAAAGCACCTAGTGATCAATGTAGTGGCTAGTGGGTGTGTTTTTTTTTCTTGGCTTTTTAAAATTTAAAATTTAAAATTAGGGATCGTGCTTACGAGTGTCCTTAGGGCACTCTTTAAGGAACCAAGAAAAGCATTTTTTTATTGAAAAACTAACTATTTCACCTTTTCAAACATTAAATACATCAATTTTCTATAAAATCTTTCTTTTTTTGGTTCCTTAAAGAGTGTTTCTACTCGTTAGCATTCTCCTAAAATTATTACATAAATGGTTTACAATGAATAGTTATGCTCCAGTGAATAAGAAAACCTTTTTCCTGAAACTAATGTTGATGGAGAATTTTGGGTGGATATGACAACTAGGAATGCACGAGTCGAGAGAGTTTGCCGGTGAGTTGTTTGATGCATTATCTCGTCGTCGAGGCATAACTTCAGCTACCATAACCAAGGATGAGTTGCGTGGATTCTGGGAGCAGATTACAAATCAGAGCTTTGATTCGAGGCTTCAGACCTTTTTTGACATGTAAGACTTCATTTCATCATCGATTGCATTTCATTTTCCTAAGGCATTTATTGTAATTGTCTTTAATTTGTACCCAAAAAAAAAATTACATAATTAGGCTTAGATATAATTTAATTTGGCAGCGTGAAAGAGACAGGTTTTTTGGCTTCAACGAATTATGGTCAAAGAAAAAAGATGCTTCAACGTAGAAATATTTACTATATTTGTGGATTGATAAAACATATCCATATATAATTTAAACTAATGTCAAAATGAGGTGCTTAGTTTTCTAATGACGTTTGGAAAATCATGACAGATTGTTTGAACTTTGCTTATAAATTATTTTCGGGATAAGACGGATAAGGAGCAAGAGCGATACCGCATTTGGTGGAATTTGCTCGTATCACCAAATAAATAAGTGGGTTCTACCGAGTGGGATCCATTTCAATTTCAAAACAACACATTTATTTAGTCTAATCGATATGTATTTTAACGGGGACATAATTTAGGCTTTTTTCATTAATTATTGATATTTGATATAAAAACATTATCATGCTTACAAGGTTTTTTTTTTTTTTTTTTTATAAGCCAATGTTAGTACGCTTATAAGTTACAAGAGAATAGCACAGGACATAGAAATAGAAGAGAGATATTCTTACATTTAATCAATCCGTTGGTCTCTTAATTAATTTTTCAAGAAAATTCAAATGAGTTCATACACTTTAAAAAATTGTAATTAAATATCTAAGCTTATGAATTTTTTTAATTAAATCTCTCATATACATCTCCTCTAAGATTGCATTCAGTTTCCATTAGAGTTTTATTAGTTAAGTGATTTATTCGTGCAGTTATGAATCCTTAAACTCCATGGAAAAATTTAAATCAATACTTTAAGAGAAATTTGAAATAGATCTCTATATTTTTGGAAACCTTAATAAAACCCTAATGAAGATGTGAATGGTGACCCAATTATAATTTTTTTTATTATAAATTTTGAAACCATAGTACAAACTTTTAAAGTTAAAAACCTATTTAAAATTTTCAGAACCTCAACAATACTCTTAGAGGGAATGTTGTTTTATGCGCCTTATTTCTATCAAGTTTTAAAAGATATCATTTGAAGTGCATTATTTTATTTGCTTTGTTCAGATAGTTTGGATGAACAGTTCGGTACAATTATTTTGTTCTATAAAATTAGTGTCCACACGTTATTTTTCTTATTCTTTGTGGTTTGAATTATTTGATTCACTATGCATAATGTATTAATGCATGCAACGTACCCTCGAACAAATATTATAATAGAAGTGAATAGTAATAATTGAGTAAAGAAAAAAGAAAAACATAATATATATAAATGGTTAGATCGGTTGAATACCGAAAAATATACGTGGGATTAACAACTACATTTGAATAACATACATATGCATATATATCCAAGTCAAAATAGAAGAATATTTTAGAGTCAAATGCCAAAAGCATTCAGTCTTAATTACGTATACAATTTTTATTCTCTTCTTACTTGTTCCCTAACTTAAAATAACCTAACTCATGCCAGGGTGGACAAGAATGCCGATGGACGAATTACCGAAGAAGAAGTAAAAGAGGTAAGAGATATCGCGTTTGGATAAACAACTTAATTAAGAACTTATCACATAAGATCTTATCGTATGAGAGCTTACGTCATAAGAGCTTATGAAGAAAGGGGTAGGAGAGGATTTGAAGGGGGAAAACACGGAAGGGTCATAAGCACTTGTTAAAATTCCATAAGCTTGTTCCAGTGACTTATGAAAATAAGTCAAAAACTCCTTATGGGATGTCATAAGTTACTTTTTATAAGATCTGCCAAACACACTGCATAAGAGCTTATGTCATCAGATAAGTCAAAAGAAGCTTAAATAAGCTCTTCCAAACTCCACCATTATGAGATTGGGAGTAAAAAGAATCAATTTTTTTTTTTGGTCTAGCTAGAAGGATATTTGAATCTTGATTCTTAAACATAATTTATGAGTAAAAACTAAGAAGTAAAAACGCCCACTTATTACTAAGAATGGTCACCAGACCAAAGGCCAGCTAATGGCTCCAAATTAATATTCTAACTTCTGACAAGTTGGAATGCATACGTTTGAAAGGGATACATATTTCTATCCCAAATGGTGTACCATTTTCTGTCACACCCAATTAGATTATGTCACTTGAAAAATTAATCGTATTATTTATTATAAATATGTTTTTTTAAACTATATGACACAGTCTAATTAGGTGAGATAAAAAGTGACATACCATTTTGAGACAAATGATCTCCATACGTTACAAAGAGACTTGTGCATGGGAGTGTGAACATTGTTGTATGGTTCCTTTTGCAGATTATCGCCTTAAGCGCTTCAGCTAATAAGCTGTCAAAAATACAAGAACGTGCAGATGAATATGCTGCCCTTATCATGGAGGAGCTGGATCCGGACAACCTTGGACACATTGAGGTTTGTACTCTCTCTCTCTCTCGCCCCTCTCTTGGTTAGATATATTATGAATTATGAAATGTTGCCTAACGTAAAATGTGTGGTGGCTTCATGCAGCTATACAACTTGGAAATGCTACTTCTACAAGCACCAGCACAATCAGCCCACATAACCTCAGGTAGTAGGGTGTTGAGCCAAATGCTGAGCCAGAAGCTAGTCCCTACCAAAGAGCACAACCCCATCAAGCGGGGTTTCCGAGCGCTGGCATACTTTGTAGAGGACAATTGGAAACGTATTTGGGTCTTGGCACTGTGGCTTTCCATTTGCGCAGCACTTTTCACTTGGAAGTTTATCCAGTACAAGAACCGTGCCGTGTTCCATGTCATGGGCTATTGTGTCACAACAGCTAAGGGTGGCGCCGAGACACTTAAGTTCAACATGGCCTTGATCTTGTTGCCTGTTTGCAGAAACACCATCACTTGGCTCAGGAGCAGGACCAAGCTTGGAACGGTTGTCCCTTTTGATGACAACATCAACTTTCACAAGGTACCCACCTCAATCAAAAACTAGAAGCTCTCGATTTCATTTAGTAGATTATATATATTCGAAATGAGAATAATGGTCAATAACGTTTAAATTAAATCGTGATTAATGAAATTCAATGGATAGCTAATGAGTTGTGAATATCCAATAACCAACACAACATTTAATAAACCACATTTTTTGAATAACATTAACCATACAAATTGTTGTCGAATTTTGCTACGTCGTTTTATGTTTAAATAGTACAACTGAAATTGAATTGAATATATGTAGCATTTCACGTGGTTTAAAAGTTGAATATTTTTGGCCTTCTTATGTTGTTAGGTGGTAGCATTTGGCATTGCCATTGGAGTTGGGTTGCATGCGATTTCGCATCTGACATGCGACTTCCCAAGGTTGTTACATGCGACGGACGCAGAATACGAGCCCATGAAGGCATTTTTCGGGGACGAGAGGCCGAACAATTATTGGTGGTTCGTGAAAGGGACGGAGGGTTGGACCGGAGTTGTCATGGTGGTGCTTATGGCAATAGCCTTCACTTTGGCTCAACCTTGGTTCCGTCGCAATAGGCTAAACCTGCCCAAAACCCTCAAGAAGCTCACTGGCTTCAACGCGTTTTGGTATTCCCACCACCTCTTCGTCATCGTATATGTGCTTTTTATCATTCACGGATACTTCCTATACCTCAGCAAGAAGTGGTACAAGAAAACGGTAAGTGGTCTCACTCAAACATATGCATCAATGTTCCCTGTAATTAACTTTTTGTATTGCTTGCAATTTTTCCTTATTTTGCTGAATTTGGTTACACAAAATTTACTGGTGCAGACGTGGATGTATCTCGCTGTTCCTATGATACTATACGCATGTGAAAGGCTACTTCGTGCTTTTAGGTCTGGCTATAAAGCTGTGAGGATTTTGAAGGTTCGTTTTTGATATTGAAGAACTCTCTTTCTTCTGTTTTAATTTTTGTTGTGTTTGTGTCACTTATGGTGTTACAAACTAGTTTTTTTAACGATATTATATTCGAAAAATCCAGGTTGCAGTGTACCCAGGAAATGTACTGGCATTGTGCATGTCTAAACCACAAGGATTTAAGTACACTAGTGGCCAGTATATTTTTGTTAACTGTTCAGATGTCTCTCCATTTCAATGGTATGCACCTAATTATGTTCAAAGTTCCTATTATTGTTGCTGTTATATTACTATTCAATCCAATTGAACAAAGTTAATCTATCTGTAGGCACCCCTTCTCTATTACATCAGCTCCGGGAGATGACTATGTAAGCGTTCACATTCGGACTTTGGGTGACTG
This sequence comes from Echinosophora koreensis, assembly GCA_035048595.1. Taxonomy (NCBI): domain Eukaryota; kingdom Viridiplantae; phylum Streptophyta; class Magnoliopsida; order Fabales; family Fabaceae; genus Echinosophora; species Echinosophora koreensis. The sequence goes on from JAPCYP010000001.1 coordinate 23,177,464, forward strand.
GACATCACAGCTGAAGGCTGTTTTTGCCAAGGTGAAATTTACAGAGAGAATAATATGTTATTATTATTTGGATAATCCTCTGATATTTTACATAAGTTATAGTGGTACTTTTCCTCAATTGTTGTTTATGAATTATGACATAAATGCTGACTAGTTCATCATACACATGATAAATGATGCAGGCATGTCAACCAGCAAGTGATGACCAAAGTGGTCTTCTAAGAGCTGATATGTTACAAGGCAACAACAAACCAAGGTTAGTTATCCTGCCTTATTTGGGCATTAATTATTAGATTTTGTGGGTCTAACTCAATTCCAAAAGCTGGCTAATAGGATGAGGATTGTCCACTACTTATAAACTCTTATTAGAGACTATCTCTCTAGTCAATGTGGGACTTACCATTTTTCTCAATAGGCATAAATATAATTAAAAATTATGGGCTAAACCATCTAGAACAATATAGCCAATATTTATTTTATTATTAAAATATATTAAAATGGTAAATTATGACAATTCTTTCTGATCCTAGATAGTGAAACTGAAATAAATTGTAGGATGCCAAGGCTCTTGATTGATGGACCTTATGGAGCACCAGCCCAAGACTATAAGAACTACGAAGTCCTCCTTCTTATTGGGCTAGGAATTGGTGCCACCCCTTTGATCAGCATACTCAAAGATGTGCTGAACAACATTAAGGAACAACAACAAGACATAGAAGAAGTAGAGAGTGGAGTTAAGAACAACAAGAGAAAAACATTCGCCACCAAGCGTGCCTATTTCTACTGGGTCACTCGTGAGCAAGGTTCCTTTGAATGGTTTAAAGGGGTGATGAATGAGGTTGCAGAAAATGACAAGGAAGGAGTAATTGAGCTTCATAACTATTGCACAAGTGTGTATGAAGAAGGAGATGCTAGATCTGCTTTGATCACAATGCTTCAATCCCTCCACCATGCAAAAAATGGGGTGGATATAGTTTCGGGGACAAGGGTCAAAACACATTTTGCTAGACCCAATTGGCGTAATGTATTTAAACATACCGCTCTCAAACACCCTGATAAAAGAGTTGGTAAGTATTCATCTTGCTCTTAATGTTTGATTCCTGAAATTTGAACTATTAAATACATTGCTTAGATAATTTTCTGTGTTGTTCCATTTTCAGGTGTTTTCTACTGTGGGGCTCAAGGATTGGTTGGGGAACTAAAAAAGCTGTCTATAGACTTTTCGAGGAAAACCAGCACCAAGTTTGATTTTCACAAAGAAAACTTTTAAATTCTTTTCTCATAGTTTCATTTTTCTAAAAAAATTGTAATATATATAATTATATATATATATAGCTGCATCGTTTTTTGTTGTAAAAGTATATAACTATAGTTGTATTTTTAAATTTTTGATCGATTGCTCATGCAATTTTAAATTGATGGTGGCAGTTCAGTCCCTCCCAAAATAAAAACTTTAGCATAACTAGGGACATTTGATAGATGGAATTGTATATTCCACAACTTTATTACCCTTTATAGATAGTGATATTTTGATTTTGACACCAATTTTAAGTTTTAATACTTGCACATAATTAGCAACAGAATGAGATTTATTCAGTGCAAACAAATTGGCCCTGCAATTAAATTATTCCTGTGTAGTGAAAATGTTTAGAAATGAGATGTAGCATAAGAGTCCTTGGCAACTAATTAACATTATTTAGAATATCTTATTCAATGCAAATATAAAATTAGTGGTACGTGCAAAATGAAATTAATATAATAACTGACATTGTTTTTAAAACTTAACAAAAAAAGAAGTAAATACTAGTCATATAAACTTTTCATTTAGCTCGCTAATAACTTAACATGGAAGGTTGTGAACCTTAACTTTCCAACTAAACCAATGCTTTCCCATATAAGTTTACAGCAAAATCCCATCTGTATGTAGAATAATGATATGTTAATTACAACCTCTCATTGATAAAGCGGTAGAAAAAAGTGAGAAAAAGTAAAGAAAATCTGGAATTCCTTTTTCTTTATATAATAGTCGGCCTTCAAGGACAGTGTTGTTGCCTTTTGCTCATTTTATCTGCATCTATAAGGCATCAAAGTAGCTTCCCTTATGAAGAAGTAAATTCAAAATATATGGCACAAAATAAAAATGAAGTAAATACAAAACCGTAACTATGCTGATTGTTGATTATAAGGATATATTCTCTACATTCTTTAAAGTATAACCTGTCAATCCAAGGCTTGTTTTCTGAAACAAATTGAATGCATGCATTGGCATTGCTTTATGAATTTATGATATCAAAGAAAAAGTAAAATAAAAAATCGCTGAAAAGGCATGGAGCACTGATTGGCAAAAGAAGAAAAAAGCAGAAGCCGCATCAAATGCTAAATTGATAGGTGTCCACTACACAAATTGAATTGAATGACTCATGTTCAAGTACGTATGCCGAGACTATTCCATGCCCATCTAGCCCCACGATATTTTTTCATAAGGTTCTTCTTTTCATGAAAGCTTTCACTTTAATTTTTCCTTTTAAATTATAAATTATAAATTTATTTGCTGATATCTAAAAGGCTTATGAGCTGCTTCTTATTCTTTTGCTTTTAAAGTGTTCCCATCAGTTTCAGAGTACCCTTCTTTCTCTCTCTTTATCTTTCTCTGGAATAAAACTCAACTCTGCTTCTGTCTTTGAAGATTGAAGTTCCAATGGCTGCAACAGAAACAAAAGGGGAAGCTAAAGAAGTGGAAGAACATGTAGAACCTCTCCTATGCAAGGTAAAACATTGTTCCATCCTTTACGCTAACTTATTTGTTTAATAACTCTCCAATACTCTCTAACAGGTAATTCTGAACTTGTTACGCTTCTTTCTCCCCAGACCTGTGTCTTGAAAGTCTCCATTCACTGCGAAGCCTGCAAAAGGAAAGTCAAAAAAATTCTACAGAAGATTGATGGTAATCACCTTCAAATTCAAACACTTCTGTTTCTTTTTTGTATTTGATTTCATTTGTATTTTGCTCCTTTTCATTGTTATATTCACAACTCCATCTGGGTACTCGTCCATTAGAAGTTTAACATCTCACTCATTAAAATTCTCATTATTTTCTTATACCATACACGTTTCAATGCTTGTTAGTTCTTCAAGTTTCTCAAATGTGTTTTAAGAACTATTCCATAGTTGTTCTCCTGTGGAGTTTTCACTTCCTTTGTTTAACGAAGGGCTCAAGGTTTTAAATTGCATGCGGTTGTGGCCGTGTTTGTGTTGTGTCTACCACAATCGTGAACAATTGCAAACAAAAATACAAGCTGCAATTGCAGTCACGTTTATAATTACGGAAAAATGTAGCTGATACGTGGCTATAATTACGGTGGTGTTTCGCTTCGGAAACCGGCGGCTCGGATTGCAGTCACAGAACTTTATTTAAAATCTTGGAAGAGCTCTTGTTACTTATTTGTTAATCTTGACCTTTAACATGGCCCATAAACTAAACTCGTATTTAATGGCAGGTGTTTATAACATAAACATTGATTTGAGGCAACAAAAAGTGGTAGTAACAGGGAACGTAGACAGCGACACTTTGATTAAGAAACTGATCAGCAAGACAGGGAAACATGCAGAGTTATGGCCTGAAAAACCATATTCCAAAAAGAAAAAGCAGCCAAAACCAGAGAAACAGAGCGACCCAGAAAGCGGCGAAGAAAACGGTGAAAACAACGATAAAGAAACTGTTAAAGTTGCGGTTCAAGACGCATCCAAAAACGGCGTCGAAGCCACCACCGCTAAAAACACCGAACCATGCAGTGTTAAAGTTGTTGAAGGATGTGCAACCGGTAAAGCCGGTGTCCAGTTCCAAGAACCAAAGCCGGAGGTGAGGCAAATCGTGACTGTACTAGCCGGTAACCAGCCACCGGTCACCGAGAAAAAGGTCAGCATCGCCGTGCAAGTTCCTCATGAAAACGAAGCATCTAATGCCACTGCTGCCCCTGCTACCGGTGGTGGCGGTGGAAAAAAGAAGAAAAAGAAGAGCAAAGGGAATAACAACAACAATAACGGTAACCAGGGAGCTAGTGTTACTGTTGAACATTCTGGTGATGTCCCGGTTACCGGTGGTTCGGGTAACCAGTCACATGTCCATTTTCATGGGCTTGGTCCAGGAGGCCCGGTTCCAATTTCAAGCCCGGCCAATGAAAGTCCTCCACGTCATCACATGTACCATCAGTACCCGTCACATTACTATGCACCTCCTCCTTCTGTTCATACGGTGAGCTATCACACAGCGAATCCTAGCAGCAGCAGCTACGGTGCGGCGTATTATGCTACTCCACAACCGTATTCCTACGCCCACGTGGTGCGTCCAAGAGGGAGCGAAATGGAGCTTCCACCGTATGTGTACGAATCGGAATCGTATACGTCGCAGCCCTCTGACTCATTCGAGCTCTTTAGCGAGGAAAATCCGAATGCGTGCTTGGTCATGTGATGTGAGTGTGAGAGGTATCATTACCCGCAATGATTCCTAACCCATTGAAGTTGCTTTTTGAACTTTACACATACAACTTGTATGAGCATGGGGTAATTTTGTAATGCTTGTAGTCCTTGTAGATATAGATGAAGCATTAAAAATGCTTTTAAAAAAAGTAGAGTAATTGGAGTTGGGAAAAAGAAAAACTATTTCTTGGTTTGAACAGATAAAAAGATGGGTAGAATAAATGAATGGGGCTTTAGGAATCCGGTTTTTGTTTAGTGGTTGTCCTTGCTTCTGCCTGCTTTGTATCATACTAGTACTAGTATTATATATTATATGCTAAATTACAAAATTATTGGCCTTCAGATGCTACCCCACATTCTCCATATAAATCACTTTGCCAGGGTGGTGCAGGGGCCATATGCTTCTTTCAGATATTCCAATTGGGTGTGAAGTAGAAGGTTATTGGTTGAGGTGGACCAAATGGAACAAATGCCCAAAAGAGTAACCATATTCTCCTACCTTTTTCTCCACACCTCTTGTACCTAATCATCTATAGTTAATATTATATTTTAGGGTGTACGTGTTTGGTTCAAAGGAGGGGAGGGGAGAGGAGGGGAGGGGTTTTAACTAGCTATTGTGTTTGGTTGGAAGAAGGGGAGAGGACACTTTCATGTTTAGTTCAGGAGGGGAGTGGAGGGATTTTAAAACAAATTTACTCTTAAATCTTTATAATTATTTATTTTAAAATACATAAGTGAGGATATTTTAGTCGATACATAGGTTATGTTTTAAAATCCCTCCCCTCCCCTCCAAATTCCCTCCATTATTGGAGGGGAGGCAAAACTCACTTAAGGAGGGATTTTGCTCCCCTCCTCTCCCCTCTAAAAATTGAACCAAACACACAAGTTTTAAAAAAATCCCTCCCCTTCTCTCCCCTCCAACCAAACACTATGTTAAAGTAAAAATCTTTTGATAGATGGTTATTATAAAATAGATGTGAAAAATGTGTGGAGAAAAAAAAAATTTAAATTATCATTTTTCTACCAAAAGGGAGTTGAAAAATAAGCGGTTCAAGAGAGTGAAATTACATAATTTGACTATTTTTAAATTACAGAACAATGCAAGTGAAACGTGACTCATAGCTTGGAAGCTTCGTTCCATCCCTTTAGTTTTAGTCATTCATCCTTGTTGCATATGGTTAGTTGTATGGGGTAATCAACCTCAGAAGAAGACTGATTGTCATGTGAGGTGGAATTTACATTTTTTAAAAGAGAATTATGAAAACTCCTTTGAGTACTGTCTAATTTGTTGTCTCTGTGTAACTGCTTTAAGATTTTGACATAAATCAACATGTGCCTCATTGGACCAGTTTCCTTTATAAAGCAAAAATTTGGTATTGCATAATGCATCTTCCCTTTCTTTGATCCTGATGTGCTAGTTAGCAATTTTCATCTGCCCTACAAGTGCAACTAATGGACGCTTATGTAGATTTTCCTTTGAAAAAGCAATCCTCTGTTGTTGTGTGAAGACACGTCTACATCTTTATTCAATAAAAGAATACTTTTCTTTATAATTACTTCCTTAATTAACTCTCTATCCTCTCATCTTGTTAAGAGGCAGCTAGGCTCCACGACCACGTTGATATTAAAAGCAACTCTTTAAAGGAAGAAAATCAAATTTCTTTTTCCCTTTTTTTTGGGTGTTGGGATGATTGTAGGTATTACAAAATATTCTTGTATTTAGGGATGTCAACAGGAGTACTATCTTATTTGGGGACGTCAATTTCAGGAATTCCCCCCTACTAGGCAAGGATGGGAGGTAGGGGCAAGGAAGGCGAAGGTTCCATCCCTAGAGGTGCCACTTTGTTTGAAGGTGTGTTTGGTTTTAAGGTTGGAACTTGGAAGTATCAGAATTGATTTTACCTCATGTCAACCATTTGATTTTAGTAAATATATATATATATATATATATATATATATATATATATATATATATATATATATATATATTTAGTTATAGTCAGACAAAATCAATTTTGCTTTCAAACTTCGATTTAACTAAAGTGATAAAAGTATTTTTTGTGTTGGGTTGAAAATTTTACACTAAGTTTTATACTAAATGTCCTTTATGAGTGAAAATATCAAAGTATATATTACTTTCACTTGAAACTCAAATTAAACTTTAATTAATTTCGTTAAAAATTACTTTTAACAAACATGCACTCAAACATATATATACATTAAGTAGACAAAGTTTTCCTTTGTTAGCTTGATCAGGAAAGTTTAAATCAAAAGATACTGAAGCAAAGAGATCAAACTTTTTCACTTCAGGAATGTTTTATTTTGAATTAGATTGAAATTATTTAAACCGTCAATATCTTCTACAAAATCTCTGGAAAGCTCGTTTGGGCATTGATTCTCCTGTCAACTTTAGGCTTATTCCACATTCCCAGATTTTTAGCCAAAAATAATCTTCACCAATCGTATTCTTTCATGAGAAGAAACATATATATACGTTAGATTTTACGTATATGGGTTTGGATTCCTTGCATCATTGTAACCCACACATTTACACATTTACGATATACACCTTTGAATATATTTTGAGCGAGCATTAAAAAATTTAATTATAAACACTGTGGGAAATATGATAGATTGAGCAGCAATTCCTTTTTAAAGTTTTAACTGGATGCCATAATATCACACGTTTAATAAAACTAATAATAATTAAGTGCTCACCAATTAAGTCGAGTGTTTCCTTCTACTAACTTCAAACGCATCCATTGTTTTGATTACTCCTCCTTTCTGTTTGTACCTTTAAACATTTTGCTGAACTTTTATTTCTCTAAGCTAAAGAATTCATAGGAAGTGGTTTTGTTCCTTGGATGAAAATTGGAATCATAATATTTGTGATTGACAAATTTTCACCCTAAATACATTCATAATTTGTACAAGGAGGAGGGACGATGTCATTGGTTTTAGTTACTCATAGTCCCATTGTGATTTGTGTTTTACCGTGTCATATCCACTAGAGAGGAAGGTTGGATATGTATGGAATAATCTAGAAAACCTGAAGGAATAATCGAAGAATCGTAACATCGAAGCTTAATAATATTTTAATGATATATAGTAGGTACTATCATAAGTGCGTATTTGCATATTCTCTTTTATCACCATCAACTCCTCCTCCGGAGAGGAACCTGATTCCTTTTATGAGTTTTATCTAAGATTCGTCCCACCGTCTTATTTAAGCTTCACATTTTGAAACCTTTCCAGAAGATAAATGGTTGACCCCAGGTGTCAACGTCAGCGTACTCTACATTTTAGTTTAGTGATTAAAATGGAATTTAGTCCATATAGAAGCCTATTTTTAGACTCAATAATAATGGGATGGACTATCCTACTATTTCTATTTCAATAACTCATTTGATCCTCCCACCCAATAAACCTAAGAACCAAAAACGTAAAAGAGGGCTTAGTGGGCTGACCCAATTTTTTCAGCGCCATGAATTGATTTAAGTTTGGGCTGGCCCAATTTTTTCAGCGCCAATATCCCTCCAAGGTTACAGTGCATTTCACAATTTTTAAGGTTATGGGTGCCTTCGGGTAAATAACATAATTAAACGCTTCTTCAAAAAGTTTTTTTTCTTTTAAATAAGCAAAAAAAACTTGTTTTCATAAATCTCTTTAACAAGCTTTTGAAAATAAGCTAAAAAGAACTTATAGAAAGATCATAAACTATTTCGATAAGTTTATTTTCATAAGCTAATTTTATATGTCCAAATAAGTTATTTATTCTTCCAAACACACCTGTACGTTACTAACTAGGTGTTTCCTTTGCCGATATCCTAACAAATGATCAGAGCTGATTAAAATTTCCATCCATTGGAATAGACCGAAGCATGTCCGTGAGGAAATCATGAAGAGGCTTCAATACCCTTTGATTCACAAAGTGACCTATGGCGCTGGTCTCATCTACTAAACACGAGATATTTCCCTTCCATCAAGACGATAAAAAAATAATTATCAAAATTAGGTTAACATATAGTTACATAGACAACCAAATTAAATAAGAGTTCCAGAAAACAATTGAAAAGCAAAAGAAAGCAATATTAAAGAGTTGGAAAAATCAATGAGGGAAATCTCCAGAGATCTGATTTCATTGTCGTTACTTCGACTTTGTTCAGTTATTCTTTCCTTTCTAATTTCCTATCAATCCCTTTTGTCAATCAAGATTTCAATGAGATGGTCAAGTTAAGAATGTGCATGAAGACTCGCTCCCTTAAAAATAAGGTTATGGAGGATATCGTTAGTCAATGGAATCATTAGTTAGTTGACCAAGACAGTTAGTTTTGGTATGTGTCTTAGTTGGAGAGAAATTAACTAATACTCCCTCTGGTTCCTATATATAAGAGGCAAAACCCTAAAACACATGGACCAAGGAAATGCATTGAAATAAGTTATTTGTAATTAATATTCATATAAATTTACAAATTTAACCCTTCAATAAATAATGAACAAGCCTACTTGTATTAAAAGTTGTACTGTCTCGTAAATATAAACCCTATTATAAATAAGGGTAAAATTGGAAATGAGCATTTAATATTTGTCAAAATACATGCATGTTTCTTATATTTTGGACCCAAAAAAATTAGTCATTTGCCTCTTATAATAAGGACCGGAGGGAGTATATTGTTGTCAGTCATGGACTTACATGATGGAAAACATGGGTTGATTGTTTAAGAATGAGACAGACATGCTTAATAGGGTTAATGACTAGTTTTAGACTAATAAATACTAATTGTACATTTAATTTAGCACATTCAATCAATCAAACACAAATATTTACATTTACCTTTTTCATTATCTTTTATTGCATTTTACTTTACTTTTATGTAAACTTAGGAACAAAATTTTGTTGGCCCAAAAAACAACGTCTCAGTGTTCTCTACCGATCAAAGACTGAGGATGTGCATAAATATGAATAAGTTATAATTTTATTTTATTAAGTAACAAATTATCATTGGTAGGAGATAGAAAATGTGACAAGAAAGTGAGACAGAAGATCTACATCCCAATCTTAAAACCATTAATTGTTCATTTTTCAATACTAAGATGCTATAGGGAGTAGCCCTAGTAGCCTAGGAACTCAATACCCATGGAACAAACAAAGTCCCCTTCTTAACATATTGTTTGAACAGTAGAAATCAATTATGCCAATTAGTTAATTTGATCACCTAATCACATAATTGCAACAAAGAAAGTTAAATATTATTTAGTTGTATCATGAATCAATATTCTTGCTATTTCTTATTACATATTTGGGCGGACTTCAACTTTTAAATAAATATAAACATTATTATGTATTAGAAGAAGAATAAGAACGAAAAAGAAAGCATAAAGGCTGATGATTGAACAGGTAAAGTGTACGTTGTAATTTTATATACATCATTTTGTTTTATTGTAACGGTATGAGATTTGAAGGCTGCATCAGTACTTCTTCTTTTTTGGGTTGGTTAAAAAATATTTTTTAAGATGATGTAAAATAGATGGAAAAAAAACTTCATTTTAGCATGATCCCTCAATCAATTTGCACTATATCAAGGCTATTTAAAAAAAAAAAAAAAATATTCCACTATATCAAGCTAACATCTATTTAGGTACAATATGTAGGAATTAAACGAGCTTAATTGGACCTCTTCAATTTTAATATGTCAATACATCATATATGAGAACATGCAAATATGTTGGATAGTGGATACACCTAATCTAAAACCTAATTCACGTTTTGGCTCATCCACCTCAATTAATAAGTCCTCGTTGTAACATTCAACAAGTACAAGTAGTTTACTTAATCTCTATCTTTTATGTTGTTATTTTCTTATTAAAATTAAACCCTGATATGTGAAACATAGTTGTAATCCATCATATAGTATTACACAAGAACCAGGTTTTTCAAGCTTCCTGACCATTGACTATTTGACTTAGTCTTGTTGACATTCATTAAAATAGACATTTTTTTAAGCGACACATACAATATTACACACTATATGAAGATAACTTATCATACCTAGAAATTTGAAACTAGGGGTAGGTGAATGTAACACATATATCATATAAAAAAATATAATAGCCATTTTCTTGTATTTTGCTAACTACTATATGTAAAGTGGAAACCAACAACAGGCATAAATAGTCAACTTGACAGAATATATGGCCTTTCGGTCTTTCCCAATTTTATAAACGCAACAAATTAAGAGAAATAAAAAGGTCTAGGCAATACCTCAATCCTCTCCTCTCCTCCTGCAGGAAAAATATAGATAATATTAATGCTCCACACGTCTCATCTTGTCCTCCTTCCACCGCTGTCTCTATTCTGAATTTGGTCCACCGAATAATACACGGAAGGTATCCATTAAAGTTGAACAATTCAAATTCGGCCCGCATTTCCGCTTTCATTGTGTAAATAGCCTTTATTTACTTCTGAATCTCTGGTATATAAGAGGCATAGTTGTTAAACCTAATAGTCAACACTCAATAGTGTGAGAAATAGGGATTATGAGACTATAAAATTTATTAATTACTGATTATATGATGAAAATAATTATTAACTTAGAATACAATTAAAACCGTATTAACTCTCTGTTACTAAATTTTTTTTAAGGCAACTCTCTGTTACTGCTTGAAAAATATGTAATTTTTTAATGTAAATTCTACCAATATGTTGTCACCCCCAATAATATATTGTTAATTTAAAACCGTCACATTCTTTTTCGGATTTTAATATTATTCTAGTAATTGAGCAAAATGATTTGTCTTTTTACTTTTTAGTTTCAAAATGAGAAACATTGGAAAAAGGAAACACCCACCTATGTGGTAAAGAAAACAAACCAAATCGGACTTCCCAAACATAATTAAAGTAAAAGTGGATTGCAACATGTAACACGTTGTTTATGAGTATACCGGTGTACCCCAAATTTTAATGTGAAAATTCTCTTTTACCCTCCTCATCAACATTCTTCCTATCCTTCACTATCACCTCCTATCACCACACCACCACCCACCGACCACCCCACCACCACCGCCGCCACCACCACCACCACCACCAAACACTTTCGTCTAGCACATCCCCATTTAAGCAACCAGATCCATCCACAAAACCCTCTTTCCCTTCGTCAGCAATATAATGCTCTTTTTGAATTAATCAATAATTTAGTTGGAGGGATGGAATTGAAAAAGAGGTAATGACAATGACGCGCTCTGGGCTGACCATGGGTGGAATAAAACAACTTTTGTCTTTAGTAATGGCATTTTGTTGGTTCTTTTCCATTCCACCATTTCTTCCTCAAAACCCTGCACACTGTGCACTTTGTAGTGTTGCTTTGACATTATTAGAGATGCTCTTTGTAGCCTTCACTGTGCTTCGTTTGTGCTGTTGGCTGTACCGGGTATTCTCCAGTGGTCGTGAGGTCGTTGTGGCCGCCGGGGTGGTGGTGGCAGCGTGTTGGAAGGTGCCAGATACTTTGGGTTTGGACGGCAGGGTGGGAGGGGTGAAGGATAAAGTGATATCTTTCAAAAACAATTTTGTTTTTAATTTTTTGGGACAAATAAATCTGGACCATTCCATTATTTAATTATTATATCTAATTATTCAAAATTGTTCATGATGGAAAAAACTTGGGCATATCAATATACCCATAAACAACATACTTCATGCTAGAACTCACCGTCGAGTTACCGTAGGACTTAGGCTCTGTTTGGTATGCACAATAAGCTAGCTTATAGCTTATTTGACTAGCTTATAAGCTTGTTTGACCAAATTAGAGGTGTTTGGTAAACAAGCTTATTGCATGAGCTTATAGCGTCTTTTGATAAGCTATTTGAAATAGCGTTTTAGCTTATAGCTTATCAATTTTTTTTCCCACTTTTATCCCTATTATTTTAATCATATTCCCACTTTACCCAACTGTCCCACTTCCACTCTTTTATTACCTACACTCTTTTATTACTTACACTCTTTTATTACCCAACTGTCCCATTTTTACTTAATTGGGTTATTTTTATTATGCATGTTATTATTATTTTGTTGAGCCTAAATTAAAAGGATCTTGCTTATTATGTATGTTATATTTTTACATTATTTTTATGCATATAAATAAATTATATAAGCATGAGTGTTCTAATATGAATATTGCATGACATTGGTGTTATAAGTACTCGATGACAATCAATTTATAAAAATTTATATATGATACATTACCTAAGTGTTTAGGTTATTGCGTCAAAAAAAAAAGTTAGTGATATATTACATATGTTAAATATATTTTTGCAGGTTTTGCATATACTACATATATTCATATTACAAGTTGCTCATATATCAATATCATGCATAATACGTAAATGATATATATTAAATATAATTTTATATTTATTTAAATTATTATTGAGCATAAGATTTTTATTTTTATTTTTGAGCATAATATTTTTGAGCATAAAAAAAATATTTTAGTTTTTCACATTAATAAATTTTAAAAATGATTTATATAAGTGTTATATAAAGATGTCCTTTTATGTTATTTTTTATTCATAAGCTAATTCAAATAGTTAATTTTATCAAACACTTCAAATTCAATCAGCTAGCTTTTCAGCTATCAGCTATCAGCTAAAAATTAGCTTATCAACTATCAGCTAGCTTATCAGCTATTTTTGACAAACATACCTTAAGCCGCTTGGTCTAACTTCTAAATGGCACATACGTAAATAAAAGGGCATCAGAGGGTCATTGTTCAACGACGGGGACTTTTAAATTCGCAACTGGCTCTGTGCTTTTGTCATTGCTGAGCTGAATTCATTTCATTTAAAAGAGCAAAACAAAACCACGAAGGAAGGAACAAGAGGAAGAAGAGGCAACCCAACATTGAACAATTCCTCAGACTGAGAAACAAACATAGAAAGATAGAAAGAGAACAAACAACAACATCAATGGCCAACTCATCTTCCTTCGCTTTCCTCGTCATTTGCGCCACCTTATTGGCGGCTATAACCGCCGTGGCCGGCGGTGGGGACCACCAACTGGGAATGGGGTTGGGGTGGATACCCACCGCCACCACCAACAAGCCACCGTGCAAAGGCTCCATCGCTGAGTGCCTTGAAGGAGAGGAGTTTGAGCTGGATTCGGAGATCAACCGGCGCATCTTAGCCACCACTAAGTACATCAGCTACGGTGCGCTGCAGAGGAACACAGTCCCATGCTCTCGCCGCGGTGCATCTTACTACAATTGCCGAACCGGGGCTCAGGCTAACCCTTACAGCCGTGGCTGCAGTGCCATCACAAGGTGCAGAAGCTAAAGATTTGTTTTTTTTTTTATTATTCATCTTTTGATTTGTTGTAATTTGAAATGGGTTTGATGGGTTGTGACAATTGATGAATATATTGTGTTATAATAATAGTAGTATTGTTATTTGGATTTGAACGTTTCTGTAAAAAAGAAAAAAGAAGAAAAATAATTACTTTTCCTTTTTTTGGTTTACCCTTTAAAAGCTCGTTTTGCTTTCAACTTCACCATTCTGGTCTGACTCTGAATCTGAGTGACAGAGGGTGTGTGCGTGTATTGGTGATGGGTATCAGCGACCCATTAATTGTCTCCTTTTGGATTTTTTGAATTTGAATTTGACTTATGTTCCCAATCATGGTCATCATCATCTGGCCTTCTTTTTTCTTTTTCTTTTTTCGTTTTCTTTTTTGCATTTCCTTGTTGCCCTTTCGAAATTGGATTTTGATTATTAGCTGGGTTTTTTGAGTAATTTTAGCACGCTACTTAATTCTTAATAATTTTACGTTTTTTCTGTCTCAGAATAGGCATGGGATTTGGTTTGGGGCTAGGGAGATTCAAAATTCAATTAGTTTCCTCGTTACCTTTTTTAAATGCTTTGCTTTATGCGCTAGCCTAAAGCATTATGCTTTGCTTTCCAATTTCCATGCTAGCCTTAAGCATAAATAAAGTGTTGTTGGGTTTGATTCAACTTTGAATATTACGAAGATATGGGATTTTGTTCAAGTCATAGGAGTGAAAAAGGGAAGACGAACCCAACAGTAAAAGTGAAAGAGGAGTCGGTGGGTGAAATGTACGAGTGAATACTCTTTTCCCACCATGAAATATTGGTGATATAAGAGCAACTCCAATGCAATGGTTCTTATAGTGGTTCTTAAGTTGTTTTTTTGGGGCTCACGAAATCACATCAGATTTAAGAATATCAACAATATTTCACTCAAGTGCTATGATTCTTAATTAAAGTGGTTCTTAAGTTATTTTTGTGGGTCCTACATAGGCCCCACAGGTTTATACTATTAATATGGAGGATTTTGAGGATTTTGGATAGTAGGAGGAGGATGAGGATAATATAATGGAGGATTTTGAGTATTATCACTAGTAAGAGGAAGATGAGGATAATATAATGAAGGATTTTCACTAGTATTTTCATGTGAGGAACGGATACACCATCTGGAACCTTCCCCTATTTTTTTTTACTTTTTTTTTTAATATTTCAAATATCTTTTCTCATTTCTTCATTCAACCCCTTTCTTTCTTTCTTTCTTTCTTTCTTTCTTTCATTACTGAAACGCTCTCTTCTCCCTCCTACTCTATGAAATTCGCCTCCCTCTCCTCTCCCACAAACACTAATCACACAATCATCTTCCTCAGCCCTCAAACCTGGCCATCGATCCCCCACCCTCAGTCTGATCAGCGTACAATCGTCCCCCCCCCCAACAGTCTCATCTTGCGCGACCCACACACAAATCCGTCTCCCCCTCACTCTCATCTTGCGCGACACCCACACACAAATCTACCACGGCTTATCCTCCCCTCCCCTCACTCGGACTCCACACAAATCTGGTTCCCTCCTCACCCACAGATCCGATTCTCCACTCCGATCTCCACCCAGATCAGCTTCTCCTTCACTCACTCGAACTCTCCCCTCACTCTCCGACCAGATATGGGCATCTCCTCCCCTTGCATTTGCAAAACGAGAAGCTTTTGTTGCTGCATCATGTCATTCTCAGTCGGCTGTATTGCTCAGAGACCACAACCTCAGATTATTGGGTTCCTGATTTCTTATTTCTCCCATTCCTTCTTGATTTCTGATTTTTTATTTTGGATTTCTGAGTATGGGGTTTTGGTTTCTGGGTTTGGGGTGTGTGATTTTTATTGTAATTTTTTTTTTTGAATTTATATGGAATTTTCTTGATTTCAGTTGTAATTTTTTTTTTCAATTTATATGGAATTTTCTGGGTTTTGGTTTCTATGATCGACAGCCCCATTCCCATTTCTTTGTCACCGTTATGTTGAGCTTGCATTTCCCTCCGTATTCTGTTACTGATTATTGCAGAAAAAGTGGCCAAAATATTGTTTATTCATAAGGACCCGTTCACTATATAGAGAACGGCTCTTAATAAGAGCTTCCACGTAGGAATGCTCCCACACTGAAAAAAGTTAAGGAACAGGTCTTAAGTTTTAAGCAACAGGTGAGGGTCAGGCATTGGAGTTGCTCTAAGTTTTGAGGAATTGCAAAGTTCTTTAGTTTTAGGTAACTTCTATTAGTATTAATGCTTTGCATCACATGCTAGTTAGGGGTGAAGCAAAAACAACGCACTATGAGTTTGCATTTCGAGGGAGATGTATCTCACTGTAAGAAACTAAGTGCCTGTTTGTTTCATGTCAAAACTCCGTTTGAAGTTGCGTTGATTCAAAGCTCATATTTTGAGCTTTTAGGAAAAGTGTCTCGGAGCACTATATTTTTAAGTTTGTGCTCATTACAATCCAAAACAAACAAAGCTTAAGAATGTTTAGGTCCTCATCCCAGACAAAATACTTATCTCCCCGCCAAATACGACTAAATAGAATTTCTTATCTATATGTTTTATTTCAAAATTAACTCTGTTTGGTAAAAACTAGCGGATAGCGGATAAGCTAGCGGATAGCGGTAGCGGATAAACTAGCGGATAGTGGATAGCGGATAAGCTAGCTGATTAGCTAGCGGATTGGATTTGAAGTGTTTGGTAAAACTAGCGGTTGGACTAGCTGATAAATGTAAAATGACATAAAAGGATATGTTTGCATTTTTTTATGTAAATTATATGTATATATATTATTTATTTTAAAATAATTATCACTTATAATAATTTATTTTATTCTAAATTATTTATCGTTTATCACGTCAAAAAAAATTTATTTATCGTTTAAAAAATTCAATCATTAATTTTAAATTTTAATATTAATTTAGTTTTAATTATTTTTAATAAATAAAATGGAATAATAAAAATAAAATTATATATTGATTTGATTTTTATATAAGTTTTATTTTTTATAGATAAAAATATATTTTCCACTTTTTTATCTTAAATAAAAATCTAAATAGCAAAATTAATTCTTATTTATATACTATGTTAAATGATTAGTATTTTATTTTATAATCAAGGATAAGTGATGAATTTAATTAAGATGGTAGGGATAAAAATGGAAGAAAAAATGAAACGCTATACGCTATAAGCTCAAACGCTACTTCAAGTAGCGTCTGGGAAAAACGCTATACGCTAGTGAAAAAACACTATAAGCTAATTTTAAAAACGACTACCAAACGGGGCTACTTTTCCATCCGCTATACGCTATACGCTAAACGCTAGCGGATTTGGCAAACCAAACAGTGCCTAAATCTATCAATTTCGTACTATTAAAAAGAAGTCAATTACAAAATGAAGATATATGACCGACAAAACAAAACTAGCTAGAGAAAAGGAAAGAGCTGGAAGTGTGGAATAGTTAATAAATACATCTATAGAGAGATGGTGAAAAAAACAGTATATATTTTTTTTAATTTGTCTTCTTCTGTGACGAAAAAGAGCAAGTTGAAAGATTAATGAAATAAACCTAGCAAGAATGAGTTAATGATGAGAAATTTACATGAAGTCTTAGATCTAAACCTCATTTTTATCATTGTGCAAAAAAAGAATTAATGGAAAAGGCAAGTTGCTGGTGCTGGAAGAGAACTTGGGTTGTTAATGATGGGTTCCGTCACAGGTAAGAGTGGCCCCCTTGCCAAACCATAGGTTTATGCATAAAGACCCCACAAATTATTTCGGTATCTTTTTCAAAAATGTTAAGCAGGTAGCAAGGTATCGATTGGCTTTCTATTTAGTTGCTTTTAGAAATTAGAACATCAACAATAGCCAATAGCCCAATAGGTGAGATTCTATCGGTCATATAGATCGGGGACCAGGCTAAATTGTCAAAGTGGTAGGCCAATAATTTGGTAATTTTTATTAGAAAAATTACTGGCCTAACTGAATCACTAGCCTTTCAATATATTCATAAGACTAACACATTTTGGAATTAGCTGTGTAATTCACTTTCGCATGTTTGGAAGGTTAGGTAGAGGCTTAGTTGTAAGCAACAGCTCTGTTTACACTTTGAGTTTGAGGAAAATAAACAAATCTTCTTTATTCGAGGGACCAATTTTTTTTTCCTGCTGAAACAAATTTATTGCATTTCCATAGAGATAGTAGAAGCAATACAAATTGGAATACAACTGAAAAATATGGTGTCTAATAAAAGATGTAGCCGCCCTAGCAATGTTATAAACAAACAAACTCAACCTAACGTTTGTTATTAAAGGAAGAAGTTGTAAACACTTACTAATGATGGACCCGAACTCAAGCTGGTCTTCTCTAGGGGAGTTGATGCAGTTGACCACCCTTTTACTATCCATCTCAAAGACAATACTCTTCATGCTCAAATCAATAACCCAACGAATGGCCAGCGATAGACCCATCGCCTCCCCTTCGTCAACGCCAAGCATTGGAGAGCACTAAGAAGATTTAGTAAGCAAAATTGAGGGTGTATTCATTCTTGATTAGTTAAAGTGTATTAGATTTTAACTTATTTTAATTAACTAATCAATGATGGATATACCCTTACTTTCTCATATTATACTTTTGTTCACTATAGAGGAGCTTTAACCAATGAATTAGGGGTGCCCAACTCACGTAAAATCTCTAAGGTTATGTTTGGGAGTTTTGGAGAGGATGGAGTGGAATGATTGATAATGGAGTGGTTTAAGTGGAGTGAAATGAAGTGGTAAAAGTATATCACTCTATCGTTTGGTAGTTTTAATGAAGGAATGAAGGGATATATTACTCCATTGTTTGGAAGTCACAATAGTAAATAATGAAGTGAAGTGAATTATAAATTTTATTTCCAACATTACCCTTTTTATTTTTCATTGTTCATAACAATGTTTTGTTTAGACATGTTAAAATTGTAAATTTGTTTTGTATAGGTAAAAATAGGGAAACGTTCCCTCACAAACTTCCCAAATTCGAAGGTATAAAAAATAGGGGTCTTGAATGGTTTGGTTTTCCATCCCTAGCCATTCTATGGTAAAAAGTGAATGAAATTTTTTTATGGTAAAAAGTGAACGATGGCGGATAAGGAAGTAAATATTTTTTTTTAAAAAAAGACTCAATTCATAAAAAACTGAAAATCTTAAAGGGGCATGTCAGGCTTTGTTTGGTAAAAACTAGCGGATAGTGGGTAAGCTAGCGGATAACAGATAGCGGATAAGCTAGCGGATAGCGGATAAGCTAGCTGATAGCGGATAGCGGATTAGCTAGCGGATTGGATTTGAAGTGTTTGGTAAAACTAGCGGTTTAACTAACTGATAAATGTAAAATAACATAAAAGGATATGTTTGCATTTTTTATTAAATTATATGTATATATATTATTTATATTATTTATTTTAAAATAATTATCACTTATAATAATTTATTTTATTATAAATTATTTATGGTTTATTCAAAAAAAATTATTTATCGTTTAAAAAATTTAATCATTAATTTTTAATTTTAATATTAATTTAGTTTTAATTATTTTTAATAAATAAAATGGAATAATAAAAATAAAATTATATATTGATTTGATTTTTATATAAGTTTTATTTTTTTATAGATAAAAATATATTTTCCACTTTTTTATGTTAAATATAAATCTAAATAGCGAAATTAATTCTTATTTATATATTATGTTCAATGTTAGTATTTTATTTTATAATCAAGGATAAGTGAGGAATTTAATTAAGATGGTAGGGATAAAAATGAAAGAAAAAATGAAACGCTATATGCTATAAACTCAAACGCTACTTCAAGTAGCGTCTGGGAAAATTGCAATACACTAGTAAAAAAACGCTATACCCTAATTTTAAAAACAACTATCGAACGAGACTACTTTTCCATCCGCTAAACGCTAGCGGATTTGGCAAACCAAACAGTGCCTTAGTGTATTTTGAAGAGATTGAGATAAAATAAGATAAAATGAAATGAATGTTGTTGGAGTCATAGATTTACAAGCAAAGTTGGAATTTTGATGGGCCTAGGTATGGAGGGAGGTTGTAGAAAACTAGAAATCCTAACATGTCAATAGGAGAAAGCATATGAACAATAATTTATCAGTAATGATTTGTTTGTTAGAGTAGAAAATGAGAAGAGAGAAAAAGAGAAGAAAATATTGTTTCTCTTGTTTGGTGGAGGAGAGAAATATGGAAGAGAACAAAATGACTGGGACCCACCTCAAATTTTTTTCTCTCCCCAAATGAGAAGAAAATGGAAGAGGGAGAGAGCGTTTTATGTAAAATGACTTTTACACCCTTCTTTTTGGATTCTCATTCAATTATTTAATAAATTTAAATAAATTGAATTCATTCAATCATTTATTTAATTGAATTAAATTGAAATTAATAAAATAATTATATTAAACTAATAAATTTTATCAGTTAAAATAAGTTAATCAATTAAATTAATTTGATAATAAAAAATCAATTAAATTAATTTAAATTAACTTGATTAGTAGAATTAAAATATTTGTATAATGATTTTTTAGTTAAGGGTATTTTTGTCTTTTTCAAAAAATTATATTTCTTTCTTCTTATTTTCTATCCAACCAAATGAAAGGGAGAGAGAGAACACAATTCTTTCTTCCCTATTTCTCCAATACCAAACAACACATCAAATCTACTCTATTTTTCACCCTTTTCTCTCTTCTCATATTTTTTCTCACCTCATTCCCTCTTCTCCTTTTCTTCTCATGACAAAAAAAACATAACAGATAGAGATGAAAGTAATGGGTAAGAAATACATTGTCTAACTCTTTAAGGTTGAATGAAGGATGAATTTAACACTAAAAAAAGATAGATGATGAATTAGGAAATTTAAATAAAGAGAGCGAAATTATTTATTTTGCCTTTAGTTTATCTTCTTGAACTGAAGATATATCATTTGTTTCAGTGTGTGTTTGTGAAATAATCAAAATGAAAGAATTGATTTTGTTTATAAATAAATTTATTTATATATATTATCTTAAGAATTTGGCGTTGGAAATTTAATATGGGCACCCACGTGGTACTATAAGCAGCGTGTGTATTAGTTCTTTTATTCGTACAACAGTAAAAGAGATAAGCTGTTTATTCATCTAAAAAGATTTTCAAAAAACGAAAAAAAAATTCCGTTGCCGGGAATCGAACCCGGGTCTCCTGGGTGAAAGCCAGATATCCTAACCGCTGGACGACAACGGATTGTTGAGGTTACAGCGACCTCGTTTATATAAATATTAAAATGGTAAATGCCTCAATGAATGAAACCTCGATTCTTCTAACGGTCGCAAGACTCCCGGCAGAGAATTTTAACAAGTGTACCTCAAAGAAGTAGATATATTCATATGCTTTTTCATTTGACAAGGTTATGTAAAAGAAGTAAATAAATATAAAGAAATTTTATTAGTGAAATTAAATAAACAAATATATGATTTTTTTAATATTCTTTGCATACATCTCCATTAGATGATAATATCGTGCGAATTCTAATATGAAAATTATATAAAAGAATCAATTCCTATAAACTCAAATTTTCTGGTATTAAAAACTGAGACCTTGGGCGTAAGTCATAATTTAGAAATAGAGATCCTATTTCAGTTTATTTAAAACCTTACAAATCTCAGCTTTTAAAAATAATTATTTTATGATAAAATTTTAAAAGAAGTGTGGTTAATG
Organism: Echinosophora koreensis; assembly: GCA_035048595.1. Lineage (NCBI taxonomy): Eukaryota > Viridiplantae > Streptophyta > Magnoliopsida > Fabales > Fabaceae > Echinosophora > Echinosophora koreensis. Next base: position 23,199,015 of record JAPCYP010000001.1, read on the forward strand.
ACAACTTTAGTAGGGAGTCATAAGGTGGTTAAGGTGGGGGAGTTAAGGAATGGAGAGATAAGGAGGTTGAGGGTTCAAACCTTACCCACTAACAAAATACTAACATTGACACTAATATTTGCCTATAAAAAAAAAAAATTGACAACTCTAGCATTAGATTCTTAGTTGCATATAGTGCAGTTCTTTTTTTATAACACTAGATGATCCAACAAAGGATATAGGAGGAGGAAGGGTTTTGGGAGGTAGAAGGAAGTGCTAACGATATGTGTGGGACAAGATGACCAAAGTGTAATATTAGAAAGACAAAAGAAAAAGAAAAAGAAATATTGGATAATTAAGGGACTTTGAACCTAAGGGTCCGTTTGATTCACCTTTCACTACAGTACATGACAAAATAAAGAGTACAACACAGGACAATTAATTAAGTTACAGTACAACTTTTTGTGTTGTATGATGTTTGTTAGTCGATGCACAGAACAAATAATTTTATACCAAAACAACATGAATTTACTAAAATAACCTTTTTGCACCTCATTCTTCATCCTCCCTGCACCTCATTCCCACTGTTCAATTTTTTTTATTTTCGTCAATCCTTTTCGACCTTCTGCATCACCCACCCTAGACACCTCTTCTTCCTTTTCTTTCCACAAGTAAGCATCTTTTGCAAGAGCATCTTCCTCTCCTCCACTGCAGCACCTCATTCATTCCTCTCCTCCCCCAATCAGTTTAAGCTACCCCTTCAATTTCTCAACCACCCACCCCTGTTTCGTTTTCATTTCGGGCAACGATGAAGAGAGGTCCAGGCACAATACGACGCATAAAGGCCAGCAACGGTGGCAGTGCGCGAGTCGCGACGTGACGGATCTTCTTCGCATGAAGGAGCGGATCTATTTGTAGAGGACGGCGGAGTGGCGGAGTGCGTGGAGGACGGCAGAGTGACGGAGTGGCGGAGTGCGTGGAGGACGGTGGGTTTGTGGTTCATATGAAGGTGGGTTACTGGGAGTGGAAGATGTATGAGAATGGGGAGGATAATTTTGACATTTTATTTGCTTGTACATGGAACAAAAAGTTGTCCCTAGATAAAGTGGGTAACAAATATTTGCATTTTTGTTCTGTCCTTTGGTCTCTTTATTGTCCTGTCCCACACCTTTTTTTAAAAATCAAACACAGAACAAGTGATGTTGTGCTGTGTTGTCCCTTGATTTATTGCAAATCAAAGGGAGGCCCTAAGGGTATAGAATATTGCCGGTGAGACACAAGTGAGCAAGATAAAGTTAAGAATAAAAGATGTTAAAAAACATAGTCGACCCGTGTGTAAAAATGTTGAACATTGGAAAAAAAAATATAAGGTAGCTAAGCAAGATACCAAGAAGGCGGTGAGCCAAGAGAGAGCTAGAGCATTTTGGGCGGGATATATCAATACTTAAGCACCAAAGATGGGGAAATAAGTATTTACAAGCTTAGGTGAAGATAAGGGGGAAAAAGTCAATAAACTTAGACCCAGTGAAATGCATTAAGGATGAAGAAGGAAAAGCCTTAGGCTCTGTTTGGTATGCATAATAAGCTAGCTTATAACTTATTTGACTAGCTTATAAGCTTGTTTGACCAAATTAGAGGTGTTTGGTAAACAAGCTTATTGCATGAGCTTATATCGTTTTTTGATAAGCTATTTGAAATAGCGTTTTAGCTTATAGCTTATAGCTTATCAATTTTTTTCCCACTTTTACCCCTATTATTTTAATCATATTCCCACTTTACCCAACTGTCCCACTTCCACTCTTTTATTACGTACACTCTTTCATCTTCCCTCTTTTAATTATTTTATTTTAATTATTATTACTATTTTTACTTAATTGGGTTATTTTTATTATGCATGTTATTATTATTTTGTTGAGCCTAAATTAAAAGGATCTTACTTATTCTGTATGTTATATTTTTACATTATTTTTATGCATATAAATAAATTATATAAGCATGAGTGTTCTAATATGAATATTGCGCGACATTGGTGTTATAAGTACTCGATGACAATCAATTTATAAAAATTTATATATGATACATTACCTAAGTGTTTAGGTTAGTTGCGTCAAAAAAAAAAAAGTTAGTGATATATTACAAATGTTAAATATATTTTTCCAGATTTTGCATATACTACATATATTCATATTACAAGTTGCTCATATATCAATATCATGCATAATACGTAAATGATATATATTAAATATAATTTTATATTTATTTAAATTATTATTGAGCATAAGATTTTAATTTTTATTATTGAGCATAATACTTTTTCTCCATAAAAAAAAAGATTTTAGTTTTTCACATTAATAAAATTTAAGAATGATTTATATAAGTGTTATATAAAGATGTCATTTTATGTCATTTTGTATTCATAAGCTAATTCAAACAGCTAATTTTATCAAACACTTCAAATTCAATCAGCTAGCTTTTCAGCTATCGGCTATCAGTTATCAGCTCTCAGCTATCAGCTAAAAATTAGCTTATCAGCTATCAGCTAACTTATCAGCTATTTTTTGCCAAACATAGCCTTAGTTAAAGGGCAAGATATCAATGATGAATGAAAGAATTACTTTCCCGAGCTATTTAATGAAGGGTGTGAAATTCTATTGCACCGTGATAAGTTAATTAATCAATACAGAAGATGGCTAAAAGTATACCTTTTATTGTAGAATTCGAGAGTCTAAGGTAAAAGAATCATTGAAGATGATGGATAATGGCAAAACAATTGGACCGGATAATATATATATTATGGTATTGAAGGGTCTAGAAGAGAAACAGAGTGGTTGACTCACAATGTTATTCAGCAAGATTATGTGTTCTTAAGAAAATGATGTGTGAGTGGAGGATAAACACTTTAATCCCTAATTATAAGAACAAAAGAGATACACAAAATCATGCAAAATACACATTGTGAGAACACAATGTGGGGTCACACAAGATTTGCCCTCTTATTATAAGATCATGCCATGAGTCAACTTTATGATCCTATCTTTATTACCTCTGTCTTGGCCTTTCTTAATGAGCATATCCAATAGTCGACACCTCAATGCATGTTTTTAACATCTGATATAGTCATGGTTAGAGAGTTGAGAGAGGAAATAAAACAAAAAATAGATAAAAGAAGCCAAGCTTTGGAAGCACGTGGCTTTCATTTGAGTAGAAGTAAAATGGAGCATATAGAATGAAAGTTTATCAGGAGAAGCATTAATCATAGCTTAGAGGTGAAAGTTGGAGACCATGCCATACCACAGGTCACACAATTTAAGTATCTTGGATCCAACATAGAAAACAACGAAGAAATAAAAGGAGATGTAAATCATGAGATTAAAGTGAGGTAGATAAAATGACGAAGTGCTTGAAGTGTTATTTGTGATAAAAATGTATCACTTAAGCTTATGGAAAAATTTTGCCGCACAATTATAAGATCTACAATGTTGTATTGGATTGTATGTTAAGCACTAAAAAACAACGAGAGAAGAAACTCAATGTAACAGATATAAGAATGTTGCGTGGATGAACGAATATAATAGATAAGATATAATTAGGGATGAATTTATCAAAGGGATAGTTGGAGTAGAATCCATTGTAAAAAATATGGTAGAACGTCGCCTTAGATGAGCTTGTACTGAAAAAACTTATAGAAACCCTAGTAAGCAAAATTTATAAGATGGAGGGTAGCCTAATTATTAGAGACAGTGAAAGACCAAGAAAAATTATTTGTGAAACCATTAAGAGATTAACATGTTAATGATTTGTCTATTGACAAAATTTATGATAGAACATTATAATTTCGTTTAATTCATATTTTCAAACCCCTCCTAACGAAAGAATATCTGATTGTTGTTATTGTTGTATTAATGTATTTGATCTCGTTCCCACACTTTAGTATGAGAATTTCCTTTTGGTCTGCACTTTGCAAGTACATGACCCAACGAGGTTCTAGCCTACCCAGTCCAATTGATGTACACTTTGCAAGTACTTGACTACTTGGGCCAAGAGTTCCTTACATAATTGAGCTGGGCTGAGTTAAAACAAACAGTTGGTACAGTATAGTTAATAGTCAAGCAAAATAGGTAGATTAGTCGAGTATGTTTATTTTATTTTTTATATTAGTTTTATAAAATTTTTATTTTTTAAATTGGTCTTATATGTTTCGTTCCGTCTTTTATATTAATCTTTTCTGTTAATTTTGATCTAATAGAATCAAGTCAAATGCCACTTGTCGGACTAAGATGATAGTCACGTCACATCAAAACTAATAGTGTTAAGTCAAATTTGACGGAAATGACTAATGTGAAAATGAAACATAATATAGAAGATCAATTTAAAAAATAAATAAAATAAACTTACTCAACATTTTGCTTAATAGTTACCAAAACATTGCTTTGCTTCTCCCTCAAACAAAAACTTCATAAACTGTTATTTGAAACGCTTCCATATTTGTTTTCTTCTCACTTTCATCTTTCCCTGGTTTATTAAATTGAACTGAATTGAATCCATTAGGTTAGGTTAAGCTGGTGTGATTGAATAGAAATGGCTACGGCGATGGTAGAGGATACGAACTTCGAAGATGATCAGCTGGCGAATATGACCACCGACGACATCGTCCGAGCTTCTCGTCTTCTCGACAACGAGATTCGCATCCTCAAGGTTTCTACCTCTTCAATTTTTTGTTTCTACCACTATCTGTACCTGATGCTTCCTTCTTATACTTTAGGGTTTTGCTTTGCTTCATTTTAATATGCATATGATATGATTCTATGCTAAAATGTTTTTATTTTAATTTAATTTTTTTAAATTTACTCTTTGATGATTGTTAAAGTTCTATACTTTCACATTTATGTGCTTTGTTGAAGTTTCTGATTTTGGTTGAACTTTTTTTGCCGCTGAAGGAAGATTTGCAGAGAACGAATCTGGAATTGGAATCGTACAAGGAGAAGATAAAGGAGAATCAAGAGAAAATTAAGCTCAATAAGCAGTTGCCCTACCTCGTTGGTAACATTGTTGAGGTCATTTACTGTTACTGCTTCTACTTCCTGTGTTTCTATTTTATCTATATAATAATTAACTTCTGTTCAGTAGTCATTATATTACGTGCCAGTGAAACCTCATAGTCATTTCTATTTGGGATGTTCTATACTTTACAGAGTTCTATTGGAAATTTTAGACTTTGAATTTTTAATAGTATGGATGGCAGAGGTTGTTTCTTGGTTTTCCTCCATTCTTCTCGATTCTGACATGATATATTTTGCATTTAGATATTGGAAATGAACCCAGAAGATGAAGCTGAAGAAGATGGCGCAAATATTGATCTTGACTCACAAAGGAAGGGAAAATGTGTTGTGCTGAAGACATCTACTCGACAGGTGACATAAACAATGTTTTCATATGGTTTCAAGGGGAAATAGTTGTTTTCATATTGCAACCTCTGGTGTCCTTATATAAATTTATGATTGTTTCTTATTTATATTTTTTTTTTGTTGCTTTTCTTCTGTTTGGGGGTGGGGGGGTGTTTGTGTTGTGTGCGTGTGTGTGTGTGTGTGGGGCGGGGGTAGCTATTTAGTGGCAATGGTTTCCCCGAATTTGCTTATATTCCTTTGTCCCGTGCAACATTTCGTGGCACTTTTGCATTTTGGGACACTAAGAAACATGAACCAGATCATTGCTTGCCCTGCCCATGAATGCCTGTGTTGCTGAGAGATGCAGCACAAGGTCCAGAAGAAGGAATGAAAGAGGGCGGCACTGTGCAAGAAGGAGAAAAGATACCCTAACACTAAGAAACATGAAAAAACACAGTTTAGTACTTTTGTTTTAGAAAAACTTTGGGCTGACTGGTTTAGTTAGATGTTTGCTTTGTTTGATATCTTAATTTTATTCAAAGTCAACCAAATATGGGCTTATGGCTAATTTAAACTTTTAGTAAATTATCCCATTTAACTATTAAACCAAAGAAACTAATGAAATAAAATAAAATAAATAGTCAATAATAATAATGATGATTTAAGTAGCAAGCCAAAGCGTACTGAAGAAGTCTTCTCCTATATTCTCTAATATTTTTTAAGTGATGCACCCCTGAAACACGTAGCTAAACATACCGTGTTCCACGTAACTATGAGTGGCAATGTATTTATAGTTAGGTAGCGAAGAACATCCCTTCATACAACTTACTGCAGCCATAAACTTAATTATGTTTTCTTTTGACTACAGACAATCTTTCTTCCTGTTGTTGGGCTTGTTGACCCTGATAAGTTAAAACCCGGTGATCTGGTTGGTGTTAATAAAGATAGTTACTTAATCTTGGATACCCTGCCTTCTGAATATGATTCTCGAGTTAAGGCCATGGAAGTCGATGAAAAGCCAACAGAGGATTACAATGACATTGGTGGGTTAGAGAAGCAGGTGAGTTAAATTTTTGCTAGAATCTATTGAAGCATATGTTCTTCTTCTTCTTATTTTAAATTATGGTTAGGTAACAGGATTTCTCTCATCAATAATTTGGTCTTTGTAAACAGATCCAAGAATTAGTTGAAGCCATTGTTTTGCCAATGACCCACAAGGAACGGTTCCAGAAGTTAGGTGTTCGTCCACCCAAGGGAGTGCTCTTATATGGACCTCCAGGGACTGGGAAAACATTAATGGCGCGTGCCTGTGCAGCACAGACAAATGCAACTTTTCTGAAGCTGGCAGGCCCACAGCTGGTCCAGGTATGATAACCCATTTCCATTATTTTTCTTGTATCTCTAAGCACGACTAATGTTTCCAGCTTACTTGTTTGTAACTTTTTTTTTTCAATTTTTTTATATAATTCAATAGTTAGTTACTATTTTTAACTTAGCTGATTATTAACTACACTATCGCCGGGTTGTCATTATTCTTCACTCTTTTTGGGCTAACAATTTGCTTGTGATCTATGTTGATGACACTTGGTGATTGTACAATGATTATTTATTATTTATTTCTTATATTATGTTTCCTTATTCTGAATACAAACATGCTTAGTTAATAGTATCTGATGTTTCCCTATCTATCCAACACATCTAAATGGTCAGTGTGGTTCTCTCTAGTACATTTGCACCAGTTCCTTATGTGTTTGTATTCACGTCTCTGTTCCAGGTTTGAATTAGAATAATCTAACCTCACATTTTGTACAGATGTTCATCGGAGATGGAGCAAAACTTGTCCGTGATGCCTTTCTACTAGCTAAAGAGAAGTCACCATGCATTATATTTATAGATGAAATTGATGCTATTGGTACAAAGCGTTTTGACAGGTATTAGCAGGCAGGGTGTTAGATATACATTTTCAATTGCCCTCTTTTTTCCATTTTTGGTAGAGAGGGTGTTTTTTGGTTCAAGCACGGCATGTCAGCAACCTTATGATGTATCTTGTGGCCGATTGCAGTGAAGTAAGTGGAGACAGGGAGGTACAACGAACAATGTTAGAATTGCTCAATCAGCTTGACGGTTTTAGTAGTGATGATCGTATTAAGGTTTGTCTCCAATTCTTTCTTTATATATACCTTCTTTTTTATTGTAAACAATAAACTCCAAAACCTTTTATTTGTAACAACATGAATAATGATTAATTGGACTTAGAAGTTGGCACCAAATTTATTGGAGTATTGTTCACTTAGGAGATGGGTAAATGAAGTGGCATTTTCATTTATTCTTGTATATTGCAGGTCATAGCAGCAACAAACCGTGCAGATATTCTCGACCCTGCCCTCATGCGTTCTGGTCGATTGGATCGTAAGATTGAGTTTCCACACCCGACTGAAGAAGCAAGAGCTCGAATTCTACAGGTTTGGTATCTTTGATCTGTATCCGCTGACATTTTTCCCCCAAACAGAACACTTCTTGACTGCTCTCACATTGATATTTTAGATCCATTCAAGGAAAATGAATGTTCACCCAGACGTCAACTTTGAAGAACTAGCTCGGTCCACAGATGATTTCAATGGAGCACAACTGAAGGCCGTCTGTGTTGAGGCTGGCATGTTGGCCTTACGCCGTGATGCAACTGAGGTTTGTTTTCTTCCATAGTGCAACAACTCAAAATAATCTAAACATCATCATTAATCTGGAGATATTACTGCATTGGCATTTCTATTTGGAGTTTTTTTTTTTTTTTTTAACATGCTTGCTTTAATTATAAACACCAACATAATCCTATGAAAGATGTAGCTGACCCTTGGTATTAGTAGTTTTGAGCAACTAAGAATTTTGACTTAAATAACTTTAGACCCTATAAACACTTTTGGAATTAGTCCTTGCAAATTTTTTTATTCGGTTTGAATCCTTCAAAGTTCAAAAACATTCATTTTCAGTCCCTACCGTCACTTGGGCTCTTAAATGATGATGTGGCAAATAGGGTCCTACATCATCATTGCCATGTGTTAAGTAATAAATGACATGTTGGCCATGATGGCATGAGTTGAAGAAAAGGGTCACATCACATGCATCGCTTTCCTCTTGTTCATACTGGCATGTAAAGTACAGAACTGGGTGCACCGATGGTCACCAACCATTGTAAAGCCTTCAGAACTAAAAGACCTTATCATAGGAAGACAATTCTTCATGAATGTGTTATTCCTCAAACGTTTGCATGTAAATTTTCTCCAACAGCAGTGGCCAGTCTTCTCCAAGTTTTGTTAGATTTAGCTCATTTGTTTTGGGGGTGGGGACTCTTCAGTAGTGTCCATTCAGTCTAAAGATGAAATTGCCTGAAAAATACAACCAAATGAAAGAAAACTACCACAACAACCTTATAAAATTGACGAAAAAGAGAGTATGAATTAAATATCTTCACTCCTTTGGAAACTACACATCAATCATCAACACATCTCGCTTCATGATAACTAAAATTGCACAAACACACCAGGAAATGTAAATTCAATAGTAAAAAATCAAACCCCAAATATCATCAATCCCAAATTTACATATCTCACAATGAAGTACCAAATCATCCAAAAACTGGTTGTCATGGTTGTCGTTGCTGTAGATTTGACGGCCAATAACAACTATGTTTGGAGGAGTGGTCATTGTACCATTGAGATTATATCATTACATATACACACTAGTCACGAATGGTGGACCGCCAAGAATCTACTGCACCCTCGCCCTCAAGTGCAATCGTCTCTGCATCCTCCACTGCATAGTCAACATTGTCTCGTTGCCGGCTTCTGCAAGCTACCTTCCACCTCAACGCTCCTGACAGTGTGACACGAAGTGGCTCCTCAGCATCTATGCTGCCAGAGGCGGCATCGTCCTCTTCCTCTCTCTGCTTGCCAGAAATAACCACGTTCTCTGGTCTTTCATCGCTTCCATTCAAATGGGTCAATTGAATGATAGAATTGAAGCTGTAGATGAACTTGCTTCACTAGCACAAGATAACGATAGGAACAAGAAGATCATAGTTGAGGAATGAGGATCTTACTATGAGGCTTTGTGGATGTTTGCAAGAGGAACCTCGTCGAACAGTAGAAACCCTAACAGTTGGGGATTTTGGATGGGGAAGATGCTCATGTGCTTTGCACGTGATCAATGATTGGTTCAAGCATTCGTTTGCCATATATCATCACTTAACAAAGACTAACGGTAGGGACTAAAAAATAAAAGTTTTGAAACTTCTTGGACCTAAACAGATGAAAAAGAAAATTTCAGGGATTAAAACAAAAAATGCAAATATTTAGAGACTACAAATTTAAGGCAAGAATCTTTTTGCCCTAATTTTTACCAGTTTTTCTCTCCTGATTTGCTAGTTCAATTCAGTGCCAGAGCTTAAAGAGGAACTTAGAATTTGATATCTTTGCCTGTTGATACGGGAATAGTCATTAAATCTATTTCTTTCCTCTTTTTTGCATTTTTTCAATTGCAGGTAAACCATGAGGACTTCAATGAAGGTATCATTCAAGTTCAAGCAAAGAAGAAATCAAGCTTGAATTATTATGCATAAGCTGGGTTCTGGAACAATCTAGTTTCAGTTCACACAATGTGACATCTCAAGCCTTTGGAAAACCTTATTTGATGTTTGGCATTTGTTTGCTATTTTCAATATTTAGCTATTTTTACTCTAATAATATGTAACATATAGCTTTGCCATTACACTTGAACCGGTCGTCAATTTATTATTAGTGATAGAAATTTTTTCTGCTTCCAATTTTTAAGACCTGAGCAAATTTTCAAGATTCTTTTCGATCTATAAAGGATTACTCATTTGAGTAAGAGCTTGATTTGATAAAGTGGATAGAGATTTTAACTTATTAAAAAATTTCGTTACTTTAGAGATATACTTTAGAAGATCTTTTTTTATAAATCAATTTACGAAACGGTAACCATTTACATTTGGTATTTTTTGTCGAATTACGAGAGGACTTTCGATTGAATACAACAATAGATTCAAGCTGGTTGTATGAGATCAAGCAATGTGTAGATTTTACACCCAACTTCTTAATTGCAGTTAAATAATGACTTGAATACGTATATTGCGATTCCTTCAATTGGGTTACACCTTAGGAGGAGGAGACTTGGTTTATTGAACTTTCTGGTCCCTATAAATAGGGTTAGTTTTGGTTTTGGTTCCTCCAAAATTTCTCCTTATGATTTGGTCCTTAAATAACCTAACAATATCATCAATTTAGCAGATAGAAAGAAAAACATAACTAGAACACATTATTCGGTTAACTTTCTTATATGATAACATGTTCCTCTCTTAACAAAAATAAAAGCGCATATGAAATTAAAACTCTTGAAACAACCACCAAAAAGCGTACTGAACTAACAAACACGATTACTATCAAAGACCAAAACCCAAAAACACAAGGACCATAAACAAAGAACTGAGCTTTTGAGCTCGAATATCATAACTAGAGCGCCTGCTAGTGAGATCACAAAGCCTGAAACCATGTGCTCAGCACTTGATTTCCTTCAAACCATAGGCAAAGTAGATAAAAGTTGGATCAGTAGCACCTTCCTTGTAGTATGCAAACACAAGGCTGCCATCATCATGCATGCTCTCCCCCACAAAACTGCACACATTGATGCTCAACCAGTTAGGATTATTCATAATGCATAAAGGAAGTGACCAAATACTAAAGGGCTAAAAAACAAACCCAAAATAAAACCAAATAAGATGAAAGAAACATATTGAAGCACATACAATTGGAGGTCACTGAGCTTTGAGAGGAGGAACTTAGTTGCTCCCTCGATGTTCTTCTTAAACAACTCTTGCTTCTCTGGCTCTAATTTGGGTGTCAGCAACTTAATATATCTCTTCATATAAGTAACAAATTGCTTCTTATCAAAAGCTGGTTGCTCCTGAAATAAAATGAAAATAAAAATATATATATGTTTATTTATATAGCAGAAGTCAAAGACATGGTTAAAGATAAATAAGAAAAGTTCCTTACCTGAAGCCTAAAAGTGTCAACAATATCGACTACTTTGACAGCTTGATCATCAACACCCTCATCCTCTCCTCCACCTTCTGCAGAAGGGTTAGCACCAATATCTACATCCACTGCCCCTTGAACAACCCACTGCCAAAAGCCACATTACATAATAAATTAATAATAAAGTTTAGGCATAGCAAGTTAGCAACGCACATATGTGACTTTATATGTGGTGAGCCATATTATGATAGACATGTATTTGAGGGCATGAAAAATAAAACATGCAAAGAAACAAAGGAAGTTCCGAAACAATTCCTAACCTTTCCTTCCACTTCCCACAGCATTCCATTCTCAATTTCCTTGTATGGGAATGAGTCAGAGAGAAGCTCATCACCTAAAAATCCATCAACAAATTGAAGATTATTCATCAGATCAACAGTATTTGCTTAATTCCTCCGCATCCAAAGACACTAATCTTAAATATTAGCACTATCATAGTGAGGATCATTCCAAATATATGATAGCAACCAGATTAACTAAAAACCACAACCAAGTAAAGCAAGTTGTTGACAAAATCAAGAAATTATACTTCTACCACAGAGAGCAAAAAATTCTAAATTTGGATAACAATGGAAGTTCCATCTTCAAATTCTCTGTTTTCTGGGACAAACTCCACTATTTCAATGACAAAAAAAAATAATCTAAAGCTTGAAAAATCTCACCAAGACAACCACATAGGAAGCTTATATGTTTGCATAAGATAATAAGTCTAAATAAGAAGAATTATAATGAAAATTGGCCTTATTAAACACGAAATTCACTTCAGGGTACAAGTTTTAAGGTATCATCAAAGTTTATGAGATAAAGATTCTAAACTACACAAAACAGAGGAAAAAAGAAAAAAACAAGAAAAACTCTTGTGAAGATGAAAGGTTTACCTGTAAGAAGATCCTGGTAGACAAGCATGGTTACAGTTCTTCTTGTTTGTCTATGAACAAAGAATATCAGAGTCGAAAATTGAAGGAAGCAGAGAGAGAGAACAGAAGCGGTGAGGTTTTATAGAAGACAGAGAGAGTTCAGGGGAAGATGGGATTTTTCATATTTAGATTTGCAAAAATAGTTTCCTTATTTTTCTCCCGAGTCCTAATAATCCTATTCTAATTCTACATTTATCTTTCTATCTTTTGGTGAATCTAATTTTACTTTTACTACTATTGTCGTTACTTGTTATTATTAGATAGGATAAGATTGGATTGGATGATAATGATAATCATAATAATTTTAACAGATTCTAATGGAGACATCAAGAATCCTCCTGCTTAAATCTGTTAGGTGAAGTAAACTATTGGCATTTTTAAATTTATATTTACACTTTACACTTATTAATAATTAATGATTTTTAAAAAATCTTAAATATCTGATAAAAAGTATAGATAGACATTGAAAGTTGTCAGTAATAATAATTCTGGTATTTGATGAAAGAAGATTTTCACAGATTGTTCAAGGAGTTCCATTTACATGGAAAGTTACCAAGAGGATGTAATGCATCTTTTTTAGCTCTTATACCAAAGAATGAGAATCCGCTGAGTTTGGATGAGTTTAGACCAATCTCTTTGGTAGGCTCGACTTATAAGATATTGGCAAAAATGCTGGCAGTAAGGCTAGGCAAAGTAATGAGATCAGTTATTTCAGATTGTCAGTCGGCATTTATGCAAGGGGGGAATATTCTTGATGGTGTGGTGGTGATCAATGAGATTATTGATTATGCAAAAAAGAAGAGTGAACCGTGTATGCTTTTCAAAGTGGATTTTGAGAAAGCGTATGACTCCATAAGCTGGGAGTTTCTGGACTACATGCTAGGAAGAATGGGGTTCAATGTGAGATGGAGATCCTGGATCATAGAATGCTTATCCTCGGCTTCGGTCTCGGTGCTGGTTAACGGAAGCCCAACCAGAGAATTTAGCGTGTCAAAAGGTCTACGGCAGGGTGACCCAATGGCTCCGTTCTTGTTTCTCATCATTGCAGAAGGATTGGCGGGGCTGATAAAGAAAGCAGTTTCTACAGGTATATACGAACCGTTTGTCATCAAAAACCAAGTGGATGAGGTTTCGGTATCCCATATTCAGTACGCGGATGATACCATATTGGTGGGTTCATTGTCGGCCACCAATGCTTTTGTGATGAAGGGTATTCTGAGATGCTTCGAGTTGGCTTCTGGACTCAGAGTGAATTTCCACAAGAGCTGCGTTTTGGGGATTAATGACAGAAGCGGTCAGATTGTTCAGCTGGCTACATCCATGAACTGCAAGGTGGGTTCGGTGCCGTTCAAATTTCTTGGCATCCAAGTGGGAGTAAATCCAAGGAGAGTTAGTACTTGGTCTTCGGTGATCCATTCAGTCAGGTCTAGACTGCTGGGGTGGAGGAACAAACATCTCTCATTGGGTGGGCGAATCGTTCTATTGAATGCGGTCCTTACTTGCTTGCCGGTATACTATCTCTCCTTCTACAAAGCCCCAAAAAAGGTTATCCATTTAATTACTAAAATTCAGCGATGTTTTCTTTGGGGGGGGAGTGAGGACTGTAGGAAAATCCCGTGGGTTAGTTGGGATGTTGTTTGTAAATCTAAGGAGGAGGGTGGTCTTGGTGTAAAAAACTTGTCTTTCTTTAATGTATCCTTGTTAGGTAAATGGAAGTGGCGGCTTTTGAATGAGGATGAGGGACTTTGGAGTAAAGTGCTTAGGGTAAGGTACGGCCAAGGTTTGGGGTTTAGGGTGGCAGTGGGGTCAGATTCGTCTTGGTGGAGGGATTTAGGGTCTTTAGATGGGCTGGGTTCACCAAAAGCGGGTTGGCTCTCAAATGGTTTGGTTAGACAACTAGGAAATGGTAGGGACATCCAGTTCTGGGAGGATGTTTGGTTGGGGGAGGAAAGTCTGAGAAGCAAGTTCACAAGGTTATATAACATATCCTCATCTAAGGAAGCTAAAATTATTGATATGGGTATTTGGTGTGACGGAGTGTGGGAGTGGAGGTTGACATGGCGCAGGAGTTTGTTTTCTTGGGAGGAGGAGCTTCTGCTAAATCTAGAGGAAACACTTACCCACGGTTTTGTACATCAAAACAGAAGTGATTCGTGGGTTTGGCTTGGTGATGCTTCTGGAGTGTACTCTGTAAGTTCTGCTTACAGGTTAATCTCGGAGGCAGATAGTCCTTGTGCAGATTCAGGGTTCTATAACCTTTTGTGGACAAGTAATCCCCCACTAAGTGTTGCTGCGTTCAGTTGGAAAGCTTCGTTAGATAGGATTCCTACGGCTGCAAATCTTCTAAAGAGGGGAATTCAAGTGGCCCCAACCGGTTTGTGCTGTCAGTTTTGCAGGACAGCATTGGAGGAAACAGATCACATTCTGTTTTCGTGCCCAGTTTCGTACAATATTTGGATGTTCATATACAATTGGGTTGGGGTGGATGTGGTGCTTCCTTTTGACTTAAAGTCTCACTTCCTACAGCACTTGGGTCTTATTGGCTTTAGGAATCAGAATGGTTGGCAGATCTTGTGGTTTGCAATAACTTGGTCTATTTGGTTACATAGGAATGAAATGATTTTTAGTGAAAGTAATTTGGAGATTGAAGGAGTGATCGAGCTAATCAGATATAGATCATGGAGCTGGTGCACTAATCTTCCAAAGGCGATTAAGTTTTCATTCATAGATTGGTGCTCAAACCCTCTTACATGCCTGCAGTATAGAAATAGGTAATTCTGCTCTGTTTTCAAAGGCTATGAGGATGATTCGATGCTGTGTTATGCTGCAGAGTGACACTTGCAGGTGCTGTTGGTTATTTGGTTGGTATTGTTTTGTTTACTCATATAGAAGTGGTCATTCAAAGTGGGGTGGTGCGGCTACTAGCCACTCAATTATAATCTGGCCTTTCTTTTAGTATTGTGGCTACTGCTATAGTTTCTTTGCTTTGTGTTTTAGCTGGAATGGCCAAAGTGCACTGGGAACGGTTTGTTTGTATTTGTTCTGGTGCTGCTAGTCTATTTTTGGTAGGAGAGTGTAACAAGCATACAATTGTATTACTCATTGTATTCTAATTACATTTGTCCTATTTAATTACTTTGTAAATGGGTTGGGTACACCTTGTACTCTATATTCAATACAATTATTTGCTTATCAAAAAAAAAAATAATACTCAAATCTTGTCGCGTAGGGACTTTTAAAAAGCTTCAGTACTAATTTCATGGTGAGAGTAGAATTCGTAGGTGATTATGGGTGAATGTGATATTTATCTTGAATGTGATATTTATCTTGATTTGATTCGTTGTAGATTTTATTGAAGTTAGATAATCCATGGACTGAACCGAAAAAATTATACTTCCTCCTATTCATAATATAAGCAAAAAATTTCAAATTTTTTATCCAAAATATAAGCAAATTTCAACTACTTTTATCCTGTTTAATGAAGTTATTCTCAAAATACCCTTCAATTAATACAAAATTAGTTTTCCAATGACTCATTTTATTCTCAACAACACAAGCTTAATAAAAAAGAGGAAGGGTAATTTAGGTAACAAACTTAGCTTTTTATTCCCAATGACTCTTTTAAATGAGATTAACTAATTATCTTAATATGTGTGTCCCATTTAATTTTTGCTTACAATAAAGATCGGAGGGTTTTTTTTTGTTACATGGAGATTATATTTGAATTTTGAAGCATTGGTGTTTGGATTAATAGTAAAAAATATATTATTTTAATAATTAATTATATGTAATTGATTTTTATAATTAATTTTACATTTAGATGTATTTGTTAAAAAATAGTTTTAAATTGTTTTTTTTATGAAAAAAAGTTTAGGTAAGTTGAAAAAAAAAAATTTATTTGTCTAAATGCATAAAAATTAATTTTATATAATAAATTAAAAATGTATAAAATTATCTGTTTAAATTAATCATATTTATTTGATAAAGTATTTTTCAAAAATAAAATAATGTAATTGTTTTTTAATAAAAAAAATGTAATTGTTATCAAAATAATCAAACAATCTTTTTCACAAGCATGTTTGGGACAGCTTATTTTGGGACATTTCAGCTGTTTTTTGGAAGAAAAAAAAAAAGCTGTTTTGTAAATACAACTTGATGTTTGGGTAAAAAAATTAAATTTCAAAAAAGCTGTTTATGTTGGAAAACACTGTTTTGAAATAAGCAATGGCACTAGACTGTTTTCGAAAAATGCTTTTTCTGCCTGCACCCGTGTCCTCAGCGCATGTGTAAGGCCTAGTCTTTTTCATTCAAAAAATACATCGTTTTGTCTTTTTCTTGTTTTCTTTCATTTTTTTTTCCTTCATTTTTTCTTCCCTACGCATAGAATGTTGTCTTCTTTTTTTTGTCTCTCTTTTTTTTTTTTTCCTATTTGATTATATCAAATTGTGAGATTTTAGAAACACACCTTTATTTTGATGATAAGATATAAAAAAAAAATCTAATATTAAAACACACCTTTATTTTCATACCATTTTTCGTAATTTACTATGTAAAAGTGATTATTTTTGCATCACCCAAACAAAATAGATTATCTGAAAATCGATTTTCAGCAAAGATACCCAAACAAAGACAGATTCTGATTATCAGCATAATCTTCTTTTTCCAAATTTTCCAAACACACTCAAACTTGGAACTTCCTTTCCCCTTATCTAAAAGTTGTTTTTTCTCGTACCGACGTCTGACGAT
Source organism: Echinosophora koreensis (assembly GCA_035048595.1). Lineage (NCBI taxonomy): Eukaryota > Viridiplantae > Streptophyta > Magnoliopsida > Fabales > Fabaceae > Echinosophora > Echinosophora koreensis. The sequence goes on from JAPCYP010000001.1 coordinate 23,216,151, forward strand.
TTTTATATCTTAAACAGGTTTATCAAAATGTCAAATTAGATTTGAATTAACTTCTTTAGGAAAATATTTTTTTTGACTGATTTAGGAAAATATATTTTTTTTTATAAAAAAAGAGTTTAGGTGAGTTGGATCCCGGGGGCTCACCAGGGGCAGGGTAAGCCTAAAGGCTCCATGAATATTTATAGATGTACTTACAGATTACCCATCAACGAGGTTCCCATATCGGCAGTGAGATTCGAACTCACGACCTTTATGAGTTATGAGCTTTTTTTTTTTTGTTGATAAAAGGGTTATCAGTTATATCCTTATCAACTGGACCAATATTCGTTGGCTTTATTTTTAAGTACCTATTACACAATATTCTGTATAAATATTATATATCAACGTAAATGTGATTAAGTATCAAATAACTACCTAAGAATGCTTGTATGAGATGGTATGGGTCTCTTACAGCTTATCAATTGTCTCGAGTTCGAATCCTGATCATGTGAATGTAGCAATGTTAAAAGTTAAAAGTTAAAACTCTTGAGGGAAAGTTTTACCGTCCTTATTGTTCTACCCGACTCGAGGGATTACTCTTTATAGTTGTGCACAGAGGATATTCTGAAAAAAAAATATCAAATAACTAAATAAAGGAATTAATAATTTTAATATTGCTTTTTTTTTTTGAATTTTTAAATTTAAAATGAAAAATAATATTGTAGAAAACTGAGGTAGGAGATTGGTTTTAATGATTTTAGTAATTATTTTTATCTGTGTGCATATAGTTTATTTTATTTGAATCTCCATCTACAGTAGTCATTTCTTTACAGTAATGCTCAGTGATTTTCAACATATTGCACAGGGAAGCAGATTGGCTCCTGCGAGGGTCCCTGCTGCTGGGCTCCTGCGGGCGAATCTGGACCGTCCGTCCAGATCGGACGGTCCAAATTAAATGACCATTAAATTTTTTTTTAAAAATAAACAAAAACCCCAATTCTTTTGTTTCTTCCCAATCTGATACCTTCCCTCCCTCCACACACTTCTGCCTCCACCCTTCGCACACCCCCACCCCCCTGTTGTGAGATGCCATCGGTGCCGCAACCACCACGACGCCGCCGCCATCACCGGAGCACCACCGCTCCATCCTTTATCAGTGGCCGTCGCTCCATCTCGGGTGCCTCTCTCTCCCGTCGTGCCTGCACCGCCGCCGTGCCCGCGGTGCCTGGTTCGTTTCACACCGGCGCCGCCGTTCAAACCCACAACCGCAAATCAAATGGGAACCTTTTAGTGTGCTACTGTTGATATAACATGAGCTAATCCTTCAAGACACTCAAGAACATTGCATCATGGCAGAGAGATGGTTCATGAGTGGGCCAAAACTCCAAAACTTCATAAATTGGGTAGGAGAGGCAGGGACGGCGGCGGATGGTGGTGAATGGCGCGGCGGCGGCGACTTGCTGTTGTTCACGGCGGTCCTGCAGAGGAGGAGATAATGGATTGAAGGTGGAGAGAGATGGTTCGGCCCTGGCTGGAGGTTGCGCACCGTCGCTGGGATGGGCGGCGCGATGGTGGCCGACGGTGGCGTCGATCGCCGCTGTGGTGGGTAACTGAATGGGTGGGGGAGGGGCACTAATCTGGGTCGTGGAGCGAACAGAGGGTGGGTTGGGGGGGGGGGTTCTGGATTTTGAAGAAATTTTTTTTTTAGAGGCAAATTAATCTGGACCGTCCGATCTGGACGGACGGTCCAGATTCGCCAGCAGGAGGCCAGCAGGAGTGATGCAGGCTAGAGCGAATCCAGTCCCATTGCACAGTGCCACAGTGGAGAGAACGAGAAAACAAGTTCAGGAAAAGCCGAAGGAAATAGATAGATAGATAGATAGATAGATAGATAGATAGATAGATAGATAGATAGATAGATAGATAGAGGAATAGCGTAGGAATTATCCCAGTGGATCAAGTGGCAGGGAATATCCATACCATGTTAGACATATTCTTTTTTTCTGTTTCTTTTAAAGAATTTAATTAATTAGTGTCGGAGAAGAAAAAATACTGTTGGTTAATTCTCACATCAATATAAATATTTCACTTTTATCGTATTTATTTTAAAAATTACATATAAAATAATTAAGAATTAATCAATAACATAAAAAAGATTTAATTATTTCTCTTTTCCTGCTTTTTCTTTTCCTTTCCTTTTGTTACCAGAAAAATAAACCTTTTTAAAACATATGACATGACATTCCTTGGTTAGTTGGGATAAGAATAGAGAATAAAGGTGAGACCAAAATGTTGACCTTGTGACCACCAATCAATTATTGAATTTGCAAATTTGGACCGAAACTCGGTGCCATTTAGAGGTGGGTACGCGGACCCGTCCGGTCCGTTTAAGTCCGGTCCGCATAAGTCCGCACTTAAACGGACCGGACTTAATAGTCCGCATGTTAAATGGACTCTTGAAAACAGAGTCCGGGTCCGGTCCGCCAAGTCCGCGGACTAAACGGACTGTCCGCGGACTCTGCTCTTTTTTTTTTTTTACATATCAATCATCAAAAACAAATAATGCCTTATGTTAAAAAGCAAACCAAATAAACATTAAATCCAACTTTTTTTTCTAAACACAAATCACCCAATTTCCATAGACATGAATCCTGACATCATTTGTGACCTCAATTTGTTGTATTTGTGCTTGATGTTCTATCAGAGCTCCATCATTCTGTCCTTGAATAACCTCAGTTTGTTGGTCACGTAGTTCACTCAGCTCATCATACACTCCATTTTGTTGTTTTCCACTGTGACAATGATTTTTCAACACTTGTTGGTGTTCCCCATCTTGAATATGTTTCCCAATTATGAGATTGGGCTGCAAATTTGTCTGATAAGGTTCCACATTTAAGACTTTGCTTGAAACAATTTTGTCATTAACCTCCATCTTTCAATCAAAAAACAATGAATTGGGGAAATAAAACATCTAGACAAACATGCTTTAAGGAGAAGATATGGAAGAGCAATCCCAATATGAAAAAGGTTGTGATTCTGTATATTGAGCTTGTTCTATCACAAAATACCCAATTTTCATAAATACATAATTGCTATCTTCAGCATCATTTACCTTAGACTCGTTGTCACTCCAAGGAGATTCATGTCACTGCCACCTTCAATCTTGTGATGGAATGAGAGTGATGGAATGAGGTTGAGCACAACTTTCTTCAATCTTGTGGCATTCCGTGAGTCGTGAGGTCGAGGGAGGCGAGGCCGAGGACCGAGGAGGGCGAGGGCGAGGGCGTGAGTCGTGACTCGTGAGGTCGAGGGAGGCGTGAGGTAGATCTAGTGCGGCGGCTGGCTGAGGATTGTGGAGTGAGAGTGGAGCCGTGTTTGACTGTTTGTATTGTGGGGGCTGATGACTTAGGGTTAGGTTTTTAGCCTCTTGGGCACACTTGGGCTGTCATTGCACTTTGCACATGGGCTGTTCTGTTTTTTTGGCCCAACAAAGGAGATTCTTTTTTTTTTAAAAGCCTGTACCAGTCCGCGGACGGGTCCGCGAATCCGCGGACTGAGTCCGTTTAACCCGCGGGTTAAACGGACCGGACCCAAAAAGCCCACATTTAAATGGACTTGTATTTTTGGGTGTCCGGGTCCGCGCGGACTGCGGGTTAAACGGACGGTCCGCGGACCCGAGTCCATATACCCACCTCTAGTGCCATTGAACTTAGAACTGGGGCAAGTGGCAAGGACGGTCTCCTCTGGACAAGGCGCGTTTTTCTGGCCCGTTTCATTGTACTAGTGTCAGAGCCCGTGCGAATGCACGGGCATTTCATCATAATATAAGTAATTATTTAAGAAGTGGTTTGGGTCTATACACGTACCCTTTTTATTTTGTAACAAAAAAAAAACTTGAAGTTGAACGAAAAATATAAACCTTATAATTAATTTTGCCCCAAGTCCATTAAGTAAAACGAACACATTTTATCGTCAACTATTTTCATTCCCTACAACACTCCATTCCAATACTATTAAAGAGAGACAATACGATCCAATTATGTATAAATACGTGTGTTTTCCCCTACAAAATCATTATTTTGTTTTACTTTGGATCATTCACTACACTGGGTTGAATGCAAAAAATATTGTCTTGTGGAAAATCAAACGCTTAACAACAACCATTTAATTTGTTTGATTTTCTGTTAAGCGACAGAATAATGGTGTTTTTCATTGATATATTTGAATAATTTGACCGTGTTCTTGCTTTTTATTATGAAAATAGTATTTCTAGGATTTTATTAATACTGCCTGAATATGTATACATTTACAAAATCCAGAATGGAAGAACCACATTTTATTTGTTATGTATCATTTGGTAGGCTAAAAAGAGTCACTTGGGATATAAGAATTCAACCTCCTCGTCAATCCAATGGAGGGAATCAATTTGAATTGTTAAATGACTCTTGTCTTCATTTTAATGGCATTTTCTTTTGATTTTTTAGTTAGGAATCTATCATAAAAACATATTGTAAAATTGATAAACCTTCACAAACATTCCTCCACCTATAGATCCATCCTCCTATCAAATTTATTGTACCACAACTTTCAAGCAAAAAGGCAGCATCTTTGTGTTGTTGCTATGATAATTTTAGTTAAACTTGCTTGAAATATAAATGGCTACCAAAAAATCAGCGAGTAATCAAGCAAATACCAATACAACATGTCTGTAGTCAGTGACTGAATCATGCTTAAACATTAAACAAGGACATCCAATCCAACCCTGTTAAGATCTCACAGAACACAAGTCAAACGACAATAAGCCTGCTTCGCATAACTTGAAATAAAATACAGCATCTGCTAATTTCCCATTGCTTAGGTCTCATTCTTAAATCCATTCATGTTATAGTAGGAACTCTATATTAAGGGTTCAGCATAGGTTGCACCAGTTGAATACCAAGATGTAATATCTGATGAATATTAGAAACAAATTTACAAAATCTAGAATGAGATGAATTGAAGAAAAAAAAAGGAAAAACTACATAAAGGAGAAGTCATTTTATATAGAGCCTAGAACAAAACATAAAGTACCACTAAATTGCGGTCATCTATACATACTTTCACTAATGCTTCCCTTCAGAGAACCATTTCACAATCAACAGCAAGCATTAATTTTATATCTCATCGCCTTGCTTTTTTCTTTGAGGTTTAGAACCACCCACCTCTTCATTTCCACATCAAAAATCAAGATAGATAAATGGAAAGTAATTGCCTTCTTTAAAAAAGAATTCATAGTACCTAGATGTTTTTAAACTGAAGCAAATCATGGCCTAAAATAAATAAATAAACATGAGCAAATCAATTAAAATAGATGCAAGGATACTAAGAATATAAACTTCAAATATGGTTACTACAAAATTAACCTCCAGCTGTCCATGACAATGAGATAAAATCCCTTTCAAAAAGTTATCTAGAAGATTGGAAGCCAAGTCTCCAAAATTTCTTCTAAACACCAGAAGGAGCTTGCATATTGGCATAGCCATCTAAATGGTTAACACCAAAGACTTTAAGGTATTTTATTGGAGGTTTACTGTGTTTCTTCCTATCCATAGGCAATCATTCATTCAATACATCAACAAAAAAATAAACTACAAATATTGACACATTTCTACATGTGCATCGGAACGAAGGAGGAACTTACAACATATCTCCAATTCTTAATTGAGTCTCGATTTCCAAGTCTTAATACAAAATTCCAAGCTCTGACAAACATAATCATAGGCAAACAAAACCAAAAAAAAAAAAAAAAGCAAATCCAAATACCCATTTGTTTATTTGTTCAAGCTCTTTTCTTTGCCCAATTATGACAAAAGCTGGTTGAAGGGTAAGAAAGAAACATGATGAGCATATAAGACAAAGCAAATTAAAACTCCTACCATCCATTAGTGGTTGTCAATAAATCAAATAATTAAGATCAAAACTTGAAAAAAAGAGGATCTTAAAAAAAAGAAGAGTTACATGCTTAATAGATTCAACTATTCCATCTCAAACGTATCAATTAATCCAAAGAATCAACAATAACAATAGAAAATGGATCAGTTTCATCAAAATTATAGAAACAAATGGACATTTGATTAAGTGATAAAAACAAATGGACTTCGTCTAAACCATCACCAAGTACGAAGTTCAGTCAACTAACTTATTTAAACATGAGAAATGAATCTATTATAAGTACTTACAGAAACAGGGCCAAGGAATTCCCTTAAACTGAAACTTCCCAGGGTCATCCTTCTTCCAACAAACACGTAGCAAATCAAGACCATTTCCTTTGCTTTCCTGCCAATGTTAACAATCCATACCATGCTTTATTACACAAAATATAAAATAATCTAGGGAGACACTTTTGTAAATATACCTTCATGCGAACCACCGAAGGTTTTAGATAGTTTAAAACTAAATGTGAAAACATATAAAAGGAATCTTGTAGACGCAAAATGATTCAAATAATTAAAATTGTGAAACTAAACATTCCCTCATGCCAAAATGTAGCTTTATTCATATAAAAGAAACATACAAAGCAATGTACATTTAAGATGCTATGATGCAGATTTATATAAATTTGTTTACGCCTAAGGATTGATAAGAAAAAATAGACTACAAAATTGCCTTGTGGTGAAAAATCTAATTATGAGATGTTGATGCAGTTGAAGAATGAAGAGTAATACCACCTATTACTATACTTTTACTTCCACCAGCTAACATTAATTCCTATACATAAAAGTACCAGACTGTTTCCACCTATTAAAATTAATCATCTCCTCCACTCATTGCCATTTTGATTGGAATTCAAAACTATCATTATCGGTTTGATTAACATTATACATGTCCTTTTTCTTTTAAGTTATACTTGCTGTGGTGCAAAGAGATGGTTCAAATGCATTTCCATTTATGCCTGGGTTTCAATAGTCATGAACTCAAGAACTGTAGCAATGGCAAAATTTAAAAAAAATCCTCTATCGAGTTAAACAAATAACATTGTCATCTATCATTCTTAGCAGAAGGATCACAGTTCATAGGGGCCAAACACGCACCTGCAATATAGAGAAGATGTTCAGAATTGATAAATTTAAGACAAAAGGTAATGCATAAAAAAAAGGCCTCAAATTTTCTCCCTTGGCAGGGACAGTTCCAGACCATACACATGCAGGTTTATTAAGAGATCATGCAAAATCTGAACTAATAATTCATAAACCTACCAAAGAAATAATGATATGGTTATATCATTTAATGAGGTCCATATAACTTAAATTGAATTCTTTTTTCCTCTCATAAGTGAGATGAAGTAGCACTTACCCCAACTTCAATCTTATACCTATGAGGTCACCATTTGAAATAAAAATCCACACAATGTGTAACATAAAATATATTTAACATGCAATTTCATATACTCATAATCCTGCCATCAACAACTAAACCTAAGCACCCCCATAGCCATCAATTTATTTTTTTAATCCGTGTTAGATGTGAGCATGAGCACCCCCAAAAACTGGATTTTTGGTAACAACCTCTTTGAAAAAAATTAGTCTAATACTGCAAGAGTATATTTTTCAAACCTGAACTCCACTAATACCCCTTTTCTTATTCACCACTTCCAGCCTAGGATTCTTTGGTACTCATCTGTTTGACTTAAAAAATTATATGTTTTCTTTGAAAGGGGTGGTTCTAACTTCTATCTTCTAACCTCTAAAAGGCACACAAATAATTTTTAAGAACATCTTTTGGCGGTGAATGTGACACAACTCCTATGAAGCTATTTTAAGTATTTGATCATAACTCAAAATGATCAGTGTTTACAAAAAATTAAATAAAATAATAATTTGGCAAAGAAATTCGTCATGTGATGTGAATATTACTCCAGCACAGGGGTGTTTAGGAAGTTGTTGCAACAGAAACTACCCATTAAAAAGGTGGGCAAGGCAAGTGTGACACTAAATTTGGATACATCCATCTACCTAGGGGGATCACTAAAGCTTGTTCCGTCAACTTTGATAGTGACATTCAGCCTAAATCATAGCAAAGTAAATACACTCAACAATAAAAATGAGGGGAAAGATGAAACAACTACCAAAATTGAATATAAGTATATAGTTAACTCAATAAAAAATTAAGAAAAGGAAAAGAACAGAGATATATAAAAATGCATGTCTTTGAAAGATTTGAAGGTTAATAAGATAAATCATTTGCCATTGTCATAATTTGCCAGGTCCATTATTCAAAATTAGCAACCAATGACCTTTAACTAAAATGAAGCAACTTGAAACATAAGCAAGGGATAAAATGACACTAATGTGTACGACAAATAGAAATTTTAATACATATATCATAAAAAAAAAAAAAAAAAAGACACAACCATCATAGAGTCTAAAAATGATAAATAAATATAAACCTAACTAAAAAGGGAAAATTGAATAACTGGACTTAGGAATGAACGAAGAAAGAATATTGAATAACGACCGTAGAATCAAATAAGAGAGAAGAGAATATACTTCTATTCAATGTTTCTTCATTTCATTTTGATATCCTGCTAGGCTTGAAAATTGAATTCAAAGAATAAATAATCCCATTTTTGCTTCTACTTTGCTTCTACGTCAATTTCAAGTGGTTACAATTTACTTTATTAATTATGGTTTGGATCACTTCTTCCAAGGGCCAACTGTAGGTCTTTTCAATTTGGGAAATACCTAATATAAACCCAACATTGCAATGCCTCCATCATGTGCCACATTTGAACTTAGCTTTGATAAAGTGAAAAAAATTAACTGGAAACCATAATAGTCTTTCTAAAAAAAAAAATTCATTAATGAAAACACATCTAAGTACTAATATGGGGGTACCGGGGAGCTAATTACAGGCCAATTTTCCACAATACCTTTGGCACACAAAAAAAAAAGGCAAGACAAGAGGGTTATATAATACAATTCCAATGGCAAGCTCCCTGAATCAATAAAAGCATTAGGAAAGTGAAGTCATATTAAGGCAAACATACAGTCATGAGAGTTGTACACCTATGAACTTGGAGAAGAAAACAGACCTCCAGAGAGGCCACACTATTTGTACAGTTGAATGGGATGAACTACATGTGCTCTCCTTACCGGCTTCAGATAATCCAATATAACCGGCCTTGCCCTCTTCCACCAGTTTCTTAACCTATAATAGAATAAAATGGCAGAATGTTACTAAAAATTCATAGATATATAATCTTTAATATGATGCAAGTCATTTATAGGTATATCAGAAGAACAAATACCTAACGGCTAAAAGGTACAAGGGGTGTCCACCCTACACTGATAATAAAGATCAGGATAAATTCCAACAGCAAACTCATAAACAAATGCTTTAAGATAAATTGATAATTAATTGAAATATGAATACAAAGTACTTTGAGGGAGTTCAAATCATCAATCATGTGGTTTTCTAACCAATGGGGACATTGATCAAACATGTGTTGTGCCTCTGTGCCTTCTTCAAAATGACCTCAATAAAAGGTATGACAAAAAGAACCCACTACCATGCTGGAAAAGATACATGAACATTAAATCATGCAATTAACTATACTAATCAACAATATATTAAGCAACAGGTGCAACATAATCCATGGAAGAACCCTAAATAGATTATTCTTTGAAGAAGTGGATAAGGAGGCATATCTAACTAAAAATTGATGGGGATGATGAAAGAGGAAATGGAGTTTAAGAGGAAGTTTCAAAACCTGGAACAGTCTTAATAAAGAAAGTTTTACAAAAAGATATTTTAATAGTCTATTTATAAAAGCACGTTCTCACTATCCTAAACTTTGTCACAGAGATGATCATTTTCTCTTACTTCCAATTTTAAATGGAGGACGAGAACTTACCGTCCTAGATCAACAAATTGCTACAAAATCTTTGAATTTCACATGTAATGAATCGATACTAATTGGTTACATTAAAAATTAGCCATAAAAGGGAATCTCAAGAGAAGATACCTACCTACTTAAAGTATTTGTTGTGCTGGTGGGATTCACAAAGTTATGCCTTGTGAGCATGATGATTACAATCTCAAGCATCTGTCAATGTACATTGAACGCCAAAACAATTTCAGCTACTTTTAGGTGCATCAATATTGTGATTTTCAGGAAGAGGAACTGCAAGCAACAAACAACCCCACTGAGCATGTTTTAGACATGTTCATAAACAACATGTGTGTATACTAATGAGGTACATAACATTCGTTAAATTTCTTGAATGGGCCAAACTACAAAATACACTAAAAATATTTCATAATCAAACATTATATTCACAATTCCATGAAATTAAAGAAAAAAAATCAGGACAACCAATTCTTGTTTGATAAAAGTCAATTGTCACTAGTCCATGAAGAGAGAATAAAGGGTTATGCATAGAACACATTAGAAACATTGTGAATAATTTGAGCCACACCCATATTGGAACTTAAAAAAAAAATAGAAAAAAAAATAAGATTCTTACAAAAGCCAATACATACCAAACCAAAAACACAAATTAGAAACAATGCTAAAAAGGCACAAATTTCATTAGGAATTAAGACAGATCGTAAACCTTAATTAATTAATATATACAAAAAAAAAACCTCAATACTAAAACCTGCAAATCAACAAACACTTTAGCAAAAAAAAAAATTCTGTGTATGATCTAACTTACATTATAATATCTAATTAAGAATTGGAAAACACATGAAACAAAAAATTAGTGGCACTTACAGTGTTTTTCCAGCTCACTAAAGAAGCAAACCCTGCACACAATTAGAAGGTTACATGTGACACTAATAAGTAATAAGGAATGGATAATTTCAGTGTGGAAAATCATAAAAAGCAGAAATGGTTATGCAAGCCTAAACATTCAAAGGTCATGTGTGATACCAATAAGGTTTGCTAATAGTGATTTATCAAGCGTATACAATTCTTTCATGACTCAACAATCCATCAACCAAAATGGAGAAACACACAAATATAAAAAGAAAAAAATAATAATAAAAGAATCAAGATACAATAACATATAATACAATAATACATCAATAAAAATATGAGATGCATACCTCTTAATGTCTACACCCTAGCAAGCTGAACAACCATTATGAACAGACCATTCCCTCCTTCATGAACAAAAATTCATTAGCTCATCAACATAATCCATAAAGAGTGTACATTCCAACTTTCCACTATCATTAAACAACCATTCAGCAAATGAACAACACTTACTAAATCAACCATAAACATGCCCACACTCAAAAAAAAAAAAAAAGAGCAAGTTTTGAAGAAGGGTTGCACATCCCTCTGTGAAAATTTGAGCAATCAGATCATTGAAACAAAAAAAAAATGTTAGGGTTCCAAACAGGGGATTTAGTGCTTCAATCAATTTGAGGGAAAATATAAGGAGGTGAGAAAGAGAGGGAGAACAACTCACCAAAGGAAGATGAAGAGAGGTGGTGGCGGCAGTGTGCTCCGGCACGACGGCGGGTGGTGGAGACACAACAGTTCCTGACCCAAATCATGGTTATAGACCGGACCTCAAATGGATTATAACCAAGCAAACAGAAGTGAGAAGGAGAAATACGATGCCGGAAAACTCTCCACGGCGGCGGAGGTGGCGGACCAACAGTGAGCAATGGAGGTTCCAATCGGTGTAAAAGAGAGAGGACGAGGAGGGGTGTCCGCTCCAGATCGCGCGCCACCTGCCTTCTAGACCATGCTCCGCTGCAAGCCGCTATCAACTACCGGCGTCGGCTCCGCCATCGTTGGTGTCCGTTAGCGAAAATGTTTGGTTAGAATCGGAGAGGAGAAGACGAGGAGTATTTCTATGGGTTTGATTTTGTAAGGGGTGGCCGGAGGTGGCCGGAAAATAAGAGAGAAGCTAGAGAGAGAAGAGAGAAAAAGAAAGATGTCTGAACGTGCAAAAAATGAAGAAGGAAGAGAAAGAGAGAAGGAGAAGGAAAAGGAAAAAAGAAAAGAAAAGAAAAGAAAAAGGAAGAAAGAAAAAAAAAGAAAAAAGAAAAGAGAAGGGGAAATATGTGCATGCACTTGCCGTATGTTTTTCTTGTAGGCAAAGTAATGAGTTGACAATTTCTAACCCTAATAAATGCATCTCTTCCTCATCAAGCAACCAACCGAGAAAATAAATAAAATAACAGAAACTAATAAAATAAAATATTCAACACATAAAACAATGGCAATAAAATAATCTCAAAAATCTGTGAGACTGCCACGTCAGCACTAAAGCAAAAGTGTGGGTTGAGCCTTAATAAGTGTATAGATTCTCTGTTGGAGAATATTAATAAGTGCTCTTAATATACTGATTAAGAAATCAAGAAAAGAAAGTTCTTATTGTAAAGTAATGTATTTAATGTTTTGAAAAGATAAATACTTGATTTTTGAATAAATCTTTTTAATTTTTAATTTTTTAATCAATATCCTAAGTATACTCGTTAGTAATACGCTTTTCATTTTATCATTTTTTTAAACTGTTTTTATTTTCAACAAAATCGTCTAATGGGGAGGTTCATACTTCATATGAAGCCTTATATTACGGGATGGGGAGAAGGGAATGAGATAAAAGGTGGAGTGCATGACATAGATTTGAACTTACATACTCACAATTCAGATTTCATAGCTTAACCAACTGAACTCATCCGAGGGACAATGTGATGAGCTCACAATTAACTTTAAGTTGTTATTGTTTTCTTCTTTCTAAATATGTATCTTGTGTTCTATTTTTATTTGTTAAAAAATAAATCAGGTTATATTAAATAAATAAAAACCTCATTCTTTGTTAGGGGGTTTTGGCAGAAGGATTTTTTTTTAGATTTTCAAGAATCTTAACTTGGAAAATCTAAATTTCCATATTTGGAGTGTTTTTTTAAAAAAAAAAATTTCTCAATAAACCACCATCACCACGTTTTTTTAGGGGTGTAATCGAGTCGGTTCAGATCGGGTTTGGGGGATTTCATCACACGAACCGATCATAATCGGATTGGTTCGGATCAGATCATCAGGTTACTCATTATTTTTTATTTTTTATTTAAACTTCAGAAATTAATAAAAAATATAATATAATATACCTATTTAATTATTAATTATATTAAATATTTATAATTATATATATGTATATAAAATAATCAAAAAAATAAATATTTATAGGGTTCAGATCGGATTAGATTTGTAGGATCCGAGACCCGAACCGACCTTGTTCTGATTAGAGTTTTTTAAATCCAATCCGATGAATCGAACCAATCTGCCAAAGTCGATTCGGATCCATCGGATTCGCGGATCGGATTGGATCCACTTACACCTCTAGCATTTTCCCAAAAAATTCTCATGTGAGAGAATGAGAATCCTAGTTTCTCATGAACATGAAAAAGTTTTTGTTATTTGAAAAGACTATTATACCTTACTTCCCGTTAGTGGTGGGAATAAGTCAGGTCGCTCGTCGGAGGCCTGTAGCCTAACCTACTTAAGGCCTTGTCCGGCCTAACCTATTTAGTAAAAAGGGCAGGTCAAGGCATTTTAAAAAACCTACATAGCTGAAGAGGCCAGGCCTAAGGCTTTAAAAAAATCCTACTAGGCCTACCATACCAGCTTATTTAACATATACACACATATAAATGTTTATGTATAATATATAATACATTATAATACTATAATATATTATTTATAACATTTAAAACTAAATGCTTATTGACTATTTAAATGTAGTGGCCTACTTGCATATTTATTTTTGAAGGCCCATTGACTACCTATCTATCAGCATAAGCCTACCGGCATCTTTATCATTAGAGACCTACGAGCTTATTTACAAGTGAAGGTCTATGACCTATTTATAGGTGGAGACATATTTAAAGGTCTTGTTGATAAATAGACTTTTAAATAAGCTTTTAGGTCAGACCAAGCTTTGAAGTAGGTCACGCTCAGACCTTAAAAATTAGCCTAATTGGCCTATATCAGGCTAATAGGCCAGGCCTGTCAGGGCCTAGCTCGACCTAACATATTCCTACCCCTACTTCCCATGGACAATATTAATATATGTTAATTTTTTTTTTTTTTTTTTGGAATTAAAGAACTCCTGTATAAAATTAAGGTATGAACAAATAATGGCTTGCCCCCCATTTTATAGTTTATCAATTTTAAAAAATATATAAAACATTTTTTATTTTCAATTAATCTATAATTCTATATTCAATAGTATTTTTGAAAATAATATTAATATTCTCAAGAAAGATGCCCTTAAATCAAGTACAAGAATCAAAGATTTCCAAAAAGTATCATTTTCAGAAATGTTTAAGGTTTATCAAACACATTTTTAACATTCTCAAGAATCATCATTCCTCGAAATCATGGTTTTTGAGGGGAAAAAATGCCTACCAAACGTTCCTTTAGGGTTTTAACTAAAAATTGGAAAGGATTTTGACTAATTATTTTGTAATGGTATGTCATAGGGAATTATGGTTTCAATTCTAGAAGATATTTCAAAATAAGAATTAGAATTCCAAGGCGAATTCCAATTCCATACTAGAATTCATATACCAAAGAGACAACTATAAAATTTTCCAATTAATTCAAGTATAAATGGATTGGATTTTTAATAGGAGAAAACTTACATAAAATTCTAATGCTGTTGTTGGTGTTGTTCTCCGATCATAACACGTCAACACACCTTGTGGACTCTCTTTTAAAAAATAACTGAAAAATGATGGATAATATGAATTAAATATTATACATGGTGTGTTGTGATTGGAGAAAAGCATCAACTGCATCACTAGAACTGTATGGAAGTTTTCTCCTTTTTAATAATCAATCCAATATGACATGGAGTGGTTTAGCAGCCATGTAACAAAGTTAGTGAATAATTTCTAGGACTAATTTGAACTGGAGTGAAGCCTTGATGCAACAGTTAAAGTTGTTACCACATGAAAAGAACGTCATAGGTTCAAAACGTGTAATCAGCTTCTTGCATATGTAAGGTAAGGGTGTCTACTACAGACTTTGTGAGTTTGAAAGGGAAGGGAATGGATCAAAGGGAAGGAAAGGAGAGTAGAGGGAGAGTATTATCCCTCCCCTTGTTTGACAGTGTATATTGTATGAGGGGAAGGAAATGGAGGGTATTTGACATGTTTTTACAATTTTATCCCTTATTTTAAAAAAAATAAATTCTTTAAAATTTTTATGCGCTGCATGCTAAACTCGGGCACTTCATAACTATATTAATCTGCCGCAACTGATTAATGTCATAATCATTATCATGTTTAATGTTTTTTTATTTCTATTTAAAAATATTATATTTCTCTTTAAAAATTAAATATATATATATTACTTATTTATTATTATTTTATCATTAAATGAAGAATAAACTCAAAATACAATTTTATTTTTTACATGATTGATGGATTTTTTGAAGCAAGTTGCAACAAACGGTGTTAATGAAGCTGGGATCAAAATCCGATACATTTCATCGTGAAGGCCAAACGTGGTACCTATTTCTATCACAACAAACCAATATATATTGTCCTAATGGGTTGTGTAACACGTTTTAGTGAATCCAAATTAGTAATTTACTTATTTTTCCCCGGCCCCAAAAAACCCCAAATTGGGGTAAACAAAAAACTGGACTGAGGAGGGGTTTGGAGGGTTTTCTAAAATCCTCAAAACCTTCCCCTCCAAATTTTTAAACTCACAAACAGGGGAAAGATTCTCACAAACCTTCTCTTTCCCTTACTTCCCCTCCAAAACAAAACTTATAAACAAAGCCTAAATCTTGTTCACAGCATGATCTTTATAGACCATGTTCTCCTTTAACCTGAATTGGAGGGTGCCTTCTACCTTGCACCATCACAAAAGCTGGAGCAAGGTTGCACCTAGTTGACCAAAAAATTTGAACCACTCATTTTGCCACAGTGGAATCCATGTTTTGCCCTTTTTTTTACTGGTCAAAGCTATACAGATTTGTATAAGTCTCAAATCTCAATCATTGATGTAATTGGAAAACCAATTGTACGTATTCTTTTTTTATTTTCGAATTTAAACTCCTATGTTATTTCCAAAGAAAAGGAGTTGATACCATGGGATGGGAACACCAATTGTACGTATCTCAGGCACATGTTTTCCTCAAACAAGACAAGAAACAGGGATAGGAAAATTATAACAGTGAAGCATGACAGAAATTTAACAAGTCTAACGATTCAAATAAAATCTGGTGCAAGAGTTCTAAGAGAATTAGGAAAAGGCATATATATTGATATTTAATCTTCATCCTCTTCGTCTCCATCACCACCCAGCATATTCCTCACATTTCTTGAAAGTATAAAAAAAAATCACCTTCCTGAAATCAGTGTAGATATTTCATTACCAAATCCATCCCTAACCCCCTCATCTCCCTTCACCAAATACTCAAATATGAAATTTCGAAATCCTTAGATCTGAAATTTATACGTAATGGTCGATAACCTGTAGCTTCCAAATATCATGAGCTTGTTTTTCAACATTCTTACTGCTCTGTGTATGGGTTTCTTGGAACCCACCAAGTGGGGCTTGCTCCTCATAACCGACACCGGGACCGGAAAGCCTCAGGGTGTGGCTGTTCGCAGGACCAGATTTGAGATTTGCTGAGTTGGGTTGTGCCGTAGAACCAAATCTCACTAGACGGCGTCGCTCGCCGCCGTCTCACCGGACGTTCTCACTTCACCAGACGGTGAGCTCCACCGCCGGCACCTCCGCCTACCACACCAAAGATGGTGATTACCAATTTTATTTTATTTTTTGGTAAAGGTGATTACCATTCTTGTTAACACTGAAGAAATACGTTTAAAAAAACAATGGATAAAAACATTCAAAGAAAATGAAATATATGATCCAAATATAAAGATACCAAAATATAATATACAGGTTTTTGTACAACATTATACCATTATACTATTTGACCAGATAAAACTCACCCGAAAGTTAAATTGCTGATGTGTCAAATTGCAAGGGAACTATTGGTCAGTAAAAAGAGCAAAAAAGGAGCAATGTTGCACCAGTTTTTTGCTGGTGCAACTTAGACAACACCGAATTGGAGACCAATTAGATAATTCACTTCGTTGCTTAATTGGTTTAAATGACAAGTAGCCCAACAACACTGCGAACCCAACTCACACTAACACAAGGGGGATGTTTTTAATTAAAAATTTATATATATATATATATATATATTGGTCTGATTCTAGTTGGGCCAACTGAAAAAAGTACCTGAACCAGTTCAAATTCCCGGATATAAGAGAAATAACCAGAAATGTTTTAAGGTAAAAAGGAATTAAAGTGAAAGATTAATTGTTGAGGATGAACCTAGTTAAAAGATCTTCAAAGGAAAAGGCACGAGGTACAAGTTGAAATCCTAGTCACACTGTTTTCGAACACTTCAAAACGTGCTTTTCAAAGCTGTCACGACACGAAAGCCAACCAAGAAAATGCATGTTTGGCTGGCAATTACAGCTTTTATCAGCCCTCTCTCACAGTCTGCTTCAGCCAACCAACTAATGTATACTCCCAACAAGTTGAAGTAACTTCCAAGGGCACATGGTAATGGTATGTGATTGAGATGCTTGGGTGAAGCGAGAGGTGCTAAGGATTCCACCTCAAATCCAGCCAACTAGACAAAAGTTCATTGACACTATGAATCACTAATCAATCAAGTTATTATTTCTCAATAGGCAAATACTGTTGCCCCAGCCATTTTTCATGGTGAGAATTCTTGAATGATATTTCTTTATTTATTAATCTAGGAAACATTTATCGAATATTTGATTCATAATTTTGGGCAAATTCATTCAAGTCTTAAATTTCTTATCACTTGAAATAATGCATATCTATATTATCTAGGGGTATCTTGTGAAGCAATTTTAAGGTGGAGTAAAATGTTGGCGCTGGAGTGTTTGGCGAACACTCTTCAATTGTGAGATGTATCTTTTTTCCCTGTTAATAGATTGTCCTAAGACTGATGCAAGTGAACTCTCGGATCCCTGTCTCCCACTCTCAGGGCTGGTGGATCTAATGTTTGGGATAGATTAATTATCCATGTTTCAGCTGGTTTTTTTTGGTAAAAACTATTTTGATAAATAATTTTTATGTTTGCAACTTTAGCTTAATTTTTTAAAAAGCTTTTTTCTTTGTGAAAAAAGCTGTTTTACTATAATGTTGAGAAGAGGACTATTAGATGTTTTTATCCAAATTATTTTTCATCTCAGGCCTCTTTTCCCAACCTACCCCAACTTTTTCACTCTCGTAAGGCGTGAACTTTTGTATTGATCATGTTGCATTACTGAAGCCTCATGTGGCAAAAATTTTTTTTTCCTACCAAGGCACTGTGGCACTGTGGCAATGATACGTGCTTGTGTTTCTATAACATTTCATTCAATTTTTTATGATAGAAAAAAATAGAAAAAAATTAAAAAAATCAACATTTTTTATATTTTAAAAAAGCACCAAATTATCACTCCATAACAAATAACTTGATACCATTTTTCGTAATTTACTATGTAAAAGTGATTATTTTTGTATCATCCAAACGAAATAAATTATCTTAAAATCGCTTTTCAACAAACATACCCAAACAAAAACAGATTCTGATTATAATCGATTATCACAATAATCGATTATTTGAAAACAGATTATCAGCATAATCTTTTTTTTCCAGCTTTCCCAAACACACTCTTAAGTATAGACTGCCGATTATTTTGAGCCTCTTGATTGGCAAGTAGCAACATTCTATTCTGTATTTGATTGAGTTATTGTTGTTGTCAGTCTGACCACTTTTGGATGCATGTTTCATAGTTTGTCCTGCCAGTGGTGTAAGTGGGTTGGCTCTCACTTGTAGGCACAAAGCATGGAGTTTGGCTTTTGTTGCATTTTTCTTTAGTCATGGATTTAGTTTGCTTTCTTGCGATAAGGGGTTCTTGCTGTTGTGGTTTGGTGTTTTGGAGTTTGGACTGTCCTAATATCTTTCATTGTACATGTGTGTTTCTAACTAATCTTTCTTTGTACATGTCCTAATATCTCTCTGTGTCTTTGTACATGCCCCTTAATTGGAATTTTTTTATTTGTTTTTATGTCTAACTAATGATATGCCGGTAAAAACCGAATCGACCGAATCGTTCCAAACCACATTTAATTGGATCGGATCTGATTTTTTTAAGAAAGTCATACAAACCGAACCGAACCACGTACTCTTTTTATCTTTGAATCGGATGACTTTTTGCCTTGAAACCGATTCAAACCGAACCATGAACACTTCTATATTTAATATAGTTAGTTAATGATTAGTTACAAATTAGTTGCTTTCTTATATTGTATATAAGTCACTTTGTTGGCTTGATGTAATCAAACTTTCACATTTTAATCTGTTCACAATTTCCAAGTTTCTCTCATTTATTTTCTTCATCTACGGGCTCTTCCATGTTTACTAACATGGGATCTCTATCAGAGATCCTATGGTATCCACCATGAGGAGATCTTTTTCGCTGCATTCTTTCTCCTTGTTTTCCTCTTAGTTTTATTCGTTTATTTTTTCTATCAATTAAGTCTCAGTCAAGTTGGCGCGCGTCATCACATCTTCTTGATTTCACTTTGAGTATGCAACTTTGTTTCCCTGGTGTTTTCTTCAGTTTCCCTAGTCTCCTTTTGAAATGGGGATTCACATCTGTTTTTTTTTTTTTTTGAAAATTGGATCTGAGTGTGATTTAAGCCTTCGTTATTTACATGGCTTAAGTCTCCGTCTTTGTGTGTATTCGTGTGGCTTAATAAAAGCATATCCTAATAGGGTTTGTCTGATTTTGATAATGAGATCTTGGTGAGGGTCAGAATCAGTATCTTTGTGTTGCTCTCTCTGTAATGCCTTCTTTCTCTCTCATTTACAAGTGCTTAGCTACTAATGATTTTGAGTGCGTTTGTTACAGATTTTTTTTTAATGTGAAAATCACTTTTTTAAGTTAAAAATCATTTTTAATGAGTTTAATTATGTTTTTTAAATTTTTCACAAAAATGACCTTTTAAAAAAAAAAAAACATTTTTAAGGTTAAAATGAAAAGCTATTTTCATTAGCTTTTGAAAAAAAAATCAATTTTTATCACTAGATTCTTTTAAAAAAAGTGATTCTTATGATTGTAAACAAACACAAAATAGCTTATGTTTTTCTTTAAAATCTCTAAAAAATAATATCTAAATTTTTTAA
This sequence comes from Echinosophora koreensis, assembly GCA_035048595.1. NCBI lineage: Eukaryota > Viridiplantae > Streptophyta > Magnoliopsida > Fabales > Fabaceae > Echinosophora > Echinosophora koreensis. Next base: position 23,236,376 of record JAPCYP010000001.1, read on the forward strand.
ATTCCAGCTTCTGCGTTTTCCCTTTGTCTTGGTTGGCTTGCTAGATTTCCATCTTCAAGATTGTGCCTTTAGGGCATTTTTCAGGAGTAGTTCATAGCTACAAAGAAATTGAGATCCCAAATGGGTTTGCCGAGAAGCCTTGTGTGGCAAAGCTAGTCTCGATGCATTGTTATCGACAATTGGACTTTTCGAATTTATCAGGTTCACTACAAAGAAAAAAATCAGTTTGGTGCAGTTGAAATTTCAGTCCCACAATTTTAGGACAGAATTTGAGACAAACAAAATTCGTAGCAATTCGCTCGCTGCAAAATATTTGGGACGAAATTTGTTAATCCGTCGCACATTTGGGACGGAAAATAGATAACTTTTGTGACTGAATTCTTTCAATCTGTCCCGAGTTTCTGACGGAATTTTTTGATGGTAAATATTAAATTTATTTTTGATTTATTTTTTATTAATATACTGGGACGGATTAAAGTACCACTTTCTGTCACAAAATTATTAAGGTTGCGATGGAATATCAAGCTAAAATATTATGTCCCCTCTTTGTGACGGAATATTTCACATTAAATTCCATCTCATGATTATTTTTAAAAAGTATATACATTTGTATTACAATAGTTCCTGAAAAAACATTAATAATTACAAAACAAACAATAATAATAATTCATAGATGTTAATCAATTTCCATAAAATTCATATGCAACTAAATATCCATTTGTCTAATCCTAAACATAAATTGTTCCATCATAAGCATAATACATGTATATCTAAGAAAACCAAAATATACAAGTTCCATCAATACATCCAAAAGACCAAAGTTGAGGCATATTGCTTTGATTTAGAAGTTAAGGCACAGGGACACATGCCATCTTTTGCTCCTCTTTGTTGAGGCACGGGGACCGGGACACAAAGTTGAGGCACCGGGACACAAAGAAATCAACACACCATCCTTTGCTCCTCTTTGTATATGTGTGAGAGTAACCCATATACTCTTTTCAATATACATTTTTGTTTATTTAAAAAAACAAAAACAAAAAAAAAGCACACCAACAAACCAAAAAATGTAACCAAAAGCAAACATTGCAAAGACCATAAAATGAAACTAAAGATGCAATCATAATACCTTCGCAATAAAGCAAATAAATTTAGTGGCACAGTGAGCGCAGCAGATAAAGAAGCAAATAGCAAAGGAGCAAATCGACAAGCTCCTATCTGCAACCACATCAAACGCAAATCATCATATATCATATATATTTCTAAAATTTGTGTCATTCCTTCAGTTTTTTTCCCGCCCGTACTCCCATTCTCTCACCCAACCTTTTCAGTTTTTACATTCAAAGTCCGTCCAAATATGGTTCTCCAAAATCCAACCGTCTCTTCAAGTTTCAAACGACTCTCTCACCACACTCTTCTCCCTCCAACTCTTCTCTCTCTCACATTAATTTCACTCTATTCCATTAAACATATAGATATGCAGATCTTGTGTTTCATATTCTTCATTAAAAAAATTTCTCTATTACAATCACAACAACATAAAGTAATGAGCCTTCTCTTTTCCTCAAAACAAAAAATGTCCTCTCTTCAAATGGCTGATCTGATTCCATCTATTTTTTTTTTTTTTTTTGCTCTATCTCTCTTAACCACCATGCCTTCATTCCCTCTTCTCCTCTCTTTCCTTCACTCTCTACCACCATATCATCGCTGTCGTCAACAGTACCGTTAGATCCAGATTTTTTTTGCTATTTTTGCAAATGCAACAAATAATCAACTGTAAGGTACATTTTTTTTTTCTTTCTCTTGAGCAGAAATCCCTAAAAATCCCTACATCTCTCATCTCAGAACCTTGACATTTGGTTTTATTTTTGTAATCCCTAATTTCCTTTTTTGTTTCATTTTTGTTTTCCAAATAATAATGATTTTCATTGATTTTTATATCAATGTATGAGCGTAGATGTGTTTAGAATACTCGTATTGCATGTTACATATATGTTTTGTAATTTTTTGATAAAAAATATATTTGGAAAAATGGCGACTGAAACAATCTCTCACCTCATACATTTAGGCACATTTGGCCCTCCCTAAATTCCCACAGTGGTCAGAGCCTCATGAAAAATGGCAATACTTCAATGGGAATTAAGTTTATATATATTGCCAGAGAATGGAATTTTAATTCTTTTTTATTTTTGCCTTTGCAGGTTTAGTTGTTGTATTGTGGTAGTGCTTCTAATATATTATGGCAGAAGTAACTTAAAAGTTGTCTTGATTTTGATGATATTAGCAATTAGCAAGTTCACTACAAACACTTCTCAGCAAACAAGCAGGTATATCATCAGAGTTCTTGTATTTAATTTCTGTCCAGAAATGCTATTTGTTTTCAAAGAGATGGTCTTTTCGTTTTTACATTTCAAACCATTCTGATTTGATTTTATAAATTTTATAATGTACTTGCTTTGACAATTCTTTGCGTTATGGTGATTGAATTTCAAATTCTGTAGTATATGATTTCGTTGATCAGGCAACTCAATCACATATGGAAATCTTAAATTAAATTCTATGGTATATGATCATATATAATTTTGTCTAATTTGATTTTTTTTTTTTAAATGATTGTTTGGCCTAGGCTGTAAAGCAAATCTTTCTTTGTTTTCATACCCAAGGAAAATGGTATATTCTACTTAATTAAGTAGAGTATTCTTATATCTTTGCATCAAGTTCACCTCTTATATGTGACCCCTTCACAGTTTTGAGAGAAATTATATTTATTATATTAAAATGATTGAATTTTATTAATGAAACCAGAAAATTGGTTTGCCTACCTAAAGTCACATGTTGAGAAAAACTAGATAATAAAGAAAGAATATAAAGAATTTTTAAGCTTGTATTGGCAGTGGATGACTTTTTAAGCTTGTATGGTTCTGAAATATAAAGAATTTTAATTTCTCTTAAATTCTAATTTTATCCTTTCAATTTTGGATCTATCTATCATATGGTTTCCTTTTATTTGATTAGTTTGATAGATTGTTTACATGATGCTTCTTTCATTGTCTTTTAAAAGCCACTACTGTTTTGAAAATTGTAGTAGTGGATGACCTTTGAAGCTTATTTTCTCTTAAGTTTCCTTTCAATTTGAGATATGTATCTTTTATATCATTTCCTTTTTATTGATTAGTTTGATAGATTGTTTTGATGTTGATTCGTTCATTGCCTTTTAAAAGCTATTGAAAAATGTAGTAGCAGATAACTTATGAATTATATATGGTTTTTTGAACTATTCTTTTCTTTCAAATTCTAATTTTATGCTTTCAATTTTAGAATATCTGTTTCAGTATTTTTGGCTATATAAGACAATGGATATCTAAATAGCTTTTGTGCTTAACCTTTTTTTATTCTTATAGTTCTGTTGTCGAAACAACATTTCATCTACCAGAATGTTGGTTTTTGTGTATGATTCCAATGGGACACTTAGCACTTGCATTGTTGTAAGTCAAATTTCTCAGTTTCAACATATATTGTCTGAATTCCTCAAACATTCCATTATTAATGGAGATAAAGTAGTGCAGCTTAAGGTCATGATAGATAGTGTATCCTCTTCTTTGTGGGAGCATTGTAATCATAAACTAAATAGATTTGATCCTTCTTTTTTTATTTATTACTATTAAGAACATGTTCCTTACTCTTTTATAGTTTAAGAAATGAAACACTAAGAAAGAATGTACACTCACACTCACATTCTAAGTAGTGACACTTCCAATGGCAAGTTAATTTTCAATCTCATTGCTCACACTCACACTTAATAATGATTCCTGGACTCGGAGGAGGCCCAAGTGCCCAACATACACTCTTGTTTTCACCTCCAATCTAACCTATTCTATTACTTAATCACTTTGGTTTTTGTCAAGCATGCAGGGTCACTTTGGTTGCTACTATGACAAACTTGTGTGGAGATTTTATGGGATTATTAGTGCCTGATGTGTCAAGTGTCAACTGAGTAATGAACATGGAAAGGATAGAAATGTGATAAAGTTTATTTTGATTGAGCTTTAAGTGTATTGTGATAGTTGAGAAGAATTCCAATGATATATTATGCACCTTCTTTTGATTGTCATCATAGGAGTAAATTATTTATATACTTTGTCCATTTTGTGCAGTGAAGGAGAGGCCATTGTTAAAGCTAGAGATCATTCCTTTAGAATCATTCATGGACCCTGTCATGATTTGTTAACATTATGTTTGTGTCATTTTTTTTTTTAGTGATTTATACAATTTACTAAATTTTTCCTTTGGTCTATCATGGTACAATGGTCATTTGGTGGGAGAAATTTGTAATAAGATGCAATCTACACTCGATTATTGTTATTGTTAGCTAAGAACAACTCTTTTTTTGTTGCACATGTTTGATTTGTCACAATATATTGAAAAAGATTTTGTTATTCATAATGTTCACAACATTGATATATAATGATCGATTTTGTTAATCATAAGATAACTTCAAAATATTTTATCACTAACATTGATTTATTTTTATTTTTTATTTGATAAAAAATAATTAACATTGCTTTAAATAAATGTTCCCTAAATAAATTTTAATATTTTCTCATATGATAATCTATTATGATATTATAATTAATGTTTTCATTTTTTAATTTAAAATATTAATAAGATAATTTCTATCTTTGAAATTAATATTAATATTCAAAATTCAAAATAATAATTTAGTGTATTTTTACAGACCCGTGAAATGCACGGGGGATTCAACTAGTTAAAGCAATGCCCATGTACATCCCATTAGGCGCCATAGCTACAACAAGTCAACAACATTTAGGGGTTTAATTTGCTAAACAATATGTTATTTGATTTGATCTTATCTGAATATAAATGTTTGGTCTAATTAAAACCTTTTCTGGGCATATTGTTTGTCTAGTCTTAAATTAAGTATCGAATTGAACCCACGTAGTGTTTTAGATCAATATCATGAATGATAACATTTTCCTAACGATGTGATGCTTTTGTTTCTATCATGAGGACAAGCAAATCAATATGCAGACAACAAAGCAATGTCTATAATACACTACATACTGTTACAACTATAACTTATACTATAGAAAATTTCAGCACCTTCCACCCGTAATGTTTCATAAAACATATTGGAATATAAATATAGTTATATACACTGATGTACTTAGTCCTGATATAGTCCAGATTAATTACTCTGTAATTCTGTTAAGTTTCAGTTAGCTAGATGGTTAGTTTGTTAATGGACATAACAGCTGTACACCTTCTGTATAAATACTCACTCTGTACTCTTACAAAGATTAATGAAAATCATTACACTTCTCATCAGAAATTCTTCTACTATGTACTATCTTTTCTAATATGGTATCACAGAGCCTTTCTTTTCCCAGGGCGTGAGCATCAATGGCTACACCACACAATCCTTTCTCTGAAACCACTGGTCCTGTAACCACCGTGTCGAACGGCCAATCTCCGACGTCGATGAACTTTGCGCCACCGTTATCCCTCAAATTAGATGACAAAAATTTTCTATTATGGAGTCAGCAAGTTGAAGGAGTGATTGCTGCACATAAACTACATCGATTTGTTGTGAATCCTGTGATTCCAACAAAATATGCCACTGAAACTGATCGTAATCTTGACATCGCAACTCCAGAGTATCAACAATGGTTGGTACAGGGTCAATTGCTATTCACCTGGCTTCTTTCGTCACTTTCTGAATCGGTGCTACCTAGGGTTCTTGGATGTAGACATTCATGGCAAATTTGGGAAAAGATTCATAAACATTTCTACTCGCACTTGAAGGCGAAGGTGCGTCAATTCAGATCGGAGCTACGAAACACAAAGTAAGGGTCCGATAAATGAATATCTGTTAAGAATTAAAGCACTTGTTGATTCTCTTATGGCGATTGGTGATCCTATCTCCGATCAAGATCATGTGGATGCTGTGTTAGAAGGCCTACCAGAGGAATACAACTCATTTGTAATGATGATTTGCAGTAAGCTCGAAACGCCTTCAATCGATGAAATTGAAGGACTCCTATTGATGCAAGAAGCTCAATTTGAGCGTTATCGCCAAGATGTGGTTTCTCCAGCTGTTTCGGTGAATTTAACCCAAGGACCACAAAATTCGAACCCTAGTTTCCAAGAATCTGATTCCTACTCTTCCAATCGTGGTGGCTACGCCAAAAATAGTCGTGGCGGCGGTGGTCGTAACCGTGGCGGGACACGATACGTTCAATTGCTGGAACAGATTTGATCAAAACTTTGTTCAACCACCACCACCTCCTCCAGATCACAACTACCATCAAGGACCGGTGTATAACTCAGGGCAACAATGGCCACAGCATAATTCTATGCGCCCTCAAATGAACTCAGGACAACAATGGTCACACAATCCAGCTCACGGGCCTAACTCTCAACCATCTGCCTTTATTGCTACTCAGCAAGATCAGTTTCAACCTATGACTCAGGAATTCCAGGCTCCACGTTCCTTTGATTCACAGAATTGGTACCCGGATTCCGGAGCATCACACCATGTAACTTCAGATCCTCAAAATCTCAGTCAGCACAATGCCTTCACTGGACCAGAACAGGTCCATATGGGTAACGGACAAGGTCTCTCAATCACTTCTATTGGTTCCTCTAAATTTCTTTCCCCTTATCACCCACACACTACTCTTTCACTTAACAACTTACTGTTAGTACCCTCTATAACTCGAAATCTAGTGTCTGTGTCAAAATTTGCTCAAGACAACAATGTTTACTTTGAATTTCAACCTAATGTCTGTTATGTGAAATCACAGGAGTCTAGTAAAGTGCTTCTTCGGGGATTCATTGGCAGTGATGGGCTGTACTGCTTCCCCAATATTCAATTTCAGAAGCCTCTTTCTGACAAGAATAATGTCAATTCAAGTACTATTTTTCCTATGTCTAGTGCTCTTGTAAATACCAATACTGTTAATACAACTGCTGTAAGTAGTTTTTCTAGCTGGCATAGTCGTCTAGAACATGCCAATTCTACTGCAGTAACTGCTGTTTTGAAACTCTGTAACATACCTAAACATAATAAAGCATCGTCTGAGTTTTGTAATGCCTGTTGTTTAGGAAAGGCACATAGGTTGCATGCTCCCACTACTCATACAGTTTATAATAATGCCTCTGAATTAGTGTTTAGTGACCTTTGGGGTCCAGCCCCCTTTATATCCTCAAATGGTTTTTCCTATTTCTGTACCTTTGTTGATGCCCATACAAGGTACACTTGCATATACTTCCTCAAGAATAAGTCTGATACCTTGACAGCATTTAAACAATTCCATCAATTGATACAAACCCAGTACAATGCTAGTCTAAAAGCTGTCCAAACTGATTGGGGAGGAGAATTTCGACCCTTAACTAAACACCTAACTGATTTGGGAATTAAACACACACTTCCCACCAAAATGGTTCGGTTGAAAGAAAACATAGACAAATAGTCGAAATGGGCCTCACCCTTTTGGCTCATGCTTCTATCCCCTGCAAATTTTGGGACCACGTTTCACAACAGCAGTTCAGCTCATCAACATTCTTCCCACCCCTGCTTTGTCTAATCACTCCTCACCCTATCATGCTCTTCACAACACTATCCCTGACTACAAGCTTTTAAGAATTTTTGGGTGTGCTTGCTTCCCTTACCTAAGGCCTTACAAAAGATATAAGTTGCAATTTCGGTCAACTGAGTGTGTGTATCTTGGTTGTTCCCCACAACACAAAGGCCATAAGTGCCTTGCTCCTGATGGAAGAATTTATATTTCTAAGGATGTGTTATTCAATGAATATAAATTTCCACATAGAACTCTATTTGCTGCTCCTAATCCTCCGACTTCGACTCCTCCAACCTTCCCTTCTGTAATTCCCTTGGCTCCCTCTCAAACTCAGTCACCCTCTCCTATTTCTTCTCCCTCTAACTCTCTATTGTCACCCCAATCTTCTCAGTCCAGTGATTCAGCTTCTGTTAGTCCCACCATTCCTAGTTCTCACTCTTAGCCTCAGTCCACTCAACCTTCCCCTCCACCTCACACCAGCCCCTCTCCTCAGTCCCCCATCACTACACCTTCCGAGGCCTCCCCTAGCCAAACCAACCCTCCCATTCCTGCTCCTGTACAATTTGTCCACCCTATGGTTACAAGATCCAAAACAGGTTCCCTTCCTCCTCCTCGTGTCCTTCTCACTCACAGAGAACCAAGCACAGTCAAACAAGCTTTGTCGTGCCCCCGGTGGCTTGATGCTATGAAGGTAGAATATGCAGCATTGATGAGTAACAACACTTGGACTTTGGTGCCTCTTCCTTCCCACAGGCAAACCATAGGTTGTAAATGGGTATTTCAAATCAAAAAGAATCCGGATGGTAGCATAAACAAGTATAAGGTGCGCTTAGGGGTGGCAAAAATATCCATTTGTCCACCATCCATCCAGTCCATCCAAAGAGTTATCCATCCAATCCATCCATTACCAAAAAAAAAAACTTTAGTGGACTGGATCAAGTTGGATCATTTCATATTAAGGATGGATAGTGATCCATCCACTATGTTCCTAAATCCATTGGATGACGTTCTAAAATTAAAAACAAATCCATTGGATGACGTTCTGAGTTAAAAACAAAAACAAAATCCCTAACGTTCTTCGAAGCTCGAAACAGAGTTCGTTTTCGTTCATTTTCGTTGGCTTTCTCGCACCTTCCTTCAATTTTCCTTCACTTTCTCGCTCCCTACTCGCTCAGTTCCTTCAAAGATATCACCACTCTTCTGAACCCTAAATCCATTTTCGTTCGTTTCACTCATTTTTGTTCGGGCTTGCTTCAGGTTCACCACTATACTCCGACATCGACACAACATGTTTCTTCTCTTTCTTCGGTGAAGCTCGAAATCGCAAAGCTTCAGTGAATTTCTTGTGTGTCTCGAAGCTTCGGTGATTGTTGCCATCGCAAAACAGAGGTGTGTCTTTCAGTCGCAAAATAGTTTTGCTTAGATTATGTTGTACTCATCTGGCATCTTCTTAGATTTGATTTTCTGCCGAGTTTCATGTTTAGATTTGTATTCATTTTTTCTGCATACTCATCTGTTTATGATTGATTGCTTCATTGATTGGTGTTTCTGCATCTGGGTCATTGTTTTGTGTTGAATTTGCTTTCTGGGTTGATTTGGAGTTTGAAAGGTTGATGAGGTTTTATTGTTAGTTATGTGTTGAAATGCTGGAAACTGAGACCATTTTTGTTGTTACTAGCTCTTTTTGTCTTAACATGAAGGTGCTTAATTGATTACATGAGTGACTGGGCTTCTTCACCATGTGTATAAGAAATAAATGATTTCTGATGAAAAGGAAACATGAAAAGTCAGATAATGGTGGGAGTTAAGAGGCAAAGTAATGGATATAATGGTATGGTAAAATAAGGGATGCCGAGAGTGAAAATGGAATTTAATTATTGGCTTAATTTTATATTTTTCTATAACCCTGTAATCTTTAAAGAGTCTGTCTAACAAACATTCATATAAGATCAGAATTTTCGGGACAAACAGTATATTAGAGTACACTATATGTACCCACATAACTGAATGAGTTTGGAGTTAGAGATATTAGTTATTGTAGGGAATTATGACAATAGTTTACAAGGAATGGAGTAGGAAGAAAAACCAATCAAGTGAGATCTTGGATTCTGTAGTTAGTGGATGCTTTTTTCTGTCTTACCAAGAAAAAGAAGAATAGAAATACTAATAAAAGTTATCATACTTAAATTATCCACTTTCAAACCAGTTTGAACTATGGATGAGACTCTTTGTCACGCATCTAAGTATATTTCTATCAAAATCTGAATGATGTTATTAATGTATGAATCCTAGCAAGCATAATTGGAATAAATATATTTCTAACTCTCTAAGAGGAAGGATGCTGGTGGGGTTGATAAAGTAAGGGTTAGCAACAATTTGGTAGAATGGGTTTGGAGTTTGCAAATTTTTCTGGGGTTACTCTCAAGTCTACTTGCTTAGCAGCTGACTGTTCTTTAGCAGCTGATTGTTCTTGCTGACACATACATACTTTTTCAAATAGATGATAAACAAATGTATGAAATAACTTGCCTGAATTCTAGAGCTTATGTTTTTCACGGATACAACCTTTGCCAAATTAGTCAAGGGTCCATTGGTTAATATGGTAATCTTAGACCTTGGTTCAGTTGTTAGCAATATAGACTCCCAAACTTCCTAAGCCGTGGATTGTTATATCTATGTTTGTGTACTCCACAGGGCAAGGTGCATTTTAGAATTATCTAATAATTTCAAAATCATTAGGAGATAATCCTAGTCTAATTCATCTCTACATGACATACATTCCATCATTTCTTAAGGGGCAATAGTTGCTTCCATTGCCCACATAGTCAATAAGATTTTCATAGTTTCTGATGCATTGTAATGTTGATGCATTGGGATAAACTCCTATCTTATTTAGAGTACAAATGGATGCTATTACAGGTAATATGTCTAATGAAGAGTATGAAGTTGAGGATGAAGTTGAAGAAAGTTCAGCCCCTAGTTCAAAAAGAACTAAAACATCTATGGCTTGGGATTATTTCGAGAAGTTTGTAGATCATAGTGGGCTTCCGAAAGCAAAATGTAAACACTGTGGTAAAGTCTACATGGCAAGAGATGGTGGTGGGACTACAAATATGAGAAATCATGTGAAGAAATGTGCTGTAGGAGGGGAAATATCTTCTTATCCACCTTTGGATCAAGAAATGTTCAGGGAGAAGATTTCTGAGGTAATCATCAAACATGGCTATCCTTTTTCTTTTGTTGAACATGAAGGAATTAAGGATTTGCATTGTTTTTTAAACCCACATGCTAAAGCCATATCTAGAAACACTGCAAAGTTAGATGTTTTAAAGTTGTATAGGAAAGAAAAAGAAAGTCTGAAATGCTACTTACGATCCATTCCTGGAAAAATCTGTTTAACTTCTGATTTGTGGTCATCGATAACTACTAACCAGTATATGGTATTGACTGCACACTATATTACTAAGAGTTGGGAGTTACATAAAAAAAAGTGTTAGCTTTCTTTCATTTTCCACCACCTCATACTGGTGCTAATTTGGCTGAGAAGTTATTGAGTTTGTTAAAGGAGTGGGGTATTGATAAAAAAATATTCACCATTACTTTAGATAATGCGGCTTACAATCACGTAATGGTGAATGTATTGAAGAAACATCCGTCATTTGGGTTAGGATTGATAGGTAATGGAGAATATTTTCATATTAGGTGTGGGGCACACATCTTAAATTTGATTGTTCAGGAGGGTTTGAAGGTGATAGATGGATCCTTGATTAAAATTCGAGAGAGTGTGAAATATATTAGGGGTTCAGATGCACGAAAGTCAAAGTTTGCATCATGTTTAGAGCAACTCTCATACGTGACATCTAAGCAAATTCGTCAAGATGTGCCCACAAGATGGAATTCCACATATCTCATGCTTGAGAGTGTTATGGGTTTTCGGGAAGCCTTTACCCACCTAAAAAATATTGATCCCTATTTTGATAATTGTTTATCAGAAGAGGAGTGGGTTGAGGTAGGAAAAATAGCAGAGATTTTGAGGCCATTTTATGATATCACCACTCTTTTCTCAGGCAACACTTATCCAACTGCCAACCTCTATTTTTATGGTGTGTGGAGAATTCAGCTTAAGATTAGGGATGTTGCATGTTTTTTCCATGATGAATTTGAAAATGAAAATCAAATTTGTTGCATGGCTAGAAAAATGAAGAAGAAATTTGAAAAATATTGGAACTCCTACAGTGTTATTCTATCATTTGCTGTCATCTTGGATCCTAGATACAAGTTGCAATTCGTGGAATATAGTTATGTAAAATTGTATGGTGATGGTGAGGGTGTGAGATTGGCAAAGGAGATTCATGATAAGTTGAAAGTGTTTTTTCAAGAATATCTTAAGTCCTCCCCAAATAAGGCAAATCCTTCTTCTTCACAAAGATCTGTTAGAGGTAGCCCAAGTATTCCCCCTTCAAGTGATTTAGAGGATTTTGGAACTTATCAAAGTAAGTTGTGTGAATCGTCAAAGACTGAATCGGATTTGGAAGCGTATTTGCATGAAGATAGAATTGATCATAAGCTGCATGCTAACTTAGATGTTCTAGAGTATTGGAAATCAATTGAAGGTAAATATCCTGAACTTTCTTTGATGGCACGGGATGTCTTGAGTATATACCGATTACTACAGTTGCATCAGAATCAGCATTTAGCATTGGTGGACGTATACTTGACAAATATCGGAGTTCTCTTTTGCCTGAAAATGTTGAAGCATTATTGTGTACAAATGATTGGCTTTGTGGAACTCCAGGTTAGTATCTACTAGCTTACTATTTTTAATCTTTTCACTTAATTTAAGCCTTTTTAAATTATTTTATGTTTAATTATTTTCTACTCTGATTCTCATTTGTAGCTATGTTGGATCTTGATGATGAAGAACTTGTTGAGGACCTTTCACCCTTATTTATATCCAGAAATGAATGATTGCAAGTTTTTCCCCTATTCTCACGTGTGATTGAAGGAGTTTGGTCCAAATCTCAAGTCTTGAAGCTTCTATCTTTTGGAGAGCATTTGATTTACTACTTCTCTTGGTATGACAATGAATGCTTGCAATCTGTTTGGTGGGTTGATTCTAAAACCAACAAATCATGATGGAGAGACCCCAGGAGAAAAGGGCATTCATCAATTATCCCATCCTGCTGCACTTGTTGCTTTTACAGATTCTCTTTGTATCTATGGACTTGTTTGTGATGGGAATTTTTGGAATTGGAATTGAATATCTTTGATAAGATGTAGTTGTATTCATTAATATTGTCATGTATTCAAGTTGGATATTTGTTTTGTATGGTAAATACAATGCTAGCTGTTATTGAGTCAATTTATCCTATCAATTTATATGAGAAAATACCATTAAGGATGCCTCCAGCTCACTTGTAGTATTGTGACTTTTTTTTTTAAAAAAAAAAAACTTTAAATTTCAAATATTGATAATCTTTTAATAATTTAGAGAGAGGAGAGAGAGGGAAGAGAGAGATAGAGGGGAGAGAGGGTAGAAAGAGGGTAAGAGAGAGAGAGGGGAGAGAGAGAGAGAGAGGGAGAGAGAGAGGGAGAGAGAAAATATTTTAAAAGTAATAAAATTATTTAATTGTACAAAAAAATTTATTCTTTAAAATAATTTTTATGGATGGATTGGATATCCATCCATAAAAAATTTGTTAATGGATGGATTGGATGGATTTTATTAAGTGGATCATGGATGGATTGGATTTTTTATAATGAATGTTTAATGGATCATATTGGATTAATGGATCTTTTTCAATCCATCCATTGTAATCCGCATAAAAATTTATCCAATCCATCCATTTGCCACCCCTAGGCGCGCTTAGTAGCAAAAGGATTCCACCAACAATATGGTTTTGATTTCATCGAGACCTTCTCTCCTGTGGTGAAACCTGCTACCATTCGCATAGTGCTCACTCTAGCTCTTACTCGAGGCTGGTGCATACAACAGATAGACATAAATAATGCCTTTCTAAATGGTAATTTGTCTGAAGAAATTTACATGGTTCAGCCCCCTGGGTTTGAGGTCTCTGATTCCAGCCTAGTACGCAAGCTCAACAAAGCACTGTACGGACTCAAACAGGCCCCGCGTGCCTGGTTTGAGAGACTTACTCACACTCTCATTCAGTTTGGCTTTCAAGCCAGTCGTTGTGACCATTCCCTGTTCATTTACAACAAAGGCAATGTTTGCATATATGTTCTCATTTATGTGGATGATATCATCCTCACTGGAACCTCTGCTACTGTCATCTCAGATCTGATTACTCGGCTTAATGCTCAATTTGCCCTCAAACAGTTAGGTAATCTTGAGTATTTTATTGGCATTGAAGTGCAGAAACTGTCCAGTGGATGTCTATTGCTTACTCAATCCAAGTACATTAGGGAATTACTCTCTCGGGCTGATATGTCAGATGCCAAAGGCATTTCTTCTCCAATGGTTAGTGATTGCAAGCTAAGCAAGTTTGGGACTGATTCACTCCCGGATCCACACTTGTACCGATCCATTGTTGGAGCCCTTCAATATGCCACTTTGACAAGATCTGAGATATCTTACAGTGTAAATAAAGTTTGTCAATTCATGTCTAGACCTTTACTCAGTCATTGGAAGGCTGTCAAGCGAATTCTTCGCTACCTTAGGGGTTCTATCACCTCTAGTTTACTGCTGCAACCTTCATCCTCTGCTCAAATGTTCCATCTTCGAGCTTATTGTGATGCTGACTGGGCAAGTGACCCAGATGATCGTCGCTCCACGTCTGGTTACTGCATATTTTTTGGCCCAAATCTTGTGTCCTGGAGCTCCAAGAAACAACCATTGGTTGCTCGTTCCACACCTGAGGCCGAGTATTGCAGCATGGCCCATGCTACTGCAGAACTGTTATGGATTCAGTCCCTACTGACAGAACTTGGTGTTTCATTTACCACACCTATGTTGTACTGTGACAATCTCAGTGCTATTGCACTCTCCCGCAATCCTGTACTTCACTCTAGGACCAAGCATATCGAGCTTGATATACACTTTGTCAGAGAAAAGGTTGCTTCCAAACAACTTATAGTTGAACATGTCCCTGCTTGTGATCAGTTGGCTGACCTGCTAACAAAACCTTTTACTGCCTCCCGGTTTACTACACTGCGTGACAAGCTCAATGTGCATGCTTTACAGCAGCCCCCTTGAGCTTGGGGGGGGGGGGGGGGGGGGCTAATTCTGTTAAGTTTCAGTTAGCTAGATGGTTAGTTTGTTAATGGACATAACAGCTGTACACCTTCTGTATAAATACTCCCTCTGTAATCTCACAAAGATTAATGAAAATCATTACACTTTTCATCAGAAATTCTTCTGCTATGTGCTGTCTTTTCTAATAAAACATCACTCGCTATATTTTGAGCATTCGCCTAGTGGAGTCTACAGATGGTTTCATTCAGAAAGGGGAGACAAACTTACCCGTGAGTGACGACGTTCCGGCAAGAGTATGGCAGCGCTCCGTCAATGCAACAGTGAGACTGAGGTTTATGCAATAAAAGCCACCGATTGAAATTTCAACCAACCATCTTTCCTCTATCGTTCCTCAAGTTAGAGCCATCTTTGTTTCCATTCCCGAAAATGACGTTGTTTCCATTTTTTTTAATATTTTATCAAGTGTCAAGTCACAGTCCCACGTGTACCATATAAGCTATCTTTTTTTTTTTAAACAAAAGAAAAGTTAAGCAATTTCATTAATAATGAATAACACAATATATCCGGTAACATCATCACGAAATTGGAGAATATTAATATATGTAGCCATCCTAACAAAGAGTGAGCAACTACATATACTTTCCTCCTATCAAGCTCTATCGAAGAGTTGTTAGCATAAGATGATAAAAGACTCTTAAAATTTGAAATAACAGCCCTATAATTAGGTTGGTTCTCTTGAAGGAGACCTAGGACTTCCTCTTTTTGCACTGGAGTCTGGGAGAATAACTATAAAATTTAGCTTTGAAGAAATATCTTCCCTCATCACGTAAATTATAATCGAAATCGATGCTTCGAGCTACCTCCAAGAAAGGCTCAATGCACTGTCGATTGCCTTCGACTTTATTTGCATAAACTAAAAAATCCAAAATTAAAAAGAGAAAACGACAAAAGCGTCTGGCCAATAACACTAAACAAGGTATTTGTGGATAAAAACTACACATAGGTTACCCATACCTCGGCAGTTCCAACGAAGGATACTTATGGCTTCTGGTAGGCCTGAGAACCAGAACCTGCCAACAAAAAATGGAGAGAAACAATTCCTTCATCTTCTTTTTATAGCAACTATAGACTCTCACAAATGGAGAGAAAAATATAGCTCTCACAAGCGGAGAGAAAAACATAATACTCCTGAAAAGCATAACTCTCACAAAAGTGTTGATAAAAACGAAGTGACTATCGACATTAAAAATTGTACAGTTGTGATATCTAGGGACTAAAATTGCACAACTATAATACTTGCGGGACCCAATTGGTACAATTGAAATATGGAGGACTAAAATTGCACAATCGCATTACCTGAGGGACCCAATTGTCGTACTTAAAACTTGAGGGACCAAAATTGTACCATCATAGTACTCAAGGGATCAAAACTATAATTAAGCTTTAAAAATATAAATAAATAATATTCATTTTTAATTTTTATTGTTTCATCCGAAACCCAAATACAAGGAACTTGGTCCTCTCCTTTGTGTGTTGAAACAAAGTCTTATAGATCTCACAATTCAGATTCATACAGACACAACACACTTCCACCTTTTCTTCCTTAACTTTCTCATCGGTGTCCGAAGCTGCACGTTCTAACTCATACATCGATAACAAACATTTTTTTCCTTCATTCTTTTCATTCCTGCAATCTTATTAGGGTTTTGGATTTTCTACCTTCGTAATGGGTCTCGATGACAACGACGATGAGGACAATAACGTCATCGATGACGGTGGCGGTGGCGGTGGCGGGGGAGGAGCCAAGTCGTTGGGTTCAGTGCCTTGCTCAATTTGCCTTGAGGTCGTTGCCGATAACGGGGACAGATCGTGGGCTAAGCTTCAATGCGGCCACCAATTTCATCTGGGTAATTCAATTTGTCTTTGAATATATTGAATTTTTTTTTGGAATAGGGTTATGAATATGCTGTTGGAATTAGAATGATAGAACTTGAGTTTCTTAGCTCGGGGTCTGAATTCAGTGACCGATTTTCGTTTGCCTAGCTCTGCCTTAATCGATTTGAACTAGAATAATTGAGATCTGGATTCATTTTAGGTTTTATCTTTGGCGCAGATATAAATATATCAATTATGCATGGCAATATGTTGATAATATGTTCATTGGCGCTAGTCCTTATCAGGGTTATAAAACCAAGAGAACTATTTAGGTTGGAGGACCCTTTTTTTTTATTTTTTTTAAAAAAAGCTTTTGTGTTTGGAGCAAAGCCAGAAGGGGCAGTTATCATGAAAGTTGCTTCATGACAAGATATGAATGTATATCTTTCTGTTGAAAACAATCAAATTCGAATGGATATTTGTGATCTTGATTCATAACATTGCATTTGATGCTATGATGGATTGCAAGTATCGGTGGTGAAAGTAGCTTTTATGATTGATCGTGCTTAGGTAGTGAAGTTAGCTTTTATGATGGATCGTGCTTAGGTGGTGAAGTTAGCTTTTATGATGGATTTGGCATCATCTCGATTAGTTTTCAAGATCTGCAGTAGGTAGCATAAATCATTTTTGTGTAGGCAGAAGTTGGAAACCATCTGGGTCTTGTTGAATTGGTCAAAGTCTCATATTGTGACATTTTGAGTAACTTGCCAAAAAACTGGTGGAATATCCGAGCAACATATGTATATGTAGTTGTCTCGTGTTTAGGAGAGTATGTAGTGACTTCTGTTATTAGGTCTTGTCAACATTGAGGAACTCCAGAGTGTGTGGTTTCATTGTTTTCCAGTTTGGGACTCAGGAAGTATGTTAGGAAGTTCAAGAATGTCAAGGACAAAAGCTAAGAAAGTATGTAATTACAAGAGGTATAATAAGTTTTAAGTAGAACAGTCAATAGAATGTTGGTGACATGAACTTCTCCCCTCTGGAACTAAGAATCATGATTCTGTTTTACAAATATAAAATCAAGAAATTAGAGAGCCAATGGATGGATAATTATGATTTTATGTGTGTACTTATAAACTTCAGAATACAGTTGTCAGGTGCTATGTGAAAAAGCAGTTTGAGAATTATACTGAAGATCACGTCATGTAAAATTTTAATTTAATAGGGATGTTAATAAGAATAAACTCCATATGTGTATGTGAGACGCGTCTTTCTGTGATAATGTCCTACTGATATTGGAAACAGCACACTGACAATGACAGCACTATTACTGAATTTGCCTTTTTCATATCATGTCTAAAATTATAGTTCTCTTTACGGGAGGATTATATGAACAGGTCCTTAAATAGGAGCTATTTAGAAGAGTTTAAATGTGATGGTTCTAATTGAGTTGGCAGTGGTAATTTCGATTTACACAAGTTCCTGTTTGGTGGTGTTTGTGTTTTGTGAGTTTAATGTATCAAGGAAGCTGATAGATTTTAAAAGCTTAATAGAAAATTATAAATAGTCACTTTTGTTGTCATTGTTGGTACATATCTGGACTGATAGAGATGCTTACTGTTTTAAAGTTTAAATTAAGATTCAAGAGATTGCATTTCAATTTTATTCACATTAGCATAACATAAGTAAAAGGCTCCAAGTGGTTCTATTGTTAAAAAAATCCAATTGTGAAACACTTCCGAATATAATGTGACATGTCAGATAAAATGGCATTTCTTGTACTTATCTTGGTTTAGTTTTTTTTTTTTTTTTTTTTTTTTTTTTTTAATTTTAAATATAAAATATTTGGATAAATCGATACATAGATTTTACTTTCCCCCTTAATTTAAGCTTGGTAAGGTTCTACTGCCAGTGGGTGGTGCTGATCAAAGAATCAATCATATAGAAGCTTCATATAAGGCTCAAGAATAGGTTTTGTCTCTGTCATTCTTAATATAAAACCCCTGTGGGTTTGAAGGGTGGACAAAGCACAGGCTGATCACTATTGTTCCAGTAATTGAAATATATCATAATGGTGAATTTATGAATTTCTGCATTCCAGTGATTTTTTAAATTTTTTGTGTGAAGTCTCTACAGACTGCAGATAATAGTCTCTTGAATTCCCATGGTTCAAACTAGACTTGCAAAAGCTGACCCTTTCAGATGACCATAATTAATGGTACTCACAACTCGGTCACAGACTTGTCAGTATGCTTAATTAAATGTCAGCAATATTTTTTTTCTCCTTTTGTTTTGCACTGTTAAAGGCAATCTTAGAAAACATTGATAGTTCTTGCTCAGATGAAAAACATTGATAGATTGGTTTTGGTGTGGGCCTATATGATCTCTATTCAAATCTCTTTCTCCCCAACCACCTAAGCTATTTAGTAGGGAAAGTGGAAACTTTAGGGGCCTATCCTAGTTCTTTAAAGTTTAATCTATAAGACTATGTTTTAAGGCAATACTGCTGACTTTCATGTTTTTTAGAATTAATTTCTAACAAGATGATAGCTCCATCCGCATGGCATCACATTCCTATACTTATTATTACTTTCTTTATATCATTCAGATTGCATTGGTTCGGCATTCAATATAAAAGGGGCAATGCAGTGTCCTAATTGTCGGAAGATTGAGAAAGGTCAGTGGCTTTATGCTAATGGTTGTCGGTCATATCCAGAATTCAGCATGGATGACGGGGCACATGATGAGGACCTTTATGATCTAAGCTACTCTGAAATGGTAATAGTCCTGTATCTATCTTAAAAAGACGGTAACAGGCCTGTTAGATTTATATTTTGTGTTCTGTTTTATGCTTGCAAAAGAAAACACCCTTACATAAATACATCTTTAACCTATGCGAACTTTAATTCATTCTACCTTTTGCCTTCATTCTCATACCTTTATCAATCTGCAAGTCAAAGTCTACCAAGTTTACCACTAATCTTGTGGTGTCCTTCTCTCCATTGCTATTCATAATAAATAAATCTATATGAAATCCATTTTTGTATGTATAAGTAGTTGGACTTTCAATGTTGGTATCACCACTTTTAACTGGAGTAGTGGAGTTATTTCTTCTTTATTTCACTATGTGGATAGATAATGTTCTGCTTATCATTTTGACTACATTTTTTTATTGCTAAATGGTTTGTGCAGTCCTTTGGAGTTCACTGGTGCCCATTTGGTAACCTGACCCGACTTCCATCATCTTTCGAGTAAGCCCAGTTAACATGCCAGAATATCCCTGTTTAAATTCATAACTTAGACTGGCCATTTGTTATATACTGTTGTTCTTTGAAGTGTCTGGATTTCTGTTTGTGTGCATTATGAGAAAACTTGCATAGGGATTTTTTAGAAGGAATTTCCCAAGATATAATTGGTACATTTGAAGGTATTGATACTGCCCTTGACATTAATCACATTTGACTCTTATTAAATTTGGTTTCACATAACCATATATTATAAGCAGTTGTTACAAAGATAAGTAGTTAGTTTTGGTATGGTCAATGTGGAACTTGATTAGGTTAATTGAAGTCAAAATTTGGTTAAAGCTGCTGATGATATTAATACATCTGAAGTGCTGAATATTTTTTATAACCAGCCTTTTGGTAAATAAGAGAAAAATGCGAGAAAGAAGCTGAGATCTTGAGAAGGCCATGAAGATTTTAGGCAGTAGCGTTAGTGCAAATTTAAAATTTGGTTTTTCAGTTGCTTGCTCCATAAAGTAATTGTTTCAGCAAGACTTCTTTATTTCCAGTTGTTTAAAGCCAGAATTTGACTTTCTCTGGTGTATAAGCTTTAACAGATTTGGGAATCATAATCATAATGGACCTGTCTAGTTTTTGTCCAGCTTATGAGTTTTGCTGGTACTACTTGTAGATTCAACTAAACAATGAGCATAACTAGGGAAACCACTCTAACAGGTTGACCCTTTTCATCATGATATCATTGATATTTTAAGTTCAAATTTTCTCATCTACTTTATATATACCTGAGGCTATCATGTGTGCTAACTGTACAAATGAACAAAAAAGTCGCTGTCATGTGTGCTGTGCTACCTTCCTAATCTAAGGGGGAAATGCACGTTGAAATACCCCTCCCTTGTCTCCTTTCTTTTTCTTCTAATTGACTGATTTAGTATGTGTATCCCACCCCCCACAACATAGGGCCTGGCTGAAGTACACAACTTATTCTGTCAAGATAGGCTTCTATGTCTTAAATTCTTGGCAATGTTTCAGTTTTTTTCTTGTCATTGCAGTTGAAGCCAGTATGAAGGGCTGCTGCATACTTGTTATTGAATTTAGAGCTCATTTGGATGTGTTTATTTTGATTAAAAAAAAAGATATATTTTATTAAAAAAGTATTTTTCTTTTTTTTTTTGCCTTTTTTTTAATCATTTCTTCGTATGAACCATTTTTATCATGTTTGGATGTTTTCTTTTCAAAAGTAAAAGCATTAAAAAAGATTTTTGTGTTTCTCCAAAAGACCTTTTTTATATTACATAAAAAAGCTGTCTAAACATGAAAGAAATACTTCTCAAATATTACATACTTTTTGTAAGACCTTTGAAAAGCAGGTCTTATTTTAGAAGCTCATCCAAACAAGGCCTTAATCTTGATGTCAATGGTTGTTAAATCATACTTCTTATTTGTTTAATGATAAATTTTTTTTCCTGCCTTTATGATGTGCTCTATCTAGAATATTAGATTTGTCAAAATGGATTGAACCTTTGGGTTGGTGCGCCTCACCACACCAAAGGGGGAATAGTGCTATATATTTTGTACCATTTTGAATGCTGGTCAAATTGACTAAGCCTGCTCAACATGCAGGTTGAGACTGGTTGGGATGCGTTGATTGTGAATTTTTTAAACATAAATTATTTTTAATTGATAATTTAATCTTCTAATGTTTCTTAAATTTTAAAGCATCTTGAGACTACCCTCTCTACGCACACATGCATGCCTGCACAAAAATAAAAAGAATGGTACGATGTTATCCAACTCATAGTGTTCTTTATTTTTTCAGGGAAGGGGAATTTTCATCAACTGCATGTAAGTTTCCTGCCTTTCAGCCTCTTCCTTTTTTTAAAGTTGATGCTTGCATTTCACTGAATATGTTATCTTTACTGGAATGATGAGACGCAGATCATGATATACTGGGACAACAACATGCTTTATTTGCGGAACATACAGCTATATCATCTGCCAGTCATCCTTGCCCATATATCGCTTACTTTGGACCATTGCATCCATCCTCCTCAAACTCCAGTGGAAATGTTTCAGAAGCTTCTAATTTCAACCACTGGAATGGCTCATCTGTGCCTAGTGACATATCCACTTCCTATACATTTCCTACTGTGGATCTTCATTATCACAGTTGGGAACACCATTCCCCACCTTTCTCTACAGCCAATAGTCGTCTTGTTGCTGCTGATCAGCCCTCGGTATCACCTGGTACTCAAAGGCCAGCCAGGGGTGGTTCAGATGTACCAAGATATCCCTTCCTTGTTGGTCACAGGTACCACTTTAGAGTTGATGTACCGTAGTAAAATACTTTTTTTTGCACAAGTGAACTTCCTCAAATGTAATCTATTGCAAGCGGGCAGCCAAACCATTTTTTATACTCATTCAATGTTATGTCGTTAAATACACTAAAATTCTTGGTTATATACAACTCCTAGATAAAGAAACGATGGAACTCTGCATCTTTGCTGGCTCATGTAAATTTGCTCAGGTCATAAGATTGACATTCAATGTTTAATTTCTGCAGTTCTGCTGCCAGAGCTGGGAGCTCAGTTGCTTCGTCAATGATCCCTCCTTATCCCGGTAGCAACGCTCGGGCCCGTGATAGAGTGCAGGCTCTTCAGGCGTATTATCAACCGCAGCAACCTCCTAATTCAACTACGATGCGGGCACCAGTTGTTCCTAGTGCCCGAAGATCCAGCAGTCATAGTGGATCAGCTCAAATAGCACCATTGGCCACATCGCCAGACCAAACTGGTGGCTTCTTTTTTATTCCATCAACTTCATCAGGTCGCAATTTTCAAGAAGATAACCATCTACCAAGTCGTGTCCATGCTTGGGAAAGAGACCCCTTGCCTTCGTTGTCATTGAACCATGTTGATAGAGATTCAGCTTGGAGAGCATACCACCAGGCTGCCGGCAGGTCAGACCCAGGTATCAGGTCCAGCAGCTTTCGATTAAGGCATGGATCAGAGAGAATGCCTCCACAAAATCGGTAATATACTTATGTCCTGTTCATTGTGAAGCAAACTACCATTACTATGGAAAATCAGAATTTGTGTATGATTTGAGAAATGTTACATAGTGCTTTGGCCTTTCGGTCTGTCATGTTATGACAGACCATTGTACTATGGCTTGCCTTGGAATTGATTTTCTGGCAGTCTCGTGGCAGTTTGATGGATATTTGCTTACTCTAGTTTCCGGGGAGGGCATAATATAAAGATGGTATGTAGTTGAGAAAATCAGGGTTTTTGAAGAAACAGAGGGGCGTTGTCATTTCAAGTGGATGAGAACAGCTGTTGTTGTATTTGTAGTGGGTCAACTATTTATGTGTGATAACGACGCTCATGCAAATGCTTTTTATTGAGAATATGAGTAATTTTACCTCTACTCTGGCAAGAGTGATTGTGAGCTGTTGATCAAGAACTGGGCTAGGGTATGGAACTCGCATGAGAACCATCGTACCTCGAATTAATTGTAGTTCAGGGCTGGTTTGAAAAATAATCGCTTGTCAAGTGCTTTTCTCATATAATGTGGGATAAACTTGTAGAATTGATTCTGCCTTTGTTAAGCGTGAAGCTTCAAAGGGTAGCTTTTGTGTTGAATCGAAGATCTACTCTAAGTTTTATATCAACTTTGTTTATAAAATGAAAACATCCAAATATAAACCAGTTTACTTCAAATTTAATTATAACTAAATTAATTTTACAAATCAATTTTATGAGATATTTATTCAAATACGCATAATATTATATGTCAATAACTAAAACAGTAACTTGCAAGTGGATTCTATTCTTGGTTTTGCTTTCTTCAATTTAGTTTGGATCTGATTTAAGTCTTTGGAACAAAATGATTACTTCTATTTTGATTTGAATCGTTGGGTTTAGAATGGATTGATTTCAAATTAAATTAATTCTAATCAACTTAAATGGTTTGAATTGGATTTAATAATTTGATTTTTCACTAAACTGCAAGCATAAGTGACAACAAATAGCACTATAACAACTATTCCCTTTGGAATCAATTATAAGCAAAAAAAGTATCTATATTTTTTGGATTCAAATATAAGCAAAATCCAACCAATTCAACTCTAGTTAATGTCATTATTTCAAAAGTAAAGAAAATTAATCAATCCAACCGATTCTCCTTTTACTTTTCCAAGAGCATTACACACTCCCGAGACAATTAAAGGGTAATTTAGTAATTATAACTCATTTTTTCATATAGATCAAGACAATTAAACTAAATTAACTAACTTCCTTAGTGAAATTAGTTAATTTTGCTTATAATTGAGTTTGGAGGTAGTACTTCTATAAACAATTGGTTTTTATAGAAACATCCGATAAGAAATCATAAACTCAATGAAAAATGGATGTAATTAAAGATATACGTCAATTTGTGAAA
Organism: Echinosophora koreensis; assembly: GCA_035048595.1. Lineage (NCBI taxonomy): Eukaryota > Viridiplantae > Streptophyta > Magnoliopsida > Fabales > Fabaceae > Echinosophora > Echinosophora koreensis. Next base: position 23,260,747 of record JAPCYP010000001.1, read on the forward strand.
TCTATTTGGTGAACAATTTAAAATTGCACTATTAAAATGAAAAGTTGCTTAAAATGGCATAACATAAAAAATGGTGATATAGCATGGTGAGGTTTATAAAAAAGAGTTAAGGAATATAATGAAGTTTTTTTTTTTTTTTGAAGACAAGAATATAATGAATTGTGTTAGTGAAGATTCTCTAAAAAAATTGTTTCAAATTCAATTTCACATGTTTAACAAATCTAAATAAAATTTCTCTAGGAAAAGAAAATCTAATTAAAATATACAAAAGATTTGTTTCTGAAATTTTTTTTTAAAAAGTTGAAAGCAATTATAAATTTTCATTTCATCGTATAGATTTAACTATTTTAACAAAGTGGTTGAGTGCCTGTAGGTAACAGTTACTTAAGGACGAATCATTCCGGCTCTGCCCGAGTTTGATCCTTGGATATGTAACAATCCTTGGTCAGACTTTATTAACCACACGGCCGACTTGGAGATTAGTCCTATAGCGGGTCCTAAGGATCTAAGTTGTGGGGATACTTCTAGGACTCACTCGATCCTAATGACTAATTGGGGTAAGTACCAAACCAAAAACTATTAAATAAATGTTATTAATAATTTAATACTACAACGTATAAGTGCCAATTTTTCTTTTCTGGGTTCCCGTTCCCTGAACCAAAGAAAGATGGTTTCGCGAATACCGTGGGCTACACCTACAACGTACACAGACAACGCAATAAAAAAAGGGACACATTTTTCTTTAATCATGATATTCTCGTATACTTCTTTACCTTATTTTTTATTGCTTTAAAAATAAAAATAATTAAATAATAAGTGATTAAGATTTAAATTTTAATCTTTCAAAAAAAAATTTAATTAAAAAAAAATTCTATGCACCATTAATATAAATGAGTTTTATATTCACATCCAATTATATTTTGATAAATTAATTTATTATTATTTCTCGTTAGTTGTTAATGTAAAATACATATCAAAATATTAGTGGCTGTTAGTATAAAATTTTATACTAACAATATATATTAGCATATTACCTTAATCCAATTAATATAATTAATAAAGATATAAATTCACAAACCCAGCGCACCAAAAAAAAAAAAGTCACAAACCCAAAGGGTTTTATAAATAAAAAATTTCACAAATCCGAAGTGATGATCTAGTGAAACCTTGCTGAGTTCAATCGGTGAAGACTGTACACAGTGATATTCTTAAAAGTGAGAGGCCTCTAGTTCGGATCTTTGCGAAAATAAATTTCTTAAAATGGGGTCACACCTATATCGCTAGCAGTCTTTTACCAAGGTCGCTCGTGGTTACTGCCACCATTTTTTTTATAAAAAAAATATAAAGTCACATGTCAGTGACCAAATGCGCTGGTCACTCAACACGTAAATCGTTGTTCCGCTCCGCCGCCCCATCTTATGACTGTTTCCAAATACGACTTCGTATTTGCTGCTTCTTCTCTCATCATATATAAAAACCCGAAACCTTGAACCCCTGAATCCGTGTACCCAACATTTCATTCTTGCATTTTTCTCTCCCCTGAAATCTCTCTCTCTCACTTGCGCCCTACAACAATGGCTGATGCTAAGACCCAATTTGAGTCTATGAGGAAATGGGTCGTCGAGCACAAGCTCCGTACCGTTGGTAATTTTCTCAATCCCCCTATCTTTTATTCTTCCATTTTTTTTTCATATTCTTTTTCAGCTTTATGATTTGTGGTTCCTGCGGTTGATTTTGGAATTAGGGACTCTGTGGCTTAGTGGTATCACGGGTTCAATCGCTTACAATTGGTCTCGCCCCAACATGAAAACCAGTGTTAAGATCATTCACGCAAGGTATCTTATCATTCCCGATCTTTTTATTTTTCTAATTATCTGGATCTGTTATCCGTACAAGTTACTTGATTTTCGTTCTTCGTTAGATGATGCAATCCATCGTGTTATCATATTTTGATATCTAACTGCGGAAAGGAAACAATAGAGTTTTGTGATTGATCATGAGGTTGTCTGGTGTTAACTGAATAAACGCTACTACTACCCATTGGGTTTATGTTTTGGGGGATCCTATGCTATGCTATCCCTGTTGGGTTTTTGTACCTCAGGTGGTGTGATGTAATTTATAAAGGATGATTATTTCAATTGGATTAATGGTTTATTGCAGAATTTACTGTAAGTGTTTAAATTAAGGAAAATGGTAACCAGTGCTGGCACTGGTTATAGTTTTAAAATAAGAAACTTTTCATTGGGAACATGTGTATTTAATATTTGGAGAAGTGTTATACTTTGATTTACAGCCAAAACTTTCTTTAATCGCATATCTGGGCACTGGTTAGCATGATCCTTAAATTAATTGATAAATGGTTAATGGGTTTGTGGTTAATGAATAAAGATATGTAAATAAATGGGTAATAGGTAATTCAATTCGACGATTGGTTAATAATAGTTGGGGGTAGGGTTTACTTTCAGGCCTTCGTTCCATGCCTTCATCTTTTAAACTGATGTGATTAAAAGAAACGTTAAACTGATGGAGAGACTGAGAAAGCTTTCAACCACAATGTTTTTAAATTTGAGCCATCTTGAAGTTTAAAAAAAGTTGTGTTTTAGATTAAGCTTTCTTTACCATTTGGGATTAAATTTAGCTTCAGAAGTCAGAACTAGATAGTACCATATTTCCCTGACATATTGTGCTTGCTATCTATATTTCTTGAAATATGTTTGTATCTGGTATTTCCCTTGTTTGTGTTGTGATATAATGCCAATTTCACATTTCCCATGAAGTTAATGATCAAAATCAACCGGGAGAATTGAAATACAGCCCTTTATATGTCTATTTCTCAGATAGCAATGGGAAGTTGATTATTAGCTGGTATTATAGGAGGTTTTGATTGTTTGGAAACAATACTGTAGTGTCTGGCGATAAATTCTGTCTTTTATGGGTTCTGGTTTCTGTCTTTATTTTTATTTTTATCAAACTAAACTATCCTTCTTGTGTTATGAAGATACGCTTTTCAATTTGCAATTATCCTATATGGGCTAGTCTTCATAAACCTGTTATAAGTAATAATTAATAAATAGGTAAATGCATGTCTGCAAATATGAATAACCGAGGTGGTTTTACATATATTTTGGGGTTAAAACCTTTCTCTCTCTGTTGTTGCAAAACTTGTAGCACAATGTGTGCATGTTATAAGGCTTTTTGTTTTTTGAACCTGTGTTTGGGACACCTGCATAATTTGCATCTTATACTACTTGCTAACTTTATTCCTCAATTTTATCTCAGGTTGCATGCACAGGCTCTTACACTAGCAGCATTAGCTGGAGCTGCTGTAGTAGAATACTATGATCATAAGACAGGAGCAAAGGAAAGGAATTCTGGGCAATAAGTATACTGCAACCAGAGTTCCCTGGATTCTTTCTCCCTAACCCATTTTTTATACCCCTTTCTGTTGGGTTGCTTTCTACTAGGGATCTCAGTACTTTGCATATCTGATAGCTTGGTATAGGTATCATTATGATTGCAGGTTGTGCAATTAAATTTGTACTGTCGACCATTCATTCATAAAATAAAATACTATACTGAAATTTGTAGTTGCATATGGCAGAGTGAATATATGCTCTTCCTTGGGAATGGACCAATTTTAGTGCCAGTGTTGCTTCGCATACATTTGTTAGCAATTTTATGTTAGTTCATAATGATCGTGGAAGTGGATACGATATAAGCCTTTGTTGCAGCACACAATTCTGATTTAGACAGATATTTCTTCAGCTTAAATATGGTGATTGGTGAGTGAGATTGGTCCAAAATTATCAAGTAGCGATGATGTCACTAACGAAATGTCAAACCATAATCGCTACCTGTGTGTGTTTTAGGCTTTGGTTGGTAAAAGCTAGCGGATAGCGGATAAGTTAGCTGATAGTCGATAGCGTATTAATTAGTGGATTGGATTTGAAGCGTTTGATAAAACTGGCGATTGGACTATGTGATAAATATAAAATGATATAAAAGGATATATTTGCATTTTTTTATTAAATTATATGTATATATATTATTTATATTATTTATTTTAAAATAACTATCACTTATAATCATTTATTTTATTCTAAATTATTTATGGTTTATCACATCAAAAAAATTTATTTATCATTTAAAAAATTTAATCATTAATTTTTAATTTTAATATTAATTTAGTTTTAATTATTTTTAATAAATAAAATGGAATAATAAAAATAAAATTATGTATTGATTTGATTTTTATGTAAGTTTTATTTTTTTATAGATAAAAATATATTTTTCACTTTTTTATCTTAAATATAAATCTAAATAGCGAAATTAATTCTTATTTATATACTATATTAAATGATTAATATTTTATTTTATTATCAAGGATAAGTGAGGAATTTAATTAAGATGGTAGGGATAAAAATGGAAGAAAAAATGAAACGCTATACGCTATAAGCTCAAAATGCGTCTGCGAAAAACGTTATACGCTAGTGAAAAAACGTTATACGCTAATTTTAAAAATGACTACCAAACGGGGCTATTTTTCCACCTGCTAAACGCTATCCGCTAAACGCCAACAGATTTGGCAAATCAAACAGTGCCTTAGTCCTAATGGCACAGAACCACTTGCCATATCATCACATCTCATCTTCATTTACTTTCCTCTCTCGCTATCTCTGTCTATTAGGCCTAGATGCAGAGGACTCATGACCAGAGAAGTTCATAACCCTAAAGTGTTGTACAATCCCAGCCACCAGGCATCACGCCCATTCTACCAACCACTAGTCATCATTTTAACTCAATCCCAGCAACCCACGAAACCTACCATCAAACCACCTAAGCTTTTGAACGTTAGCAACCATATGCTCCGCCTTCAACCCACCATCATACCACACCGTATCCAGCAGATCCTATATGGTAAGCATCTTGACCCCATAAAGAGGAGGAGCAAGTTCGAATCTCATACACTCTAGTTGGGATGTTGGGAAAATCAAGGGTTGATTCCCTGTTTTAAGCGGCCGACGAGGATTAGTCCCCTGGCTAGTCCAAAGGACTATTTTGACCCGTATTTTACCTTCTTGAGAACCAAATTGGTGTTTCATTTCTCGGACTGAAATGTCACCGTGTTTTTTTTGTCAAGGACCAAATTGGTATTTTACATTTGTTTTCTTGATCGATCCACATGGATGATTGTAATACCCAGTAATTTGATAATTTAATTATAAAGTTCAAATAATATTATTCCGGTCAAGTATTTTTTTAAAATAAATAAGTAAAAGAAAAATTTATTGTATAAAGGTTACATGATAATTTTTTTTCCATGAATGCATTTTTTTAATTAATAAAATACATTATAATCTAAAGATGCTTTGGGATTTTTTTTTCTTTCTTTAAAGAATTAAATAAATGATTTTGTGACATAATTATGGTAGTTTATATATTGATATGTCATTAGTAAATTAATTAGTTTAAATAATAAATTGATGATTTGTGTGGGCTTCCTATTATATTATTAGGCCCAAGAGTATTTTGGTCTATGTCCAAATTGATTTAAAGAGGAGAAGTTCTCTTTCGCCTCTCATTTTTTCTTCTTCAAGTTTGAGAAGCTTCTAGGGTAAGGGAGAGTTTGAATAAAATAAAATAAAATTTGAGCTTGGGCAGGATGCAAAACGAAGAGGCTTGAGGAGTTCTTCCATTTATTCTTCTCTTTTCCATTTGCAACCATGGAAACACAAGATTGTATGAAAAGGTGAGGGATTTATGGTGTACTAAACAATTTATTTATGGTTTTGATTCTTGGTTTTGAAAATGAAATTTGGTGTTATATTTTCCCTGAGAGTGTTCGCTACCCTTTATATGTATATACCTTGAATGTTATATATCCTCTTTTCTATGTATTTGGAGCAGCTGTGATAATTGAACACAGCAATTTGACATCATAGGGGCATCTACATTACTATAGTGTTACTGTAGCATGGTTTTTTGTTTTGTTTTGTTTTTTTGTTTTTTTTCAAATTTTGACTTTTTTTTAAAAAAGAATTTATTTTTCAAAAAAACTCATTAACCAGATAATGAACTGAATTAACCAGATATTTGCACATACTTAACCAAAAATTTTATTTCTCAAAAAAAGCCATTAATTTGCACATACTTAACCAAAAGTTTTATTTCTCAAAAAAACTCATTAACCAGATAATGAACTGAAATTAACCAGATATTTGCACATACTTAACCAAAAAACCCATTAACCAGATAATGAACTAAATTAACCAGATATTTGTACCTGATTAACCAGATATTTGCACATTCTTAACCAAAAATTTTATTTCTAAAAAAAAACCCATTAATTTGCACATACTTAACCAAAAATTTTATTTCTCAAAAAAACTCATTAACCAGATAATGAACTGAAATTAACCAGATATTTACACATACTTAACCAAAAAACTCATTAACCAGATAATGAACTGAATTAACCAGATATTTGTACCTGATTAACCAGATATTTGTACATACTAACCAAAAAATTTATTTATAAAAAAAACCCATTAACCAGATAATGAATTGAATTAACCATATATTTGTACTTGATATGATTAACCAGATATTTGCACATACTTAACCAAAAAACTCATTAACCAGATAATGAACTGAATTAACCAGATATTTGTACATGATTAACCAGATATTTACACATACTTAACCAAAAAATTTATTTCTCAAAAAAACTAAATATTTTTTTTTTAAAAAAAGAACAAAATATTTTTTTTTAAAAAAAACTAAATATTTAAAAAAATTAATGTGGACAGTGCCGCACAGTGCGGCACCGTATGTTGTCGCCGTATGATGTCAAAAAAATGTGTCAACTTATCTTCTTATATGAAAGAGGAATGATTTTTGTATACAAATCCCATTTGTTTTTTGAATGTATTTTTAAGAAGTGTGTATACAAAGAAGATAAAAAGTAAGTGAGAAATAGAAATAAATATATACGGTGTCACATACAATGTCCAAAATTTGTGTTCAAATATCATAACTCTTCATATGAAAACTGGGACAAGAGTTGCTGCAAAACAGAGGGGGCCTCTAGTTGATTTTTTTTTGTTTCTTTCCTTTGGCTGCTAGTAAATTCCTTACATGTGTTCAATATATATAATATTAGTATTAGAATAAGATCCAAATGCCCCTTTAGTTAATTAGCATATTATGTGTGAATTTGTATGATGATGAGGAAAGCAAACCACCAGGGACGTGATGGTAGTAGCGTGTGTGTGTGTCTCTATATATATATATATATATATATAACGACTCAAGTGAGAGGAGTATGTTATTATGGGAGATGAGATGAGTAAATCTGGACCTTTGGATCATACAGGAATTAAAATGAAATTATAGGATGATAAAATTATAATATATAATAGTACTAATGAAATGATGAATTATTATGATGACCCAAAAATAAAATGTGTCATGTTAAATTATCATTAGTTAAGTATGAAAAATAAGGTATATGAAGAAAGCATTCTTGAATTAATTATGAGGTGTAGTAGGATATGAGAAATGATATGCCTTTAAATGATATTGATTTATGAGTATGTTGATATGGTTATAAAATAAATTATGATAAGGAAAGTGTAGGACAAGAATGCTTGTTTGTGAGTTAAGCTAAAGGAAATTTAGGATGAGAAGTAAAGTAATAATATTTGTTGGAATGAATATTAATTTAGTTGAACTATGGAAGTATAGTTTGGGGATGATCCTTTTGATTATAAATTTAACAAATGATTTCTTGACTATTGGATTTTTAATTAGTTATCTGTATGTTGAGGCTTTGTGTGGGTTAATTAGTATGCTCAATGGGTGTGATATGGAAGTATATGAAGATAATATGACTTTTATGTATTGATGTGCTAGAATTGAATTTTATTTATGGATTGCCTTTGATAATCTTATATTGAGACAAGTTTATAAATGCTATGATGTTGGGAATGCAAATATTTTCTATTATAATCTCTTATGAAGGATGATGTACAACTATAGTGATTTATTTTAAAGATAAAGGTTTAAAGTGATGACAATGTTATGAGACTTTGCAAATGGTTGGCCCACTATGAAGGTAGTCTATTATTGATTTCCTATGTTTATGAGCTTGGGTGAATAAATGTTTGTTACGCACTTTTGATGTGGTTTGTATGATTAGTGAAAGCGGTACTTTGTGGAATGGATTGATAAAGTGTTTATGAATTTTCGGGCAGGCGAACAGGAGAGTGGAAGGCTCCGGTATATAAATAATACCGTCGGGGATGAGAAGACCTCGTTAGATACCCCGGACGTTGAGGAGGGATGTTGATGTTTGTCGAAGGGTGCGGTATCTCTGGGGTACGAAATTAAAATCGTCGGGGCGGGGGACCTTGAGTTAACAACCCCAAGTGGACCCAAAGATTCGATGTATATGATATGTATCCCCCTTATAAGCGGGACACTAGTTATGAGAAAAGAATGTAGTGCAAGCCATTCCACAAGTACTCTCTTAAGGGACAAAATGCCCAAACTGTATATTGTTAGTTTAAGATATATTTTCCTTACGTAAAGACGTTTTATGATGTGTAGATTGAGAATGATTATCTATTTATTTGATCCAGTGCTTGCCTGATTTGTGACTTTATGTGATTGCATGTGTTTGGGGGGACTCCCTCACCAAGCCAGTGGACTCACCCCGCGTTTAACATTTCAGATGTAGGTATCTGTGAGGTTGCAGAAGCCTTGGATGCCACGTGGACAACTTTTAATGGTTCGATACCGATAGTTTAAGTATATATATTTTTTTTTGACAGGACTTTTTAATTTATGCTATTTAGTTACTATGATGTATTATATTCATTATATTGTAATTAATGAATATAATTATTTTCTTTGGATGAAACGAATTTGTGTATGCTTACGAGGCTATGAAGAGGAAAGAGAGACTTTCCTTTTCGGCCGGTCATGGCTACGAAATTCGGGTCATGACAATGGTGTTTAATTTATGGTCCCCTTTTTTTAGGTTTTATTAGAATTGATTTTGAAAGAATTGATGTTAAAAGGATTTATTATAAAAAAAAATGACGTTGAAAAAGTCAACTTGTGTTTGTAATTATATTTTAAAAGTGAGTTTAGAAGAATTATTTTTGCTTGGATGATAAAGTAAAATAACTTTTAAGGTGTAAATATAAAAAAAAAAAATTGTAGAGCCTACACCTAAAATTAATTCTACTCAATAAAAAAGCTAGAATTTTTTGTCTCTCTTAAAATCAATTCTACCACATCCAAACACCTTGTAGTCACATTTCATGTTTCAAAAGCAATTTTTTTATGGAAACAAAAAAAGTTAAACAAACAAACACTTAATTGAGAAGCTTTTTTTGTGTGGTTTCCATATCATATTCAGGTCAAACACCTAATCACGAATTCCTTCCAACAATATTTTTTCCTCCATACATGTGTGATCTTGCTATTTAACTAGGATTACATGCTGGACTCAAACCATTTCTCTATTTGGAGAAACACGAATTGGCTTATTTTAATTGAGTATCTAAGTATTATTGTTATTAGTTTTACGTGATTTATTATTTAAATACATATAATTAAAGTTTGAAAATAAGAAAAGTAGCCCTCTATGGTAATGCTTGAATTGGGTTGCATATCCCTTTTAAACACGCTATGGTCAAGGATGGGGTGGTCAAGGTCTCTTTGTAAACTTTCAGCAGACCATCCAGTTATGGCAAGATCCTGCCTTGGAGGAAAGATTGAATGGGGGAAATTTTCGTTAATTAAAACTAAGAAACTGTCATGTAGAGTTAGAATCAATCATTTTATTAATTAATTAAGACTTAAGATTAATGATTGGTAATCATAATAATAATATTAAAACGAGTAATGATAGATGAACACCCAAATGGGACACCCATTTGGGACACTTGGTTAATCATGTATAAATATTTGGTTAATTCAGTTCATTATATAGTTAATCACGTTAATGGGCTTATTTACCATAACCATGTAAATATTTGATTAATCACATGCAAATATCTGATTAATTCAGTTCTTTATATAATTAATGGGTCATCATGAATTAACCAAATATTTATACGTGATTAACCATATAATAAACTAAATTAACCAAATATTTATACATGATTAACCAGGTGTCCCAAATGGGGATCCCATTTGGGTGTTCATCTATCATTACTCTTTTAAAACTCTATAACACCACATAAACATGATGTGACTACAATGGATTATGAAAAATGGCTTGTCCATTTACTACTAATTTTAAGCTTAGCATCTGATAGCGGTGGCTGCGGTGCAGAGTTTTAAATTTATGTGTTTTATCTTGGTCGGAGTAGAAGCCATTCACAATTTTGTTCATTCTAATTAAGAAGAAATTCCGGTCTAAATATATGTGTGTATTAAAGTATGGTTCATGATGCTTGCTGGCATAGATTCTCATTCTAAATTCTAATATTAGAGATATAAGTAGTGGCAATTTCAATATATCTTTCATGGATCACAAAGTTTCTCAAACCAAATACCTTGAAGATGCACTTTTCAAAGAATTTCATGTGAGTTCCGCTAATTAACTGCAGTGCTAGCTCACAGGAAATGAAAGAGAGAACAGAAATATCTTGGTTAAAGGTCAAATTCAAGTTGGTCATATAGTCAATCTCGAACTGCAGAAAGAATATTAAGGTTTCCCTGTCCAACGTGGTCATGAGATTGAAATGTTTGTTGAAAAACGTGGTTCCTGACAAGTTTGACAAGCGAACCTGTAAATGTAATTCTAATCTAATCGTGCATGGATGCCGTGACTGGTGAGGATGTTGACCCTTGCATGCGGCGAGACTGATTCAAATGATAGTGCCCTGTTTATGTGGTTGTGGTGTGTTTTTCTCCCTATCTGCTAGACTTGAAACCCCGTTTCCTTATCCTTTTATCCATAGATCATGATCAATATCACATCCTTTCTTTGTCTATTGGGGGAAGAATAAAAAAATTCGAACCCCTTAGATAATTTTTACTATTATATTATTGAAATATCTCAAATACAACATTCCAATAATCTATTATTTACCTTTATGTAATGCATTAATTTTAATTTGTAATATAATATAGCATTACAATGCCTCACTCAATTGTAGTATTTTGGGTGTTAAATAATACCTTTTTTTTTTCTTTTTGACGAATTTTTCTTCTTCTTTTATGAGTTTATGTTAATTAATTAATTAATTCTTAGTGATTATAAGTTGAAAAACTTGCATGTCCTGCGCTGAAAAGTAAATGGAAGTTTGCCCATTGCCTTTACCCTCTTTCCTTAGTGGTTAAATGTCTCTCTCATCCGACCGTCATGTCCCTTGTCAATTTTCGAAGGCCAATAATGGAGAGAAATTGGTCACACAAAGGGAGGTTAAAGGAAAGGAAGGAAACGGATTTCAAAAACACAAAAAAGAAAACAAAAGAAGAAAGCGATTGAATAAGTTGCCTCGGTGCGTTTGATTTGCAAAAAATATCAGGACTATACATCACAGATAGGACAAATCGTTGAATCACATGACAATTTTTTATCTTGTACATTGTTTGATGGATAATGGACATCACAAACAAAATAATATTAAATTTACTGGAATATCCTTTATAATATATATATATATATATATAAACTTTAGTTATGTGTGAGTTGTGCCATTTACAGAGAGAAAATCACGTTATAAGAGAAAGAGAGCGAGTGAGAGAGAGAGAGAGAGAGTGAGAGGGAGGGGGAGAGAGAAAGAGAGAGAGAGAGGAGAGAGGGGAGAGAGGGGGGAGAGAGAGAGGGGGGGAGAGAGATGTAAGGATAATTTTGTTTTTGATAGTCTGTCCATGTGATACAAAGTTGTCCCATGGTTTGGTGGGGGACAAAATTATGGTTTTTGTCCTGTCTCTCACCCCCCCCCCAATTTTTTGTCCTGTATCCTGATCACTTTTAAAATCAAATAGAGGACACAAATTTTTGTGATGTCCAGTCCCCTGAATTTTTGCAAATCAAACGCACCCTATATGTCACTAATCACGTTAAAATTTAATTAGAAGTAATTTCAGCATAATTTTTTTTCACACCGTAAATCAATAATAAATTATCGTGAAATATTTATCTCTTATAATAAATATCTTAAAAATCACATATAGAATAATTTATGATTGATTGAGAATGTAAAATTTTATATCAAATGCGTATCAAAATCAAACTCATAATTTTACAACTGAACCGCACGACAATATAATGTGTACCAAAGGCGTAAATGAGTTGAATTATTCGTGTATTATTTGGAATCTAGTTCGTTAAATACTCACCCAAACTCATTTATTTAATTAGTTAAGCAAACAAGTTCAAACTTAAAGTTACACTCAATTATTTAAATGAGTCAAACTCATGTGTTTTGTATTAGGATTAAAATAGTATACATTGTCAGTATAAAAAGTTTTACACTCACATCTACTAATATTTTGACATGTGTTCTTTTATTTTAAGAACTAAGAAAGAGAAACAATAATGATGCTTGTTTGTCAAGATATTATTAGATGTCTATGTAAAGATATTTTATATTGGCAATACATAGAAATTAAACGCTTTGTATTAGTTCACGAATAATTCGTCTAAGAGTGTATTATCTAGAGAATTGTAATTTTATTTATTACATAACTTGAAATTTTGAAATTTTATTTGTTACATTCACTTGGAGCATTAATTTTTTTTTTTTTTAATCTTTTTTATTAAATAAATAATCAACTAAATGAGTTAATTAAAGGATTCAAACTCAAACTACGTATTTTAAAACAATCTAAGCTTAAACATGTTTAAATACACAAACAGAGTTTTAGTAAACTTTTTTTTTTCACAAGCTTATAAATCAGAGTTTCAAGTGGTTGAGTTGGCTCAGTTTGTTTACACTTCTATTGGCAATGTATTTTTCTCCTTTTTGATGTAATATGCTTTATAGATTTTATAAAAAATATTGATTTGAAATTGAAAATAAAAACAAATAAAGAAATATGTATGTTATGTGCATTTTTATTTAATTAATGTGAACTTATTTTACGTTACAATATGTCACATCCCAGACTGTTTTTAGGAGTGATGACTGTCCTCACAAATGAACAAGGGTCTTTTCAATGTGCTTTATACCCATTATGCTTCCTAGGAAAACCTTCCAGAAAGTTTATTCATCCCAGAATTGCTTCAAGTCAAACACGCTTCATTTTGAAGTTCTTAAGTGACGGGCTCCTGAAAAAAGATGCATGTTAATTTGTTTTTGAGAGTCCATCACTTAAGAAGTCCAAAGTTAAATGTGCTTTACTTAAAACAATTTTGGGATGAGTGACATTCTGGATAGTTTTCTTAAAAAGCGTGTAAGTAAGGATAAAACACACTAAAAAGACCCGTGTTGACTTGTGGGTAGGCATGGCAAGCGAACCCGAGCCCGCGGGTACCTATCCGAACCCGCCCCAATTTTGACGGGGAAACCCCGAGTTGACTGGGTTCGGGTTCGGGGAAAACCCGATTCACATAGACGGGGGTGGGGGCGGGGATGGGGATGAGGATGTTGATACCCGCCCCGAACCCGCCCCGCTCGCATGAAATTACTATACTACCCTTACTTTTGTAGACTTAGGGTTTTGGCCATATATACTTAGATTCACTGTTCATTTCCTTAGGTCACAGCTGCACAACCCTCGACAGTCGACTCATCTCCCATCTCCCTCGACTCAATCTCCCTCGACTCATCTCCCATCTCCCTCGCTCTCCACCGCCGATCGAGGTCCGTGTCCGCCGCGCAGGTCCCGTCACAGCCGCACAACTCAGGGCTCGCTCTCCATCTCCCTCGACTCATCTCCCATCTCCCCGAGCGAGGTCCGCAGCGCGAGGTCCACCGCCTCCGCCTCCTCCTCCGCCACGGCCCGCGCATCCACCTCCACCAACTCTCTCTCATCTCGTCCCGTCGTTCCTGCACCCTTCAACTGAGATTCGAGGTTTGTTTTTTGAACGATTTTCCTAATTTCCTTCATCTATGCGTGTACTATAGATTGTTCCACTTTGCCTACCAACTTAATCTACTATAGATTGTTACATTTCAATCTCAAGTTTTGTCATTTATGTTTATTTGCTTCCTTCACTACTATAGATTGTTTTTTTGGGTATGCTTAGGTATTTTTCTGATTGTTTTTTGCCTACCAACTTAATCCACTATAGATTGTTTTGCTATAGATTATTCTGAACTTGATATTATGAACTATGCTTAGGTATTTTTCCTGAACTGACTGATTCTGTGTATTTTGAATTATAAACTCTATCAATGATATTTATACATGACTTGTACATCTCAACAGGCTATAGACACTGAGGCAAATGCTAATAATTCTCAACCACCCATCTCACAAGGAAGTGCTATTCAACCAACTCCGGAAGGAAGTAATGTCCCTCCACCACAAGCTCCCACCATCTGAATCTGTGCAAGCACCTCATGGTGAGTCAGGTGATAACATGGAGACGACCACACAAACTGGAGTAAACAGGCTTAAAAGTAAGGTATGGGGTCACTTTGAAAAGATTAAAGTTAATGGAGAGGACAAGGCCTAGTGTAATTATTGTAAGAAATTACTTGGTGGGAGATCAAAAAACGGAACAAAGCACTTACATTAGCATATGGCTATATGCATTCAAAATAAGATTAGCATGAGAGGCAAGAAAGGGCATACATTTCTTATGCCTGAGGTCATGCAAGGAAACGCGACCCCCGGCGGGGGCGGGTGAGAATTTCCCACCCCCAGCGTGGTTCGGGGGTGGGGTCGGGGTTTTTTAAGGGAGTCCGGGACGGGGACGGGGAAGTGAAAAACCGCACCCGCCCCGCCCCGTTGCCATGCCTACTTGTGGAGAAAGTCGTCAACCCATGATGCAGTCTAGAATGTTACAAATGGTATCAGAGCGCACCACTCCTAGTACATTGTGGTTCGAGTATAAACCATGCGAAAGCTGGTTGGCATGTGACGTCCAAGGCTGACGAGGACGAGGACGAGGAGCGGTCCGCTGGTGTTACAGAAAGCACGGTCAAGGAGTGGCTCGTTATAGACTTCTAGGCAGAAGGATACATGAATGAACTGATTACACACTGGAACGAGAGGGATCCTGAGAGTGTATATATATGTGCGAGACTATATAGTTGAAGATAACTTAAAAAGAATTGATTGCTATTACCTATACTAATAAGATGCTTCTTCTTTTCGGGAGCTTATCACTTAATAATTCCAAAGTTAAGCGTGCTTTACATGGAGCAAATCTGGGATGAGTGATCTACTTATAATTTTTCATTATTTTTCAATATTTTATTTAAAATTCAATATTTTTCTTTGTAATTGTTTGTTCACTCATTCCTTTTCTCTTTATCTTTATCTTCACATTCATCTGGAGTGAATTCTTAAAGGGAGATAATTGATATCGAATTGTTGCGGTAGATAATATCGACATCAGTTCTCTTCATTATCAAGTTGTATCACTTCATCACATTTTTCTATTAACTTTACAACAGTTATTTCATTGATATTTTTATTGTTTTTTTTTATACTTTGTAGCAATAGAAAATGTCCAATAGAAAGTACAAGCTTTATTTTGAAAAATTGAAGATAAAAATAAAAAACTGAAAATTTAATTTATACTTAAAGACCAAAATAATAATGTGACGATTAATAAATTATGTTATGTTAAGCATCATTAATGTTTTGCTTGAGCCCCAAATTTTTTTAGATACGACCCTAATTTATAAAAAAATTATATTTTAAAAGATATTTTTTAGGTTACTTTAATATTTTTGCCAACATACAAACCCATTAAATTAGTTTGCATCTTGAGATTTTTCCCTTCAATATCAAGATAAATAAAAAAGAGTTGCCAACATACAAACCCATTATGTTAGTTTCCCTCTTTTCTATTTATTTCTCCTCCTCTATATAAAGCATATTATAAGGCTCCTTTAAAAAAAAAAGGAAAAGGAGAATGAATCCTTAAGAAATTGATTAAAAATCTAATAAAAGAAAAATTTATTGAAACTTGATACATTTTATAATTTTTCAATGACTTTTTTTTAAAAAAAAAAAAATTCCTTAACCGACACCTGTTAGCAACTTAGCATCACCCAAACAAAAATGAAAAAACTGACTGGTGTGTCCTTTTGTAAAGGACAAAACTTATGATATCAGAGAGGCATGATAACAACGCGCGCACACTTGCAGCGAGAAGAGAATATAACTCTTTTAGATGATATTATAACACATTACATGTTCTGCTTTTTATAGGCAAGATGTTACAACAAAATAGTAAAGTTCAACATAAGAAAAACTTACACAGCCACTCATTTTCTTGTCTAGAGAAATGTTGCTACCTTTCCTTTATTTTAGCTTATGAAGGATGACTATTACATTCTTAAGATTTTAGCCACTTGATTTAATATCTGACATTGCCTCCCTTAAATCAAGCGTGCAAATTTATCATTCCGAGTAATTTCTTCAACTTGTGAAATAACTCGATCTTCAGAGGCTTTGTAAAAATGTCTGCAACTTGCTCTTCAGTAAGACAATAGTTAATTACCACTTCTTTCTCAGCCACCAACTCTCGTATCTTGTGAAATCGAATATCAATATGCTTGGACCGCCCATGAAAAACTGGATTCTTGCACAGTGCAATGGAAGACTTGTTGTCACAAAATATTTCTGTTGGAGTATTCTGCTTCTGGTGCATCACTTCCAAAATTCTTCTTAGCCATACTGCTTGTGTAGCACAACTAGTTGTTGCTATATACTCAGCTTCAGCGGTAAATAGCGCAACAACTGGTTGTTTCTTTGATGACCATGATATTGCACCAGTGCCCAAATGAAATGCATACCCTGACGTGCTTTTTCTCGTCTCTATCTCTCTGGCCCAATCACTATCTGTGTATCCAACAAGATTCACATTATTATTATTAGCATAAAAAATTCCATCAGTCAGAGTTCCTTTGATATAACGAAGAATTCTCTTGGCTCCTTGTAGATGGCCAACACGTGGCTCTTCCATAAATCTGCTAAGCAGTCCAACTCCATATGCTATATCCGGCCTAGTTGCGGTCAGATATCTTAAACTTCCGATCAAACTTTCATAATTGGTTGAATCTACCTTTTTGCCATAATTTTCTCTTGTCAATTTCAATTTTTCTTCAACTGGCGTGGAAACCGGCTTTGAATTCTCCATTTTGAATTTCTTCAGAATATCACCAACATATTTCTTTTGAGAAATGAAGATTCCATCATGCTGTTGAGTTACCTCAATGCCAAGAAAATAAGACATCAAGCCTAAATATGTCATTTCAAAGAAATTTATCATAGCCTCCCTGAATTGTGTGATCATCTTGAGATTATTGCCAGTAAAGATTAGATCATCAACATAAAGATATACAATAAGAATATCTCCAGGTTCAATAAATTTAATATATAAAGCGTGCTCAAATGGGCGTATGAAGTAGGAATCAATCTTCTTATACCATGCTCTTGGTGCCTGTTTCAATCCATACAATGCTTTCTTCAACCTGTATACTTTGTCTTCTTTTCCTTTGATCACATATCCTGCAGGCTGCTCAACATATACTTCTTCTTCCAAAGTGCCATTAAGAAATGCAGACTTAACATCCATTTGATGTATTTTCGAGTTATTTTGGGTTGAGAGAGAAATAATCATTCGAATTGTATCCAATCTTGCAACAGGAGCAAACCCTCAAAGTAATCAATACCTGGCTTTTGCTTGTATCCTTTAGCCACCAACCTTGCTTTAAAGCGATCAATCTCGCCATTGGGTTTATACTTTGTTTTGTATACCCACTTTACTCCGATTGGTCTTTTATCTGTTGGCAAATTTGTCAGATCCCATGTTTCATTCTTCTCAATCGCATGAATCTCATCATCCATAGCTTTTTTCCAATTCTTATCACTTAAGGCTTCTTCAAAAGTCATTGGCTCACAATCTGCAAATAAAGCAAAGTTGATAATTTCTTCATCAGATGGATCATTATCATTACTCACAACAAAATCTTCCAATCTGGCTGGTAATCTACGATGTCTCTGTGGTCTATTGGATGTCTCTGGCTCATTTGAAGTTTCTGGCTCATCAGGTGTGGGAACTCCATGTTCATTTTCCTCTTCATAATTCTCTGGAATCATCACCGCCTTCTTCTGGGCTTTTAAAGACCAATCCCACATTCCTTCTTCATCAAACGTCACGTCAGGACTGATAATCAACTTTTTTGTCTTTGGATTGTAAAGTCTGTAGGCCTTTGAGTTTGTGCAATAACCCATGAAGATACTCCTTTCACCATTGTCATCTAATTTCTTCCTGAGTTGATTTGGTACATGGGCATATGCAATACACCCAAAAACTCTTAGGTGACGAATTGATGGTCTTCTTCCACTCCAAGCTTCTTCGGGTGTTTTGTCACAAACACTCTTTGTTGGGCACCTGTTTAAAATATAGACAGCCGTAGCAACAGCTTCTGCCCAGAATTCTTTAGGCATTTGTTTAGCTTTCAACATGCATCTCACCATATCCATGATTGTCCTGTTCTTTCTTTCTGTTACTCCATTTTGTTGAGGTGTGTATCTGGTTGTAAATAGATGATGTATTCCATGCTGCTCAAAAAAATCTGTACAAGCAATGTATTCTTGGCCTCTGTCTGTTCTGAGCGCTTTGATTTTGCAGCCACTTTGCTTTTCTACAAACGCCTTGAATGTTTTAAAGGCATCACAAGCTTCTGATTTCTGCTTCAAAAGTTGCACCCAAGTCTTTCTGCTAAAATCATCAATAAAAGTAATAAAATACCTGCTACCACCTTGTGTTGGCACTTCAACCGAGCACAACCTTGTGTTTGCTCTCCAAGAATTTCCAGATGGAAATGATTCTTTGTGTTTCTTTCCCATTTGACAGGTCTCACATATACCATTTGGAATATTCACAACAGGTAATCCAGAAACATATTCTTTTCATGATAGATAATTCAATCCAGAGAAATGAAAGTGACCAAATCTCATATGCCACAACCAGTCATCATTTGGAATTATAGAACTTAAACTTGAATTTTCAAGGGAAATAGGCGGTTGGGAGTCATTTTTACTTCAGCAATGAATCTCTCATTTTTGTCAATCAACATGCAGTAGCCGTGGTGGATCTGCATGTTATGACCTTTCTCTGACAGTTGTCTCATACTTAATAAATTGTGATGAAGACCAGGAGCATAGAAAACATCAGAGATAAAATTCAGTGAACAATCTTTCAACCTTATAGCAACTTGGCCTTTTCCCAAAATTGGAATATTTGTGTTATTTCCAAATTTTACGATAGATTTTACCGTTTCATTCATTGAAGAAAATAACTCCTTCTTTCCACACATATGATTACTACATCCAGTATCCAAATACTAAATATTTTCTTCTTCTGAAAATGTATTACTTGCCAAAAATAAACTTTGTGGGTTATCAAAATTCTCACCAATATTTTGATACTAATTTTCTGCCACATTTGCATGTTGTTTGAATCTGCAATCTGCGGCTTTATGTCCAAATTTTTTCACAATTAAAACAATTAAAATTTGTTCTTTCCTGGTAATTGTTACCTCTTCCTCGTCCTCGATTAGCAGGACCATAATTATTTCCACCTCTTCCTTGATTGAGTGGTTGAAAGTTGTTGTGTCTTCCTTGGTTAAAATTGCTACGTCCTTTTCCTCTGAAATTTCCTCGACCTTTACCTCTGTAATTTCCTCTTCCTCCACTATAGAAATTATCATGACTTTTACCTTCTGCACTTTGACTAGATTCAACAACATTGTTGAGATTCACCTGACTCTTTAAGGCTTCTTCATTTATTTTTTCTGTCTTCTCCAAGATTCTATTCACATGACTTTCAATGCTTCCCTGCAACTCTGCTACTGTCATGGTGTCTGTATTGCGGGACTCAATTATTGTAGTCACCACATGATCAAACTTCATCGGCATAGTGCGTAGAATTTTTTCTACCACCTTGCTATGTGCGTAGAATTTTTTCTACCACCTTGCTATCTGGAATGTCTTCTCCATATACTCTCATCTTGTTGACGAGATTTGTAACACGTGAAAAATAATGTTCAACTGTCTCTGAGCTTGACATTTCATATCTTTCATATTTTCTACGTAGAGATTGTAATTTGGATTTCTGGGCCTTTTCAACTCCTTTATATGAAAGCTTCAAGATATCCCACGCTTCTTTGGCTGTTTTGGCATTTGCTATTTTGCCAAAAACTGAGTAATCTAGTCCTTGGTGAATTTGTGAAAGTGCCAACTGGTCCTTCCTTTGAGTGGTTTCATCAGCTCCTTCCTGTAATCCTGGTTCCACAAAACTCCAAATATTGTGAGCTTTTAAATGGGTGGTCATTAACAATGCCCAGTAACTATAATCAAGTTTCTCATCTAATTTTGGACCAGCCCGGACAATATTGAAATTAATTGCCATATCTTTCTCTCAAAATTTACTAACTCACAAAAAATATTTGACACAATGAGAACTCTCTTGTTCTTTGCAAACTCAAAAATATTTTAATATTCACAATACCAGACTCTCTAGCTCTGATACCAATTTGATATCAGCGAGACATGATAACAACGCGCGCACACTTGCAGCCCGAAGAGAATATAACTCTTTTAGATGATATTATAACACATTACATGTTCTGCATTTTATAGGCAAGATGTTACAACAAAATAGTAAAATTCAAAATAAGAAAAACTTACACAGTCACTCATTTTCTTGTCTAGGAAAATACTGCTACCTTTCTTTTACTTTAGCTTATGAAGGATAACTATTATATTCTTAAGATTTTAGTCACTTGATTTAATATCTGACAACTTACATACAATACTCTGGTACTGGTGGTCCTGTTCACCTCTTATCAACTGACACGTGTTTTTTTCAACTCAACAGTGATCCCAACTTAACACCGTTAACGATTGTCGATTGGCAGTATCATTTTCCTCCGTCTCTTGCTAACATTCGAAGCCCCCTTACGAGTATCTCTCCATCGTCACTTTGCCCCTCCTTCCTTCCCAGATCCTCCTTCCTTCTGCTATTGTCTCGAGTTCCTCTCTTAAATTTCCATTTTTACTTGTTTGAAAAATGTTCCTCTCTTAAAGTTCCTCTTAAATGTTCTATTGTTGTTCAGAAGCAATAGAACATTCGCAACATTAAATAGCTTTTTCATTGGTGTAAATAGAAAAAACGTTTTTATGCTGCAAAAAAAATTTTTGTTCTCAGGAATATTACCCTCACTTTCTACTGTGCAGTTTCCTGCTATCGTCTTCAGTTTGCTCTTTGCAAGAGGGGACTCGGTAGTTTTTAACTTTATAAAAGGATGGTTATCTTAGTTACCATGCGGAAACCATGTTGTTGATTTTCCAGAATTTGAAAAGTGGAGACATTTTTTCATATGCATATGATTGACTGATTCCCTGCTTGAAGTCTTGGATACAAATGATGGAAAATAATTACATGTCACTTCTTTGTATTGAAGAATTACTTTTGGTTGGTGATGGCAGAAAAGAACTTTACGGCCGATCTAACGTTCATGGTAATACTGTGGTAAAATAATTGGAAGAAATCAACCCATCCACCTTGCCTCTTATTAAAGATGGAAATGCATTTTTATTATCATTTTGTAACTCAGTTAGCCTTCTAATATAATTATAAGGAGAGAGACACTAGATAAAGATAGCAGCACATGCACTTTTGCATTAAAAAGCAACAATATATATAACATTTACATTTGGTTTACGTTTGACTAGAAATCAAATAAAAAAGTATATAATATTTACACTTGGTTTACACAATGTTTATGCAAATTGTATCTTCAAGAGCCTGTACATTTTCAAGCTTCGCCTTTAAACATGGCTTCATAAATCTGAGGTTGCTGCAGAACAGAAACAAAATACTCACAATTTGGCTCTCAATTTTGCTGCTTCTTCCTTTGAGTTTCCAACTGCAAATCATTGGCCAAAATCCATCATCAATTGAACTTGCCTTAACTTGCCTGGACACATCATAGAATAAGAAAGTGAAGGATGTAAACAACACAATCAAGGAAAAAAATCACACACAACAAAATAACCAACACAACTCACCTTTCAAGCTAATTAATATCTTTCCTCTGTCCAACTGATTTAAATTTTCGGTCCTGTTTTATATCTTTCCCTTGCAAACTATTCTCCTTTCAAGCTTCCAATCCAAGGTCTTTTTCTTGCTTGTCTTACTAATACA
The DNA here is from genome assembly GCA_035048595.1 of Echinosophora koreensis. Taxonomy (NCBI): domain Eukaryota; kingdom Viridiplantae; phylum Streptophyta; class Magnoliopsida; order Fabales; family Fabaceae; genus Echinosophora; species Echinosophora koreensis. The sequence goes on from JAPCYP010000001.1 coordinate 23,283,113, forward strand.
ACAAATCATGGCTCCCATTTTGTTGGGCACTGACGTCAGTAAATGCATAAAGGTAAGACATCAGAAAAGGCAAATATAACATGTATGCAAAACATTGTATCATCATTTCTTCTCACCAGGAATATTGCACATGTAATCATCTACTTCCTCTCTTATCAATAGCTATATATGAAGACCACTAAAACATTGTATCATACACATACAATGCAAGAAAAAATAAAAATAAGATTGGTATATAAAAGAGCATAAAGTTTCCATTCAAATAATAAGAATAAATTATCACCAGCTCTCATATTGGCACAAAAATAGTGCTCCAAAACCAATATAAGAATCTTGCCAAGATGTCCATGAAGCATCAGTGTGATTTACTGTGAACGCCCATTTTTGCAAGATAAAGGCAAAAGGGATTACCTCTCCAATAAATGCTCAACCACATATAAAAAGAATATTTTTTGTGTTCATCTGCATATCATAAAAAATGCTCCACCACATTATATGCATACTGCAAGAGCCGTGAGACCCAACAATGAAAAATTTCAAAGACCCGAGAGAAATTTCTATTGTTAGAGCCGTGAGACCATGTAGGTGAGACCACTTGCTTAGCCCTCTTTTCGAACAAGTAGAAATAGAAGTTTAAGATAGGAACTCGAAACAATAGCAGAAGGAAGGAGGGGCAAAGTGACGAAGGAAGAGGAAGGGATGGACGAAAAATGACATCGCCAATTGTTAACGGTGTTAAGTTGAGTTGTTAAAAAATACACGTGTCAATTAATAAGAGGTGAACAGATCACCAGTACCTAGAGTAAGTTTTATCCTTTTGTAAATAATCCTATCACAAAAGGAAGGCCTTATCCTTCATTCCTTCTGATTCGGATAAAGTCATGAGTATTTTGGAACTAACGCCTTGGGGAAAATGACTTGTCACGTGACGTTTCCCTTCCCCAAACACACAATGTAACGTCACGTGTCATTTCTTTATCCGATTAGAAAAATTAATAACAGAAATTGAGCTGCTATACTCCTGTTTTGGTCTCTAGGTCTCGATTAGAGGATACCCAGATTCATCCAAAAAAACTCATTTTTTTGGACTTAATAATGTAAAACTGTTGTTGATTACATGTAATATATAATTAATAATTTATTATTAATAATATATTTTATTCATTGGATTTAATTGATATATATTGTCAATATAAATTTTTTTTATGTTATCAGTCAATCATAAATTATCACGTAATTAAAAAAAATTGACCCTTATATAATTATGTTATAAATTATGCATAGGATGATATTTATGATTGGTCGATAAAGTAAAAAATTTATATTTACTAGTTTCATAATTGAAATTCTTAATACTTTTGGGAAAATGATATTTTTGAATTTTTAATAAAATATATTTTTCTAAAATAAATATTTTAGAGATACTTGTTAAGAAAATAAAAGGTTAATAAGAATATTATTATTTGTAGGTCTTTAATCGGGAATTCTCACAATCAAAGTTGTGAGACCTACACTTCGATCGGGATTCGTACCACGGACTAGTAAGAATATTATTATTTAAATTTGAACATCAATTTTTTTGAAGATAATATTTAATATGAATTCAATTGGCATATACTTTAAGTATAAATATTTTTCATACTGCCAATCAATCATAAATTAATTTATCATTAAAAAGACTTTTATCCTGACTATAAGGATGGCAATTTGTAGCCTATCACTAGGTACCTGCAAAAATTACCCACAGTGGGTAGGGTAATTACCCACACAATGGATAAAGGCTCGAGTAATTACTCGCAAATTTGAATGGATATGTGTGCAGGTAAGGGTATTATAATACCCACCCCGTCCCCCATCCACACATATATGTATACATGTGATTATTTATTTATTTATATTGCTCGTATATATATAATTTAACTATGATAAAATTTTAAAACCAAAATTAATATTAAGAATCTTAACTTTCTAAACCTAGCAGCATCTATACTTATTTTTGGATTTTTTTATTTAGTTTAATATTTTGATTTGTAATGTTTTATGAGTATTTTTTTTTTTTTTTTGGCCAGATAAAAGCTTTATGTGGGTTGGGTTTCGGGGGCTCACTAGGGCCAGGGCAAGCCTGGGGCTCAATGAATACCTACAGAGGTACTTATATATTACCCACTAACAAGGACCTCACGTCGGTAGTGAGATTCGAACTCACGACCTTATGGGTTATGAGCTGTATCCTTACCGACTAGACCAACCTTTGTTAGCGTTTTATGAGTAGATTTAAAATACCTTGGGACAATTTTTAATTGTTATAATTTTTTTTATTTATTTATTGCTTTTACATAGTTAAATTGTGGGTAACAGGTACTAAAGTTGATACTCATGCGAGTCAGGTAATTTTTTCAAATGTGGATATAGGGACGGATACTATAATACCATACCTAGATGGCACACCTGACTACCTCAAAAGTTATTCATATCACAATTTCTGTTTATTTGTCAGTATAAAAGAAGTTCGACATTAACTACACATATCAATTAAACTTATTTAATATTATATATATTAATTTTTTTTATCTCTCATTCATTTTTCAGTTTTTTGACATATGCATATTAATATGACTTCCCTGTTTTGATTTTGAACCAAGGGGAATACTAATCAAATGTCCTAAGTACACGGTCAAAGGATTAATATTAAAATTGGGTGTTGCTAACTTAGGACACTAGTTAAGGAATCAATAAAAAAAATTTGTGTTAGAGACATAAGTGTAAAACTTTTTAATATATTAAATCCATTAGTTTCTTATACAAAGTTTTTTGTTTTGATTTCTTAACCACCGTTCTAAGGATGTTGGTTACCACCTTCAAGAAAAATTATGTATTGAAAAATATTATATTCAATATATTGATAATTTTTTTAAAAAAATGTTTTTCAATAAAAGAAATTCATCTTTGGATTCGTTATTTATTTAATCAATGTCCTTACAAAAAACACTTGAATTAAGGACAAAACGTAGGATGCAGTTCTATAGATGTTTGTAGCACTGTTTTGTGATGAGAAGAAAGCATGGATAATAATTTATCAATGAAAATTATAATCATGCTGTCCAGTGTTCTATAGGCCTACATAATGCAAAAATAGAAGTGTTTAATTGGAAAACTATTATATTACTCCTCTAAATGTTAAATATGCAAGTTTCAATAAAAAAATAAAAAATAAAAAATTTGTATTAAAAAATGGTTTTTTTTATAATCGTAATATAGGTACGAAGTATAAACCACCGTTAGTGATTGGGAATACAAGATGAGTTTTTCCCTTCCAACCAATTTTTTCCTACACAAGAGTCAAGATTGGAAACCTCTAACTACTTACTTAAAGTGTAATCCCTTATCACTTAGACGAATCACATAATAATGTATTAAAAAGTTGTATATTTTAAATATCTAAAAATTATAATTTTGAATAAAAATTTTCTCATTTAGATTCATTAACCAGCTAACAAGAACCATATTTAACAATAAAAAACCATCATTAAGTCATTAACTAATGGAAGATTGATTACCAATTATTATAGGGGCCTACGTGTACTGTCGTGTAGGGTGAAGCTTATCTCTGGGAGATTCCAGATCCACATGGCACGTGATACGCACCCACACTGTTCCCAATCAACGGTGTAGATCTGTTTAGAATCCGATAAGTTGTCAGCCCTTTAACGCTTCAGCTCCATTAAATATCCACGACCCATCTCTTGCTTTCTCTTACTCCACTTCACTCCCTACTCCACAAGCATGGGCCTCCTCGACCACTTGTGGGATGACACCGTCGCCGGCCCTCCACCGGACAACGGCCTCGGCAGACTCCGAAAGCACCACACCTTCGCTTTCCGATCTAACTCCGTCAAGGGTACGCATCAACACTTTCACCCCTAGCTTCACCCAGACCTATTGGACTTCATTTCCCAAAAATGATTTAATCACAATTTCTGTAATACAAATCACGATAACTGCAACTCAAGTCCTCAACCATCAACTCAATTATTATAATTTAACTTGCACATCAAAGAAGTTATGATGTGCGAAATAACATATAAATAAATCCAGTGTACGTAGATTTTGTTTTTGGAACTGCTTCTTGCTTCTGAAAATATCTGCTAACTTTAAGGCATTATATTGCCGTTGTGTGATCAGAATCAGATGCCGGGAGCGTGGGATCGTACGGTGAGGATTCGCCAGAGGATGCGGTGAGAGTGACTCGTAGCATCATGATCGTGAAACCGCCCGGCTACCAGAGTCAGAGTGGATCGGCTCCGCCTTCCCCCGCCGGATCTACTCCTCCGGTGTCTCCGTTTTCCGGTAAGGTCGTTAATTTATTCTCTATATTATTACACCATCAAATTTCTAGCTAGAACATCACGGATTGGCTTTCTGTGAGAGCTACTACAACCAGTATCTCCAGGAAAAGTGGAGTGAGAGAGGGTATAAAGGGATTCTCCAGAATTGTGTATAGGGGCAATTTTGTCCTTTTCGGGCGGCGCCTATCTTTCTATTTTTTAATTAATTAATTAATTAATAATTAATGGACAGATGGTAATGGCGTGATAAAAGAAGTGTTGGCCTGTTATCGCTAGGAATAGGAATAGGATGGATAGAGATCACATGTAATATCTTGATGTGTTATATTATGACCTAATTAATAATATCTTAGGAGTATTTTGGTAACATATTATTCGTTGAGACATCATATAGTACATCAAAATAAGACAGATTTAGGATGAGTGTTTTGTTTCCTTTCACCTAAGCAGATTAGATATTGAAAAGGACGTGGACACTGTGCTTATCCTTGTGCTGATAATGTAAATACATATTTGTATGAGCATTATATTAATTTCCATTTAGGTTTCAACTCAAGTGTCATCTAGGATAAGTTCATACTTTGCAGAGGTTAATAATTTGATGGTGCCATGGTGGGGTTTATTAATTAACATAAGACATCCTCTGAAGGAGTTAAGAGTGTTTCACTTATTATTTAAATACAGCTCGATATTTATTCAGTGATTGAAATATATTATTTGCGATAGATTGATTTGCATACCGGTGATGTCACCATTGAACCATGCATGTGCTGTCAACTGAATGTATCTTTCTGTGTGGAAAGTGGAAACCAATTAAGTGTCAACACACACACACACAGATAGATCGTCTTATTGTTATTGCCCATAACCAACAGAACAAAGTCTCGAACTGTTCATTAGCTCCTCAATATGGTAGCAAACTGATCATTTTTTCCTTCGTTTTGTGTTTTATCACTGAAGTGTAACTTATATAACAATATAACTTTAGATTACCCAAATCTATAGGAAGACTATTGATAATGATGTTTGTTATTATGTAAATAAACAATGATAATAGCAACATATAATTAAATATGCTGTATATATCTTTTGCCAGGAGCCAGAGCTGAGTCCTTCCGGTTTCGAAGAAGGTCGACATCAGATGCGTACGAGAAGACAGAAAAAAACAGATCAAGCACTTCTTCTCCTTTCGATGTGTGAGAAATGAGCTTGATCACTTTCTCCTCCCTGCATATGGCTTAAAATGTTTGTTGGAATCCATTGGCCTTCAATGTATCGATTTTTGTTTAGGTTTTGTACATATATGTATATATGAGAATGTGTTTATGAGTTGATCAGTTGAGGTCGTGGGATCGATATGGAATATAGTTCCTGTGAGGCTGTGTGTTTCAGCGTCTTAAGTCTTAGTTAGGTGAGCTGCGGTTCGCAAGTTGTGATTATATTAAGTATAGTAGAGAATGTATCTTGTTATGTATGTTTACAATAAAAAGCCTTTCCTGCGTTTGTGTTTTGCTTTCATGCTGTATATATGCATGCCCGAACGTGAGCGTGTCAGTTTATTATTTTTCCGATTCAGCGATAATCTCTCCGATAATAAAATGAATATATTTTGATTTAGATATTTTAACATTAGAGAGAGTGATCACGTTAGACGTCAGGCCCTCCTGTCGCTGCTTAGAATATGCTAGCTACTCTTTCGTGGCTTTTCATCTAACATCAGTTAGGGACTGATCTATGGTGTTTGCTAAATATGGCCTCATGTGAAAAAGTGCATGTTAACGATTGAATGCTGTAGACCAGGTTTTCCGGTTGTTAAATCGGTTGCTTAATGAACCTTGTTTACTTTTCATTCACGTCCGCCCGATCAAAGGTGATTGTATATTTTTTTTTACCAAATCATTGGTGATCGTTAAACAATTCAACGATGACCTTATCGACAACGTCAATCACTATTTTTTTTTTCACTAAATAACACTTTTTGTTGTCTTAGTTTTGAGTTTTTACCACCAGAAGATTAACCTACTTTTATTTTTGTAAACCTACACTTTCACATAGGCAAATGTGTGAGTTATATGTAAACATGATGTGTTACACTAGCATATCAATAAAAATAAAATAAAATTCAAAATGAAAGAAGTATTAATATTCAACGAAGCCAATGTTAAAAATTAAATAGTAATAGTTGCATAAACTTAAATCGGTATTTTCAGAGGAATAATTGTTTAATTTTATTTTAAAATAATCTAGAACTTCCAGTTATGAGAGTTTTATAATGCAATCCAAATACACACTAACTCATCAAAGTTAATCGAGAAACCAACATGTGGTTGGTTTAAGTGGTAAGGGATTTGGACACCTTAAGCAATTGGTCAAGGGTTTGAATCTCGACTCTTGTGTATGGAGAAAATCTGTTTGGGAGGGGAGGTCCCACCTTGTGTGCCCAAGAGCTTCCCGGACGAAAATTAGTCACTACTAACGGTGGTGGATACTCCGTACCTATATCATGATTAAAAAAAATGATCATCCAGAAAAAAAGTAGAGGAAGACAATTTGTTATTCAACAATGTATGTGAATCTATTAGGGCTTGTAATGTGTTCTAAGTATTGTTTTCTTTTAACTATAGAACAATCGAGAAATATTGTCTGGGTGTTTGGAACAGCGGTACATCTGCCTCAGAATTATATTGCTGCTGCAAGGCAAAAGCTACTAATAGAAGCTTTGGCAGAAGCATGTCTAGCAATGTGCAGACGTGTGTTTCCAAACATGCTATGCATGAAGCAGACATATGCTGGATGGGGAGTGGGGACAAGCCTAGCTAGCTAATTTCTGTATCCCAAGGATTGAATTAGACAAATCTAGCTAGGTTGTTAAATACATCCTTACTTATTTATACAATGTAAGATTTATAATGATTAAGCAAATTTCATTACTGGAATGAAATTTTTATTAATGTAATAACTTAACTTTTCTTTTATACACTGTAAAAATTTTATTGTATATTGTTACAAGATATATTACGGTCTTGATTATTAATAGAATGACTTGATTTTTCTTTTGTAAAAAAAAAAAAAAAACTTTCATCGATTTGATTTGAGGGGACTTGATTAAAAAATTATATATAATAATCAATCGTAAATACAAATTTAATTGGTATGTATCATCATTACAATTATTTTTTGCACAAATGAATCCTCTAAATCTGAATTCTCTCTCCATCCTCTCTCCAGTCAAACATCGGCCTTTGAAATAACATAACGACTGACGTGAGAGATCTCCTGACTATTAGATTAATTCAATATTGATATTTGGTGGTAGGAGGGATGAAGGGGATCTGATCATTGTTTACATTTTCAATCAATCATAAATTGTCCCATAATAAAAGTGTATGAATTTTATAATAATTACTTTAAAAATCAGATGATTTGTGATTGATTAATAGTGAAAAAATGAAGTTAGGTGTACAAGTTATAATTAAAATGCTACAGATTTTGCTAACACATATCTTAATTCTTAAGAAATTAATAAAAGAAAAATTTGTATTGAAAATATAATTTAAACACTTTTCAATTTAATAAATACAACAATTTCCTTTGTTAACTTACATTTTCCTATACAACAATTTCTTTTACAAATAAAATAGGAAACTGAAAAATGAAAACCAATCAAACCGACCTTTTATAGGAAAAAAAATAAAGAAACAATCACTTGTTTCGTTCAGTGTGGGCTGTGGGCTCGCAGGTGTGACATCTGGTGACCCAATTCACTGTCGAATAATTGGAAAATCGGAACATAAGCTTAAGCTATAGGAATTTTATGAAATCCATCGGATTCGATTGCGCGGTGTTTGGGTGCAGCCATATAACTCTTAACTTAGTGGTCGGCGTTAACTGTTAAGAGTCTTTTATGAAATAAATAGTATACAGATCACAGTGCGATGGTGGTTTTGCGGGTATGGAGGCAGTCATCGCAGTCCCAGGTGGCACCCAAGACCATGGAATATGGCTTCCTGCTTTTTATCCTCTTCTTCCATCTCTTCCTTCCTTACTCTTCCGGTTAGCTTCTCTCTTCTAAACCTTTTTATTTTTATCGATTTGCAAATTTTATCACTTATCCATGATCGTCTTCTATTATTTGATTTTCATAAGTTATGGTGTTATGCTTAAGCAGGGACGCACATACACTGGAAAAAAAAAACATTTTTATTTTGTGAAATACTCTACAATTTGTCTGTAAAGTTGCGGTTGTGTTATTTGAACGCGGGACAACAATTTTTTATAACAATTTGGATGGTTAATGGAGTTCAAATAAGTGGTTAGTTAATCATTAAACATCCTCTGAATGTAATTAACCACGTATTTGAACTGCATTAATCATTTAAATTGTTGTCGAAAATGATTGTCTCATTCCTACGTTCAAAAATCATTTCTTGTAAAGTTATAATCCAGGCAACTGTTCGTATTTGTTCCTTTCTTATAGTCTCAGACTGTTTATTGGGCTATTAGAATTGGTGTTATAACTTGCAGGCTTTGATAAAACTAAAAATGGGTTTGTGGATGCTCGAATCTTTATATTACATAAGCTCTCTCCAACTAGAGGGTGACCCTTGGCACAACCCTAAGGTTGTCGTGTGACCTCCGCCACCAGGAGGTCATGAGTTCAAATCCTGAAACTGAAAACATTCTCTCTACATGTGAGATAAGGCTGGGGTTCATACCAAGTGGGAGCCTTGTGCACTGGGCTGCCTTTTTGAGCTCGCTCCAACTAACCAGAACCATGAATTTTGTTGGAATAAACTGATGTACACTGGATTTTACTATTTTTGCTACATATATGTACTTTCCTATTTATTACATTCTTTTTCTTTCTGGGGCACACACATGGGCAAATATAGTTTACCAATGTCTTTGCTATTCTGCTTAGCTTGTTGGGATCTTTGTTTCATCCAATTTTTCACATTCGTCTTGTTTCTGCTCAAGCTGACAAGCTAAAATAGACACAGTTGTCATTAGAGCATGTATATCATGTAGTTAGTATGACTCTGTTGGAAAAATATTCTGGAAGAAATCATGATCACCATCCTTTATAGTTTAGGTGGCTTTAAAAAACTTCTTTTAAGCATATTTTGTTTCATAATTGGCAGAAGATGTAGAGGTGTTACTTTTGTGTTATCACAATTTGCTTTCTTATTCAATATTTTGTGTTCTTCTTTTAGTAGTAATTATGTGTTTAATGTACATTGAGTGCCTCTGGAGAAAATTTGGGGTTTTAATAAACCTTGTGATAACAGTGATCAAATGTGTAACAATCCACTGGTTTCATAATTGAGCATAGTATCTACTCAAATGATGTATCTAACAAATTGTTTTCATAGCTCAATCTCTAAGTCACATTTTTTCTGCTTGTTACTGCTCCTTTTTCAAATGGTTGTTAAGAGCAATGAGAGAAGAGAGAGACATATAATGAAAGTGGTTAGCCTAATTACCATAATTACATGATTTGGTTAGCCTATTCAATTAATCTAGAAACTATTTATAAAATTTTCAACAATGACTTTCTAGCACAAGAAAATTCATGGATGCATATGGTTTTCAATTCTCTTGCTCATTTCTGAATGCAGGTAAACCCAGTGGAGTGTGTATTTCTCAAGGTGGTCGATTTCCGCCCTTTAGATCAGAAGGTAACCCTCCCAAAAAGGGTCCTAAAGATTTGACCCTTTGCCGGGTTTTTCGCAAAAAGACTTGCTGTGACATAACCCATACTCATCCTGCCTTGCTGTCTGTAAGGAAGCTTGCTTCTACTGGGGAAGCTAGCCAAGAGTGCTTGGACTTATGGGAACTATTGGAATGTGCCATTTGTGATCCACATGTTGGTACTCAGCCTGGACCTCCTCTTATTTGTGCATCGTTCTGTGAGAGAATTTACGAGGCATGCTCGAATGCTTACTTCTCCATGGATGTGAAAACACAGGTATATAGATGACTCTGACTTTTGGAAAAATTTGGTATAAGATCATGGAAATAAGTTTGAAGTCCTTTATGTGATGGTATATAAACATAAAGTTTATCTGGGGTTTGAATAAATTACGCATTTATTTTAGATTTCTCTTTTTGAGCATTCATTTGAGAAAAGGCTGTGCATCACAGGACAGGATTTGATTTGTTGTTAATAATTCATAACAGAATGTTGTTCAAGTGTTTAGATCACCTGTCTCAAGTATTTATGAGGGCTAGAGAGTTCAGTATGTATATATTTGCTTTTTTAATACCAGAACATGGATTCTTTGATTTGTCTCCTTATTTCAAGTTTTTGATTGACTTGAACCTCCAGATTCTAGCACCTTGTGGAGTAAATGACTTTGTATGTGGTAGGGCTGCCGAGTGGGTCTCCAATGGCACAGATCTTTGTCTTGCTGCAGGTTTCCAAGTGAAACCAGCTGATATTGTACATATTGCCTCAGCAGAAGCATCTTGCTATGGTGATATAGCAAGTCTAGGTTCAGTTGCTGATTCATGGAAGTCTAAACAGTTTGAGTTGACCCAGAAAGGTGACAGTTTGGGGATGCTGGCTGATTTCCGGCAATGGGTAAGGGAAATGCCATTTAATGAAAGAGTTTCTTGGGCTATAGGAGGGATGGTTCTAACAGCAGGCTTGGTGTTTATAAGGTCAGAATGCAGTCCCTTCTCCTTCCTATTATTGAGTGGCTGTGAATTTTCTTATGCTCTTATCAGGAAAATGTAGGCAAGTTCAAAAAGACAAACTGGGTAGAAATGTGGAGTATTTGTTCATCATGTTCTTTTTTAAACTTTTCTAATTATTGTTTTATGAGTTTAATTTTGATACACTTTTAGTGTAAAGTTTTGTACATTGCCAGTCAATCACAAATTATCATGTGTGATTTTTATGGTATTTAAGATGAGTGTCAAACATTTTTAATGATGTGATAATTTATGATTGATTTACAGTATAAAAAATCTTTACATTTATAATACATACCAATTAAATCCTTGTTTTAATCCCTTTTTTCTTTTACTTCTCACATCTTGTCAAACTAGCTATAATTAGGATGGAATTAATGTCCCCTTATGACATCATAGCGAATTCAACATACAATTGCATCTTAAACAGAATCTGGGAATTTGTCATATATTTTGTTTGTAGTGCACCTTCATTGAGAAATTATTCATTTGTCTTTATCGTTGGAATGTTACCTATCTTCTATTAACATCTATATGATAATCGTGCAGCAAACGGAAAAGCCATAGCCAACGCCAGAAGCTAGCAGCTATACAGAGAACTGCAAGGAAGCTGGGAGGCAAGATGGCGGAGCAACGGGCTTCTCAAGAAAACAGGAAAAGAAATTCCTGATGAGTGTTCCCTTGTATGTGAAGTTGTGAACATAAATAGTTGTGCTAATTTGTAGGTGGATCTTGAGTTTCTTCCTTGTTATAATTTAAATGACGTTTTGCTCCATTTTGTACTGGCTTTCGCCATTCTCTCATTATTTTTTGTTATGTAGTTTTTGTTAAGATCTTTTGTTTCCTTCAAAATGATTTTTAATGTATAAGTTGATTATAAAATAGTTTTGGCATGGTCTTCTGGCTTTTCTGTTTAGAAACAAATACAGCATAAAGTGCAATATGTTAAACAAATTCAGGTCTTGTTGAATGAAGGGTGGGATGTGATTGTCACTCATTGATGGGATGCATATGTTTGTTGTACTTCACCATCTCTGTACTCGCGTCTTTCTTCCTGTCCTTTTCTGCTAGACCCAAAAAAGGGTTCCCATTTGTAAGGTGGATTATAGTTTCTTTTGCATTGCAAGGTGTACTTAATTACTTATCCTTTGGATGGGCAATTTTGGATTGAAGTCCCTATTTTTCAACACAACTTTCATTACACTTTTCTTGTTCTATTTCCTTTTGAAATAATAAAATAAGGAACATTTCTGAATATATGTTTTCATTTTAGCAAAACAAGTGTGGAACCACCGCTTCTAGTACAACAATTTGTTCCACATATATAGGACTATGTATTCTCCTGTAATAACTTGTAACCAAAATTTGAACATTAACAAGGATTATAGGATTTAATAATGTGCATGAAGAATGAAATTTTTATCTATTTTTAACATTAGAAAAAAAGAGCAATCGATAAAATAACCCTAAAATTGAAAATATTATGAAGTTAATTTGATTTTAGTATGTTATATTTCAATTGAGTTAATGTATTATCCGATTCTACACGGCTACACGGTCAAACACAAGTTTATTCTGTGAAGGCCGACGCATAGCCATAGGCGAGGGCTATAGGTTACAAAGTGGGCCTTAGGCCTTATCCAACAAGTAGTTGCTTGAATCGTTTTCTCGGCCCATGAGAGCCCAATTATGAAACCCTAGGTTCCTTCAAGTAGCACCATCTTAAATTGCTGGTACAGCAGTCGCAGACACCGTGCGAGGCAGAGTAGGAGTAGCAGCTCGTCGAAGACCTGAAGCCGCAATGGTTTTCCCTCTTTCTCTTCGTATGCCTCTTTGGTGTTTGCGTGAATTTTGCAGTTTCTGACCATTTTGAATTTGGAAAAACTTAACAGGGGATCGATCTTAAGGCCGGAGGTAAGAGCAAAAAGACCAAAAGAACTGCACCAAAGTCCAATGATATCTACCTTAAGCTCTTGGTCAAGGTTCGTATCATTATCAATGTCACTTTAAGCCATGTGGATATATGCTATTATGTTTTTTTTTTTTTTTCCAGTTGAAGGTGTATTGTATTTACATTTATATGACGATGATGATTAATGTGAATCCCAGCTCATTATGAGACCTTCACTATTGCAAGGTCTGGGAATAGAATTTTCCACATTTGTCTGAGCCTTTTCAACTGTGAAAACACTCATTCTCACAGACATCATATATTTAATTTAATTATTATTTTTTTCGTTTTTCATTTACTGGAAATGGAATTAATTTTAGATCCAATTAAATACTATTTGATTGAACATATTTTAGTCTAAATTGTTGGTGGAACTGCAGTTCACTCATTCGATGTCCTATGCCTTGTTTTTGTTACCTTAATGCATATTGCTGTAAGATTCATACCCGCGTCTTCACTTTATGTGGATTTAATCTATTAATGGAAATTTTGTGCTTGCAAAGGAGATATGGTTCCCAATGATGCTTTTTTTAACCATGCTAATGCTGATAACAGATGATTAACACTTTGAGTTTGTTGTATTGAGGGAACTGGTTCTCTAATTTGTCGTCATGTCTCATTTTCAATGTAGAAATCTATTCATGTTTTTGGAGATACCTTTTTTAGTGGTTTCTAAGGCATTTGTTCTCAAAGTTATCTTTTACCCCCATCTGTCTGAGAAAATGTCTATTTAAATGTATGTTTGCATTTTTTTTTCTTTATTATGTTTGCATCCAATTATTCTGATTAGATGTTACTTGATCAGCTTTACCGCTTCCTTGTTCGGAGAACTGGAAGCAAGTTCAATGCTGTGATACTCAAGCGCTTGTTCATGAGCAAGGTTAACAAGCCTCCACTTTCTTTGTCAAGGTTGATCAAGTATACCAAGGGAAAGGTTTGTCTTTTTGGTTATTGGTTTAGGGTTTGATTTTTCTGGTTTGATTGATCACAGTTTTCATTGATACAATTCTGAAATGAAATTTATCTATGTAGGAAAATAAGATTGTTGTGGTGGTGGGGACTATTACTGATGATATTCGTGTATATGAGGTTCCACCCTTGAAAGTTACAGCACTCAGGTTTACTGAGACTGCACGTGCAAGAATAGAAAAGGCAGGCGGTGAATGCTTGACATTTGATCAGTTGGCTCTCAGGGCCCCTCTTGGACAAAACACGGTATGTTGTCATTTCGTGAGTGATTAACTCAACCAATTGCTGCATTTTTTTTTCCAAATGTTTGAATATCAGTTCTGGTCCTGTTTATTGAAAAATGCTTTTGGTTGAAGATTTTAGATTATTGAATTTGTTGCCTCTTTAACACTGGAATCTCCACTATAATGTTGCAGTCTCTCCCTCCCTTTTTTTTTTTTTTGGGGTGGGGGAGGGATAACTACCGTAATGTGCTTTAATTAATGGTTTACTGGTTTGTTGTAATTGATTAATGATTAATTTTAATTGTATTTGATCAGAGTTGTAGTTTTGAAATCTCTCTGCTCACTGAAGATTTATATTCTCTGTTTTCAGCTCCCCTGTTGCATCAAACTGTTTGTGTAAATATTGTCGTGTATATTTTGATACAATGAGCTCGGGATATGCTGGGATTATCCGCTTTTTAACGTCAATTTTATTTACACCATTTTTCTTTGCAGGTCCTTCTTAGAGGCCCAAAGAACGCACGCGAAGCTGTGAAGCACTTTGGTCCTGCTCCTGGTGTGCCACACAGCCACACCAAGCCTTATGTGCGAGCTAAGGGAAGGAAGTTCGAGAGAGCTAGAGGTAGGAGGAACAGCAGAGGATTTAGGGTTTGATTTGATAGTGTTGGCCTGCTGCTGGTGTTGTTACTTCTTAAATTCAGATTTCTCATCATAGACGTGATGACAGTTTTCATGTTATTCCTGTTCTGATAGTGATTTTCATCATGGAGTTTTTTTATCATGGGCTCCCTTGTTATCCTTTGAAGTGTATTGTGAAAGTTACTTTCAACTTAGTTTTGATGCTAGAGAATGGATATTCATTATGTGATACATGTTTGTGCGTTATGAATTTAAACATTAACCTCTAAGTTTATTGTATGATAATGATAATAATACGTAGTAACTGTATGTTTGCATGGCTAAAATGTTTGATGCAATGGAATTAAACAACTACCTTGCCGCATTGGAAGCTGACTTTATTATAGTAATGTATGTTTGGCAAGTAATTAAAATTAGGGTGTAAATTTACATGAATCAGTTTTATTTGTACACACTGAAATTTCAGTCATTGACATTCGTGATACTGACCCTTACCAACAAGAACAACCAAAGCTCGAGTTACTATTCTACTATATATAGATACGATTTTTTCTATTGGTTTTTTAGGATTCAATTTTTTTTATGAATAGATTGGTGATTGTGGTGTTATATAGTAGTTGATGTTATATGTAGTATCCAAAATTTGATGTTCAAATAACATAAAATAATAAGTATCTTGAATCCTTGTAGTATCATACTATCATTCATCTTTATTGATAGATACAATAAAGTGAATGTACCTTGGTGTATGTTTGGGGAGTCATTAGGTGGTTATGGTGGAGAGTTAATGAGTGGAGTGATAAGGAGGCTGAGGGTTCAAATCTTATCACATGGGTCTTGCTAACAAGTGTCTTAAGGGCAATGATTAAGGAAACCACAATTGAAAAGTTTGTATTGAAAATCTAGGTGAAACATTTTTCAAAATGTTAAATACATCATTTCTCATATAAATCTTCCTTTATTGGTTGCTTAAACAATGCCCTAAGGACACTTGTTAGCATTCTTTTACTAACATTAAACTTTTGCCTATAAAAAAAAACATTGGTGCATGTTTGGTTTGGGATAAAATATACATAGTAAATTTTTTTTTTTTTTTTTTTTGTGTGTGTGTGTGTGAAGAAAATGTAACTTTGAATTCAAAATTACATTTACAACAGTAAATTAAACATTTTTTTTATGATCGCAACAGTAAAGTAAACATAGTCTCAATCTTTTTGGCAGAACTAGAATGAGGCGTGCAGTGAGGTAGGATTTTTTTTTTTTTGGTAACAAAAGAGAAATACACTAAAACCAGAAAAAGAAAGGCCTAAGACCTTTAAAAAACAACTCCTATAGCATCAGCAAAAAGTAAACTCTCCATTCCCCTCGGAGAATGATCTTGAACAACTAAAGAGGACTCCCCAGAAGCACCCATCTTTGCTAGAAAATCAGCACAATAATTCCCTTCCCGAAAGGTATGAGATAAATTAAACTCCCAACTCCTGGCTAGCATACTTCTGATCAAAGCAAATTCATTACCATACCGATTAAAGTTCTGGTCACCTTCCTCAACAAGCTTAATTGCGTGCAAAGAATCCGAGTAACAATTAACCTTTCTATACCCCAACTCCCAACATAAAGAGATTCCATGAAATAAAGCCATAAGCTCAGCATGCAAAATATTGGAAAATCCCACGGTCTCATAAAAACCATGCAAGTACGACCCATTAGAATCACGCATAAGGCCTCCAAACCCTGCCATACCTGGATTGGTCTTAGCACTCCCATCAACATTCAGAGTAATCCAACCATCAGGAGGTTTAACCCAAGATACCTGCTTAGAACTCCTTTGACTCCCACCCTCACCATTAGTGCCAAATGCATGCACGGTCTCATGCAGACAAGCATGCACCTGCATGCAGATTGCATTAGAAGGAGTGGCAATTTGCTCAAAAATATACTTGTTGCGGCAACACCATATTCTCCAAAGAACAATAGGAATAACTATGCCAAACTTCCTTATATTCTCCCGAATCCACGTAATGATATCAACATCCTCAAGCGGCAAAACAAGGTTATCAGCTAAGCACAAATTCCAAACCTCTATGGTTTTATCACACGAAAAGAAACAATGATGAATGGTCTCTGGTGCCTGCTCACACAACGGACAAGTAGGATCAACATTGATCCCTCTGGACGATAGGACAGCCCTTGTAGGCAGCGCTTTATGGCATAGCTGCCAAACAAAAAACTGAATACTGGATGAAGTTTTTAGCTTCCACATCCAATTCCAGCGTGCTTCAAGATCTTCATGCCATTGATCCTTCATTAACCACTTATAAGCAGAGTTAACTGAGAATACACCCGAGACACAAGGCTCCCAAACCCACCTATCCATCATGCCTTCCACAAATCTCGGTTGCATGTTCAAAAAATTCTGTTGCACCTCATCTGGCAAATTAGTATAAAGCATATTCATCCGACATGCTCCCTCATGAAACACATCCCTGATCCTCATGTCTATGTCATGAATGTCAACCGCCCACACTTGGTCACACAAAGGAGTTTTGAGTGCCCATGGCTCATACCAAAAACTTGTACTCCCATCTCCAAACTTGAATTTAAACCCATCCCTCAGGACCTCCAGCGCTTTCATAATGGAATTCCACGTACTGGACCCTTTACAATTCTTCATTCCAAGTAAGTTCCCATCCTTCACATATTTAGAAGATATGACCGAGACCCATAATTTCTGAGGAGAAGCCAGCAGCTCCCAAATCAACTTTCCTAGCAGCGCAACATTTTGCTTTATAGGAAAACGAACACCTAGACCACCTAGTTTGCGCGGCCTAGTCACAACCTTCCAACCTATCATATTCATACCTCTATCATTTTGCCCCTTCCAGATGAAGTTCCTTACTGTTTTATCCAATTTATCACAAACATGTTGTGGAAACCATTGAGTTTGCATCCCATAAGAGGGTATGGAAGAAAGCACAGCATTTGCAAGAGTCTTCCAGGTTTATTTAACAATCTCCCCTTCCATGAAGCAAGTTTGGAAGACACCCTATCCAAAACTCCTGAAAAATCCTCCTTCTTCCCTCTGCCATTAAAAATATTAAAACCCAAATACTTTCCAATATTATTTGTAAATTGCATTTGAGTAATTTGAGTCAACCGATTTTTCTTAGCCCTTGAAACTCCAGCTGAGGCAAACAATTTAGATTTTTCCATGCTCACTCTTAGACCTGACATATCACAAAAATCATCAAGCACTTTCTTAATCGCCTTAGCTTGGGACACTCTCGCCTTAGCAAAAAAAAGAACATCATCCGCAAATAAAAGATGAGATATGGAAGGACCATTTCTAGAAATTTGAATAGGTAGGATTTGATATATTCACCAGACTTGATGATATAGTAAAATTGAGATTATGTAAATAAAAGTATATGCGTCTGAAATTACTCTGGACGATACGACGTGTTCGAAACCCAAATCTTCAATTTTGTACTTGTTAGTTCAAGGTTTCAATAATGGTCATCTGTTTTTCCTTCACTGGGGTATACTTAAGGGGACTCTGTTACTGTGACAAAATTGAGTCGGCTTCAATTAAACAAGGGTTAGATTGTTAGAATGAAGGTGCAACATTTAAATTAGAACATGCTTCCTTTATGACACAAACAAGAGTACAAAAAGAAGCTTAAAACAACCAGCATTAACTCAAAATTTTATTCAACTAAACTTCAGACTTGATAGGGAGCAACTCAATAATGAAGTTGTGGATGAGATCAAAACTTGTTAATGAAGTCGTAAATGTGATTGCTGACATCCTCAGCGGCTTCTTGGTTGTTGAAGTGAGCCACCCCTTCCTGCACAACCACTTCCTCCAAAGTTGGCACATCCTTCTTGAAACCACCGTTGTGGATATAGTCTTTCATCCCTTGAGAAGTGTATACCACGTCCACATCACCTGTAATGAACTTTACTGGTACATTCACGATTCCTACTCCAGTCCATGGTGCTGTCAGTTCCCAATTTCTGCAAAGCATTCATCATCTTATTAACCAACACTACTTGGTGAGCTAGAAAATCTATCATTACCATGATTACTTTATTAACCCCCAAGCAACCATAGATTAAGCTTTCAAGCAACCATGTTCTACATCAATATCATTTCCCATGAAATTGTAGAAAAAGAACTTACAAGTTAAGATTTCTATAGTAGTTCAACCCTCCAGTGAGGCCTGTCTTCTGGAATTTAGTAACATAATAAGCAATATCTTCATCCGAAAGCCAAGAGGGCAAGGTCTCTGGAGTATCCGGATTAAATCCAGTTCCATACTCTCCTTTTGGGAAAATTGGGGGACCAGTTTTGCGCATTGTAAGTATGCTCTTAAACAGATAAGCAGTGTCAACTGCACCCATCTCAGCTTCCATCTTGCCTGCTTCCTGTCAACGTTATTTAGACATAAATGACAGTGACTCAGGCTCAAGCAGAGTATCATCAAATGTAAAATCGCTTTTCAATTAATATGTTTAAACATAAAGTTAATTTAATTATGATAGATTGTTACAAAACAGGTAATATTATTTTCATCTATTCCAAATACAACCTTATATTGCTTAGAAAGGACTAGTAAAAAAAACCCATAAACCATAACTCTTTAGTGTCTGTTTGGTTTCAGTAAATCTCGAGAATTGATTCCTCTCAAAAGTGATTTTAGGAAAAAATGAAGTGTTTAATTACTTGAATTGATTTTAACTTCTGAAGCAATTTTGACTAGAAACTATAAAAAATAGCTTTTATACTAAATTTTACATCAAACTTTATTCCGAAATGAAAATATCCAAATATAAATCCCTTGACTTCAAACTCAATTATAACCGAATCAATTTTACAAAATCAATTCCATCACTTTTACCAAATGCTTATCCAAACACACACTTATTTGATCAAGAAAGGTTTGATATAGATTTCAACCACTGAAGAACAAAAAGAAGGGAAATTTTGAAACCGTGCTACAAGTAAATAACAGGGCACATGCAAGATGCATAAACATTTCTATAAGTTGTGAGATTTGTTACATAAGGGAAAGAACACAAACACACAATATTACCTGAAATCTGCATATATAGTAGTCATCTCCATATAAGGCACGAAAAGCATCTACCGTCTTCACTTTGGGGTTTCTTCCAAGGAAGGGTCGGAAAGGGACACTGAGGCAAACATAGGCTTTGATCCTGTCCGGTCGGAACAAACAAAGGTACCAACCGATGATGGCACCCCAATCATGGGCCACAAGGAAAACCTTGTCAACACCCAGAGAGTCGATGAGTGCAACTATGTCACCCACAAGGTGAAAGCACGTGTAGCTGGTGATCGAAGGTGGAGCTTCCGTGTCACCATAGCCACGGAGATCAGGGGCCACTGCACGGTAACCGAGGGAGCTGAGAGCTAGAATCTGGTGGCGCCAGGAGTACCAGAGTTCAGGGAAGCCGTGCAAGAACAACACAACTGGGCCTTCACCTTTCTCTGCAACATGCATCTTGATGCCATTCACTTCCACCGTTCTGTGCTCTATGCTCTCCATCTCTATCTTTCTCTGTTCACTTTCTGAGACCAAACTCTTACATGTCCCTTTTGTAGAGTGATTATTAACCAACAGGAATATTATATGGTGCATCATTTATTTATTATTTCACTCTCTCTCCTTCTCTACTCTTTGAGTTCAAAACATTGTTAAAAACTATTTTGCATCCGTTTATATCCTTTTAGATTTTGATAGAATTGATTTTTAAATTTTTTATTTTTTTAAATTCAATTTTTTTTATAAAAATTTGTTTTTTATGATTTTTTAAACAATATCCTTAAGATACTTGTTAGTATGACTTTAAAAAAATTGATTTGTGTTTAGTAGTGATATCTTTAAAGTGAATTTAGAAGAATTAATTTCGTATGGATGATAAAAATAGAATCACTTTTGATAAAAAATTTGTAGGTCTCACATTAAGAATTGATTTTATTCAACACAAAAGCTAGGAACTACTGCTTTCATCAAAATCAATTTTACGCATCCTAAAATTAATTTTATCCACCATAATTTTGTCGCTCAAACATAAAATAAATTACTTTTAATTGTGTTTTTCCTTCAAGGATTAATTCTGGGTCGCGTAGAATCTTAACCAAATGGGCACTATGTTGTCCGTATTATTGGCAAACTTAATTGTCAATAAACCTAAGGATAAATACAAAAATAAACATTGATCAACTGTAGTGAATGTGAATTGTAATTCTAAATTCTATCTATAATGTCAAAAGTTTGAGTCCAAAAGTTGCCATTTTATGAAGTCATCGTTCTAGAAACAACTTTACATTCCCAACTTTTTTTTTAAAATAACTTTTTTTTAAAACATGTTATAGGTACGAAGTATCCACCATCGTTAGCAGTGACTAATCTTTGTTAAGGAACCTGTCGGGCACCTAAGATGGTTTCTCCCCTCCCAACCAAGTTTTCTCCATACATAAGAGCCAGAATTCGAACCCCTAACCACTTACTTAAGGTGTTAAAGTCTCTTATCACATGGATCAACCACACGTTGGTTAAATAACTTTACATATCCACCTCTTCAACACAAAATTATGTAAATAATTAGTTAAGGACAAAAATTCAAAGTGGCACCTTTTATAAAAATAAATTTATTATATATAAATAATAAATTTATACAAATACAATAAATGAGAAATATATATCATTATTTTTTTATAGGCAAATGTTATTATATCCTTTTATCATTAGCTCAAACCACTTGAGCTACCCAACTCCCTTATATATCATTATGATATTAAGGAAAATAAATATATCATCGATTGTATTTATAAAAGGAATCTAGTATTATTCAATGTTGTATATTCAGTTTATTTCAAAAATTTAATTTTGAATTTTGAATTTAAAAGTATTTCAAATTTTTATTATCATTTAATTTTCGAAACTGTATCATTAATATTTTTAATTTCTTTCGATTTTCTCCACCTGATTTTAATTGCTATTAGATTGCCTTTCAAATTTCCCCATGTGCAATATATGTAAAATTGATTCATTAATGGATTTTTCTAACCTGTACAATTTTGCACATGTTAAGAAATCATAAAATAGAAATATTGTATTGAAAATGGTAGCTTTTTGATTTTCAAGGAATTAAATACACAACTTCCAATACAACATTTTTACTTTTGATTTGTTAACATGTGTAAAGTTGTACATATTAAAAAAATCGTTGATTAATTTACTATCATCAATTTGATTTTGAAAATAATAGTTTAATATGATTGATGAAAGCACTTGGGATTTGGGAACGTGCATTTTTTTCTTCTGGAAGGCAAATGAAGTTTTTTCTGTTGAAGCACTATTTGGAGGTGCAATTCTAATGAGTATTATTTTGTTGTCTTTGGAATTGCAACGTCCTTGTTTGCTTTGAATGGGAAATGAATTGCCATTACTCTTATTTTATTTGTTCAGTTTTGAGACAGGTTTTTCAATGAGAAAATGAACTAGCAATTCAGCTTTGATATATGGGACAGTTGGTTCCAATAAATGGATGGAGAGGAAGGATGGTTTATTGGCCAAGTGGATTAACTTGGCTTTATTGGCTAAGTGGAGATGGAGGATATTAAAAGAAGATAATAAAGGGCTATGGAGAGAAATTTTGAGATTAAGATATGGGGTAGAAGCAGAGGTATTAGGAAATATGGCATCCATTGAAGGAAAAGAGAAATTGAGAGAAACTATGAATGTGAAATTGATAGAATGAGTAAGTTGATTACAAAGAGATTAAGCCTTTATATAGGCTAATGATCTAGCAACTAACTATCAACTAACTAACCATATCTCCAACTAACTATATCTCCAATAGCCCCCCGCAAGCTGGAAGTGCGGATTAGCAAATCCAGCTTGGGGTGTACAACATATTGCAAGAAAAAGAAAGAACAATGAATGAAAATTACAAATGTATCAGTCATAATTACATCAAGTAATAGAGAAAAATCTAATCAATGATATAGGTAACGACCGAAGTTCGTAGATCTGAGAAGTCTTGGACCTTCTTTTGGGCCTCTTTGATCTTCTTTCGTTGTCTCCACGGCTCTCGTTCCAAAAGCAAATGAATCTTGCCAGAATGTACATTGGCAAAAAAGAAATTTTTATATGAAATGAGTCGACATGCTGGAATTAACATCAGTCAAAAGTCGCTCCAAAATTGGGTTCTATTGGCCTCATAATTTTTTTTATTTTTATTTTTTGAAATACAGGGTGTTGACAATTTCCTCACCGATATTCATATATTCTGGACCTCTACGCCCCTTTTTATGGGGCTTGTGTGGTTGTTGCTCCATGATACCATTTAATTCTTGGAGCATCTTAATTTTCCTCTTCAGGTAGGAATCCACTTGAGAAATTTTACTGCCAGGAGGCCTTCTAATCTGTGATGTGAACTTGTTAAGAGCACTTGATAAAGATTGGCCCACCTCCTTGGTCATTTATTCTTTGTAATCTGAGTTCTCCAATACTCAAATCTCTTAAACTACATAGAAACTTGTTCCTTAAAGTAATTCCAGTAAACAAGACAACTTATTCAAGTGGAGAAATATGCTTAGAGCTTCAGTAGACACAATGAATTGTTTCTTGATTAACAAAAGAAAACATATATGGCAAATGAAAAATAAGAAGGGTATTGTTCCTAAGAAACAGAGTTACCCAATAATAGTATATGCTTCATCACCTTCTCTCTTGATTCCTTCCTGTCCCGCACGCCATCATAAAAGACAGCAACATCAGGCACTCAAGAAAGAGTTTTGCACGTAAACACTCTTTAATTCTTCTAGAAGACAAGATTCTTGAATTCCATCATCTTTCTTTCTTTTTTTTTTTGTGTGACAGAAACAAGATGGATGCCAAGATAGAACCAAAGAAAATCTTGATAAAATATGTAACTGGGTACACGCTCATGAGCTAGATTCTTTGTATCATCATCCAGCCTCTTAGTGTTCAACGAAGTGCTGCTAGAGGCAGCTTAATTTGTTCGTTCCAGCATAATATTTCTTGATGGTGTCGACGTTGGCACCAACACGTTGGGCGGCGTTGATGGCTTTCTCATCTTTCTTGGCAGCGGTGGCGGTGCTAGGGGGATTTCTTGTGGAGGATAAATAAGAGCAAGAAGAGCTTGTTGCAGCATATGGTGTTTTTCTTAGGAAGGTGAAAGAAAAAGAAATAGAAAAGGATGAAGATGAAAGTTGCAGCAATTGAATGAAGCAACTTTTTATTTGGGGAGAATGCAGCGGAAATTCTCATGGTGGATGATATCTCTCTGATACCATATTAGGAAATATGGCATCCATTGAAGGAAAAGAGAAATTGAGAGAAACTATGAATGTGAAATTGATAGAATGAGTAAGTTGATTACAAAGAGATTAAGCCTTTATATAGGCTAATGATCTAGCAACTAACTATCAACTAACTAATCATATCTCCAACTAACTATATCTCCAATAGAGGGACCAAGCGAATTCAATCTTGAGGAGGCCATTAAAAAGGGTCAGCATGGTGGAAGGCAATATGTTATGTAGGGTGGGAAACTACTATAACTCAGAAGATTGGTTTAGGAAGGAGTTGAAGGGGAAATTGGGAAAAGGAAACAAGGTGAGATTTTGGGAAGATGAGTTGTATGGTCAACAAAGTGAAAGGTGAGATTTTGGGGGCATGGGTGGAGG
This sequence comes from Echinosophora koreensis, assembly GCA_035048595.1. Lineage (NCBI taxonomy): Eukaryota > Viridiplantae > Streptophyta > Magnoliopsida > Fabales > Fabaceae > Echinosophora > Echinosophora koreensis. Next base: position 23,307,680 of record JAPCYP010000001.1, read on the forward strand.
AGAGGTGGGTATGGAATTTTGCCTGGGGAAGGCAGCTCTTTGCTTGGGAGGAGGTGGTGTTGGCAGAGTTCATGGAAACAATACTGCCTGCAGGCCCAATGAGTGGGAGTGAAGATAAATGGGAGTGGACTTATTCATCTAGGTCTGCTTATGGGTGGATACAAGAACATTACCAAAGTAGGGAAGTGAGAGAGGGATGGGAAACATTGGTCTTCAAAAGGTTTTGAAAAATAAAAGTGCCACAAAAAATTCTTGCCTTCTCCTGGAAGGTAGTGAAGAATAGAATACCAAGTCAACAAAAGATACCTGAATAGAACGGGGGTTTTGGGTAATTCACAGGATTTATCTTGTATTTTTTGTAATGCGGAGAGTGAGACAACAAGTCATTTATTTATTCTACATAGGAAAACGTACCAAGTGTGGATGAAAGTGTATGACTAGATAGGTTTAGAGGTAGTTCTACAATCTAGAATTTCTTACATTTACCTGCAACATATGGGCCTCTTCGGAAACAAATTAGCAAGGAAGAGAGGGATGATAGTATGGCATGCGGTTGTGTGGTCATCATGGAGAAAGAAATGAGATAATCTTTAATAATGGAGAGTTTCAAATGGGGAGAGTCCTTGAGTTGATAAAATATAGAGCATGGTCATGGTTGGCAATAGGAAAGGATTGGAAAATTCAATATGTTGCATGGTGTATGAATCCAATGGAATGTTTGAAGCATAAGGGTTTAAGGAAAATGAAAGAAGGGGAAGGAATTAATGAAGGATTAAATATTTTGTGAAGCTGAACTGATATTGTTTAATTGTACAAAAAGGTTTGGCCCATGATTTTGGGGCAGGAAACTGTTTTGCAGGTTTAAGTGGTTGTGAAGGTATAAAGCTTCGGCTGGAGTTGAGAAGAGTATATGCTATTGCTCAACATGGTCAATAGTGAAGAAGGGTAACTATAATGATGTTGTATGCAAGTCTGGTAGGAAGTGAAAATTGAAAGAAAGATCAGTGAGAAAAAGGAATAGATAAGGGGAAGGCAATGAGGAGAAGCAAAATGAATGGGGAGGTGAGTGAGGGTAGAAAGGAGTGGAACTTGATTGATTAAAGTGTGGTAAGGATCTGGGAAAAAAAAACCAAAAAAAGAAAGAAAAATAAAAATAAAAAAGAAAATAGTAAAAAAAAAAGGAGAAAAAAGGGTGGAGAGAAAAGAAAAAAAGAAAATCAAGAACAGAGAGTCTAGTTGGTTAGGTTTTTGGTTTTTGGTTTTCTTTTTTTTTTGGTTTTCCTCATATCAATTATCAAATAACGGTTCTTAGTACTTCTTTTATGGTTAAAGGGCATGGAAATGGATTTACATGATTTATATTAGGGTGGAAATGTGAGCTTTTGAGTGAAAACACCCATAGGTATGTGAGTGAAGGAGGAACTTTTGTCTCCGCATCTAAGATATAGATGTAGATTTGTGAAGGTAATTTCAAACAAATAATAAGATTGGTGTATGGGGTGAAATGTTAAGTTGCTGTGAGAGAAGAGTGTGAGAGGGGTGTTTGACTTAGACTTGTAAACCTTGGTATGTATGAATTTGTAGGAGGTGGTTAACCATATATTTATCTTGTCAATTCGGCCACTTTGTGGTTTTTGAGAGTGGTGAGGGGTTTTTTGATTTGTATGATAATTTTCTGTGGAAAATAGGTTGAGGTGGTATTGTCACATAAAAAAAGGATTGAAAAAAGGAGAAAGAGAAAAGGGAAAAAAAAAAAGGAAAAGAAGGGAAAAAAGGAAAATATGAAAAGAAAAAGAATGTGAAAGAAACAGATGATCCTAGAAAAAAAATGAGATATGGGTGATATCCTAATTGGGGACTTTTGGTTTTGTGGATACATAGTAATTATGGGATACAAAATACATATCTTTAGGTAGCCTCTTGTATAGCTTATATAAAGCTGGTTTTCTTATAGAAAACATTGTGTAAAAACAGGGATGTTATGGGATTGCTTGTAATATTTATTGTGGTAGGGATGGTGATGTGTTGGGGAGTTAGATGCAAAAAGGGATACGAGGGCAGTGTGGAGGGGGCAGTGGATGAAGTGGCAGGAATAATGGTATGCTGTTACAAAAAAGTTTTTAAGGAGCTAATGTGGGGATTGAGATGGGGTAAAAAGTAGTGGACATGGTTTGGCTGTGTTGGAATGTAACAAGTGGATGCAAAATTGACCTGATGGAATGGTGGATGAGTGGTAAATTGGAGGGGAGGGTGATACAAAAGGGGGACTATTTCAAGTGTGACAGTCCAATCTATATAGGTTGAAAATCACTTTTCTCTCTGACAGGGCAGTGTGTATTAAGGGGTAGAGAAAGCAGTTGACTGACTATTCTCTCAGCTGGAGTGTATTTTGATTTGTTTGTGGAACATGAAGAGGAGATTTAAATTAATGAAAAAGAAATCTGTTTCTAATTTTGACGGAAGCAGATATTCAAGTTAGTGTTCAAGTGGATGTGGTCTTTTGCAAGATGCTATGAATTGAGTAGTTGATGTGGGCTGGTTTATTGATGTTGATGTGGGCTGGTTTATTGATGTGTCAGTAAAATGGATGGATCGGATGGATTTTGATTCTAATTATAATAGATCGGATAAAAACAATTCATCAATTCATTTCGATCCATTAAAATTATTTTAAAAAAATCAAATCCATCTATGATCCATTTAATAAAAAATCATCCAACCCATCCATTAATCATTTTTATATGGATCGGATATCCGATCCATCCATTTAAAAATATATTATACATTAAAATTTTATTTTAATAATTTTTATAAATTAAATATTTTCTCTCTTAATATTTTATTTCTCTAAATATTTTACATAAAGTGAAATTTTTACAATAAAACAATAATAAATAAATGATAGTAATAAATTTACCATCATCCTAATCCAAAATTTCAAATTCTAATTCATGTCTGTAACACTTCAGTACTGATTCTGCGTCTATTACGGTTTCACTAAGAATATTAATCATTTAAAATATTAAACATATAAAATATAAAATAATTAATAATTATTTAAATAACTAAATAGAAAATTCCAAGGAAGACGCAGAACTAGGTGTAGGTTGACGTTTCGGCACAAAGAGGTTGACGTTTGCTCTTCGTGAGAGAGAGAGAGGGAGAGATTTATAATTAATTAAATAAATAGAAAAAAATTAGGCAAAAAAAGGTCAAGACGCACAGGTTATTATAGTTTTTAATTTTGATCAAAAAGAGATGTGGTAGAGACATTTTCAAAAATCCAAAAACATATATTTTCTGTTTTTTTTTTATTTTAAATAAAAAATGGAAACAGTTAACAATCATATATATCCAAAATGATCCATTTTTTAAATGGATGATAAATGATCCATTTCTTTTTTTTTGTTTGATCCAATGGATTATTTTTTGTATTGGATGGATCATTAACCATCTATTAATAAAAACAATCCAATCCAATCTAATCCACTTAGTTTTCTTTAAATTATTGGATGGATTGGATGGATTTTATCATGGATGGACTGGATGGATAATTGATCCGTGGATCCTTTTGTCACCCCTAATAATATTTGATCTTTGGTCATTTACTAAGGATTTCAAGCCTCAAAATTGGCTTATGCTATGGTTTTCTTCCTTTAGGTGGAAGCTATCAGGTTCTGCACGGTTACGTTCAAGTCTAAAAAAGTTGCTTATGCTATGGTTTTCTTACTTTTGGAAAATGCTATCAAGTTTTGGATGGATCAGGGATGGTCTCTTTTTTATTTTATCCTTGCACATTGTTTTGGGCAGCATGTGGATGTGGACTGCAACTATTGTACAGGTATAGTTTGCATTTTGGGGCATTTTGTCTGTTAGCTTGGAGGTTTTTTTTTGGAATGGTATAATTGATCTAGGTTTCTTTGGGGCAACTTTGTAAATTTGATAATGTTTTCTACTAAAGGATCATTATCAAAGTTACATAGGTTTGTTCATGAGTTCTCTTTGTAAATGGGTTTGAGTATCCCTAGTACTCATAATATATACTATATTGCTTATAAAAAAATGGATGGATTCAAATGCCAAAAACTATCTTAGGTAAAATCCTTTAGGTATTTTTTGAGTTGTTATCCAAAAACTACCTTAGATAAAATCTTAATGATAATCCTCAATATTTAATAAAAAAATAATAATACATTAACATATTTTTGGAATATAAAAGACATTCAATCTTTTCTTTATTTAGTAAGTTGGAGAATTAGCAAGAGCATATAAAAGTATATCATTTTGATACGAAAGATAACCATTGAAATTAAATAGGCAACAAAACACCATAATTTCATATGGAAAAAAAAAATGAAAAAATAGAAGTAGATGAAGCATACAAAAGATGGTCACTAACCAGTCGCTTAAAAATAGAGGGATTTGTGTTACATCAATTGTGAATCAATGAATATCAACAACACCCCTTTCAAAACTAATCAATGAATATCAAACGGCACAAGCTTTAGCAGTTAATCACTAGTCTCCTTTTCAGGCAACCAATTACGTATTGTCTTTTTGTGCCTGTGATGGATGGGCACGCTAGGGAAGTAAGGGATTCCAGTAGCCTCAATCCAATCACTCCCATGAAAGAATTTGGATGGTTGGAACCAACGTGCTGCTTTTGAATTGAGGTTCCAAATGCCAGCCCAATGTGCACGCTTTGATTTGTCTGAACCGGGACCGAAGTTGTGGTATTCGGAATAGAAGCATGTGTCCTTATTCATTTCACCCTCTGGTCCTTGCCATGGTAAATATCCTTCAGGAGTAATCAAGTCATCAATGTAGGCATCCATGATGATCGTCCTCGAGAAATTCTTCCATGGACGTGCTAGGTAGGACTTGTAGTCGAACCTCACAGCATGGAACTTGGGATCGGCCACAATGGAACCTCCTTGGATGACTATTCCTGATGGTTGGTGCCTATCCTTTCTACCTTGTGCGGTCACAATGCATTGTTGGTTTTCCATTGGCTTTCGGACCACGAAAGTGCAGTTCTGAAAAACGGCAAGCGCATCACCGAAGATGAAGTCGATGGTACCTGAGATGGTACAATCCCGATAGAACTGACGATGTGTGTGAGCATAAAGAGTGTCTTGATACGCATCCATTGAGCATTTGTAAAAGATGGATTTGTCTGCTTGGACTCTGATGGCCACTGCTTGATGCTTGTGGGGCCCAGCTGAGTTCTCAAACCCAATATTGATGGCAACAAAGTGATCTCCCTGAACAACTGCATTGCATACAAGCATGCATATAAGGATTAATTGAATGGATGTTTAAAATGTTTATTATAAACAAGAATTATGGGACTTTTTGGAGGGACATACTAAAGTTTCTGACCCTAAAAAAATTAAGTAGTTGTATGCATTGAAAGTTGTACATACCAACAGTTGGGGTTCTGTAGGTGTTAACCCCATCTATGAAGTTTTTGTTGCCAGTGATTCGTGTCTTTTGGCCACCATCACCAATAAACACCACATGGGTCATATCGCTGGTAACTTCAACATACTGATGGTAAACACCTTCCTTGATGTAGATCACGAATGGTTTCTTGTTCTTCTCTGGCACTTTCAGCAATGCTTCAGTGATGTTCTTGAAATCTCCGCTGCCATCCAAGGCTACGGTCACATTAGGCTTCATTTTAAATGGGCTTGCTTCAAGAAGTTTACGAACACCAGGAGCATCAACATCATCAACCCATGAGGGAAGATGAAAACTGTGTTTTTCCTCGGAACCTTGAAGAAGCTGGCGACGCCCAACTAATTTTGTGACATTCCAATCGGTGAGAGTGTCAGCCATTTCAGTGATGATGGCAAGGGCATTGCTGCTCATGTGCATGGTTGTTTTTAACAAATCCTTCATCTTCTTACTAGCTTCACTTGTGGTGTTCTCAAACCCATCCAAGCAAGTATCTTGGTATGTGACTGCACCACTAAGCCAAACCTTTAAACTATTGAGAATATTGTCGAGATTGATGAGATTAAACTCGCCTACCGTCTCAAGTGACCTCACAAACTCCTCAATGGAAAGATGCATCAGTTGCTTGCAGGTTTCAAGTGCCATCTTGGCCCTCGGTTCCTTCTCAAGCTCGTGCAACATATCTGTTTGCCTTAGTTTATCTCCAATCATTGAAATGGTTATGTTGAAGGCAATTTTAACGAGTTCTTTTGGGTCTGTGGTGTTGCCAGCTACTGGTATCAGACTTTCTTCACATTCTTGCTTGTAATCGGTGGGAGAGCAAAGGGTTTTGACTGCTTTTATTGTGGAAGCGACGTGGTTCCTCTGGTTGTCTTGTAGATCATCGTCGGAACCATCCTTGCTGAGGTTGACACCAACTGTGACGGCAACAACCATAGCTACTAGCAAGAAGGTAGAGACGCCAATGATCGCGATTCTTTTCTTCCTCCCAACATCTTCCCCAGACATGTTGAATCAAACACCTTTTCAAACGCAATACAATTCTGTATGCAAATGAACATACAATATATAATTTAGTAACAAGAAATTAGCAAGAATGAGGGCAATTACGGGAAAATACGATAGATGTAGCCACAATTGCAGTCGCGTTTCGATTTTGGGGACCTCCAAAATCAAAACATTACCGCCCATATTACGGTTACGGACCTTTATTTAAAACCTTGGAAATTAGTAAACAACAACAACAATATTCATAACCATAACATAATTCTATGTTATAACCTGTATGATAGTTATTCAAAAGATGGAGCCACGAGCAGAGAAGTGAAGGGAAAAGGGCTTGATGGGGGGCGGTGGCAATCCTCCCTCAATGCCCTTTCGAAAGTGCGTCTCTGCTGTTGGCACACAGAGTGAATAGTTATTTATATACATGAAGCAATGCTATTCAACACCAATAAAAAGTTGGTTTCATGAAACGTGAGGTTTGGCTAAAAAGTCAAGTGGCTAAAAAAAAAAGTGAACACGGAAACCACACAGTATATACTATATAGCGAACTTTCTGGCCTGTTTTTAGAATGTTTTATATTGCTTCATCAAGGTGAAAAATGTGCTTTCTACAATTTTTAAAATATAAAAACGATAAACTTTTTAGTTATCTGTGACCTCAAAAAAAACTTCTAAAATTGTAGATCCTCTAGATCCGAAATAACAGCAGTCTCTCATATTAGTTGAAATACTATTTCTGAGTTATAAACTCCTACACATAATGCTGATAAACCTCTCATCGCCTCATTGCAAGTTCATATCCAAAAGTGTGAACGTCTTCGTTGATTGTATTTATATTTATAGTATCTTATATTTGTTGATATAACAATGTATCACCGATTGATAATATATATAAAAAAAAATATCTACACTAACAATATATCATAATTAAATTCATAAAAAACTTCATTGTTAATTATATTTACAAAGTCTCACATTTATTTAATTATAAATGTCATATTTATCATATACATGCTTTTGCAAAGTTATTCAAAGACAAAAACAATGATTATATATAATTTTACGACATTTAGTGAGCATATAACAACAGCGTCTCCTGATTTAAATATTTCTTCATTATTTTGAAGAAAAGAAAAACACACTTTCATAAGAAAATTAATCGAGATAAAAAATATAAATTGATGAAATGTATTTCTCATAATATCAAATTGAGGTCTCTTTAATATTCATTTCTATTTTATAATAAAAACTTGCTGACTTACCAATCTTACTAAACAAAGGTTTCAAGCATAAGAAAAGCTTGTAAAATTTGGAATATCCAGCACTGCTTTTGGAATTGATGACTGTCTTCATAGATCATCACGAGTCTTTTCAGTGTGCTTTGTCCACACTCACACGCTTCCTAGGAAAACTTCCCAGAAGGTGATTAACTTTGAAGTTCTTAAGTGATGAGCTCCTGAAAAGAAGATGCTTCTTGATAGTATAGGTAGTAACCAATCAATTCCTTTTAAGCTATCGATTCTTAACTGTATAGTCTCATACCTATACAGTCTCAGGAACCCTATCAATACCAACGTGTAATCGATTCATTTATGTGTCCTTACACCGGCATACACTCCCCATCCTCATCAGCCTCAGGTGTCACAGATAAACTAAACTCTAATTAAAAAAGATTGCTATGCACTTTTAGCGTAAAATTATTATTTTTAACCATTAGTCAATCATGAATTGTTATATCACTTAGAAATTGACTTTTATAAAGACTATCTTAAAAGTCACATATATGAATATAATAATTTTTTATTCATTCATAATTTATATAACTTTACACTGACAATGTTTCGAAATTGAACTCATTAACAAAATTATATATTATGGTGGCATCTAGGGTGAAGGAGCAACTAAGACCATACTTGATTTTAGAAGATAAACATGCTTTAATATCATAATAGGAGAATGGCATGGGGTAATAGTTCGGAAATTGTGTAGGAGGTGGCGTGGGAATTTGTTTGGTTAGGAGGAAAATCTGTTTTCAAAGCTGTCAAATTTGGTTATCATCGTTTCTTTGTGTAAAGGGGAGCAAGATTTTGGGTTTTGGAAAGTAGATCGATAATTCTTGGGTTTATACCATTAAATCAGCTTATGCTTTTCTTCTCAGCCAAATATTGCCCAAGTGCTTTTCAGAAAGCTTTGGAATTGCCTGCTTCCTCTTAAGATGAGGGCTTTTTCTTGGAGGTTGTCACTTGACAGACAACCTATTAAATTAGTCTTCTTCCGGAGATATGTTATATCTGATTTGCGCAAGAAGTCTTTATGTGCTTTTTGTAAAACACAACAGGAGGATAATGATCATTTGTTTTTCTCTTGTTTAGTATCGTCCCGGATATGATCTTTTTTATATGCATGTTTGGGCTGGATTAAATGTTGTTTTATACCACCAACATTGTATGACATGGTTGGTAGATAATCGGGTACTTTAAGCATGTGGTCAGTGGTTCGATTCCTGACTCATGTGTATGAAAAAACATCTGTTGGAAGAGGTCAATCCCTTAAATGAATATCAATACCTCGAGGCATTAGTTTCTCGCTCCCGGCCAGAGGATACCCGGGTTCACCTAAAAAAAAATGTTGTTTTATACCATTTTCCCTGATTTGTTCATTTTCTTTAACATGGTGGTATGGTTATGGTAAGAGAGCAAAGAAGCTTTGGAATAATTTTCGCCTTACCTTACGGAGCTTGCGTGCTTCCACTAGACCAATCCTCTTTGGGTTGTGTCTTTATTATTTATTTTTTTATGTATTTATCATACATGCGCTTTATGTTTAAGGGTTTAGAGTATTTCTTATACTCCTATGAATATTTATTTTTTTGTATAAAAATATAAAATAAAGCACCAAACAAGGATTTTTTTTTATTTTTTTTTATAACAAATATGGCACCGAGTGGGGATTTAAGTTACATCATTTGTGAATCTATGTCCCGTGGGGATTTATGTTACATCATTTGTGAATCTATATCCCACAGAAGAACACAAGATCAATATATTTCAACATCCACTTCAAAACTTAATAAATGAATATCAACAAATACAAAGAATAACACAACACAAATATTATTAATTAATTACTAGTCTTTTCAGGAGTGCTGTCTAACCAATCAAGCAATGTCTTTTTGTGCTTGTAGTGATTGGGCACCTTAGAGAAGTAAGGAATCCCAGTAGCCTCAATCCAGTCACCTCCATGAAAGAATTTGGATGGTGAGAACCAACGTGCGGCTTTTGAGTTTAGGTTCCAGATGCCAGCCCAATGTGCACGTTTTGATTTGTCTGAACCGGGACCGAAGTTGTGGTATTCCGAAT